>JAVFKF010000010.1:11250000-12500000 GCA_036926295.1 Pachydiplax longipennis | reverse complement strand
TTCGTTTTCCTTTTATTCAATTTTCAAAACAACCGGATAATTTTGTAAAACCTTAAATATGGACATATATTACGGATGTATAAGGAGTATATTATCATAATCACAATACTAATAATAATTTATAATTATTTTAGTTTGAATAATATATTAATTTTAATTGAAAGAGGCATAAGTTACTTTTGAGAACATTGAGAATATACGGTGTTATGATTAGTTGATTAATCGTTAAAGATGGTCATAACGCCAACACGGTCAAGTTTTTTAGAAATTGATAATAAAATGAACTTAAGTTACCTTCACCTTCCCGCGGATCCTTTCTCCTTACTTATTAACGTAAAATATACTTTTAAATGAAAATTGATTGCGAACTCAACCAAATTCCCGTCCAACGGCTGCCGGACTATTGTGGTGGCAATATCCCGGCAACGCTATGACAATGCCGCAGTGTCACCAGCGATTCGATTTGTAATTACGATCAATTTAAAATGCATTATAATTTAATGAACTAAGATATTAAAATTTCAGCATAAAACGGAACTTTACCGTTAGACTAACCTTTTTTATACCACTAACCCTTATTTATCATCATCGTCGTCAGCATCGCTTATTATCATCTCGGCAGACGTTGTCTTTCCTACGTCGACATTTTCATTAACAGCAATATCTATTAGAAACAAACCAGAAATTAAGCATATGCTTATAAATCTTAATTGTAAGTAATTTTACATCATAATTATAATTATTGCATTTTATCAATTCAAAGTAATAGGATACCAGACCAACGCATATCGTTAACTTACCTTCATCCCGGCTGGAATGATCTTCTAGGAAGGTTATGAGATCTTGAAATTTTTTCTTCACCGAATTACTTCTCTAATTCTCTTCTGCTGAAGCTTCTTCTGTCCTTTTTTACTTTCGCTCCCATTCCCAGCCCTCCTGCTGCATCACCTCTACCATCGCGTAATACATATCAAACATTCCGTATTTTCCCTGAAATTCATCCTCTTCTGCACAAGACATTACAGAGTGACAAATGTGATGCGGCGAACACGAAAATCGGAAAATAATAACTTTCACCACGCACAAATTCTGGCAAAATTAAAAGACGATAAATACTTTATTTCAGACAAGTGTAACAAATGAGAAAAAACAGCCAAGAATGATCTTGGTCCCTTACAACTAAATCTGGGCACTAAATGAAGGAAGTAAACTTAACCCTGACCCTCGGGAGCAACAAGGAGTGAAGAAGAAAAAAAAGGCCCAGGCAAGGCCCATAAAAGGGCCGTTTTTGGGTCTTTAAATGGCAATAACAATGAGGAGGAGGATACTAAACCCGTCGCTACGGCATGCATTCCTTATATCTCAACTCTTTCAAACAAGATCGCTGGGATCTTAAGAAAACGCAACATCCGCACTGTGCATAAACTGGAGCAAAAACTTAAAGAAGTGCCTAATGCATGTTAAGGACGACCTGGGCCCGAGGATCCCGGGAATACATCGAATTCCCTGCGAATGTGGGTCCTGTTACATTAGGGAAACACTATCATCACTAGAACTAGGGAACTTTCTTCTTCCATCCGATTGGGCCTACCTGAAAAATCAGCGGTTGTTGATCACTCCACTCAGGAAAATCATAAGATCAACAAGAAGGAACCAAACGCCTTGCTCATACTAGGGGATATTAGGATAGGATTACGAAGGAGGCAATAGAGATACGCTATGCGAAGAACAACTTCAATAGGGATAATATAATAACAATTCCAATTCATCGCATTTTGCCAATCATTTAACCGATAATGGTCACTCTTCAAATTTCTCTCCCGAAATGCTGAAAAATCATCAAAATGGCATAAAGTTAGACCGCTTAGAAGAGTTTTTTATCCTGTTTAACCAATTTAACTCTGTCCCTCTTGCCAATGAGGTGTTGTTTACTAATAACTCTTCCCCCCCTCATCAAGACTCTTCTTCGGCTTTTACCTTCCCCTCAATGAATCACTGCAGTCCGTCAGTGACCCCCCCCTTTCCTCTCCTTTCACTTCCCCCACCTAAAATCCTTCCTGTCTTCTTCATTTATATGGTGTCGCTCCCAACATCAATGTTAGTTCTGATGATGATGCTCTGACATGGAAACCGGTCAACTACTGTATACTGTATAGTCTTGTGGAATCTTGTACAAGTTGTTTCTTCCTCTGTGTTGTAAATGGAAGATGAAGTTCCACCAAGTTAATCTTGAATCGATTTCTTCAATAAGGATATTGGTTATACACTTAGCAGAGCGTGGGATAGGATCAAGGAGAAATTGATGGGTCATAAGCCGTCCAATCAGAGAGAACCTGGGCTGGGAGTAGGTATATACACCCGGCCAATTCCAATTTCACAGCACCTCAGAGCAGCCCAGAGGGAGATGACAGAGTGTGTCATCGAAACGTTGGCGATAGCAATGTCACCAGAGCTTAACTGGTTGTAAACCCGAGAAACATTTTTGCAAGCCATTCACCAAGAAAGCCTGAGATCACACTGAAAATAGTTGTATTTTTGCAAAACATCAGGAAGATGCTTTCACGAATTCCAATGACGAACTAACCAGCTATATTGGAGGCGCTAAAACCCCTCACAACTCGAACGGAACGGTAAACGAAGGTCACTACAGGAAGTACCGTCAGGAAAGTATGAGTATTGAACTTCCGCTTCCCTGAACAATTGTATCAAAGCGTAATGGGAGGATTTTTAAAAACTTTAAAACAAGCAAAGCCCCCTGGCACGATGCAATCACGCCAAAAATCATAAAATAGTTCCCACCCAGAGCAATCTGAGTTTCTACTCAATTTCTCTCAATTAACAAAGTATCATCAATCCCCGTGCGGTCATTGCAGGTATTCATTATGGAATTGAGTTCAAATAGTTTAACAAACTGGTTTTTATGGATAAATACGTACGCGTCTTAAAGATACGGATCAAAAATCACCGTGTGATGAAAGAGCCTCAATCATATCAAAAACATATTCGGTTGCAATGGTGAGGAATCTAAGGAAGGATTGCCTATTACATCCCATGCGTACTCAATAGCCTGCGACAGCTTGTCAGGATATAATTGGAGACGCCTTCCTGTGATGTAATCAATGTCAGAAGGTCTTCAGCTTGTAATAAGGAACGGCGGAGGATGGATAGATTGCTAACAATGTGGAGGTAAGTATGAGGATGTAACATGGGTACAGACGATCAACCCCGCCATTCATTTACCGTAAAGGGTCTCAGCCGCTGTGATCTTTAGTCAAAGAATGTTATTAATGCTTTTAAGAACGACCAGACCACAATTGCCTGCTTAGTGGACTTTGTCTACTTTCAACCGGGTAAGGTTAGAGATACTAGTTTATTAACTAATTAAGGCAGGCTTTCCAACATTTAAACATTTTAACATATTTTAAATACTTAAGCTTTGTGCCAGTGGGAACGGTAGACGGTGTGCCTCCAGCTGAATTCCGTAAGAAGTCTGGATGCATTGGAATTGCCTTTAGCCAAGTTTGAGCTAGGTGCACTGTTTCTTACGCACAACGATGTATATCTTACAAAGTCTACTTTCCACCGGGTATGGCATGAGATACTAGATTATAAACCAATTCATGTAGGATTTCGAACATTTAAACCAAACATTTTAACACAGTTTTTAAATCCAGTGTTTTCAAATAAAGGTTAATTTAGCCATACTCAATCTGGAGATCCAGGAGGCATCCTCCAAGGAGATTATTCCCGAAGATATTGTTCCTATACTCCCAACAACAATATTCAACTGGTTTATAATTCTTATCTAAATTATATATCCTTTAACTTTTTTTTATTTGCGTAAATATGATATTGCGTATAAGGTCACTATATGGTCCGCGTTTAGGGCAAAAAACGGACGGTGACCGACCTGTAAAATATGAAGAGCTCCTGGATGAACCCGGCCTACCAGCGACTTAAAGAGAGAATCAAAGCTTTAAAAGAAAAAAACAAAAAACCGGAAGAAAAGGGGAACATGATAACGGCACCCGGCACCGACGCGCTTCGAACTCCCGCCTCGCGGGGGCCGTCGCGATCTTCTTACGCAAACGCGGTAAAGAGAACCGATTCGAATGATACGAACAGAGTTAAGGACAAGGTTCCCGATTCCCCCACGGGAGTCGCGCCGGACCCCGCGTCGCGCGAGTTCGAAACGCTAGATTCGGAGGGGGACTGGAGGGCGCAGATGCGGTCGTGGGTGACGCACCTCGCTTTCGTTCTAGCCAAACCCAATCTCACGAAGGTCGCCTTCGTTAATTATATTATCAACTCGACTCAAACTTTATTGAATGATTAGGGTGGTCTCATGGAACGCTAACGGGGTCACAAGACAGCTCGACGAGCTGCAGCATTTTTTAATCACTCAGAGAGTAGATGTATGCCTGCTCTGTGAAACGCATCTGACCCCGACAAAAGAATTCGAAATTCCCGGCTACCGCGTGTTCCGCGATGACGAACTTTCTTCGTATCGCGGGACCGCCATTCTTGCCAAAAATAAGTTTAAATGTCGTCCCGTGAGACTACCCGAATTTAAATGTCTGAAGGCGACCGCGGTATCCCTGATTAGCGACTGCGTTATAATTAACTTGGTTGCGGTCTACAACCCCCCACACAGAGGCGGTAACAAATTATTTACTTCCGATTTGAACAAACTCACGGCAGAATTTCGCGGATCGCACACCATTATCGGCGGCGACCTAAATGCAAAGTGCACGGATTGGGGCTGTCGCTCCGATAACCCCTCGGGTAAAACATTAAAGAAAGCGATTATTAGTAATCGACTCAATCTCCTCGTGGGCGACGGCCCCACGCACCTGGTGACCGGGGCCCCTGACAAAGACGACATACTCGACGTCTATCTTTTAACTTTTGACCACCCCTCGCTTGAGGTAAAAATTTTTAATGATTTATCTTCGGATCACCTTCCGATCATTTTGGATGTGCCTCTGGACGCCGACGTTTTTTGGACTCCTGAGACAAAGAATACGAATTGGGAGCGCTATTCGATTCTGCTGCAGGAATATGCCGAAGGGCGGGTTTTTGACGTATGCGAACTGACTACCCCCGAGGGGATCGAGCGGGCGATAGAGAGCACCATT
The DNA here is from genome assembly GCA_036926295.1 of Pachydiplax longipennis. Classification (NCBI taxonomy): domain Eukaryota; kingdom Metazoa; phylum Arthropoda; class Insecta; order Odonata; family Libellulidae; genus Pachydiplax; species Pachydiplax longipennis. The sequence goes on along the minus strand of JAVFKF010000010.1, from coordinate 12,494,862 downwards.
GATAGCATTGGGCTGGCGCACATGTTAAGCTCATGGGGGAGGAAACGGCTTCCCCCCGATCATTCTCCGCTACCGGCCGACATTGTTGTGCTCATCAAGGCCAGGAACGCCGCGAGGAAGAAATACCAGAAAAATCGAACCGCCAAACTTCTGGCCTCATACAAACAGCTCCGCGACGAGGTACAAAAGAGGATTCGAAAGTTCAAAAACAATCAGCTGAAAGAGAAAGCCGGTGCCGAGGACGACCTTCAGCTTAGCGACAACCGTATGGGGCCGGAAGTTTGGCGTAACATAAACAAGCTTAAGAAAATGAAAGTTAGTAAACAAACCTCGCTCCAACTTGAAAATAGAGTCATCCGCGATGACGCTGAAAAATGTAAAATCTTTGCGGACTTCCTCTCGGCACAATATCGGCCTTTTGATCACACCGATGCGGCCTTTTTGGCGACGGTCGAGGGGGAGGTCTCTTCTCTCTCCTATTCCCCTCCCTCGGAACCCCTTCGCATAGCCCTTTCCGACCTTAGGGACTCGATCAAAAAACTTAAAAATAACAAGGCGCCGGGCCCAGACGGGATCACGCCAAGAATGATAAAAAATCTTCCAAATAACTTCCTAGTTTTTCTCCTCGACATATACAACGCGTGTCTGGACGCGGCATATTTCCCGAGGGCCTGGCGCACCGCGGAGATCGTTATGATCCCTAAGGCCGGAAAGGACGCTAGCATCATCTCGAATTACAGACCGATCAGTCTCCTGAACATCTTTGGTAAAATGCTGGAGGGGTTCATCTTAAAATGGATGGACCGAACCATCGACGAGAACGGGCTCATCCCGCCCTTCCAGGCCGGCTTCCGCCGCGGTCTTTCAACCACCCACCAGGTGGTCCGGATGGCGGAGGACGTCACCCGGGGATTTAACCAAAAGCAGGCGTCGGTTGCCTGCTTTCTGGATTTCCAGTCCGCCTTCGACAAGGTTTGGCACAGCGGTCTTATTTTTAAACTTATTGACTCAGGCTTCCCTACTCGAATTTTAAAAATTTTATCTTCCTTTTTAACCAACCGCACTTTTTACGTTCGTGCCAACCTGTCGAGGTCGGATCTGGGGGTCCAGGGAGCGGGCGTCCCGCAGGGGGCTATACTGTCCCCCACCCTCTTCAACCTATTCACCCGGGACATTCCCACCAGCCGGTGCACCAACATATACCTCTATGCGGATGACTGCGCCGCTTTGGCGCAGTCTCGTAATGTCAATCTCGCGAACGCCGCCCTCCAGGGTCACTTGGACTGGATCTTCCAGGACTCACAAGGAGAGACCCTCACTTTTGTCCGGGGATTTTGATGAAACTTTTTGTGGTGGTGCATAAAGTAGAGTAATGAAATAATGTAACGGCGTTTCTCTGAATGGGCCTTAGTTTCGCTGCAATAATTAATTGAAAATTGAAAATCTGAGTATAGGCAACCCCGCATTACACGCCCGTACTAGCCGAATCTGCAGGAAATAACACGTTTTTTACTAATATTTTTAACTTAATTTTCATTTTCGTTTTTAATTATTTTCCTTGTTACTTACTTGTGGACTAAATAATAATAATAATAAATAGATTTAATCAATAGTCCCATTAAATAACCTTCGCCAGCGCTATTTCTTCATTTACGGTACTTAACGACGGCTATCCTAGGAGCACAAAAAGGACTTGCATTCGAACGATTTCGGATTTCCTATTCAATAGAAAGCGACTGCCTTCTAATGTTTAATAATAATCACTAGGTGCCTCATAGTTGTTTGTTGAATAATAATCGTGTCCGACCACATATATGCAGATAAATTCCTAGCTAACGGGAAAAAATTTAAAAATATTGTGGTGGTATCATCAAAATGGGGGAAATTGTCTACAGAGATATATCAGGGCTTCCTAAGAAGTGTAGTAAAACCATACGTGGCGACTAATCGTTTTCTTTTGATAGTTGATTGATGGGGAGGGCAGACAAACTCTGCAATTTATACAGAAATATTTATTGATGACGAAAATATTCCGACGTGCACAGTAAAAATCATACCACCATACCAAACGAAATGCACACCAATATGCCAGCCATGTGATGTGTATTTTTACAGGCAAATGAAGATTTCCATTTCCAGGTTACAAAACTGTAATTATCTAATTCAAGAGAACCGCGAGATTAGTGCCCGGGAAGACAGCATTCGTATACACTCACTTGTGCATTTTCAACCTTCATCGCCGAAATTCAGAGACATGTTACAATATGCATGGTACGCATCAAAACTAGCGGAGGAAAGAAGTTTTTTCCAGAATGTGCGTCAGGTATGCTTCCCAGATGAAGTGCAAAGAATGAATTGTGATTGTGGAAGGCAATGCTTTGTAAGATGCTCATGGTGTAGAACCTATATATGTTTCTGTTGTTTTTATAACAACTTTCATCCAAATAATTGTAGAAAGACTTAAATTTTCCCATTTGCAAGCAAAGATTAAAAATTTAACATCCATATACCATTATTATTTTACCGCTCATTAGAATAAAATAAAATAAAAAGTAAATTTAAATTCTAGGAGGTTTCTAAAATTACTTGTCACCATCGGATCGTTTCGTATATTGAAAGGAAAGCAATAATAAATATATTGCTTCATGCGCTATATCGTGTATGATCTTGTAAATATTACGTATATGGCATCATTTCAATTATCATTTTACAGTTATCCGAGGTACTTTAAATTTTTATTGTATTTTTACCTTTTATATTGATTGTTGAAATAGTTCATTCCTTCTTAATAGCCATTTACATACTCAAAAGGAGAATACTACTGGAAATATACGAAATATATTTTAGCATTTACCTCATAGATTTATCTCACACTTTTATGTGTTTTACGGGCTAGATATTTTCCAGGATTTAATATTTTGACGTTTATATACCAGGAGTTCTATGTCGTGTATTACTATTGCATAGAATTTGAAATTTTTGTGATTTTGAATTGAAAGATACATAATTCTGTCATTTCTTCCGCCGAAGTTGGAAATTGTAAATCTAATATGAAATTAAAATCTCCTTAAATGTCTCAATTTCTTGCTCCTTTTGTTGTAATTTATACCCAAAAACTTATTCATTATTGAAACTGATAAAATTTAAGAACACAATCAACATTTCCTCTCCTGATAATTGAAGATGGATAAAAATTATTTGTATATTTGTATAGAAGTAAATGATAGCAGGAGAAGTCACTCTCCAGTCATAAGCATTGCGGCACCACTCATGGGGAAGTAAGTTTCTTTCCAAATATCTATCAGTATTCGTTTCCAATAGAGAGACGTTTACCTTCACAAAATTCTAGTTGCTTCGATATATGTTGGCTTGAGTTTTTTTAGAAAATAGAGGTGACGTCGAGTAAGACATTAATTATGGAAAGTTTCCCGTTAGCTAGGGATTTATCTGCATGTATGTGGTCGGACACGATTATTATTCAACAAACAACTATGAGGCACCTAGTGATTATTATTAAACATTAGAAGGCAGTCGCTTTCTATTGAGTAGGAAATCCGAAATCGTTCGAATGCAAGTCCTTTTTGTGCTCCTAGGATAGCCGTCGTTAAGTACCGTAAATGAAGAAATAGCGCTGGCGAAGGTTATTTAATGGGACTATTGATTAAATCTATTTATTATTATTATTATTTAGTCCACAAGTAAGTAACAAGGAAAATAATTAAAAACGAAAATGAAAATTAAGTTAAAAATATTAGTAAAAAACGTGTTATTTCCTGCAGATTCGGCTAGTACGGGCGTGTAATGCGGGGTTGTCTATACTCAGATTTTTCAATTTTCAATTAATTATTGCAGCGAAACTAAGGCCCATTCAGAGAAACGCCGTTATACTATTTCATTACTCTACTTTATGCACCACCACAAAAAGTTTCATCAAAATCCCCGGACAAAAGTGAGGGTCTCTCCTTGTCAGGGTTAACCCCGCCAAGTGCTCCAGGATGGCGTTCGCGAGAATCGGAAAAGAGCGCGATAAATCTGAGCTCCGGTGGGGGGATGTCCCGATCCCCGACGCCTGCAATCATAAATTCCTCGGCGTCATCCTGGACCGCCAATTAAAGTGGGGTGCCCATGTGGAGGCCGTCCTGGAGAGGGCGAGGGGGGCCTATTACTCCCTAAATAAGTTTTTTACCAGCAAAAAAATTAACGACAAAATTAAAATAATAGTTTATAACTCGATGGTTCGGTCCATCTTTATGTACGCCAGCCCCGCTTGGCACTACTGTGCCAAGCAACACATCCAAAAAATCATTAGATTCGATAAAAAATACATTAAAATGGTGCTCAACGTCCCCGCTCTGACATCATATAGCGAGATATGCGCGGGGCACGGGGTGCTCTCGGCTGAGCAGCTGCTGCGGAGAGCCACCCAACGGTTCTTCGACAGACTCACCGGCTGCCCAGTCGAGGCATTCCACTCCCTGTGGACTTTATCCCGTGAAGAGACAAAATACAAATCTCCAAATTCGGCGCTTTTTGTCGACCATTAAAACGACGTCGAAAACATTTATACGCAAAAAAATTTTTTAGCAACTACGCACCAATCGTATTTATTACTTTCTTTTTAATCACTATCAATTTTAACGCGTAACTTATTTATTTATTTATTAATTTATTCATTTTTATCCGCTTTTATTCACCCTTTTTATATTTTTTTTTACCTGATATTTATATGTAACTTTTATAGTTCTTTCATGTTTTAACGACCCCAACCGATTTTAGTACTCAATCTTAAAATCCCCTCCAACACTCAATTGTTTTTACCGGCTGACAAAAAGCGCCCTTTTTAAAAATCTAACCAAGGTCGACATTCGATGTCGACCTTTATAATCAAATAATACCCGAACCGCGACTTTTTTAACCCTTCATTTTTAATAAAACGGAGATTTACGTGGATAAAGTCCCTCGGACCAGGCGCCGCGTACAATATTATCCCCTCGGGGAGTCAGAAAGACCTGCTAACCCACCATCCGGTGTGAACCGTGGGCCGGGCTCCGAAAGTGCTGAGGGCAATGACTCGATAAGTTTAATATCCTCTGGGGAGGAAGCTCTCGACAACCGAGGGGATTCAGTTTTTACTTCAAACTCGGCAACTTCCAGTTTTAAACCTTTTATGATTTTACCCCTTAGTAATTTTAGAAAACCTGACGACCCGACAAAAAATATTTTATCCGCGGACCAACCGGCTCCATCTACTTCCCAAACCACGTCACCCAAGGCCACGGATGGCCTCCCCCTCGAACCGCGGGCGTCTCAGGCGTCGGCTGGGGTCACAAAGAATAATCAAAATTCGGATAATATCGATGACTCGGAGGGCAGCCTATCTCGACGCCCTCCGGCCGACCGGTCGACCGGCGGTGGGGCGGTGCAGGCCCCACAAAAAACCAATAACAAACCCATTAAGAGGGGTAGGAGGGGGGCCGCCAAGACGATAGTCGTCGAGGAGGAAAACAACTCCGCCAAAAGGAAAAGGAACAACAACACCTCTTTTATCGGGAAGTTCGGGGGGGCGGTCTCGACCGCCGCGTTAAACTTTGGTCCGGGGAATATTGCCCCCAATAATATCGGGTTAGCCCGTCGAGCCTGGGCCGACGGGAGCGCCCCAAACAATTCTTAACGCGCCGACATTCGAAAAGGCTGCCGGCAGCCACCACACTTCCGGGGCCCCATTAGAAAAGGCCAAACTCGAGGGACCCCCATGCCGCGGGCCGATAGGTCGGTCAGGGACGGCAACCGTCAGGTTGGGCTCCTTTAATCTTCTCTCGAGTCAGTCAGGTGCACGTCACCATTTTATTATTCACGAAGTTTTATTCTTTTATCTATTCCCTCGCGCTTTCGTAACTTTTACAACGTTTTTATTTAATTTATTAAAACCGATTTTAATCCTTTCGACTCTAAGGGTTAATTTACGCGTTTTTATTTATTTATTGTATTTATTCCACTCTATTTTTAGCGTTTTTACGGGTTACTTAATTTTAATTATTTATTTCTCTATTTTATTCATTCACTATGGCGCAGTCAATGTCGAATAAAACTAATTTAACCGAAGCACTGTCCGCGACCGATCCCCAGTCCTCGCGGCAGCGTTCGTTAAGTACAGGGCATTTGCCGCCGGATGTGGCACGCGACTACTTAATTAAAATATTAAACAGCGTTGATAAAGATACTTCGGGCGCCTCTCGGGCTGCCCGTGTCGATCCCCCCCCAAAAGTGGTTTCCAGTGATGGCCATGGCCTGGCGGCGGTGGACGCAGATTGCCAATCTAATTCTGATAATGTTTTCAGCCCGGCTTCTTTAAAAAGCCCAGCGACTTTTAAACCATTCAAAATTCAGGCCCCAACGGCATTAACCCGCGATCCGGTCCCGTGCGGCTCGGCCACCCCTCAAGGGGCCGGGGCGACCCCCTCGGCCATTCGACCGACGACTCCGGCGAGTCCGGGTCCCGAAATCCAGGTTCCGACTACCGTAGAAAACATCGGTCGCGAGCCGAAGGCTGCCGGCGTCTTGCCGGCCGTTCACGCGGTGGGTGGGGGGACAGGGCAGACTTCCCAGTCCACCCAGCGAAAAAGGCCCGTCAAAAGGGGTAGGAAAGAATCTGGCGGCAAGAATATTCGAATTGAAGAGAATAAAACTAAGAAAACGAAGGACAATGGCCCAATATATGTGGGAACTTTCGGGGGAGCGGTTTCGCCCGCCGGTTTGAATTTTACTCAAGTCAAAAACTCTTCGGTCAGCGGGGCCTCGGGCGCTTCTCGCCCTAGCCCCCCTCTCCCTACGCTTCCCGTCGAGCCTAGGCCGACGGGAGCGCCCAAAAACACCTCCTCGACGGTCGCGGCAGCCGAGCGTGTCCCTTCGCCCGGAGCCCGATCCGCCGGGGTCGGAAATTCCGGCTTGGTTCCTCCCCCGCAGCGGACCTCCCAGTCCGGGCGGACGGGGGCCCCAAAAAATCCCCTCCCCCGCGGCGAATCCGTCGCCGGGGGGAACTCGGATCCAGCCGCTCCCTCCCACTCGGGGGTGGGAACGGCTAGCCAATTTGATTGGCAGCCCGCCCCCCCCCGGAGGGGGAGGCGACGTGCGGAAGTGGCCGCGGCCCCGACAGACACACCAAAAAACAACAACAATCGTTTTTCGCCGCTATTAGGCGTCAACGCGGGCGTTTCCGACTCCCCCGAAATTATTGCTACGAGTAAAGCAGTTAAAGCCGCCAGTAAAATCCCCCCAATCCTCATTGACGGGCATAAAGACTGGGTGGCAACATATAAAAAGTTAAAAGAGGCTTGCACCTTCCCTCCCGTCGCCCGTTTGGCCGGTCGGCGGACGTCGGTAAAATGTCAAACCGTAGCTGACTTTTTAACAGCTAAGAATTTATTAGAAAAAGAAAAAATAAATTTTTTCACGTATCGGCTCGCGACCGAGAAAAAGAAATTTTTTGTAATTAGGGATCTTCCCTCAGACATGGACCCGGATGACGTCCGCGAGTCGCTGGCCGACCAGGGGGTCCAAACTTCCCAAGTATATCAACTAAAGACTTCGCGACCTACCAAGGCGCAAATGGAAGCAAACTTAACATCGGTCCCCTTGAGGGTTCTCCCTCTCTTTGTGGTCGAGCCGCACCCCAGCGTTCTGATATCAGACTTCCTTGAAATTAAGTACATCTGCGGCTTACGCATTAAAATCGAGCCATTGAGATCGCCGAAGGGGCCCCCCCAATGCCACCGCTGTCAGGCTTTTGGCCACACAGACAAGGCCTGCCACATGCCGCCTCGGTGTGTCCGATGCGGTCTCCAACATCTTTCAAAGGAATGCGGAAAGCCGTCCACCGAGGCGGCCATGTGTGCGAACTGCCAGGGGGATCATCCGGCCAGTTACCGCGGGTGCCCGTCGTATCAGAAATTAAAGGAAAAATTAAAGATGTTGAAAGAGAAGGCGAAACTTGCCCATCCGGCGGCGCCAAAATAACCCCCTCCCTCCTGGGAGGACGCCCCCCCCCCTCCCAACGCGGAACGAGGGGAGATCGGAAATCCCCTCCAACGGCGGGAAGGGGGGCTTGACTTACGCCAAAGTCGCGAGCGAAAAGGGGCCGTCACAAGCTAAAAATACAGATTTGTCTCGGCATAACTCCGCAGCATCCGACGGCCTCTTGATTGGGGATTGGCGGGACCAATTTCGCACGTGGGTGACACACCTGGCACTCTTTTTAGCCAAGCCCAATCTGACAAAGGCCGCCTTCATTCAGCACGTGTTAAATTCAACCCAACTGTTTTTGAATGATTAAGGTGGCCTCATGGAACGCCAACGGGGTCAAAAGACAACAAGCTGAACTTACTTACTTTCTAAATAAACACAGAGTAGACTTGTGTTTACTCTGTGAAACTCACTTGACCCCGACAAAACAATTTGAAATTCCCGGCTACCGCGTGTTCCGCGATGACGAACTCTCGTCGCATCACGGAACCGCTATTTTAGCCAAAAACAAACTCAAATGCCGCTCCTTGAGGCTACCGGCATTTAGAAATTTGAAGGCGACCGCGCTGTCCCTGATCGATGAAAATAAAGTAATTAATTTTATCTCGGTGTACAATTCTCCGACCGCTGGGAGCCAGCTCCTCCTGTCGGATCTTAATAAATTAGCAGCGCTACTAAAAAATACGTTTTCCATCATCGGGGGCGATTTAAATGCAAAGCGCGTAGAGTGGGGCTGTCGCCGCTCTAACGATGCGGGCTCTACGCTTAAAAAAGCTTTGATTAATCATGATTGGAATATTTTCGCGAGCGACGGCCCCACTCATCTGGTCACCGGGCGCCCTCAGTTGAATGACATTCTGGACGTTTTTATTACAACCAACTTCTCCATTCCACTTAATGTAAACGTATTAAATGAACTCGCCTCAGACCACCTACCCATTATCACGGATGTGCCGTGCGCCGCCGAGGGTTTTTGGACTCCTGAGACGATGAACACGAACTGGGAACGCTTCGAGATTCTGCTGCGGAGATCCTACGGAAACGGGACCGGCCCCGTAAAGTTGACCTCCCCCGAGGAGATTAACGGGGCGATCGAGAGGCTGACAAAAGACGTCGGGTCGGCGTACGCCATTAGCTCGTGGGCGCGGAGGAGGCTGCCTCCCGACCACGTCCATCTCCCGGCCGATATTGTCGGGCTCATTAGAGCCCGTAATGCCGCGAGGAAGAAGTACCAAAAATTTCGTTCCGCCGAACTTCTGGCCTCTTTCAGGTCCTTGCGCAGTGAGGTCCAAAACAAAATTAAAAAATTTTTTTAACGATAAAGCAAAAAAATTCTCGAATTTGACGAGGACCTCACTGACGCGAGGATGGGGCCGGAAGTTTGGCGGAAATTAAATCGTTTTCGCGGAGCAAAGCATAAAGATAATCCCAAATTAAAAATCGGGAATCGGTGTGTTTATGACGACGAAAGTAAAAGCGAACATTTCGCTTCCTTCCTCGCGGCACAATATCGGCCATTTGACAAAACGGACGACGAATTATCGGACGTGGTCGAGACGGAGGTACTGTCCTTCGCCCGCGCCCCGCTCTCAGAACCCCTCCAGATCGCCCTTCCCGATCTTGGGGATGCTATCGACCGTCTCAAAGTCGGCAGGGCGCCGGGACCCGATAAGATCACGGCAAAAATGATAAAAAAGTTCCCGCCCGGCGTGAGGGTACGGCTGTTGAGCATTTACAACTCCTGCCTTCGCGTCGGGTACTTCCCCGCCGCCTGGCGCCTTGCCGAGGTCGTGATGATCCCCAAGACCGGGAAGGACTCTTCCGATATAAACAATTACAGGCCCATAAGCCTTCTCAGCATACTTGGCAAGATTCTGGAGGGGTTCATCCTTGCATGGATGGACCGAACCATCCAAGAGCGCGACCTTGTTCCCGACTATCAAGCGGGTTTCCGGCGTGGGATGTCCGCCACCCATCAGGTGGTCAGGATTTCCGAGGACATCGCTGACGGTTTCAATAAAAAACAGGCCTCGGTCGCCTGCTTCCTGGACTTCCAGTCTGCATTCGACAAAGTCTGGCATGCGGGAATCCTATATAAATTAATTTTGGCTGGATTCCCGCCAACAATTATCAAAATTATAACCTCTTTTCTCGCCAGCAGGAGATTTTACGTCCGCGTAAACTCCTCGAGGTCGGATGTGGGTGCCCAGGGGGCGGGCGTGCCGCAGGGGGCTATTCTCTCCCCCTGCTTATTTAAGCTTTTCACGCGGGACATCCCCCTAAGTCGCAGCTCGCGCATCTACATGTATGCGGACGAATCCCCCCGATCCTCCTCGAGGACCAAAAAAACTGGGTTGCCATTTATAAGAAGATGAAAGAGGTCTGCTCCTTCCCTCCCGTCGCTCGGCTGGCCGGACGGAGGACGTCTGTTAAATGCCAAACTGTGGCTGATTTCTTCAAAGTAAAAGACTTACTCGTAAAAGAGAAAATAAATTTTTTCACGTACAGGCTGTCCTCCGAAAAGAAAAAACTTTTCGTAATTCGCGATCTCCCTATTACTATGGACGTTGCCGACGTCAGGGACTCCCTAGCGGAACAGGGGGTGGAGGCCACCCAAATATATCAATTAAAAACAACGAGGCCCACGGCGGCGCAAATAGAAGCTGACATAAGGAGCGTCCCCCTTCGTCCACTCCCCCTCTTCGTGGTGGAGCCGCACCCCTCGGTTGTCTTGAGCGACTTCCTAGAGATAAGACATATATGTGGCCTTGAAATAAGGATAGAGCCCCTCAAGACCCCAAAGGGGCCCCCTCAGTGCCGTAGGTGCCAGGCGTACGGCCACACCGACAAGGCGTGCCACATGCCGCCCCGTTGTGTGAAGTGTGCTAAGAATCACTTCACCACCGAATGTGTTAAACCACCCACGGAGGCGGCAGTGTGTGCTAACTGCCAGGGGGACCACCCCGCAAGCTACAGGGGATGTCCCGCATATCAAAAACTTAAAGAACGATTGAAACTTTTAAAAGAGAAAGCGAGAGAAAAATCGGCACCTAAGCCGGCCCAAACCGCCGCTGATATCGTCCCTCCCCAATCACCCCCTCCGAAGGGGAACACGTACGCGTCCGCTGTGTCGGGCGCGTCGAGTAAATATAAACACGCCCCTAATGTAAACAATAACATTCCAAAGGATAACGGCCCAAGTATCGAAACTCCCTCGGAGGGGGAAAGTAGGGAAACTTCACGGCCGTGCGAGGACTGGCTCGAGCAGATGAGGAATTGGATTACCCATCTTGCTTTGTATTTGGCTAAGCCCAATCTGACGAAAAGTGCGTTCCTGAACTATGTCATTAACTCAACTTCCGCATTTCTTGATGATTAGGGTAGCCTCGTGGAATGCTAACGGGGTGGGCCACAAGGAGGACGAACTCAAATATTTTTTAAACGCAAACAATGTTGACGTGTGCCTCCTTTGTGAGACCCACCTCACAGTAAATAAAAGTTTTCTCATTCCCGGCTATCGCGTGTTCCGCGACGATGAGCCGTTCCCGCGTCGCGGAACCGCAATTGTAGCCAAAATTGGTTTTAATAGCCGTCCCACGAGGCTACCCAAATTTACGAATTTAGGAGTGACAGCCATGTCGCTGATCGGTGAGAATTTTGACATTAACTTCATCTCTTTGTACAACCCCCCTCGTGAGGGTATTTGTGCCGGTGATATGGAGCGCCTTATGGCCCCATTCACCGGCACCATAACTATTATGGGGGGCGACCTCAACGCAAAATGCACCTCGTGGGGCTGTCGCCGCGGCAATCCCGCTGGTAAAATTTTGAAAAAATTTCTCCTTAAATATAGATTTAATCTACTCACGAGCGACAGCCCCACCCACACTGTCATCGGGTACCCGCACTTCAATGATATTTTAGATGTTTTTATTACGACATTCGATCCAGGGCAATCCTTTGTTGAAGCCCTGGACGAACTCGACTCGGACCAGCTTCCGATTGTCCTCAATGTGCCCCTGGACGCCGATGTTTTTTGGACTCCTGAGGCGAAAAATACGAACTGGAAGAAATTCAAGGATACCCTGAGGTTGCGCACCGCTGCGAGGGAGTATACGTACGGCGGTCTGACCTCCACGACCCAGATCGACAGGGAGATCCAAGGGATAGTAGACGATGTCGGGCTGGCACTAGCCGAATCCTCCAGGGCTAGGAGGAGACTCCCCCCCACCCACGCTCCCCTTCCGGCCGGTATTGTTACGACAATTAAACGCCGCAACGCCAATCCAATTAATCTCCCCGACCTTAGGGATTCAATTAATCGTTTAAAGTTAAACAAAGCGCCGGGCCCGGACAAGATTACGGGACGAATGATTAGGAATTTCCCAACCAATCTCGTCCTTAAATTGCTACACATTTACAACTCATGTCTTCGAATCTGTTATTTCCCGCGGACCTGGCGTATCGCCGAAATAGTTATGATCCCTAAGGCGGGAAAGGACCTCAAAAATATCAAAAACTACAGACCAATTAGTCTCCTACCAATATTGGGCAAGGTTATCGAGGGATTTATTCTTCAGCGGATGGAGCGGACCATCGCGGACAACAAAATCATTCCCGATTTACAAGCGGGATTTCGGCGTGGGCTCTCCACTACTCATCAGGTGGTCAGGATCGCCGAGGACATTGTTTCGGGTTTTAACGCTGGACACTCCTCTGTGGCTTGCTTCCTGGACTTCCAGTCGGCCTTCGATAAGGTGTGGCATGACGGCCTAATTTTTAAATTGATTTTAGCGGGTTTTAATACATCACTGACTAAGATTTTAACTTCATTTCTTTCCAACCGTAAGTTTTATGTAAGGACGAATTTGGCCGTGTCTGAACTGGGAGTCCAGGAGGCGGACGTGCCTCAGGGGGCTATACTTTCCCCAACCCTTTTTAATATTTTTACGCGGGACATCCCCCCCAGTAAGTGTACGTTCATTTATCTTTACGCGGACGACTGCACACTCCTTGCGCAGTCCCGCAATGTCAACCTCGCGAACGCCCCCCTTCAATCGCACTTGGATTGGGTTTACCGCTGGGCCTCCCGTTGGAGGCTCAAAGTCAACCCGACCAAGTGCGCGAGGGTAGCGTTCGCGAAAATAAAGCACAAGACGGGTCGTCTCTTTTCTGGGGGGGTGTCCCAATTCCCAACGTAAACAAACAGAAATTCCTCGGCGTTTTCCTTGACCGCCAGCTGACGTGGCGAGCCCACGTCGATTACGTGTTGGAGAAGGCGCGCGCGGCCTTCTCTTTCGCGCGCGTCTTCTTCAACCCCAAAATTAACAAAAGAGGCAAAATTATCGTATACAACGCGATGGTCCGCTCCATCCTGACCTATGCCAGCCCGGCCTGGCACTACTGCGCTTAGTCGCACATTAAAAAAATCGTCAGTTTCGACAAAAAATTTTTAAAACTAGCCCTTGGAGTCTCCCCCTTAACATCCTCGAGGGAGATATGCGTGGCTCATCGCATCCTGTGTATGGAGGATCTCCTGGAAAGAGCATCCAGGAGATTCTCCGACAAATTACCACTTCTCGACAACCCGCAATTTAATTCTATGTGGACTTCACCCACGGCCGCCAAAAAGTACAAATCGCCGAGCTCAGTAATTTTAAAATAATATTTATTTATTTATTCATATCCTTAATTTATTTCCATTTTAGCTTCCCTTCCCATCATTCATTTTCATCCTTCACCCTTCATACCTTCAATTATTTATTTATTTATTGTTACCCCATCTACTTCACTCACATCTCGAACGTGCGGTCCCCGCCGTTCTCGATTTCCCATTTTAAATTTCCCTCTTCCCCTACCCCGTCCACCCTTCCCCTACCCCTTCTCTTAATTTTATAATTTTAACACGGTTCTTACCTAAGTAAGTTACCGTTTTAATATTTTACGTCAATCTTCACGATTTTACCCTTTTAACCGTTAGAACAGCGAGCGAACTTTTTAGTTTAATTTTAAAATTTTAAATGCCGTGGATGAAGTCCTCGGGACCAGGAGCCACATATATTAGTATCCCCCTCGGGGAGTCATGGAGGTCAGGTCAGTTTTCACTCTGTACTATACCAATGTGATTTCTGCCCAGTGCTCTGAATGTCAAAGTGAAGAAATTCAAGCAAGCGCGGGTAAACGGCGGGAGTAACTATGACTCTCTTAGTGAACGCCTTGGCCTATGCAGACGATCTCGTCCTCATCAGGTCAACCATCCCTGGGATGAGGCGGCAGCTGTCAACGGTTGAAGAGGGACTGGAGCGGGTCGGTCTAGAGGTGAATGCCGGGAAATCCGCAGCCTATTCATTGGTACCGTCGGGGTAGGAGCAGAAGGTGAAAACCCTGACGGTGCCAACATTCAGTACTGCGGACGGTACCCCCATACGACAGTTGGGGGTCTTAGATAGTCATCGCTACCTGGGTCTCGATTTAGTAGACCGGGACTGGCTTTTGGAAAGACTCACCAAGGCACCACTCAGGCCGCAACAACGTCTGTGGGGGCTGAAGCAGATTGCTTTGCCACGCCTCCACTACGGCCTGGGGTTCGGGAGGATTACCATGGGTCGCCTGACGGAGATGGATGTCTCCATCCGGAAGGCGATCCGTGGATGGCTACACCTCCCAAAGGATTGCCCCGTGGGTTATTTCCATGCTCCAGTGGCGGAAGGAGGATTAGGAGTCACGTCTCTTTGCTGTTCCGTCCCAGCGTTCCGGTGGAGTAGGGCAACCGCCCTGCTCCAGAGTGGGTCCCACACCACTACAGCGGTTACCAGGTCGTCCTACTTCCTACGATGGATGGCCTGGTCCCGGCAGACGTGCCCCTTGATCCGGGATGGGACGGACCCTGGGGAGATGGTACGAAAACATTGGGCGCAACGCCTACATGCGTCCGTCGACGGTCGGCATGTCATGGAGTCCGCCCAGGAGAGAGCCTCAACCTCCTGGGTGGATTTGAACTTCATGGGTATTCCCGGCCGCGATTATGTCCAGTACCATCAAACCAGGGTCAACGCTCTCCCGTCCCGGGTGAGGACTGCGAGGGGTAGGAGGGAGACGAAGGATGTTTCCTGCCGGGCTGTGTGGGAGTGGCTGCGCCAAAGACACCCAGAGAGAAGAAACATCAGCTTCACCACTTGCACCATCTCCTGGCGCGGCGTCTGGTGTGGTGCTTCGGCGAAGGAGCTACGGGCCATGGGACTGACGGGAAGGACGCTCGGAGGACTTACCACCCGTGTCCTCCAAGGATCACACATGAACTGGAGCAGATTCAACAGGATCTGTGCAACAAGGGTCGAGGGAAGGGGGGTTACCTGATGGGGAATCTTCACCATTATATTATAGTTTTAAGCTTTTTATGTATTAAATAAAGCAAATAAAGCTCGGAAAGAGGACGGGTAGTGGCCGGTTGATGGTCACTACTCGTTCTCTTTCCTTTAATAAATAATAATGCGGCGGGATTGCCGCCGAGGGACATCTGGAGGACCGTTTAATTCCCTCCAATAATGGGGACTTAGCTAACCCCGGCGACGGGTGGCTAACAGCTCCAAGTAAAAAGCGCAAAACGGGGCCGCCCGCTCCCGTAAAAAATTCTCTCACTGTTGAAAATAGATTCTCCCCTTTAGAGAACGAAAAGGCGCGCGATTCTGCCCTCCCGGCTCCCGATAGGGAACGGCGTCCCCCATCGAACGAAGTCGGCGGTCCCTCTCCACTTGGACGAATCCCCCCAATCCTCTTTGAGGACCAAAAGAATTGGGTTATTATCTACAAGAAAATGAAAGGGGTCTGCTCCTTCCCTCCCGTCGCTCGGCTGGCCGGACGGAGGATGTCGGTCAAATGCCAAACTGTGGCTGATTTTTTCAAAGTGAAAGACCTACTCGTTAAAGAGAAAGTTAACTTCTTCACATATAGGCTGTCCTCCGAGAAAAAAAACTCTTCGTCGTTCGCGACCTTCCCCTTACGATGGACGTTGCCGACGTCAGGGAATCCCTGTCGGAACAGGGGGTGGAGGCCACCCAAATTTACCAACTAAAACCAACGCGGCCAACGGCGGCACAATTAGAAGCTGAGATTAAAAGCGTTCCCCTCCGTCCACTCCCCCTCTTTGTGGTGGAGCCGCACCCCTCGGTTGTCCTGAGCGACTTTCTCGAGTTAAGGTATATCTGTGGTCTCAAAATACGGATCGAGCCCCTTAAGACACCAAAGGGGCCCCCTCAGTGCCGTAGGTGTCAGGCGTACGGTCACACCGACAAGGCGTGCCACATGCCACCTCGCTGCGTAAAGTGCGCCAGAAACCACTTTACTACTGAATGTGTTAAACCACCTACGGAGGCGGCATTGTGTGCCAACTGCTAAGGGGATCATCCCGCGAGCTACAGGGGACGCCCCGCCTATAAAAAACTCAAAGTACGCATAAAATTACTCAAAGAAAAGGCGAGGGAAAAATCCGCACCCAAACCGGCCCAACCCACCGCCGATATCACCCCTTCCCAACCGCCCCCTCCGAAGGGGAACACTCACGCGTCCGTTACATCGGGCGCGCCGAATAAACATACTCCCAGCGTAAACAATAACAATCCCACAGTCCAAACCGATAGGCCGTTTGGTCGACGTGCCGTGATCCTCTGCTTTCCTTTGCTGCGCTCGTCAGGGAGTACTAGTGGTTGTTACTGCTCTTTCGCACTTGGGTGCGATCGTTTCAGTGCTTCTTGACTTTATTGGGCAAATCAGGCAGAGCACGTATTCAGACCGCTCCGTGCCTCGTCGCGGCGACGGCCCCTAGTACCTCTTCGGAGGGAAGCTAAACGGAGAAATAATAAGACCTGGTTTGAGTACCTGCGTCGGCCTTTCTGGCACTCCACCTACCGGTGCGAGTTGCCCATTGCGCCGAGTAGAAGTAGCTGGTTCCCAACCAGCTGGTAGCCACTACCCGACAGAGAGCTACCCGAAAGAGGGCATTTTGGACGCAAGACCCTGCCCGGGCCCCATGGCCGGGCAGGAGCTCGTGATGGAGGGAGTGGAAACGGGGAGCCCTCCTGAGGGCGACCTCATGAGGAAGTGCATTGCACTTCAGCAGGAGATTCGCCAGGTCCTCCAGGAGGACAGCCGTGTCACGAAGGTCACTCGTGAGACGGTGAATGGTAAGGTCTCGGAGGTTCTCGCGGCTGTGGCGGAGATCCTCATCAAAGAGGCAGAGAAGCGTGGCTACCAGAAGGCCCTCTCTGAGATAGAGGAAAGAATTACTAAGAAAGTTAGCTATGCCGAGAAAGTCGCTGTAGGTAAGCCGGCCGCCCTAACCAACTCGAAGGCCGGAGGAAGCAAAGAAAAAACCCGTGAGGTTCAGGAACGGCACATCGCGTTCCTGAAGCCAAAAGACGGGAAGTCTGTGACTCGAGAGCAGCTAACAAAGAAATTAGTTGAAGCAGTCGGGGATCCCACCAAAGAAAAGGTGCGGATCAAGGCGACCCGACATATCAAAGAGGGCGCTATCATGATTGAGGTAGCCTCAGAAGCTGAACTCAGGCGAATCGTCAACAACGGTAAGCTCTCCAAGGATAGCCCCGTTGAATTCGCGTTGCAAAATAAGAGGCGACCAAGGTTGATCATCTATGATGTACCAATCGAGGTTGAGAAGCAGGATCTGATCAGGGCGGCCTGTTCCCAGAACGGTGTCGGTTCGGAGAGGGAGTTCACTCCACTCTTCAGGACTGGCCCAAAGGAGAGGAACACGGTGTTTTGGGTGGTAGAAACCTCGCCTGAAGCCCGGAAAGTCCTCCTGGAACAAGGTAGGTTCTACAACGCCTACAGCTCGTGCAGAATCAAAGACTTTATACAAGTCACCCGATGCATGAAGTGCATGCAGTACGGCCATATTGCAAAGCACTGCAAAGGGTACGAGCGATGTAGGCGGTGCGGGGGCAAGGCGCACAAAGATGAATGTAAGGTTGAGGCGAAGAGGTGTGCGACCTGTGGGCCGAAGAGTTCCTGCGATGGGACAGTGGAAAGATGCGAGGCCTACTTGTCGGCCAGAAGGCGGCAAATTGAGAACAATGATTATGGGTGTTGAGTCCATTTTCAGGGTTCTGCAGTTAAACGCAGCGCGGAGCAAGGAAGTCATGGCCGAACTCCGTACATATGTCGACAGAAATCCGGTCGACGTAGTTTGTGTCCAGGAACCATACTACAAGCTGCGGTAGGCCTTACTGCTTTCCGTCTGGCGTAAGGTACTTTGACTCCAGAAACTCCCCCATGGCAGTGACGATAGTATGCAACCAAAGCATACAGGCCTTAGGGTTGTCCCAGGCCATGACAGACCACCTGGTGACAGTAGAGGTTAAATTCCGGGGTCAAACGATGACAATTGTCAATCAGTACTGCCAGTTCTCGGATCCCATCGAGAAGCACACGGATCAACTGAGAGCCATTAAAGGGCTCTTGCGGCCACGTACCCTCTATGCCGGGGATACCGACGCGCATGCCACAGAGTGGTTCAGCGGAGTGACAGACGACCGAGGCGAAGAGATGCTCGATGCACTCGACTTTTTACGCCTAACAGTAATCAACAATAGAACGCACTTGACGACCTACGCTGGCCACGCAGGTCACAGAACCAATATAGACGTGACCGCATGTAGTTCCCTGCTTTTGGGTCAGGTACGCGACTGGAGGGTCATGGAGGGGGCGACCACTAGTGATCACAATGCACTGTTGACCACTGTCGCCCTTGAGAGGACTGCTCCGTCCGTCTCTGGGATCAAACGACGTTTTAACGTTAAGAAGGCAGACTGGGTCAAGCTGGCTGAAGAAACGAGAAATACTGAGGTGACTCTCACGGGAAGGCCAGAAAGAGAGACTGTGCTGGTAACAGACGCTATTTACAACGCCTGCCCAAACGTAGTACCTCTGCGTGGCGGAAAGCCATGGAGCCCTGCCGGGTGGTGGGGACCTCAGCTTGAACGACAAAAACGCACGGTCAGGAAAGCCAGGAGACGTGCGAGAATGACAGCAGACCCTTTGGACAAGCTGACTGCAAAGAAGCAGTTAAGACTGTACAAGGATTAGAGATCAGAAAGAGAAATATTGGCAGAGGTTTGTGGAGACCGAGATTCTGCGAAATGGCGAAACGGTACAGCTTGCCCGCAAGAATAAGCCAGACCTATTATAAGTCCATATTTCTAACGATAGCCTCATACGGGTGCACTGCGTTCGCGCATGCATTCGACAGATGTGCTATCCAGAGGCGGACAGCAATTGTCCAAAGGAAAGTCCTGAAACGCATAACGAGGGCATACTCCACCACACCAGTGGAGAGCTT
Source organism: Pachydiplax longipennis (assembly GCA_036926295.1). Classification (NCBI taxonomy): domain Eukaryota; kingdom Metazoa; phylum Arthropoda; class Insecta; order Odonata; family Libellulidae; genus Pachydiplax; species Pachydiplax longipennis. Next base: position 12,475,490 of record JAVFKF010000010.1, on the reverse strand, counting down.
GCAGATTATCTGCAACGTACCACCACTGGATCTCCAGATCCAGGCGACGGCTGTGGCTCTAGACAGGGAATACAGCTTGCAAAGGCTAGGGAAGGAGGACGACCTCGACTCGGACCACCTTCCGATTGTCCTCAATGTGCCTTCGGACGCCGATGTTTTTTGGACTCCTGAGACGAGAAATACGAACTGGAAGAAATTCAAGGATACCCTGAGGGTGCGCACCGCTGCGAGGGAGTATACGTACGGCCGATTGACCTCCATGACTCAAATCGATAGGGAGATCCAAGGGATTACAGACGATGTCGGGCTGGCATTAGCGGAATCTTCAAAGGCTAGAAAGAGACTCCCCCACCCACGCTCCTCTTCCGGCCGGTATTGTTGCGACAATAAAACTTCGCAACGCCGCGAGGAAAAAATATCAGCGAGAGAGAACCGCCGCGCTCCTGGCCTCATACGTGGCCCTCAGGAAAGAAGTTTAGCACGCCATTCGAAACATTAAAAATCATAAAATCAAAGAAGAAGTCGTCGACTACGTCCGGCGTGCCGAATAAATCTCCAGCAAATATAACCAATATTCCCCCAACTAATGCAAAAAATAACGTAAGTTCTGATAGACCCCCATCTAGGGAAATATCAGAGCCGTGCGAGGACTGGCTCGAGCAGATGAACAGGATAAGGCATCTTGCTTTTTATCTAGCGAAACCAAATCTGACGAAGAGCGCGTTTTTAAATTATGTAATCAACTCGACATCAACTGTTCTTGATGATTAGGGTAACCTCGTGGAACGCTAATGGGGTGGGTTTTATATTCTCTCTTGAATATTATATATTTTCTCTTTTATTGCATTCAAGCGCGGACTATCGCGGAATTTTTAAACTCTCTTTCCCCACCCTCTTCCCTTTTCCCCTCTTTCCCCTATTTTATTTTTATATTTTAACGCAATATTTACATATTTATAGCTATTTTTAATCCTTCACCAATATCTCAATAGTTATTCACTTTAAACCATTAGACCCGCGATTTTTAACTTTTAGTTTAAATGCCTTGTTATACACCGTGGATTAGGTCCTCACGACTGGGAGCCACGTAATTTAGTATCCGGTCGGGGAGTCATGGAAGTCTGGTCAGAAGGCAGGCTAAAGACACATGAAACATGGGGTGTAGAGGGCATTACAGCACTACTCCATGGTTCCTCCAATGTCTCCGATTTAGAGGATATTAGAATGTTTGCTTTCACATGGAAATCAGGGATGAGTGTGCCTTCCCCCAATTGCTCGTTTGGCGGTCCGGAAGTACTCCATGAAATGCCTGACGGTCGCAAACTTTTTCATTGCTAATTAAGGTATTAATAACAATTTTACGTACCGTCTGGCATCCGAAAAAAGTAACTTTTATGTAATAAGAAATTTACCAGTCAACATCGACCCCGAGGACATTAAGGAATCGCTGTCGGATCAGGGAGTGGAGACGATCAGAGTATACCAAATGAAAACTACTCGCCCCACACGGGAACAACAAAAAGGAAACGTCACAAAGTTCCCCCTCCGACGATTACCTCTTTGTCATCGAACCCCACCCCAGCGCGCTCAGAGGTTTTAGAACTCAAACACGTGTTCTAAAAATTGAAATAGAGCCTCCCATCCCAGCGCGCTTAGAACATTTAGAACTCTAATATGTGTGTGGTCTAAAAATTCAAAACGAGCCTCACAAGCCACCTAAAGTGCCTCCTCAGTGCCACCGATGTCAGGCTTTTGGCCACACCGATAAAGCGTGCCACCTGCCGCCTCGGTGTGTAAAATGTGCCAAAATATCACGCCACTAAAGAATGTGTAAAATTGAAGGCCGAGGCGGTAGTGTAAGCTGAATGCTTGGGGACCATGCCGCTAGCTACAGGCGATGCCCAGCGTATCAACGATCAAAGGAAAGATTAAAACTCAACTCCATTTTTTGCCCGTCCCATCAGTCAAGTCTGTTTATCCTTGGTATTTCTATCTAATATTAATAACATTGGTTTCCGATTTCCTTTTGTAACGCGGGCTCCCCAGGCCATTCTTCCGGGTTGCTCTGTAGTAATTTCACTTTAATAGTCACTCATCTTTTTCCTTGCATAAAATCATCTTTTAAAGATTAGTGGTGTATAAATGTTAAGAAAGTAGATTAAACCACTTGTTTTTTATCAACCTTTATTATTGCTATTTCTTTTCTAGGGTTTCAAAGACCCCGTGTACAGGAAGCGGAGGCAGCAGTTTGCAGACATCGCAAATTCGTACAAACAGTAAGTTTTCAGTATATTTATATAATCGTAGATTTAATTATTTATATATCGAACGAAGACAACCATCAAAAGCATTCTACTTCAAGGGTTTTTCCCTTATTCCCCTCATTCCATTGATCTTTTTCTTAACTAGAAAGAGGAAACTCAAAATAAAGAACAAGTGCAGAATAAAAGCGCTAAAAAAATATTAGCGCCTCCTAGCCACAGAACGGTCCTCAGGAGCAGAGGACAGAAACCGTCACAAGCCGAAGAACTTTCCGCGAGGGCCGCATCGGCTCCCTCAACTCGCGAACTGGACCTTGAGGAGATCTGAGGGAGCAGATGAGGTCGTGGGTGACGCACTTTGCCTTTTTTAATTGCAAAACCCGACCTCACGAACGTCGCTTTCGTCAATTACATCATTAACTCTACGCAAACTCTCTTAAATTCCCGGCGGATGCCCGCCGTTTCAAAAATTCAAAGTAAAACAGATACCATTGAAAGAAAAAGCGAAGCAGCAAGGTCGTCCTGGGGCACCAGCCAAAGCCCCTCCCTCTTGGGAGGAAAATTGCATTGAAAAAAGAAAAAAACATTTTATTCAATGCAATCGCACAGCGAAAGCCTTGGAGCCAATGATAATTTTAATTCAATGTGGGCTTTATCCACGGTAAATTTGAAATACAAATCACCCAGCTCCGTGCTCATATTTTAATAACCTCATTTTCACCTACAATATTTATTCATCCCCGACCCTACTATTTATTTATTTAATATTTCTAAAAACCCATTTTTTATTAAATGTATCAATTTTATAATTTTGAAGGCTTTTATCATTTTATTATTCATCTATTTATATTCATTCTATCATCGTTTATTTATTTCATGTAACCTATTTCCCGATTTTATATTTTCTCTTGAATATTATATATTTTATCTTCTATAGCATTCAAGCGCGGACTATCGCGGAATTTTTAAACTCCCTCTTTCCCCACCCTCTTCCCTTTTACCCTCTTTCCCCTATTTTATTTTTATATTTTAACGCAATATTTACATATTTATAGCTATTTTTAATCCTTCACCAATATCTCAATAGTTATTCACTTTAAACCATTAGACCCGCGATTTTTAACTTTTAGTTTAAAAGCCTTGTTAAACACCGTGGATTAGGTCCTCACGACTGGGAGCCACGTAATTTAGTATCCGGTCGGGGAGTCATGGAAGTCTGGTCAGAAGGCATGCTAAAGACGCACATGAAACATGTGGTGTGGAGGGCATTACAGCACTACTCCAATGTCTCTGATTTAGAGGACATTAGAATGTTTGCTTTCACAAGGAAAGAGGGATGCATTCCCTAATTGCTCGTTTGAGGGGCCGGAAGTCTTCGATGGAATGCCTGACGGTCGCAAACTTTTAATATAAGGTATTAATAACAATTTTACGTACCGTCTGGCATCCGAAAAAGTAACTTTTATGTAATAAGAAATTTACCAGTCAACATCGACGCCGAGGACATTGAGGAATCGCTGTCGGATCAGGGAGTGGAGACGATTAGAGTACACCAAATGAAAACTACTAGCTCCACAAGAGAATAACTAAGGGAAAACGTCACATCGGTGCCCCTCCGACCATTACCTCCGTCATCGAACCCTATCCCAGCGCGCTTGGAACATTTAGAACTCAAACACGTGTGTGGTCTAAAAATTCAAAACGAGCCTCACAAGCCACCCAAAGTGCCTCCTCAGTGCCACCGATGTCAGACTTTCGGCCACACCGATAAAGCGTGCCACCTGCCGCCTCTGTGTGTAAAAGGTGCCAAAATATCACGCCACTAAAGAATGTGTAAAATTGCAGGCCGAGGCGGCAGTGTAAGCTGAATGCTTGGGGACCATGCCGCTAGCTACAGGGGATGCCCAGCGTATCAGTTCAGCTCCCGCTACTGAAGATGGAGACTTAGTCTCCGAAATACGTATCTAGCAAGTCCTAGATACCGTGGTTCCCCTGTATCGTTGGACCTTCCATGGCAGCAGAGGATACCACCCCGAGGTAAGTCTTTATTTTCATTACCTTATCTCAAACTTTGACGGTTTTGGAGTCCTCTCGCAAAGACAAAGTGCCCTATGGCCTCTTAACTGAGGACTGGCGCGAGCAACTCAGAACATGGGTGACCCACCAGGCTTTGGTTTAAGCCAAACCTAGCCGGACTAAGGCTGCCTTCATCCAACATGTTTTAAACTCAATCAAATTTTCCTCAATGATTAGGGTAAGGGATTGATCCTGGGGAGATTGTACGAAAACTTTGGACGCAACGTCTGCATGCATCCGTCGACGGCCGGGAGCTCATGGAGTCTGCCCAAGAGAGAGCCTCTACCTCATTGGTAGATTTAAACTTCATCGGAATTTCCGACCTATGTTCAGTACCATCAAACCAGGATCAACGCTCTCCCTTCCTGGTTGAGGATGTCAAGGTTGTGACGATTTTTGATAATCTTGTAGCGAACGTGACGTGTGTGACAGGAGTGACTTTTCTGACTTTGGTGGCGGAGGGTGGCTCCGACCCTTGTTCACTATTTTTACCGTGAGGTGCACGAATACAAAAATTTTATGTGCAGTTTTTTAATTGGCGGACTAACAGCCGGAATTGTAGACAATTAGCCTGACCGACAGCCCTGAAGCTCAGCTCTCCCCTCAGCGGCCCGACGGCGAGTTTGAGTGCGAGTCACCCAGATAGTCACGTGATGGTATGCAGACTTCGAGAAGGAAAAGACAGCCATGTGATTGTATTATTATGACGAGAATTTGGGTCTTGCCGAATAGACGTGCTATTCAGCGTAACTTGTGTCAACTTTTCAATGAACAGTTCAATATTCCTTTGGTGACGTGTTTGTTGTATGATATTTTGTTTCATGAATAATATTAGTTATTATGCCTATTTTTGAGAGTTATTTTGTAATTTTACTTCGTTGTCGATATCCTGAGCTATTTGCTATTCAGAGGGGTTTTAAGTCGGCGAATGGTTTCCAATATTTAAGTTTTAGGGCCTAGTTCGGCTCAATGGGAAGGATGGAGACACGCGATGTTTCCTGTCGGGCTGGATGCGGAGTCCAGGAGACCACGGAGCACTCCATCTAGAGCTGATAAAGGACCCAAAAGTGTTGGATACAGAGACACGACGCCATCAAACCACTGCGGGTTCGGACATCGAGGATAAGGGATGGACGGTAGAGAGGGAGCCGAAGATGGACACGCTGCAGGGGCTTCGAAAACCTGACATCGTCGCGAGGAGTGAAGACATCAAAGACATCAATTTCACATATAAAAGACTTGAAGATCGCATCCAATTACTCAAGGAGAAAGCAAGGAATAAACTTTCAACGAAAGCGGCCCACCCTGCTATTGCTTCTCTCCAACCGCCCCCTCCGATGGGGAGTACATACGCCTCAGTCACGTCCGGCGTGCCAAATAATCCTCCATCAAATATAAATAATATTCCCAAAACTAACGCAGAAAATAATGTAAGTTTTGAAAAACCCCCGGAGGGGGCATCCAGGGAAACACCAGGGCCGTGCGAGGACTGGCTCGAGCAGATGAGAAATTGCATAACGCATCTTGTTTTTATCTAGCGAAACCAAATCTGACGAAGAGCGCGTTTTCAAATTATGTAATCAACTCGACATCAACTTTTCCTGATGATTAGGATAGCCTCGTGGAACGCTAATGGGGTGGGTCACAAGGAGGACGAACTCAAGAATTTCTTAAACGAAAATGACATGGATATCTGCCTCCTTAGTGAAACCCACCTCACACCAAAGAAAAGCTTTTTTATCTCCGGCTATCGCGTGTTCCGCGACGATGAGCTGCTCCCGCGTCGCGGAACCGCAATTTTAGCCAAAATTGGACTTAATTGTCGTCCTACGAGGCTTCCCAAATTTACTAATTTGGAGGCGACAGCAGTGTCGCTGATCAGCGACCGACTCGACAAATTTTATTTCCCGAATAACCCCCCTCGCGATGGCATATGTGCTGGTGATATGGAACGCCTTATGGCACCATTCACCGGCATCATAACGATCATGGGTGGAGACCTCAATGCCAAGTGCACTTCGTGGGGCTGGAAAAAGACCAAAAAGACCCAATAGTTTTTCATTTTAAACCATTAGACCCGCGATTTTTTACTTTTAGTTTAAATGCCTTGTTAAACACCGTGGATTAAGTCTTCATGATTGGGAGCCACGTAATTTAGTATCCTGTCGGGGAGTCATGGAAATCTGGTCAGAAGATTCGGCTTTCCGCAGGCAAGAGAGAATATGAAACACGTGGTGTGGAAGGAATCACAACCCTACTCCACAGTTCCTCTAATTCCTCCGATTTAGAGAACATTAAAACGTTTGCTTCCTCAAACAAATGAGGGACGCGGGTGCCTTCCTCCCGCTCGCTCGTTTGGCGGGCCGGATGACCTCAATTAAATGCCAGACGGTCGCAGACTCTTTCATTGTTAAAGATCCTTAATCCTCCTTATTAAGGTAAAAATTACCATTTTACGTACCATCTGGCATCCGAAAAAGTAAATTGTATGTAATAAGAAATTTACCAGTCAACATTGACCACGAGGTCATCAAGGAATCGATGTCGGATTAGGGAGTGAAGACGATTAGAGTACATGTCATACGTGGGGGGACCCAAAAGTAACTAGAACCGGGCTGTGGAGGGGAGGAACGTCAGGGGACCGAGTTCTGGTTGGTAGCGTATTTTGGCGGGAACTCTCATGAGTCAGTATGCAAAGTTTCGTCGCCGTGAGAGCAACTGTTTGTGCGCAGCATTTCTTTTATCAAAGTAACTTTTTCCCACGTACTAGGAATCGAGAGTTGGTTAAGCGGGGATATCGCTTCGAGGGAGATTTTCCCTCCCGACTATATTGTATATCGAAAGGATAGACTATAGAACAGGCGGTGGAGTGTTTATAGAGGTCAGAAATCATTTAATTAGTCAACGTGAAAAGTACGTAAGTAATAGCACAAGCGAAACGGTATGGTGTACTATTTCGAGACAAAACGGAAGTTCATTTTTGCTCCTTATATAGTCATCGCGACGGCGGTATTGATAGTATAGATGACCTATCCCTGTCATTAGAGATTAGTAAGAAAATGAAAGATCCTATCATTTTCATAGGAGGATATTTCAACCTTCCGTGTATTGATAGGCAGAATTTTACATGCTCAAGTACTAGCAGAGAAAGGAAAATTTCGCAAAAATTAATCGATACCTTCTCGTATGCTTTAGATCAGGTGAATATGACGATAACTTCCATTATTAATGTATGTATTTATTAATTTGCCCTTTTTAATTAACTGCTGAATTTCTCATGTCATTTTTGCATGTTTTTATTTTTCAATGTTTTATTCTATTATTTTATGTGATATTTATTATTTTCTCATGACGTATTCCTGCAACTTCCTCTTTTTTGATTTAATTTTATTATTTTATTATTACTTTTGTATTTTAGTTTGAATGTTTTATCTTATGTTTTTATCATATTTTTTTATTTACTTTGTTTACCATTGCATTTTTTTTCTTTGTCTGATTTTATTTTATTATCTTTTTTGTAATTTCTTTATAGTACTGCTTTTGTAATTTTCTATTCATACACAGTTTTCTTTTATAACCTTTAGCTTGTACTATCAGTAGGTTTGAGCAGGTTTTTCACACTCAAGTATATGTAATTTGCAAAGCAAGATTTTCAGAATTTAAAAGCTACATAAACTAGTGTAAGAATGATTTTTATCGCTTTACGGGTCGTAAATGATAGTTTAATAGAGTTTCTCCTCATAATAAAAGAAGGTTTAATTAAATACGCTCCGACTAAATACATGCGTGAGCGTCAAGAGCCACGTTGGACGAAACCTAAGTTACGAGCATTGCATAGGAAACAGTCATTCCTTCGCGATTACGAAAACTCAAAGCTTCTGGAGCTAACTTTGAGCTCGAACAACATAATTATAGAGAATTGAGTAAACTAGTTAAAGAAGAAGCACATAAAGAGAAACTTGTTAGAATCACTGGGGGGAGATCTGAGAGAATTCTGGTCGTATGTCCGTGAGAGGTCAGTCTTTTGTGTTTAACTTAATAAGCGAAGAGGGAGTCACCGTGAAACGAAAAAACCACTGAGAAAGCCAATTTGCTACACCTGCACTATCAGAAATGCTTTACTGTAGACAATGGCCAAGTTAATGTCTTTTCTGTGCGCATTGATTCAGAGATGAGTCCCATAAGGATATAAGTTGATGGAATTGCTAAGTTATTACGAGACAATGGAAGGAAAAAGGCGCCAGGGCCCGAAGGTATTCCGGCTGTTGTCATAAAAACTTTAGCCGATGAGCTTGCCCCCCTTCTTCAGGTATTCTATAAGAAATCACTATGAGGGTACTGACCCTATGTCGTGGAAGAAAGCTCATATCACTCCGGTGCCTAAGAAAGGGCGTACTGTAAAACCAGACGACTATAGGCCCATATCACTAACTTCAATATTTTTGCAAAATTATGGAGCATATTATAGCCAGCTCAATTATGCGCTTCCTTGCTGAAAATGTAGCAATCAGTCAGAGCCAGCATGGATTCCGTAAGGGTAGGTCTTGTGATACCCAGTTAGATCTCTTTATGAATTGACTTATCTAAGGCAGCAGATAAGGGAGTTAGAGTAGACGCAATTTTTCTAGATTTGAAGAAAGCTTTCGACACGGTGTCCCATGAAAAGCTTGTAATAAAACTAACGTATCACCACCAAGAGAAGAAAAAGAAAGTCCAACTGGAAACTGCTACCGATACGAATAATAAGACTCAAAAAAAATCCATCCATTTACTAGGGAATTCAGGTACTTGTGTTCAATTATTCCGTAAATTGTGTAATGCCTGCACCTTCAGACCAATTGCCCAAATGGCAAGGAGGAAGATCCTTATTAAATGTAGTTCAGTAGAAGACTTCTTAGCAGTTCAAGTAACTTAAGTGACAAAATCGAATAATTATGTAAGAAGTCCTTGATCCCCGCAATTCCTCCGGTGGACCATGAGAGACCTTTCATGTGTATCAGAAAACATCACGACCGACAGGAGAACAAGCAAATCAAAATATCACATCCGTCCCCCTGAGACCACTACCGTTATTTGTAGTAAAGCCACACCCCAGCTGCTTGATTTCCGAGTTTTCAGCCAATAAATATTTTTGGAGACTGAAAATCAGAATTGAACCACAAACCGCGGAAGGGGACATCACAAAACCATAGATACCAAAGTTGTGGTCACACTGCTAAGGCGTCCCATATGCCGCTTCGGTGCGTTAAATACGCTAAAAACCATCTAAGTATCGAATGTGAAAAACTCAAGCCGATGCGGCCATATGTGTAAATTGCCAAAGAGACCACTCGGCCAGTAATATGGAATTTCCGGAATTCCAGAGGAAGAGAAAGACTAAAATTATTAAAACAGAAAGCAAAGCAACAAAGCCAAGCTGCGCCGCCCTCGAAAATCCCCATCAAGGAGCAAGATCCGCTTCTTCCGCGTCGCATCCATGCGAGTAACAATCAAAACAAATATAACTAACTTGTTATATGCTGATGAAAAGGAAGGTGAAGGATCACTAGTCCAGTGGAGTGGATTGTCAAAGCTACTGAAAATTCGACTTTCGATTTCAGTCACTCTTGGTCCCATGAGGATGATGCTTGGATTACATCGAAATGTGCATTGGGTTTAACCGTTTTTGATGGCTGAAGGATTGGCGACTCCTTTAATTAAGTGATACTGAAGATTGGAGCATCGCTCCCGAAATACGTATTTAGTTTTCTAAATAGCGGTGCTTCCCCTGCGACGTTGGACTCGCCACCCTTAATCAAGCTGTTAAGTTTCTTCCGTTTTTAACCTTGGTAATTACGGCTTCTGAGTGTTCATTTCTTTGATAAATGTCGTATGCTAACATGGCGAGGAGGGCCGTCTCAGAAGGAATACTTCGCTAATGCAGAAAATGAGAACTACAATTCCGTGGCAGAGGATTAGAGAGACCAACTTAGATCCTGGGTGAACCACCTAGCATTATTCCTCGCCAAACCAAACCTGACAAAGATCGCTATCTTCAAATTGTCACTAATTCCACTTAAGTCTTTTTAGAGGCTTCTATTCTTTACTTATTTATGACGACCCTCTATTCCTAATGAATGGACGTAAAATTTTTGAGTTATCCTTGGACCACTTCCCAATATACCTATTTTTGCTTCTAGATGCCGACGTTTTTTTGGACTCCTGAGACGAAAAATAAGAACTGGAATCGCTTTATAATCACTGAAGGATTATAAATCTTTTAAAACGGGTTAATTAGACCATCTTGTCGGGTTAGGGAATGGTGGTGTGTGCTCGTTCATTGTTATTGCTATTTACCTCTTCCACTGTAAGGGTCCATAACAAAGAATATTGCCTATGCGGAAATAAAAGAAAAATATTTCTTATGTCGAAATAAAAATTGCGGTGGAAGTGTACGAAACGGTCTTTCATTCATTGTAATGGCCTTCCACGAGGTAACGCATTACCATACGGAGTTTAATACGTAATTCGATAAGCACACTGACATGTATGCAACCCGCTCGCCAATTAGACACTTTGTGTTGCATAATCTCAAGGATACTCTAAGCAGAAATTCCCTAGTACAGCGAAAAAATTAAGTGCTGATGACGAAGAATGAGCCTAAGAAAAGGATATATCTTTCCTCCTAAGATGCTTCCTTTGGAGGAGAAATACGTATTAAATTAAACCCCACTCTTTTGACGGTATCTGGATTTCGTGACCATTATTCACAAAGAAAAGGAAGTGAACACAGAGGCGAAGAGAACACAGAAATTTCAATAGAGTATGTGCGATTCCATGAAAAGATATGCTGGGGAAAACTGCAAGGTTAGAAATGCTTCAGTGGAGTGTTTTCCGAAGACCCAAGCGGAGAAATTGGAGACGAAAATTGAGAAAAAGGACACTGCAGAAAACGAAGAATTTGTAGTGATCCATGTTAAGACAAATCATTTAAAGATACAAGAGCACGTCATTAGGTATGCATAGGGTATGAAGGACTCTAAAATTGCTTTTACATCAAAGCAGACAAAGGGAACACAGCTGCGATTTTGAACAGGGCACAGTATTATTAAAACTAGCTAGCAATAGCTAACAATCTTCAAGTGTCGCCAAACATATACATTATTACTGCTTTTGTAATTTTCTATTCATACACAGTTTCCTTTCATAACTTTTAGTTTGTACTATCAGTAGGTTTGCGCAGGTTTTTCACACCCCCCTTCTTTGCGGGTGTTTTCCTGCAGTAGATATTTTTTCCTAAGATATCACCTTGGGTTTTTTATAATCCACTCCTAAATTTTTCCTTTCTATTTCTCTATTCACCTACACAGAACTTTTTGTGTGTGTATTATTTTTGACGAAAGGTTAGATGGAAGAAGAGACTATTTAGTCTCAATCTCGCCTTAAATAAAGACCTTATATACCTTATACAGGAAAGAGGGCATGCCATATTAGTTAAAGATTTAAAATTAGCACACCATGCACACTATAACCTCAACGCACTGAAAAATTTATATATTTATGAAAATAAAAACCACTTGATGAATCAAGATTTAGATTTTAACAGAACTCTTTAAATTATTAGACACGTAGCATATTCCGCCTTCATCCCTCTCCCCCCCTCCCTCCTCCCTTCATCCCTCTCCCCCATAACGTAACTCCCCCTCCCCTTGTCTTCCTTCCTTATATATATTGTTTGTAAAAATTTTCTCCTTTACCTGAAGATGACTCCATGAGTCGAAACCATGGTCGTTACGAAGTAAAATTATTTGTGGTTGGTAAAAGTTCGACTTTCATTTGTTCCTGATGGCGACTTACCACGAAGTCACGGCCGAAGCTATGGATTCATATTCCGCCCTTCTTTTGTTGGTTTCCTGCTACTACCGTTCACTGTCTTTTACATTGGCCAAACAAAAAGGAAAATAGAAACTCGCTTCAAGGAACACATTGCACATTTCAAAAATGACAGACTAAACAAATCAAGCGTAGCCTTACACATCCAGGAATGCAACTACCCCATACAGATAGAAGACTTAAAATGAATCATTTTGAAGATGTACGAAAAACTTTAACTACTTCCCGTGTACATGGCTGAGATATATTGATGATATTTTTACAGTGTTTGACACGTCATGCTGCTTAGCTTCATAGTATCCGAAATATTCATCGGAATAATAATAGACCTCTTTGTGCTTCTAGACGCCGAAGTTTTTTGGACTCCTGAGACGAAAAATAAGAACTGGGATCGCTTTATAATTACTATAAAGGATTATAAATCTTTTATAACGGGTAAAAATACCATCTTGTCGGATTAGGGAATGGTGGTGTGTGAACGTTAATTGTTATTGCTAATCACGTTCCACTGTAAGGGTCCATAGCAAAGAATATTGCCGCGATTGCGGAAATTAAGAATTTTAAATATCTGTGACTCGAGTCTTAATAGTACTTCTATATCATCGGATGAAGAAAACCGTCAGGGAATCACAAATGGTCTCTCCAAAATTTTACGGCGCCCTTGAAATCAGAAGGATTTCACAATAAAAATAACAGCTTACGTTACTCTAGACGAGTCAACAAAGGAAAGCTCGGTAGAGGGTGGGTGGGGGATGCAACCTCTAGCTCATCAATGTCATCAAAGGAGAGGGAAAAAGAGTACGACAAACCAATTGTCATCGAAGAAAGTAAATAACACAAATAGGGAGAAAATATACAAACACGAGGCAATGTGGGGGGACGTTTTCGCCCTCAACCTAAGTTTAATAAATAAGAAAGAAATAAAAAGTTATTCCTAATTTGGTATTCCCGACAGCACTTACACCATTGCTGAATAAGTATGTAGCACCAGAAACAACAGTGATAACAGACTGTGAGATAGGATATGAGGGGTTGGGTAATGACCCTATTACACATCAGACATTAAATCATTCTGTCAGATTCGTTTACCCAACTACCTGGGCGCACAACATGAATATAGAGAAGGTATGGTGGAAAGTGAAGTTCAATTCCACGGTTTGGCCGCCGCAACGAAGATTTTGATGGATATGTGGCAGCGTATCTGTTGAAACAGATTTCCAGAGAGGGAAGTATGGTGACATTTTTGCAGCCGTCTCTGGTGATTATCCATCTAAAGTTACCCACCAAAAGTATTTCAGCAGGTCAGCGGAGAAAGGTCAATCTCATCGAGAAGAAATTGCTATATAACGATGACGAAGGATAGATAGGTCGTCAAATATTTACAACCTTTCAGGATATTGAGGACGCATGGGATGTCATTGAAGAACCTCTATGCCTTCAAGTCAAACAATCTACGCCGGAGCATCTTCGGCTCGTAATAAGGAACAGCGGAAGCTGGATATACGTCAATATACTACATATATCAAGGAAAAATATATAAGCAGCTTCTTACATGAAGATCTTTAAACGACATGGTTTAAGTGAAAAGAGTTTATAATCAATGAAAGGTAAATTTTTATTTCCATAGACTCACTTGCGAAAATAAAAGTAATTTTGTCCCTTGGGAATAAACAAGTGAATTGCAACTCAATTACATGAGTGTCAATAAACCATTTATGGATTTCATTCAATAAGATCAATCAAATCAAGGCAACAAGACCAGCCAAGAAGGAAATTCCTCAAGATATTCAATAACTCTCACTCAGCACGTCACCTCTACTTGAAATTGAATTCAATGACGTTCTCTCTTCAGAGGAAGGGAGGATTGCTCGTCAAACACTTCGACCGGTAGCTGGCTACCTGAGTACGCAAGGGATGGCATTGAAGAACCTCTATGCCTTTGTGTCAAACAATCAATACCAGAGTGTCTTCTGCTGGTAATAAAGAACAGAGGCGGCTGGATAAATTACTAACAATGTGGCGGTAACTATGAGGATGTACCATGGATAAACCTGATCAACCGTAAGCAGTCTGAGCCGCTGTTATCTTTACTCAAAGAATGTTATTAATGGTTTAAAGAAAGACCAGATCACAATTGCCTGCTTAGTGGACCTTCAGTCTGATTCCAAACGGGCATAGAAAGAGATAGTATAAAAACCAATTCAGGCAGGCTTTACAACATTTATACCAAACATTAACATTTTTTAAATACTTAGGCTTAGGCCTTCTACCAATGAGTACGGTCGACGGCGTTCTTCCAACTGAATCCCGTAAGAAATCTGGTTGTATTGGCATTGCCTTTAGGTAAGTTTGCGCTAGGTACACCGTTTCTTTCGCACAACGATGGATGTCTCCGAACTCCTATCAAACTTCCTGCTATCCATCATTTCACCACCTTCTCAAAGGGATTCAGACCCGAACGCACGCTTTTTTCTTGCTGTGCCTTCTCAGTCAGTGATTCCAAAGAGGAGCCTATGGGGTCAAATGTTTGTCGGAAAATCAATCACAGAATGTAAGATAAAGCTGAACGCCCCTTTGAAGATAAGGTATGATTATGATATGAGTAACAATGCAAGTGAGAACTATTTTCTGATTCCCTAGCGGAACAAATTAATAAAAACCCCGATACAATCTCATATGCGAGGAGGCAGGATGGGAATCTTTAGAAGAAAGAAGGCTCAATCGGAGATTTAAATTACTAGATAAATTCAGACAGAGCACGTTCATAGAAGATTTAGCCGATATTATGCGCCCTCCTTGCTATATAGGCCGTTCTGATACAGCGAAAAAGATCAGAGAAATAGATGCTAAAACCAGTCGATTCAAGAATTCTTTTTTTCCAAGAACAATACGCGAAAATAATCGACTGGGCAAAAAGAGTCGTGGTGCTTGCACCCCTTGCCACACGCCGAAAGGCGGCTTGCAGGTTACATATGTAGATAAAGATGCTTACAGGCTTTCCCATTTTAACCCCGCGTTCTCAGGTACTCTCAGACATTCTGAGATAGTCTCGGACACATTCGGATACTCTCTACTTCATTTATGTAGTCTCAAGCTTCTCTCAAACACTAAACTTTTCTCAGACTGATATTTTTTCAAAACAAATAGTCAATTTGAAAAAAATATATGCAGGTGGTCCTCAACGTCCCACTGTTTAAAGTAATTTAACAAAGTCGCATTCGCCTTAAACTGGCAGCGCCGTCAAACCGAAACATTTCCAAAGAGGAAAACAAGGCTTTTAAAGGCCAGTGGAAAGTTTCTAATATTGTCATCTTAAGAGCGGACAAGGGAATGCAACCGTACTGATAAAGACAAAAAAATTTTAACCAAAAGAAACACAGGAAATTCTAAAAGATACAGAATAAAGGACGCTAACAATCCCAAAGGAGGCAATTAAAAGGAAAACTTACACCCTTCTTCACCGGTCTTCCAGTCGTATGACGATTATGTTCGTATGTGTTTATTGTTCAGGAACTAGAAATTGTGTCCATGTTGGGGAAATTTTTTAAGATTCAACGAACAAAAATATGTGGAAATTTCATGCAAAAATTTGTAGCACAGTTACTTGTAAATCGGATCCTTGCAGTTTCCGATTCTCCATGCGGAAGTTAATTTTCCAATGTTATTAATCCCATTTTCCTCAAAACCATTACTTTCCTTTTTAATTTAATATTTTAATATCTTTAATATTAATATTTTAATATGTAGTTCTTTAAACGTCTTGGTTTAAGTGGTAAGAGTTTTTAGTCAATGACAAGGTAAATTTTTTTACATATCCTCGCTTCCGAAAATAAAAGTAATTTTGTCCCTTCGGTTTAAACAAGTGAATTGCAAAATCAATTACATGAGAGAGTCAATAAACCATTTATGGATATCATTCAATAAGATCACTCAGATCAAGACTACAAAAACAGCCAAGGCGGAAATTCCTCAGAATATTCAATAACTCACTCAGCGCGTTACCTTTACATGAAGTAGAATTCAATATCATTCTCTCTTCAGGGGAAGGAAAGATTGCCGGTCAAACACTTCGACCGGTAGCTGGCTACCTGAGGACGCATGGGATGGCATTGAAGAACCTTTATGCCTTCAAGTCAAACAATCTACGCCAGAGCATCTTAGGCTCGTAATAAGGAACGGCGG
Organism: Pachydiplax longipennis; assembly: GCA_036926295.1. Classification (NCBI taxonomy): domain Eukaryota; kingdom Metazoa; phylum Arthropoda; class Insecta; order Odonata; family Libellulidae; genus Pachydiplax; species Pachydiplax longipennis. The sequence goes on along the minus strand of JAVFKF010000010.1, from coordinate 12,459,099 downwards.
AGGCTGGATGTACGTCAACATACGAAATATATCAAGGGAAAATACATGAGCAGCTTCTTACATGCACTTCTTTAAACGACATGATTTAAGTGAAAAGAGTTTTCAGTGTCGCAGTGTCGCAGATGGCTAATCACCTTCTCGTGCACGACCACCATTGCTCTTGACACATAGAATATCTCCATTTCCAAAAGAAGGGCCACAAAATGGATTCATATGAACAATTAGAAATCCTTAAATCTCTAGCACGCCCTGATGTCAGTACCATTAATGACCATCGCTTCCTAACCCCTTCCCCGATCCTATCCACGACGGTTAAAACCCTTGCTCCCACTTCCTAACCTTCCCCCCCTCCCCCTCCTCACACCCACACCCCTTACCCTTCTCAGTATATATATTGCTCTGCACTTGCTGTATCTTCACCTGAAGATGACCCAACGGGTCGAAACCATGGTCGTATAATAAACAATCTTGTGGTAAAGTGTACAAGTGTTTTCCTTTATTATTTTCATTGAAAAGAGTTTATAATCAATGACAAGGTAAATTTTTATTTCCATAAACTCGCTTGCGAAAATAAAAGTAACTTTGTCCCTTGGGATTAAACAAGTGAATCACAAAACAATTACATGAGTGTCAATAAACCATTCATGGTTTCAGACCTGATGACGACGTGAGCCGAAACATGTCGTTGTAGAAAAATATATTGTGGAAATTACAAAGTCTTTTCTTAATTTCTTTTTTAACCATTCATGGATTTCATTCAATAAGATCAATCAAATCGAGACAAGTCCAGCAAAGAAGGAAATACCTCAAGATATTCCATAACTCTCACTCAGCACTCACCTTTACTTGATATTGAATTCAATAACGTTCTCTCTTCAGGGGAAGGAAGGATTACTCGTCAAACACTTCGACCGGTAGCTGGCTACCTGAGGACGCATGGGATGGCATTGAAGAACCTCTATGCCTTCGTGTCAAAATATCAATACCAGACAGTCTTCGGCTGGTAATAAGGAACGGCGGAGGCTGGATGACTTAAAATGTATCGGTAACAGTGAGGATGTACCATGGATATACCTGATCAACCCCACCATTCATTCACCGTAATGGGCCTAAGTCGCTGCGATAGGAAAATATTCCTAGTTTGGTATTTCCAACAGTAGTTCTGCCACACAAATACCGTAGGGTGAATAAATATGCAGTAACTGGAGAAACTGTGATAACAGGCTGTTTCAAAGAATACAAGGGGTTAGATGATAACCCTTCTGTAACACCTCAGACAGTACATCATACACCATTGGATTGGAAGCACCAACCTAGATCCTGGGTGCCCCACTTAACATTATTCCTCGCCAAACCAAACCTGACGAAGATCGCCATCTTCAAATATGACATTAATTCCACTAATGTCTTTTAAGAGGCTTCAATTCTTGACATATTTATGACGACGTTATATCCCTAACCGGATCGACGCAAAATTTATGAGTTATCCTTGGACCACTTTCCAAGAGACCTATTGACGGCTCTAGACACGGACGATTTTTGGACTCCTGAGATGAGAAATAAGAACTGGGTCGCTTTATAATTACTATAAAGGATTATAAATCTTTTAAAACGGGAAAAATACCATCTTGTCGGATTAGGGAATGGTGGTGTGTGCTCGTTCATTGTTATTGCTATTTACCTCTTGCATTTATTTACCACTGTAAGGTTCCATAACAAAGATTATTGCCGCGTTTGCGGAAATAACTTATTTCGAATATCGGTGACTCCAGTCGTAATAGTACTACTATATCATCGGACGAGGCAATTAACCTTCAGGAGAACTAGACTGGTCCCTCCAAAGTATGTCGACGTCCTTGAGATCCGAAGGATTCCACAATAATAACAACAGCTTATGTAAATCTCTTGTCGAATCAACAAAGCAAAGATCCGTCAAGGGTGGGTGGGGCATGCATCCTCTAGTTGTTCCATGTCATCAAAAGATAGGGAAAAGAGTACGACAAACCAATTGTCATCGAAGAAAGTAAATAAGACAAATAGGGAGAAAATATACAAACACGAGGCAATGTGGGGGGACGTTTTCGCCCGCCAACCTATGTTTAATAATATCGATTGAATATAATTATAAATTAAACGAAGTGATTCTACCAAGAGTAATGCAACAGAAAGATCTGGGTGTTATAATTGACAATAAATTAACATACTCTGAACATATTACAAAAATAAAAAATCGTGCGATGTCTCTCTTAGGCCTCCTTTATCGTTTCACTGATATCAAAGACCCTCTGGCTCTTTCCCTATACTTTACCTCATTCATCCTTCCTACTGTATCTTACTGCTCCCCCATCTGGTCTATGTCCTTTCCTACTCATCTTTCCTCATTAGATAGAATTACTAACTTCTTTCTCAGAATTGTAAAAGCCAGAGTTCCATCCTTCCGTCAAGCCTCTAAAAATTCTATCTTATCTACACTATCCTTGGAATCTCTTTCTGTCACTAGAACAAAATATGATTTATCCTTCTTACATTCTCTGCTGAACTCCCTTTCTGACTGTCCCCCCTTAACTTCACTTATCAATTATCGTGTCCCAAACAGATCTACCCGATTGACTTCATTACTTCACTATACTACTCCCAGACTTTCACTTATCAAGCGCTCCCTTTTCTTTCGTCTTCCTTCTCTGATGAACTCAATTCCTCCTTCTATTGATCCTTTCTCTCTATCTAAAGCGAAATTTTTGAGCCTGAGCTTACCACACACCAGATCCATGTAATTGTAAAATCTATCTTTGTTTGTTTTTTTTTTCCTTCTTTATTTATGTCACTTTTTAACTATTTTTTTCATTATTTTATTATATGTATTTTTTTTAATATTTCACTTTAAATTGGCATTGTTATGCTGTATGTGAAATTTGAATAAATAAATAAATAAATAAAGAGGAAAGAAATAGAGTTATTCCTAGTTTGGTATTCCCGACAGAAGTGCGACAACATTTATACCGTTGGTGAATAAGTATGTAGCACCAGAAACAACAGTGATAACAGACTGTGAGATAGGATGAGGGGTTGGGTGATGACCCTATTACACATCAGACAGTAAATCATTCTGTCAGATTCGTTTACCCAACTACCTGGGCGCACAACATGAATATAGAGAAGGTATAGTGGAAAGTGAAGTTCAATTCCACGGTTTGGCCGCCGCAATGAAGATTTTTATGGATATCTGGCAGCGTATCTGTTGAAACAGATTTCCAGAGAGGGAAGTATGTTGCCATTTTTGTAGCCGTCTCCGGTGATTATCCACCTAACGTATTTCAGCAGGTCAGTGAAGAACGTTCAATCTCATCGAGAATACATTCGATTATAGCGATGACGAATGATAGATCGGTCGAAAATCCTCACAAGCTGTTGCAGGATATTGAGGACGCATGGGATGGCATTGAAGAACCTGAATGCCTTCAAGTCATACAATCAAAGCCAGAGAGTCTTCGGCTCGTAATAAGGAACAGCGGAAGCTGGATATACGTCAACATACTACATATATCAAGGAAAAATATATAAGCAGCTTCTTACATGAAGATCTTTAAACGACATGGTTTAAGTAAAAAGAGTATCTAATCAACGACAAGGTTAATTTTTATTTACTTAGACTCGCTTGGGAAAGTAAAAGTAGTTTTGTTCCTTTGGATTAAACAATTGAATGGTAAATCAATTACATGAGGGTCAATAAACGACTTATTTCATTCAATAAAATCTCTCAAATCAAGACAAGACCAGCCAGGAAGGAAATACCTCAAGATATTCCATAACTATCACTCAGCGCGTTACCTTTACTTGAAATTTATTTCTTTGACGTTCTCTCTTCAGAGGAAGGGAGGATTGCCCGTCAAACACTTCGACCGGTAGCTGGCTACCTGAGTACGCATGGGATGGCATTTAAGAACCTCTATGCCTTCGTGTCAAAATATCAATACCAGAGAGTCTTCGGCTGGTAATAAGGAACGGCGGAGGCTGGATGACTAAAAATGTGGCGGTAACGAGGATGTACTTTGGTTACACATGATTAACCGTTGGGAGTCTGAGCAGCTGTGATGTTTAATCAAAATTAATTTAATGAATGGTTTTAAGAACAAACAGACCACATCTGCCTGCTCAGTGGACTTTCAGTCTGCTTCCAAAAGGGCATAGCAAGAGATAATAGTATAGAAATCAATTCAGGCAGGCCCACTACATTTAATCCAAACATTTTAGCATTTTTGAATACATAGGCTCTCTACCAATGGGAACGGTCGACGGCGTAGTTCCAGCATAATTCCGTAAGAAGTCTGGCCGAAGTGGAATTGCTATCGGTCAAGTTTGAGCTAGATATACTGTTTCTATCGATGAACCGTGGACGTCTTCCAAACTCCGACCAGAATTCCTGCTATCCATCATTTCACCACCTTGTCAAATGGATTCAGACCAAAATGCATGCTTTTCTCTTGCTGTGGCATCTCTGTTCGTGATCCAAATCGCTTCTCGGAAAACGTGCCCGTCTCCGCCGGTAGATAACTGTTAGAATGAATACCAACGGCGTATATATGTAACTCGTCGAATCCACCATCTATGCGCTTTAGATTAAGTTCCGCCGCAACATCTCCCTTATTTGTATCCCAGACTAATCTCTCATCGAAGCACAAGGAAAAAGGTTAATTCAATTTTTCATTCCTTTACAATTCCCGAAGCAATTCCAATACCTCGGCAACCGAGGGCAAGAACCGTTTACGTAGCTGCAGATTACAGTGCCATTGAAAGACGGTATCTTAGAAGTTAGAATCATATGAAAAGAGAATATTTTTCCCTGTTCAGTGTGTATAAACGATAAATTTACCATATATTTGAATTTTTAACGATCCGTTGTAAAGGGTATGCTATTTGTTATAGCCCAATATTTTTGAATTTCTAAGGATCCATTGTTTCAAGAGAAGGGAAGAAGTGGACGATTTTCGGTGCATGTTTGGGGCTGGATGAGCACCAAGATACGGAAAGTTTTTGGAAAATAGAAGGAACTTAGATGAAGATTATTGTTTACATATTAAAGAACCTTAATGCTAGAATCTGTTAGCGATCCATTGTATAGGATGTGCTATATATTATGCCCCAATATTTTTGAATCTCTCAGGATCCATTATAATGATATTATGCCCATCCTCGCATGAATGTAACGTAATTTAATACGCAAGCTAAAATGTATGCCATCCGCTAACCACTTCGTCATTTGGTATTGCATAATCTCAAGGATACATGGAGAAATCACCGAGTAACGGCAAAATTATGTGATTATGAAGACGAATGAGTGAAAAGGGAAGTGAACAAGGGATATTCTCAGATGCATTGTGCGTAATTTAATACTGAAACTGAAATTTATGCAACCCGCTGTCCACTTATGCACACCACATTGCATAATCTCAAGGATACAAAGATTTTTTTTTTTTTTTCCCCTCTGTACACGCAAGCTGCTCCTCTAAATGCTGATGTAGGAGTGACAATGCAGACAGAAGTGTAAACACTAGCGGAGAAACATAGCAAGGAAGAAAAACTTAAATTTAGAGTGTGGGATTCTATGATAAGTCATGCTGGGAAAAATTGCAAGGATAGAAATACTTAAGAGTGTTTTCCGGGGAGCTAAGTGGAGGAAATCGAATTGAAAAATTAAGTAAAAGATACTGGGATACTACCAGGAAAAGCTCTTCTAGAACGGCAGACCTTCACACAGTGAAGATAGACGAAATTGCATTTAGCCGTCGGAAATACAACAGCAGTCGTCAGGTAAGACGACATGGGTATTAGAAGATATTGACCAAGATACTCATAAGACCTTTCTTTGCGTTGTCGATCATTGCGATCCTTCCACGCTTAGAGGCCTTTATGCGCTTCAATAAAAAGGGTACATGCATCAAAACATATGTGGAGGGGCTATTCTGTATAAACACGATACAGTTAACCATTGTATCCATTTTGTGAAGCCTGAGAGAGGAGGAACTCATACCCAGAATATTGAAAATCTGTGGTCGACGATTAAAAGGGATATGAGAAAAATCCGGAGGTTGGCTGTGGGATCCTTAGAAACGTATGTGGTGGAATACATTTGGAGGAGTAGGAATCTCACTCAGGACCAACTTATCCATGATTTGATTAGGGCAATGAATTGCTTTTCCTCGAATTAAATGGAAGGAATTTGAGAAGGAATTTTTCGGTAGAATCCACAGCTTCGGAAAAGAAATGTCAATAATCCGAATACCACAGTTATTAATGAATACCTCTCTCCTTTTCCCTCACCCATCCTATCCGCAGTCATCAACACCCTTCATCCCTCTCCCCCATAACCTAACTCCCCCTCCCCTTGTCTTCCTTCCTTATATATATTGTTTGTAAACATTTTCTCCTTTACCTGAAGATGACTCCATGAGTCGAAACCATGGTCGTTACGAATTATTTGTGGTTGGTAAACGTTCGACTTTCATTTGTTCCCAAGGAATTTTTCGACAAGGTCGAAGGCACCTTGACAAAATCCTTTCCGACAACTGAGGGTAAGAACCCTCTTACGTGGCTGCAGACTGCGGTGCCATAAAGGTACGGCACCTTAGAAGTTAAAATCATACGGAAAGTGAATATTTTCCCCGTTCAGTTTGGTAGGGTAAATTACCCATGTATGTAAATTGTTAACGATCCATAGTAAAGGATGTGCTATTTTAAATGCCACAATATTTTTGAATTTCTAAGGATTCATTGTCCCAAAAGAAGGGAAGAAGTGGATGATTTTCGGTACATGTTTAAGGCTGGATGTGCACCAAGATACGGAAACTACTTAGAAAGTAGAAGGGACTTAGAAGATTGTTCATATAATTAAGAACGTTATGCTTTCATCTAAGGATTCTCTTCACAAAATTATTCGTTTTCCAGCATCTTCTGCGTTGTACGACGACAACCCTCAGTAAAAGCATTATTCTAAATCTCCTTGCCACAAGCTATCCTCAGCTTCGAACACAATTTATTACAGTTTTACTCCTGTAATATCGTGTCCTCATATACATCTTTTCGAAATGTCAAATATAACTTAGTATGCACTATATATATTTGCCTACAAATAGGGAAACTGTCTGATATTCATTCATAGACGCTTGCTAACGAACAATGCAGTTAATAAAAAGTTTTAATAATACATAGAATAACTTCCGTGAACATTCAAGAAAGAAAGTGGAAAGATTGTTTCTACAGGAATGTATTTCAGCTGGTCAGCGAAGAGCCTATAATCTCAATGAAAACATTCCCTTTTAATTGTAAGGATGGAGGGATCGACCATCAATTGGTGTAGATACGTTGTCGATATTTTTACAACTTTTGACCGTAAGCGGTGTAACATTAACATTTTTTTGGATTACTCAAACCAGACCACAATCGCCTGCTTATTGGACTTTCAGTCTGCATTCAACTGGTTTGGAATGAGTTGCTAGTTTATAAACTAATTCAGGCAGGCTTTCCTACATTTAATCCAAACTTTTCAGTATTTTTGAATACTTAGGCTCTCTACCAATGGGAACGGTCGACGGCGTACTTCCAACTGAATTCCGTAAGAAGTCAGGCCGAAGTGGAATTGCAATAAGTCAAGTTTGAGCTAGATATACTGTTTCTATTGATGAACCATGGAAATCTTCCAAACTCCGACCAAAGTTCCTGCTATCCATCATTTCACCACCTTGTCAAATGGATTCCAATAGGATGGGGTTTGAGCCGCTGTGACCTTTACTCAAAGGATGTAATTAATGGCTTAAATAACAATCAGACCACAATAGCCGCCTTAGTGGACTCTCAGTTTGCTTTCAACAGGCTTTGGATACTAGTTTATAAAACCAATACCACGAAGTGAAACCTGAGTGTTTTGTTTTGACGGATAATATTGTAAAGGGTTTGGCGGGAGTCTCTCTGAACGTAGTCCCAGCGTTCAGCATAATACTCGTTTAGCACTAGCTGTAAATATTTGACTCTTAATAGTTACTATGGTTGGGTACTCATTACTGTTATTATTCATGTGTAAATATTATCATCGTGCAAGTCTTCTTAATCTTGTTATTATTATTATGTCAATAAATACTATGTTTTATTTAAATTTACATTTACGCTTTTCGGCAGGAAGTGTCATTTTAATTTCTTAACCGAAATCACAGCTGATTTCACGAAAATAATTTAATTCCGTGTACCGGTGGATGTCAGGTGGGTTTGACTTCATATCTGCCTGGTATATTGCAACACCGTTTGGGCCTTGCCGTGCTAGAAAAGTTACCTTCGGAACACTTTCCAATTGTCATTTTTGTGCTCTTGGACGCCAATGCATTTTTGACTCCTGAAGCAAAACATACATCCCCTTATGGAGCACTAAAGGTAAGATCACTCCATTACACTCAGCTTCTGCAGAAGAGAAGGTGAGTCGTCTCAACGTTGCGTGAGTTTTAAAGTGTAAACTACCTTTTTAGAGCAATCTTACGTCCGTCCTTCTCAGGTAGAACTTATTAATTCCAGAATGTATATAGAGACAACGACTGGGCAATTGAAATTAGGTTCATCGATAAATGAAATGAGGAGACTTGGAAACAAATAAAGGCGAAAACACGTTGATAATCCCAGAGGGACCACAAATTAGTATCCCGAGGATGATAGATGGGATACCACCCCCATCACATTCTAATCTAATGATTATGGTAAGTGAATCCATAATTAAGATCCTACAACTGACGGAGCAAAGAGGTGATGGTGGGACTACGTTCCTATATCGACAGACAATATAGGGCTAGCTGAACAGCGTGTACAAACTGCTGTGAAACTTTGTTATAACCCACAATTGATTTACACCTTAATCAAAAGGCACAAATTTAAGGTATTTATTAATAGTAATACTACATTAACTCCTTATATTAACATTCCTAAGAAATACTTAAAATTGAATTACTACCCGAATCTAACTAAAGGTCTGTCGAATATTTTTAAAGAAAAATATATTACTACCTCCTTTCAAAACCCATTTACCATTAAAAATTTATCACCAGGCAACACAAAGGACAAAATTTTCACACTGGATAAGTCTACCAATTAACGATTAAGAATATTTATTTGGCAATAAATGCTCCAGTAGATGATTTTCGTCGATAAACTATATCTGTGGTTTAAAAAAGAAAGAATTGAAAAGCACCGCCCGGATTAAGCCCACAACAGTGTCATAGGTACCAGTCGTATGGTCACACTGATAAGGCCTCCCATGGAAAGCTTCGGTGTGTTGAATTTAGACAGAATCACTTAACAACAATAACCTATCAAGCCACCCACCGATGCGGCAATATGCCAAGAGAATCAAACTCGTAAACAATTGAGTACAATTGCTCTTCCCCTATTTCATCACACATTCCAGTAGCTTGATTTAAGTCGCCAGTAATGGTGCTGAGTTAATTATTCTCACAATGACACCATCCTCACGCCTTTGGAAAAGCCTCAGACTTCCTGAAAGAAGCATCCAGCCTTAGGAAGATTTCCTGAGAAATACTAAATGCGACGCCGAAATACATTACAGTGCCCCTCCATACCCCAACACCATCCAGAAGATATTGGGAAATTCTAAGTATTTGTAGGAACCAATGGCTAACAGAGTTCGAGTGATCGAGCTCTTCGATTATATGAGGTAAACATTCACCTCATTGGAACTGAAGAAGCCAGCTGAAACGCAGGTGAGACGTCGTCAGCTACGTCAAGCATCAGACAGTAATCTGACATGGCACAACCCGCAAGTCATGCAAAGATCTACATATCGCCAAGAAAATGTACGTGCTTACATATCCAAACATTAAAAATAATGAAGATTTCTTCTTATATTATGTTAATGTTTGTACTATTATGTAAACATTAGTAATATATCAAATCATCATATATCAAATCATAGTATCATATCAAATCCAAGGCCAATTACATAGCACGCAAAGAATATTTTGTATATTTGTTCATTGGTCTTTAAAAGAGATGAAGATGCAGATCATATACAGGAATCAATTTCTGGGTGAATCAAATGGTGTAAATTAGAAAAATTGTTGCATGGATTGTCATCTCCGAGAAATAATAGAACGAAGCTATTCCACTGAGATAAGAATAAAAGAAACACCATTAGTGTTCACATCAATAGTGGATATATATTAGGAAGTCCGTCATCAGTAAATAAAATTCTCGTTAGTTTCTCTGGCTTACTTTTGTATACAAGTCCTGTTTTCATGATATCAGTTTCAAAGATACCTTAAGGATGGGTAGAAAAGTAAGTTTTGTGAGGACACAAACATGAAGAAATCTCAGTGGTCGAGGTGATAAAGCATTTATACTAGTCGTGTTTTCATTTCCTTGTGTTTATTTTGAAGAGTTATCGAAATTTTTCCGATTAGGGAATGGTCGCGTGTGATTATTGTTATTGTTAATTACCTTCCACTGTAAGGGTCCAGGAAATGGATGTTTTTGGGGGTATATGGAATAAATAAAATAAAAAATAGGAATTATTTTCCTGTAGAAAAATCTAATTTTTCGCTTTTCTTCGTTATGGAATACAACAATCCTACTCGCACATCCCCCGATTTTAGAATTTGTGCAATTATACTGAGTAACCACGAATTTGCAGTTTTAGATTTAGCTTAATTTTATTGTAACAGCCAGTTCTGATGTTTCTTAATTATTCTTTCGATATTTAATTCTTAGCGGTGCTCATTGAGATCTGACGATCGAATGAACCAACCGGTAATCTCACAATAAAACATTTTTGTGGAAAAGTATACATCTTTTTACTTCATTATGAAGTTCAATTTTCACATCTCGGCCGCCTCCGTGGATTTTATTATGTAAATAGGTTTGTTCAACTGCCACCAGATTTATTATACTTGCTGTGATTTTATAATAATAGTAACAATAATACATAATTAACTCCTACAGATTAACAACCTCAACAATCAAGTGGAGTACTCAGGTTAAACAAATACAAAATTGACTGTTCTGAGTGTGACCTTACTTATATCGGCCAAACAAAACGCAAACTGATCACTCGTTTTAAAGAACATTTGGCTCATTTTAGACTTGACCGGCCACAACTTGGCTGTGCCAAAGGTAACCAGTGTAAAAACTTTAATAATATGTAATTGTTGGAGGCGATGAGAATCGTGTCCGACAGAGAGACTCATACGTTCCAGAGAAGTTCGGTGCAGCACCCAGTTGGAGAGAGAGGTCACAATAGTAATAAGTTGCAATCACCCGTAGATTCGGTTGGGGCCCAATAATTTATTGAAATTGTGCCACAAAATTTGCTTGTGATGAAATGCTATGAGAACTGATTGTTTATGAGAAGACCAGTGATCGGGACAATATATATTGTGGAAATTCAATTGCAAGCAGTCACTTGTATTTTAGATCAAGAGTTCTTAACCTGGAGTACAACGTACCCTGGTGGTGCTAGAATGTCGTTGGGACAAAAGAAACGTCGATTATTTGCTACATCGAAGGAGTACACCAAAAGAAAGTATCCTCAAAAACAAGGCAGAAGGAAGAATCAGAAAAACAAAAAGGTTCAAAATGGTAGCTCAAGCTATGTCCTTTTGGAAAACGGCCGAAGAGAAATGTCAAGTCGGGGAGGAATTGGACGCACATTCTCTTACCACCGCATTGCGACCGGCGGAAATTTCGCCGGCCATGGCAAGAAAACTCCTTTTACCGCCGAAGTCCGGCATATAATATCCCCGTGGCGGCGAAGGGCTCGCAGGGAGGAAACTTCTCAGTGAGTGTTCTCCAGGTGTATACCAGGAGGTACGCTGCCCCAGGTGATGAAGGAGTTTAGTGCGGCGGTCGGGGAGACGGATTGCTCCTCGCTGCGCTCTCTTAAAGGTGTCGGCTGCGCCCCTCGCGGAGGGTTGGACGCCTTGGCGCCGATTTCGACGCTTGGGGTTGCGCTGGCCCATGTGCCAACCCCACCTTGGCGTGGTAAGGGGGCTTGAGCCCCCAGTGGAATTTTCCACTGGGGGGGACTAACGGGGCTCTGGCTTACAGGGGCTGGGGGGTTAGCAGCCCCCCAGCACCTTTATCTCCATCGCTACGTCAAAGAAAATTGCCTCGGAGACCGACGGCGCCCCACTGGGTGCCGCGGATGGAGATGGTGAAGATTCCCCGGAAGGACCCCACCTTCCGACTATGCCAGTGTTGCCGGATCCTGTTGGTCCAGCCCAGTTCGTGTGTGATCTTTGTGAGTCGAGTTTCCCGTCATCCCGTGGCCTGGGAGTACACTTTCGCCGAAAGCACCCGGTTGAAGCAAATGAGCGGATCAGAGTGGAGCGGACAAAGAAGAGGTGGACGGAGGAGGAGGAGCGGGTAATGGCTCTCCTCGAGCTAGAGGCAGTCCGGCAGGGAGCATTCGTAAACGAGTTCATCGTTGCGAGGCTCCCTGGCCGGACTCTCGAATCAGTAAAATCCAAGAGGTGAGCCGCAGGCTACAAAAGCCTGCTCAGAGATATAAGCTCGCTCTGGCCCTCCGTCCCCTCCCAGATGCCTCTATGTGGCGCCGCCAGACGCCGAAAACTTGCAGAAAATTGAGGAGATGATGATTACCATCGCCGAGAAGGCTAAAAATGGCTCATGTTGGCACCAAAGATGCCTCGTTTCGTGGCTCCGAGGAGATTTTGGACTCGCTTGAGGACCTGGTCTCTGAGGTTGCTCGCGTCCGGGAGTCGTCTGCGGTTAGCATTGGGTTGTCCATATGCAGCATTGTCCCGTGGATTGACCGAGGTCGCACGGTGGGGATGGTGGGTCTGAACCTTCTGCTGAGGGATTTCTGTCGGGGCAAGGGAGTGGACTTTGTCGATCTGGGCTACGTACTTGACTCGTGTAGGGCACCCCTGAACGGCTCTGGAGTGCATTATACGACAGTCTGCGGAGAAGGTAGCAGGTAGGTGTTTAGGCATGTGGGTGTTTTTTTAGGTTAGAGTATAATATTAAGATCGAGAAAAGAAGATTAGGGAGCATATTCAATGGGCTGAACACCCACACTAATAGCAATGAAGCAACATGTGAAGCTATTCAGGAAAACAGTATTAATGATAAGGAAATTGCTTCGGAAGAATTTGAGTTAGACGATAGGGTAACTATGCCGCCTCTTTTAAATTCGACCTATATCAATAAAGTTAGAAGATGCGTATAGGGGAATGAGAAGATGCGAACAAACTTATCTAAGTAAAAACCTAAGAATATTCGTTAGAAAATATGAGGATTTGCATAGATGTAATCCTAATAATTTATTTTTTGTTTTTTTTCTGTTTTGTATTTTGTTCTTGCTCTCAGGGGACTTTCAAAGGCCCTGAGCATAATTTATTATTATTTAACAGTTATGGCTGCAGTCCGCCCCCGCAACTCAATGGCGATAGTCAAAAGGAAATAAAGTTAGTCGTAGTTAACTTTAGAAGTATTCGTGATGGACAACCGGAACTCTTCCACTTGAACAGAACAACATTCTGCGATGTAACTGACTTGAGAGTTTGAATTTTGAAGAAGTAGCGCCTTGTGAGATTTTCCTCCCAACAACGTGTATCGAAAGGACTAAAGCGGTAGATTGGGAAGGAGTGTTTCTCGCTGTGAGGAATAGTTCAGTAAGTCACAAAAGCTAAAAACCACGACATTTGTGTGCGGATTTGGTGTTCAAGGTCCGATAAACATTGTGCGAAAACCTAATTTTACCACCATGCCGACTGCGATGAAGAACAACCAGAGGATCTACACGATGCACATATTAAACTCCTCAAACCCAAAGCAGCTATTTCCATAGGAGATTATTTCTATCTACTTAATTTAAACTAGATAAACATGTCTAGCAATAGTAGAGACAAAAATGCATCGCTGAAATCAATAGATTTATCATTAGCGAAACAGACTGGGATACTAGGGAGATCTCCTTTTGCGTTTTAGATCGTCGCGATGATTCAATGCTTAGAGAAGCCATTGTTAGAGAAGTTTCGTTAAAAAAGGCACATCCATCAAAAAAGATGTGGATTAAAAGAGATATGAAAAGAAGAATCGGGAGTTTGGCTGTGGGATCCTTCGAAACTTGTGGTGGAATACGTTTTGAGGAGTAGGAATAGTAACCCGGACCAACTTTTCCAGGATTTGGTTAGGGCAATAAACATCGCAAAAATTAATAGATTATTGTACCTCGCTCTGGAACAGTATAAAACTTAAAACACCAGAAATACAGAAGTGACTTTAACGCCTACCCTCAGTTAAGGCAATTTCTAAATCTCATTGCCACAAGCCATCCCCACTTCGTGCACAAAATCGCCATCAATGAAGTTATAAAATAGTAACCGCATCTCTTAAGAAAGATTCATTCCGAGCCCCTCCTACGTCATATACGAGGTCTGTTCAAAAAGTTCCCGAACTTTTTTTATAGTGTGCCTACAGTTGGTTATTTTTTAATCTGCTTGTAGGCGTTATATCCGCGAAAGCTTCCCAAATAACCACCTTCAATCACTTTGCCGATATCTTGATTTGTTCATTAGTTACGGATGTTTATGTGAACAGATGATCGTAGAGTGCGGCGAAAAATCGGGTCCGCGGAAATGAGCTCTTTGAAGGAGCAGCGTTCTTCTGTAAAATTCTGCGTGAAACTGGGCAAATCTTTCGCGGAAACTTTTGAGTTGATTACCAAGGCTATTGGTGAGCATGCTATGAAACGTACCGCGTGTTATGTGTGGTTTATACGGTTCAAAAACGGGCGGCAATCAGTGGAAGACGACGAGCGTTCCAGAAGACCATCAACGTCCACAGATGACCACCACATCGAAAAAGTGAACGATCTCGTTCGTGCAAATTGACGTTTGACTGTCAGGGAGCTTGCAGAAGAGCGTGGCATCCCTATTGGTTCTGCTACAAAATCCTAACTAAAAAAATTGAGGATGCATCGAGTCGAGGACAAATTCATGCCTTGCCTGATGACAGCAGACCAGGATCAACACGAGCAACTCGTGACTTTTTAGCCAAAAACAAGACCACCGTGCTTCTTCAACCACCCTATTCACCAAGCCTGGCTCCATGTGACATTTTCCTATTTCCTAAGCTATAAACCCCGCTGAAAGGAAAAAGTTTTTCCACCATTCGAAAAATAAAGGAAAATTCGACGGAGGAGCTTATGAACAGTCCGAAAGAAGCGTCCCAAGACTGTTTTAAATAGTGGAAATACCATTTGGATAAGTGTATACGTTGGGGTGGGGAGTACTTTTAAGGAGATTCGGAGCAATAATTTGTAAGTGAAATATTTGTGCTGTAATAAATAAAGTTCGGGAACTTTTTGAACAGCCCTCGTACATATATCCTTAGTAAAGAATACTTCTCTACTTTCAAGGAGTTTATAAAGCGGGAAATTGCTGCCCTCAGTTCATACAGAGCAATTCAGTTGACGACAGTTCTAGGTTTCTCTGAATCCTTCGTGAAGAAACCTCTAGATTTGTGCCGACGAAAAGTTCAAGAACCGCGATGGGAGAAACCAAAGCTACTTTCTCTCCAAAGAAAACTAAGATCATTGCATTCCAACATGAAGTCTTTTCCATGCTATAGCACGGAATACGAAGAGCAGCGACTTAAATATTTCGATTCTCATTACAGGGTCTTGTCGATCTCTGAAGAAGGCTACTTTTATTCTAGGGTCAGAATCATATCTAGAGGTCAGAATCGTATATAATAGAATATTTTTCCCCGTTTAGTTTGGTGGGGAGAAATAACCCATGTATGTGAATTGTTAACGATCGATATCCCAAGAGAAGGGGAGAAGTGGACGATTTTCGGTGCATGTTTGGGGCTGAATGTGCACCAAGATACGGAAACTACTTAGAAAGAAGAAGGAACTTAGAAGATTGTTCATATACTTAACAACATTATGCTTTCATCTGTAAGGAATCTCTTCCCAGAAGTATTCGTTTTCCAGCATCATCTTTTGCATTGTTTATATTCCTGTAATATCGTGTCTTCACATGTATCATTTCGTTCTGTGAAATATAACTTAGTATGCACTATATATATTTGCCTACAAATAGGGAGACAGTCTGATATTCATTCAAAGACGCTTGCTAACGAACAATGCAGTTAATTAAGTGTTTAAATAATACAGAGGACAACTTCCGTGAACATGCATGAAAGGGAGTGGAAAAATGGTTTTCACAAGAATGCATTTCAGCTAGTCAGCGAAGAGCCTATAATCTCAATGAAAACATTCCCTTTTGATTTTAAGGATGGAGAGATCGACCATTATATGGTATAGATACGTTGTCGATATGTTTACAATTTTTGACCGTAAGTGGTGTAACATTAACATTTTTCTAGATTACTCAAACCTGACCAAAATCGCCTGGTTAGTGGACTTTCAGTCTGCATTCAACTGGTTTGGAATGAGTTGCTAGTTTATAAACTCATTCAGGCAGGCTTTCCCTTTTTAATCCAAACATTTCAGTATTTTTTAATACTTAGGCTCTCTACCAATGGGAACGGTCGAGGGCGTAGTTCCAGCTTAATTCCGTAAGAAGTCAGGGTGAAGTGGAATTGCAATCAGTTAAGTTTGGTCTAGATATACTGTTTCTATCGATGAACCATGGACGTCTTCGACACTCCGACCAAAGTTTCTACTATCCATCATTTCACCACCTTGTCAAATGGATTCCAATCGTATGGGGTTTGAGCCGCTGTGACCTTTACTCAAAGGATGTAATTAATGGCTTAAATAACAATCCGACCACAATAGGCTTCTTAGTGGACTCTCAGTTTGCTTTCAATAGGGTTTGGATACTAGTTTAAAAACCAATACCACGAAGTGAAACCTGAGTGTTTTGTTTTGACGGATAATATTGTAAAGGGTTTGGCGGGAGTCTCTCTGAACGTAGTCCCAGCGTTCAGCATAATACTCGTTTAGCACTAGCTGTAAATATTTGACTTGTAATAGTTACTATGGTTGAGTACTCATTACTGTTATTATTCATGTGTAAATATTATCATCGTGCAAGTCTTCTTAATCTTGTTATTATTATTATGTCAAGAAATACTATGTTTTATTTAAATTTACATTTACTCTTTTCTGCAGGAAGTGTTATTTTAATTTCTTAACCGAAATCACAGCTGATTTCACGAAAATAATTTAATTCCGTGTACCGGTGGATGTCAGATGGGTTTGACTTCATATCTGCCTGGTATGTTGCAACACCGTTTGGGCGTTGCCGTGCTAGAAAAGTTACCTTCGGAACACTTTCCAATTGTCATTTTTGTGCTCTTGGACGCCAATGTATTTTAGACTCCTGAAGCTTTCTACCAGCGGGAACGGTCGACGTTGTACTTCCAGCTGAATTTAAGAAATCTGTACTGGAATTGCTATTAGTCAAATTTGGGCTAGATATACCGTTTCTATCGCAGAACGATGGATGTCTTCCAAAATCAGACCAAAATTCCTTATATCCATTCTTTCACCACCTTCCACAAATGGATTCAGACCGGATGGGGTCTGATCCGCTGTGACCTTTACTCAAAGGATATAATTAATAGGTGGAGGTCTCCCAAACGCCGACCAAAGTCCTGCTATAGAACGACGATAACGATCACCCGGCGATACCGTTATCGTGGCAACCTCCACCTAATTTTTTTGTAAAATTAGAAGTTATTCGCAATCCTTACAATGATTGTCCGCAGCTTTTCGGTACCTTAAGAATGCCAAGAACTGAGTAACCGGGTCGAGTGACTTCTCTAATCCTCTTAACTAACCTGTGTTAATTTTTTTTGCAATCTCGAGATGAGGTGAACCGTTTCAAGGAAGGTCACAGTGAAATTTTCTACAATTAGTGCAAGTTCTGAGATGTGCAACAAACGGTGATTTTCTGTTCATGTTCTGTAAAACTTCAATCATGGAATTCTGCAGAAGTATCTCTGCCTTCAAGGCATACATTTCAGTGGTGGAAATGTTACCATTTCTGCTTTCAAAGGAAATAATAGCAAAGAACAAGGCCTTCGTGTGTGGAAATATACGGAGCATTCAATCAAAGGAGAATGGCAGAAATTATTACTGCTGCTTAGGAAAGAATTGCCGGAGAGTAAATCAGCTGATGTGATCTGAACTGAAGCTGGACAGGAACGACGTGACCTGGGGAAGATCACTCAAGCCTTCAGGGACTGACTTTGTGCAAGACTCCAAGAAGAGAAACTCTTAGATCGGCGGCCTTTGACACATGGAGATGAGCGAAAGTGCGTTTGGACGTCTGAAATACATCCTCGGTCGTTATATTAAGACATGGGTACTGAGGGGTACAGACCGGAATACTCAGGAGACCTTCCTTTAGGTTAAGAGACAAAGGTTTGGACCAAAGCATTGGACCCCCGTGAACATGGGAGCGTAGCTTCCGAAATGCACATCGGGATTTCTGAAAACTGGTGGCCGCCCGGGTGATAATCTTTTTCCGAGGAATTGCCCTCGACGGTTGCCGCGGTCGGCGCTGGGAGAAATCTCAAAGTCTTTGAACGCTGAGTTCCTTTTTCATTACTTCGTTTGCGTTGTCGCTCGTTACGATGCTTCAACGCTTAGAGAACCCATTGTTAGAGAAGCTTCGTTAAAAAGGGCACATGCATCAAAATAGATGTGGAGGGGCTACCCTGGGTAACTGAATTAGGTTATATCCACGATACAGTTAATCATTCCCTCCATTTTGTGAAGCCTGAGGACGAAGGAAATCATTCAAAGCATATTGAAAATCTGTGACCGACGATTAAAAGGGATATGAGAAGAAGAATCGAGAGGTTGGCTGCGAGATCCTTCGAAACGTAGGTGGTGGAATACGTTTGGAGAAGTAGGAGTCTTACTCCGAACAAACTTTCTCATGATTTCTTGGGGGTAATGAACTTCGCAGAAATTAATGGATTTATTATTGGACTTCGCTCTGAAACAGCATAAAATATAAAACAGCATTAATACAGAAGCGACGTTAACGGCAACCCTCGGTAAAGGCAATATTCTACATCTTGCCACAGGCCATCCTCACTTTGTGCCCAGAACTGCCGTCGATGAAGTTATAACAGATTATAAAATAATCATCTGCATTGCTGAAGATGTATGCAGAGTTCTGAAGCACCCCCTCGTACATCATATGTTTAGGAAAGTATACTTCTCTACTTTCAAGGAGTTCATAAAGCTGGAAAGTGATTCCCTTATGTTTCATTCAGAGTAATTCAGCTGACGACAGTTTGTTTGATTTTCTCCGAATCCTTCGTGAAGGTATGCTTAGATTTGTACCGACGGAAGAATTTCGTGATCGTCAAGAACCGGGATGGATGAGATCTAAGTTCTCTCCAAAGTGTAAAGTATCATTGCATTCCAGCATGAAATCTTTTGCACGCAATAGCAAAGAATATAAGAGCAGCGGTGTAAATATTTAGATATAAAGAGTGCAGCGAAGATAGAGGAATTCGATACGTACAGACCTGATATGTTACGTGAATCGTACGGAAAGGATCCCAAGGAATTCTGGTCATACATCCCTTAGATGAGAGGCAAGTAGACCGTTTTATTGTGTGATTGTTGTATTTACTAAGAAAGAAAAAAATTAAAAAATAGAAAAGGAAAAAATAAATATAAGGGGTTGATTGTAAGAGTGGCCAGCCTTGGCTAAAATTCGCCCTAGAGACGGAATTATTATTATTATTATTTTACATCCCATTTAAGACACCGTGAAAGGCAAATATTCTTATTCGGCAATTTTAAAATGTTTCGTATCAGATGACCGTCGTGTCCACACATTTCCTACTCTTCTTACATCCATATACAGAGTCTACTTATGTACCCCTGAGGATGCTGTTTGTAGTCAGCGAAATGTACATCGGACTCTTCTACAAACTTTGGTGTTTGGAGTTTGTGACTCAACTTATACTTCTTACATCCAAAATAAGTTATGTGGAATGAAATGAGGAAGGTATTGCAAATCCTTTCTCGACTTCACATTGGTTTGCAACAGTTCAACTGCCCTGAGGATGGCTTCATTGAAGCTGAAACCTGAGTTTTTTTTATGGTTTTCGAAGTTTCTTTTTTTAATATAGTAACCATCAGTAGCCAACCACTATTTTATCGCATTGGTTGTTTAAACTTGACAGTTTTTGTATAAAAGTTAACTAATTAATGTTCTCTCTGATGATGCAGCTAAGCTGTGAAACCAAGGTCGCTGTATATCATTATGTGGTTCAGTAAAAATTATTCAACGATGAGTCTCGTTGTATCTCATCAGTCTTGAAGTTACATATTGATTAGAGATTGCAACGACACCGACAAGATAGAAGCAAAACAAGAGTACTCCTTTGAGGAAATCAAGAAGATTATCCCTCCAACACCGCAGCGGAATGAGAGTATCATTTCCGAATCTATGTGGTTTTGATGTGACCGTAGAGCCTATAGACACTAATCACAGAACACGCTAATCACAGAACACTGTAAGCCTATCTTTCGTGCAGAAGGTATTATGACTGTCATAAATCTATATATATATATATGAGGTACTTGTGTATACCAAAGTCAATGTGACTAAATTTCAGGTAAGAGGTGGTATTCACCTCCATAATACCAGAAATGCTTAAAAAAAATTGATGCACCCTTGTGTAGACTGTCTAAAACAGCAGAACAACATCGTGTAACTGTATAATAAGTTACCAAAGAAATTGCAAGCTGAACCAATTAATAGGTTTAAACCTACCATATCATCCTGGCTAATCGAAAATCCTTTTTATTCCATTATGGAGTTTTACGAAGTACCCATGTTAATGTAATGTGTATTTTTATTTTATTTTTTTTTACTTTTGACAAGGTCCTTTGCTACTCTTTGTATGGCTTTTTCGACTAATAAAATATTATTATTATATATTAAAGGAAAAACTTCACCGCTAACTATGGAAGATTTTCAGACCTAGCCGTTGATAGATTCATCAAGATAGTTCCTGACGAACAACAGCTGGACGGAGACTAAGACGAAGGTTATAAAGTTGATCACACATACAGCCCCTTGATATCCTTTTCCGACTCCAGTCCTTTCATTCTGTAGTATTCATCAATACCAGGATATTCCTTCTACAGTGTAGAAATGACCTTTAATATCCATGGTCCCCTTTGGCTCAATTTTATTTGGGTTATTAAGCAGGTGGCTCTAATGCCAATGTGACAACATCTCCAGCCCCAGCCTTGAAAGAACGTGTACGATTCGGAGGATGTCTGTTTAACGATTGGTATTTGTCGGAAGACGAGGAAAAAGATAAAACGGAAATGAAAGCAGAACATCTAGATGAAGGGATAATTAAAGAAGAGGAGTGACTTCAGCCAGCAGTTGAGTAACAGAGCTCAAAATAGAATCCAAAAGTCATTGATATCTTATGTAAAAAAATCTGATATCGTATTATTGTCTTGGTGAAGCACCTCCTGATGAGCTGTGTTGAGCTAAGGAGGACTTCAACAGATATTGGCAGTAGTAGCAGAATAGAAAAAACAATCTTGGTTCGTTCTATATTGGAGTACTGTGTTATTCACGAACATGCCCCCGAAGATGCTACTCCAGCATCGAAATGTGCATTGGGCTTTTAATTCCCTGTTTGATGGTTTGGATCTGTGAATCATGAACTACTGTAACCATCAGCGGTAAGCATATATTATATTACTGAGTTATTGTTTGATTTCATTATTATGAGGAATACATGAATAAGCTTGAGAAATAACAAAGGAAATTTATCATAATGATAAGATATAAGTTACGCTACTCATACTTGGATATACCATATGAGCAAATTAGATTGTCATTCAACATTCTTCAATTAGATTAAGAGTGTTTCTTCACTTTTAATTCCTCAAAAAGTTCATTAACTATTTAATTAACTATGAAATTGACTATGATTACTTTGTCTGCTTGATTTCTTTCCATGATCCAGAAATCGATCAGCGTTATCCAAAACTGATGTACCATATGCTAGAACTAATTACTTGTTTCATAATCTCCTTTACCATATGATGCCCTCAGCTAATAGTAATCAAGATAGATTTCAGCGGATTCCTTTGGATTGTTCCTTTGGAACAGAAATACGTATAGCGTGTTTCTTTTTGAAGGTATTTCGAGTTTTTGTACAGTAGAATGGACAGAGTTTGACATTACAGGTGGTTAACTATAAATGCACAGGGAAAAGTAGTGTAGGAAGACCTTGGGATAGCTGCAGAACATCGGAGAGATTTCCACCTCAAGAAGTGACAACCCATGTACAGGTTAACACTGCACCCCTAGCACAAAAGATACTTCCAACGAGGAAGACATGTGTCTCATATGGCTAGGGAGATCCAAGCCATCTCCTGCCACCACCCTTATAACCAAAATATCTGTATATTAGGCGGTGCATTTTAGAACTCAGGCCGATACTAGGTTAAGTTCTAGGTTTAACGAGGCAATAAACACAAAACCACTCTCCGTCAATTGTTTAATTTATGGGCAATCTGAATGTAAACAATGAAGAGTGAGTGGCCAACTGGAAAACCACTTCTTCAGAACCAAAGGACATACGGATAAGGTAACTCAGGGTCGATTCCTTCCGATCGACCGCTTAGTCCATGAGGACATGCAGAAAACCAACTACCGTTTGCTCCTCGTTACTCGTTTAGAGCACGAAGACGTGCGGAAAGACCCTCCCCACTCCAATGGTAAAGTCAGTGTTATCCATGCAGCCCCCCAAGACCATCGGTAGACTCTTTCCTCTACCATTCCCCAGGTTTCCCAAGTGCAGTACAAGTGCACCACCCTCCCTCCCTCCAATCCATCCCAACTTTCCCCGAACCACTGATGGTAAACTAGAGTCCACCATCTATTTTCATGTTGTCTGTATTCTTCCAAGATGGAATAAAATTTACTTTACCAGCAGAAGTTACTGCTATCTTCCCTCCGCTTGAGTAATAAAAGATACATTCCGTATCCAACAGCTACATTTCATCCCCCTTGTACCACCCATACCACAGCATGCATTGCGCTTATCACCTGCACCCTGATGCCCAAGGGTGCACTTGGACCATCACATCTCGATAGTCTTACTCCGGATTCAAGTGTGTATGTATATGATGTTATCAATATTATGTGCGAACCTAATGGAATACTATTATGATAAAAAATGACACCCTGAAGATGGCCGCGGAGAATGCGACCGAAATGTCGTTGGAAATCGACGTTACTACTCAGGCGATTGCCTGAGAGAATTTCCTGCACCACATAGGAGATTAAAGAACTACTTGTTGCACAACGTTAAACATCACCGAAGAATATTACCGAAGAAAACTGCAGAGAATTGTGGATTAGAAAATCCTATAAAACCCTGGGCATCCCTTACAAGTACAAGTGCACCACCAACACAACCATGAGGTACCGATGCCCACCAATCCACCATCCCGACTTTCTCCAAACCAATAATGGTAATGAGATTCCGCCATCTATTTTCATGTTGTCTGTATTCTTCCAATATGGAATAAAACTTACGTCACCATCAAAAGTTACTGCTATCTTCCCTCCATTTGATAAATAAAAGATACATTCCGTATCTATCAGCTTCATTTCATCCCCCTTGTACCACCCATACGACAGCATGCTTTACGCAAAGTTTGGCATCACCAGTACCCTGATATCCAAGGGTGCACTTGGACTATCAAATCTCGATAGTCTTACTCCGAATTTGTGTATATGTATATGATGTTATCAACATTGCAAAACATGCGAACATAATAGAATACTTTTGTGATAAGGCTATGAAAGCATGATTACCAATTGGTATAAGAAATGTGTGAGAGCACCACATAAGAGATACAATTCCTTGTTGCATAACGCCGAAACATCACCGAAGAATATTACCGAAGAAAACTGCAGGAAAATATGGATTAGAAAATCCAATAAAAGCCTAGGCATCCCTTGAGCAAGAGATACACGGGAAATCAATTAAAATAAGCCTTTTAGAGAGTAATTAAAATCGCGGAAATTAATGTCCGATCGATAACAAGTCAATTAAAAAGCAAGAAAGTAGCAAATCAAGAGAGTATATCGATTAGTAGTATTATGCATCTCTCTAGCATTCCTAGTAACAGAGTACCTTGAAGTTGTCAGCAAAATAGGTTTCAGCCCAATAACCAACCCTCCGCTTCGAATAAAGAGACCAGCATGTAAACTAACTCAAAAATGGAGAAGACAATGTTTCACAGTGAAAAAACAAAGTCCCTATACCATAGTCCTTGTTTATGGAACACACCGATGCTCCGGTTATGCATCAGTTTGTGTATTAGTAAACGGTTGTGTATCCGTCGTTTTAGTGTGAACGATACATGAAGCTATCAGCGTAGGAAAAAAATGATGCTTGCGCATGTCCCCAAATCGCTACGACAGGGAAAGAGGATGCTACCGAACAAAATATTGCACCCTCCTCCACAGCACCCAAAACTGTGTAAAATGGATAGTGTGATTATGAGTAGAATGATTAACAAACTTATCAACAGAAAGAAAAAATTTGCAGCATTGAAAACAGAGTTCCAACCAACTTCCGATGACCAACCAAAATTGTGTAGACTTACCTTTCGTAGTAAAATGTCCCTTAAATTAACAATAGCAATATATACCACAAATAGCAATATAAACCACAAATAGCAATAATACACAAACAAAATAATCCCCAAGGAAAAGATTAAAATTAGCTTTCATAGAAAAACAATTTACTGAACCTCTTGAACACAACTAAAGACATTGAGCAAAGAGCAAAAGAGTAGAATATACAATTTTGTGTTTAAGGCTCATAAAGAATGTAAATTATAGTCTCTCACAACAAAAATTGTTTCTATCTCAAAGCAGACAAAGAGAAAAATGTAGTTATGATATACGAAGAGTTACGTGACCAAAAGATTTGATAAATTATTAGACGAAAGTTGGACTTATCTTTTGCCTTCGGCGAAGATGTTGCTCAGCATCTAATGAGGGCAGCTGGACTCCAAAACAAGATGAGGATCTCCTTTAGAATGGATTATGGCGTGTTGATCGGGATGTTGGCACTTCGCATCTTCTCGCACCGAGACGCAAAGTAATAGAGAAAAGGAAGTAATGGCATCACCACAAGTTCTGAAGGCAGTTGGAAAAGAGGATAGAATCATCTGACAGTTACTGCAACGTTGCCTGAAGCATTCTGTAACAAAAGAGCAACTCATTACTAAATATGAACGACAAAACTTATAATACTGAAAGTTTATAATGAACAGTAATAACAATATTTTAAAATATTACTATTATTGATCCATGACAAATATCATATCTAAACGGACAATGATCTGACTAATCTGCAAATAAGTCTACTAGAACACTCCGCAATGCAAAGATCCATGCATAAGTCTCAAGTCAGAACATAATAGAAATTACTAGTAAGAGATTTCTATGTACAGGCTGTTACCCAATCAAAACCAGATAAGATCTTGTATTTGAATTACATAATCATAGGAAAATCATGAAATGCCATTTGAAATGAATCCTCATATACGACATAATGGGCATTTAAATTATGTATCTCCTATCACGGACAGACACACGAGAAGGAATGCATATCGATAATAAAAATTGACAGCCTTTAATCTCTATCGTAATGCATCGATTTAGTCGTTCACTTTGTGAAAGATTACTGAGTAACTCAAGTTTCAACCCTCGTAGAAGAATGATTTCGATAAATTATTAAATTCAAACAACGAATGTAAAAAAAAGATGTTCGATGCAAACTGGAAGAAATATACGTATCAGGTAGATCACTTTAAAATTAAAGGAATCCATAAAATTACCCCATCTCTCAATAGAACTCTTAGATATAATTCATAGAAACACTGTGAAAGAATTGATAAGCAACTCCTTATATCAAGCATGAAATTTTCTACTAGCCAGGATTTCAGCAGAGCTAGCGGGTAATTAGACCCAGTATAATCAATGGACAAGGTCGACTTGCACATGCCACAATCTCAAAGCAAAATATTCATTATAGAAAGAAGAAAACATCAAAGAGGAAACCAACCTTATCGTATAAAAATTTTAATGAAATTGCTACTGGAAAAGAATACCTCATTTCTAACACTCCGATATAATTAAAAATTTGTAGCAAATTCCATTTCACACAACCACAAACTTGTGTTGAATTATAGAACCATTGTGATCCGCGAGTTAGAATGGGAGACTTGAAATGAAAGACAAATAATATTCACCAAGTAAAGACAGGCTCCCTGGAAGCCAAGTGGGCAGTGTGTTCAACTTCGATGAAAGCGCTCCCGAATCCGACTCCTGGTGGGAGCCCACGTGCCAAGTGACCTCAGCTGTCGAAGCACTTTAACAATACTATACTATAGAGGGAAATCGGAACACGTGTCGTTCTGGATGAACCACGCCAAGATCTCGTAGCTATTATTGCATGAAAATCGTATGAAAAATGCGAACTACTGATGATACGGTAAAGTTTTTGGGAAACTCACCTCGTGTTAGTAGAGCAGATTGGCTGGGATTAGAGGACTGCACGTGTACCAGAGCACCTTGTGTGTTCCACGCCGGCCGAAGGACAAATGACCGAGCCTTCTTCTCTCCGTATTCTGAACTGCGGCGCAACCACGTGATCGAGAGACTTGTTTTGCAGAAATGAAGAACGTTCTGCGATCCCTCACGTAAAGGTGGTGGTAATTAATGCCATCTAGGGGAATAGTAAGAATAGATTAATATAATACTTATATGATGCAATCTGTCATTCATACGCCCCATAAAAATTATATTAGTAAAAATAATTCTTATACACTAGCATTCACTCCAAATGAGTAATAAGCTAATTCTTATAATCACTGTTTAATATGCTTACTTACTTATCGATCTTTACAGGTATTTTTGTGGTTGGTAACAATAAAAAATTAGGTCATCGACTTAAGACTAGAAACGGCACCTTATAAATTGGGTTTTAATAGTAATTCTTAAATGAGAAAGTATATAAGACATCTATATGGAATTTTTATTTTCCAGAATCGAAAACATAAAGTTCTTTCTGTCGAGTACGTGTGCTAACATCCATAGCAACATGAAATAATTAGCGATTAGCAATTAATTTATTAGATTTTAATACGGTTCTGTCGGTAGCGTCCTCTCTAACAACCTTGGGAGCGATATCATTTTATTTTATTACGGAAGGTCTTGAAACTTTTAGGTTGGCAATTCAAATGGTTATGAAGTTTATGAAGTTCTATCAGATACAATCCGAAATAAATAA
This sequence comes from Pachydiplax longipennis, assembly GCA_036926295.1. Taxonomy (NCBI): domain Eukaryota; kingdom Metazoa; phylum Arthropoda; class Insecta; order Odonata; family Libellulidae; genus Pachydiplax; species Pachydiplax longipennis. The sequence continues at coordinate 12,431,733 of JAVFKF010000010.1, read as the reverse complement.
AATCCGGTGTTCTGAGCCAGTTCCACTTCCTAAGCATTACTACGCAAAAGTAACGAATTATTTAGTCATTTTGCCAGATTTCATTGCGTCTCCAAGGAAAACTTCAGATGTCGATTTCAGAAATATCTTTTATTTTACGCTTCGAGGACCTCGATCGAAATAATTATCCAAAACTAATGGCTTAAGAGTAATAAGAGAAAATTTGCTACTTCTTAAGTTTTTAACAAGGAAAATAAATTCAGAGCAAAGGTAAGGTTTCCTTATTTAATGACCTTTAATTAAAAAAGGTATTTCTATTCTCAAATGAAGTAACACATACTGATTGAAAAAAGAAACGCTAATTTATTCTCTCCAGTAACTTCGTAGATGAACGGGAACTATAAGTCAACGTAAGTAGTAATCTTCGGAACTTTATTCGAAATGTCAAAAAACGTTAAAATTATTTTACAAACGAGGAATGGCGAAACTATTCAGGACTTCGGTATTTTCAGTCAGTTGCACTTCCTAAGATTGACTATGCAAAGGTATCCATCTACTTAGTCATTTAACTAGATAGCACAGGTACGCCTGTTATTAGAAGTAAAAATTCGATGGAAAATTCTAGAAAAAAGTTTAAATAACGCTTCATAAATGATAAAGCTGAAATACATTGAAAGATTTAACCGGAACTAAAAGCGATGGATATATAAGAACATTCGCCGCATAATTTTATTAAGTAAAAGGAAAGCCAACTGAAGGTAAGAGTTCCAAAATTACTAAAATATTTATCCCAAAAGGAATCATTTTAAAAGGAACTAATAATCACAACTTGAAAAATACGTATTAAAAAATGAATAAAATTATCCTAACCCCTCTCTCCAGGAACTGCTGAAAATGGACGGGTGAATCAAATAAAGAGAAATATACGCAGCAACAAATTTTATTGAATTACTTAAATACAATAAATTGCATTCAAAGATACACGATAATATGGAAAATGTAAGGAAATGCAGCAATCATTCATGATAATGCAGCAATCATTTCATTGTGATGGACAATCCGCTCCTTTCACAATCTGACCCAAAAAATTGGGAAGAAGCATTCCTCAGCCGAGCCTCCCTCCCGGCAAACATCCGTTGAACGGGGCGATGAAGCATTGAATACTCTGCGTGGAAAATGGCACACCCAAGGAAACTAACATCCAGTCGGTGCGCTGGAAGAATTGCACTTTCTCCTGAAGTCCCAGCCTGCTGCAAGATTCCAATCAAACCACTAGCCCCATTAAGACGAACGCAGGTGAAACACCTACACTCCAGATGGCTAGATAACACTTGGCCGAATTTTTCCTACTTCCATTTGACGGAACTGTGAAGATAATATATAGAGAACGTTAAGAATCTGCCGTGGAAAAGAATTTTGCAAAAATATTAGGCGATAACATTTTCAAAACGCAATTTACTTACAGTGCGGCTAGAAGTCTCCAGATGCGGCTGTTAAGAAATAACGATCCCTAAACTAAAAAAAAAGATGAATACCTCCTGTTTTGGCCGGGAAAACATACCAAACACTCGACTGCTTAGTTTTCCCGTTACACCCCCTCGCCGCGATGAGGCAACAGGTAGGATTTGAGGGGGGCATGCACTACTCTACCATGCTGTTACTACAAAAGGACATGTTAAATGGGAAAGTGCAGGGGAATTTAACACTAATTGGTTATTCTAGATACAAAACTAATCTATAGGTTAGATTCGTTAGCCATGCACTAATAATAATCATCTGATCGTCCAGTCTATGAGCGGACCTGAAAAGTACACATACATGGAAAAACAATGCACTTTTACGAAAACGCACCGAAAAATTTAATGCAGTCTTCGAATCTTTTACCTGCACTTGCATTAAAAAGATTCGAAGGCCAGTCTTTCGAGCAAACGCTTCGAATAGCATTGCTGTCCATATTCGAGCAATGCGATTCGAATGGCACGCGAGAAATCGAGCTAAATTCGTAGAACCTGGAAAAAAACACATCGGCAAGAAACCACGCAAAAACCAGACCACAAAATACACATATATGACACTCAAAAGACATGTAAATAAATGCACTTGAGAAAAAAAACTCTTTACGCTATGGTCGAGAAACCATGCGTCACTCGATAAGCATCGACATAATATACACTTCGCAATAAAACAGCACTACGATCGATCGCATTTCACGCATGATTAGAGAAATCTTACGTCCACACGTAATAAAGATTCGAACTAAGATCGGCTGAAAGAGAAACCCTACGCGAAACTGCGACGCATCGGTCGAGAAACCATGCGTCTACGCATACGGACGTCGCGAGCTAAGTTACGCTGAAAATAAAACCCTACGCGCTTTTCACGACGGACGAATTCACGCTATGAACACTCTCTAAGGGATGCGACAACTCCCATTTCTGGGAAGCGTCGAAGATAAGTGGTAGATAAGAAATCACTCTAAGAATCAGCCCCAGCTCTAAATGAAGCTAAAGATGAAGTGTGGGTGTTGGTGTGTGTGATACAGACAGGCTCTCGATACAGAGCATTTACAATATTGATATTTGAGATTGAGTCTTTTTTCACTAGTCCTTTCACTTGTCACAAAGCGAATATGTGTAATTACAAAATCAGTGTGATCCGCGAGTTAGGTTGGGCGACCTGAAATAGAAAAAAGGAAAATATTAGTTATGAATTGGAAAGAAGTAATCACACGTGCAGGACCAGGAGAATCAACGCCTGCACCACGAGCTATTATCGAATATCGCACAAAATTAGAAAGAAATAACCACGATATAGATAATTCGGTAGAGGTAATGGTATACTTGACTGGTGCTCGTAATGCAGATGCGTTGATTCGCTCAGGCCAGAGGAATTCACTCCTACCTTGTCACCTTGTGTATTCTTCACCAGCTGAAAGAGAAGTGATCTAATCTTCGGCTTCAACTTCGGCAGCGAGCCTCAACAAGCAGCGCAACCTCGCGCAACGGAGAGAAAGTTGTTATTCAAAAATGAAGAACGTTCTGCGATCGTTCGCAGTAAAGCGCGGCTAATTAAAGCCGTCCATAGGAATTGATGGAGATGACGCCTCTTTTTTCATTATGTTGCTCATATATCCTACGATTCATCTGAATAATTATTATTCTTATTCATTGGTATAAACTCCAATGGAATGATAATGTCATTCGTATGATCTCCGTTTTATATTTTTCAATTCCCGGCCCTTGAGTGTTACCTTAAGCGTAGGTATGTGCTTATTGGCGAAATAGTCATGGACGGAAATTATTTTTAAATTCCTCTAAGAAAGAGGATGTTTAAAGCAATTAATTAGTCAATGATCAAGATGGAATAATAGACACCAACACGGATTTTTTTAGTGTTATAAACGTACGTTAATTTGTCGTGCATTAACTGCCATTTCAAGCTGAAGGAGGCGATTGATTTATTTTATTCCCTGAGCGCTCTGACATCTGATCGCACTAGAGCAAATGGTATCTTATATAATAATCACCGTTGCTTATTATTTATTCATCCGATGTCGGTAACTCCCGTGAGAAATGAATGGAAGAATTTTTCGAACGTTAATTTTACGCAGTTCCCGACGAAATAGGATTAAGAAATTTGGGGATTCATGAGAGCATTGCCGACCTAACACATCGATATATTTCTTCCAAATATATTCTTGGTTCGACTCTGGATAACTCGAAAACTCTCCCATAAGAAATGTACGTAAAGTTTAATATTTTGGATAGCAGACTTTTTTTCTTTTCCAGAATTGAATCAGAGATAATGGTCCTATGAAATCGAAACAAGCAACAAAAAAAAGTAACGTAAATGAATTATTTTGGACGTGGAAGACCGTATTCGAATCGAAATTAAGAGATTTTGAACAAAAATGACGAAAAAATTTTGCACTTCTGTGGATATGAACAAAATATTCTCCTGGTGACAAAGCTGATTGTTGAACTCGACTCTGAAATGGGGAAATAACGATATAAAATTTATGTGGAAGGAGAGCCGAAATTTCATGGTAAGGCAAGCAATAGTAAACCTCGAAAATGGCATTTCAGCGGTATATAATTACGAATAATATTACCTTTAATACTGTATATGGTTTAAAATTGCATGCTCTGAGTAAAAGTTCGAGCGATAATTGCTTTCGTTCTCAAAATTATGATTATGATTTTCGTCGAAATGATTCTTAAGGTAACAATGTTAACAAAAGGTGATATTGTTTTATTTACTAAATAAATAAATACCCTCCATATCGATATTTTGCGTTTTAGCTATGCAACTTAACGAGTAAGAGTACGAAATACGTGAAAATTATAAAATGATAACGACTACCTATACATCTATGTAATTGCGTAATAAATATAAACCATTCCGTAACCAAGTAAAGAATTACTAAAACGATCAAGCTATGGAAACTTCTTAGCTTCTTTCGAAATTTCTTCACAAACTCGACACGAAAAAATCTTCCCCCAAACAGGTTTCGAACCACTATAGACTTTTGGATTAAACTTCGGAAATTAGGAAAATAAAACCAGACATTCTGACCACTCGGCCGTTGTGACACTACAGAATTTTATTCTTAAAAATTTTAATAAAGGTTGGTTAAGTAGACTACAGCATATACAGATAACGACAAATAATATGACGGATACATTTACTTTAATCCTTGACATTTTTGACGGGGTATTTTGCAATACATCAGATGTATGCGATATAATCAAAAATTTTTCTCCATAAATTAAATTGATTCCCGTCATTTTTGACGGGGAAATTCGCTAGTAAATATATATTGACCAATGACGGTGGACAGAAAACTATCTTTCTATACCCTACATTCCTATGTTAAAATACTGTCAGTAAGCTGAGGAGTTATGCTTATTACGGGTTAATTGCAACAATGTGCTTCAAATCTGAAATTTACTATAAATGTCCCTCCCTCTCGGCGATATTTGATATTTATCTTTTCCCGATTTCTCCCGTATTTCACTTTTTCCTGTCTACCTTTCGGTAATTCATTTCGTTACGTATTAAAAAAGTTAAATATTCTATGCTAAGTTGATCGACGGAATAATTTCTTCTCAGGAATTGTGTGTTCACTGTCTAATCAACATGATTGGAATGCCTATACAAAAGTTACGCCATGGAAAACACTTTAAATATGTGGTGTTGCAGAAATGTATATAATTCAAAGCTACGCTTAATCATCGACAAAGCCCAGTGCCACGATTACTATACAAGGATAAATTCCACATTATTGGGGATAGGGCGAATTGATGTCAAATTCTTACTTAAGCGCGTTGAGGCTCAAGTTGCCCTTTCCTTCACCTGAATCATAATAATATGTATCGAATCCTTAAATTAGATGTGAAAAAAGAGGAAGAATGCAAGAATTTTGGGAAAAACTACACAGTTGAATATTTGGGAACACAAAGGAAAAATTCCTATAAAGAAGAATGGTATAAACTGTTATGAAAACCAAAATACAATAGACAAATTTTTTAAATTGAAAATTAAAACATGTAACACCATGTATGAATCTAAATAGGTGAATGCAACACGTTAACATATTTACTCTCTGCCTTTACAGAAGAAATCAAAGGATTTCGCGCAAAGGCATGTTTTAATTTAATCGTTAAAATCAGTCCCAAATTTTCTTTAAAATACTATCCGAAATTAACCAATGCCACGATCAAAACATTAACTCCTGATTGCCAGGAGCTATAATGAGTCCATTTGCATGCTGCTATAATTAAGAGAAATAAAAACTGACCTAAGATTTAACTTGGTAACTTTAATAGTTTGTTATCGCCGAGCTAATATTTCCATCGACTAAAATCAGCCACGATTCCTCCCTTCAACAAGAATTTACCTAATCCATGTTGTCGATTTCCAACGAGAGTAAATTACACGATGAATTCAAACAGTTTTTGCCACAACTACCGGTTACTTATGGAATATTTAGGGTGATCTCACTGGGAAACTGCAAAAGGACTAGACAATAAACGGGTTCACCAAGAAAAAACAAATATACATTAACCTAACTTTATTAGCATAATGCTCATCTACATTCAAAATAATACGCTTTCGGAGAATAGCAACAAAAAGACAACTAAACAAGACGCAATGCATAGCAAAAAAATCTTCGTGAAGGACGATCCGATGCTCTCGTCGTCCGACCACAGACACGGGAAACAGCACTCCTCAGCCGTGCGTCGCTTCGATTCTCGTTGAAAAGCATTGAACTTTCTCCGAGGAAAATCACACCAAGAAAGTACCATCGGGTCAGTAGAGAAAATGCAATTCCACCAAGGAAAAGGTCCCAGCCTGCTGCGACATTCCATGGACACCTAGGGCTTCCAAAAACATGGCCCGACTCACGTGCGTTAGTCAAGGCCCATTCAAGATAACTGCTATCGGGATCGCCAAACATTTCCTACCTCAAATCAGCATATCTGTGAAAAAAAGTATTTCGAATTCAGTATTCCTTTGTAAAGCATTGACAACTTTTAAAAAAATGCAACGAATAATTAAATTACCTACGTAATAACTGCATGGCCAGTAGCTTCGAGCAATGCCTCCAAAAACTATTCATATCCCTTAACAAACTAAGATAAAGGGTACCTCCTGTTTTGGCCGGGAGAACATACCAAACACTCGACGGCTTAGTTTTCCCGTTACACCCCCTCGCCACGATGAGGCAACAGGTAGGATTTGAGGGGGGCATGCACTACTCTACCATGCTGTTACTACAAAAAGTCATGTTAAATGGGGAAGTTCAGGGAAATTTAACATTAATTGGTTATTCTAGATATAACACTACTTAGTAGGTTAGATTTGTTAGCCATGCACCAATAATAATCTTCTGATCTTCCAGCCGATGAGTGAACCTGAAAAGTACACATACATGGAAAAGCACTGAATATTCACGAAAATGCACCGAAAATATTTAATGCAGCCTTCGAATCTTTTACCCGCAGTTGCATTAAAAAGATTCGAAGGGCGGCCGACGGAAATGCTTCGAGAAGCACTGCCGTCGTCATCTGACCAATACGATTCGAATGGCATGCAAAAATCAAGCCTGAAAGAGATACACATCGGCAAGAAATCACGCAAAAACCAGACCACAAAATACACATATATGACACTCAAAAGACATGTAAATAAATTCACTCAAAAAATAAACCCTTTACGCTATGGTCGAGAAACCATGCGTCACTCGATAAACATCGACATAATATACACTTCGCAATCAAACAGCACTACGAACGATCGCATTTGACGCATGATTAGAGAAATCATACGTCCTCACGTAATAAAGATTCGAGCTAAGATTCGCTGAAAGAGAAACCCTACGCGAAAATGTGACGCATTGGCCGAGAAACCATGCGTCTACGCATACGGACATCGCGAGCTAAGTCACGCTGAAAATAAAACCCTACGCGCTTTTCACGACGAACGAATTCACGCTAAGAACACTCTCTAAGAGATGCGACGCCTCCCATTCCTGGGCAGCGTCGAAGATAAGTGGTAGATAAAAAATCACTCTAATAATCAGCCCCAGCTCTAAATGAAGCTAAAGATGAAGTGTGGGTGTTGGTGTGTGTGATACAGACAGGCTCTCGATACAGAGCATTTACAATATTGATATTTGAGATTGAGTCTTTTTTCACTAGTCCTTTCACTTGTCACAAAGCGAATATGTGTAATTACAAAATCAGTGTGATCCGCGAGTTAGGTTGGGTGACCTGCAATAAGAGAATAAAGAAAATTATGAAAATGAATAAGTACACAGGTCCAAGTGAATCAAGTTTTACTCTACTAGGCCGTTGATTACACTAGTTATACAGAAATTCTGATTCGCTAGTAATCCCCTAACTGTAATCATACCTTGTCACCATGTGTTTTCCACGAAAGCTGAAATAGAAGTGTTCGAATCTCCGTCCTTAAGCTTGAAACGCACGACAAGATGCAGCGCGACCTTGCGTCCACGACGGTAGTGTCGGCATGCGAAAATGAAGATCGTCAAGCGATTTCTCCTGCTTTAGGAAATATTTTTTTAATCGTGTTATCCTTAAGGGGAAGAAATGGAAATTTTCATGTTCCAGAATAATGATGTTAAGAATTTCAGCGACCTTTTGCAGTTAGAAATGCATTAAATATAAATGCATTCATATAAATTAAATTTATTTAAAAAGATATTACATTACTTTGTACGTTGATGTCTCTGCTGATTAATTTTTCATGTTTTTAAATATTATTTTTCTTGTAAATTGTACATTTTCAAATGTATTCTGAGACTAAATTCGATGAGTGATAGGGGGCCGAGAGAGCTAAGGCCCTTCGCATATAAACAAGTAAGACCATAAGAGAGATGATTGAATAAGATTTTTCGATTTGGATTTTATCTTTCTTTAGATTCTAGTTGAATGAATAGATATTTTCCCTCTGTATATCCTGGTCAACTAAGACCCCCTATATAATTTAAATGCGCAAGAATCGATGTAAATGACTTATCGCGAAAAACATTTTATGGAAGATGGCAGTAAAAGGCAATCACGGTAGAAAATAAGACAAAGAGAATTCATTACCTCAAACTTTTTAATTTTTACAACATATTCAGTAACCAACCAGTTCCCCTTCTCTCTTCAGTTGCCAAAAAAGCCATCCGCTTCCCTTTTGACACCTAAGGTCTAATAATCCCATTAAGTTTTTTTACCGATACTGGACTTCCAATATAAGGTGCGCTTTAGATTCAAGAATTGCAGTATTTGTGTAAGATGGACCAATGTTTTTAAACTTTAGATAATAAAGGCTGCGATATCTTAATATTTAATTAATCACATATAATAAGATGAACATTTGAAGCTTTTTACTTCTTCCTGGAATGGATTTCATTAATTTTTTATTATGTAATTAACTACTGCTCCCAATATCTTTAAAATTGATTTGTATCCTCGCATACGGAAATATTTTTTTTAAATATTCTTCATATATACGTAGAGACATCAAAGAGAAAATATTGCAATATCCTTATATAGATTCGATTAAAATCATTATATCTCTAACTGCAAAATGACGCTGAAATTCCTAACATCATTATTCTAGTACCTAAATATTTGCCTTTTCGTCCCCTTAAGGATAACATGAAGTAAAAAAAAGTATTTCCTAAAGCAGGAGAAATCGCTTAACGATCTTCATTTTCCCTTGCCGATGAAATAGACGCAAGATCGCGCTGCATCTTTTGGTGCACTTTCCGAGTTAAAGACGGAGAGTCGAACACTTCTATTTCAGCCGTCGCAGAAAACACATGGTGACAAGGTATGATTACTGTAAGGGGGTTACTACCGAATTACAATTTCTGTACAACGAGTGTAATCAAGGGCCTAGTAGAGTACAACTTGATTCGTTTGGACCTGTTTATTCATTTTGACAATTATCTTTTTTTTCTCCTATTGCAGGTCACCCAACCTAACTCGCGGATCACACTGAATTTGTAATTACACATATTCGCTTTGTGACAAGTGAAAGGACTAGTGAAAAAAGACTCAATCTCAAATCTGAATATTGTAAATGCTCTGTATCGAGAGCCTGTCTGTATCACACACACCAACACCCACACTTCATCTTTAGCTTCATTTAGAGCTGGGGCTGATTCTTAAAGTGATTTCTTATCTACCACTTATCTTCGACGCTTCCCAGGAATGGGAGGCGTCGCATCCCTTAGAGAGTGTTCTTAGCGTGAATTCGTGCGTCGTGAAAAGCGCGTAGGGTTTTATTTTCAGCGTGACTTAGCTCGCGACGTCCGTATGCGTAGACGCATGTTTTCTGGACCGATGCGTCACATTTTCGCGTAGGGTTTCTCTTTCAGCCGATCTTAGTTCTAATCTTTATAACGTATGATTGAACGTATGATTTCTCTAATCATGCGTCAAATGCGATCGTTCGTAGTGCTGTTTGATTGCGAAGTGTAGATTATGTCGATGTTCATCGTGTGACGCATGGTTTCTCGACCATAGCGTAAAGGGTTTATTTTTTGAGTGCATTTTATTTACATGTCTTTTGAGTGTTATATATGTGTGTTTTGTGGTCTGGTATTTGCGTGATTTCTTGCCGATGTGTATCTCTTTCAGGCTTGATTTTTGCGTGACATTCGAATCGTATTGGTCAGATGTCGACGGCAATGCTTCACGAAGCATTTCCGTCGGCCGCCCTTCGAATCTTTTTAATGCAAGTGCGGGTAAAAGATTCGAAGGCTGCATTAAATATTTTCCGTGCATTTTCGTGAATATTCAGTGCTTTTCCATGTATGTGTGCTTTTCAGGTTCTCTCATCGGCTGGAAGATCAGAATATTAGTATTAGCGCATGAATAACGAAACTAACCTACAGAATAGTGTTATATCTAGAATAACCAATCTATGTTAAATTCCCCTGCACTTCCCCATTTAACATGTCCTTTTGTAGTAACAGCATGGTAGAGTAGTGCATGTCCCCCTCAAGTCCTACCTGTTGCCTCATCGTGGCGAGGGGGTGTAACGGGAAAACTAAGCCGTTGAGTGTTTGGTATGTTTTCCCGGCCAAAACAGGAGGTATTTATTCAGGCATTGAAATTTCTCCCGAGGCATTACCTGAGACTACTTATAGCGCAGTAATAAATAAAATGCCGGAATATTCAACATTTGCTTAATTTCTTTAGTAATTTGGCGATGCTTTCATCACGAAATATAATAAATCACTTTTTTCAGTTCCGGCCAATTTTATGTAGAAAATCTTCGGGGGACCTGAAACCAATTATCCAGAAAGGAGATGATTCAGTAGCGCACGTATGAAACTGAACCTGTCTTCGGATAGCCCGAGGTATGCAATTTCGCAGCAGACTGGGACCAACGCAGCTCTGGAAGAATGGCATTCTCTCCACAGCTGGATGGTAAATTCCTTCTGTTTTCACCCCATGCGCTGCTTGATGCTACTTGCCGCGCAGTAAGTGAATTGTGAACAGAAAAATGAAACTTTCGCTTATTTTTTTTTAAATTACTTTTTAGATTGTTTTTTCTCTAACGATACTAACTGTAAATTATTTTTTTCCAGTTCCGTCAAATTGAAGGGGAATGTTCGCCGGGAGAGATCCTCTGCTGCAGAATACTTCGGGTCACTGGTCGAATGAATATCCAACAGATCGCCCTTCAGAAAGAATTATTTTGGCATTATCTGTCTTCTTCTCTTGAGCCTTTATGTCGTTGAGAATCTTAGATTTAATTATTTTGTAAATATTAAGATTTGAATAAAATTGTTGAAGTTTATATTCCTCTTGATTTGATTATCCTATCCGTTGTTAGTAGTTTTTGAAGACAAGTTACTTTATTCAAACGGTAATCTTTACTTCAGTAGCTCATGGCGTCAGATTAATGAGATTGTTTATTAAGGAAATTGACCTTTACTTGAATTTCCTCTCGTTGATAAGTGTATAAATTGAAATTTTTTCACTATCTCCCTTAGTCTCGGATGATTCTTTAGATCGCACCCTCTGCTTCATCGAAGATGAAGCATAATTTTAAATGTTTCTACAATCCACCTTAGAATGTATCTTTGGAGATCCAGTGTTAGCTGGTACATACAATTACTAAATATCTCGTTATTGTTGAGAAATCATTCCTATGAAGTCTGCATTGTCTAAGAATACCAGATACCTTAGGATGTATTTTCAGTCGAACTACGGATTTTATCTGGAAGTACTTCATAACCAAGTAAATTACCAACGGGAATGTTGCAAAAACATTCCGAAATAGACCAGAAATGAAAGAATAGAGTACCTAAATGAATTTCTCTATTAAAACTGCAGGTTGACTTCGCGAACGAAGCAAGAGTGCCGAATCTTTTAACTTTTCATACTTATGATTTTGCGTATGATTTTGCTCTCGAAAACACAGCATTTAAAAGACTTAAAAGCGATATTCTCAAATTACGAATACTAAAGCGATTCTCCCTTGACGTGTTGAAATGCGCTTATTGTTATACTGTATTATGAAATTCGCCCGATTCCTAGAAAATTGGGCGAAAACGATTTGAGATAATCGTTTTAACCAGTGTAATTTGGATCACAATTTATGTGGCATATCAAATATGAACAGGGTAATTCTGGATTCGCTGAAGTGCAATCTTCCATGCTCCGTCATAACTGTAGACTCAAATCATTTGCTTCGGGGCTTCAAAAAATTACGATAAAAATGTGAAAAGTAGACTTCTATATGCAGCAAGCCATCAAGCAGCGTTCAAGCGACCACAATGGACTATGAATTAACTGAATTATGAACATCGATGAGTAAGATCCGTTCGAGAAACCCTGATCCCACAATTTTGAAAACATAAGCTAAGCTTAGGTCTTCCAAACAGTGCTTTCATTTATTCATCGGGATCACTAATTGTACTCTTTATTGTCAAACTATTACGCTACTCATTAATCCAGCTTTGAAGAATGTGAACAATGGAATTTGGTTTTAGTTTTGCATTTCCTACCCTCGATAGCAGCACACAGCAGACCTTTCCACAATTACTTCTTGCTAAACGTTGTTTTGGGAATCAAGAAGCACCGGAGAGTGATTTGATTGACTGATTTGAAATTCGGATTAAAAAGAAAAGTATGCTTTTCTCGGGAACGAAAGATAAAACAGTCTTCTAAGATTTATCTCCTTAGAATCATAGTATTAAAGATGTATTATGTTCTAAATGTGAATTTCAGATGTTAAGTAAACTATTGTAATCAACCAGTAATAATCCTAACATCCCATCTTACTGTCGCATTAATAATAGAATGCAGGCTTAATCAGGCTATTAAATCCTCCGCAGCCGTCAGAAAATCATAAAAATAGAAAACACTCCCAAGACGGTTGACCGACAAAACCATGCTATAAAATCACACATTAATTGATTATCATAATCAACAAAATATCATATCACAAAACCAATTGATCATCATTGCCAAGGCAGTTATCACACGTACTTGACGATAAGAACGTCCCGATATCCATTCCGAAAATTAGAATTCAATATCGATAACTTATAGACTTTCTCATTTATTAATAACTTTCAAAAACAGCTCTCTATCGCACCATTTCCAGAGCTAACTCTATGACATAATAATTTAATTTTTCACCTAGACCACGTGGACATACCAAGGTCGGTAATTAAAGGAATATTAAACGGTGATCTTAAGAATCGGCTCATCATTCCTTTGAAAGGTCAACATTTGCATAAGAATATTTTAATACAAATTATACAAGGAATATTTGGGTGACATAATGCAACAAAGAAGCATCATCTCCATCTTTATTCTACGTTTGACTTAAATTACTACGCCTTAACATGGACATTCGCAGAACGCTCTTCATTTTTGCGTAACAACTTTCTCGCCGTGGACACGAGGTTGCGCTGCGAGTTGAGGTTCTCTTCTGAAGTTGAAGCCGAAGATTAGATCACTTCTCTTTCAGCTGGTGAAGAATACACAAGGTGATAAGGTAGGAGTGCAATCCTCTCGCCCGTACGAATCAACGCATCTGCATTACGAGCACCAGCAAATTAATCATTACTTCTACCGAATCATCTATATTGTGGTTACTTCTTTCTAATTTAGTGCGATATTCGATAATAGCTCGTGGTGCAGGCGTTGATTCACCTAGACCTGCGCGTGTGTTGAATAATTTTGAATTAATCTCTAATAATTTTCTTCTGTTGCAGGTCACCCAACCTAACTCGCGGATCACACTGAATTTGTAATTACACATATTCGCTTTGTGACAAGTGAAAGGACTAGTGAAAAAAGACTCGATCTCAAATTTCAATATTGTAAATGCTCTGTATCGAGAGCCTGTCTGTATCACACACACCAACACCCACACTTCATCTTTAGCTTCATTTAGAGCTGGGGCTGATTCTTAGAGTGATTTCTTATCTACCACTTATCTTCGACGCTTCCCAGAAATGGGAGGTGTCGCATCCCTTAGAGAGTGTTCTTAGCGTGAATTCGTGCGTCGTGAAAAGCGCGTAGGGTTTTATTTTCAGCGTGACTTAGCTCGCAACGTCCGTATGCGTAGACGCATTGTTTCTCGACCGATGCGTCGCATTTTCGCGTAGGGTTTCTATATCAGCCGATATTAGTTCGAATCGTCCGTATGTTTTGACGTATGATTTCTCTAATTATGCGTCAAATGCGATCGTTCGTAGTGCTGTTTGATTGCGAAGTGTATTTTATGTCGATGTTTATTGAGTTACGCATGGTTTCTCGACCATAGCGTTAAGAGTTTATCTTTTGAGTGCATTTTATTTACATGTCTTTTGAGTGTCATATATGTGTATTTTGTGGTCTGGTTTTTGCGTGATTTCTTGCCGATGTTTTTTTCCAGGTTCTACGATTTTAGCTCGATTTCTCGCGTGCCATTCGAATCGCATTGCTCGAATATGGACAGCAATGCTATTCGAAGCGTTTGCTCGAAAGATTGGCCTTCGAATCTTTTTAATTCTAGTGCAGGTAAAAGATTCGAAGACCGCATTAAATTTCTTCGGTGCGTTTTCTTAAAAGTGCAGTGTTTTTCCATGTATGTATGCTTTTCAGGTCCGCTCATAGACTGGAAGATCAGAAGATTATTATTGGTGCATGGCTAACAAATGTAACCTATAGATTAGTTTTGTATCTAGAATAACCAATTAGTGTTAAATTCCCCTGCACTTCCCCATTTAACATGTCTTCTTGTAGTAACAGCATGGTAGAGTAGTGCATGCCCCCTTCAAATCCTACCTGTTGCCTCATCGTGGCGAGGGGGTGTAACGGGAAATCTACTCTGCGGAGTGTTCGGTAAGCATTCCCGGCCAAAACAGGAGGTAATCTTACTTTCCGTTTGTGATTGGAATTTCTCCCGGGGCATTGCCCGAGATTACTAGCAGCGCAGTCATTGAGTTGTGTGGAAACTGAAATTATCGACCGAAATTTTTAATCACGTTGATCATATGACATACTTAAATGTTACTATTAATTTTACAGTTCCGCCGAATTGAAGCGTTGGTCGAACCAGACACCTATCATCTTGGAAGTGTTTACCACCGCATGTCTGATGCGAACCATGTTTTCGTTTGGCCCTTGGAGTGTATGGAATGTCGCAGCAGGCTGGCGCTTTTGCGATGGATGTATGGAATTTTCTCCACCGGCGGAATGGAAGTTTCTTTGAGTGAAATTTTCCGTTGAGAAAGGCCAATGCTGGTCAGCCAGTTCATCGGTTTTTCGCCGGAAGGGACACTCGACTGTGGAATGCAATTTCGTCCGGTCTAAGGACGGCTGACTAGCAGTAGATGGCATTTCAAGAGGAATTAATGATCAGCACATTGCTTCTTGTTTAGAGTTCAATTTGTTATAATTCTCTGAAACCAATATATTGTGAATGTAAATGTGCATTTTAAATAAAGTTACGTTAATATATAATTTTCATTTGTATGCCTGTTCCTTACTTAATTTCTTCACAGTTCTGTGAAGAGATCATCATTTCATTCCACGTGTAGCGGCTGGTTGTCTCAGATTGCGAAATTTACGCACGATAGATACTTGTTTAAGATTATCCTGGAATTCAAGTTCAAGTGAATGAATTATTAAGAAAAAACATGGTAATAACTGTGTAAGCTCCACAGTTACTGTAGTAATCAGATACTTAATAAAATCTTAAATCTTTTTTTGATTTTTCTTATGCTGATAATTATAGAAATCGAATGTACTATTTCAACCGGCTAATATTTATTGGAGCTAATAGTTTCATCTTGACATTGTTTAATATCGGATAAAGAATATTTAACATTAATTTGAGACACTCCATATTCAAGTTTAATAAGTTTATATCTCCTCTTTGCTTGAGATTCTCTGCTTTCTCTTAAGAATAAAAGCAATTTAACTCGTCGCAGCCATCCTCTTCGAATTATAAATACGAGCTTCATTATATTTGAATTTCAAGGTAATATTTATAAATCATGTGTTTTTGAGTTTTTAAACCTCCTTTATGGAGACGTTTCCTATTCTTCTCCAACCATCAGCTGACAAAATCGTTCTCCAGATGTTTGCTCTAATTTTTCCTTTCTAATCTTAAAATTAAATGCCAATTATAATGAGGTAAAATAAAAGAATACCACTTTGGTTAAACCTCAGCTAAATAAACAATCTAATCATTCATTCCTCATTCATTCCTCATTCATTGCTATTCAGGAACTCAGCTTTGTCGATGATGAAGCGTAACATTTTGGAAATGAATTTCTGCAACTACACCTTATTAATGCACTATATTCTCGCGATGCAATCATTGCTGTAAAAGAGTGAAAATCTCCTAAATTCTGGGTAGTCATTCTTCACAGTTCGATTAAGCAGAGAACAAAGGAATGCCAAGAAAGTAACATTCCGTCGTTGAACTTTTCGTTGAATATACCACTTCTCTTATACGTAACTAATTGTATCACAAAAGCGGGAGGTAGGAATAATTGAAATACAGGAGAAATGGTCCTTAGTAGAATATTAAAGAAGTTTCGCAGAAGGAGAGGGTATTTTTTCGGTAAATTTTATCTTCGGAGCAACAGTTGCAACTAACTATTAACAAGCAGAACATATCATAGTGCCAAGATTGTAACACGGGAAGTAATGTAGGGTATGATAGTTTTCTCTCCTCAGACATCGGCCAAAAATATCTACACCTTGCTCCAGTTTGGTTAGCTGTCAGAGCAGTCATAAGTAAATTAAAAGAATGGTATCCTTCATTCCAATTTGATAGTAAACGCATGACGGGAATAAATTCCCGTTAATGATACTCTGTAATAAAAAACCGTAATGATGTCTCATCAACTTCCATTAATAAAAACTATTAATACCAATTTAACTAAGGAAAATAAATACTGTAGTTCCTTAATTAAAAAGTCTTTCCACGATGTACACTCAGAGATAATTGAATTTACTATTAAAACTCTCTCTGCCAAGTGCCGCTCCAAATTAACGTCTCTGACATACTCATCCATCGCTTACCACAAGTGCAAATGCTAGTTAAGGCCTATCTTTGAAAAAGACAAAACGGAACATGAGCATGAAAATCCGCTTATCATTTCATTTGAGGTTCGATGGTGGAATAAAGATAATTATTTTTTAGAATCGTGCAGTAAAATCTATGATTGACAAAATGAAAGTAGCTGCATAATCTTCATCTATTCCTATACACGGTTTTAATTGCCACCGCCTAAACATTAACGTTCGCAGAACGTTCTTCAATTTTGAATAACAACTTTCTCGCCGTGGACACGAGGTTGCGCTGCGAGTTTAGCTTCGCTGCCGAAGTTGAAGACTGAGATTAGATCACTTCTCTTTCAGCTGGTGAGGAATACACAAGGTGACAAGGTAGGAGTGAATTCCTCTTGCTTGGGAGAATCAGCGCATCTGCATTACGAGCAGTAGTGAAGCTTACCATTACTTCTACCGAATAATTATTATCGTGGTTATTTATTCCTAATTTAGTGCGATATTCGATAATAGCTCGTGGTACGGACGTTGATTCGCCTGGGCTTGCACGTGTGATTACTTCTTTCCAATTAACAACTAATATTTTCCTTTTTTCTATTTCAGGTCGCCCAACCTAACTCGCGGATCAGACTGAATTTGTAATTACACATTTTCGCTTTGTGACAAGTGAAAGGACTACTGAAAAAAGACTCAATCTCAAATATCAATATTGTAAATGCTCTGTATCGAGAGCCTGTCTGTATCACACACACCAACACCCACACTTCATCTTTAGCTTCATTTAGAGCTGGGGCTGATTTTTAAAGTGATTTATTACTACCAATTATCTTCGACGCTTCCCAGAAATGGGAGGCGTCGCATCCCTTAGAGAGTGTTCTTAGCGTGAATTCGTGCGTCGTGAAAAGCGCGTAGGGTTTTATTTTCAGCGTGACTTAGCTCGCGAAGTCCGCACTCGTAGACGCATGGTTTCTCGACCGATGCGTCACAATTTCGCGTAGGGTTTCTCTTTCAGCCGATATTAGTTCGAATCTTCATTGCGTGTGGACGTATGATTCCTCTGATCATGCGTCAAATGCGATCGTTCTTAGTGCTGTTTGATTGCGAAGTTATATTATGTCGATGTTAATCGAGTGACGCATGGTTTCTCGACCATAGCGTAAAGGGTTTATTTTTTTAAGTGCATTTTATTTACATGTCTTTTGAGTGTCATATATGTGTATTTTGTGGTCTGGTTTTTGCGTGATTTCTTGCCGATGTTTCTCTTTCAGGCTTGATTTTTGCGTGCCATTCGAATCGTATTGCTCGAATTTCGAGACAATGCTTCACGAAGCATTTTCTCGTACGGCCGACCTTCGAATCTTTTTCTATTGCGTTAGAGTAAAAGATTCGAAGGCTGTATTCGGTATGTTTTCGTGAAAGTGCAGTGCTTTCCATGTATGTGTGCTTTTCAGGTTCACTCATCCTCTGGAAGATCAGAAGATTATTATGAGTGCATGACTAACGAATCTAACCTAGTGAATGGTGTTGTCTAGAATAACCAATTAATATTAAATTCCCTTGCACTTCCCCTTTTAACATGGTTATTTGTGGTAACAGCATGGTAGAGTAGTGCGTGCCCCCCTCAAATCCTACCTGTTGCCTCATCGTGGAGAGGGGGTGTAACGGGAAATCTACCCTACCGATTGTTAGGTAAGCTTTCCCGGCTAAAACAGGAGGTACTCTTACTTTTAGTTAGTTTATGGATCGGAATTTCTCCCGAGGCATTGCTTGAGGCTACACTCAGCGTATAAATAAGTTAGTATTTAGGTTATTGATATGTTAGTATGAATATCTAAAGTAATTTGGCAAAGCTATGAAAGCGACTGATACTGAATTGCAAATTATTTTTTCACAGTATCCCCGGACTGAAGGAGGAAATGTTCGACGAACCATCGACCTGCGATCTCGGAAGAAGTTATAGTATTAGCTCACGTCCGAAGCAGGCCCTATTTTCGGAAAGACACTGGAGTTTATGGAATCTCATTGCAGGCCGGAACTTGTGCTCAGAAGTAATGGTATTCTCTCCCTCGGCTGGATATTAGTTTCCTTGTATGCCATTTAACTTGGAGAAAATTCAATGCTGGTGAGCCTATTCAACGGATATTTGCCGGAAGGGACGCTCGACTGTGGAATGAGATTACTTCGGGTCTTTGGTCGGATGACGGTTGCAGCGGATCGTCCTTCTCGAAGTTTGCTATGCACGGCTTCTTGTTTATAGTTTTCACTTTGTTGCTACTGTCAAAAATCAATGTAATGTTAATATAGACGAGCATTTAAATAAATTTACGTCAACTTATAATGGTTTTCCTCTGTGTATCTGTTTATTCCAGACTTCCCTAGCAGTCCTTTGATGAGAACATTTAATTCGATACCATGAGCAGTTCAGTGGCGAACACTGTCGGATACATTTTATAATTTACGCTCGTTATAAAATTATGGAAGATTTTAAGTATTTTGTGCTTGTAAGGAAGAAATTATGGGTATGGGAAAAGTTTGGTAAAATAGTTTTGGCTCGAAAATAGTAGATAACAATCAGTTTTATATTCTTTTCAATTTCCGATAATTTGCTAATGAGCTCGTTCAACCTGCTTGCCTGTAGTTTTGAGTTAATTTTTTGATCGTGGCATTTTTTAATTTCAGAACAAAAATATTTTTCAAATTTATCCTTGAGACTCCCCTTCTCTAAAATTTATTAAGTAAATTATATCCTCTCTTTGCTTGACTTCTTCTGATTTCTCCACTCAAGCGCATGCGTTAGGGTATTAACTGGTTCAACCTTATGTTTAGAATTTTACATACAGTGTTGCATTATATTTTAATTTCAGATGTAATAATTCACTTCTACACTTTGCGTTTTGCAATATTTTTCGCCTCCCTTTATGAGTGTTCCCCACAGTCTACCTCTACATTCGGATGTCGAAATCTTACCCCAGAGGCTTGCGATCATCTGCTTTTCCTTCGAATTTTATCGTTAATACGATCATAATTACGAGTTCAGTTTAGAGAAATGTCAACTTTGACATTAACTCGCCTAAACAGAGAATATAACATTAATTCGCCCGACCTTTGATAGGGTAGATTTATCCTTCCCATCCTCGTAGTGCACTCAGCTTTGCCGAAAATTTAGCGTAAATTTAAACGAAATAAAGTCCTGTAATACCACCTTCTTAATGTAAATTTTCATGGCGATATATAATCATAGACATCATATAATCATAGACATCATATAATCATAGACATCATATAATCATAGACATACCCTACATTTCGATTAGGATGGGAACGCGGGAATTCTGAGAAGAAAATTTCCGTCGATGAATTTACGTTGAATATTGCACTTCATTTATACATCAATCGAATTACCAACCGGAAGGAAGGAAAAACAGAAAAGGGAAGTAATGTATAACACATTATCAGAGATGTTTCAGCGGGGTAGGAGGGACATTTACGGTGAATCACAGATTAGAAGCAATTTTTTGAGGTAACATAGATAACATCTCATCTTTTTTCCAAGATAATTACACAGATATGAGTTCTACAGAAGGATAGTTTCCTTCCAACCATCATCGGACCAAAATTATTACTAAAACCTGCTCCAGTACCGCTAGACTTCCGAGGAGTCCTTAAGTAAAACAGAAGAATAGGCTCCTTCATCCTCCTATGGCAATTAACGCCCAAAAGAAAGAACGCTGCGTTATCGATTCTCTGAAATGATAAAACTATACTAATGTCTCATAGAAATTCTCAATTGATACTAGAAAATATTGAAACCCTCACTCATGTTGAAGAAATGAAAGCAAAGTACAAACCACAACAGATTTATTTTCGACTAGTTTCGTCAATGCATTTGCGATCAAGGAGGTGACATCTGAAGATGTCAAACTGAGGCTGAATTTTACTTAATTTTCATTTCTTCATTATATGCGCTGAATTCCAAATAGTTACGCTTTAGCATATAAATTTTACAAAACCCTCTCTATTAGAAGCCAATCCGAAGTTTACGTCCACGAAATATTTATCTATCATTTATCAAAAATTCCAACGCTAATAAAAGACGGCCTTTGTGAGAAGTCTAAATGGAGATCACAACGATCAGCTGATTCCATAGGTGTGTGAACCAGTTAATAAGAATAATAAATATGGATATGAAACGTGAAATCTATGACTGGCAATATGAAAGTAGCTGCATAATCTTCGTCTACTCCTATACATGGTTTTCATTGCCACCGCCTTAACATAAACGACCGCAGAACGTTCTTCGTTTTGCATAACAACTTTTTCGCCGTGGACACGAGGTTGCGCTGCGAGTTGAGGTTCGCTGACGAAGTTGAAGCCGAAGATTAGATTACTACTCTTTCAGCTGCTGAAGAACACACAAGGTGACAAGGTAAGAGTGAATTCCTCTTGGCCGAGGGAATCAGCGCATCTGCATTACGAGCAGTATCGAAGCATACCATTACTTCTACCGAATAATTATTATCGTGGTTATTTCTTAATTAATATTATTGCTATCCTAATTAAGTGCATTAATAGCTAACATCTCGTGGTGCAGGCGTTGATTTACCTGGACCTGCACGTGTGTTGAGTACTTTTTAGTTAATAACTAATAATTTTCTTCTATTGCAGGTCACCCAACCTAACTCGCGGATCACACTGAATTTGTAATTACACATATTCGCTTTGTGACAAGTGAAAGGACTAATGAAAAAAGACTCTCTATCAAATATCAATATTGTAAATGCTCTGTATCGAGAGCCTGTCTGTATCACACACACCAACACCCACACTTCATCTTTAGCTTCATTTAGAGCTGGGGCTGATTCTTAGAGTGATTTCTTATCTACCACTTATCTTCGACGCTTCCCAGAAATGGGAGGTGTCGCATCCCTTAGAGAGTGTTCTTAGCGTGAATTCGTGCGTCGTGGAAAGCGCGCAGGGTTTTATTTTCAGCGTGACTTAGCTCGCGACGTCCGCACTCGTAGACGCATGGTTTCTCGACCGATGCGTCACAATTTCGCGTAGGGTTTCTCTTTCAGCCGATATTAGTTCGAATCTTAATACGTGTGGACGTGTGATTTCTCTAATCATGCGTCAAATGCGATCGTTCTTAGTGCTGTTTGATTGCGAAGTGTATATTATGTCGATGTTTATCGTGTGACGCATGGTTTCTCGACCATAGCGTAAAGGGTTTATTTTTGAGTGCATTTATTTACATGTCTTTTGAGTGTCATATATGTGTATTTTGTGGTCTGGTTTTTGCGTGATTTCTTGCCGATGTGTATCTATTTTAGCGTACCTTTCAAATCGTATTGCTCGAATTTCGAGGAAATGCTTCTCGAAGCATTTTCTCGTACAACCGGCCTTCGAATCTTCTTAGCGTAAAAGATACGCTTAAGAGCTTCGAAGTCTTCTTAGGTTTATTTTCGTGAAAGTGTTGTGTTTTTCCATGTATGTGTGCTTTTCAGGTTCGCCCATCGTGTGGAAGATCGGAAGATTATTATTAGTGCATGAATAACGAATCTAACATACAGAATAGTGTAATATTTAGAATAACCAACTAAAGTTGAATTCCCCTTACTGGTACCCCTTTTAACATGTCTATTTGAAGTAACAGCATGGTAGCGTAGTGCATGCCCCCCCTCAAATCCTACCTGTTGCCTCATCGTGGCGAGGGGGTGTAACGGGAATGCGTATGTGCGCTCAGCATTCCCGGCCAAAACAGGAGGTAATCTTTTTCTTTATTTTAAGAGCCTTTTCTATGTTTTTGTAAATCATGGCCGATATGAAATCGCAAGAGATGGCAATGATCCTCCTCTACAAGAATTGCTCTGTCGATCTGGATATTGAATTTCTTTTTGGTGCTGATTTTTGTACAATTTTGAAGCCTGGTGATCCGTCATAAAGTTAATCTGAATCGTTCTGTTTCGGTCAGCGGAATTGCTGCACATTGTTTTGTCTTATCTGCATTGTTTATTGTTGCTTCATTTTCGTTCCCTTTCTCCTGATATCCACATGAAATACTTTGTATGTTTGATTGAATGTTGTATGGTTTTAATAAACTTTTGGAAAAATTTTGCATTTAATTTCACCTTCCTTGGTTATTTCCTTTTTAAATCGTTGAATATTCAAAAGTGATTCAGAGTTTTTACATTGCTCATTCTTTCCATCAGTCTTATTTCAATCGTTTAATTGCTTAACTTTCGCGACGTACGAGTATTTTAGCAAATGTAATATCTCTGATAATGGAGTGTACAGCAGGTGCCATTCAAGGTTATGAAGTTAATGAAAAGAATTGTGTTTTCGACGTTTTTATCGCATAGAGTTTGCTTTGGCGTAACTGTTTTGCAGTGCTATCCGCTAGTTCATTTGCTTGTGCCATTTCGAAAGGCTTTTGGATGTGATTAAAGATATATGCGTTGGTACGTTAAATATGTTGTTTAAAGGATACCAAACTATCCGTGCTTGCTAAGTTATAGTGAATTTTACAGAATTACATTGAGCTAACTAGTGAAGTTTTAAAGATCTTTCTTGAATATTTTAGATTGCTTCCTCTTGAAAAACATTAAGCAAGTTCTACTCCTCACCTATGGTAAGAAAGATTGATATTCACTATTTATTGCTAAGTATTTTTGAGGAGAATAATCCGCTAGAATGCTTCCATTGAAAATATTTATATTCTCTCATAATCTCATATTTTTATATTTTACACAAAATTTATGAAAAGAGAATTCTTTATTATTAATCCTCAGAAATTTAATATGAATTCAGCATATAGAGTCATAGGTCATGGACCATTTTGCTCCTCCCCAATAAAGTGAAATGTAGATATAGTAGCAGCTGCAAATTTTAAATTCATATGAATTGGATTTTCATAATTACAGAAATTATTTCATAGCCTTTGGAAGCAATAGAGGAATATTAGTGGGGACTTTTAAGAAAACCAAAGGTTTATTCAGTATGTGTTTTGTCTTTTTTGAATACTCAATGTTATTGTCCATGTATATAGACAGTTTTTACCAGGTGTTAGTATATCATGCATTTATTTATGATTTTTTAATGTGTATTGGTTCATACCAACATATTTAAGTAAATTTCATGCATGAGGGTTATATAGTGAGTAATTTCTTTGATGGTATAATAAGTAGATTCTGGAGTGACAGAAAGAAGAGAGGCCAAGTCAATAGATGGTTATAGATTCAGAAGAAAAATCAGGATCAGAATTGCTATATCATAATGATAGCTTATGACATGAGAGAGATATGGGATGGGCTTTCATTGGTAGATGAGGAAAATAAAGTATAATTATTATATGTTACTATTATTCTCTCTAGATTAGAGATTACTGTGCTCAAACAAAGTAATTAGATGCCATTCTAAAAAGTACTGAGTGGTTGCTCACATGCTAGCATGTAAAAAATCATGATCATAATAAACTATTAGAATGAGTTCATTGTACCCCTAATTTCAAATCGTGAATTGCATTAGAAAATGAAGCTGTTCCTGTAGTGAATATTGGAATGATTGTTTCTTATAATTCAGATATTATGGTCATAATTTATCATACTGAATTAAAATCTCTACTTTTTCATTTTAAATCTGCAATATTATCAATTTTTGAGTCTTGCTTTTGGAAAATTTGTTTTTCAGCAGCACAGCTGGTTTCCGCCTTATTTGAGCAGATAACCCTCTTTAACATCAGCAATTCAGAATAAAAAACGATGAACAAAATATTAATATACCATTTCCAATGTTTTTAGTATTTAAAACAAGGCATGTAGTTCAATAATAATTCCAATGAGAAACCAAAGATGTTTAATGACTAATAAATGAAAGATGATATATTTATTAATTAAAATATTTTATCTAGAATTAATATACGGTTCAAACTGAAATCAAGTGATTGAGAAGCTGCAAATGATATTTCCTATGAGAAGGTATTCGGTTAACAATGCATTAAGGATAAAAGATGTATAAGGCATGGAGATGAAAGGAAGGAGAAAAAGTAATGGAGATTTCAAAATACATCAATTGTTAATAGAATATAATTTATTTAGTTGTGAAAATTTAAGGATCTTATATCATATTTTTCTTCAAATTTTTCAGTAAATTCAGATATTTTTATTTCAATATTGTGCCATCTGCATCATAGAGTGCTTGTTACCATACCTGTGTGTATGAAATACAGTATTATTATTAAAAGAGGAGAAAGATATTATTGTTACCATATAGTTACAATCTCACACTAAATAAAGATGCATTATCAAATATCAGTCAATTCTATTTCTCAGTATATTACCCATGGTGTAAACGTAATTAAATAATTATTACTTATTTATTTTCTTAGTCAAATACGCATTTCACACTTTTAATATCTTTTAGAGATTTAAATTACCACTCTCTGTGATAAAACTAATTTTACAAGTAATAGATCACTAACCATTCACTCTCTTATGTGACTAGCTGATTGTTTGCAAGAGGTAGTAAAAATGCAATTCATCATGAGAAAAATATGATTAAAGTAAAAAAACTGCAGTTACTATTAATTTGAGGATATTTGCATGCACTGATAATTATTTAAGAGCATTCCTGAAAACTGCCTAGTTTCCTCATTCCATTATAATTTATGAAGAAAATATAAAATTTTATTGATAAATACGCCTATGAATGATACCAAGGGTTGAAGATTAATCTTATATGGCTGCAAATAGACTACAGAGATGGGCTGTTGGATAATGCATGCTCTTCAGATGCACAGCTATGAAGTCAAATATATTAGTTCCACAGAAACAAAGTTACTGACAGCCAGAAATAAAGGAACTATCACTTTTAAATCCAATAGAATTCTGAATTAATAGAATAGAAGAATAATACAATAGAATATGAAATATGACTCTCATCAGTGACATTTAAAACTATTCTACAAGAATCTGCTAAATAAATTGTTCATGATTTGATTGATAGTTTCTCAAAGTGGTCTGAAGTTAAAATATTAAAGACTGGCAGTACAGCACATATCCTCTTTCAATTAAGAACATTATTTGCTACATTTGGATTTCCTGAAATAACTATCTCAGACAATGGGTCATGCTTCACTTCTGATTCATTTTCAAACTTCTGTTTGATGATCATATTAAGCATGTAAGGGCTCCTCCATATCTGCTACTGTTAACAATGGAGAAGCAAAAGATCTTGTGAAAGAGTTTAAGAATGAGGTAAAGGCCTTTTTAAATTCTAATGCTCCATTGCGTGAAGCTTGGATTCACTTTATTTTCAATAGCAGGATCAAGCCCTATGTCACAACAGGAGAATCATCCTGAAAACTTTTATAAGTAAGAATCCCTAGATCCCAACTATCCTTGGTGAAATGAAATTTAAGGAAACTTAACAACAAAAATGTAACAGATAGAGATATAAAGAACATAATTACTGAGTTAGGGCATTTAAGCAACGTAAGTTGGGAATCTTGCAATAGTTTGGATCTAAAGTAGGAATTTTGTGATGAGAACTAATATTGGACTGATCTGGCATAGACACAGTAATCAACCTAGGAAATTCAATGGGAGAAGATATCACAATTGCTAGAGTATGAGTGAATTTGCAGGACCATCAGGAAAGTGTGGAGCCAGTATTCCTGGAAATTTAATTGTAAAAAGCTAAAGAAAAGAACTGTGTAATCCTGAAACAGTGAGGGAAAGTAATCTACAAATTTTTGAGCATACACATAATAAAAATTCAGTTAATAATGTGGAAGTTGTGAACAATCCTGGAAACTGATGTGTGTGATATTGTGAGAAGGAACATACCCAATGTGAGACAGCAAAAAGAGAGTATAAAGATTGGCTATATACTTTGTATTTTAGTAATGCAATATGTTATTGTAATATAATATCCTTCATTGATTATAGATTAAAATAGACAGTATCTTGTGTATCCATATTTACATACATTTTACTTTGTCTAGTAAATGTTTAAATATTTTTAGATCTTCTCTATGCATACTTTGTATTTCTCTCTTTTTTATATTTTTTTAAATATTTATCAGTTATTCCACTCTTCACATTCAGTATTTTGCATATATTTATTTGCAGAAAATGTCTTCAGTAGTTGCAATAACTTTAATTGAGATTGAGGTTCAGAAAACATATTGTATCAATTATATCTTATGATTTCCAATCATTTGATCAATGATGTATACATTAGATAGATATAATTATTTCACATCTGTGTATTTTCAAAAAGTGGTTATGTAATTTTTATTTTTTTTAATGCTGATTAAAGTTGTACGTAATTCTACTTAAACTCTCTCAAAAATTTTCTTTGTATGTATGTATTATCCTGAAGTTTTACTCTTGGCAATTAAGTCAATAATCATCAGTCATTCATATGATGCATCTTGATAAACAATTCTATTAATATTAGTAAAAATATATTTCATCCTCAGTCTAAATTACCATCAGACTCATAAATTAAGTAAATAACATGCATGAGTAAGTGGTTCAGAATAAGAAATCCATGATGTATCTCATTTGGTATTGTGTTTCACTACTTGTGATTTTTTCTATAATTGATTAATGTGATTAATATATTTTGATGTATAGCTTGTCACATAAGAAGAGATGAGTGGCTGCACATCTAGGGACAAGGTATAGGAGTACCTACAGCTGATCGTCACAAAAACAGTACTATTAAGCTCCATATCTATGAGAAAATATTAGAGATACCATGAATCATAGAGGGTTCTGCTCTTTATTTGGTTATGGCAGTAACCGCAAAGAGGTAAAAAGACATTCACATGAGGCATGGTAAAGGTTCCTTGATAATAATATCTCTTATTTATCCTCTACACAAAGAATGTTTCTCTTCAGATAGTTATTAAATTCTAACTGCTTTTTTTTACATCAAAATAGAACTGTTTTTAATGCCTTTAAATAGATTTTTATTAAAGCATATAAGTGTTATTACATGACAATATTTTGTAATTTTATTCTCTGCATTGATGCATAAACCAGGGAAAGCATTGGCTTTCCCTTTGGCAGTTGCACCATTTAATATTCATCATACAGTACTCAGATGACAACAGCCAATTGACCTTTATTGTGAATGTAATGCAATGAGTAACTGCCATAAGGACATTGACAGACTGGTATATTCCTATTCTTGTTTATAATAATCTAACTTGGTTGTTCACAAATTTTATATCTGAGAACTACCCAATTAAATGTAAATTACTTCTATTTCTCAATATTCAAGAATGTTCTCATATGATAGGGAATTAATTTTGTTTATTTGATTGAATACACTCAAATTAATGATGAATTCCTGCACTTCAATCTCTATCATAAATTGGGAACCTGGAAATTAAGTAAAACATTACTCTGCACTTGTGGTATGATTTAGCAGAACTGTACCCATCAATAAGGGAGTGGAATTCACTTCTTTAAAAATCGTCCATTGTTTGTTGGATGCCCTATTCATGATGTTTGTAATTTCTTTGTACTTATGAATGTCCAATCAATATAATGACATAAAGGTATTTTATCTAACAATAAAGCTCAATTACCCTTACAGAGTTTAATATAATTTAAAGGAGAACAGATATATTTTAAATTGGTTATAATCATGAATATAACCATGTTGGCTATTTATTATTTGTTGTTATGCTGACTCACCCATGAGCACCACAAGATTTTGGCAAGTTGGGAGTAGCCTGAGCAGCACCAGCAAGCTTTGAATGGGCTATAGAGTGGAAGAAATGGAGTTAAAATAATTTCTATTTGAAGAATGTTGAAGTTATACATTGGCAGACTCTTTTTTTCCATTCCTATTCCCCGTTAACCTTACACTCAACACTGGGTAAAGGAGTAAAGTTTTTGTAAAACTTGTTTGAGTAAAACTCAATTAGCACAGACTTCACTATGTGGAATTACTCACTTCAATAAATATTATTTTTATTTCTTAAATAAAAACTTCTACAATTCCACCAAATTTTAAAAAAACACACAATATATGACCAGTTTTGGCTCTCTGTTTTCTGTATAAGCATCTGAGGATGGCCAAACAAACCGAAACTGGCTGTGTACTGTATTTTTTACAAATTTGGTGGAAGTGTGAACGTTTTTATTTTATTTTTAATTGTGAAATAAAATAACACATAGTGAAGCCTGAGCTAATTTAGTTTATTTACACAATAAAGGCTGTATGGGACTTGTCAGTCAATCAGTCTGAAATTGGCAGTTCGATTAAAGCTTTCATGGAGAATGTGAAGTTCTTTTTTGATTTATCAACAGTCAGAAAATGTTTCTTCATAGTTTCAGGATGAATCAAGTAACCCGCAGAGAGATCATGTTAATATCTCTAGCAATTAAGCCAGATTTAATGTTCAGAACTATGCTTTCAATTTTTTTTTAAGCTACAATATGATTCTTTTATTTCTGGCATTAGCATTTTTAACTTACATTACATAAGCCAACCATAAACATTGATGGTACTAAGTTCTTCTTCATTGAATCCTATTAAAGTATCAAGAAAATATTTAATTCTATCAGAGAATTACATAATGAACCTATATAATAAATGATAAGTTTTTAACATACAAAAATCATACGATGGCCTCTGTTTTATTTATACAGCAATCGAAGCTGGACCTAATCAAATTTTGTCCTTTTAATTTTAGTGACTAATCGAAATTTTCCACTAAGTTTCCTCTGATTTAATTTGTTAAAAAATATTGATCATTAAATGGAATCTTTTATATCACTCTGATATCCGCTTAAGTAGAAGAATGCTAATAGAAGTCGTTTTGCAACCATGCATTTGATAAGGACGAATTAGCGAAGATATATACATGGGCAAGATAGCAATGTTCCTGTTTCCGATGACAGATATCTCAGACGTGACTTGCTCTACAAAATCATACGAAGACAAAAAGTGATTGCGGAAAAACTCTTCGAGCAAATTAATGATTACTGCCGACGAATAGTATAGATATACGGCGGTTTTCTCCTGGTCCCTTTCACACGAAGCACATGGAAAAGATACTGCTTAAGACGCTCTGCTACCAACTTGAAGCGCGGATTTTTCCCATCCCCATTTGTATGTACAGCACGCTATAGTCATTTGATCGCCTCGTTCGATAGACCAAACCTTTATAAATCATTTATGTCGCCGTCCTCTCTCCTCAAGCACTTCGCCTTGTTTCTAAATGGGTCCCTTGTGAGTTTCTTTTTCGGAGCGGCTGATTTTGTGAAAAAATGAAGATCCCACTTTATCCCTCTATCGGAGCTAATACAAGCTCTGGGATAGAGTGAGATCTTCATCAACAATTTTATCTCAGGACAGAACGCTAAATTAAAAATTCGGTAGGCGGTGTTTCCTTTCTTCTCAATCTCATATACATATCAAATAAACCAGATAGGAAGTTCGGTATTTTCTGCGGGCTGTGAGTCTTGGAGAGATCGCGATGCCCTGTCACCACTGCTGTTAAACATTCGTAATTCATCCCTAATCGTCAATTTGAAAAAATTGCTTCATATTAGAGTGAAAAAAGACCAATATTAAGTAACTAAGATAGACCCTCCATATGTGCGAAAAGTAGACCAAAATATAATGAAAAGGCAACCGGCATTACACAACCCGGTTGTGACGCTATTCCGCTTATAACGCGGTTTTCGCTTGATCCCCTGAAAAGTATCTTAACCGGATTTTGCTGTATTTTTACTAATTCTATGTTCCTCACAACAAGACTATTCAAAGAGAGGAAACAAATCCCTAGTTGTTATGAGAATCATTTTGTGAGGTGAATTAAACTGTTTTTAATAGACTAATAATTTTATAAATAATATCTGCGTTATAATAATAAATAAATAATTCCAAAGTTTGAACATTCAATTACGAGACGAAGAATATATATTTAGTTAAACGCCGCATTTAATGTGAATTTTAAGTATTAGATAATATTATAATATTAATATTATAATTATATTGTAATAGAAGATTCAGAAATAGTCGCAAAAGCAACAAAATCTAGAGCATCAATGTCGTGTTATCTTTCATTTTATAATCAAACCATTTCATATGCTATGATGATCGCCATGCTATCATATGCTATAGAATCGGAAACTCGCGCCTGCAAAATCGACGTGTTAAGAATTGCTTGCCACCTTTTTCCTTACAAAGCTACCTTATCAAGTTCACGCACATTCAAATCGATGGCCTTCGTAGCCTTTCAAAAGCACGCATTCGGCTAATCTAGATCGCTGCCAGCTATTTGGCCACAGATACGATCTCGAGCATAGCTGCTTTTTCCTCACGCTCCCAGGGAAAACTTTCCCACGCCAACGTCATCTGCGGTCATAATTCAGAACTCGTAATAAGAAACAGTCTCGGACCTACATTAGCGCGATGTCGCAAATAGTTATGAATGTATATCATAACTTTTGTGAGAGAAACATCGGTGAAATATCTGTCGAGAATAAGACCGAGAAAAGAATACTTTCTGCAAAAACTACTGGAATTCACGTACCAAATGTTTAGGACAGTGTTTATATACTTCATACATCCTTTTTCATTTTTTTCATGTGATAATAATTTCATATTTTCATCTTTTTTTATTTTAATGATTATGAACGACTAGAACAATGCCTTAATCAGATTAATTATAAATGACTTTTCCTGACCATTTTTTTCCGGCTATTGTTTTCTATGACCATTTTGTTTGTGACTATTTTTCCATGACTAATTTTTTTACTGCAAAAACTTTTATCTGCTTTAACGATACAATGAAAAGAGACTATCATAAAGCCGAAGCTATGTAAAGCAGAAAACTGTCTTATCTGAAAAAAATCGCGGTCCCAATGGTTGCCATTAAAGACAGCTTTTACTGTACCTTTACCGGCATTTTATTAGATAAGCTTATTCGTCGACTTTTTCAAATTTATAAAATTCTATATATGGCCTTCAATTCCCGAGATTTCATCAAAACGAAACTAAATTTTTCTCGAAACTCTGGACGGTATTAAATCAATTTTATTTACCCAGATACTCTTATTTTCGAATGCGGTGTAACGAGGAATCAAGATCTAAGGAATGTGTATTTTTATCAATATTCAAGGCAGGCAATAAACGTTCGGACAAAGTTATGGGATGAAAATTTTTATTTTGCGAAAATGCTGAATCCAATTTCAAAATAATCCGTAAAAACCGCCCTTTATAGCCGTAAAAAACTGGATCTAAAATCGATTTTAAGGGAACGAACTGAAGGTTGAAATAATTTTTACTACATTTTTACTCCAATTATTGTCTATTTTCATCTGAAGGTAATATCAGTTTCCAGATTGGCCTTCATGGCGAGGTCCTCTAACACTGTGAGCCTCCGGATAGCCAAATGAGCAACGCGTTCGAATTTGGTGAAAGTGGTCCCGGGTTCGATTCGCGGTGGAGGCTCACGTGCGAAGTGACCTCAGAAATCAAAGCACTTTTAAAGTTACCACTGCTACTAATCAAATGTTGCACCCTAGGAAAATAACAAGTTTAAATAAAATGATAGAAAGACAGGAGCAAGTGTCGATTTTTCAATATCTCATGAATGTTGCTTTGCTTTTGATTTGCCTGAAAATTATCCGGTTATTTAGCCAGCTACTCTCCCCATTGTAAATGGTCATACAAAAAATTATTACCATCGCCTTCCGATACAGCTCCATCATTACTTCAATCTATCGTATAACCGTTTTAAATTCCTGAATGTATATATAAATGAACTGTTACTAACCACTCAGATTATCATCACAGAATTAGATGCTGCCTCAAATGAAATACTCTTCTGAAATGTCTATATTTTTTTTAAGAAATGATATCTTTGGGACGAGATCTCTTTAAAATGGAATGAATAGGAATGAGAAATTATGTCCGAGAAAGAAATCTGAATTGCATTAACCAACGAACAATTTGGAATTGCCATTAAAATTAAGCAGTTGATGCTATTGTTTCGATTATGGCTATCCACCATGACACAAGATTAATGACGGATAGAACATTAACAAGAAATGTACTGTTTTTATCTGTGTATTTAAATTAAAATAATTTAAAGGCGTTTTCAATTACGTTCTCACGACTATGGTTAAATAATTTAATTGAACGCTCTCAGCCTGATGATACGATAACTATCGATCATAGGGTATTTTTCAAATCAAATACTTAAAATCAAACATTTCAAAGAACCAAAAGTTTACAAAAAAACAAATTAGCATGGAGGAGTAAGCAAATGCACCATAAGCTTCCGAAAAATAGGTTTTTCCAAACCAATTACACTGGAAGTATTTTTTTCAGAGAGAAGATAGAAAAACCAGCATCATGAAAAAAGAATTCGAGAAAACCTCATCCTTCAAATTTTTCCTAATTTTCATTTAAAATAAACAGCCGTGCTGAGTGTATTTTCCGTGTTACGTTCAAATGAGATCATTTGAAATCAAAAGGTAAAATAAATGACGACATTTGCAATTTGTATCATAAAAATAACAGATCCTCTCAAATCATAAATGATTCGCCTTTCAAACTTTCCATCCTCATTCATAATTGAATGCCACATGAACGTTGATTAAACGTGAAAATAATAAAAATTTTGTTTCATCAGTCGAAAGGATTCCTGAGGATGACACGTTAGGGCCACGAAATGAAAACAGGTGACATTGCAAATGGAAATCGTTCAGGGCTCAAAGAAACCCCAAGAATTGAGCGTGATTGCCGCATCGCGAATCGAATTGCATTTCCCATTGAAACTGCGACTGAGTTTCAGGACTGCACTTGACTCACAAAGAAGCCCCACCCTTAACCTATATATATAACATAACATCCATGTCACCCGTATTCGTCACGTTCGTGAATGAATCGTAATATTGCGAAAGCAATTTCCTGTTTGGGTTTTCGGCTTTCAAAAAGAGAGAAATAAAGTTGGCTGTATCATACGTTTGTGTCGGGATTCAATGTTGTCCCTTGGGCTGTCCTCGCTCACCGGATGGACGATGCGATTGCTTTTCGCCAAAAGATATGCCACCGAAGGCTCCTCAACCATACCCACACTCTCCTATGGGTGTAACATACCCCGATAATTAAAATACCCGAGTATTTCCCTTGATTGCAAATCCCCCTATAACATTAAACCCTTAGTATGATAATACTCAAATTAATATACGAAGGTGTGCAGGATCCCGCCTTTTTCTATTGTGGTGGAATTTGGGTGTGACAAGCGAATCATCCGAGTAAACTGAACTTGAATTGGGCTACACGAGTAGCAAGCGAGGACGGATGATGGAGAGATTGAATTAGTTAAAAATAGGTAAGGAATAGATTTGGACTACATGATAAGTTACCAAGACTACTAAGTACGTCAAGTAATGGATTCAAGAAGGAGAGATAAATCGAGAAATCGCCCGAATTTGGTGGTTGATATTCCGAATACACATTGTTTTAGTGATAAATGGTACTCAAGGATCTATGGATTCCTCTGAAGCGCTCAAAGATTGCAGGGATCGGATATTGTGGAGAAATATTTGAATCTGGGAGCTTGCTTACCCTGAATATCATATGTAAGTCTATGTACAAGTTTTATAAAAGAGATATAAAGGTTAGTGTGTATCAAAGCTCCTTCTTTCATTAGCTTAGAGTGAATCGAGGGGAAAGCTTCTTATTGTACCATAACATCTACGAAGGTCAAGAATTGGACACTCATCCTTTTCCCATATATTCAATAGGATATTTAGTTCTTATTTAAGATCCCAAATCTTTTCCTTAAGTAATCGAATCCTCAATGACTGAAAGGGAACTAACTCATATTTATCCCATTAGCTCTGGCATCACAATTATTTCACCTCTGTTCTCTATTTTGGAGAGTAATGCGTTCAGGGCTGATTTTCGTCCTGGAAGAACAAATTCCATTTTTAGTAAATAAGTGTAAATTTTAAGTGCCTAAAGAAATCCGACAGGGCTTCAAAGTTGAATTCCACGAGTTTTTCACGAGAAAATTTAAAGAGCTAGATTTACCTGTTAAACTGAAATGTGGATGAATTATTATGATTGATATTTATGATCTGCTAGTACAAATTTAAGTATATCATTCTAGGTGTGAGTAAGGATAAGTAAATGAAATAGATATAGGGAACAGGAAACAGATTTCATCGTTAGACTACATATAGGTCAAAAATTGCCCTCTGTACACATTATGTAGTAGAGAAAAAAATTTCCTAACAGGTTCCAGCAAAATCATTCACCAATGTCTAGCCGAGTTGATATATCGAAAATTTAATGTATTAAATTGATTTAATTTACAAAAACATTTTCAAATATCATAAAAAATGATTCCACGGCCGCTGACGATTTCACAAAGAAATCGAACCTTTCAAGGTGAAAGGAAAATTAGATAAAATCTTCCCTATAGAGAGCGTTCGTCGGATAATGATGCTGAAGGAATAAAAAACCGAACTTAGACTATAATATAGATACCTTTCAGTCTGTTGGAAACAAGTTCGTGTTTCAAGGCCAAAGATAGTGGATGAAAATAAAAGAATCGTCTTTATCACTATTTGTCGTGGAGTTCCGTCAAATTTCGATTTCCGAATGACCTTGTGAAGGCGACCGAGACCTCCCATTCAGATGGATCTCTGCTGATACATAGGTAAATACATACTAAAGGAAGCACCCGCTCTCGACACATACAATGTCGCCAGCGATTTTCGCATAGCAGTTATACATTCACTAAAATATCTTTACGAGTAATAAGAAACATTTATTTCCAAGATGAAGGAATTTTGCATCGCTAGTGAAAAATCGCGGGAATGCGACATTCGTCTCTAGGTATTTTTCAACGCCGTCGTTTCGACGCTGTGAAATTTTGAGCAATTAAAACACCGCTAATACTGGTATAATACTTTTTCGGTTACATACATGGTTTGATGATATCCTATAAACCTAATGTAGTGGATTAATACCAGAAGATACCGTCAATATGAGGCTTGTTTCAAAATGGAAGAATCTATTCTTTAGTTGGGTTGGAGTAAGTTGAGTTGGGAAGGAGAAAAGAAATTCTCAGTTTAAGTACTCCACGAAACCAATAGAGGACTTATTGAAGACTGAAATACCTTTGGATACTTTGAGATTACGAATATTAATAATAATAATAATAATAATAATAATAATAATAATAAAACGGCTTTATTCGGGCGAGATTGAGACTAAAAGTCTCCTCTTCCATCTTACCTATCGTCATACAATACATAAATAATTAATTTAAAGAGATAGTATGAAAAATATATGAGAAGAATTGTGGATGTAAAAATCCTAAGAAATTCTTAGGAAAAAAATTATCCACGCCAGGAAAACACTCACTAAACAGGGGGTGCGAAAAACCTGCGCAAACCTACCGATAGTCATAACTAAAAAGATGGTAAGAAACATGATTATATTTTATAAATACACTATCAATTGGTACATATATGAGATACATCAATGAACACAGTCACATTTAAATAATTGTTAACCATTTACATAAGAACATAAAATAATTAATCGATTCAGGTATCACCATTTGATTGCAATTACGCTTAATAGAGTACTATATCCTTTTCAGAGATTAATTTCAATCAAACAATTTCAAAAGAAATATCTTTATGTACAAATCTGCACAAAAAGAATCTCTATTTTGAAATTGTCCCAGAACTGTTTCCTTACTTATTGCGAGGTATTCTGTTAGAACTCTTCGTATAAATAAATGCAAAAGTTAAATGAATTAAGAATGATTCGATTCAAATTTGATGTTGATTTAAATGTTCACTATATAAGATGAATGCCTGAGGGGACTTGTGTTTCCGTAACAGAGGAACTGATAATTGAAAAGGATTTAGCGCTGATGGTTGTATTACGTTAAATTTTTTCAAGGCAGCAAGTACATACTTAACACTACTGAAAGAAGATTACAAGAAAAATCTTGAGCAACTATTGATTTTAGCGGTAGAAATTACTGCTACATCTACTGATAGATACTACCTTCGAATTAAATTTGAAATATGGTTATTCTGAAATAAAATGGTCGGAGAATCTGAGAAATAAGCAATATTATAAGTAATATTCTAACTTTACTCTGATATTAGAGATGCCGAATGCCAAATCATAGATTTATTCAGGTTTCATAAAAATACTATTTAGAAAAAAATTCTAGAAAGACATCTTGTCAACAACTTCAATTAATTATAAATCGACGTAAAATATTCACCATCTGATGCATACGATGATGTATTTCTGTTTATTTATCATGGAAGTGAAAAGTTTGTGGCTCTTCATGTAACTATGATTTTGCGGAATATGTTAGATTGAGTATTTTTCCGGAGATATAATACCGAATTACTTACAAATTACACGCTCAATTACTTACAAATTATACGCTGGAACATTCAAGTGTTAGAACTCTTTAGAAGATCATTTTACAGGATATCTTAGTTGATATCGTTTAACGATTGATTTTTTTTTTGCTTTGCATCTTCGAATTTACGCAAGAGCTAGATTTTGATTAAGTTTAAAAAGGCAGATACAAAGATTTCGAATGATACTAAATAATTGATTTACATTTGCAGTGGGCGGAATATGAAATTATATTAGGCAGCGCAGATGAGCTATTTACCCCTCAACATCAAAAGAAATTAATTTATCAAATTATCCTATTATATGATAATAAATGTAAGCAAATGTGACCGTGTAGTTATGGATGAACAAAAATTCATAGTTGTCTAACAGCTTCTAATAGATTTAAAATTTCTTTGAATTTCTAAAAGTGACAACAAATTCAAGAATGTGATTAATATTCACTTTCTACATTAGAGCCGTAGTCATGCAGATAATAATCTCAAATTTATTCTCGAGTTCACTAGTGAATGATCATTAAAATCATAATGCCTGATGCCTGCAACTATCAGAAATTTAGAAATATTACAGATGTATAAATAATCACTTTATCTCAAATAATATAAGTATTGATACATATTTTATTAGCAGAACAATTTGAACTACTTCGCAAAGATATATAGTATATACAAGTATAACTTTAGAAGTATATCAGGGTATAATTCACAATAAAGAAATGTTATTGTTGAAAAGTAGAAATATTTTTGAGTGCCTCGACTGTTAAAGTCGTTTCATTTCGACTGTTAAAGTCACAGATTCCCCCACCAGGAATCGAGGCCGGGTCCTCTTTC
Organism: Pachydiplax longipennis; assembly: GCA_036926295.1. Lineage (NCBI taxonomy): Eukaryota > Metazoa > Arthropoda > Insecta > Odonata > Libellulidae > Pachydiplax > Pachydiplax longipennis. The sequence continues at coordinate 12,393,428 of JAVFKF010000010.1, read as the reverse complement.
ACCACAGCTGAACGCTGTTGCCTACTTACCTATCCGAAAATTTATCATGTAAAACTGAGATATCTTTCTTTGAACATCCATTCATGAAATTTCAGCAACATAATACACAGAATTCCAAAACCGTATTCATCTAATTCGGAAAATCTAACGTCCCATGTGCTACTGTTTAAATTAAGTGCTAATTAATTATTGAAATGCTATCAATTGTCATATCAGTTGTCTAATTTATCCCCACGTGGTAGATCACGATTTGAAGGGGTTCACTGACATGAGATTCGAGTAAATGACAAACAATATATATCATTACTTATCTGAAAAGATAAAATCAAGATTTGGGAACCAATTAATTCTATTTATTCCCTAGAAGGCGTATCTACGGAAGGTTTCCTTAAAGAGTTCCTTTCAGTGACACTTAGTTATCATTAATAATTGCATCGTCTGGTGCACATTCGCGGCTGGGATACCGCCCACGCTAAGTCATCATTTGCACGTTAAGATCGACCAAGTGGACGTGTCTGTCTCCGTGTAACCAAGCAGAAATCATTAAAGGTCAGCGTAGGTCAGAGAACGCTGACCTTGAATCCTTTACCCTTTCATATGCATCAAAGCCTTAGGCAACTGTATACAAAGCATTATCCCTTTGCATGATTACCACAGAGCGTGTATAATGGCCATCTTCGTAAGGAGTTAGAGATAAAAAGTTTCTGCAGCCTGCTCTTTTATTTGCATGGAAATGGAAGGAATTAAAAATACAGGTCTGTATTCAAGTGTATGTTTATAGAAGTTGACAAAGAGTCGTCGCGTGACTTAAGCTTCACCGAGACTTTCTTATTCTCAACTTCTCACATCCAATTCCTACGGCCAGTTTTAATTTCTTGGCAACTATGAGCCGTTAGTCTTTATCCATCGAATTAAATTTCGTCTAATCTAAAATTTTTCACACTTTCGACCGAATGATTGATTTCGAACCGCTAACGGAGTATAATTTCAACCCGTAATTTGTGGACAGTTTCGATATCATTCTGGGACTCCCTCAAAGTTAATTTTTTTCTCATAAGCTTTCAAGAAATCCAAATTTTTGCCACTCGAAGTTTTTGATTTTTAAAATACTTCCAATGTTAGTAGAAACAGATCTTATTTACGATCTGAGAATTTTTGAGATAGAAGACACTTCACGAGGAAACACACAGAATGAGATATTTTATTATTTAAATTTTTGCAAATCTTTGATGAAGATTGTTAGAGTGAAAAAATCCTGCCTCTCCATTTTGATTGGTAAGGTGTACATGCCAACTCTTTAGAAAGTTAACAAGAAAAATGTTCATGCCTTTCTAGATCTCTTCGTATAGTTCCTATTGATTTCTGTATTGCCATAACTTCGAGTGTAGGATGAAAATAAATTAATTCACTAGAATAATGTAACAGCCCCCGAAACACACGTAAGTGCCATAGAAAAGGATTAAAACACAAAATTTGAGGAAAACTTTCACTTAACTGACTAAACGCCACGAAAACTGACATTTCATCAATCACATGATTCATTTTTCATACAGCTGACTCTCATTTCGGAGCGCTATTGATAAAATATCGGATGTTTCCACGTGGAGAAGTTATAAGTGAAACTAAGAAAACGATTGCAACCGAAACTTCCCCTTAAGAAAGTCATCTGTCTGAACAACTGAAATGGACGTGAATGAATGTATACTATTTTCATTGATACTATATTCATTTATAACGAAATACAGGGGATTTTGAAGGTAAGAATCTGTAATATATAAACAAAATTATAGATCAACCAAGGTCGAGGACAAAACAACTTAGAAACTCTAAACAGAAACTCGCTTGCGTCGATTTCAAAATAATTTTAAGTTCTTTATCTGTAAAATTTACCGCTATTTCTGAAGATATTCCAGAAATCGATTTTTACTATAAATCCAAATGGACCAAAATTAGACGAAATTGCTTAAACTTTTGTTTATAGTCTATCATAATTTCATCCGATAACGGAAAAGTTCCTAAAACTTTTAAATAACACGAAGGTTTTACCAACAAATAACTATTACTATCCACATAGGTTTTTCCAAGCGACTCGAAGATGGCTATCATTAACCGAAACTAATCGCCAAAATAAGGATAAACAATTTACTTGTGCTGTTGGTAAAACCTTTGTTTTATTTGACAATTTTTAGTCATGTCGTACTTCCACAAAGTTACGGCCCCTTCGTTACTTTTAGCAAAGTTCCCGGTAAGCCAAGAATACAGAAAATAGTAACTAATGATAAAAGTATATGTTCATATATTTCGTAATTGCGGTCCAGTACCCCATGGAACTTACACAGAGTGCAAAAGTTTTCCGGAAGTTGATGATTTTCCAACGCTCCTCAAAACAGGTTATTATATCCCAAAATCACGAGAAATGTCCGTCTTTACGAAAGTATTGACCCATTGTTTTTTAGGTCGCCAACCTTTGCATGCATAAATAATATATCCAACGCCACGCCGACCGCCGGGTATAAAACTTAAAAAAAGATTTCATTGGGTCAATATATTTGGGCAGGTCCGAATATCCTTCCTGAGTGGCCTTGGTGGCGATATGAAGGAGAGAATAGTTCGAACGCTCGGAGATGAATGTAATCGAAAATTTGAGAATACCGAATTATGGAGGGAGTTACCCATGTCACGATATTGATGGCTTATAGTCACGCCATCCTTTAAGCAAACTCATCGGTGAAGACGATGAAAGAATAAAAAGCCAGCGCTAATTGCAGAACTGTAACGGGCATCGTTTCAACATTTAGAGCTCCCAATTGCGAGCCAGCAATTGATTCCGCACATAAGAAACGAGAAGCGATTTTTCAACGAGGCATTGCGCTCATTTGCAATTTAGTACCGCTATTACACCCGAGGCGAAGGTCACGCAAGCAGCAAAAAATCGACGTTTATTGCCTCTACCGTTTAGTGCTCATTGGTTTTTTTTACTCGGAGTGACCATATCTTTTTCTTGGAATTCGAAATGTTTCCTTGTAGTCCCGTGGTTGTCCAGGTCAAAAAGAAGGGTACATAACGATTTCAGCGAACAGAATATTCTAAGGGCACGAAACTCCATTGGGGACCGTAATGACAATTCATTGTATTACCTGGGAACGACTTTAGTGAAGTTCGATGACATTAAAAACTCGAATGCATACCAAGCGCAAAAATTCTTGAATTTCAACTGGGGTTCACCTGCTTACCCTTCACACAGGAACTGTACAACTTCACACAAGAAATTATTTGAATAAAGGGTAAGCAGATGTATCCTAGTTAAGAGTATTTTACACCATTTACTCAATAAAAGGTATTATACACTCCTTTTGTAAAACTTTGAATGAGGTTCGAAAGATACGCTTACCGGGATACCTTTCTGCAATAAATTGATAAATATGAAGAATTCACTTCAGAAAATTTAATCTTAGAAAGCGATTATTGATTGAAATTTCTATTGAAATAGTTCAAAGTAATTCAACACTTGTACATGTTCCGCAAAATTTTTAACTTAATTACATTAGAAGAAAGTAAGTCACAGGTAAATATTTAGTTGTTATACACTCCTAAGTAATCATAAAATGTATGCATCCGACTTAAATAGATCTTCATGAGATACGTTATATTTTAATTTTCAATGCCCGACTAATATTGAATGCCACACCCACTGGTAATGAAATTTCCCTGAAATTCAGTTCTAGGTGAAATGTATGGGCTTATGTATCTGACTTATCATTACTTGAATGGCCGAATGAATCAGTAAAGCAAGGTAACAAATGAGTGGATGATTGCTGAAAATAATCTGGATGAGCGAAAAATCTTGCATGGAATGCATTGAAAAATAGCTGCTTTAGCGCATATTATGGGTAAAGAGCAACTGAGTTGTTTGAAGCTGAAAGGTATAGAATATCAAAGAGGAAACTTAGTCACGTTCCTAAATTTATTTAACTGACTGGTTTCGCTTCTGCGGAAGCATCCGATTTAGAATGACTTTGATGGAAAAAAATATTCTGGAAAGAGATGAAAAAGAGGGGGAAGGAGGAAATGGAGAATGGGGTCATAAAAGGAATGGGACATGGATTGGAATGATTTAGAAACGTGAAAATATCGGTAGGAATATATCGTAAAGTTATACGGGAGGATCTAACAAGAGTCAAGACATTGAATGAATGAATTTAGTAAAGAAGCCAATGTATGTACATGAAAATACGGAATGCGCAAAATGGTTGAGAAATGAGAATTTCGGGGTTGTGGATGAAGTTTCAGAAAAATGCTATGTAATGAGAATAATATTATCATAGGTCTATTGAGCGGTTTATTAAGTCTTTGTGACCGATATTTAACTTCCCATAGTGTTTAGAAGAAAGCTTTACGTCGCTGAAAGTACAAAGGGAAGAAAACTAATTTAGAAATTAGTTACTTCATAATTACAGACCTAGAAATATATTTAGTGAGGAAAATAAAGCAAAGTGCTGGTTGAAAAAGTTACAATTACCTGTGTAAGTGAAATTTGTGGGTGCACTTTATACAAGTGGGTGGTAATCAAATCATTAATCCAACAAGAAATTGAGGAAAGTATAAATAAGAGAAATAAAGTGTTTCTGTATTTGTTGATTTTATAAGGCGTATGTTGAGGTAAACGTTTGTGAGCTGGGGTAGGTCCTGGATGAGTTAGGAGAGAGTAAATAGTAGATTAGTTTGGCAGTTGCCTCTGTGATATGAAGTGGATGTCTATATGGTAATTAGGGAGTTGCTGTTAGTAAACACAAGATTTGCATTCAATCAATATGGTAAGGCGAGACTTCGTGGGGAGCCATGAGGGAGAAGAGAATAGACAGTTTTGTAATTACCACAGGTTTATTTTTGCGACTGTTTTCGCTGGCGTGCTACCATCATCAGGCGATGTACTAATTAATGCATCTACATAGGTTGGGAAAAGAGGAAAGGAGGTATGTGAAGGAGAGTATATGAGGGTGGCAGGGTAAGAAATTCTTCGCGAGAGATAGAAGGGGTGATGAGTTGGAGAATTTCCACTCGTCAGCGTGCTTCTCCGTTGAAGCAGGCGATTTCTAGCTGCTCAAGGATGCGGGGCGACGTCAATGATGGAAGGAGAACTTGTAAGGGAATATACGATGAGCGAAATTACTGCCTTAAGATCGACAAAGGAGTTTAAAAAAAGCATGTGCAATGTCTTCCTTCCATTTTCTTCGACGTGCGTGAGAAAGATACCTGTGAGAATCAAAGGGATTTGAAATTCAGCAAACTTGAGGTTGCTAATGGTACGGTATCGATCAAAAAACGTAAAGTGAATTGCTGTTTCGGAACTCGCTAAGTAAGCAGCCGATTTTGTTGGATATATGGCCACGTTTCAAAGAAAATGATTTCAGGATGAAAGTTGCCAAAAAAAATACGCGATTCTCGATAGAATAAACGGAATGATTACAACCTAAGCAGAAACGGTTAAAATATTCTATTATGTCTGTCTATTTGGTTGAATGTTTTTTGCTAAAAACTGAATGCAGGGATGGAGGCGTGTGGATATGGCATAAAATATTGGTGAATAACTCATGGTGATTTAATTTGAAATTTTGCAGAAAGGAATGAAAAAAGGTGCACATAAAAGTATCCTTATGTCCGCCAGGAACAGAAAATTCAGCTGCAAAGAAAATACTAGCAAAATAAACATATTTGGAATGGATTATACGAGAATTAAGCCATTCGGAAAACAAAGAAGTTAACTCGTTCGCCTTTGGTTCGCCTTTCGATTCCTGGTGGGGGTTTACATATACTTTATTGTTTACATATAAATAACCTCAGCTATCGAAACACTTTTATAGAAGAGAAGAGTATATAAGGAGAGGCGGTATCGGCAATCAATGAGCATCAGCATAAAAGAGGTGTTTTAGATTGGAGTGGACAAATAGAAAGAATGAATAGACGAAAAAAAAAACATAAAAATGTAGTATAATGTTCGCCAATGGTCACTTGTAATAACCAATAATTAACAAGCTGATTACTGCACATGAATATAAATTTAATGACAAATACTTCTTTTTAAGTATTGTTTAGAAACTCTTTACACTTTCAGTGAGTTCAGAATTAAAGAATTAGAGTATCTTCCGAATCTACAACATTATATGACAAAGTTAACTTTGTAAATAAAATTTGACAATATAAATTGGTGCTTCCTTTAGAAGAGTATGGAATCAGGTGAAAAATTACATTAGTCAAGTTTTGGTAAGTTCAGTAGTACAATTCGCCCGCAAATGAAACACAAAAAATAACTCTTGTGACACAAAAAAGGTGGCTAAGAAGTCCATCCCGCGGAGTAAAACAGCAGCCCGCGAATTCCTCTAAGACCACCCTTCGCATAACCAAAAAGATCCAAAATCCTTACGCAACCGTCTCCGATCAATCGCCCTAGAAAAACCCCGAAAGTGAGTCACGCATTTGCTCCCATTCAAACCATCGCCTGACAGAATTCTTCCTGATGGATTTTCGTGTAGCGTAAAAGTCTGAAAAGCCTTCATGGATGAACGCCCCCTATCATCCTAGTCCCATACTCAAATTTGCTCGCCCTTGTTCGGAGAGAAGGGTGTATGTGTGGGAGTCGTGGAATACCTGATGCATCAAAAGCCGGCGGATTGAGCCCAGAGCGTTGACCCGAAAGCGCTTTGGTTACCTAGGCGACGGCCTACCAAACAATAAAGCGTCGGCCGGCGTTAAGCGGACGAGCGGCGACTTCCCGCAGTCTCTCATCGACGCTGGAACGCGTGGTCGATGGTTGCTCGACTCTCCGGACGATTGTCAAGAGCCCTGAGCGAATAATTTTGCTCAGTCCCGCCGTCCGATAGCTGAAGCAGCCATGAGGAATTCCTGGACCAAATGGGGGTGCAAATGGGTGAGAGATTTTTGGAAATTTTGATCGAATTTCGATCATTTCGCGACACTCGCTCGAGTTAGTCTGCCATCGTGATTCCCCTTGTGTGTTGCATGAGTTGATGACACGTCGTTTTTTCCGCGACTTCCCAATCGTCGCGTTAATTAGCACGCATTCCCTGGCGGCGAATCCATAATGCACGGAGAGATTGGCGAGATAATTTTTGCGAGGGAAGAGAGAAAATTTTGCTCGCGAGACTCAAGTTCGATTTCGAATAGTTCCCAAAGAGTTCCCTAAGGAACGAGAGTAATTACGAATGTACGACTTATTCCGTGGTGATATAGACGCAAAGTGTCGGATTCTTTGAAAAAATCGAGCTGTTTTCAGTTAAAAATATAAGCACCCTTTCCGTAAATGAGACGCTTTCGATTTTTATGGCCAGCTCGATGAGCATTAATCTCTCCCATCTGCAAAAGTCTAGTGAAAAAAGTTGGAAAATTAAAAGACGGAAAAGCCAACGTGCGTGTTTTAGCAATCCAAGCCCCTTGAATATTTAATGTAGAATATCACGCGAAATATACAAAGATGATCTCCAGAATGTTTGGAAATAGAAGCAGAATAAATAGAAGCCTAGCACATAAAAGTCGGAATGAAAAATAACAACAAATAAACAAAGAGGAAATCATCTTTAAATCTAGAAAATAGAAAAAGTTACGCTATTTCGTACGTCATTGACTTACTTGTGATGTATATTTCAAATTTACAAAAGTTTAATTTAATTTACATTTAGTAGTTTATTAGCAGTAATATCACTTTTAATGGGCAGTTTGTATATCGTTGTTATATTTTATAATTTTCATGGCAGGAATACTATTTTAAGAGGAAAAAGCAATATACAATATATAATTAATTATAATAAGCAAAATCAATATATAATTACTCTCAATGACGGAGATAATAATAATATTGAATCTGTTTAGGAACCGATATTCGTAAGATCAACCTTATTAACTGCTCTGACCCAATGTGTTTGAGTTCAAGATAAAAAATGTATAATATTCTCCGGACCAGACGAAGTTTGATGAAGGAATGAAGGATTCTGATTTGTAATAATCCGTTTGAATCATCGCAGAGCAGATGAAATGGTCCAATTTCATTTATCATACCATAACGGGAAAATATTCAGCTTTCGGATTTAAGAGACTCCACAACTAGCCACGAGAATGGTAAACGTGGGAAAATTCCGTTTGAAATTATATAAATCGCGCGCTTTGATTCTCTCCGGAAGAAATAATTTCGTCATTGTGAACTTTTCGACCTAAATATGTTGCATAACGTTTTTTGTCAAAACTATACTGGAAAATAAGCCTTTTATGCTTCTACCCTTTAAAAGAGTTTGCCTTAGAATGAATGGAATGAAAGGGCGATCTATCTAGCGAAATTCATTATGACCGAATCCCTATTTAGACTGCTCTACTATCAAACGCAAAAGCAATGATTCTTTCGTTCGTAACAAATAAAAAAGTTGTAATACAAGTTCTCCCCTGATTATACGGGTGGAAATTCGTAGAAATACTATACTAAAACTATAATAAAAAGCCATAACAAAAACTGTCAATAACTTAACCCTCGATCTGTACGATGTATAGGCTTCGAAAAAGTGCTGTAAAAATCGAAATCGTACAAATCTAGACTAACACATATGTATAAAATAAAATAATAGAATTTCAAAGAAGTTTCAAAACACTCGTAGTAAGTTAATTTTAATTAACATTTGTCAACACGAACACGATAACGTGACACGAACCAGTAGACAGGGGAAGCGGCATGAAAAATAATTTCAACAAAAACGATAATAACAATTAACTCTGAATCATCTTGACCTGCTAATGCAGACTTTCTTTTCTAGTCTGAAGATCATTAGAACTATTTATGGTGTTTTCTGAGGAGTTATTTTCAAGTCCTTTATCTGCTGGTGTTACAAATTAATAAAAGAGTGGTTTACCAGATACAAACACAAGGATAAATCATCTATTTTTATACTCACGTATTTAACTAAAACATACAAATCGAAACTTTATCACCAAATAAAACAGAGCAATGCCAAAATTGGTTGACTGTAATAAAACGAAACACTACCAATCAAATACCGTCAAATCGACGGGTATATTAACGTATTATTTTGTTGTTATTAGTGTTATATAAGGTATTCTTTACCAGAATGTAAATGTATACAATTTTTATATGATTATAATTGGATATCTAATTAGAATTGTAACCTAATCTGAAAGGCATAAGTTAATCACAAGTACTTTTGCTATTTACAACAAATAGAAGACTTTTCATAGTATATCAACTGCAACAAAACAGATAATCAAATTATCATGCTTTACAATATCTCAATAGTAAATAACTCCACTGCGTAACCAAATATATACTCATTTTACGTTCCATTCAAATTATAAAAACTTTTTTGATTTTTGAAAAAAATTTTGGTGATTCAAAATCGAGTCCAATCTTGAAGTCTCTAATACTTATACAGATGTGTGTACAAGATCACATATTCATTTTATATACCAGCGGATTGTCTTCTTTGCATTCGAAAGAAGTATTTATTACCCTTAATGGACTGCAAAATTGAATTAAAATACTAGAGATGGGGAAATGCATCAATACCATTTAATCTACGTTATTATTGTTGATTTTTATCATTTTTTCTGTATATAAACTCCAGAAAGTAAGATAATGAAGCTGTAGAAAGTAAATCATTCCATTGTTACTTGTCTTCATTTCACGTCAAGTTTTGGAAACTCTAACGAGCTTACCGGAGGAAGAAAGTTTTTTCACGGCTGGTCGCTCCTGTTCCCGCAGACAAATGACTGTGTTTCGCACAAGCATGCAAAAAAGAGACAAACCAAGAACACGGATACGTAATTCTTAGAAAAAAGCAATTCGATGTCTGCCGGGGCTGACCGCAAAATATGCTTTGAATTTCCTCGTGCTCAAGGGCAAGCGACGATTGTTATAGGAATTCTTCAACCGCAAACTTTTGAATTCCTCACATGCGAGAAACATCACATGTATTCTAAGTACTTCTTACAGAAACGAAATTTACTGCATATTCAATTTCAGTTTCCGATATTGCTTACATGAAACTGAATGCATTCGAATCTGTTTACTACAACTACCCATGTCTACGAGGACCTTTTTTGTTATCTTCAACAATAGCAAAACGTCAAAAACTTAATATGTACCGCTAAGTAGTCAACCTTTTAGTCTAGAATGATTTATCACTGACTAGGGAATACTTGTTAGCATCCTTGCAAGGAATACTAGTTGCTCCGTGCGAACATTTGGCAGACGGACACTGCTACTGATTTTCCCACCCAAATTTATTTAAAAAACTCTCCATTCACTAAAAACGAATACACAAATACTAAAATATATCTATGAAAACACTTTCACATTCTGTTTTTAGATAAACCTCGCTTGTATCAAGATATCGACATCTACAAATCCATAAACGGGTAAATTCAAATTTTAACTCAATTTTTTTATTAAATAGAGCATTTTTCATCTCATTTTTCCACTCATATCAGGAAACAGGAAACTCCCTTTAAAATGGTGTGTCATTTATATTTTTGATGGAGTGTGAAGGGAGAAAAGCGCCTGTCACCAAAAACGGATGTTTAGAAATAATACACAGTGATTTCATCCAGAAACAGCTAAGATTTTTTTGCATCACGCTCTTGCACCGGAGACAAAATTCCTGATCCATTCAAGATATATTTATATTTTACCCACTAACCCTACAAGCCTCTAAAAGCGTGTGGCAGGGGTCGTAAATACATCGATATCTCCACATCATACTGACTGCTATTACCTTCTCTAATGCTTCTTTGAACAAACGACCAGAAATAGCTATCCGTCCTGGCGATTATTTATTTGTAACGCTTTTACGATTTCCTTTTGAGCTCGCGAATTTTAGTTCATTGTAAGTTAATTGTAAGAACTAAATCAATTATCTCGAAGACAAGATCCATGGTATTAAATTTTTCGAATAGAATCAGTTGGTAATCAATTCTTCTATCAGAATAGCAGTATTGTTAAATGTGCTTAGACAGCTATGGTAATTTCGCACGTTGGCTTCCACCGGGAATCGAACCCGGGACCGCTTTCACCAAAGTCGAACGAGCTGCCCATATGGAAATTCGTTAGCCCCAAGTTTTCCATCCCAAGGGATCCTATCATAGTCACTGTTGTGGAATCTTAAACCTCCATTAACAAACATAGATGCTCTATGCTCAACCATCTCAAGATGGAATAAAAATCCTAATTCATGAGGACCCCAAATCGCACAGCAATATCCTAGGAGAGGTCGAATCATGGAACGATAGAACCTAGCGGTCGCCGAACCATACGCTAGAATTTCCTAGAAGATACCTTAGTTATATTCTTACATATTTTTTACCATTCCAATCATACACTGGGTGCACAAAAGTATGAAAATAGATTTCAGGATATGACGAAGCTCTTTCGAAGAACTGAGAATAAATAAGAATACGGAACTGGCTCAAAAGTTCAAGAGTTACCTGCGAATTAAAGTAAAATGGTCACTTCATGACTTGTAACTTTTTATCCAAGGTCATAAACTGGGTCACTGCCGCTCTGTATACAGCGTTTTTATGAGTAGAATTCAACAGAACTCAACATCTTTTGTTCTGTAAGGTTCAAACGATTGTATATGTACCACACTTACTATAGCTATGAGATATTGAACAAAATATCTATGCATTAAGCAAAGGGAAGTGTTACCATGCATTTAATATCGATCCTATGCTAATGATTTCCTCCTTCCAAGAAAGGAAGCAAGTACATTGGAAATAATAATCATACAATAGTAATAACAACAATAATAAAGTCAATCATTACCAATAGTATCAAATAGAATTAATTAATCAATATTAATGTAATTATATTATTAATATTTATATTGATGTATGTTATTAATAATAATAACGTGGACATTAAGATTTAGACAAAATTAATTTTAAATTACAGCCCATCGCTTACGGCAAATTTCAATGCACGATAATTACTTCTTTAATCTTCCCAAGTTTCCCATTAATGAGGATGGGTTACAATAAAAGAGCTCAGTATAAGCTCGGGGCTGGCCCTAACCCATAGATCTTGATACAAACTAATAAACATCACAAGTGTTATAACGAAAAAATAGAGCAAAACTAGTCGGGCTGAATGCGGATTAATTTGAAAATTAATCGGACTCCTGCTGGGATTCGGGTCTCAGAATGCAATGTAATTATTCCGGCCGGACAGGGCTCTCTAATGAATGGGCAGAACCAGACACGGAAAATAAATGTCGGTCTGTGCAGACTTCTGTATATGGTAATGGAGATTATGATAGATGAAATGTTGACGAACTTCACATCTGGGACGATTTTACCGTCTGATACCCTTTCTGTCGTTAACATACCTTCATGCTGATACCTTCAAATCATCAACAAACTGCTCTGAAATTAACTTAGCTCCTTCAGACTTCTACATTAAAAATTATTTATTCACTCGCATATCACTTATTTTAACGTATTTTTAACTTATTTTCTAGATATCCAATTATTAATCTTGTACCACTCTAGAAAATCGCTGTAAGTCATCAGAATTAAATCGGAATGACACCTAAAGCCTAGTTTATTTTTGACGAATCCGCAATAATCTATTTCATTATGAATATATCTACAATAAGAGTGATTCGTGTCACTCTCCTAAGCAGTATTTTTTTGCTCTGTGTAGTCTAGATAAACATGACATTAAATTTGAGAGGCAATTACTCAATAAAGAAAAACAAGTCTTTCGAGAATCAGCATTTTAACACGGTTTTCCTTGTTTTTCAGCGAGCGGAAAATAAAAAGTGAAAATCATACTTTGAAACACGGAAAGTGGCTTGTTTTCCCATCACATTTTCCTACCAATTAAGAAGAGAAGTTCACTTCAGCGTTGCATTTCTGCATATATTTCTCTAACCATGGGAAAGTCATCTCTCTTTTTCATTCTTAGTCATCGGGAAATTATTTCTAAACGAATTAAAGAACACGACTAAATATTTATTTACGACTATATGCGAAGCTTAAAATCTTGAAAAGTGAGCTACACAAAACTTAAGTCTTGTATTTGATTAAGAGTCGAATTTAATCTAGCATAATTTCTTCGCTAGTCATTGTTTTAATGTTCAATATTGTTTTCATCATCCCTTTGTAATTATAATTAGTAAAGCTTCCATTAAAATGGGTTAATGAGTGAGTACGCTCTGCGTGATAGATTAATTGGTCTGGAGCAGGGCTCACGAAAAAGGTGGATTTAGACCCTAATGGGTCGATGTGAGTGAGCAAAGGTCCCATTAGGGCTTGGGAGACGACTGGAGGTACGTAAAATGTCATTAAATTGAATATATTATTAAAAATTAATCATCTTTAAGGGCATAAAAAACGGTAACGGAAAAGAATAATTATGTGAAACTTATCTTGTAAAAGGAAGAGAGACGAGGTACTTTTTTAACAAAAAAATATTTTCTATGATCAAGAAACACGACTAGGTTTCGACAAGTATCGTCATCACCCCTCCCTTTATACAGATTATAATATAATACAGATTTCTACAACTCGCATCTTACTGTGAATTGAGACATCTTATATGAATAGTTACCAGGCTAAAATAAATATACTAGTAAATCATGAAAGCGTCATTTTTGGCTTATCTAATTGTTATGATTTAGTAGTAGCGTATAAGAGAGCGATCAAGTGTCGAGGAATTCTTGAAAGAGTCAACAAACAAAAAAGTCTGAAAACCCCCGGTTTCCGGCATCCGCTAATGGAAAACTTGGGTTCCGATTCCAGTCACTAACGACTTTTTCGCTTCCGTGTTTACTACAGTTCAGGCGCGCGACATTTCCGTAGTTATTCCTTAATCTCTCCCCTAGTTAAAATTTAATTGCTTAAATCACAATTTTCCGTAATAATGCAGTCATTTTCAAAGATACCAATAATGATTTTAGGTCAATTTTGATGATATTCGTTCTATATATCATATGAATACAAACGAATGAAAATACTACTTATTAACATGGTTAAATTCTCGCTTATATTAATCCAGACTAATTCTGAATCAGTGAGTTTTTTAAGGAAGATTTAAGCGATAATATTAAATCTGCGTCTAGATTTGGGAGAAATCGAGACAAATCTTGCGTTTTTAAGGATTTCGAAATGGAAAATATTTTTCGTCGGAAGAAAGGAGAAAGTATTTCCTGCGGGTTGAGATTATTTGTATACTTGGGACGAAATGCACCACTGTAGAAAATCGGCCATGAGCGGAAGGATATGAAAATTCTTCGGAACCTACTGATAGTTCAACTAAACACAGAAATAAAAGTCTTCGTGAAATCTGAAAATCAAATGCAGAAAATATGCGTATGGATTCGAAATGTAATACAAAGTGGAAAAATTGTACATATCATACGAAAAACTAAAAGAGAAAACAGATCCAAGAAATTTAATAATTTGTCCGTTAAGACAATATAGAAGGAGATGAAAGTCCCAAGCATTTTTATGTGCGTATCAATTTTGACAAAATAAATTAATAAGAGGTCTTAATTGTTGAAAAATTAAAGAGTCACAAAGCAGGTTTGTACTAAAGTTATGAGGTAAACTTTGACAAACCACTTACTTTTTCCGAGGATATCACCACAAAATTAAGTGACTGGTCTATTATAGGTGGATTAACCATACTATACTTCTCGATTTCAATGAATTATACATGTCTTCCATCGGTTTATTCATGAAGCGGTGATATCCAACCGGTGTGCCGCGCCACACTAGTATGTTATGAATAAGCTTACGGTGTGTGGCAGGTCTGAGAGCAACATATTCTTCGAATTTCATGCTATATTTGAGCTCTATTTTGGGAAATATTTTTCATTTAATAAAAGCTCGAAAAGAAAAACTAAAACTTCTTATTCGGCACTGTTTCTTTTCTTGGTTTGAATCAAGGGCGGATCAGAAACTTGCTGAAGGTGGGAGGCGATTTATGACAATCTTATAAACTCATCTCCAATGAACTGTTAAAATCTTTTTGTCATTATGAATGCAGTAGGTATATAGCCTAGAAAGCTTCACAAACAGGTTTTAATTTAAGTTCATTGTCACATTCTAGGCAAATTCTAGGCGGGCAATCGAGGGGGAGACGAATGTGCCTTCGCCCCCCACATCCTGAGTTTGCCAATGGTTTGAGAATAAATAATTATAATAGTATTGTTACTTTTTCAATTTCTTCGACAACTGAGGTCATTTTACACACATAGACCCATCCGGGAGTCAAACCTGGGACCGCTTTTACCAGAGACGAAAGCGTTACCCACTTGGCGATACGGGAGCCCTGCCAATACGTTGAATGTAGACTGAATATACCAAACGTCTAGTTTAGCCTGCCGCTTAATTTGATGAAGTACGAAAATTTACATTCCAGAGGATCGAAAGCGCTGTCATGGAGTACCTCAGAAATGTATACTGTCTGATTATAAGCGGCACGCAGTTGCAACGTTTTGACTCACTTTCAATACCGATTTTCTTTTCACAATCTACGATGCTTCACCGCCGGATTACTCCCATAAAAAGTAAAACATGAATAGAGTGACGTAACAGTGGCAAGCTCATTCATCCACTCTTCTCGCTGTGAGAAAGGGAATCCATGCAACACCTCTATTGTTCCCACTGTTTGAAGCGACCCACTAACCTCGCCCCCAAAAATCAGGCTCAGTGTGGAATTGTTCAATCTGCCGAGAAGATGGACATAACGAAGTGATAATCGCATTTTAATGAGTATCCGTGCCTGAAATGTGGTAGATAGTTAATAGAGTGATTTAAAACCCCGCGGAACGTTGCAAAGCGTATTTCATTAGTGCGATCACCCTTCCAGTGAAAAACTGTGTTCAAGAAGAGACTAAGTGAAGGAATTTATAGGATTTCTTCGGCGAGCGGCGAAGGATAGCGAAATCGCTGTTGGTTTTTGAACTTGTTTATCCATCTATGAATTTTATGGAAGGTAAGGTCATTCAATTTAGAGACTACATATATTTATTCATATGTGAGTAAATATAATTTAATCTAAGAGTGTGATACTTCAGAAATGAGGATCAAACAACTTTCAAATTTCGGCTTTTGTAAATTTCAACACCCTATAGATAATAATTTAGTTTCATCTAACTTATAGTATTGGGTTTGACGTCTAAATATTAAAAAAATAACGTTCAAAAAATATTCACGTATTTTTCGTTTACGTCGCCGGCAAGTTGTTTTTCTATTACTAGAATAAATTGGAAATAATGACTGTGCCACACCGACGTAGGCATCGTAAGAAAGGTAACTCGTTATTTATAGCCGAATGTTGTATAGGTATAACGCATATGTGGAGAAAACTTAAATATTTTGTTAAACATTTATGTGACGTCGTCGACTTCGCAACTGATGTCAATGTTGATTTCAGGTGATGCTCACATTTTCAGAGTTATTTCAGACCGAGACAATCTCACGATTATGCTCTCCGATTATAAATCTCAAAATTGTTTTTGTTTTAAATGTTATATTGATTTTGCAATTATCTCACATTTTCGATTTCATTTTTCGATTTACGAAGGATTGTAGCAACAAATGGACATTATAATCAATTAGTTGCAAATTTCATGTAGATTAAAGTTTCTCTTCGACAAGAAATTGGAAGACGGGTGTTAACGGATTGAAAGCATAAGAACGCTCCAATAGATATATTTGTCGGTGCTCGAACCTGCGTCTATGCCAGGGTCTGGAAATATGGGAAAGTTCAGGATTATAGAACTTCTAGGAATCGTCTCTTTTGAGTGATTTTTAGATTAGTGTAATTATAAATTACAGAACTTGACGTCTCTGTCTACCTAAGGAAAATTGAGTGTGCTAAACAAACAAACAAATGGGATTTGAATGTCTAACGAATTAAAGAAATCTATCGAACACTGAATAATATCGTGTAATACGGAATCTTCTGTTAAACTAGTATTTTCTATGGAAATGAAGGGGTATGGCTGATCTGTCTGCCTCTTCTTGAATCGGTTTTAAATTATGTCAATTTCCATTTTCTTTGAAGTATAATTAATGATACTGTACTCTTACTTGAATAACGGGTTGTCTGCTTAATTGATGGGGTGCAAGTGTCTAATTAATACTTGAACTTAAAGATACTTTATCCTTTCTGTTCCATTTGATAACTATAATTCAAATCCTGTTCTTCTATCTCATTTACTCCTCATTACGGTAAACATTTGCGAGGGTTTGAATTACCGGAATTACCGGTATCAGTCGCAAGTGTTCTTATACCTTTTGGTAAATCAATTAGAACTAGTCTAAAAACTAATAATGAGTAAATGATTTTAAAAGGTATCGCATATTGTCTTCCTTTTTTCTAAAAAGTATGCAATGTAAAATGGAATCTGAGCTTCGTAGGTCTCGAATTCAATGATCTTATAACTTCTCACAAATTCAATAATAAAAATGCGACAAACACAAAATACAACTTCAACTCTATTTTCTATTAAGGCTAGACATGAGGATATACCAATATGTTGGTATCGGGAAAACTGATTGAAAAGCAATCTCCCTGCATATTTGTTCAATTTGCATAATGTGCAATACATTTATAATAAGCATATTACGGGATTTCAGACATAAAAGTAAAAGGAACAATATGAGGTAGCATATTTTTCGATGAGAATCAACATCACATATTTCAAATATTGATATATAATCACATATATTTATCACATCACAACTTTCTCAAAGTTCACCTTCACGAAGAACATCCACGAAGTCTTCATGATACAATTGGTAATACTTTGAAAAGTACTTCGACAGCTGAGGTAATTTCACCCGAGAGCCCTCACCGGGAATCAAACGTAGGACCCCCATCACCAAAGTTGAACGCATAGCCCCCTTGGCTATCCGGAGGCCTCTAACATACAAATAACTGGACTGTTTTACTTTCATTTTTCTAGATGAATATTAAACCGATACTTCGGACCGTATCTTGCATTCAACTATACAGATCAAGTTGCTCGAGCGGATACCAAATGATTCAAGATATAAGAAAAACAATTCGTCTACGGGCAGAACGTCATGCATTGTTGAATTTTTTTAAATTAATCTATTCCAGAATCTATTGAACAAAGAAAATTTTTTGGTAATCGCTGATTCCAGCAGCATGCATGTATGCATATGCGCCTGAAACTAAAGAACCAATTGTCGCCTATTTCATAATATTAAGCATCATTTCATGTTGATATCTTGCATAAAGTGGGAATTTTATTTTCCCAAGCTGTCTTGGATGCTTCCATATGAATAATTCTATATTCTTCTTAAACCACAAAATCTATCTTATACAGTAATATCTTCTGTTTCGATATAAAATAATTAAACATTAAGGAACAGTTATCAGAATTGAGTCATAACGAAGTTTAGCAAACCCTATTGACAATTAATCAGAGCTGCGTATAGCAATGTGAAAGCAATCTTGGTATCTGATTGTTTCATACTGTTTGAAAAGAACTAATTTGCGTAAAACGACCTACCATTGGATGCCACAGTTCGGCGCACACAATAGTATAGTTAACACTTTCTGATTCGAAATCTTTTGCGGCAAAAAATATTTTATTTTTATCTCTCGACTGAAAGTCAATCAACCGTCAAAGTTTCAATCATTCCCCTGATAACATTCAGATTATCTTAAATCTTTGACTTCGAAAATTGACCATATGGACAGTGATGAGATAGAACATATATGAGTGGGTGTCTGAGTATACAAGTGTGTATAATCTAACCATATATTTAAATATATGCACAGTATTTCAATGCCATTCAAGTGATTAAGAAAAAGATAAATTAAGGGGTATTCTGATTCAAGACAATTTTTCGACATACAAAGTCGCGCAAAATTTTAGCTTCGGATACACTATCATGCAATGAAAACATCAATAATAAAGGTTTTCTGATTCAGACGTTGCGCTGCGCTCAATGTAGAATTTGATACCAAGTACCACGCGCAGCCGGGTAATTTCACAGATTTCTGACTTACATCAATTCTAGAGCTTACACTTGCTTAAATATGTGTTTTTTAAGCTATATATATAAACACATATTTATCAATAAGAAAAACTGATAAATTACCTTATTCGCTTATTTAAAATTTAATATTTTCCTCATTTTAATTTACATAATAATTTGAGTAGTTTAAAGCTGGAGAACTTCAAACCTCGGGAAGTTAGTGAGTCAATTACGATTGCATTCACTTAAAGCAATGCCCGAATTGTACATATTGTTCGTCCTTAAAACCAAAACAGAAAATCTCCGGAAAGGTCGACGAACTTACCAAACGGTCCTTCATCATCACTTAATCCGGGACTGATTTGATGCATGAAAATACAAATATAACCCGTCTTTCTAATCCCCAATATCAAAAAGAGCTTAAATTTACGTATATCAAAGAAAAATGAATCACGGGAAAGTTGACCTCAGCCTATAAGAATTTAATGACGGGTAATTTTAATAACTAGCGTCGATGGCTCACGTCATTTCATACATACGCACTTTTCTGGGATTCGAAGCTATAATGCCTTCCAGTCTTACTAGTCAGCTTAATAGCTGAAAACTGTAGTTTAAATCTTCTAATGTACGCTGAAAATCGTAATATTAATCGTTCGATCAAGAAACAGCAATCATACGACTTGAAGTTAGTCTATTCTTGTAATTCGAAGAAGAATGGTTAAATATTAATTTTTATAAAAACCATCATTACTGACTGGAAAAACTGGAATGCACTATAGGACAACTTACTAATTTTGCTTATCCAATAGATTTTCGCTCCTATTGCGGGTAAACATGAAAATCTCACATGAATCCTTTTGCTGTGATCATAATTAAAATTCTGGAGCAGTTTTCCCTTTTTTTCAACTCTTAGTATGTATGTATGTATGTACATACAGCAAATTCTCAGTTTTTTAAATAAATTATGAATAAAAGCATTATAGAGCAGGTGTCTTAGGTAGGGCTGGGGAGGTAGGTGTTGCTTGCTGATTTGTCTTGCTTGTCCGTATGTTAAAATATAACAGGTCGAGATGAAAATTAATAGTACATGAATCAGATGGAAGAAATTACTATTTTAATATCAAAATCATTAATGAAGAAGACCTAATCTAATGTACTCAAATAATTTAATCACATAATACTACCATTTAATTCCCTTAACATTTGCCTGCCAAGAACATTTTATTCAAGGATTTGATTTCCTTAACAATATACAATTAGGGATTTTGGACTTTTGCCTCACTTTTTCTAAAACACATTTCCTAAAAATAACAAATGTACCTTAAAAATATGAGAAAATCATTTCTACCTTCAAAATATTGTATAAGTAGTTTATAACAATCATGTATGTAATGAAAACCACCTATAATGAGGTGAGTTCTCAGTCCCTTGATCCTTGCTAAAAAAACTTGCTAACCTCTACTAATACATATTGTGTATACAACTATCCAACATCATCATATTGAATACTGAATCAAATCTACTATGAAGTATGTTCAGTGGCCATTGTGTAATTTAAAGAGCAAAAATGTGAGTGAAGAAATAATATATCATAACGCAGAAAAGTGTTGGCTATTCACCATCACGATTTTTTTCTGATAAATTTGATCTATGCATGATTATTTACAGCTATAGTATTATGCTCTTAAACTAGAAATTGATTATTTGTTTTCATTATTTCCTCTAGTCACACAAATCAAGTATGGACTCATGGCATGACAATGTCTTGACTGGAATTTGGTCAATTTATCTCATCATAATTGTTGCGGCTGCTGCACCAAATAATATACATGAAGGAAATGCTGAAACGATACAAACTAATCTGGTAATAAAAGTTCAATCCTACAATCAGATTATGCTACTACTATTACACCCTAAATCAAATTGAATATTTTCACAAGAAAGTAATATCCTTACAATATATTGTTGATTATTTTACAGGCACGTGATAGAAGACAAGAGCCAGCTGGTAAGAAAATCTTTACAGTGATTTTATTCAAATGAAACTGAATTGATTCTGAATACTTTCAGATACTCAAAATTTACTTGACTTGACCTCTTGATTTTCAGAAATTTGTGACTTTGGAACTGAAAATGATCTCATAATATGTGACTGGAGTAACAGAAATGGCACACAATTGCAGTGGGAGACAGGGGCAGGATCTTTGTCTAACTGGTTAGGAGGACCACCAACTGATGCAAGTGGCTCTGAAGATGCTGATAAGGGTAAGTTTAGTTCAATGCATAGTTTCATGTACAATTTTTACACTGTTTTACTCCTAAAAAGATAACACTGATGGATATAAGACACCTCGCTGTAATTCGCTGAGAGAAAGAATTAATATTATTTTACCTATTCACATAATGAAATACAACGCCAAAATAAAGCAGTATCTTGGAATTTTAACTTAATTCATTCCAGGAGGCAGATCAAACTGAGTTCTTACAGGTCTGAATCAATTTTCATTTAAAATAATGAAATAAGTGAATGTAAGTGATTAATCCAATGCAAGACCAATAAAAATTCCAAATTCTAAAAATTGAAACAGAAAATACATCTAATTTAATTCATAAATATAAGAATCAAATATCAAATGTATATAAGAATCACATCAATCAATATGAAAAAAAATTAAAAAATCAAAAGCATGCTTGAAACTAAAAGGTTGACACTTCTGAACTCCCACATTAGCCTTGATATCTTGTTTAATTATTCCTAACTTAGATTCATCTCTTGGTGGATCCTTTACATAGCTCACAATAATTTCTTACTCTTAAGTCATGTCAGAATTGAAATTGTTCAATTTTTTGGAAAGATAGAGGAAATTGATCTGGATACCATTGCAAAGGATTCTGACACAAACACTGTTATTGCAGTTCTGATGCTCCTCTCAGAATTCCAATATCTTTCCTACTTAATAACTCAGACTGGTTCCTCCTGCTTAATATTTACTATTAAACATCAAGTTATTGCAAATGAGCTGGGCACAATGATAAATATTTTAGCAAGAGAAAAATTTGGCATATGATAGAGGATGTTCAATCAACAAGCTCACTTAATTTCCATGAAAATGCTCAGACATAGAAGCATTGTTTGGGCTTCAAATCAATTACCTTGAAAATTCATGATTTAACTCTAGTATTTTTATAGTCACGGTGATCTGAGGTTCAATACATCACTGTAATATTCAGATGGGTTTTCCAAAGGAGAGTCCTGAACCATAAAATAAAATACACAAGATATTAAAAATTTTTAAAACATTGTGCTTGATCCATTACAGCCAAGCCCATGGATTAAAAAAATGCTTACCCTACTGTTCTGTGAGCTGTGCTATGAAATAATATTAATAATATTTTGAGCATTTACCTATATATTTCATCAATGGCATTAATTCAAAACACCACTGAATCTATTAATTTTAGGTTTATGTTTCTTGTAAATTTAATGAAATGTTACAATTTAATTAATAATAGTCAATGCATTCACAAGAAAAGTACAGACATACCATTCAGCCTATTTTGAAAAGCAACAGTTTTGCTAAAATAGGCTGAATGTTGTGTCTGAAACACATTCTGATTTTAAGTTTCATAGAAAAAATTTCATTCATCAAGAATAGAAAGCTAAAATGCACAAAAAATAAATATTTGGAAGCATGCAATGAAAGTTTAGCAACATATCCATGTATCTGTCAACATTCCATCATATGCTGAAATTGTGAAAAAAAATTTAATTTCATACGTGAATTTTAATTACAGGTGGTTATATTTACTGTGAAATGTCTCAAATAGTAATAACTCCTGAAGTAAAGTCAATACAAAATGCATTCATAGAGAGTCCACTGATGGATACGACAGGTCCTGAGGGAAAATGTGTATCTTTCAGGTAATATCAGCATCTACAAAAACTACTTAGCATAATTTTTATATGAGCATCTATGATATTATTAAGTATGATTCTAGTTATTCTATGGATGGACTAAGTGCTGCAGGCCTCCGTGTTCTCTTACATCCTATGGTTGAAGAAACTGGAACAGATCAGCATTTTCAAAATTTTGATAGAGTTCTTTGGGGAACAAAAGATTCTACGGAGAGTAAATGGATGGAGGCTGAAGTCTTATATACATTCAACCAACCTCACCAGGCAAGTTTAAGTATCTAATGTAAAAAAAAAATTATACACCAAAATATATATATTTGTGACCTTCAAATACACAGTTTGAGACAAATTTCTATGCTATCAATAAATTTTGCCAAATTTGACTATGAACAATGACTTTTGATTTTACGTTTCATCATCTCTAATTTCATTAGGTTGTCTTTGAAGCAATTGCCAAGGATCAAACAGAGGCATTTAGGAAATACAGGGGATTTGTTGCAGTAGATAATGTAGCATTGAAGCCAGGCCTGGATTGTCGTGGTCACTGCACGTTTGAAGGAGGGTTTTGTGGATGGACCAATGATGAGGATGATGATTTCGATTGGGCTTTGGTAATTACTACAATACTATTCATAATACATTCCTTTATGATTCATAGAAAATAATACTAAAACTGTTTCTAAGGCAATTTACTATGAGTATAAGACAATATGTATGTATGATAACACATTATAACTTAGGGCTTCCAGATAGCCATATACGTAACATGTATACCTTTGGTGAATGGTCCATATTAACTAAGCTGTCGAAGCTAAACCTTAAAACTACAATATTGGCTCAATAATTAAATTTCTAATTTAAACTGAATATTATATAAGCAGTAAATATTAAAAATCCTGCACTGCTTTAGTTTAGAAAAATATTTGCAACACATTGATTAAATTTAGAGCTCTCAGGAAGTCAAAAGCATAAGTAGTTTATTTGCCTTTGATGAAAGCAGATCAATTCCCAGTAGGGGCCATGATGTTCACCCAGAATCATGAAAAATCGGAAAGCTGAATAAATTAATTGGTCCAAGAATAGCAGATCCAAGTGGTCTAGAAAAACCAATTATTGAGAGTAACAATATGCTGATTACATTCACCAAACTACTTATTCCACCTGGTTATGCCATACCCCATAAACCATTGATTTTACTTGATTATGATTAAGCAAAAACATAAAAATTGGCTTATAATTAATTAATTTGAGTATAAGCTGATTCTTTACATTCTATTTCTAAGCAATTTACATTTCCGATAGTATTGGCATTCAATTCCTTAGTATAAAATTATGATACAAGGGTTTTTCAAAATTTATCATAAAAAGAGCTCTCATTAGTGAATTTATTCTCTTTTTGGTTAGTTATATTCTCTGAAAGAAATCTTAAAACAATGAGAGAATACATTATCACCAGTATGTGAAGCAGGTATTGCATCAGTGCAATAACATATGTCCTGACTGACCAGAAGAAAATATGCTCAAATGTTGAAGCGAGAAATGTCGTTTCTTAGTCTAAAAACTGATAGATAAGCTAAATTTAACTACATGAATCTTCAATTAAAAGTATGAATTTATTTTACCTTAATAGCTTTTGGCCAATGAAGTTTATAGGCCCTGTATAAGATCATATACCCAATAGACCAATCCTAGCACCAAGTAATTTCATCTCTTTGGGCTTCCGCTCTGGAGTGGAAGGCATTTCAAAACTGACATAGATATTGATAAAGCCTTCTCAACATTTCTGCAGGGAAATTACTCATATTTCTTCATGCTATTATCAATTCTTCTGTGAATAGATAGGAAAAATAAAACTCAATGTTAATTTGCATCTGCACAAGTTATATGAAAACTGCTTCACTGAGTCAGCACCCAATTCCTTTGCAAAGATTACTCTAATCCTAAGTTCCAGTGAATTAGAAAAAACACAATATATAAAACATAAAGAGAGGAAAAATGGATTATAGTTCATACATTTCTGATTCATAAAATAAAGATTATTCTTTCTTTTTGCTATTTTTATAGATATACACAGTGAAAAGAATTCTGAAAATGAATGCTAATATACTCATACACATATGAAATACACACTACCTCCATTAATTCATGACTGAGAAATGGTTGGTGTGTATATATATTTATCTGCAATACTATCAAACTTCTAAAACTTGGTTTGCCAAAATTATTCATTGGTTTTAAGATACAATTAACAATAAATATCATTTATGCTTTCATTTAAAATGTTACATAGCAGGACCTTTCAAAATACTTTCTAGTGTAAATTACTTTTTGAGATATCTCTAATCATAACCAGGGCTCAGAATTGCGATTATTCTCAAATAATTTTTCACTGTGGTTCAATGGAATTGCCAATGTTTGGTTATTCTCCAGTGGTGACCATCAACCAGTATTTTTGTTCCAACAAAATAATTCCTGCACAAGATTTATACTATGCATGATGTAAACCTATAATTTCTTAAACTTAAATTTTGGAATAAAACTGTTGATATCAAAGAAATAATCAATGAATAAGTTCAATTATTAAAACTAAAATATTAAATTAAACATTGCATATTTTGATTAAATATATCTACTATACAAGATGATAACTCAAACTGGTGACTGGAACTGAAAAAGTATCTAGTTTCAGTAATCTGCCACAGGCCTAAATATCAGCCCACTTCCCAACTAAACAAAGAATTAATCAACTTGTCTGAAAATATATATTCATGATTTCTATCAGAGAAACATAAGTTGTATTCCAAAATAGTACTTTTCCCTCTGAAGTTAAGGTAGTTTCTGTATATACCACCTGATGGAGGCTGACTGTAAGAGTCCAAAACAAACACACAGCATGAGAAGCCATACTTTGGCCTTAAATTTCATTACCACTGAGCATTTTTACAGACATATCCCAGATTAGAAATTTCAATAAAAAATACTAGAAAATACTTTTAGTTTGTTCCATCTTCGTAGGTGACCAGGGGATGAAAAATTATGCCATATCTAACATTTACATAAAAAGTATAATCAAGCTAAGATAATACTAAATGAATTCTTTTATGACATTTCCACTCTGAAATGCTATGCACAATAATTTCGTTTATTGCCGAGGCTCCAAGCTATTCTTTAATTTCATTGATGAAGAATTTCCATGATTGCCATTCAGGATTCATTGATAAACTAAAACTAAATTTTAGACATGTTATCCATTATGTTTCGAGTCCTTGTTGATAATAAAAACAAACATAACACTTTCTAGCAGTCACATAATACGATGGGTATCCAAAAAAATAAGTTCCCTGAGGTAGAGAAAATAAAATCTTTATCTATAAATCATAATATCACTTAAGTTATTAATTTCCATCTCTGCTCTATTTCTCCACGTAATAACCTTCTTTTTCTATGGATTTTTGATATATTGGTAACAGTTTACGCTAAGATCAAACTTTTCTCCAGCCAAATTCCTTGTCCAACAATCCACTTCATTTTTGTGTTCATAATCGTTTGGGAAACGTCAGCGAAAGTTTAGCGAAAACAAAACTTAACCAAATGTTTTTTCTGTACAGGGAAAAGATTTTCCAAGCTGAAGTGTTTACCAAGTGCTATGGTTTCGCGAAAAGCGTCGTTAAATCAACCTAAAGACGCGTCATTTGCCTCCCACTTTCGTTACGAGCGCTTTGTCTTCCTTTAATGAACAATGTACACCAGCAACGAACCTTTTCAATAGATATGGCATCTTCATCGTTGACTGAGGATATTTTTCGATGAATTTCCACTAATGTTTCGTTTTTTATGTCAAAAGACGAACAACAGTCCGTATTTCACAGCTGGCGGGAACGCGCAAAGGTGTCTCCGTGAGCGCCACTCAGTGCTATCATAACATATGGTACAAAGTCTATGCGAGTGGCTCAATTTTACCTAAATCCTTCGCCGAACAAAAAATAGTGAAACTTAAATTTTGGTTAACCTCGTAATAGTGTCTTTTGAAATTCTGCTAATTGTAATAATTTGAATTACTTAGAATTTAGTTTTTTTTATTTCATTACTAGAACTATTCCAGCTTGCACTTATCTTAAGATGATTTTCTACAGGGAAGAGGCAGCAGAAATCCATCCACTGGCCCTGCAACAGATAGATCTAGTTTCATGCATGGGGGAATGGAAGGAGGATATGCTTACATAGATTCATCCTTTCCAAGGAAACCAGGAGATAGAGCACGTTTATCAAGCACTGAACTGGAGCCCACAGGTAAATTCAGTTTAACTCAAAGTGGTGGGATCTAAAATAATAGTACACAGACATCATTAAAAATCCATAGAGCATTCTGATTAATTCTAAATCCTACCAGGAAATATCATCATTATATTTGTTGAATTCATTTAATTCTCCAGATCCTGACAGTCCACTATGTCTGAGATTTTGGACCCATATGTATGGAAACGGTATAGGTACACTAAGTATTATTATTGGAGATGAAAGAGAAGAGAAAGAGAGAGAAATATGGAGCCTTTCAGGAGAAGCTGGAAATGCTTGGTATCAAGCAGAAGTTCCTGTCTCATCAGCTAATCCATTCAAGGTAGTAAATAATATTTATATTAAATCTTTAAATACTGGCAGTAGCCAGAATTATAGCTACTTAAAGTTCCTTTACTTATTAAATAAATACTTCCTTTACTTTACTTCCTCTTCCACAAGCAAGAATACACTCAATAGTCTGAGATGAAGAAAAACACATTAGATTTTTATTTTACCATCTCTTATACTAAAAGATAAATTTTCAAAGATGATCTGTCCACCTATGATAGGGACAGATTTAACATTAGGTGCTGGCTGAGGGCTTAGCTGGTAAAGGTTCCAAGAAAGGGTTTTGTTGTTTTCCAAGATGAATAATCTCTCGGTGGGGCCTCAAAGTAGTCCTTCATCTAGGGTCTCTCATTTCTAAAATTTGGCTTTGACCTATAGAGTATAATAGAGTTAATACACTAAAGCCTATTTAATGCAAATCCATGTTACTTTTATATTTATGCTATTTCTGTGATTAAATAGACAATATAAAATATATCTTGTAATATTTCTGGTAATTATTGTGTCTGGTATATTGTCTTCCCATGACATGCTTTTATTGCTATAAATTTGTAATGCATAATTAGTGAGTACAAGGTAAAGATGCTTTAAAAATATGTATTATATATAGCAATGAATCAAAAGAATCAGCAAGGATAAATTAATTTATACTGATATTAATATGTAGTATGACATACTTGATATACATTTTTTGTTGATTTGATATCATTCGTCAGCGTGCTTGTGATATTAAGTCTCATAGATCAATTCCATTTTAAGATTGAACTGAGAAATTTCTATTTCCAAATTTAGATAATTTTAACAGGAGAAGTTGGGAAGAACAACTTAGGAGATATTGCTGTGGATGATCTATCCTTCACTCATGGCAGCTGTCCAAGTAAGTATGTACAGTACTTCAAGAAAATAAATTATTAGAAACTCAGATTCTGTACTCTTTATCCATAATTTGGAGCTGATCATACAGAATACCTTGCATAGTTTATAATAAGATGTTTGTATTCTCAGCAGGGACACAAAAGAGAAATTCTGAGACCAAGCATTTTTCTGTCACACCTTATTCTTCAATTTAGATTGAGAAAATTCTTATGTGAGATCTATGGACTCTAATAAATATCAAAATCTGTATTTTCCATATGTAATTTTTATTCATTTAAATAATTTCAATGAAGTTGACCTGATATTCAGTTTAACTTCAATTAATTAAATTAATATGAAATGAGGAACAGCTTCATGATTATTTTTTATTACTTATAACTTATTAGATATTCATATCAATTTTTTCCAGCTGCCCCACAAGTAGCAGCACCAGCTTCAGGAGATTGCTCCTTCGAAGTTGATGAATGTGGGTGGAGTAATGTTGGCTCGAGGGAACGTTATGATGACTTGGACTGGGAGCGGATTTCAGGCCAAGGAGCACGATCACCCTCTCAGGACCATTCTCAGGGCAATGAGAAAGGTATTATCAGTAGTAGCAAAATCTATATTCATACTCAATCTAAAATAGTAAAAAATAGTATTTTCAAGTCATTTCTAGATTTTTATTTTAGCTCCTCCTCCCTTACTGTCAACTCAATCATCAATTTATTAATTATTTACTCTATCTTCAAAGTTGGGCTTTTTGTATTAAAATCTTACTCATTAAGTTTAGCTTTATTTAATTCTTAAAATTAATTCTGAAGTATACAAACATTTTTGCAGGATTCTTCATGGCTCTTGCGAGAAATAATGTCCAGAGACCAGGTAGTCGTGCATGGATCATGTCACGGGAATTCCATGGTGGCTTAGGACCTCAGTGCATTTCCTTCTGGTGATTATTTACCAAGAATTATTACCAGTTCATAACATACATAACTGAAATTTAATTATTAAATTATTACCACTCATTGACAGGTATGTACTGAACGAACCATTCATAGATAACACAGGACCAAGTTTAGGAGTGTTGGCAATTTATGTAAAAACACAAGACAAAATGGGAAATGTTAATGTAACTGCTATATGGAAGCTGTATAATCATCAGGGGCCAGAATGGAGACCAGGGCAGGCATTGATTCAAGAGCTAATGGATTACTCGGTTTGTTTCCTTAAATTCTTTTCTACTTTCCATAATTTTGCTATTCAATAAATGCGTCTTCCTCTCTTCTATTCTTTTATCCCCTATAATAATAGAACGGTTAAGAATAAAATTATGATTCCAATGAAATCTATAATACTTTTTGCAGATCATTATTGAGGGAACATGGGGCTCAAGTAGAGCGAATGGATTCATTGGATTTGATGACATAACATTTTATGGTGGAGCTTGTTCGAGTAAGTATTATTTGCATTAGTTTGTCTTATATCAAGTCATATGTTATTGGTATTCATGCAAGTAATTCACTATCATTAGCAAAGCCACCAGCAGCCACAGTAAGAACAGGTGACTGCCGCTTTGAAAGAGATATATGTGCTTGGGTCAATGAAACATTTGATAAGACTCCTTCCTGGCGACTGGCAACTGTTTCAAGAAGACCAGCAAATCTTCCAGACAAAACATTTGGAGCACCAGGTTAGTATTTGGTTTTGGCATCTGCTTAGATATAAAGCATCACAAAGACATTTTAATGTAAATCATTGTTATTAACAAGTAAATCTGATTATCTTTAATGTTGGAGTTAAATGAGAGAAATCAATTCTGATTCAAAAATATCTTTACTATTTAGAGGGATATATCTACTTTGATCTCTTCAATCAAAATGCTGGCAGCAACATGGTTCGTCTTATTTCCCCTCAAATAATCGCAACAGAAGAGCCACAGTTATGTTTTTCCTTTTGGTTTGCTGCATTTGGCAATGGAGAATCAGCAGAGCTTCGAATCGTAAGGCAAGATAATAGCTCTAATGCAGATGGAACTGTCCCAGAAAAGGTAAGAAGTGTTTTAAAAATTAGATCAAAGATAGGCCTAGTCTGTTATTACTTTCTTTTCTTTTGTGCATTAAGAGGTGTCTTAACAATTAAGGGTTTCAAAAAGCTGTTTGACTTACCAGATATCCGTACTTACAAAATTGAATTGTAGATTTTGTTCTCGGAGACTTGTATCCTCTAGTAAGAAAAAAGAGGTACGTATAAAAAAACTCATAAAATAATACATAAAATTTATCCTCGTTTTGCTTAAAACACAATTTCATAATCGTACTGAATAGCTTGTTACTCCGTTTTCATGCATAGTTTTAGTGAAATAATTGCGTATTAGTTTATATGTGCTTGTTTTCATGCATAATCTACAGAAAGAGTTATGCTTAAATATCTACATCTAGGAGAGAATGGCAGCCTAACTTAAGGGGCCATCATTGGCCTTCATGTTTGATAAGATTTATCATGTGACTCCAAGACCAAAATAGTTGGAGTCTTATGTAGGAATTTTTATTATAGATGAAAGAATATTTGATTAATTTGGAGAGCCATCCTCTGAATCCACCATAGACCCTCATTTCCATAGTTATGTAGAGATTTACCATAGAGTAAATGTTTCATAAATGGAATTTAAAGGAGTTAAATGAAAGTTAAAGAAAATTTTATAAGGGAAAGGTAATAAGTGTGAGAGATTATCAGAAAATGTTCAGGAAATATTAGTAAAACTTTTAGGGTAGTGTTTCTTTACATGCGTGTGAGCAGAGACCCAAGTAATATTGGCACCTTAGGTATAGAATCGTTCTGCCTAATTTTGATATTTTTCTGAAGTCATTCTTTAATTATACGCTCTCGACTCACGACCTGGTTGCGTTCTCAGGGACCGTTCGTTAATCGATTTGGATACAAGTCAAGCAAGTTAGTCAAAAATGAACTATTAAACTGCTATTTTTTTACTTAAAGTAAAACCCGTTTTTAAATCTCTCACGCATAAGATATCCCTTTCTCGGTCCCGGTACTTTTCACTCGAAATAAGCTGTAAAAATATCGCCCAAGACGCTCTGCTAACAGCTTATTAGATGGATTTCGTTTTCAATTTAATGAAAGTTAGATTAATTAGTATTTGAATATAAATATTGATTAGAACGTTGCAAGTGATCTTTGTGTATGTTGTTTAAATGCAACTACTGATGATAAATTCAAACCGATAACCGGAATGTGAAAATTAACAGTTTTCGTTTACAGTTCAGGTTCAAGGATTTTAATTTTTCGGTTCGGCTTTGGTTTTCACTCCGGAAATAATAACGCTTTTTTCGGTATCTGTTTTGGTACGATACCGATTCTTATCCCTTTTAAAAAGAGAAGCCTCGAGGATACAGTAATATTCCGAAAGATATGTAGGGACAGGCGAGTGTTTATCTCATGAATAGGACTAAAGAAGGCATCAGAATATGGCATAACGCTCTCTTCCAGGCAAACTGGAAAGAAATCAATAAATTCGCCCGTCAAGGTTTGTCAATGTTTCCCAACATACGCGTTATTTGGTTCCCTTCCGCCGAGGAAAATTTTCGGTAGAGTGATCGCGCTCTGACCACTTCCCTGTTTTCGTCCTCGACGAGTCCATTCTGCAGAGATGGGGGAGAAAGGACAAACTTTCCGTTTTCCACCGGCGAAAACCATAGGCAAGCTTCTCATCCCCTACTCCTTCCACTTCCCTCTTCCCCTAACTTCTGCGCATTTCGACGCATCCTTAAGCGCGACCGCTTTAGCTCCTAAACCTTCTGAGAAGACTTTTATCTCGCGGTTTCCACGTGGCCGATTCTTTACGACGATTTCAAAGCATTATCTGCTTTAAAAATGTAACAAATGTTGCAAATGTATTTATCTTTTTCTTCTCTTAAATTGAAAATTTTCTTCACTAGTCCTTTCATATATGACATATATTACTTGATTGTTATATTTGTTATTATAGATATACTTTTCTCCTTCTTTTAAGTTATGTTGTATGTCTTTATACTTTATTTACTATACTCTATATCTTTATACTTATGTCATTATATACTATACTTCGTCTTTATACTCATGAAAACATAAGGTTAATCTTGTTATATACACATATTCACTTTTGTATAGGGATTTTCCTGTATAAGATAAATAAATAAATAAAAGGACAATGCCAAGCAGATGAAGGCTGTGGGTGTTTGGAGAAAAAAACTGCAAAACAAATCCTCTGTCAGTGCTTTATCGAAATTTCAGCATCAAACCAATGCTTCAAGCAATGAATATCATACTCCCTTACAAAGCAGGAGTACACTATCATTGTTTTTAAAGATAACAAGAACTATGCAATACTATAGTATATGTACGGTAGTAATTTAAAAATGGCTGTAGTACTCAGCATATACAAGAAAATTACCTTTAATTACAACATGAACCATAAGAATCAAAACTTCACCCATGAAAAGTATGAATTATTTGAAATATATTTGTATGTAACTGAGCTCTAGCATAACTCTCCATCAGGCTATACTGCTAAAACTAAGGGTGTTTTTTTCTACTACATTGATAACTTACATTGCCACTACTGTGATATACCAAATGATAATGGTAACATTTGCATCATTAAAATTGAATTGCTATAATGTGATTTAACTGGTCATATTTGTTTAAGATATGGCTGCTAAAAGCAAAAGACATGGATACATCTCGACCAATGTGGACTCCTGCTCAAGTTGCTGTGGATTCAAGCACTGATTTTCATCTCATGTTAGAAGGACAAGCAACTAATGGTGGTTTTGCTATAGATGATGTAGCCTTTACACCAGGTGCATGTACAAGTAAGTTTACTATTCCTTAATAGTATTTCAATGTAAAAATTTTGCATATTGTAATTATATTTTCACCTTCTTTCCTCTTGTAATGGATTGTGGCTAATTATGTCATGGAATAAATTCATTCAATGTACAATTTAAAACTTGCTTCTAAACATTAACTTTTGTAACTATGTAAGCTAATAATTTTAATTGTAATCTGTTTTTCTTTTGCTCCAAAACAGCTCGTCCTGCCAAAGCTGAAGTAGAAGAAGAAGAGCAAATATAAAATTTGTAAGATTGAGCGTGACATATGTATGTATAAATTTTATTTATTTAAAGAACTTTCATGTAGACCTCATGAGGGCACAATAAAGAATCAACGTAATAGCTCTACAAATGGAACTCATTTTACCTATACAAAAGAATTAACATGAATAATGTCATAAATCAAAATGCCGCAACCACCATTCAAAGTAAACAAATGCTTTAAATAATCTAAAAACCAACCCAAATACTAACATATATGAGTTTATGACTTTCATTTATATTGAAGAATGGTTAAAGGAACCTAATCATCTTTGAATGTCTGTGTATACTTAATGATGATAACCCTTGATGATCATTTGATATTTTGTCAAAAGACTTCACAAGATAAAATGCAGCCAACTCTAAGAATAAAGCATCAGGATTCAATGGACCATTTAAATTTGACCTGAATTTTTTTTAGTGGTGTTCATTTCCATATTATTTTCCTCTCATGATAAGTAAATAGAACCAAATCTATTCAATGAAGTTACTAACATATTCACTGATGGCAGCTATTTATCTCTTTCTGGAATATCATAATTGTTTTCTATGATAAGGGGAAAGTTTAAAAATTAATAAGGCTATTAAACACATTATTCTGCAGAATAGCAAGGTGCAGTTGCACTTTGCTTGTTGAGTTTTAATGCGAGGTATTATACTTCATTACCAATAGCTTCAGGTTTAAATCGAAATTCACTTCTTACTCATGAAACATATTAATGCATGCAATATTACCAGGTTTAAAATGGTTTAAATTCAATTTCTAGAAAAGAATATATTTTAATATCCACAGATTAGATAAGTTACAGGCATATATTTGAGCATAAACAATTTACATAAATTTTTCACAGACTTTTAAACATTGTACTCACTTCCTTGAGCATTAAATAAATGACAACCAGCAAAAAGATAAATCTCCATTCTTTAATATATTTTAGACATATCTCACATTTATGAGGACTTAAATGAGGAAAAATATTTAGGTGCTGTTAATCATATGCACAACTTAAGTACATCAGCATACATTTTTACACATCCAATAAATTTGCAAGTTCAATTTTAAAAATTATTTCTTTATCTCCTTTAGCGTATTTATTAAATCTTGCGTCTCAGGAAAATGATACGCAGAAAATTCATTTTTGCAGAACTCAATGGAAGCAGGTGCTCTGAAAATGCAATATTTATGTAATTTTCATTCTCAGAATCCCATTTCTGTTAAACCTAAGGAAAAACTCTTACCCTCTTAACTCCAACAACAATTGGTCAATGTGTTTCATCAAGATGAAACATTTCAGTGGTGTAATGTAATTCAGTGTCACAGTTTCATCAGCTATATCTTCAAATCTGGCAAAATATAATAACTTCGATAACAGCTGTTTTTTGAAGGATATACCTATTGAGATTTTTTTCAAATTACTTACCTCACAGAAAATATTCTCTTGTAGTTTCTGCTTAAAATGAAATCGTTATGCAAATAACATAGAACATAACTAAACACTGAATCTAAGTGATGAGGATCACTATGTAATAATCTCTTGTTCTTCAAAAGGGCTTGCTGTTGGATCACTGCACCTTTTGATATTACAATCATGATTTTTGTATCTGGAGATTGCAGATAGTCTGTCAACCACTCAATAGTACTTTTTGAGCTTTGCAATTGAAGTTCTTCCAAATAGTCATGGACCTAAAAATATTGAGTGTGTTCGCTTATTTCTTTCATTTTCAAAAAAAAAATACTAATGCCATATTATAATCTTACCTCCACATTTTCCAACTTCATAAGTACTCTTCTGAAGGATTCAATCAGCTTACAAAAGGATGGGCTGTCCCTCGAATAAATTAGAAGAATATGACTCGTTAAAAGACTCTTCAATGTATCAACAGACAATTCATTACTGTCATCAGTTCTGGAGCTTTGATCATTTGGTAACTTTTGTTTGACATGAGCTGAAACTAAAAATAATTTGGATTGTATCAACACAAATTCAAAATATGATATTCAAGATAGTGTTTTTAGTGCATTCTTTTTAATTTGTGTGATGTTAGGGCAATGCAGTCATAAATTTATTTACAGTTCCAATAATTATATAATATTTTAACATAATAGTTTATATAGTTTAATGTTAACAGTAATGTATGCATAGCACTAGCAACTACAAAAAGCCATATTTGAATTCTAGATTATTGGTTGAATAATTTTTACTACTACGGGAATCTTAGCATTTATTGAGGAATTAATAAGTATTTCTAAAATGATTACCACGGATATATATCTGAACAGAAGGAAAATAGACAGCACAAGGTACATCCACGGAATAGAAATTATAGATGACTCTGGAAAGAAACCCAAAGTATCTCATGAGCCAACAATTCTTGAAAATAAATTAATTTTCAAAACAAAACTTCTCAGTTAATATTATAAACTTCAATATTAAAATTAAATAAGAAAATGTCTAAAAATAAAAATAAATATCATAAAAATGAAGAAAATATCTTCAATTTAAGCTGAACATATGTCACAGCAAAAAACTTTCAATTACCATCTGCAAGCATCCTAAAGTTTATTTGTCACTTAAATTACTAAAAACCTTTGCACTATTTGGGTGTCAAAAATGCCTTATGGTTTTATAGTAAAATCCAGATGATTCTCAGAGAAAATAATTTACAAAATTTAGAACAAAACTTCTCAGTTAATATTATAAACTTCAATATTCAAATTAAATAAGAAAATGTCTAAAAATAAAAATAAATATCATAAAAATGAAGAAAATATCTTCAATTTAAGCTGAACATATGTCACAGCAAAAAACTTTCAATTACCATCTGCAAGCATCCTAAAGTTTATTTGTCACTTAAATTACTAAAAACCTTTGCACTATTTGGGTGTCAAAAATGCCTTATGGTTTTATAGTAAAATCCAGATGATTCTCAGAGAAAATAATTTACAAAATTTAGAACAAAACTTCTCAGTTAATATTATAAACTTCAATATTCAAATTAAATAAGAAAATGTCTAAAAATAAAAATAAATATCATAAAAATGAAGAAAATATCTTCAATTTAAGCTGAACATATGTCACAGCAAAAAACTTTCAATTACCATCTGCAAGCATCCTAAAGTTTATTTGTCACTTAAATTACTAAAAACCTTTGCACTATTTGGGTGTCAAAAATGCCTTATGGTTTTATAGTAAAATCCAGATGATTCTCAGAGAAAATAATTTACAAAATTTAGAACAAAACTTCTCAGTTAATATTATAAACTTCAATATTCAAATTAAATAAGAAAATGTCTAAAAATAAAAATAAATATCATAAAAATGAAGAAAATATCTTCAATTTAAGCTGAACATATGTCACAGCAAAAAACTCTCAATTACCATCTGCAAGCATCCTAATGTTTATTTGTCACTTAAATTACTAAAAACCTTTGCACTATTTGGGTGTCAAAAATGCCTTATGGTTTTATAATAAAATCCAGATGATTCTCAGAGAAAATAATTTACAAAATTTAGGCATTTAAAATTTCTGGATATGGCAAGAGGGAAAATAAATAGAGATTGTGGGAAAAGATGTATGGATTAGACAAAAGGGAGGTAGTAAGGACAGGGAAGTATTGAAGAGTTTTGTGAATCTACATGGGAATTCACATTCTCACCAAAGGAGAGCATCAAGTGAAAGTAATGTAGGAAGTTTCCTTTCCTCACTGAGCCAGAATGCTATCAATGGAACAATTTCACATAAATGAAGTACGAGGACTCCATGAACAACATATATTATATAATAATAACAGCAGTCTTTATTTAGCAAAGCTATTCACATTATAGCATTCAATGAAGATTGCCAGAAACACATGCCATTATTTAGCATTTCTCATATCGCAGAAGCTGCATATTATAGCAGCCGTGAACAGGACCAGCCATCTATTAATGGGTGCAAATTTCCCAAGTGCCAAATTCCATGAGGCCTCCTTTTCGGCTTTTCCTACTCATTTGATTTGAAGTAATTGTTAAAAATAAAGGGTTATATTTGGCAGAGAAATATTCTTTAGAAATGCATCATTTTTCTCTGCAAAATAATAAAGTAACCTTTTCAAAATGTGGCCCCATAAAACTGGGGACCCGGATACTAGGCACCCACAGAATTTTGGCTAGTTCTGGCCATGAACTATGGGTTAAAGTAACAGATAAAGGATACGTTTAAGGATAAATTTTCTGGTATCCCATTCCAAACAATAAATGAAAACGTTCATAAAAATTTGGAGGCAAAAACGTTAGATAAGTATCATCATGCATAGGATAGAAAATAAAATCTGATTTAAATGCTTCACAAACATCACAGGCAAAGGTATTGCAACAGAATTCGTCGGAGTTATGGATGAAATATTAAGGGCTGAGTTGAAATGATAGGATGCAAATGTACACCTATGATTTATGTTTAGTGTTTTGTTGAAAATCTAATTTTCCCCTGTTATTTTATTGATGATACGAGCATGAGGACCTTTTAAAGTAATATCATATCAGAAATCTAATGTGAGAAAATAATTATTAATAAATTCTCAAAGATCCATTGAACTAACTTTTAACTGCTCCATGGTTTATTAAGATTAATGAAAATTTACATACAATGTTATTCTGGGTAACATTACAGCAATTCATTTAACAAGCTATATATCATTTCATTAAATTACTTCTGCATTGAAAACACAATGGTGGGTTACAAAAATGCAGAATATATTATAGCATAAATACAACATACACACATAATAAAGAAGAATATAGAGAAAAGTGTATCTTACCTTTCTTCATTGAGAATGCAATAAGAAAAACCAGAAGAAGCAGGCATATCATCAGTAAACACCCAATGACAAAAAATTGCATCATTGGTAAGTGGAGTAAAATAGACATCTCACTTTGACTTGCTAAAAGTAAAATTTTGACAACAATGAATTAAATGAAGAGATTTTATGCATTAAAAATCCTTTAAGGTTATATTTCATAAAATTTTCCAACCTGTTAATTCTTCTGTTTGGGTACAAACAACACAGCATTCTTCACAGTCCATTTCAAATAGCTGAAAATATTATTTTAATCATAAAAATAGCTATTACTGTTACCAGTAGTAAAAAGATAGACAAAAGATACTCAATTTACTTAAAAGTCATGGTCTTTAAAATTTGGCTTACTTTTATGCAGTAATTCCCAGGTGGCATATCAAAAAAATCAATGGAATGCTGCATCTGAAATTAATAAAAATTATCTTCAAATGTACCAACAAGCTGAATTAAACATTAATGAATCATAGCATTCAGCTATTTTTTTTGCAAAATGACAAAATTTTCACTGAGAGAATAGTAAACATACTATTAAAAGAGAAGATTACTATTCTAAATCTTCTTCTTTCCAGTCAAAAAAGATATAATAAATAATTTCCTATTCAACATGTAAAATCTGGATCTAAAAATAATTTTCAGCTTTACTACTCAATGATTCCAAAAATCCAAGTCATCAAAATCATGCTGATATTTTGCATGGGCTAACATAACAAAAAGTTTTACCACCTAGCATCCTCAGAAAAATAAAATTCCACCAGATTGGAAAAAAAATTTTGAAGATGTAATTGCACATTTCAATCATACAGAAAAGCTATACAAACTAAGAAAAATCTATTAACTGCATACCGAACAAAATAAATAAAGGCCAGAGTTAACATATTTTCCATTCTTACTTCTCTAATAAAATTAAACTGAATTATCTAATTTAGGACAAAGAAGATGTTCTAAGAGAGTAAGCAAATTTCACAGACTTCACAAAAGATTTGATTAGGGCCTGGGGATTTTGGCTAGCAAGGAAGGAAATTAGCCATGGCCTATAACTTACAGAGAAGAATGTATGCAAGATTGATGCAAGGCTATGCTATTCAGCAATTTTAACTGTCTATAATAAGGTAATATCTTATTATCTCAGGAAAGGAGTGATTTTCTGGCACTAGTTTGTCTTTTTATGGCAAACTAGTCGAATCTGCTCATAACTTACAAGCAAAGTTCAATACAATGCATCAGTTGACCAAAGCCTTGGTGAGTAGAAGTCAAAACTGGTTTTCCCATCATTGGACAACTTCCATAAATAAAAGAACAGAATATTAAAAAATTTAATGGTAATGAAAGTAGATGAAGGAAAGAATAAGTAAGAATTTAATATGCACTAGTTGAGAAAGCTATAACATGAATACTTATGATGAGCATGAATGTAATGAAAGTCAATGGAGACTTCTGAATGATCCAATGTGCCCTAACCAGCTCATTTCATAATCTGATATTCTTATACATTACTTAAGATCTTGAGGTATGAAATAAATAAAATATGTGTTAACTACTGAAATATGAGATCTTGAGGGAAGCAAGGCATAACCATTTCATTTAAATTATTTTAACTGAGGTAAATGAAATTGAAAATCATGGCCTTCAGCACACGCTATGAAAATTTATTTATGGAATATTTAATCTTTATATTATTACATCCTCCTTAATGCTACAGAACAATAATGTTTTTTCCTCTCGATTTTACCTAAGGTTAATTAGGAACTGTGATGCCTATGTAGAAGGTTTTATGGATGAATTGATCAAAATTTTTAGACCAATGAATTTGCAGCAGCACTTCCTTATGGAGCAACTTTCTCCCAAGATCTATACTGATGACAGAGGTACTCAAGCACAGATGATTGGAAAAGGAATATGCAACAGAAACCAATGGGTATGTTTGATGACTGGTGAAAATTTATCTGACTCCACATTAAGTATGCCTTGCAGAAATGTAGAAAGGCATACATTTCATTTTCATTTTTGGAAAACAAAATAATTTTCTTTCCTAATATTTCAGCCTAATATTTTTCCTTCCTTCCAAGTATGCATAATAAATGGATAAACCAACATTGAGAAAAGATAGATTTTGAAAAGAGAATTCATTCCCAATAGATCATAAAGGTGCCAAGAAGATATTTTGATAACCAGTTTCATAACACTACTATGCTCCTACTACATGACTATGATTGAAATATACTACCAGTCAGAATTTGGATTGTTCTTATTATGTGCAAGTGCCAGCCAAATTGACAAACAGAAGAGAGAAATCAACAAGTTCTCAAAAAATTTCGACAATCTACACACTTAGAACTTCAAGAAGAACTTGCTTTCAAAGAGCAATATAAGCATCCATTGGTACCATGAAGGGATTATCAACAGAAATGTCTCATGCAAAAGAAAATGCATTTCAAATATTAATTCTTGCACTATTCAATGATTATCATCCAATGCTAGGGTAAAAACTTGATTCAATGCAATATAGTTTGAGAGTTATGGTGGATGAATTACATGAGAATATGAGAGGTAACAATTAAATGAAAACCCTTAAATTATGAAATGAATAAAATGAATATATATTATGTAAACTAAGTGAATAAATATTTTTAATAAAATGAATCCATACATTAAAAATATAATCTAGATAAATAAAAGGAGTTATTTAAAAAATATGAGAAAAAATCATTAATAATATTTGACCACTTGTATGATGAAATATTTGTCTTAATTTCTAACATAATTCAATCCTAAAGAGTCTACTTTCACATCAAAATTTCATCGAACATTTAATTATAGATTTCTCACTTACTGGACTCCATTTGTGTTGAGTAACGGTAACTTCACAATCACTTTCTACACCACTACAGTTTACCCAACAAGGGCCGCTGATTAACAGCATGGTGAGATCATCCTTCACAGATATGTTTAGCATTAGCCTCAATGTTGATCTGTATTAAAGAAATATATCACAATGAGGAAGATATAATATTGACTCAACCTTTAAATTATAGAGAAAAGGGAAGAATAGCCCAAATCTGTCTCAGAACTCAGAGGTTATTGGATACGTATGTTACTCTCCCTAATTACAGAGCTTTATTTGAAGTTTATGGAGGGAACTACTACCTTTGTGAGTAATTGGAATTTTTAGGTGTAACAGTTGAATATAAGTAGAATATTATCTACAAATAGGAATAAAGATTTCCTGAAGAAGAAAAAACCTTCTATACCAATTTCTTTAATTTTAAATTTTCTGAATTAATCCAATGATTATATTTTTGTATGTCTTTTGCAACGCTAGCATTATTGAACTTATGTGCAAGATTAATTAAATTA
Source organism: Pachydiplax longipennis (assembly GCA_036926295.1). Taxonomy (NCBI): domain Eukaryota; kingdom Metazoa; phylum Arthropoda; class Insecta; order Odonata; family Libellulidae; genus Pachydiplax; species Pachydiplax longipennis. Next base: position 12,351,649 of record JAVFKF010000010.1, on the reverse strand, counting down.
ATCAATCTAGTGTTGCACAACACAACATTAAAAAATTACGCACTGAAGAGTTATGGTGATTCATTTTGGAAACTGAACAAGAATACTGACCATATTAAAACCAATTTTCATAAAGTTCAGCATGCACAATTTACAAGAAATGTCTAGAAAATCAGTTTTAGCATCACTTACCGATTTGGAAAGGTCTGGAAGGAATAAGTAGCTTCGCAGTCCTTCCCCATTTTTCCAGACTATTTAAGGAGATAATTCAATACCAAGCAGGCAACAAATAATTCAGATCTGCAAGGAAAAATATTGTAATTAGCATTTAAATTATTCTAATACTCAATTAACGATCATATCATTTCTTAAGAATACGTAAGTACAGAAAATTTCAAAGAGCACTCCAGAGTAGTAAGTCAGGAGATGGCAAAAAATAATCATATAAAAGAGCTGTACGAATACGTTTCCTAATTATCATATTTCTACCAAAGATGGAATTTTCGTTTTCGTTCAGTAACTATATACCTATAGTAATAATGCTCAACTTAAGTGAGCCATGTAAAAGAGTTGGCCACTATACTGTTTAATTGCCTGAAACGTTTCAGGCAATGGATGATGGAAAGACATCGTTTATTACTTCATAATAGGCAGGTAATATTGTATAAGAATATTGAAAAATCGAAGTCAAATCACTATAAATACTAAAGACTATCGAAGAAGTAGTATTTTTTAAGTGCTTCGACAGCTGGTCATTTCGCACGTGTGGACACCCACCGGGAATCGAACCCGGGAGCACTTTCACCAAATGCGAACGCGTTGCTCACCCTTTCGGGTGCCATGAAAGACCGTCATAGTACATACAATGAATAATAAATACATCTCCCCCAAAGCAGAAGTATTATTTAAAGTGCTTCAACAGCTGAGGTCAATTCTCGCATTTAGTCTTCCATTGGATATCGAACGCGGCACCGCTTTCGTCAAACGCGAACGAACTTGGCTATTGGGAGCCCGTCATTTTGTCCCTAAAAAGTAGCAAAATTGATAATTTATTCCAAATGTTTTCCTTCGGAAGCTAAGTAACATAATGTCAGAAAATTAATTCCAAAGGAAAGATTTCCTTGGACTTAGTGACATTTATTGACTGTAGCGGCATTAAACAGTTTTCTAGTAGCTGCATATATGAAAAGGAATCGCTAATTTGTAACCAAAACTTGAGGTATATTATTCCGGGAGAATCGCAATTTATTGTATGATATTCCTTTCTTTAACTAGAATTTAAAATATTACGGTTCGATGCTCCGTGTAGTGATTATTAGTTTCTTCCACATAACAGTGCTCCATGTGCGATATATCGTATGTCATTTAGAAAAGCATGTGAGAGTTTTTCACTGCCGAAAAGTACTCTTGACGACCTCCTAAAGAAATTTCTGTTGGAGAAGAAGTACAGATAAGGCCAATATTAAAGAATACGAAAGATTATTCTAGAGCATTTAACAATGGGCAGGAGCAGGTGTTGCGTCAAAATTTTGGATCATCAGCTAATGCCATTAAGCAGAGATGAGATCATGAAACTCGCCTACCAATTTATTGAGCTGTTAAGAATAAAACATAGATTCGATATGATAAAAATTAAGGCAGGAAAGTTTATCCGAAATTTGGGAAACGTTGTTTTGAATACCGTTAATTTATTAAGCTTAACTCTATTTTTTTCATTTGAGTAAAAACACTAACGACGCGTCGCGACGCCATACCTAACAGGTATACGTATACTGCAGTAGATATTTGTTTGGGTACCTAAGTTTTTTTTCTAAATATTATATCATGTCCGATATAACACTCCAACTTCCTTTTGGAGACAAAAGTAAGGTGTTCATCAAGTGCCTAAGGATAAATTAAATTAAGAGACAAAGGTTCTCCAAGCGCCGAAAGCGGCGACCGTCTAAGGGCGATTCCCGGGAAACGGATAATCGTTTAGCGGTCCCAGTTCTACAGAATCCCGATAGTTCCTTTTTTCTCTCTTCTTGCCTAAGGATAGTTAAAAATTTCACCACTGATATGAATGCTTTAATGTGTTTGTGTAATAAACAGTGCGAATCAAGCTTCTCGTAGAGGGGGGAATATATAGCCAATCTGCTTCGAGCACCTACATCAAAATAAACAATTTTCCCTGAAAAATATTGTTATCATCCAAGAAAACAGTTTTACGAGCCCTACCTTCCTCCGTTGATTAGCACAATGGTAATAAAAATATATTTATGTTTTCGTTCTTATGGACAATTAAAGCTATTAACAGATTAAAAACGGCAGAAGAGGCCCACCGAGGGCCGTCTGATATTACCCGACTCTCCAAACCAAATATTGTTATTATGAATTTCATTATCTCTATCTTCGTCCTCCGCTATCCTCTCATTTTCGCCCTTCGCCTTATCTCTAATTGAATTCCTTTTGGTTATTTTTTCTATGGGTTGTTGTGTAATTACAGGATATCACAAAGCAGTCTATCTCCGTCTAACAGTCGGAACCGATTTATAACTGAAATTGAATGAGTTATTTCCCATCAATCTCGTTAAATAAAAAGTCGCTTAGCAATGTTTTGAGTTATAAACTTATAGAATTAACCAGAGTGGCAGGGCGATGTTTGATGGGCTGTTGAGTATAGTCCTGGAGAGATGGTGCTCTTTGACGGCCTCTTACCATTGCTAAGAAACAATTGGAAACAATTATTTATAAATACCCAATTGCCAATCTGGTCATATATTAATAAATGTAAAGAGAAATGACAAAAGAGCAGTAACATATGAAGGCGCTCTCTGAATCTGAAAAAGTGACTACTTTTTCAAAAATACGACAGGAATGCACCAACCTTGCACAGCAATAGTTGGTGGACATTATAGCTATCTCATCTTCAGCTGAGGCAAATAAAGCAAATCAAAGAGGATCCCTTTCATTTAACTAGTAAAACACTTCTTTTATTGGCAAAAAATACCTTCCATATTGTCTTCTATAGTGCAGTAAATGTTACGATTTCATATCCCGTTTAAAATGCTATCCCGCTTATGATGCGGTTTAAATTTATCCTCCTAAATAGCGTTTTAAGAGGTCTTAAGTGAGTTTTATTGTCCTAGTCGCTTCAATAATTCATTTTTGTCCTCGATAAGCGACTGTAACTGATTAAGGAGTCTTGATGCTTGCATTCCCTGCCAACCGCCGAAAGGTGACTTGAGTGTAGACGTGGAATATTATTTAACTCAATTGAAATAAAGGAAGCATACATCTACATCTACATACGTACCCTGCAAGCTACCTTTCGGCGTGTGGCAGAAGGTGCAAGCACCATGACTCTACTTTCCTAGTCGATTATTTTAGCGTATCGTTCTAGGAAAAAAATGAATTCTTGAATCGGCCGGTTCTAGAATCCATATCTCTGATCTTTCTCGCGGTATCAAAACGGCTTATATAACAAGGTGGGAACATAATATCGATTACATCTTCTATGAACGTACTCTGTCTGAATTTATCAAGTAAATGAAATCTCTGATTGAGCATTCTATCTTCTAAAGATTCCCATCCTGCCTATGCCCTGCATAGATATGTAAGCCAGCTTCTTGCAACTGAGTGAAATGAATGCTAAGCAATTACTTGCATATCTTGTAATACTTTGATTTTTATTTCTGTAATATTGCAATTGTTATTCTAAAATCTAATTCAGTTAACTCTAATTGAAAGATTCACTCTAAAGCTTCACGTAATAAATGACACTTTACATAGGTAGAGTAATCACATGCTCGGAGCGACAAAAACCTTTGAAACCAGTTCAACGAAGAAAGGCGAAGCGAGACCGGATTTAATCTTAATTAAGGTTTTAATTTAACGGCAGCGAAAATTAAAATGAAGATTAGTATGGTTGAGAGCATTACTTAGACGTCACGCTCCCTTAGTCTCAATACACCAGAGTTCACGTACATAAGTATATTTTCTCATTACCACAATTTTCTGTTACTTTGGATAAAATCTCCGCCTATGCAGGCATTCATTAGGTAGGTCAGTTATTGACATTTTTCATAATTCCAGGTTAATTTTATGCCTGGATCTCGCGTGTTTATTATTGAAAGTAAAAAGTTGGAGTTCCTTCTTTGGTAAGTACGATTTTGATTAACCTACACCACCATTTTGTGATTACATGTCGATATGTGAATGTTAATGCCCATTCAGTTATAACTTGATAAATTCAGTTTTGCTACTTGGTCAGGGTGGGGTATATCGGCTTTTCAATTGAATTAAATATCTTTACACGCATTTTGTTGAAATAGGTGCATTTCCGAAGCTATCCATAATATTGTCCATAGAAAATAATAATCGGAGAAATAGAATTTATTCTCTATGGAAATAATATTTTCTTATTTCGACCATAAATGAGTGCTTTGCGAAAAACCGAAATCGTGTCACTTTGATGAAGAAAATGCTTGTAGGTTGCATATGTTTGCACTTTTACAGAGGTAAGATGCTGCTTTCTTCTGGGCTAATACTTTTAGTCATACGCAAGGAGAGAAATCTCGAAAGGCACTTCATATCTTTTGTCAACGAAGTCAACGTCCTGAAGTCTACGTCATCGGCAGCGAAGACAGTTGAAGAAATCAACAGAATGTAAAGGATATCCTCTCGCAGTCAATATTAGCTTCCTATATCTCTTACCAAAATCTTTGAGCAAAAAATGCCAAATGTGTGTTTTTCAGAAGGGGAATTTCGGAAAGAATTCTTCCTGTAGAATTCTAATTCCCATTTTGAGGCATTAAAAACTAAAGTGAAATGAAGTATGGAGCACTTAGAACTCAAGCAATAAGCAATGGCAAATAAAACAATAGGTCTTTCCACCTGAGTTTTAATCAACGACCAGCAACCTCTTGGTTGCCGTTTTCTGGCCGAAAAAGATCCCGAACTTGAGGCCGTGACTAATTAACCCTAAAAATTAATTATTAACAACTCTAGATGAATATTTGTACCAATAATTGTATGTTTATGGCATAGTGTTTTTAATACGATTTTATTTTGTTCTGTAGTAGTAGGATTTGAATCATTATATATTAAAATACATGATGATTCAAATTACTTAAAGTTTCCTTTTTGTGATATTTCATGAATATCTTGTCTAAGAGACAAAGGTTTCTCCAAGCGCCGACCGCGGCAACCGTCGAGGGAAATTCCTCGGAAAAAGATTATCACCCGGGCGGCCAACATGAATACAATGAAAGTCATTTTAACTATAAAAGGGATTTCAATAGGCTATATTAAAGCATTCTAGAATTTTTGTAAGGACATTGTACAGACAGGTAATTTTTTAGATTGAAACATTCATTTTGCTGGGCGCTAGAATACGAGTTACTGAAATTTGATGGTTTATGATGGCAGGATTTAATATTTGGATTTCAGCCCCTATTCTAAGAGTGAATATAAAAATAGATCAATTCTCTTATGGGTGTGTCACGGAAAAGGCAGGTGAATTTGGTGCTATAAAATCTGTCACTTAAGAGGAATGATCCGGCAATGGCGAATTTTAGATCAAAATAAAAATTATTATCCATCTCCTAGAGTGAAAAGGTTTCCGGGTAGAAAAACCAAACCCAAACCAAAAAACTGACATAAGTGAGCCCGAGCAGAAACCGAAAACTCTTATTTATTCCCTACCGATTTCCAAAATCGCATACACAGTGTGTCCCACAAGTTTTAAGACTATGACAATAAAAACAACCCTACAAGAGCCATTTTCAGGAAATTTTGGCAACTATTTACTACAAACTTCGTCTCACCTCAGACAAAGTTTCATATCCATCGAATCAGATGCAAATGTTCAGTAGCAGTTTGCGTAGTATCAAAGGGGTCGCGGTCATGATTTCATCTTGAAGGAAATAACGAACAACGTGTTGCGATTAAATTTTGCATTAAAGCTGGCAAAATTGCATTGGTATCGTTCTAAATGTTAAAAATGGCTATGGTGGATCCACTATGTCTCGTGCTACTGTTTTTCGGTGGTATAGCCTTTTGCGGAGTATGGTTTTTTCACTCCAAAGGCATCGTCCACAAAGAATTGTAGTAGTATATATAATTGCAATAGTATTGGAACAATCATTGAAAAATCATTTTGTGGAAAATTCAAAAATTTTGGGGTGTAAAGTAAAAACTCCTTACTTTGATAGAGAAGGTTAATTATTTAACCTAAATAATAAGTTATTAGAACAGATATATCAACAAGGACTGTCTTAATATATCCAAAATCAAATACGTTTACTTTTCTTCTGCATTATATAAAGGTAGGGATTTTTCTGTCTTCGATGAACGGATAGTTTATTTTAATTACAAATTTCCTATTGTGTAAATACGTTTGAAGCCATTCATAATATCGCCTGACACCAATTTACATAGCTTGTTAGCTAATATATGAATATTAACATCAATCAATTAGGACAGTAATTATATAGTTAACACGTTCAAGATTTCTATCACTGAAATTTGAAACCCCTTGAGGATGTTTCTTGCTCCTTTATTTTGTTGAAAACCAAATTGGTTTTCACATAAAGATTGAATTTTAGACCAAAGCCGAATAAGAACTGTGCTGCACACTTCTCCGATATTTTTCAGCGCTAGTCAAAATGGAAACAGGCTTAAATCTACCATATTTAATAATACGTTTTCCCTTTCTTCCCGTTGCACCTGAGCACGTTCCACGTCTCTATGCACATTGGAAGAATTGATTTCCAGCACTTTCTTCCCAACGGTCTTCATCTAACGCACATTGCAACTAAATCGTCCTTAAACGATCTCACACCTTAAGTGTTTAAGTTAAGGAATATGTGACACTTCAATATATATACCAGGCCCGAGTCCGAAAGTTTCCCAGTTCGGTCGAGGTTTGACCACTTTCTAATCCGCACTACATTTCTATTGCGCTTTAAACATTTTTTACCTTGATTAGTGTTTTGTTTGTTAAATTGACAAAATTATTCGGTTAAAACTATTATTCTGAAAATAATACTTCGATAAAATTAAAATTAATTTTCAGAAAACAAGACCACTTTTGAGTGTCAAAGAGTTGGAAATTTAATAAAAAAAATATGAAAGCAAAGTTATAACGAATCCGAGTTTGGAGAAAATTTGAAATAATAATGAGAGGCAGAAAGAGAAAACAAATAACTGCGTGAAGATAATTTGCCTCAGTTTACAGATATTCTTAGAACACATGGTAAAAAGTATGAGCGATGAGTAGGCTTAGTGAAAATTTTGCATGTAAGAAAGGAGCGTTGCACTCGCTTGAGGAATGGATTAGAGCAGACTCGAATCTGCTTCACACACGCATTTTCAAATACAAAATTTAACCACAAAATTTGTTACACTTTGTATTTGAAACAAGAATCATGATATAGACCGATATTATTAGTGTTGCCATTTTAATACCTCTGTAAGGTCCGACACGGCTCTAGTACTGCCCAAATTCTAAGATGATCTATGTTACGAGGGCGAGCCCTAGTCCGTACAGACCTTTCCTCAGTTGGTAACAGCAATAAGCATGGGAGAGACGTGAACCAAGAAACAAAAATCTAAAATCTGGAGGAAACACCGAATCTACAAGATAAGAAAAATAAATTCATTATCTTATACTACTCATTTTCCCCCCTCAGAAGTGAATTAAATGGGTGCGCAATGGTCATAAATATTACCTTATACCCATTTTTCTTTTAAAAAAATTAAATTATCCATTTCCAGTCTTAATTAAACTTAATAATCAATATTTTTTCTTATATAGCCTATACTGAAGTTTCAGTATTCACATTCCATCTTTTCGCGAGGATGATTCAAAATTATTCGTAAAAATTTCATAAACTCTATTGACTACTTTATTTTCATTTCCTCAGAAAGCAAATCGAAGGTTAACCGAACATATTTTGGAAAGAGCTTATGACTGCTAACTGCATTATCAAGCTATATGCTTTAAAATGCTCATCGTTTCCATGAAAACGTTAAAATTTGGGAGTTACGCTATTTTATTTATCCTCCAACTCCTCTTTTTTCAAGTTTTCAATAACAATGCAGACGGAGCACTATGGGGCCCAGTGCAAACCCTTTGTTCTGGGGCCCGCATAACAACCACTCACAGGAATGAAATATAATGAATGACCGATAATATTAAACAATTTATTTTAAGTACACTTCAACAATACTGATGTTAAAAAATAAACACAGATATGACGGATAAATGACATAAATGCTCATATCTTATCACAGCAACCGTTTGCGGTATTTCATTTCAGTTAATTGCTTTCTTTTGGCTTGAAATCAATAGTCTTTATGATATCATTTCTCATCAAATTGAGTGAAAGCAACTTTGAATTATTCAATCTGAAAACGTGTTTTTTTCCAAGCCAATGTCACAATACACGATCTTTAAAAAGTTAGTACTTTAGTAACTCTAAGTGGCGAGAATTGTTACGTGGTTGAGTTGCAAAAAAGTAGTGGATGCATAATTTTTTATAATCTTAAAAGAGGAAATATAATTTTAACTACACAGAATTAATTTGAACGTAATTACTTTATTTTCTTATCTGCGGCAAGTGTACACCGATAACGTTCGGGTTTCGAGCAAGTTCCCAGCGTTACTATGCCACTGAAAGCAGGCGAGCAGTTTTAGATTATTCTTTTCCATCCTTAACAAAATTTTTACCATAATGGCACGAAAAAGTTTCCGGATTTGAATTCATTGAATATTCACCTTTTGTCGAGTGGATCTGAATTCCGATTCATCTTCGTAGACCTTACGTTATAGCTGATCCTGAAAAGGTTCAACCAACAACTGAAAACTTTAGATTCCCAGGAGCAATTTCTGAGCGATTTCAAGGGCTTCCCTTTATAGAAAACGATATCAGACGTTTTAATTAATGCACCATAAACTCGGAGCACACGATAATTGCCTGTTATTTTCACAAACATACGGTCCAAACCTGTGCAATTGATTCTGTAAACGAAATTTCTGACATCGGAAGCAAGTCAATCATCGAGCAGAGCATACATACATAAACATCGATATTAGTGATTGGCTTTCTCTCCTTGACCGATTAAAAATTCTGAGGTGTCTTATCGATTCTTCTTTATCCTTGCAAAAATAGCATCTCAAAACGCCATTCCCATTCTTTCTCTAAACAATGGAACAAATGGTAAGAGGAGAAATAAAATATGGATATTTGTTTAAATTTTACCTATAATACAGGTTGAATCATCTCGCTATTTTCTTTCTTCCCCTAAATATTTCGTATTCAAATATCATTGTTGGGTAAACCTAATGATAATTGCACCTCATTGTATGGAATAAACTAAATTTATTAAAATATACTTTTCAAACGAAACAACTGCCCTAAAAAATCATCCCTTCCAAATACCTTCGGTATTATCACTTAAAATGTCAGATTTTTAATGAGACTTGCCGACAGAATATTTACGAGTATCATACAAAAGGTATGCTTATTACTTACCAAAACGTTATTTGCTATTACTCCAACAAACGATTTCTACCAAATCAATGAGACAATAACTGCTTTCGTGAAAAATAAAAAAGCCATAACTTCGCACTTCCTTCTTGAAAACCAACTACATTTTCCTCAATAAATCTGACATGACCCACTTTAATTCGCATACTTTCACACGCATCCTTCAAGGGGTTTCGCGCTCATCCCTTTTCCTAGGGAAAAAAAAACATTTAAATTTGAGGGATATCGTCCTTATGATCTATAATATTCTCCAACGGATAACTATGGTGAAAATTTATGCTAGCATAAGCGGAAAATTCCATCTCTGGTAATATTGAGACGCGCTAAATGCCACGCAAGTGTCACGAAGTAAACACAAAAACCCATTTCCAGCATAAAAAAGTATGGAAAGGTTTAACGTAAACTGTTAAAAAGAAACATACGGATTCACGGTGTAAAAAAGTTGGCTCGGTTTGTTGAATGATATCGGAATTTCTGAGAGTTCTGAGATCGGGAGTAAGGCAATCATCGAGCAGAGCATACATACATATACATCGACATTCGTGATTGGCTTTGTCTCCTTGACCGATTAAAAAAACTGAGGTGTTTTATCGAGTCTTCTTTATCCTTGCAAAAATAGCATCTCAAAAATATTTCGTATTCACATATCATTGTTGCGAAAACCTAACGATAATTGCTCCTCATTGCGTGGAATAAACTAATTTTTTAATGTATACTTTTCAAACGAAACAACTGCCCTCAAAAATCATCCCTTCCAAATACCTTCGGTATTATCACTTAAAATGTCAGTTTCTTAATGAGAATAGCCGACAGAATATTGACGAGTATCATACAAAAGGTATGCTTATTACTTACCAAAACGTTATTAGCTATTACTCCAACAAACGATATCGACTACATCAATGAGACAACTGCTTTCGTGCCATACCTTCACACTTCCTTCTTGAAAAACAACTACATTTTCCTCAATATTTCCGACATGACCCACTTTAATTCGCATACTTTCACACGCATCCTTTCAAGAAGTTTCGCGCTCATCCCTTTTCCTAGGGAAAAAACATTTAAATTTGAAGGATATCGTCCTTATGATCTATAATTTTCTCCAACGGATAACTATGGTGAAAATTTATGCTAGCATAAGCGGAAAATTCCATCTCTGGTAACATTCAGACGCGCTAAATGCCAAGCAAGTGTCACGAATTAACACAGAAACCCATTTCCAGCATAAAAAAGTATGGAAAAGTTTAACGTAAACTGTTAAAAAGAAACATACGGATTCACGGTGTAAAAAAGTTGGCTCGTTTTGTTGAATGATATCGGAATTTCTGAGATTTCTGAGATCGGGAGTAAGGCAATCATCGAGCAGAGTATACATACATATACATCGACATTCGTGATTGGCTTTGTCTCCTTGACCGATTACAAAAACTGAGGTGTTTTATCGAGTCTTCTTTATCCTTGCAAAAATAGCATCTCAAAACGCCATTCCCATTCTTTCTCTAAACAATGGAACAAATGGTAAGAGGAGATATAAAATATGGATATTTGTTTAAATTTTACCTATAATACAGGTTTAATCATCTCGCTATTTTTTTCTTCCCCTAAACATTTCGCATTCGCATATCATTGTTGCGTAAACCTAACGATAATTGCACCTCATTGTGTGTAATAAACTAATTTTTTAATGTATACTTTTCAAACGAAACAACTGCCCTCAAAAATCATCCCTTCCAAATACCTTCGGTATTATCACTTAAAATGTCAGTTTCTTAATGAGAATTGCCGACAGAATATTGACGAGTATCATACAAAAGGTATGCTTATTACTTACCAAAACGTTATTAGCTATTACTCCAACAAATGATATCGACTACATCAATGAGACAACTGCTTTCGTGCCATACCTTCGCACTTCATTCTTGAAAAACAACTACATTTTCCTCAATATTTCCGACATGACCCACTTTAATTCGCATACTTTCACACGCATCCTTTCAAGAGGTTTCGCGCTCATCCCTTTTTTAGGGAAAAAACATTTAAATTTGAAGGAGATCGTTCTTATGATCTATAATTTTCTCCAACGGATAACTATGGAGAAAATTTATGCTAGCATAAGCGGAAAATTCCATCTCTGGTGACATTCGGACGCGCTAAATGCCACGCAAGTGTCACGAAGTAAACGCAGAAACCCATTTCCAGCATAAAAAAGTATGGAAAGTTTTAACGTAAACTTAAAAAGAAACATACCGATTCACGGTGTAAAAAAGCTGGCTCGGTTTGTTGAATGATACGATGTTTGGGAAATTTCAAGTTTTAAGTCATGAAAAAATGTAATCGTGGCAAAATAGGTCTTACCTCTATCATAGAGTGATGCAGATGAGCCATTTGACTAGTTGTTCATGGTTCAGAGGGTTGAAAAGAAACGAGTGTTGTCAATTACCCTCCGCGCACCTTAATTCTGCCCTGCTCGTGGATTCATATACCGAAATGTAATGCTGAGCTTTTATCGATTTTCTATATGAGCTAAGTTAGGAATCACCTAGTAATATTGTTATTAATGGCTCCGCAACTGCGTACTCATTTGCGCAACTACAATTCCAGCACGGGAATAACTGTAATTTTTGTAAAAACATTGAGAATGTTTTCTTCCAGAAAAGTGAAATCTTCTAGTAAGAATAATAATTCCAAATAAGCAAAAATTTTTATATGGCGAAAAGTCACCTAAGTGCGAATTCCTGCACCCTTTATATTCAGTCCGGTCAGTGAAGATTTCAGGCATTAAAATGATTGATAGTATAAAATATCATTCACGAAAAATTCATCCGAAGTAGAAGCAGCATAATAATCCAAAGATTTAATTTAATATAAATGCGGAATAATGTTCTAATCAACAAAATTACACGCATTCAAAAATGAAGAAGAAAGAGCTACTACTTACTCGTCTCGCAGTTGCTTGGGAGAATAAACATCTTTGATGACACATCTTCATTCATCGGCTATTTCGCTCTATATTGACTCCTCCTCCGATGTCCGTCTCGCACAGAGAGAAAGATGCAACTGAAATCTGCGGGTACCGAACACGCCCCTGCCCACGTTTTCTTCAATTAGTAAACAATAGTTAATATCTTCAGTAATCTTTAAGCTGAACAACGTTGCCATGGTTGCAATGTCTCTCCATCTTTCCTTTGTGGTCCTCTCCAAGATGTAATGCTGTAACCCAAGAGCAAAATGACACAGAACAGCAGACGAGTCTTCAAGTAGTTATGTGTACGCCTCTAGATCGCGCTAGTGGAGCTTTTGAAATTAGCCCAAAAGACTCCGTGCCATGTTGTCCAGTGGGTTCGAGCCGATTTCATCTTGATCCAAAAATTATTTCCATGATTATTCATCGGCATCACTATTATAATATACAGTATACACTAATTAATTTCAATATATTCCATATCTATAAATACGAGTCAGAGCGACGTTACCGCTCCAAGCGGCCGAAAAAGTATTCCTCGGCGAACCTCGCCCTTTGATGAATTACAAACGAGCAAATGAGTAATTCACCTCATTATCCCTAATTATCCTCAAATCTGTTGCTGCAGCATAAAAATTTCGGAGCTATATTACTTTGGATTTTAATATATTATCATTTATGATCTTAATTTGATTAGATATTATTATGGAAATTTTTAATATGAAGATGTTCCGCGAGACATATACGAGAAATAAAATGAAAGAGTGGGATTTCACCCGTATTATAAAAAGAATATACTTAAATAATGTTCAATTCCCTTTAATTTTAATGACATAAATCAAGTTGAAGTACTTTACGTATATTCTCAGGGAAAAAATCAAGGAAAAAGTTACCTTTCTTCATCAAAATATGAATGAAGATACTCATTTTTACAGCAGCGTCACCCACAAACCATCCTTTGTTTCTTCTGAAATTTTTAAAGAAAGGGATCAAATCAGTACACGTGTGTTCGGATGATGTACTTAAAAATAAATTTAAATTCAATCACTGATAATGATATTGACTATTAAAATGATAGGTGCAAAAATATGCATTATTGCGAAATAATTAAATCGTAATGCAAACTTTGAAGTCAAAATTAATCTATATTGATATTAAGAGTATTACGAGGAGGATCTGAAAAGTTTCCGACCCCAGATTTTTCAGAAATCTTCAGAAAATTTTCAGAAAACATATCGAGAAATGGCGAAATGTCGGAAACTTTTCAGACCACGCTTGTATCGGCAGAAGGATTCGCAAACCTTTTCGATTTACTCTGCGAGTGTATTTCTTCATATGATATCAATTTCTAAAAACCTCAAATAAACATTAATTCATTCTTAACATGTTTCAGTTGATCAATTTCGAAAAGTTAAGTTCCTTTTGTCGTTTCATTGAAAGTTATCAGCAATCCTATGAGGTCGATCTAAACCTTTTCACATAGTTATGCTTACGAATCCGCATGAAAATAATAAAAATAACTGCCTTCAGTGCGAGAAGAATGGAAAAATTCTAAAATATCTGCGAGGATTTCATTTTAATTAATAATTTGGCATCTTATCCTTTATCTATCTCATCATTTCCTTGAGTAAAGTAATACCAAAGGTAGTATTCCTCAATTCCAAGTCGCTTCAAAAACGACTCAGAATAATCATGTCGAACTTTTCCTTCTATTCTTGTTTTTATAGTCATCTCCGGCATTATTTTGCAAAAATTTTTATAATTACGGATGAATGGCAAACTCTGTTTATGTGGACTCTCATTTGAACAAAAATTGATGGCTAAGAATCAAGGTTTTTCAAGACAACGGAAAATATTCTCGAAAAGGAGTTTTGGTCCTGCGATGTGCCACCAAAATAAAAACTAGCACATAGTTGGAATCTGCTATTCTTCCACTGCAAGATTTGAAGATTGCTTTATCGTTGAAGATTATCGGAGATATGACCATAAATGGCACAATATTAGTGTCTATCACACTTAGAGAAAATGCTGTGTGATGTAACCAATAACCTTGGTCTGCCGATCTCAAAGAGATAATTAAATTAAATTTAAGCAATTAAATAGCTGAATAAATTTAAGAAATACTACACTCACCATATAGTTAAAACCAAGCGAGTAATTGGAACGCGAGAAAAACACCGAAGTACTCTGCTTAAAAGACGATTTTCACTAACTTTTAGATTGTAAATTAGATTTAGCCTTCTTTATTTTAGTTAACAATTTGAGTAAAATTCAAGTCGAGCAAAACGTAAATCTTAGGTATCGCAACAGCGCAGAAATAATGTCGGAAACTGAGAGTGATGTATATGCTTTTAATGTTGTATTTCACATTTCTTTGTTGGAAGATTCTTAAACATCAAATTGAGTCGACTTTCTATGTCATTTGAAATATTTTAGAGACCAAATCAGCTTCGACGAATGGATATCTCGAATGGGGGACATCAAAAATATAGATTACAAATGTTGGAGTGGAATTTTGGAGGTGTAACAAAACTAGGCAAACACATGAAATATTATAATAAATAATCCTCTATAAAAAGCCTTATATCTCTATAATTCGTCATGTTAATTTGCTATAGTATAGAAGAAGATACACTTTTCATCTCGTTCTTGGCTGAGAAAATATGAAAGCTACTCCTTGTAAGTGATGCTCAATAGAAGTATTCCTCCTGGTTACTCTTAATCGAATGCTAGGAAGAGTGTTTTTTAGGGTCATTGCGCTGCACTTATGTATACTTCATCCCATTGTAGGAGAACAAAGGCAAACAACCTAACTCCCCAACTTTCTTATTCGTTCCTCTCCAAAGCATCTCGTAGTTAATGGTAGATGGCTTAAGGATCCGACCTGTCGTCATGTTAATGACGAACATGTTAATGTCGTCATGTGAATGACTTTATACACATGCATAATTGATAAAGACTTCGCATTCAGCTTGAACATCACTTTTCATTCATATAATCATCATAAACTACTAAAATCCGCAAAGATATGTTGGTCGCTCACTGCATGAATACAGAAAAATTGAAAAATAACTCAGAACATAATACATAACGTATTTCATAGATTCGGAAATTGAAAATGTGATGCTTCGTCTTAATATTCTGTTTTGTGTATTTACCGGAAGATTGAAATGAAATTTGTCTGCACTGCATCGTTTATTACAATGTGACGATACCAAAATAGTGGACGAATTCCTTTGTAAATATTTAATAATTAATAATAAATGACCCGAGATTAGGGGAGCTGGGTTAGCAGTCATGTCGCTATTTTCACTTGGTAATCCTTAGCTTTTAAGGTGCAATGTTAAACTCATTTCCTCCATCTTACTTCATACAGTGTCGAGTTTCTAGAAAAACCAAACGATAAAAATATTTATTTCCCGACAAAGTTTAACAAAAATAGTCGCCTAAGAAGACGAACGTATATCCTTTTACTTTCTTAAAAGAAAAAGTTTTCTTTTATAATAGTGCTAATATAGTGCCGGTTGCCTGAATGTCCTCCAATCATAAATCATAGAAATTACTAAGATAAGACACTATTCACAGGAAACCAAAAAGCTTCCTTATCATCAGTCTTCCACTTCTAAAACCGCAAATGGGATTTTATCTATCTTAAAAATATCAAATAATTTTTGCGAAGGTTATTAAACCGTTATATCTTAGTTTTTGGAAGGAAACGGACGTTTTTCTTCGACTGAAGGGAAATCCGCTGATAAGGGAATTGGAAAGAAAACGCAGTTAGGTTTCATCATCAAATATTGTTGATTGCCAAAGTCTCTGAAATCGGCGGCGATATTAAGAAAAAAACTGTTCAATAAAGGGACTGCGCGACGCTTTTTTTAAGCTCAAGTATCTGCAGATGGCTGAGCGTGATGACAACCATTATGATAGCTCGGGTAAACGAAAGATAGCTCATCTATCTTCCTAAAAAAAAATCATGGTGCAGTAATCAGAGTAAGCCTATAGAGCTAAGTACAAATGCGGTTATCTGGTGCAGGATGTGTGTGATGAGGAGAGAAGTGAAGCAAGTCTTACACTTTCTGATACATGGATTCGGGAAGGTCCTAGGATCTTTTACGTAGCGAATAAATAGGATGATTTAATTTAAACTTTTCAGGTTGAAAATTATTGATACACAGATATACTAGAATAACGGATCAATACTATCACTGTTTGAGTAATAGAGCCCAATATACAACTTTCTTTTTGAGCGATACTTAAATTCAGTATCAGCTACAATATTCATTTCGAATAAGATGTCTCACAAGGCAAATAGGTGAGTTCCAATTGTTATGTATTGGTAAAATGTCAGGATCTCTAAGTAAGAAACACCGAGAAGCGACAAAAAGTTTGCCTTGCTTCTTTTGAAGCATCTAAATTAGGAATCACATGGCTGCACTTAATCGAATCTAAGGAAAATTGTTCTAATTCATGTGGTGATAAAAAATTGCAAATAATTGTTAACGGCTTATTATTGAAAGATTAAAACTCAGTCTGAAGCATCTTTTTGATGAAACAAGATGTGCACTCATTTGTATGTAAACTCGGACCAACTGTATGTACAAAATGCAAAAAGAAATTCTGTATCTGCATCTACGGTATTGTGCATCTGCATTTTTTAACATCACTTGGTGCCCGAAATCTGTGGGTGATAAATGTGACCAGTTGTTCTCAATAGCCTCTGCTAATTGCCGTTTTTTAACTTCAATTAGCGTAATGTAAATTTAAAAATACCAAGTTCCCTTACTTAAGCGTGGAAAAATTAGCAAGTTCTTCGTACGGAGAGAGTTAAAATTGTCTGAAATGGGTTAAATTCGAAAATTAACGTTGAATTAAAATTAAAACTTCTTTCTGTGTATAATTTAGCAACAGATAGAAAGATCGAAATCCAGAAATATTTCTACTTCTCATAAGGAGATAGTAAGAAACCTTGGCTACAAATTATTACCCACTTCTTACTAATATCAATTAGTGAGTGCTCCGCATGTACTGAATACGCTAAAATAATAACTTCTACTCCATTAGCTTTAGGGGAAGACGTCGCGACGTCAGTTTATGAGATTTTACATGTCGAAAGTAAGCCTGAAATAAAATGTGACTGTTATTTACAAGATGCTGATCGCTGAACATTCCACATTTTTGATATCTCATAGGAAAGTTACTTCAATAATAACAGACAGTTATTTCTAAACAAGAGATAAGAAAATACGAATATGAATCCGTTTTTATTTTAATGCATCTTTCTTAAGAATTTGTTAGGTCCTCTGAAGACGTTCATAAGCAAGGCTGTTTTATGCATTCTCAAGAACCTTGAAGTACCTCATTTCCGTAAAATATGATTTAAAATAGTAAACAGCCATTTTAATACTGTGAGAGGAATAGAAGTATTCTTCCGGTAACTCTCTCGAATCATAACACCAAACTAACTTTTGGCGGAAAATTTCTTTTTTTCCGGCAACTCCAATTGAAAATGGAGTTTGAGGTTTGATGAGAAGGGCATGGATGCTGCAAATAGAGGATGCCAAGCTTAGAAATCGGCAATGTAAGGTGTTCAGCGCTGTTGCATTTTGTGTTGCTGTTGTTTAAAAACAGAATACTTATAGCTTTCCAAGGTACAAACTACTGACCATCCCTCCATTTGTTACTAAAATCTCATTCATTTAGGAGGGTGAGAGAAAAAAATAAAGAGAAGGCTTCGATAATGCTTTACTTCGCAAAGAGTAGCTTTCATAAGATTGTTTTACGCGTTATAATATCGATTTTAACATTTTAAAATTTCATCCAAATACAAATTTTATCTGTAATGATATCTTCCATTCCAAATAATTTTACATATCGAACATCTATTTAGCCTACCCCCTAGGAGAATTCTCTCATGAATTTTATATGAATTCTCTCTTCTAATTATCTTCATTATTTTGTATAAAATGTATCATGGTGATCTGAGATTAAATTAAATTATAGTGGGGAAAAAACCCTCAATTCATTGGTCTAAAAGAATATCTTTTTCCGGTTTTTAGATTCCGTTTTATTTAATTAATCACGCCTGAGCAGCATGACTCTTCATTTAGTTCCTTTCTTCCCTCATACTAAAATGAAAAAGTAATCACTTTCTCTACGCAACTTCCTTCCCTCGATCGAAAACTAAATTCATGGGAAACCCGCTTCCTACATAAATCCATATGTGATCTATTTCTTTTCTCCGCAGCTGTTCCTTGACAGATAGACAGATGAAAACCAACACAATAAAGCACTACATCGATTGAGCAATATTTTATTAACAAACAGAGGAACAGCCAGTTTGATCGCTCTGTTTTGCTAGATAAGCGATTCTCTAGCGATAACGCTGAAAAAAGGTTTCTTGTTTAGTTGATACAGAAACGACGCCTTCTTTTTCTGCAATATTTATTTTTCTTATCCCGCTTCATACCTAACTTTCTCTGTCGATTAGTTTATAAGCTATATCTTAAACTAAACATGATGTCATTGGTGGATTTTGAAGACTTGTTTGGAAGAACGTAGCATTGTTTTCTAGTTTTCAGCACTCTGTCTCGACGGTTTCGGATCTCCGCAGATTTTTGGTATAAAATGTGAAAGAAATCTATTCTTTTGCTTCCAGTTTCGATGGCTCATTGCCAGTAGTTTCTTTTTTGTAAAATTTGTCCCGCCAGATTGTTACTCTCTTGCGATTTTCTAGTCTAGGTTTGAACATTGCTAATCTAGGATGGTATTTCCTGATTTACGGTGGCTCATTTTTATTTATCCTTTGCAATATTTTAGCCTTCTCAGGTTATTATTTAGGTATACATGCACAACGCAGATATAAAAACAAGATGTCCTCGGAAATTTCGTTTTCAAAAATTTCCTTCCCAAAGTTATTTCGATTTTCATTGGTAGGTTTTTGTTCAGCTGAGGCTAGCTTTTGTATTCATTGTATTTATTCACTGCATTGTACATACTTAAGTATTATTCTTCTCCAGTGAATCGGAAAATCCTGCCAAATCCTGTTGGTTTAGCCGTTCCTTCTACGCCTATCTTAAAATAATATATTATTGCCGTAATTGTCTCTACTCAGCTATCAAAATGCCATAATGTTGCGAAAAATTCAATTTATGTCAAGGTATCTTAGAAAAACTTTACGCTATTATTTTTCAATCAGAACCGTTCCCTAAAAAATTTGCTTGCTTCAGAAAAATTGGTATGAGTAAATAATCGCCTCTGGATTAATCAAAGTTTTTACCGGTGATATTTTTACTACCTGAGAATATTTGTAATCATTTCCCCTTAAATAATGCACGGTTGATATATCCTTTGCTCAATCGGAGTATGTGATAATCCAAAGAGACGTGCATTGATAGACAGGAGCCAATAATGGAAATGTTATATTTTTTCTTAAAACAGATTCTGATCTCTTTCCTTAACTACAGAGCACCTGAAAATCATATCTAAGATTTCAATTCTCAGAAGCTATACATTATGTTATACATTTTCTTAATTAATGTACAAATTTCAGCAGCTTAAATACACATAACATTCTTCAGAGAATGGAAACGTAAGTCGAAATTCATTACCCTCTTTATACCGAATTCTCTTATTAGAGTTACTGTCTGCTTCATATACCACAGAAAATCAATTCCGAAATAATTTGGGAGATATGATTCATGTGAAGTATTCACAATAATAATCAAGCTCGCGAAAATGTTTCATCACATTATTCCGTACATCTATGTATAGAACAACATTGCCCTGCTATGTTATAGTTCTGTTTCTTCGCTCTCATTCAAAGCTGAGTTCAAACGTAATAATATTGGGCATAACGACTACCGGAAACGATTTCCGACGGATTCAGTAGCTCATTTAATATAACAAATCCTTTTCATTTTTACCAAATCACTAACATAACCTTTAAAAAATTATTTTTTATCATCCTTGGTTATTTTCATTGAGGCAGTAGTTGGATTAGAAAATTTTAGGTACAGGTTCTTAACCCTACAATATATGCATCCACGCAATGCGATCATAAGTATAGTTTTATTATTAGTATCATTATAAATTTCCGCCGCAGTTAGACATAATTCTGGTGGCAATAAGATAAAATTACAATTAATATACAATTATACTTGCAATTTTACACATATAACATTATGATATCGCACAATTCCTACAATTTTGTTAATAAGATTACGATCGAATTAGTTAAGATAAAAATAATTACTCAATAAACAAACAACATGCAGCACAAAATAATATATGCAATATAAAGAAAGCGTCATTGCCTCATCATAGTAATTATTTATAAATTTTGAAAACCTCACCCACAGTTATCAAGTTACCAATTCATTTGCATCATAAAAAATAAGTAAATAAAAGCATAGTTACTCACGCAAGATTTTTCAGGGTTCCTGGTAGGCCTTCACGTCTTCCATTGTGGTCCCGGGGCACATATCGTATAAATACCAAAGATGACATTTCCTACATTACTCTAATCTACGACACTTTATGATGAAATGAAATATTCCATTATCCAGCACTGTAATTATACTCTCGAAGTAACGAGCGGATTTTGGTACTCTGTTGGAAAGTATAATCCACGTAATGATTCAATTTAATTATCGATCCCTTCTGGTTGGAATTAAAATTCGTTTTTTAAACGACTGTAGATACAAAATGAATGAACGCTCCATACCGATTAACGTGTATGGTGTCAATTAAAAAATTGTTATAAATATCTGAGAATACAAAGAAAAATACCTATGAAAATCGTAAAAACTAACATATACCGCTAGGAATATCGTTCTGCTAATCATTTGTAGTATAGAATAATGAACTGGCTCGTTGAACTCGAGAAATTCTATGAACAGGTTCACGCGAATTTGAGGATTATCATAATAGATCCAATTTTCATCGCCAGTATCAATTCAATGCAATAAAAGCATTTCTCTTTTGTCGTTCAAAGAACAGCTCGCAGGAGACACTTATCTTTCACCTGGAATGAAATTCAATTTCCTTTTCTTTTCTTGGACCATTTCTATTGTATGCAGCATTATAAATTGTCATAGCAAATGTTACGGTCTGATATTGTGAATTTCACATCAGTAAATGCGGCAGAGAAATTAGTCACTTTTCTTAAAGTAAATAATGATTCCTATGAGTAACAAAGCTTTGTCGGAATTGCACCTGGCAGGTGGCTGGCCTGGTCCATGGACCGACAATTTCTTTAATTTCACTTCCGACGCAAATTATGCAGGAATTTATTTATTTTTTCTACTGGAAATTTACCGCCTCTTGAAAAAGGAACTTAGCGGAATATCGGACGGATTTTGGTTATCTCAGAGTACTCTGGTGGCGGGTTCCTCACAACTGTTTATGAACCGGATGTCACGCGGCAAATTGCCTCAAACAAACATCTCAGGTGTATTTCGTAGAAAATAATTCAGCGATGAGTGATATCTTAATTTATGGCTGTGAATTCATACATAAAGTTAGCCTCGGTATACTTTAATTGCTTCATTGCTACGCTAGTTTGATGTTTGCATTTGTCGTCTGCTCTTCAGAGCCAGGTAAACTATATATTTCATGCTTTGCATTCACAGTTTTTATAAATAAGCATATGATTTGGCGATAGCTCTCACCGGTTTTTTTAAAAAAAGCATATTTACTTTTCACATCAGAGGTAGTTGCAGCCAACTCTTATCTTCGTTAATTATTTTCAGTTTTAAGTAAATGTCAATCAATGAATAATATCAAGTAGGTTACACTCAACAATGACGCACGAATGTTATTCAAGAAATATTAAACGGACTATTTCCGCGTCTTTTTATTTCCCTTTACTTCATATAAGTTTTCGAATGAAAGGACAGACAAAAACTTCCCTAGAATGAATCTGAATGTGATGAAGTAAACCGGACGTTTTCTTGGTGTAGTTACGAGTTTGAAGTATTAAATTAGTCTTAAGTTTGCAGCCACTTTGCACTTATATTCTTTATTATTTGGTAATGGCCTCTTTTCGAAGGATTAACCTTTCAGCCCAATCATGGCATAACTCCAAAATTTTTGTTCCCACAGAAATCGATGGACATAGAGGAAGCTGAGTAGTGATTACAGTTACTGAGTCGGTAAGTCAATTTCCCTTCCCTGATTTCTGATAAGATACCTTTTTCATTTATTTAAATTAGTGAAATTATAGATTAAAATTATTGTAATGTAAATTATGAAATAAGTTTTATTACAAATTATGATAGTAAATATTCATTTAAAATATATTCAGAAAACAAGAGATAACTTGTATAATGCCCAGATAAAATTTTTGTATACTGTTGATACTTGTAAGCAAAAATTTCAGTCTTACTATAATATTGTGTTTACTAGTATAAGATGCTCGATTTGAGATTGTTAGCATTTATTTAAATAAAACCTTGAATTTTATGTTTAGTGATACATTGGCCTCATTCTTGTCTCATATTTCTGGTATATGGTCCCTATAAGTTCATGCCATAACTGTGTAGATGTTATAGGTTCAAGATTTTGCCTTAATGGAAAACAACTTAAGTATTTATTTCTGAAACATTTTCTTGATCTAATTCATTCATTCTCTCTATAATTATGTACAGCGATTGATTTATGTTATTCTGTTTGTAGGTGGCAGGCCCTGGAATAGCTATCTGATAACAGGTCCGGTCACCACGGACTTGTAGGTGGCAAGATGCAAAGATGAAGACTTTGGCCTACATATCAGTTTTCACACTAAGTGTTGTCTCTTTTGTGTTACATTTAATAGCAGCCAGAACAAGACCTCAAATATCTTCGGGCAACGATAAATATTTTCTAAAGTTTCAAAACCTGTATTTTAGAGCTTACTTTTTAGCCTTGTTTTCAGACTGGCTGCAAGGACCATATGTATACAAACTGTACAGTCACTATGGATTCGCACATTCTCAGATTGCAATCCTATATATTGTGGGCTTTGCAGCCAGCGTAATGCTAGGAACTATCACAGGTCCCATTGCAGATCACTTTGGCCGCAAGAAAATGTGTATTGCCTTTTGTGTCATGTCTTCAGGATGTTGCCTAACAAAAATAAGTCCTAACTTTTATATCCTTATTTTTGGACGGATTCTTGGTGGAATCTCCACATCAATGCTATTTTCATCATTTGAAGCTTGGTGAGTGAAGCTTAAAAGTTAAAGGAAAAATTTATTTTAAGATAAACATGACCTTCTTCTCGTAATTAGAAGTTCAAGTACTCTTTTTACTAATTTTACTATTTTTCCATTAGTAATTTTATAATTGTAAGATATTATTTAAGCGTTCAAGATTATGGCCTTAATGCTGTTTTAATAATATAAATTTTTCATTTCTTCACTGGATGATATATTTGATGTTTCTCATATTCTGGCCAAGGTGTAGAAATGGTATTTATCTAAAACAAATGTACATTTTTATTTACATTAGGAAGAATTGTACGAACAATTTCCTTTAAATGACATGATTCAAAGAATTACTCTATTGCATGTCATTGAATGTAAATTAATTTTCTTAAACTCTTCAAGTAAACAATATTTTTATGAGTGTAATATGAATTTCTTCATGGATATAGCTGTGCTAGTCTCTTCTGGTTCCTTGTTGGTTATATATAGGCATGTGCTAATTTCATTTCCTTACATTTATGCACATAGGTTTAGTATTCTTTTTTCTATATCTTTCTATTTCATCTCTGCATTAATTAACTTATTTTTCTCTCCAAAACCTTGGGATTCTTTCGCTTAACAATTTATTATTGAAAATCTTAAACTGTTCTTGAACTGTTTCTCTTGAATACTTGAAATCTTTCTACTCTCTCATTATTTTTCTGTATTTTTTGTTTAGAATTTGTTCTTTAACTGAATTTTCATGCATTGCTATTTTTTTGATAAAAAATAGCATATAATAGGAGAGAATTCTTTTCTCGTCTTATTTTGGTTTGTTTTTAAAAATCCAATAATTTTTGGTGTTTCTTATCTCTAAAGAAAATATTTCATGTTACATGTAGCAATAATCAATTTGATAAAGCAAATGTTTAGCTTATAGAGAAATATTTTATGCCTTTATTTACCATTTTTACGATTTCTAGAAGGTAATAAATTCCTAAGTTGAAATGTTGGATCTTCATTTTGAATTAATTGTACGGACATGTGTATTGTTAAATCAAAACCACCTATGGAAAAGTTATTTTCCTATATTACTGTGTGACATATTATATGTACATTTAATTTGAAGTATACTGCTCCAGTTGAAATATTGTTTGGTTACTTTATGTCTGAGTTTGTAGCAAAAAGAGTATGATTACCAATACATGAAAGTTGAATTTAAAATTTAAGACATTGGTATCTATAATCTTAATACTATTCTTCATTTCACTCTGATACACAATAAAATTGTGCTTGTAGATCTTTTCATTATGATTAATATTGAGATATTATACATGTAACCAAGCAAATAAACATGGTTAAGGCTTAAGCAATAACCATTCAGTGTCATTGATAAACAATATTAAATGACTTAGAGGACATATCATCTTTGCTGACTACTTACCTTTCCTTAAGTTTATCTAAGTTTTAGATTTGGAATTCATTACAGTTTTCAAATGATACATTTTTCTTTGAAACTTTTGCATTCACCATTTTTCATAAAAAGATACAGTTTAGATGTAATACCATCTCTGTTAAACTATGATAACCATTTCACTTTTTCTGTGCCTTATTCTCCCAAGGTACGTGCATGAACATGTAGAAGCTAGAGGATTTCCTCCAGAATGGGTTCCTGTTACATTTTCAAAGTCCACATTTTGGAGTGGTGTATTAGCAATGGCAGCTGGTATTGTGGCTAACAGTGCTGCAGAATGGGCTGATTTAGGTCCTGTGTCTCCATTTTTGTTGGCATTAATACCTCTTGCGATTTCGGGTGTTTTAGTATTATTTACATGGCCTGAGAATGTTGGACACAGTGCTCATTCTGACTCTACATTACCACATAAATCCAAGGTATTTATATGAATGTTTCATAGAGTTTTTTCTTTCACATTCTATGGCTCTTGATGTATACTGTTTCACTGTGACATTTCTTCTGTCAGCAGGTATTTGGCAGTGTGACTAAATTTTGCATGGATGGTCTTACATGCATATTATCTGTGGAGTCTATTTTTCTCCTTGGGGTGATACAATCGTTATTTGAATCAGTAATGTATACATTTGTATTCCTTTGGACACCAGTATTGGAGCCTGGACATCCTCCCTTGGGGGTCATTTTTTCATGTTTTATGCTGTGTATTATGATTGGTTCATCTTTATACTCTGTATTACTAGCCGCTGGTTATTCCTCCCAGGTAAACTTTGCTTTTAAATTACAAAGTTTTTCATGTAACTCCAATATTTTGAATTGTCACAATAAGCATTAATAATAACAGCTGAATTTCAATCGATGACATATAAATACAGTTGATTACCTAACTTTCTGATTTTATCAGCATTAAAATGGAACAGAATTTAGAAGAAAAGAATTCAGAAGACTTATTACATTTGCTACTTGACCCCATAAACCATTTAAAATAATTGTTTTGAACAATTAATTATAACATCCCAATAAAGCTTAATAAAACTGAATGATAATTCTAGTATTAAGGTGGAACATGTCTTTTATTCTAGAAGTCTCATTATGTACTTCTTTGTATGATACAGCAACTATTGACTCTGTCCATTGGATTGGCCATGGGCTGCACCATTGGATGTGTTCTATCATCCAGTCCTGAAACATCATTTGGAGCATTTTTAATTCTGGAAGTAGCCATAGGATTATATTTGCCATCTACCAGTCACCTTCGAAGTGCTTTACTTCCAGAGGAAATTAGGGCCAGTGTCACTAATTGGTTTAGAGTGCCAATGAACTTGCTGACATGTGGGGGACTTTTATGGCTCTGTGGGGACAATTCACCCACACATATAGCTTTTGCCACATGCTCTGGTCTACTGTTTCTTTCATTCATTCTTAGTGCACGCCTCACCCACAGGTGAGTTTATTATTGTAATTTATCTTTTCTTTAAGGGCACTGTGAACCCTTCAAGCTTCCTCGACAGAATTTCATACTTTTCACTGATGAACATTGCCAAAGTTCATAGGGTTTGTGAAATTTATGATCCCAAAGATTTTGTGTTGAGATATGTCATACGTCAGATAGGAAATCCTGTCTCTGTAAAGGTTGTCCAAATATTGTTTTAAAAATAACATTTGTATTTTAGAGAAGTATTTTCCATCCTTCATGATCTCAATCCACCCTTTTCATTTCCTCAAGAAAGCTAAGTCCCATCAAGTTGAATTTCTTTATTTAATTGATGCAGCTTAATAGTCTACGGATTCTTAGTTGACTGCTGAAATACATTTAAACCCTGTGGGTTTATTTGAATAGCATTGAAGCATCAGAGAATTTAAAAGATAAAAAAGTAAAATTAATCCAACCTGCTGAAGTCCCACTTCTGGTGCATCCAACCAGTTGGGAAGCAGTATCAGAAATTATAGTTAATTGATGAACTGATTTAACTAAAAAATTAATTTTCATGGCACTCAATTGTGGTCACAAGTTTTTATTTTTAACTTTAATGGAAAGCTTGCCAAGGACGTGATGCATAAAGCGTGTTTCCTAAAATATAATCCTTCAAGTATGAAAATAGAAATCTCTTCATGCAACTGATTTTTCTACATATTAATCATATCCAGCATGAGTCCTGAAATTCTTGCCATTATAAAGATTGATATTACCTTTATTCAAGAGAATATTTTAATGTTTAATAAAATTCACAGCACCAGGCAATTCGTTGAATTTAGTCAATTACCACTAGTTCACAGAATTGGTGAATCCATTATGGAAAAAAGAAACTAATGCTTATTTAAGTTTATCTTGTTCATGTATTTTGTGATGTTCAATACTTTCGTTGGCATACGATTCTAATATTACATTTAACATAATCTAATCAAATTCTATTTTCTGTATGTAATAGTATAAATTAGATTTCTCATTATTAACTTATTTAATCCTTCTATTTTAGGTTTGATGAAAAGATATTACCCCAAGATGAAGGCCTTATGGCAATAAATACTGCATAACATTTATGGGTGCTTATCAGTAAGTGATATTTGAAGACAATTAACTTGTATCTAACTAGCCTAGGGCATTGAACCAGAAAACTAAAACCGGGAAGAAAAATATTGTGGTTCAATGCCCTGATCTAGCCTGGTAAAAGATCAGGTAACTAAAAGTTTGATCTTGGGTTCCAAATTTATAAGCTATTATCCACATATTCCAAACTGTTGAAATTCATTCTCTTATTAAGAATTAAGAGTATTTTCAATTCCTCAAAAGAATATGAAAGTCATATTTTGTCATACAGAAGTTTAGGTTCAAATATTTTTGATGATTGTGCATATTCAAACAAAAATTCGAAAAGATTTTCTCTGTACAGTGTACATGAGAAATAAATCTTATGTGTTCTACTGATAGAAACATGGTATGGCACATGAATCTAATGTAGTAGTTCTGACCAAGGGTCAGCAATGGAAATGTCACTTCGAAGATAGGGGTATTGACACATGCCTGCAAGTCATTGTGCTGACAAATTTAGACTTGCGATTCTAAGTGAATTTCTATTGCAAGAGCAGTTCTTGAGAAGTAAAACTAATATAGAGGAAATAAATTTAACCAGTACACCAAAAGTATTTAATCATTATTTGTTTCTTGAGATAGACTCTTGAAGCAGATTTTAGAGTTGTCTCCGAGTATTTATTGGCAATTAATGTCAATTTTCCATCTTTGTTACGAAATAATGTATTTGTTACCAGTTGTTTCTTGAAAGACATTTTAAATAATTGTTGTTCCTTTTTTATTGTGATATATACCATCTCATATGTTAAGACTTGTAAGTTATCACCATTAACACATCTTCTTCAGAGGATTTTTTGGTATCTAAAAAGTTGTGTTCATTGTAAAGAATGTATCATTTTTCAGAGTTCAATATCTTGATGATGTCTATATTTGAATCATTCTTTGATATCCCTTATATTAATGTACACAAAGGTGGAAAAGGTGGTTAACACAGGATTTGTTGAAGCTTGTTTTAATGTTAATTTTTTTACTGTTACTATCACATACAAAAATTTTTACACTTCATTGACTTGCTTCCTCTCGTTTCATTTTTTAAAGCAATGAAAGAAATAAGATTTATAATTGTCCTGCACATGGAAAGTATTCACAGCAATATTTACAGTTTGTATGAAAAACATTTTCGAATTATATTGTCAGGTATTTTTTATAAAAATATACAATAAAATCTTAAAAATCAGTGGCTGGATTTTTGTGTGAATTTATTTTAACCCTAAGCGAGAAACTAACTAATATGGTCACCAAAATGTTAATGATTCCCTGAGATAAGTTTAATAAATAATTATTTTAAACCTCGATGTACATATTTGTGAATTTAAAGTATTCTATAGTTTTCAGCTGAATGCAAAAACTTTTGTTTGGTGCAGAATACTGGAACATTCCTTAAAATAATATGCTCAAAATACAAATCAAAACAGTTAATTTCATGGTTCCGTCAGAAAAGAAAGAAGAACATTCAGATTTTTAAAAACACATTTATTACATAAACTTTTAAACACTAAAATTCTTTATGAATATCGTTCAAAAGTATGGCAGAATTCTCCTGGTGGTTAAAAAAATCTTGAACACATCAGGGTAAATTTTGAATTTTGACAGTTTCAACAAACAATGCTTTAGTTGAGTAAAAGGCAAAATGCTTACAATAAACTTGCAATTGGGATGACTTGAAAATGGTTTTGGCATTATTATTACTCAAAGCATTATAATAAACTGTATTTTAAATCTTTTGGTAGATAATACTGGAACAAATTGTTTGCAAATAAAATTTTGACAATTTAGAACAACTATGTGTTACATTAAAAACCATAACTTCCAACAACTTTTAAGGGAGTTATTTTGTAGACTTCTTTGGTTTCTTTAACTTTGGGGCATTTTCTAGCCCTCTGAGGAACCTCTTCTGTATCTGATATTCTCCTGAAATACAACAATGTAATATGTTAGTCAAAGGTTAAAAGTAAAATTTATAACATTTTTACTGTAATTCACTACATCATCTCTTCGATACTTTCTCATTACCCAGCTTCATTGAACTCAGGTGATAAAGAAAGAAATTGATACAACATTATTAAACACATTTAACTAATAAAGAAGATGCTGTAATATAGAAGAAGTCCTTCATAACGAGTAATGCATATAATGAGTTGTATTATAGCATCTGTCTTGCAGCAAAGTCCATTATAACAAGTAGTTATTTCTGAAGTAGCAGTAAAACCTATGTCTGTCTTACTGGAGGCATCTTTCAGAATTGGAAATTGACCTGAGAAACAAAGTCCGACAAGCAAATGGTAATCTAAGGTGTGCTATCTCATGAAAGAGATTAAAATTAAATGCAAAAATTATCATCACCCAATGCATGCATTTATTTCCTACAACTCACCTCACCCTTCATCAGCAAAAATGTTTGATTAGAGATTTCTTTGAAAGTTTTACTCTCCCATTTATCACTCAATACACACTTTGGCTATTCTTTATGAATCAACAAAATTATATTTATGACCTGAAAAAACTTTTCTCAAGAACTCTGAAGCATTTACGTAAGAATTAAAAACTCTACAGTTCCATTCTACTGCACTTACTCTCATTGGATTCAAGATGAGGTATGGTTACTATTAGAAATCGGCTTTAACTAGTACACTTCATAATGAGAACTTTTCCAATTTTTGTCAGTTCTCATTATAACAGACTTCTACTGTACATATATATTATAAATATAAATAGTTATAGATATTTTACATATACCAAGAATATTTATTGAAATATTATAAGAAATTACGAGAACTTAAAGGAAATCCTGCAAGTTCTTAAATCATCCTTAAAAGCTATCCCCTTTAAAGTTACTTAAAACTCGCACACCATTGATGAAAGAGGGCTAATATTTATTTACATGATATGCAGGAAACAATAAACATTCCCTGATACCACATATTCTGTCATCTTCCAATCAACAAAGCCTAGATTTATTGACACATACATAACTGCATGTGTCAATAAATCAATGTTGATTATCCTCTGAAATCAACATTTGATGAAACTGTTGAGTTATTCTGTAATCCAATTGTATGAAAATAGCTACTTACACCATTTAATTAACGAATGCTAAAATTAAAATTTTCAAATCCTGCTTCTTATCCAAAATTCTTAAAACTGATGGATATGACATAAAATTTACTTCACCTTTATTCTCAAGCAATGAAATCATAGTCGCTTGTGGAACTAGTATTACATAAAAAACTATAGAGAAATATTGTTCAATATCCCAGTAATCATATCACAAGTTACAAAGCAAGTTGAATCAACCCTTCCAGTTATAAATCATTCTGACCTGTTTTGTCGGTAGTGTGCATAATTTATGAGAGGTATTAAAAAGCAAAAGAACACACCTCTCATAACCTGAAGTATAAAATGAGGTATATCTTATCACCATTGATTATTAAATTCCCTCTCTCATGTTATTGGTTTCTTCCCTGTAATTTGTTTTGGGAAAAGCAAAGTAACATCACTTGCAGATTTTTTCTTTGCTCCTACTGACTATTCTCTTCACAAAGCCAAGTTTCTTAGGAGCTCGAACGAAACGATGGAAGTAATTTTTTACTTAGCACATGAAAATTGTGCGATTAACCCAAGGTTATACAGAAGTGAAAAATTGCGACTTGGCCGGGACTCGAACCCGGGTCTCCCGCTTGCCGGGCAGGTATTCTATCCATTAAACTACCGAGCCGCGCAGGTTCACTTCTGTAATCGGGAGCTTATATGGGCAAGGTAATGGTGCTCCACTTAGTGGCACCAACCACCACCAGAGGTCCTCGTCGAGGCAGCCACCCAACAAAGCGATATTTGAGAAACCCTCTCGCGGAATTTTATTTCTACTATTATTTGCATTTATTTCATTATCATTTTAATTAAACTATTATTTCCCACCTTCTCGATAATTATTTTCAGAGAGTTAATATGAATGCTATGGCAACATGTAACATTTCAATAAGTACTACATTAACTACTTGATACTGGAACCCAGCCAGAATGCATATAATTTAACAAGATGAAATCTCATGCACCATTTCTTTAAACTTCTAATATGTCACACAAGAAAAAGATAAAAATGACCATAAAATACAATAAAATCTACCTGTGAGAAGCTTCTCAAGAAATATCACTTGATTTCCCTGCACCATAACCTGAGCAGACTTAGTTGCAGGAGACTGTGTTACAGTGGCACTAGCAGCAACCCCGTGCTGGCATTTTTTGGCAAACTCAGTGCAATTAATGCCATATGATTCGAGATTGTTAATCAGAGTAACCTAAGTAAAAAAGTAAATGCATTACGATAAGAATTCATAGCAATAAATCCATCCACATGTAGAGTTTCATCACTCATTAGTAATATTTAGCTGGAATGCTACACTACTTATCACCAAGTCTCTAGGAAAACCAACAGCTATTTTCCAGAATACTGGAAAATTACAAAAATAAATAAATTATATATTTTCAATAGAAAAATAAGCACTTAATATAAATTTCTAATTAGTTTATATTTAGGGTCCAATTAATTTTATATATTCCAAAAATGAATTTTGAGAAGCTTCCAGTCTTGTAACATAAATAATGTAATATCATATATGGAGAAAGCATAACTTCTTATTTATGAGCTATGTCAAAAATTTTCAATTATTTTCTTCATCTTTTAACTTCTGAACATGGCATTCTCATGTTTATATTTCACTCTAAATTTTATGAATAATGTTAGTCACAAATTGAAAATTAATTATATCCTCATCAGACATCAATAATGATGATAATCTTGGGACTAGAATGAGGAGTTTCTTGTTTTATGATTTTCAAGGAAAAATCATTCAATGAAAAATCTCACAAACAATAAAAATAGTCAATGTACATCTCTCCAAGTTTCAGAATTTTCTGATAAACCAGTTCATCTTTTCCAAACCATTCATTTAAAAGAGTGATTACTTTGGAGCTAATTATCATTTCACCTTTTTATTTCCAGTCCTTGTGGCTACAACAATTTCAATTGGTTTTAGCTTTCCTTTAGTTACTTGTCCAGTCTGGCCTACACTAAATGAATGCCCCATTTGCTCAATGCATGTTGAAAATAGTTCTTTCCAAGCTAGTTCATCTTCTTTCACACGAAGACAACTACTTAACAAATGGTCCAATTTCACAAACCTGGAAAATCACATATAATTTACAAAAAATAGAGATAAACAATGACTTTCAAATATTTGCCATCCCTTCCATTATCCAAAGTAGTACAGGTATATTTTACCTTACTTTGTATAAAAATTACTAATGACAAATGAAGAAAAAGACAATCATGTAAGTTTAACGTATTCATGCTAAATTAAATTTTGCTCGATTTTAAATAAAAAATAGTCTCCAACCACTGACATGATGAAAATTTGCAAATAAATTGTACCCACGACTGTAATTTACATTTCAGAATATAAATCAATATTTAAAGCCTAAAAACATACAAACTGAGGGTCAAATTGATTACCACTACGGAACTAATAAGGGATACAACATACCAAACACTGTTAAACTCTTTAAGCCTTTCAAATAACATAATACTGTTTATAATTACAATACTGGGACACTATTTCCCTGATATAAACATACACACAAATGTGTGGCTGTTCAAGATATCAAAGTAAAGTATTCAGTAGAATGATTTTATCCTCCATCATCGAGTGTTTGTGAGCAGAGCCTCCTATATCCATGCTTTTCTTTACTTTTAATCCAATTCTTTATCAAAGTTTTTAATTTTTTTGTATGTAATAAACCCTGTGAATATTCCACAAGTTAAAAAAAGCACATCTTATGTTATATAGTGTTATCCATATGATTAAGAACAGGAAAATTTAAAGACAACCAAATTGACTATATCCTATAGCAAAAACATAACGTAACTCTATTGCAATGTTTCCATTAATTACTAATTATAAACTAGTATTTAAAGAACAGTACAAATCACTTTAATTTGGAAAATTTTCTTTAGCTGGATTTGGCTAAAAGTAATCAAAGAGAAGAATACTACAAAAGATAATTTACTTGGTATTTCAGTATTACCAAAAACAACTAAGTTTGAAAAATTTTCCCAATGCTAGTCATGAATAAACCTGTATAATTATTAAAATTCAATACTTAAGTAGGATATAATTAAAAATAATCAAATGAATGTTAAAAAGACTACATTAAAGTATGTCATCATTGAATTTGAAAAATAGAATTATTGAAAAATTAAAAAGAAAATTTTTAACAGCAAAAATATTCTTGCTAGCAACATTTAACATCATATGATAATGGAACTTTCATGTAATTTTTTGTATATACATTACCTCTTGTCACTTGTGCTTTGTAAACTATGTTGAGCAACATAATCAGTTAGATGCTGTCTTATCGAAGTTCCTAGAAGGCTGTCACCTTTCCTAAAAAGAGAGAAAGATACCAAACACGGTTAAATAAACTTAAAAACATGACTAAAAAAATCCTACGAAAAATACTCACTTGTAGCCGAAGGTTTTGAATATTGGCAATGTCGTAGCGTTTATCACAAACATCTCATTTATCTCCGCAGGCTTTTTAGTTCCAACAGCTTCATTGAAGTCATCTTCATCATCAGAATCTTCCACGAAATGTTTTAGTATAGGATTACTGTAATTAATATTGGTAATGCTCTCTACTCCCTTGGAGAGTTCCTTAACTTCTATCACCTTCTTTGCTTCCATTTCTTTCAGAAATTTGGATAATTTTTTATAAGTTGACTTTTTCAAATCCAACACTTCTCCTTTAGGACAGGAGGGAATCATGTGAACTTTATAAAAATTACTCGTCAATACCGGTAAAATTAGTTTTCTCGCCGTTGTTTTCAGAGCTTTCAAAAAGCTGTATTCTAGTAACTTGTCCATTACTTCCTGAGAGGACAGGGCAGATACCTCTCCACTGACATTTTCTGAGTCGTTTGCTTTGCTTGATTCTTGTGCGGAACCATCTTCTACACAGACACGTTCTTGGCTTTCACTCGTAACTTCAATCATTTCCTTTATACTTTCCTCATCTTCATTTTCACTATCCGAGTTCACATTCGCACTTTCTGTGTTACAGTCTAATTCCTCCTCGACTTCATCCGCATCATCATTTTCCAACTCTACGTTACAGTAAGCCAAATCTTCGTGTACTTCTGCATGTAATTCAGATAAAACACCAGCATTCTCTTCGCTGATACCTTCGTCCTGTAACTTCAGATCTGCAAGTTTTTCTACGTCTGGCACATTGTGACCAATCCCTTCACTAGATTTCCCTTGTTCGTAAGTATCAATGGTATCACATTCTTCCAATACAGCTTCACCCTCAACAAACCCAATCGCACTAGGGTGAGGGATACTGGGAGGCGATAGCTTTACGTTGCTACATAGCTGATCTCCATAAAAGTGGACTATATGTACACACTTTCCTCTTTTAGCTGACATGTACATGTCAAAGCTAGACAATGCAGCAGTCCCCACGGCAACTGGTGCAAAGTTTCCAGTCATATTAACAGCAACGACATCACCTTTTTCAACTTTACCAAATGACTTAATTGTAAAAGGTTCATCCACAACGACACCAGGTAGCATGAGATCAGCTCCGCCAACTAATTTTGAAAATACAACTGGATGAGTTGTAAATGTATGAACTAATGTTGGAAACCTCCACAGCATATACACCGTGGGATACATTACTTTATTTATCAGAAAAGCCAATGGAGTTTTATCAGCCAGATACACCATAACATTTTCACCACAGTGTGTAGCGATTTTCATTATACTAATAGTTTCTTTGTTTGGTATCAATGACGCCAAGTCATCTTCAGTGAGCTGTGGAAAATGGCTTCCTATTTCCAATCGTATTCTCTTTCTGTAACAGAAGGCATGTCATTGAATCAACATACGGTGAACAAAAAGTTTGCGAAAGGACAACAACCAAATTTTTAAGTTAATGCAAATTTTCAAAAGATGGCATATTTCTATTCAAGCTGACTGTTACAGTATGTTAATTATTCAAAATCTATGCAAACTAACCTTTCAGAGGCTTTCACCTGAGTGTTCGTTTTAACACGATATGGTTTTTTAAACATGATTCGATGATATATTCGTAACTGTGTGTTTATACACTCAATTCCGTACCATCACTTAAAATATAAAAGCTTTTGATAGTAATGAATCTTAGAAAGACGGAAGTAAAAATTCAGTCCATCATACTCAGCACTAGTCTAAGGCACGTTCCTGCAGCCCACTTACCGATATACCTTGCGCATTACGTCTTTACCTTTACAGGGCTACCACACGCTGCCTTCCTGACGCATAACGCACATTCCTTTAGCAATATTAAAAGCTTTCAATGGATATGAAGGTGTTTCCTGTCGCGGCCCCTCTTCGTTTCTTCGGAATAAATTATTACTTTCAATGAAAAAAGTCTTTGAAAATTGCTTTACATATCCTTTACATTATGTTTATCGCTGATTAAGTCTCAGCCTTGAAATGAAATCTTCTGAAATAAGGGATTCTAAGCACAAGTTGCGAAAAATTCTCTATCGGGTTCCATTCATGAAGTTATGAAATAAACCTCCGAAAATTTTTGCTTTTGTAAATGAAAGTAAGGCGTATACTATTACGTAATATTATTGAAACTTAAGAAGATAAGGAAAATTGACAGAACTTATCGTCAAAAATAATTGGAAGTCTTTAGCTATTCCGCATCTATTAAGCATTGATAGATACATTGAACGGGTATCAGGCTACTTCTGAAAATTCTTTCAAGATGGAAAATATCCCGTATGATCATCTAGCTTTCAAGATCGAGTTTCGGAATGCAGTTTATTGAGCGATTTCATCAAAAGAAGAGAGGCTTTCAACGTCTGAGCATTAATATAAGGCCCTGATAACTTTATTTATTTATCTTTATTTCAACGACGACGAATTTTCATGTCGATGAAAGACTGCGAAATTTCACGAACGCATTTTTCAAAAAGCACGCTAAAGTTCAAGAATGGCAGTGATAGCCACTAAACAAAGTACATCACATAGATACAGATATCGACATTTCCGACAAACGTTAACGTTTCACAATCATTAACATGATTCGGAAGAGGAAAGCAAAAGCGCTCTCTTCGTGCACGGAAAAAAGTGTTACCACAGTAGACGAACGCTTTTATCCATATAGTGCTTAGATTTCCCTCGTGGGATCATTATTATACGAGATATTTACTTCAAATTGTTTTTAACAAATTTATTACCTTAACAGATAGAATTTTCTTTCACTCTGTTCTATTCTAATCCTCTCAGATGTGCCTAAGATGGATTAATTTCTTAAACGGTCGTTAATCTGTGAGAAGCTCTCATTGGCCTTGAAAGCTACATATTTTACCCACCGAATGTTTCCTCAGACCTTGTACCGTCCTACGCGAACATCGTTATTCATTCCTTGCTTCAAACTTAAGATATTTGCTTCGAATTCATTGTTTTCCTTTTTCTCAGGTCCTTCCTAATTTAGTTTTAAATCAACAATACTTAGTTCGTATTGTGGTACTTCGATGGGATTGTCTTCGATTTATTGAACGACAATCCTGAAATTATTGTTTAAAAGAATAGAAGTTTCAATTCTAAA
The DNA here is from genome assembly GCA_036926295.1 of Pachydiplax longipennis. NCBI lineage: Eukaryota > Metazoa > Arthropoda > Insecta > Odonata > Libellulidae > Pachydiplax > Pachydiplax longipennis. The sequence goes on along the minus strand of JAVFKF010000010.1, from coordinate 12,314,292 downwards.
TCTGAATATTCTCATCAGCTCAAATTTTATGACAGACCCGCAAAACCTTTCCATAAGCAATTATAAATAGACTACGTATGAGCAGCAATGACAATTTCTTGCTCCGTTTATAGAAGAAATACTAACAATGGGCTCAACCATCTTATCCTGTATTTATGTAAATTAAATTACTCGCACTAATATTAGCGACAAATGAAAGACTTCCAAAATTTTAGAGAATGACCTTCAGAACTGTATATTCAATTTACTTCCGATTCGTTGTCTTTATCCTATATACATTGAGTCATTTTCATACCTAACGATAATTTACATAGATTTTCGTTGATTATTAGGGCACTAAATCAACTTCTTACAGCCCTGTGCGCAATGTCGATTAAAGGAGATTCCTATCTATAAAGCGATTAATTATCGCTAACATCAAAATATATTCAAATGATTCATCTCATAAGAATCACCTAAGCATGCAAAATTGCAAAAGTATTTCCTCGTTGTTTATACTTCTCGCTGATTAAAAACTTAGCTGTAATGAGGCGTATATAAATATAAACATCTTTTTTTCCCTACTGCGTAAAACACTACAAGCCACAAGGACAACTTACGGACAAAAAGAAAACAAATCTCTATTGCACAATACTTCTCAGTTTCAAATAAAATAATCGTTGTTAAAAAATATAATATAATTTATCAAATCACAAAAATGAATATGTCTATAGAGTAATTTTCATAATAGTTGAATAAATGACTAGGAAGTGCGGGAAAGTGTTTCCGAAAGGCTGCAAGTCCGCGTTGGGAGTTAAAGGGAGCGAATTTGACGTTAAAGCGCTGTGATTAAAGTTTTTTTAAGGTGCTATTGCTACGAAGTATGTCCGCGTCTCCAGTTGCGCGACAGGCTTCTCGAAGTCAATCAATTCCTCAGAGGAAAGTTGTAATTAACGATGCATCGCAGCTTCCAATGGATTATTCAACAACCCCAGGCGGAACTTTGTACTCAACCACACCTGGAGGTATTTTTAGTCAGCTATTTAATGTATTACCCGTACAGCCATTTAGTATTTGCTCAAAGTTTTGACCAAAATTTTACTGTATTGTGCTGTTGACAAATTTTTGCTTCTAATAATTGGGATGCATCTTTGACCATGTGACCAAATTTGCGCAGGCGATGTGGTTGGGTCCATAAAAGTAAATTTACATTCTGCCTGGTTACTCTTGCATTCTTTGGAAATAGATTTATTTATTTTCATTGATTTTCTACCCAGTATTATTAAAGTTCTATCGTATTGCTGTGTTTGGTGGGACTTAGGTACCAGGATAGTTTACGAGCGCTCATTTCTCCTTCATCTGAGGAATTCACCTTTGGCCCGCACTCCGCCTAAAAACTTGCCAAATATTCCTGGAATACTGTTAAACAGTAGTCTCGCCAAAGAAAACGGCAGTGAAACTCCCAACCCCGTGAAAGAAAAAGGTAATTTCGGTAACAGTGTGTATAAACTTATATTTGTTACATGTACTCTAATAGACTTTTGTTCGATTACAGAGCATAAAGATGATTCCCAAGAGCAGTTTCAGTTGGACATGTAAATGTGAACCTTTAAAAAATACTTGTGACGAAGATTGGTGGGAAATGTTTTACCAGATAATTGGAGTTTGAGGTATATTCGGGATAATTTTTTACAATTCCATCGATTATAGAGAAACTTTTGTTAAAATTTTTCAAAACCAACGCAATTTTATTTTTGAATTCATCGTCACTCATCCTGTTATGTAATGTAATGCACAAGTTAATTTCACTATTTTGTTTTTTCATTGTTTTTGGTGCTTCAAATCTTTGTGCCAATCCTATTGTTTTATTTTTTGGGCTCGATTAGTTTTTCTTTCGTTTAGGAAGAAAGAATTGGGCGTTATGCCCAGTGCATTTTTGAGAAGTTATCTTGCACTTAAGTCTGATTAGTTGCTTAGTTTTTGCTCACATTTCTGTTACGTTCATGACACAAGGTATGCATGCTTGAACCTTTCATGCCGCTATCCGTTTCAGATACCAGCATTTGCATTTATGAAACATTCATGCGTGCATTGTTTTTCATTGCTTCATTGGAAAGCATCTAAGGTTTATGTTTGAATAATTTGTATTTCATAGATAACATTTTCCTTTCTTATCAGCTTAAAAGAGACTTTTCTTTTCACTGTATTTAGAAGTAATTAATATTTTGAACTACCTTAAGTGTAGAGTATTGTTTGAAATTTTCAGCTGTAAAACTTGGCAAGTAAAATGGTGGGGTGAGTGGGATGAATATAGTTTGTTGTAATATACAGCTTTTATGTGAACTTTCCAATTATTTCTGCCAAAATTCTTCTTGAAATTATCTTTTGTTTTTAGTTTGTAGAGGGCAGTTGGTTGAGTCCATGGCTTTAGTTGCCTAATGAATTCTTGACTAACTACATTGTGTTGCATTGTTACCCAAGCATGTATTGTAACTTTATTAAGTCCTTACATGAACGTTTAAGCAACTAGACAGCAATTGGTTTCTTATATATAGTTTAAGGAGTCATTTTTTGTCAAATTGAAAGTTCCATGTATTGGAATATGAATTTTAAATTTTGTCACTCCTGGGTTTATAAATGTGCCAAAATGATGAGTGGCTTTGTCATTATATTCTGGTGAGTTATGTGCCATTTGATAATAAAGCTATCTTGTGTTTTAATTCTTTTTTATTCTAAAATCTCGCTTTCATTCTTTGTAATGAATATTAACCTCTAGTGAAAAGGGTATTTCATCTAGAAGTACTCAGTTATGTGATAATACTTTATGCAAATAAATTTGGAATTTACTTTATATTTGTTATATCTTGTTTTTGGAGCCAAACAGCCTAGAACTTTTCATCAGTGATACAGTTCAATTTATCAGAGTGAGAGAGGAAGCTTGTTTGTAACAAAATGTTACGTCTCTGGTCATCAGTGGTTCTCATGTAAGCCAGAGAAGGAAAAGTAACATGTATCAGTGATAGCCATTATTGTATAGGCTAGGTAATTGTGGGAAAAATACATATATACACAGGTACATATCGTAATGTAGTGATGTTATTAATGTTTTGGATCCTCAATCTTTTCCAAAGTGTTTTTATGGAATTATTATGGAATTTATGGTTATCATCAAGTGCTAATATTTTAAATTTTCCCATTCTAGTCACATTCTTTGCAGAATATTAACTTGGATACAATGTTTATATTTCTAACGAAGTCTGGTGATACAATTTTTGCTATTATAATCAAGTTTTTTAATGTCTCTCTTGACTGGAGTGAAAGTACCTGTTGATCATATAATTCCTTGAAAATATATGAGTGCAATTTAAATGCATTAGTGTGTTATTATGCATTTAAACTATTCATGCAGGATCGCCTTTAAAAATGTGTGGCAATAAACTTTTACTTTAATGTAAACTATGACAATTTGCCTTATGTCTCCATTCTACAAGTGAGTTGCTTTTCATCTATTGTAGATCAAATGGACATTAACTGTCAGACTTTGTTCCTGAATTGCAATTCTTTTACAAGTTCTAAATAAATAGAAGGGCTTTTGCAACTTTCTTGTTATCAAAGCAATGAATTTTATGGTATCTCATTTGTTACTTGCAATTTATTTTTAAGAGATACAGTTTTTCATTGTATCTATGGTGAACCTTATGAAGCCATAATCATTATTGTAACTGTGCAAGAATCTTGTATACCTGAATCTTTGCACTACTATATGTTATATGAAATATATCTTTTATATGACTAATAAACCATTGATTAAATTCTCATGGATATTAATATAGTATTTTACATGAAACAAAAGTGTCAAGGGTGTAAATTTGAAAGTTTGTTTCTCTTGATTCTGATATCTACTCTACATCTAATATAAGCTTTCGGACTTGCTTCTCAAACTTCAGATCAACAGCACATTTAAAATTTTACTGCAAAATTCATGGTTTCAAATATTCGTGTTTTTGGTAGTTGTTTATCATTTAGCAAGAAGAATTAAAAATAAAATTTTAGATGTTTCTCATTGATATTTTGTAATTGGAAATGGTAGATAATTCTTTATCATGCATGTTTCATGGTTATGAAGGAAGATTAAGAGCTACGTTTTATATTATGTACTGTTTTCTTATTGGTAATTTCTCAACCTACTGTAGCACACACAATTTAGTTCCGTCCTGCTATGACAAATGGGGATATAAGCTATATGTTATACACTGCAATGTAAAAAAAATTTAAAAATTGCTATTGAAACTTTGTGAGACTTGAAAGAAAATTGTTATAATGAAATTGAAGATTAGATTTTTCAAAATTTTATCGTTGGGCTGGGATTCCTCACTGGAAGTATTTCTATTGTGGGATAATGACTAATGATAAGTGCATGGGTCAAATTAAATCGTTCATGAAATATTGGTCCATAGCAGTCTTGCCGATTCTATGCTCCACTTAGATTTTGAAACAGTCATTCAATATACTCTGAATTGGTGGCACATCTTCATCTATATAATATTTCGCTATTAATATTTGAAATAATAGTTGTTCAAAAATATTAAATAATTCAATAAATGATAATTTTTATTTATGTATGTAAACTCAATCAAATTATTACTTCACTTACATTGTTATATGATATGGTTTTTGAACTTGCATTCTGGTTTTCTCTTCTATGGAAAACTTTGGAACCATGATTTATATATAGATTAATGGATTAATAATTAATCTACTCATAGTTAATTTGCTAGATGCAGAAATGTATAAAATGATCATTAATTTCGCAGTCTTAAAATATATACTTTTTGATATCCTCTAACAGACCTACAAGATATTGCCCACTGGCTACATGAGGCTTTCTAGAGTTCACTCTGCATCCTTTGATGGGTGTAGGAAATTTTATTTATAAGGAAAAAAGTTGTGGTTTGAAGTTAAGAATGAAGATATTGAAGCAGTGAGAAACATCAAAAAGCCATGCTAAGAATATTGATCTCGTTTAATTTCAGTCATAGAAAAATTAATTCTGAAAAAAATCAGATATGAACTCACTTATGTACATAAATTTTAATCTATAAATATATTTATTTATAATGCAATAACATCCATTTCCTCATAAGATTTCATCCAAAGTCTGCAATTACTATTGTCATAAACATATGACCCTTCCCTTCCCTTATGTAGGGTTTGTGGGGCCGTTCATGTCTTTCCAAACATGTTTTGCTTGATTTTGCAATTATTGAGATACAACTACTAGCAAAGAACAATGCAAGCTGCATATTTTGGTCATATTTTCAGGTGTTCAACTGTTAATATATACTCCAACTTTATCCTCAGCCATATATCTTTCCTTAATTGAAAAAATTATACTGTCTATAGCTAGATCTGATCCATTATGTGAGTAACTTTAGGCACTATGTTTATTCTATTACTAGACAATGCTTTTCTCCATTAATTATTTCCCTTGTAAAAACTCATCATTCCTGGAAATTGCAGTTGTCAGAGCTTCTATCATTGCTAATATTTGGAAGCAAAACTCTCATTCTCTAGTTATGTCTGCTATGCTAAGATTTGTTAGTTGAATTTATTTTGTTGTTTGTCTTTCATTCATAGGAATATTTCTTTCAATGTCCATTGAATTTTTGCCCACGTGCATGTTTGACACTGCTAATTGAGTTTCTCTCCACATCTTACGATCTATAGAATTATTATAGACTTCAAGAGAATTCTAATTTGTTAAAAGATTTGACCGGCACAAAATTATGTAATGACCACGTTGTTGAAGAATAACAGATACATTAACACCACTTATTTCATTAATTTTATCCCTTGTTTTGAAAAGGTATGGAATGTTTAATTTTGCATCAAAGTAACAAAATCCAGTGAAAGGTACCATTACCAAATACACTACTTTCTTGCTTTTATTTTATGATTAACATGTTCTTATATTTTTACTTTCAAAGATTGCCATATTCTCTTCCAGTTATATGATTACCTGTGATTATACCATTGCAATCACAATTTATGTCTGTATTAATTTATGAATCACGTTTTTCATCAAAGCTAGTAGTACTTATGCTTTTTAATCTTAACACTTAGATGCCTTTTGAAGCAAATGGTGACATGCTATAGCCGACTTTAAATTTGTGTGGACGGCAAAGTGTTAAAACATTTCCTTTCCTGTATAAGGTTTCTTAGATTCCTTTCATGTATAATTTTCTTAGATTCCTATGTTGTTAGTGTGAAACAATTTGTTGTAATTTAACTAATCATCTCTTCACCTGCCTATAATATGTATAACTTGTTGTTCCTAGATGATATATATGAAGAGCAAAGTTAACTTTAGACATGTCAATAAAATCTAGTTTCTTTGGTAAAAAAATTTCACGTCGTTTCAGCTCAGTGTTAAGAGGCCTTCAGGATTTCATATTTGAAAAATTAATCTTTCCACTTCATATTTTTACATTTCATCCGTTATCTCCATCATTTGCTAGAATTTGTAATTGGCCACATTTCTCTGATAATGAGGTTTCATTATGAAGTAATTATAATGGGATCGGGTGAGTTCATTATTCATGATCTGCAGTGAATTGGTTAAAGATTTGCCTTTATTGTATCCATTGGTATATCTCATGTATTGTTATTTAACCAATACCATCATTTTAAAACGAAAATAGTGATAAAAAATTAAATGTTATACTTACGGATTGGAACTCTGAATTTTTATACAATTCAGTATGCAAATTCATTAATATATACAGCACTTACACAGCTTTTAAAAATCAGAATTTATTTAAAATATTGAAACAAAATATGAAAAGGAGAAAAACAAACAACAATGCTCCTATTTATTCATTGATGTCTAAATATTAGTATGTGCATATAACATGCAGGTAGAATTCCTGCGATAACTTTTAGAAAACAGTGTTCTACTCTAAGGAGTATGGTATATTTCATTCTTATTGTTGCTAAGGGATTCTTTTTTCAGAATAGTAGTAGTGGTTTCACTTGTTTTTCTGTTCTTTATTATTATTGCAGAAAACTGTTTATAATTAGTAGGTTACCATGCTTTCATGGATAATTTCATCATTCAAATTGTCATCTTGCTTCATTATTGATTATGTAATACTATCTTTATAGTATCTTGGCTCTAGTTCTTTAATATAGCTATATATGTGATAGCATTTGCCATCTGAAACCCAACTGTAGCTTATTGAGCCCAGTAAATGTTTTCAGGCACTGGGTGATAAGAATTGCAGTTTTATGAAAGAAAAAATGAATTGCAGGAATATGGAACTGTCAAGAATATTTTAACAGATGGAATTGGAGTTGAAGATATTTTATCACTTTAATGCTGGAAGTAGAAATAGTAACTATAAACATTAGGCTGGTGGTAATAGATAAGAAGCATCACCAGATTGCTATTGAAAATATCTACTTTTGATGATTTTCCAGCATAAAATGTTGAATGAAGTATATTCAAAATTTTTATATTCTCTAAAAAAGTTGTCTTGTAAAAGTTGGGATGGTTAGTCAATAATTCATTAAATTCTTTGCAACAATTCCATCTTACTCAATTTGTAGCTGTGAAAGATTAATATCTTAAATTTATTCCCTCATTTGTCATTGATTTTTTTATGAAGCGATCATCATTATCTAACTTTCCAGGATATTGCCTGTTTTGGTTCGCCAACTTAATCTCAGCCTACCAACTCTTCTTCTCCCTATAGGTTTATATTCTAACACCTTTTTAGGAATCCTCTCTAGTGTCATGCCTGTCTTATTTCTTCATTTTTGTGTGATCTAGGCATGTGCATCACCATCATCACTTTACCGACCAGAGGAATTTCATTTCAGACTGTTTGATTTGTTAAAGATCCTTTTTTCAAGGGCCCAGGTTTCTGAACCATAAAGTAGTATGGAGAGAGCCATTGTTTTACTAAATTTTATTTCTGTTTCTCTGGTGGTTTTCCTTTTAAGGTTCCTGCACATTCTTTGATAATTAGTCGTTTTTATTCATTACATCTTTTTCTTCTTCTTAGGTGATGTCACATCCTAGGCATTTAAAGTGAGGTATTTGCTCTAAACTATTTATTTTTGTCAAGCTATTGGTCGTGTTTATAAAAAAATATGCATATATATTCCATTTAGACTGTGCTCTTTACAGTAATAGCAATCACTTCCAAAAAAAGTCCTCTTTTTGTAGCCTGAAATAACCATATACTTAACTGTACTTTGCATATAAATGAAACTGAATGCTAAATAAACTTAAATTTTCATTTGCACCTTGCGAAAATTTTCAAATTGAAATTGTTCAGTTTACTATAGGATACAGCATTTGATAAATGTAAATTTCTCATCTATTGTTTTATTAAATGCTACTTAAAATTATAAATCTGAGTTCTGATGAACTGGAGAATATTTTTGCAGTAGTAGATTAGTAACAGAAGCTGACATTTCCGGATTATTCGATAATATATAATAATATTATTAGATAACGTATATATGCACGTATCTTTTTAACAAACTACAGCTTAATAACTTATGTACTTGCAGTTTTATTTATGTAGATGAAGTATCTTAGATTTTATCACATAAGTTTTGAAAAAGGATTACTTCGATATAATCTATTTTCGACCGAGTTTGTGTGGTTCATTCGTTATTTTCTCAATTATATGATATGAATGTTCATACGGATATCCTGAAGGATTGGAAACTGACGCGCTGCGTTTTATTGTGTTACCTCGACTTACGAGCCACTCTACGTACCAACATTTTCTTATCCCATTATGACCTATGATAATTACTTAATTTCGAGAAGTATACCAAAAAGATTTAACGAAAAACTGTTTTTCGAGTTATGAACTTCCGACTGGAAAGAATGAGTTTTTAAGTCGAGGTACCACTGTAATATACCGTAAAATCTCATCGATATCACTATAAATCACTTAGTGTTGTAAGTGGACATTGTTATTTTAATTCATTATTTTTTTAAAGTTCCTTGTTTAAAATATGTACTTACAAAGCTTTTAAGATCTGAATTGAACCATTTTTTTGTAGTTTTTCGATTGTAAAACGAATATTACTATTACCCGCATACACAACACTTTCATAGAAGACATCCCGTCAAATTTATCATTTTAATTTTACTTGCCTAACATTGAGATAATTACCCAGATTCTTAGTATTTTACTTAAGCATTTACTCAATTACGTTTTTCTCAATCTCAGTCTACCCTACGCCAGTGCAATGCGTAGTGCTTCGTGAAAAGTATCCACTGTTTACTTCGCACGTTTATGTATTACGTAATCCATAAAATATGTAACCATTTCTGGTGCGTTGTTTGTCTGGAGAAGTAGTATTTTTCTACAAACAAACCAATGAAACTGAAAATGATCATTAGCGATGAAAATAAACGACTCTTTAATTTTGAAAAACATTTGATCCATAGCAGAGATATGAGTATGGAAGAGCATTCATCAATTCTAACCTTCTGAAATGTTATTTTGATAAAAGAGCTTATCTGCACATTTTTTAGGAAGGATGGAATGTTTTGGACCGATTATCAGTCATGAAACGAACTTGTCCTCGCATTTATAGGAGCTTTCCTTCTGTAACAGTGTTGTATGGGTGTTTCAGGGTTGGGAAAAGTTCTCCTATCGCCGGTTTTTATGTAGGCTTTCCATCCTTCCTCATTTGAGGAATTTCAGTATCGTATTTCATGAGATAGACCGCTTACATGTTTCAAATTTTCCCAGCGATTCACGTCGTTCTGTAAGCTCTGTGGCTTATGTCACATATGAAGCTCTTGCCGATAAACATTCCTTATATTAAATTGGGTATTACTTATTTTGTTACACATTATTTTGTCATCCATTCTCGATTCGTCCGAATACCAGATCAATTTTAACCGATAAAGCATTGAAAAAATAATACGGGAGGTTTCGACGGACACGGTCAGTTCTTCAGGAAGCGAGAATGACAAAATTTATGTATTGTACTGTTCAAATCGCTTTGTCAGAGTGTGAGCCATTTCGAAAATTTATTCCTCGTTGATAAGGAGGAACCCAAGGAATTAGACCGGTTTTTGTTGCTGGAGTCTCATACTCAATCGAAGGAACGGGAAGTATCGAAGAGAAAATAGATGCCAAGACGTAATGATGTTTGTCACAAGGAGAATATCACATTATCGACCTCAAAGAGACCTTCAAAAAGTAGAAAGTTAGAAAGAGAAGGTTAGACAAGTTATCTAAAGACGCAGAAACTGGTTTTTTTTCGTGTTTTCGTGCGTAGAATGGCTTCTTTGTCCAGATTTTCTAATGGGCACTGTAATGTGAGGCGTTTGATTATGAGACGTAACTATTTACAAATTGAAATACTTTGGCTGTTTTCAAATCGCGTCATCGGTATATTTTCTTCTATTATTTGTAATTCAGAAGTGTTTATTAACTGAAGGGACATTTATTTTTAGATTTAAATGCATAATTTCCTAAAGTCGTGATAAGATATTTCCCTGGTTCTTCACAAATTTTGAGGAATTTACATAATAGATACTGACTACATGAATTTGTAAATGGGTTACTGACTACATATCTATGTTAGTAAGGAACGGATTCGAATAAAATTTAAATAACAATCAGTGCTTAAAATATTGAAGGACATAAGGATCTTACGTATATGCAAAACTAGTTTTCTCAGCAGCGCATCATAGCTTTATGATAAAGACAATGTTGCTTAAGAAACTGTATTAGTTTCACTATCGTTCTAATTTTAATGAAATCGGTGATTAAACATTTTATAAATCTCGTTATGTCTAGAAAAACATTATTTTATCGAAGGTAAAATTTAAAGACTACAAAAGAATTTATTAATCAAGAAAATACTTTCCAATTTAATGCAACATTTAAGATGTTCCCGATGCTTGGTTACTATGAGAGGGCCGGATTTTTCTTATGGTGCTACAGCGTTCTCTGAATTTTCGTGGATTTCCAACATCATACCAACACCATCATCATCATAAGGCGTTACGAATAAACTATGAGTCGATATCATTATGACCAATTGTATCAAAACTCTCCGATTATATTTGCTCAAGCGATGATTTCTGCTGATAGTGTAGATATCTGAATGATTGCGTTATGAGTAATTCTTCGACTTAAGCCTGCTTTCCTGCAAACATTTATAATTCACCTTTCCAGCAATAGTAATAGTAATACTTTATTTCAGCAGTAGTAGGAACAAAAATATTAATTTATCCGAATAATTAATCAATGTTTTTATAAATATTAAATTTAAAACACCTCGTGACTAATATTTCATCTTTTTATATATTAATATTTGGTAATGATGTAGCCGAGCATTATTTTTAAAAGATAAATTAGTCATTTCATTCCGGATTACCTTAATTGTAATAAAATTCGATTACAAGATTTGTTGAAATAAATTATTTACATTTATTTATGGTACTCCATTTTTCAGAATGAAATAAATCTTTAGGTTAAAAAATAAATAGTTGGAAAAATGATTGACCAAGTTTATGTAAGAAAAGCAATTGCTTCATATTCATAGAATACATCAATGATCTACTCAACTAGATTATTTAACCCTATCAATCTCACTGATAATCCTTGTGAATCACACTCAATAAATATGATCTAGAATAAAAATTATTTAAGAAGTCCACAAGTATAATGATTCCAGATCTTATCATGTTCAGTTTTTTTGACCATATATTCTAGATAAAGTAAGACTAATTCAAAATCAGTTTGTATGAATGAATGGCATATTTAAAAATTTCGCGTAAGAGTATCAAAGACCTATTATTATTGATTATATCGTTAATTTTACTATAAAAAAATTGATAGAAGAGAAAAATGAAGAACAAGAACTTTTATCAACATATATATATATATATATGTCAAAGTAATGTTTCAAAATAATCTCAATTAACAATCGACGAAATCATTTTGTAGATGTCGGAACGAAGGGAAGTTGGAGCAAATGCGCTAGAATTGGCCTAGTAGTGTAGTCAAAACAGTATGCTGCAAAATGTATGATGGTATTGTCAGTGTGGAACTTTGTGAATCGTTCTGCTCCATACATTCGCGAAAATTTCAAAATTTCCCCACGAAGCTGTTGATGTTTCAAATTTCTACAGGGTCTACCGGAAAGCCAAGTGGACAGCGCGTTCGACTTCGATAAAAGCGGTCCGGGGTTCGACGATTCCCGGTAGAGACCAACGTTCAAAGTGACTTGAGCTCTCCAAGCACTTAAAAATTACTAAATTTGCAGTTTTGTAACACTATTGATTATTCTGTTGAAATAGATGTAGAGAAGAATTATTTATTCGAAGATTGGGTTGACAGTTTTTTGGTATCTGCTGGTTTCTCGTTCGCTGGGCGAATGCTCCTTCGGAAAGGGCACTTTCCCAAAAAACTCGAAATTTAAGAATAAGAATATTCTTATGCATACGATTCCAAAATGTAAAATTTGAATTCCAAATAGCTTATTGCTCAACAGCAAGCCTAGATTGAATATCGTTATTGAGCCGCAAAGCAAGTTCCCAACTCCTAGTGTGCCGTATTGTAATTTGGAAGTAAAATAGTTTGGCAGATGCTGATACAGTGATGTTTCTTACGCTTCATCGCAGATGAACAGATTCTAATAACTAGCTATTTGTATCACCCTAAATACATTATGCAAATAGTATATGAGTTAATAAATTGTGCAGTCTAAAAAAGCATCCACTTCGGAAGGAATGCTTGAGCGGCAGTTTTAGCGCGCTACACAGGTTAACTGATATAATAATAGAAATTGAGCTTGTCAGCTTGCCCGCTCAAATCTCTGAATAGCTCCCGCAGAAAATCTTGTCCATTGATATCGGGAAAAAATTTCTATGTATTTTTATTCCGTTTCAGTCGAACTCATTTTTGTATCTGAAATAAGCTATCGAGGTAATATCCCGTTGAAATATAATGCCGTTTTTCTAAACATCTGACCGAGTTGGAGGAGAACATTTTATACCGCTCAAATTTTTTTTTGGGAGACGACACTAAAAGCCCAAATTAGATCAGAAGCGAGCCTTTTCTCTTTTTCTTCTCGAATACGCACCACCTGAAAATAAATTTGTGAGTTCTGAAAGCTATCGATAAATCCTGAGTATTAGTAACATGAACTCGACAAAAATTATTCTGACACCCAAGAGATACTTACTATCTACTTTCTATTATAATTAATGGAGGCTATCTTTGCAATGGTCCTACTACCATATGCCGTTGGTGAATGGAATATTTTTCATTTGTCTTTTCGCACCGGATAACAGAACTTTTACTTTTTTCTATTGTCTCTGCCTTGCTCATGGCTGTGATGATATGAAAGCTGCTGAGGTATGAGTGATGTAAAATTATGGAATTTATCCTAGTTAATGTGTCCACGGAACCTCCTCTTGTGTTTCAAGCATCTAGGCTCCCATTCTAAAAAGGAAACTTCTTTGATTTTGCTGGAAAGAAATACATGCTTTTCCATTCTCAATCAGATCTAAATTCTCAAACAGAAAATCTTTGTAGTTTATCTTCAAAAACATATGAGGTTTTTAGTAATAAAATATACTTTGGAAACAATAGTATTGTCTTGTCCAATACTAAGTAAAGATTACTTAAAATTTTGCTACACCCTTAAATTATGACGGAGAAAAAATATTGCTTTTATAAAATGATATAATGGAGAATTGCTTCCAATAATCTAATTATGTTCTGTGGCTAAGCTATTGCAAGGATCTCTCCCTGAAAAATTGCAACTATATTACTGAATATATTGCCAGTTTCATCGGATACCCTACTTTCAGAGTATAGCTTCACACAGCTTGTAAACGGGTGATGATCATTGTAGAAATAAAACAACTGAAATTATGAAGTAAAATCTTTATTTTAAATAATTTAAGTCATAGATTGTAAATTAAAGTTTAAATAAAACACATAAGAATTAAGATACAAATAAATTTCATAAATAAAGTTTCAAAAGTAATGCCTGTTGTTTAAATAAATTATATGACAAGAAATTTTGAGTATTGAACGAGAATTTAAAACTACATAAGTTTTATTATACTGCAGAATTATTGTTGGAAAGAGTGAAAATAATATTCATTTCTCTAATACTTAAAATTATGTATGAGATAACACATAGAAAGTATTAGGAAAAGATTGAAAGAGAGCTGTTAAAAAAAACTATAAAAATTTAAAGGAGAGAATCTTGATATTATTAATTTCATACATAAATAATAACTCGAATATGAATCATGAAAGTGACTCCTAGTCCCAGCTACATTTCAGCTTATCATAATTACCTATGAATGTATTGCGGTGTAATTGTTTATGATTGATTCGAACACCTGATACATGGCTAAATTAGTACAACATAACTCGACCTTTACTTACTCCTTTTTCAAACTTACCTATGTGAAATCGGCTAAGCATTTTCATCCAAAAATCCCCGTTTCTACCGCGTTTTATTCTTAACTAGGTCAACGTCCACCAAATTCGATAATATTGGCTGACTTCTTTTGAAAATCTAAATGTAAAAAATTAGCATAGAAATAATGTGTTAATATAATTATCTACATACGAGGGTGGTCTGAAAAGTTTCCGACCCCAGATATTTTCAGAAAATTTTCAGAAAACATGTCGAGAAATGGCGAAATGTCGGAAACTTTTCAGACCACCCATGTACTGTACTGGTCCTTAACATTACTGTTCATACCATGTTATTATCTTCCTCATCTTACTATTATAATAATTTTTGTAGATTTGAGTATAGAGGCGGTTATGGAAAAAGAGGAGAAAAACAAAATGTTGATTGCCCTTAGCAATAGAATATTTATTTACATGATTTATTAACTTGTGAGGCCCAAATAAAGTTTCGTTGTAAACTGCTTCAAAAATTAGAGAGCCTTTCCAAATGGCTCTCGATGCCATCGCATTCTTGGAAAAGGAGAGGTAGGAATCTGCGTGAAAGTTAGTAAACAAACTCTCAGAGAATAGATTCTAGGACATGAGATTTTTAGTCGCCCCTGCTTCCGAAGTCGATGTGATAATCACATTTAAATTTGAGAAATAAACACAGGGATAAATTATGCGTAAATTTCCTTCCATGAGATTTTTTAACAGTAAAAAAGGAAAAGTCCATCGTGTTCTTCCAGTCATTCGCTGAATCGTGGCTGCAACTGTAATGTTACTGCTTTAGAAATTTAATATCATTATTTAATATTTATTGTATATCCGTGAATAATTTTCATTTTGTTATTTCCATATAATCATTTGAATATCAAGTGCTGTGATGATTTTCTGAAGGACGTTAGCTCCTATTACGTAAATAAATAAAACGAATATAGGAGGTTGAACCTATGTTGTTTTATGTATTTGGTTGTAGTTATGATGGAGTCCCACAAAACTACGCCTTCCTCTGTGGATTTTATTCTATTACGTAATTAGCCTTGCACCACGACAGCGTTGTGTATGTTGTTGGCCGTCAATGATAAGAAATCATGCGTTTTAAACTGCCACCCGGTTTCGGAATAATTTGTAGTCAGTTTGTTGTTGAAAAATTATGCTTGGTGAGAATAGTTGTGATTACTAGTAATTTATGCAGAGAATGATGGCGAAATATTTTTATGACCCCAATATCTTTATTGCGTTTGAAGACGAAGGAAGAATTTTAAGTTTACTAGGAGAGAACCAGAACAATGACCCTATTATTGCTGCAGGATAAGTATATAAAAACATCCTCAGTCCCCTTGCCAAGTTCCCTCGCCCACCTATGTCCTTAAAAAAATAATTGTGAATGTGAGACAGCAGACAGAGGTCGTAGTAATTGAAATTATCGCCACCCACTTTTGCTCATATCCTAAGTTGGACAATGAGCCTAATTAGTAATTTCCCTGGGAAAGGAACAGAGCCGCAGTTCATTTAAACAACCCATCGTAAAACGTTGTAAGAAAGAATCTTCCAAGCTCCCTATATGTTTATCGAACCGAAAGCAAGCACTTGGAGCGAAATAAAACATTAACGTAAAATATAGCGTCTTAACCTTCTTCAACCCACCATTCATTTTCTTTTGCGCGACTTATTTTTGCCATAACGCAGATTCGCGTAATTTTCCTTTCGTCTTGCGGTTTCTATTTCACTTCCCTAAAGCTTTTCTTCCGATACTTTCCTCCTTATTTCTCACATGGGCGCTCGCTGGCCTATGACGGCCTTTTCAGAGAAAGATTGATGAAGTAGCAGAATGTTTATGCAGTCCGAAGGTGAAAGGTATCCGGGAGGCACACGTCGAGGAAATAGAAATGTATGACTAAACTGCGAAGTAAACACATCGTGTTATTAAGAAAAGACCGATTAAGACGTTTGTTTCGAAGGGATCTCGAAGAAGAATACAGAAGACACAAGAGAAGATACAAAGGAGGTTCTGGAAGAAGTTAGTTGAGGCTAAGAAATCATGAAGTTTTATGAACAATTTTTCAAACATCGAATCTTCGCCGTGTGATGTAAAAAAAGCATTATTTTACTGACTAGCCCTTATGTATGTATGTGTGCGAGAATGTAAATTCAGGTGCAGATAGTTTCTCATCCATCATCCCAAGAGGCACAATTTCTTTAGTTAAAACAGATACGATTGATGTTGATAAAATTTATAGAAATGATTTTAATTCTTGGCGAATAATGGAAAAGTCATGCTTAAAATCTGACTAAAAACCTGTTATTTATGCAAAACTGGTGGTGGTAATTTAATATCTTGATTTCAAGGTTTTCGATATTTCGGACTATTTAAAATTTATGATATCGGTCATTTCATTCGGATGCAATATAAAAGAAATTCTTGGTTTGATAAATATTACAATGCGATTATTTGGAGTCGTCAAAAATTCGACCGGTATGATCTAATTTTTATGCGCATTTCTATAATTTCAAAGTTGGCAGTAATCTTAATTCGTAATCTCGTTGTACGTTTTATTCGATTATTAAAAGAAGCAAATATATGTTCCGATAAGGTAGGGAATGTGATAAGGAGAGCTGAGTCTGGATGAGGAAATCAGAGAAAGCCAATGAAAGTGTTGACGAGCTAGCGAGTTAATCTTTTTTTACATGTGATATATACAGATGTAGAAAAAGGCACGATTTTGCAATGCCTGAGGGACGCCATTCACACATAGCCGTCGTTATTGATGCACAGTGAACTCCCGCTTATTCGTGGGCGAATTATACGGTTTACGGATTATCTGCGCATGATTTTTAAAAATTTTCTTCGATATTTCCACTGTTTTCCGGGAAAATTCAAACACAAAAAACACATAAGAATTTCTGCGATTTAATACAAGACTTACGGAAGACCACTTTGCTGAGGGAGCACTACTACAATGGGATATTGCTAAAAAGATCCCCTATGGAATGAAGAATGAGTTCATGAAATAATCGAAGATAACGGACTATGTCCGTAAATGATAATAAATAGTTTGAGTAAATTATAAGCCATATAATGGATAAAAGTGAAAGGTTGATTATCCGTGTTCTGTGAATATTCTTACATAGTCTCCCTTCATTAGCCCGGACAATCGAGGGTTCAGCGTATAAAGAGTAAGGCGATCCAGCTAAATATCTTTGACAGGAAATGGCACATATGCGATCTCGTGGCTGCTATATCGATAAGTGCATGCTTATCTACACTTTAAGGTATTAATCTTGGGAACAAAGGTTGATGAATTGGATTGACTAAGTGAATGTCCATCCATTAATTGGACTGTTCTGCTTTTGCGGCAGCAATTCACAGATATAGCACCGTTATAAGTTGCAAGAATATAGGATGAATTGTTGAGGGAAATTTTCTCTAGGCGACTGAGTTATCAGGCAAATGCTGTTAAACGTAAGTAAATTTTATATAATTTTTCTTCCAAAAGATGCCTCCGCTTACAAGATTCGCCAAACCCTCATTTAATTTTTTTCCAATCTTCTTTTGGAATATGAATATAATTGATTCCGAAATTCATAGTTTACTTTATATGATGCTTTTTATTTCTTCTTATAGGTGTGTTACGCAGTAATTTTGTTGTAGGCCGATTTTCACTTTTGTCTAAGTTATCTATCCATTTGCGTCATAATGTAGATGATTCTCATTCAGTACTTCCTTTCTAATGTCAATCTTCTCTCCCAATTTCACTTTATGTATTTATTTTACCTGACATCTAGACTGTGAATTTATACGCAGGCAATTAAAGCAACTCTTTGTGAAAACTTGATATCATCAGATCAAGAAAATAAAACATATATCCGAAGTGTCATCCACTGCTAATTAGAGACGGAGCAAAATATTACGTTTTATTGTAGTTACGCCGCGGAGAGAAATTTTCTCTTCTCTCTTTCCCTTTCTTTATTCATCACTACGATCGAAATTCTGTGTAAAAATACAAGTTCTCTGATGATATTGTGTTAGTTCGTAGCTTTGGGGCATTTCATCTACTCGCACGTTACCTCTCAGTAACAGCTAGTGAAAAGAGAACGTAAAACGTAACTGAAACGTAGAAATTTCAACATATTTTAATTAATTAGTAAGAAAACTTTTGTACTTTTTCCAGAAATTAATTTTATTATAAACAAAAGACAGTAAAGCACACACGACTAGTTTCGGAGATTAATCTCCATCATCAAGATGGATGATGGAGATCAATCTCTGAAACTAGTCGTGTGTGCTTTACAGTATTTGTTTATAATAAAATTAATTTGTGGAAAAAGTACAAAAGTTTTCTTACTAATTATGGAATATTTCCACAAGACAACGCCTGAAACTGTGAATTTTATTATATTTTAATTAAATACAAAGACGACCATTTCCGGCTTTATCTCCATCTTTCCACGAAGATTTGGAAAAAACTTTTCGTCTTTATATTTAATTAAACTATACAGAAACTGCCAAATTTATTTAAAGATTTTACAATGTCATTACACGAAGTCCGCACCACGATGATAGCTTACAAGAAGAGAACAATCACTATAGAGAATGGTGTTCAAAAGTATTATTTGAAAGTTATGATAGTGATTCTGATAATAGTGATTAGTCTGATATTAATGATTATCAGCACAGAATTTTTCAATGTTAATGTTTTCAATTTTTCAATATTAGCCAACTGAAATCGGAAAACCTAGGTTTAATAAACTTGTGAAACTGGATTGACAAATATCCTGTTGTGAGAGAAATCAACTTCTGCACCTGATGTAAACACAAGAATACCTAGAAGAATAGGAAGCATCCCCAATGAAATGGCTTGTATCTTGAAGAATATTGGCAGCTGATTTCAGCTGAAACAAACAGGTATGCAGATGACTGATATACGAGGGTGGTCTGAAAAGTTTACGACCCCAGATTTTTCAGAAATATTCAGAAAACACGTTGAGAAATGGCAAATTGTTGGAAACTTTTCAGACCACCCATGTATTCTAAAATAACCTATAAAAGTGATCTTGTAAGAGAGTGGTTCAAAATAATTTTAGATAAGTTCTAATTTATTTTTGAGTGTGTGTTTTGAATGCTCAAAGTGAAAAATAATAAAATTCAAAATATTGGAGCCAGAGTCCAATGACAAAGCTTTTTTCTTTCTTTCTTTGTGCCTTGCAAAGTTTGTTGTTTTCAAAATTGTTGCATTTGTTGATAATTCAAAATTAAATGAAGAATATTGACTGAGTAAGTTCCCTTGAGTGATCAACCTTCTAAATAACTTTTTAAATCTACTCTTGGGAGAAATATTTCTGTAGATGAAACCTTAGTGCAATCTCATGGTAGGATGTGTTACATGCAGATAATCTATGTACTATTCAATTGCTAGTTGAAATGTGAATACTTGATCTGTTTCTCCTCTATCGAGCATAAAACTATGCAATGACAGATTTTATTCATCAGGGCCTTTCCAACTTTTTCAATCAAAAATTTACAGCACACTTTTCTGGTATATTTAATAAACACATAGATCTACGACTTTTACATGTTATCAACTTTCCCTTCCTTTTGTATAAAATAAAAATTGAGGTATTTATTCATTTGTCAAGAACAACTGACTTTCTGATAATTAAATTAAATTAATCATACATCCAACTTAATCTTATCCTTCAGTTTTTCAACTGTAATTTCAAATTCTATACACCAATGCTACCTTCCATTTTCTCAATGCTTATATATATTCCTTAACTCATGTATATACATGCAAATGATCTTCACTGTTCTCATTCCCATTAAATTTCACATCCTTCATTAGATACATTCATGTGTAGTATTTCCTTATAACTCTTGAAACATTCATTCCATAAGTTCATTTTGGAATAATATATTCAGTTATATAATAAATATTGAAATGCATAAACTAGAGTAACATCTTATATATAATGAATCATCTCAAGCTATTCTCAATAGCAGTCTCATGTATATGGTTCCAAATATCAAAGATAAATAAATTATTACTGCTCAATTCTGTTTTCTATCTTCTGAGGATATTTCACACATTTTCATAGATCTTTTCATGAGGAATATGGCAAATATTTAGGAAATCATTCAGTTTACTATAGGAATAAAATATTCATGCAATACTCACAAGAAACAGTTAATCAGGTTTGATGTTCTGATTTTGACACATAAAGTCACCTCGTCATTCTCAGGAGACTATATAAAACAGAAAATTTTGAATTGTTTAACCAACATACTAAAATTGAGACCATAACAAAAAAATGCACTACACATTTATAACTGAACAAAATGAATATCCTAAACCCTGTTTATCTATGTAATTGGAGTTTATTAGCATAGAGTATACTTTAACATTAGGGAATGTTTATGTGCAATGAATTATAGAATTTTTGTATCCACAGACTAGACCCAATCATCAATACTAATCAATTTACCATGAGCATGCATACCCAGCTATAATCTAAAAAGTTGGAATGAGAAATAGGCTTTTGAGATTTATCCTGGATGTAGGCTAATGAAGTTGTACACAATCATGAATGATATGTAATTGAGTTAAAAGTCTGAAAAATCAAAAAGTAAATTCTTAGATGTTAATGGGAGAACAATAAAAATGTGTGTTTTATAGCTCTCATACCTCAAGAGTTTAAATGCCTTATAACCACTAACTATAATACATAAACTACAATATATTAACTATAATTACATAACAACTATAATATATAAACTACAATTCATTGGGCAAGGGAGAAATTACAAAGATGTTTCTCTATTTCATCAAGAAATATAATACTCACACTTTGCATTATATTTATCACTTTAACCTGAATAAGCTCATAGAAAATAAGTATCATCACTACAAGATCATGGAATAATATGTAGGATGAGTAAATACTCAAGGAATGGAAAGTCTATCTTTCAGATTTTGATGTAGATAAATTATTTTAAGTTATAAAATTTTAAATACAAGAGTCTCAACTGCCTTCTAATTGTTTCTAAGTGTGTGAATCACCTTTTAATGACTCTTGGTGCTTCAAGTAATTTAACAGATCACCTTTAGTAATTTCAAGAAGCAGCTAAGACTAAGAAAATCATAAAACTTCATCAGATTTATACCTAAAATTTAAGTAGTGCATTATTTAAAGGTCACAAACAAACAAGCCGTATGTTGTGGTACACATACAAGCAAATCCTAAGATAACATACCATAGGCAAATTTCACCAATAAGGCCAAGCTGATTTCTTGAGAATAGATGAATTTTTTACCTTTGTATCACTTCAATTACTAACCACGGATTTTATACAAATTTCATCCCTCATTGAAAACCAACGTATAACAGCTAAACAATTTAGTTATAAGTTTACGTTAGAAAATTTCTTACGAAAGCATTGTAAAAGGCACATTGAAACAAAATTCCAAGGATCAATGTATTAATTCTATTCCTAAAACGTGAGGCCAACTTTGTTACATGTAGCATTATTCAAGTAAATTATGAAGGCCCAATATTGACTGTCTTATATTTGAGAGAATTTTGGCATGCATTTAGGTAAACAAGGTGAATTGAAGATCAAATTCATTACAAAACTATAAACAATGCATGGCATGGTTAAAATACGTATATCATTGCATCACTTCATTATATTGTTAATAACTTTTGTTAAAAGTATTTTCTCATACAAAAATTTCCAAGGGTAATGACTGTACCATTCTCAAAAATACATTTTTGTTAGTAGTGATTCACAAGTAACATGTTTATTTTTATGGGCTATATTATTATCATCAATTACAAACTTTGGTTGGTTAAGGATGAAGATAGTAGCAATTTACCAGTGTTTGCATTAACTTTAAAAGCAATATGCAATTGATTATCAGAATGATATGAAGCATTTATGCAGCTTTTACCAGAGCACAATCTACACAAATACAAACAACAGTTATTTCCAAGAGAACATCTTAAGTTTTTCTGATTAAGAACACTAAAACCTGTCATTAATTTTAGCCATAATTTCAATGAATTACAGCAAAAAGAAGGTTCATAGGCAACTCAAAGTCTTTTGACTTATTTCTCAAATCTGCTCCTTGATAATCATAATTTAAGAAAGGATGGCAGAGGAAAAAATTATTAACTATTATTAACTATTAATGTTTATATTCCTATTCAAATCACCTGTTTTTCCTTTATTCTTCAATGATATCCCATCCCATTGTTAGTTGAAAGCTCATCTTAATGAATATTTTTATTTTACTGTATTTTGCATGTTCTTTTTGCTTTTTTTCCTTTTGTCACAAAAATTACCATATATCAATCTAGAATAATTTGCCATCATGAAATTAGATAAGAACATAATTGCATTCTTTGTGTCAGGACGTAAAAGAGTATTTAGTTTCTGAATTTACCAACAGGCAATTAATTTAATTTTCATCTACATTATTATATATTGTTCAATCCTTCTATTGCATGATTGTATTAGGTAGTATAAATTTAAAGTTCAGATTTGCCTAGTATTAAAAATTTCTCCACTGTTCATTTGTTCCTTTCTTATTGTGATGCAATAAATTCTATTCCTATCCCTAAACACTAATTAATAAGTAAAGGATATCTCTTTTCTAGACTCATACTTTAAACCCTACCCCACCTATTATTCTCTAATTTCAGTTGTGAAAACTTGGAAAGTTCTGGGATGTTTGTTCTAAAAACATCCAAAATGATATATTATGAATAGCGGAAATGTTAGTCACACTGTTCATAGGAATGTATGGTAATTCAAACAAATTTAAGACCAAACATAATACCACTGCACATAACCTGAGCTTGTGTGAGAAATCAAGAAATTAGTTATGGCATGCCCTATTTACATAAAAGCACCTAAATACGGCAAGTTCACAACTAATAATCCATTCAAGATAATGCTACCAAAACATTCTACCAGAACAAATAGATAGCCAGCTTCACATTACAAGCTTTGTAGTATCTCACAGAACTTGGATAGGTTAAAACCTACTTTTTCCAAGCAAAATTTCACAAAACTCACTAAGATATTGAATGATTAATGCTACCTTCAGGATAGTTAAGAAGAGAAGTTAAAGAGATGTAAATTTCTCAGTTGACCTACGAAATGCAATAAATTCCAATACATTGTTTGGAATTTTTACCGACTTTCATTCCATACAGTGATCTTCAGTTGAGCTGAAATATAAGTCAAGGATTATACAGACTATGAGTAACATTTTGAAAAACTGATCAGCTTACAACTAGATATATGGCATTCTTTCTTTAACCATGAATTTACCATTTCAATTTAATTTGACTAAATCTCATAGTCAAAGACAACTGTAGCACTTCTTTGGTTACTTAAATTTTTTGGGTCGACAATGCAGTTGCAGTAGATTTGGCTCCTCACTGGAAGATCTGCAAGCCTCGGCAAGCTTCACATTCAGCATAATGATCACAGCCATTCAAAGTTGTTCACGATTCCATCCTTTTGTGTCTTTCCC
Organism: Pachydiplax longipennis; assembly: GCA_036926295.1. Lineage (NCBI taxonomy): Eukaryota > Metazoa > Arthropoda > Insecta > Odonata > Libellulidae > Pachydiplax > Pachydiplax longipennis. Next base: position 12,290,300 of record JAVFKF010000010.1, on the reverse strand, counting down.
AAAGCAGGTTTTAGTGATGAGAATGAGTTAAAGATAGCAAAGTAAAACTATTAGTATATTTTGTGTGTTTTATAATTGGTTCATTATATTCTTACATAGCTCACTCTTCCAATTGTGTGTAGAGAAATGGCATATCACTAAAATTTGCCAGTGTATAACTATACTTTCAGTGATTTAGCCAATTTAAAGCAATATGGTGTATGGTTAGGTAAATAATAGTTCATAACCTTAATTTTGTTATCTTGTTAGCCGTTAGTGATTTAAAGTCTGCAAACACACCAATAACAAAAAGAAGCCCAAATAACTTAAATTTTAGACAGAGTAAGAACTTTAGTGCTCACTGAAATACATAACATTAAGAACAAAAATTATAGTGGTAGGAAGCAACAGAAAGAAAAATTCCAAAACAAAAATGTAGATGCATAGTTTCATGATTGCTTTCTGAGACTTATGAGAAATTCAAGTCATGAGCTTGAGTCAGGAGGATAGGAATTCCAGATATTCACACATCTCCAACTCTGATTAGAGGTTAAAGAACTAGTCGAAAATAATCTTTTGTATCTGGAGCAAATCAGTCATTACATGAAGAGCTCAGAGTAGATATTATTATATATTATTGACATTAAATTTCCTTTCACTTGAAAAAATCAATCAGGTACACATTTTGTGCAACAAAAACACCTTTAAGTTCACTTTAAGAGATATAGGTTTTTAATGTCTAGGGATGATAATTTCTGCGTACTTTAATTTTGATTTAAACTATAGTAAGAAAAATTCCAGAAATGCAAATATTGTTTGTCATGGATTTAATTTGTATATTTTCCATGTACAACATTCAACAATAACCCATTAAAGCCATTAATTATTTGAAACACAAAAGTGCATGGAAATGACTTAAGCATTCAAAATACCCGCTACATCACTACCACCCACAGTGATAACTGAAAACAACCATTTTCCTTCCCAACAACAACACAGCATATTCAAATTTATCTGAAAATATACATTCTTGGAAAATCACAATTTCACATAATCTGTACAAAATGTTTTAAATTACGTGATATGAAGATTCAATTTTCTTTTATATACAACATTTTCCAACTTTAATTTCATTGAGCACAGTACCAAATTCTACATCAAAATATGAGTAACAAAAATTTTGAATGGTGGCCAGTACCAATTTACACCAGAAAAATTCTTCCTCAGATCTGCAAAACATATCTCCATATCACAGACTTTGGGTTTTGGTCCTGGAAGAAATCCCTCAACAAGCCCAAACATGAGCACACCACTCCCATTTCACATTGATCAAAGCATTGATTAACTACTATTGGCGGGTAGAAATTTAACTTCCATTAAGGAAGATGATCAAGTAATACCTACGAAACAAAGCAATACCTAAAGAAAAAGACTGTCTAGGCATGGATCTATTTGGAAGGACACCAATTAATTAAACCATAGAACTAGATGTTATGTGCTTCAATTTCAGTACATTCAAAGCCAGGAATTCCTGAATTCATGAACAGGGTAAAGATGAAGGATAGTTCAATGTATAAATTATAGACAGAGTATGTTACATCAGCAAAACTATCCATTAGTTTAGGAAAAATTACTGTGCAGCACTCATTAGCTGGTGACAATATTATGTACTAAATGAATACATATGTAAGACTAAAATGGGCTGGACAACTTAGTAATACCTTCTAGCCCACGTTAAGCACATAATTCAATAAAACCTTGATTTTAGAATAGAATAAATGAATTCCAAAAATTAAAATCACTAAAAAAACATTAAACAAACTTTCACTTGCATTAATAGTATGCCTTTGAGTTTATAAATCACCTGTGCTACAGTTGAGCAGTGCCATTTAAGTAGTCTTTTTATATATGTACTATAGTTACTTATAGATATTAATAAATGCTGAGTCCTCAAGCATGAGATTGTACTGTACTGCAAGTTAAACATACTTAATAGATTAAAAAAGTTTAAATATTTCATCTATCCATAATTTCAATTTGATAATGAAAATCCTATGGACTTAATTTAAAATATAAGATGAATAAATGCAGTTTATGCAATGCAGTAAATGCAGCATCAGTTTATTTCCCTGGTAAGGCAAAATAAACTGAAAATGAAATCCTCTCTGATAATCTGGTATCAAGCAAATAAAAAATTAGCTGTGCTGACAAAAGAATGGTTTCAACCTTGACATTTTGCAAGAGAAAATGAGTATAATATGCCAAAATATCTCATACTTCAGTGGCTTACGAACATTCCAAAGACTTTGGCCTCCAAAGTATCCAATCAACCTGTTACATTGCTTAGACAATCATAGCTGCCTTTTTCTTCTTCTATATAGTAGAAAATATTGTTCATTGCTAACTACATGCTCATGACAGTAATCGGGAAAATTGAAGGACACTGACTAATATAAGAGCTTAATATGATGCATTAACTTCCCATTTTGTTCTGAGAGAGACATTTTCATCATAGCATTAATGGAAGGGCACCCTACATTATGGCACCCTTTGAAAATTGATGGAGTTATTACAATCACACATACTTCAAGCTTGAATTACAGACGTTAACAGAGATTATAGGATGAAAGGAATATTTATTATGACAAAGAGTGCTTTGCTTGCTCAAAAGATAACTCTGGTATATTTACCATTATATGTACCTTGGACAATAATGATGGCTTGAAAGATATGAGGGCATACAATTCCAATCATAGCAGCAGAATCGATACTTTCCAGGAGAGAATCTTTGTGGTTAATGAGTTGTAAATACCCTTATAAGGTTTATGTTGCATACTTCAGAAAACTATTACCATTATCACACTAGAGGTTCCACTTCCTGATTCTTGAAGATCAAGATCAAAACCTGTAGAGCTAGTTTACCTGAAAAATTATTTTTAAAAGGATGAATATTAGTCACAGATTGCCTCTTCCATCAACATTTGGAGTAATTTTTTTACATTTATCTAGAATAATGATAATGACATCAAACTGCTCAAATAATAATTGGTGGAATTCCATCATACAAAACCTTTTGTAGTTATCAGTGTTCAATAAACACTAAGAATTTGTACACTTTGTGGTATCATGCGCTTTGTTTGTTTAATATTAACTGATTACAGCATATGATTTGTATGGTAATGAAGTAAATAGAAACTAGATTGTTTAACTATTATTATTTAATCGTCAATATGCAGGAAGAAGGAAAATAAAACAAAAATTCCCCAAATGTGAAATGATAATTAAAGATTGATGAATCTATTCTTAATATTACCGCAATGACTGACTCTATTAATATTTTCGTCATTGGAATTCGATGACTAATCTTAAAATCGATGCATTATATAATTTGAGTAGAAAATTACGATTTCCGTAAATACGGCAGAGGATGTATAAAAAATTAAAGCTTTACATTTATTACTTGTTAAATGTATAACTACATAATTGAGATCTTCTTTCGGTATTTAGTAAGCCAATACTCACGAGCCAAATCATAATATCTTCCGTGTGATTAGCTAAATGGATCATCGCTTATGTTGACGTGAAAATTTATTAATTAGGTCAAAATCAAAAATCAAGGTGAACCAAATAATACTGAAAACAAAATTTCCGAAAATTATACTTTTACTCTGGGCTTACCTCTGCGTAGAACAAATTTGATGAATGAACTCCTTTTCAAGAAATTTGACTTCACCCGCTCTAAAATGCGGCTCTTCATTAGCGTACCACTTTTCAATGTCAAAGGTGGGGAAGAAGAATTTTATCTCTTTCGCAGCTGATTCCGGCGAGTCTGAAATAGTAATCAAGAAGTATTTTTCAATCAATTAAAGAAAATAGTGAGATATGTTCCGTCAATAGATGTCAACTCATTTACGAAAAACTGCGATTTTGGTGTATTCATTGAATTTTTCCCCGGTTTTTCACAGAATAAAAATCTTACCGGATCCATGTGCTGCATTTCGGGTATCGGTTGCTCCATATAATGCTCTGATAGAATTTGGATTCTCAAGTTTAGCCTGATAAACTTTTGTGGGTCCTAATAACTGTCGCCACATTTGAATAGCATTTGTTCCTGCCAGGATATGAACATGAATGTTGCCACTGAGAAGTAAAAGGGTTCATACATGACGTAAAATTGATAATTAACCACATTAATACTACGAACTTTTAAATAAACTAATCCTAACCTGGATAAAAACGAAGTTAATCTATCATAGAAAAATTTCTGTTTATGTTCAATATAAAATTGTTGCGCCTCATTCATCGAAAGATGCAAGTCTTTGGTTCTCACGACATAAAAACCGCTGCTAATTATGCGGCTCCTGATTCCCTGTGTGGAGAAAATTATGAATAATCAATAACATTACGAAAACACATCGCGATTTTATGAACAAATATTTACCTGTACTGCATGAGGAAGTTTTGTTGCATTGGGCTTGATAATCGCTAAAGTCAATTCTAGACCCTTCATGTTTTCAATTTAATATCTTTGGAATGCCACAAATAGTCAACAAGCAACGCCTTCCTTGTCATACTGACATTGCCCGAAATAGAGTTTACATATTAAATAACAAAACAAATAGCAAATGTTAGACCGAAGTAATTACCCAAAGATTGACATAAAATAATCAAATAAATTAAATATGTAGAGCAGAGCAATCACTTACAATTAAAAAGTCGAGAATCCATTAGCCGAAGGCTATTACTCTATAGTTACAAAGGATTCTCTACTACATCAACCTTCGATATCCTCTCCTATCAAGCTCTTCGCTCTAAATGTAAAAGCTCCGTAGGTTATCTCATACTTGGAGGATACGATTGTCCAATCAAAATTCCCTGATTTAGCGCGTGATTTGAAACGATTCTTCAAATTCGAGAGCAGAGATACTGAGAGATACAACTTAATTGTTCACTTTGAATCACGAGCTTTTTTCATTAATACTTTTGAAAGTGTTTTTTCATCATTTTTAGTAGAATATGAATTTAATGAGAAAGGTAGTTAGTTTTATGAAAATTATACGAAACATAATTTTTGCTTTAGAGTAAATGAATATTAAACCCAGTTTGTTATTCTTGCCAAATGATTATATCGTTAAATTGGCTGGATTATATCAGAACTGTAAATTATGACGAATGTTTTAACTGAAATCAAGTCTTTAATAATTTTTAAGAAACAATTAGTAATGATTCACTTAACCATAAGAAGATTTTCCTATTGACAATCATTAATGCATATCTCTATTGTTTAGAAAATGAGTTTTCAAATCATGTATAAAATTCACCGAATATGGCGCAATATAATTTTCGAGGGAACTATTTTAAAAAATCCGACGCATGCGAGAATTTTTGGTTGACCTTTATCTTCAGAGGTTATCAAGTTATAAAATTTCAAACATCAAAAGAGGTTTGGAATGAGGTTTGGTTTCGTTTGGAAGAAATCTTCAACCACTTTTCTGTGATAATATTCTCCATGTGAACGAAAACTTCCGTGAAGAGTTAAATAAATGGTGGGGAATTAATAATAACCCCGTATGACAGGGATTCACAGGATTAATGAATCTTGAAATCAAGGAAACAACTATTCCTTCGAATGTTTACAACAATTCCTCCATTGGGTCATAAGAGTGAATTGGGTGATTTTTAAATGAGGCTCGAGTATTATGGAATTGTGTATTATGGAATTTCCGCGTAAAATTGCGTCTCAGTCAGAATTGAAATGAAAGCGCGCAGATCTTGCGATATCTGAAAGAATGCGATGGAATGAATAACATCGAAAAAATCATAAAGGTGCCGATTTTAATACAGTTTTAGTCGGATCAAGAATAAGATTACATTGATATTTATAATAATGTAAGCTAACTCTCTCCTCTTTAAGAGTTAAACAAGTTCTAATGTAAATTTTATAACCGTAACACTGATTCTGAGTAATGACTTTAATTAAAGAACAAGGTTGACATAACCGAATTAAGCCATGAAAGTTGCATCTTCAGAGATAGCTTCAGGATATTAGTAAAAATGCAATTTTAAAATTTAATTTGTTATTATTTTACAATTTTCATCATTGTGCTGAAAATTATGAAGTATGTTATCCGTGAAGCAGAAGGGAATCCCTAATTCTTATTACATTAGAATGCCTATAGCATTATTAGTAATTCATGATACTAGTGATATATTTCTTAATTTTATATGCGCGAAACTTTCTTATAATCTAACAGAAATATCAGCTGTTATTGATTGATTGACTGATCAACAATGGAAGCGTATATATTTTAAATGAAGCATTTGAAATTGATTAGCTATTATTATATTTTAGAGTTACTTTTCTTGAGCAAAACGGAAATGAATAAAAAATGAAAGAGTTACAAGATATTGCTCGAAATGTTATGTATGTTAAATAATTCAATGGACAGAAGGCATCAATTCCGGCTTTAGCATAATCCGTTGCTGCTCTTATCTTTCTTTATATAGTCACGGTCAAAGTTAAGATTCGGACAGGGCATTTCTGAGATAACCTTTCTCAAAATAAATATTATTTTCATACAATGGCTTCCTATTAACATAGTAAAATACTATTCAGATTCTTATTGTCTTTCTTTTAAAGGTCAAGATTTGGTCCCAACACCCAGAAAAGGTGTTGACAACTTCCTTACAATTGAATTTTGCAAATATATTGAGCAGGATGGATATGCGAAGAAGAAAATGGTTTTTCTTTGCCTTAGGATCGGTAAGGTACTCAAGTGATACGATTCAGCATAACATGCTGCTTTTAAGGGTGACAATAAGTAGAGTGAACTACATCTCCGATTTAGGAGTGGTTTTTGATGAAAAGCTAATTTTCGATATGCACATCAGTACTATCACCTCAAAAGCATATAAAATGCTAGGGTTCATTGGCAGAACATGTAGGGATTTCAAGGATATTCACTGCCACAAAATACTGTACACCTCCCTAGTAAGGTCACAACTTGAATATTGTTCCATTATCTGGAATCCATATTACTGTAAGTACGTCAACTCTTTAGAAAGAGTACAAAATAAATTTCTCAGAGTTGTATCATTCAAATTCAATATTGTTAGAGAAGCTGGACATTATGAAAACCTACTTCGTAAGTTGAACCTGACTACCCTTCTGGCCAGAAGAGAATACATTGGTATACTGTTCCTTTATAAACTGATGAATAACATGATTTCCTGCTCTGAAATCCTGTCACTTGTAACCCTTAAAGTTCCTTGTATACCTACCCGCAGCTGTAACCTATTTGAAGTTCCCTACCTACCCAAAAACTACCTTTACCACCTTCCTATCTTCCGTATAATGCGATCACTTAATAGAACTTGTTGCAACGTTGATATTTTCCATCTCTCCCTGAACACTTTTAAATGTTCTATAAAATCTAATCTGTGAAATTACTGCTATTTATCTCTGCCTTTTTCTTGTGCTATGTTCAGTTTTATGTGTGTATTCCACTGTTGTATATATATGTATAAGCACATTTGTACTTTCCTAAGCTTAGTTGTAGTTTTTTCATTATTGTATCTCCTGTTCTCTGGTTTCATTAATTTTTATAGTATGTTTGTACTTTTAGAAAAGGGCAACCCCTGCCCGTAAATAAACTATTATTATTATTATTATTAAACAATGAACTACTCTCTATGAGATACTGTTGGTGATTCGAAAAGTTGGTATATGTATATGTTGGTATTCTTGCGTTTCCGCAAGCCATGCTTGCGGAAACGCAAAGTCAAAGGGTTATCTAGTTGAGATTCATGAACTAGCAAGTGCTGCATAGTTAATCTTAAAATGGAGAACGGTTCAAAGTAAGGATCAATTAATTTATTTATAGATCTGCATGTATCAAATCCTTAATTTAATTAAATTTCTTTCTTAATACCCTTCTAGCTGAAAATTGAATAAGAATGTCTACGCCACAACGTTTACGTCTTCTTCTTTATTAAATTCATGTGGTTTTATTGTTCCTCTCACTATCATTTTTAAGACAGATAAATAAGTAAAATTAAACCATCATATTGCGTTTGAATCGGCTATTTTTAAGGTTCTATTTACATTATAATATTTCGGTATTTGAATGGCAAATAAGGTATTAAGGCATGGGTGATGCAAATAAAATCTCCTAGACGTTCAACAATAAGATAAGTTGGGTGATTGAATGCTAATTATGTGAATACATAGACTGATTTTACTGTTTAATTTTGGTAAGCCTTAGTTGGTATCTTGGCTTCTCATTAATTGTTCGATTTTCAGCATAGACGTAGCTTGCTGGATTTTACAGTATTTTACAAATTATGTCGGATCTTCAATAATGTTAGTTATGAGAAAAATTTTCTTATTATTTTGAAAGTAAGCAGTAAATCGTTCAAGTAATAAGCCTTGTTCTGTTAATTCGTTTATAATTACTTGGTCCAATTGGCAATTCAAATTTTGTTTTCAGTTCGAATTTATTGGTAATTTTTTCATGATTTAAACCTTTTCAGCTTAATTCTTGGCCTTGGAAATCCTTTGCTTGATATGACGATCTCTGCGGATAAAGATTTTCTGGATAAGTACTCCCTCAAAGCTAATGATGCTATTTTGGCTGAAGATAAACACATACCACTATACAAAGAAATGGTCGAAAATTGCGATGTGAAATTTTCTGCTGGGGGTGCCACTCTTAACGCCCTTCAAGTTGCTCAGGTAAGCTACTTCTAATCTTGGAAGAGTTAAGCAGGAGATATAGTTGTACCACACCTAAGAGTGCATGTTTTACGTGTCTAGAAATGGTTGATCATCAATTCTATAACATGTTACTGGTAGATTTAAAAATGAATTTTCCAAGTTTTTCTTTCTTTTGAATTCAGTGTTGCAAAGAAAATCCTTCTTGATTGTTAAATGTTTGTTAATTTCCCATGTAGTTATTTCAATACTTATTCATGTCACTGATTTTCAAATGAGACTCATCAGGAATAATTTTAGGATTTTCTTATTACTTTCTCTCATGATGTTAATCATGTTTTATGTAATTATTTTCATGAAAGGCATGTATGAAAGGGAAACAAAGTAACCTATTAATGCTTTATTTAGTAATTTAAGAAATGTAAGTATATAATAGGTATTTAAGCAAACAATTTATATATTTCTGAATCCATCTTTCTGTGTGAGAACTGCCGTAAGTCTTGTATACAACCAAATAATCATATTCATGTGCATTTTATAGAGTATTTGTATGTTCATCATTTGGTTTCTCTTATTAGCATTAAGTTTCCATTTGATGTTTTATGGTACCAATTTATTACAAAGTTCAGAACACTACCAGCTGTCATGGATAGAATACCTGGTTATTTTAATTTCAGTCATTAAAACACTTAGCAATTTGTCTCCAACTGCTTTCACAATTCTCTTCAATTTGAACTTTAGAATTATTTTATGGTTATCACCTGTATGCTAAGAATTCATTTATTAGCTATTCAACTATATTAGATGACTTAAGCTAATATGATAAAATTTGCTTGCTATTGAGTTCAGAATATTTTTTGGTATTATCTTATTTGTGTTATGATTTATCATTTTGATTTCAATATTTATCTACTGTATTGGATGTTTATTTGAAAAATTTGAATTTATAAATACAAATTGTATTATTATCTTACTAGGATAATTTTTCTTGTTTCACTTCTAAGAACCACCATAAAAGTAAAACCAAAGTGATTCCCAATATTGTAAAATTGCTAATATATCATTATTGAATGTCTTAATATTCTGTTGATGGTTAATTAAACCTGTCACAGCTTTGGTGCTGAAGCTTTTTAAGAGGTATAACAATATGTATGGATTAGTCAAATCCCTGCAATAGTTGATGTGGAAAGGTATCAGATAATTGCATATTTGTGATCAGATTCTTATGAAAGCTTTTGGTTGATTCCTTAGTTGTTAATACAGCTATGTATGAGAAAGATATGTACCCTTTTTAAATTGATATTTTTCTGTTGAATTCTCTGAAGATGGAACTGAGTGATATTTTAGCAGTCTGTGGAAAAAAAACGTTTTATCATGGTGGTAAAATTTATTTACCATTTATGGAATTGCTGAACTAGAATTATTGCTTAAAATTTTTATCCTGAGTTTTTCTTTTAGATATTCATTCATTTTGAAAATGTCTTCATAAATAGTAACTATAGTGTTATAAAAATATTTTCTTTTGTTTTTTTTTCAAATTTGTCAAATGTCTTTTGTTGCTACCATTTTCAATGACTGGTTTAACATATGAACGTTGTCTCCTTGCCAGTGTGCCATCAGATTTGACAGAATTTAAGATCTCAATCTTTAGATTGAATTCTATTGGGACTATGTTGTTTTGATAATGTTTTTACGTACAAAGTTGATTTTATTTTTGTCGTACATGCACGGTACATGGTGAACTGTATGTCATTTCTTAATGGTATCTGTTTACTTTCTGAGTGTTATCTTTGTATGTTATTGGGAAGCGATTCAAAAAATTTGGCTCTAAGGCTTTCACCGTGAATTTCCATTGGATAATTTCGTCTTGCGGGATACAACAGCATCGTCGGATAATTAAAAACACACATGTTTCGCCAATACTACCGTTGGCTTCTTCAGGTGAAGTGAAATGCACTTCCCAGCACCTACTATATATATATATATATATATATATATATATATATATATATATATATATATATATACGAGTAAAAGTTGCTTGCATACTGCAAGCTAATTGGTAAAAATTTACAATAAGTTCCCCTTACGGGTGTCATCTTCGAAGCTTATCCAGCAAATTTTTTAAAATTGCCGCAATACATTTCTTACGTTAGAAATTTTCATCCATCTGGCATCGAACTCACGGTCATATGCAACCTTTCTTCCACTGGTTCTATAGAAAACTACTTCAAACGCAAACGCTGTGATTTTGAATAGTCTCCTGCATAAAGAAAGGCCTCAAAACAATTTTTAAAAAATTGCGTAAATGACCGCCTGGCATCGAACACAGGACCCGTTCGTGAGAGACAATGGCATATGAATGTCAGAGAAGTGCTACTCTGACGTGTTTCAAAGTTTCAATTCAGTATCTTATCGGGAAGGTCCTAAAATAAGATCCGTTATTCCCGTTTGAAATGCATGGTAGAATCGGAATGACGCTCTAGCATCGAACCAAGGACCTCTAGAGAAGCAGTGGACGTCATGAAGGAATCTTCTCAAACGCCTCTGTCACCATTCCGGGTTTTATCTTTCCAGTTTATCGGGAAGGCATTTTAAAAAATCGTCCCTGATATCAGCAATGCATTTCTTACGGAGGCATTTCGGACCCACCTGGCGTCGAACACATGGACATTTGGTAACATTTCTTCGTTTGGTACGATGAAAGACCATCTCATCTGTAAACACCGAGATTTCGATTGCTCTATCGCATCGAGAACGGCCTCAAAACAGATTGAAAAAATTCGTGCAAAAGACCGCCTAGCGTCGAACTCAGGACTCTTCCGTGAGAGAAGATAGCAAAATAATATTAGATAAGTGCCATCCTTACTTGTTCCAAAGTTTCGATTCAATATCTTATCGGGAAGGTCCCAAAATGAGATTCCGCTTTCCCCATTTGAAATACATAGAAAAAATCGGAATGACCCTCTTGCATCGAACCAAGGACCACTAGACGAACGATGATATTCATGGAAGAAAGTTTTCAAACGCTTCTGTCACCATTCAGGGTTTTATCTTTCCAGCTTATCGGGAAGGCATTTAAAAAAATCTTCAAAGATTTCAGCAATGTATTTCTTATGGAAAAATTTTGCATCCACCTGGCGTCGAACTCACGGTCATTTTATAACATTTCTTCCATTCGTAATATAGAAGACTACCTCAACTTCAACCTCCGAGATTTTGGTTCCTCTATCTTAACGATAAGTGCCTCAAAATAATTTTCAAAAATCCGCGCAATGCATTCTTATGGGAAAATTGCGATTTTTGGGAATTTCTGGTATCGAACCCATGATAGCTAGCGTCGATGTCTGCATTATTCTGGCGTCTAGAGTGTAGGGCCAGTACGTTGAAAAAATCTGACGTCGATGGCGCTTGTGGAACATGGTCAGAATTCGTATCCCCTATATCTATATATATATATATATATATATCTATATATCTATATAGGTATATCCGGAGAGTTAGCTATATATAATAGATATATATATATATATATTTGAATATATTATTGAAGAAGCCAACGGTAGTGTTGGCGAAACGTTGCGTGTTTTTAATTATCCGACGACGCTGTTATCCCGCAAGACGACATTATCCAATTCAAATCTTTCTTAAAAATCGCCGCAATGTATTTCAAAGGGGAGAATTTTGCACCCACCTGGCGTTGAACTCAAGCTCATTTGGTGACATTTCTTCTGCTGGTACTCTAGAAGACCACATCATCCCTGGCGTCAGTGATTTTGAATTCTCTATCCTACTGGGAAGCTTCTTAAATGATATTCGAAAATTTGCATGATGTATTTCTAAAGGGAAAAATTTGGAAATTTGGGGCCTTCTTGGGCCCAAACCCAGGCCCTCACAGTGATGGGAATAGGGGTATCTAGCATGTATAAATACAATGCAATTTGTCTTAAAGCTCTAAATTTAGCCGTTCCCAAAATAAAAAGGGAACGGACTGATGGACACTGCTAATTATATATAGGATAATATCCCCTATACCCCACCTACTACTCTTACCTCAGCTTCTATCTCACCTTGGCATTTTGCCATTTACTCTTTCCTTAGCTCCTTAGTTACCTTAATAAAATTCATGAAGTACCCCCCATAATAAAACTGTTGTTTTTATATTGGTGTATTTAATTTTAAAGTTTTGATTTTTATCTTCGAGAGAAATAGTAAAAATTTTGGAATTCATATTTAATTAGTAATTATTGGATTATCTATAATGATACATTATGTATGAAGTGTATGATGTTTATAAGTACTCTCTTCCTCTAAGTTACAGGTTTTTAAGTATGCTTTTATTGAAGTATTTCTTTTGTCCGAACTATATAGAGGTGACAAAAAATTATGACAGCTGTGACTCACAAGTGTCTTACAAAAACCGTATTGATTCTCAACCATGAATTCAGAAATTTCAAGAAAATCCATTAAAGATTTAGTAACTATATGTTCCATTATTTTACCACTTAATGATGTTTAGGAAATTGGTCTATAATTTGGTGGATCATCATATTAATCAATGTGATTACACATTGTCTGTACAAATAAGTTCCATGTTTCTTCAGTATTTAAACACATTACATATATTTCGTACAACGGAAAATATATTTCTATGTTTGCTATCTTAACTAGGTGATTAAGCCAATTAATATCTGGAGGATTAAAATTCCCTCCTACAAAAGTTATGCTGTTGTTATTTTGACATGAATATAAGTCAATTTTGTCATTGAGGAAATGTAATTCTTGAAGTGGAGAGTTGTATGGTCAATAAAAAGCACACACGTTTAGATTCGGCTTATTCATCTGACTTACTGTGCTCCAAACAGTTTCAATGCTGCTATTAGAAAAAGTGTCTTAACTACTCTGAAGAAAACTTTTAACCACTATTAATACATTTCCACCCATTCTATCCCGGCTATACTTACTACGAGTAAAAGTTGCTTGCATACTGCAAGCTATCAATTAAATGCAGTACCGTACCAAGAAAGGCCTCAACACAATGTTCAAAACTTCGTGCAAAAGTCCGCCTGGCGTCGAACTAAGGACCCGATAGGGCGAAACAATTGCAAATTAATGTTAGATAAGTGCCATTTTGACCTGTTCCAAAGTTTCAATTCAATATCTTATCGGGAAGGTCCTAAAATAAGATTACGCTATCCCTCTTTGAAATACATGGTAGAATAGAAGTGACGATCAGGCATCGAACCAAGAACCGTCAGGGGAACGGCGAACAGCGTATATGAAACATATGAATTGCCTCTATGTACATTCCATTTTATATCATTCCCGGTTATTGGATAAGCATTAAAAATAATTGTCAAAATTGACCGCCATGCATTTAATACCGGAGAATTTTGCACCCACTTGGCGTCGAACTCTCGGTCTTTTGATAACATTTCTCCAGTTAGTACAATATATAACCACGGCATCTCCAACCTCGGTGATTTTCACTGTTCTATCGCTCCGAGTAAGGACTCAAAACAATTTTCGAAAATTCGCGCGTAAGGCCGTCTGGCGTCGAACACAGGACCCATTGGTGAGAGACAATGGCATACGAATAATAGATAAGCGTCACTCTGACGTGTTTCAAAGTTTCAATTCAGTATCTTATCGGGAAGGTCCTGAAATATGATTCCGTTTACCCCGTTTCAAATGCATGGTGGAATCAGAATGACGCTCCTGCATCGAACCAAGGACCACTAGAGAAACGGTGAAATTCGTATATAATAAGATAAGCTGGAAAGATATAACCCGGAATGATGACAGACGCGTTTAAAAACATTCTTTCATGAACTTCACCGTTCGTCTACTGGTCCTTGGTTCGATGCAAAAGGGTCATTCCGTTTTCTCCATGCATTTCAAACGGGGAAAACGGAATCTTATTTTAGGACCTTCCCGATAAGCTATTGAATCGAAACTTTGGAACTCGGGAGAATGGCACTTCTCTAACATTATTTTGCTACTTTATCTCACGAAAGGGTCCTGAGTTCGACGCTAGGCGGTCTTTTGCGCGAATTATTGCAATCTGTTTTGAGGCCGTTCTCGATGCGATAGAGCAATCAAAATCTCGGTGTTTGCAGATGAGATGGTCTTCCATCGTACCAAAGGAAGAAATGTTAGCAAATGACCGTGTGTTCGACGCCAGGTGGGTTCGAAATGCTTCCGTAAAATGCATTGCTGCAATTTTTGAAAATTTTTTTCCATGCCTTCCCGATAAGCTGGAAAGATAAAACCCGGTGTGGCGACGGAGGCGTTTGAAAACATTCTTTCATGACGTTCACCATTTCTCTAGTGGTCCTTGGTTCGATGCAAGAGCGTCATTCCGATTCTACCATGCATTTCAAGCGGGAATAACGGAATCTTATTTTAGGACCTTCCCGATAAGATATTAGATCGAAACTTTGGAACAAGTCATAATGGCACTTATCTAATATTAATTCGCTATTTTCTCTCACAAAAGGTCCTGAGTTCGACGCTAGGCGGTTTTTTGCGCGAATTTTCGAAAATTGTTTTCAGTCCTTCCTCCGAGCCGTAGAACAGTGAAATTCACGGAGGTTGGAGATGAGATGGTCTTCCATAGTACGAAAGGAAGAAATGCTACCAAATGACCGTGAGTTCGACGCCAAGTGGGTGCAAAATTCTCCAGTATAAAATGCATGGCGGTCAATTTTTACAATTGTTTTGAATGCATATCCGATTACCGGGAAGGATATTAAATGGAATGCACATAGAGGCTATTCATATGTTTCAGATACGCTGTCCGTCATTACTCTGACGGTTCTTGGTTCGATGCAAGAGCGTCATTTCTATTCTACCGTGTATTTCAAAGGGGGATGGCGTATTCTTATTATAGGACCTTTTTTTTAAGATATTGAATTGAAACTTTGGAACAGGTCAGAATGGCACTTATCTTACATTAATATGCAATTGTGTCGCACCATCGGGTCCTTAGTTCGTCGCCAGGCGGTCTTTTGCGCGAAGTTTTCAATTGATTTGAGGCATTACTTGGTATGATACTGCATTCAACTGATAGCTTGCAGTATGCAAGCAACTTTTACTCGTATATCTATTTATATAGGTATATCCGGAGAGTTAGCTATATATAATAGATATTCTTCTGTACTGTATCATATTCTTACATATTTAATCTTATTTTTCATTATTTATTAGCTTTTATGTGATGATATGGAATCTTCTTGTACCTTGACTTTTAAATCATCAAAACTTTGTTATTCCAAAATTAAGAGAGACCTGAAATTATGATTTGCTTAATTTATTGTTATTTACTTGTGATTAATATTTATTAATGTAGATCAATTTTGTTCTCTTCTAACTCAAAATTGATTATGCATTTTTAATAGATGATTAGTTTAGTTTACTAAATGCAAAAATTTTCAGCATTGCAATATATGGTAAATGTAGGAGTGTATTTTGCAGTGTTCAAAGACTGAATCCCATAATTTAGTCTATCAATGTAAACTTTGGAGTTTTCTGTAAACAGGTATTGATAAGATCACTTACATAAATTTTTATTTGATCATTAATTTTTGTGGACCAAATATTTCTCTGAAATGGATGTATTAGCTAGAAAGAAGGATTTAAGTCATATCTCATTTTTCACCAATGCTCTTTGATGATAGATTGTAGTTCATTTGAAACAGAGGGAGGAATTCTGTGAGAACAGGTTGAGATTAATATTTCGTCCTCCTTTCATAATGGCAGCTTGATCCAATGCCTTGGACTTCAGCACTACTGAGGAATCCATTATTAATCATCAGGCAAGTGGATTCAGATAACCAATCATTTTCCTGCACTGTAGACACTTGTTCTGCATGAATACTGATTGATTACATTAATTTATTTACACTGCTTGTTTTTATAGCTGGAAATAATTGTGAGCAACTACACTCCATTTCAGAGAATATGTTACCATTCTGGGAACTTCCATTTATTGGCATTATAATGGTATGCAGCCTGAAATGCCAAATAGTAAAAGAACATGTGTCTTTTGTTTTCCAGTGATTATTATGCGTATAGAAAGCATGTGTACAATGTATAAGCATTCTGATTGCATGCTGGTTTAGAATTAACTGGTTTATTGTCCCTCATTTGTTCAACAAACTGTTTAATGTTAACAATGATAACAATGTGAATGTATGTGTGAAAATTTTTAAAATTTAGGTAAGTTAAATTTTTAACTTTATTCCATCTTCTCTCTATATGGAGATTATCCAATGTTATATGAATTAAAATTTTTGAACTATGTTGAAAATTTATGGGGGAGACTTTTCTGTAAGTTGATGGCCCAGTTTTCTCTTAATTTTTAACCATTTTAAAAGTGTTTTAAATTTCAGTCCTCAAGACTTTATTACATCTAAAATATTTCCATTGTCTGGTTTTTAGTTTTTGGAAATGATGGACTATAAGTATATCTTGAATCTTGATTTAAGACAATTAGATTAGCAAATTTAGGTATGCGTATAGATTCTGAAAAATTCATTAAATATATCTGCCAATACAAATCTTCACAGCTGTACTTTGTTTACCAGAATGTGAGTAATAAAAAAGTAACATATTTTGTATGTTTGAAAAATTTAAGGGGTGATATGCTAAATGTAGAATAAAAATTGAGTATTCTGTAAAAATATACATAAGTTGTATAAATTGAGTTGATGTTGATGCATTATGGATGTTGGAAATAGAATACTTAAGTCATCATTACTCAGTGTAATATTTCCGTGATTGTATAAAATATTTTGGTATTTCATCAATTTTACTATAATATAATATTGTTTTAAATGTTACCAACCAAATACCATTTTTCAATAATCTCTTGACGAAGCTTAGATTTAGATGTTCTTCTTTATAAATAGGAAATAAAATTCTTTCAGTCTCGAAGGAACAAGAAAGTTTTAGCTGATAGGGCATTTTAATTTTTAGGTAAATTGAGTTGTAATATAGTAAATTGCAGCGTAAGTTGTAAATTACATATACTCACACCATAATCATCATCAATAGCCATTTTCAGTTTGATGTCAGATGTTGGCCTTTAAATTTTCTTTTTCTCTGTATTCTGAGCTTCTCATTGTAATGTTAGCCCTAGCTACTTGATGTATCTGTTCCATCTGTTTTTATCCTTCTCTTTGGTATGCATTTGAAAACTGCTGACGTCCAACAGTTGTTGTTTTTTTTCTTCTATCCACATGCCCTGTTCACATCCATTGCAGTGACCTTATTTTATCAGTTATCTCCAGCACTCCTCTCATTTTACTCTCCCAGCTATTGCATTTTCTGTCTCTTCTTGTGATATCAAGCATACAGAGTTTGATACATATAGAGTTGTTGAATTATTATGACTATTAACAACAAAATTTCACTTCCACTCCTATCCTCATGATCGTTTTATTAATAGCAGGAGGCTGCTGATGGGGCTGTAATTCTTCAAATCCTAATTTCTTGCTTTTTACGTGTTTGGATTATTTTTTCATGACTTGTCACATACAATGAAACCCAGTAAGGATGCATATTCCACTTAATATGCAGTTTTCTTTCAGTCCCTTGCGCACGAAAAACATGGTAAAAAGTACAATCTAAGATTTTTCTTGTCCCCATATACACTGCAAACCACTTTAGTCAATGGTTCACCTCAATTTCATAGATCAAAATTTTTTCACATCATCGTCATCCTCCCATGCTTTCTCTGATATCTAGGATTGTTCCTTGTAAATTTCTATCTATAAGAGGTGCTTGAGAATTATTCCTTGTGAGCAATTCTTATAAATTACTTTTACTTCCATTCCATGTAATAAATAATAAATATTTTGAATTTTATGGCGTTATTTACCTGATTTGGATATATTTGAGTTTTAGATGATGAATTTTGGAAACTTTCTCAGAAATGTCTTTCAGGATTTATAGTTTTACCTCTATGTTATTGAGTTTTATCTGGTAACTTAACTCTCTCTGCCCTGTAACATTGCTTTACCTAGTGACTCTCTTTACGGACAAATGTTATCAGTCAAGTATTAAATTTATAAATATATATATAATGTTTGGTTCATTTATTTAAAGCATTATATGACTATGTGCAAACAGTTGAACTGTCTCAGC
Source organism: Pachydiplax longipennis (assembly GCA_036926295.1). Classification (NCBI taxonomy): domain Eukaryota; kingdom Metazoa; phylum Arthropoda; class Insecta; order Odonata; family Libellulidae; genus Pachydiplax; species Pachydiplax longipennis. Next base: position 12,271,459 of record JAVFKF010000010.1, on the reverse strand, counting down.
AATTTTTCCAGATAAGGTGATTCTGTGCTCCATCCTTAACAGTAAATGCTATTAGCATCAATGGAATAAGCAATATTGTAATAATATTGATATTTAATAATTGTAACATATTAATATTATATTAATTAATGAATCATATCAATGATGTCATTATTTCCCTTAATCATTCAATGTAAGTAATTTCTGGAGGGTATGAGTTCCTAGTTCTGAGACAGGAATGAGACTTGGTTTATATTTCAGTTCCAGTTGAGTACCTAAACTAAGGAAAATAAATGAAAATTATGTCATGTAAATATTTATTTTAATTTTAGTGCTTAGAAAATAACTAATTGGTGATATTTTTAATTAATTCTCTCCTATTGATATCATAGAGGTTATAATTGATGAATGATAATGGAAATAATGAATTTAAGTCATTTTCTTGCTAAATTGGTTGATATTTTAAATGCATTCTCTAAAGGTAACTATTAATAATAGGAATTTGTTCCTTAGACTATAGTTTTTATAAAGATATAATTTTATTGCGAAGGCAAAAAATTCTGGTATAAATTGGTGAAAGTTTCACTGACACCCAAAACTGTGTGGTTAATGCGGTAAATTGATCTGCAAAATAGGTTCACAAATTTAAGTAATAAGCTCTATCAAAATTTAAAGTTAGTGAATTGTTTAGCATTCATATTCTTTAAATTGCAGAAGCTGAAATTAGTTCAGTAAATTTTCTACGAGTAATATTGAATTTTTCAATAAAATCATATATTCTAAGGGGGAGAGCATCAACCTCCAGGTACGATTAAACGATGGTTAACAAGTATTGGTTTGTTAAGGTTCAATTTGGAAATACTGATTCTGATTGATTAGATACTATCCTGGATATCATATTTAACATTGTTGCTGTGCCCTAAAGTGGCTTTATACATAAACTCTTTTTCCTCAGATTTATTTTGGTCAATTAACTGAATGGGTTTAATTGTAGATAAAATATATTTCTAGTGATTCTTTTAAGTTCCTTCTTTTCAATTTTACAGTGGATCATAAGAGCTCCTGAGACTGCTGTTTTTATGGGTTGTATTGGGAAGGATTTCTATGGTAAAAAACTAGAAGAAAGAGCCAAGGAAAATAAAGTGTATGGGAGATTCCAGTACAATGATAATCAGCCTACAGGTATTACGCAAATTGTGTAAATTCTCCGGCCAAATTATATCTCTATTCGGTTTGGGATGATCTTCAGATAGAAAAAATCCTCTGCAGTGTACATATTATTCATATTAGGTTATTGTTACCTATTAAGAAGAATTTTAGGCAAATAATCTAAATTTAAATTTTTACTTATAGAATTCTTAAATTATCTAAGGATAATTTTTCACAAAGTTATATGGTGCATATTCAAGATTTATTAGTTTAGCTAGAACACCTGGAGCTCCCAGAAAGTATTTGCAAAATTAGTCTTGCCATTATGCATTATTTATTCAACGATTTTATGATGTAGTATAATATTTTTGTGGTGGAAAAACTACTTGCATTTCTACTATGAAATTTTAATTATTAATTTTCTAATTATTTTCCTTTTTTCATTCCATTGCAGGAACTTGTGCTGTAATTTTAACTAATAATGGTGCAAATCGGTCATTATGTGCTAACCTAGCTGCAGCTAATTGCTTTACTATAGATCATGTTAGAAAGCCAGAAAATTTTAAGTTTGTCCAAAAGGCTCAAATTTACTACATATCGGTGAGTATTTTGATCAATTATATTTTATAATTCATAATCACAATGTATGAGGAATTGATATTGTGTTGTTAAACTTTAAATTGTAACTGACAGATTATTTACTAAGATCAAGAATTCTCTAATTTCATATATTGTAAATTTTGAAAAAATCTAAGTCTAATATTTGTGTTAATAGGGTATTTTGTCTTATATGAACTGTTTCATAAAAATAGTGTTTTTTCTTGGAATTTAATGTTTGTATAATAGGATCACTGCCTTCAGGCTTATTCTTAATGTTTACTAGATTAAATCCTTGAATTTTATTTCATTCAGGAGGCTGAATAGTTGATAATTGACAGTATTTCTTATGAACTTTTGTATTACTTTTCAGGGTTTTTTCCTAACAGTTTCACCAGATACCATTCTTGAAGTTGCAAGTTATGCAGCACAAGAGAATCGATTGTTTCTAATGAATTTAAGTGCACCCTTTATATGCCAGGCATTTAGCAAACAACTAATGTCAGTTTTTCCATATATTGATATTCTTTTTGGCAACGAAGATGTAAGTCATGGTGTTTATTCCTCCAGCTTGTTGTTAATTTTAAGTATTGTCATTATTGTTCAACCAAAACCAAATCTAGTTGAAGAAATTTTATCTTTGATCAAAATTATAATTAAAACTCCTTGATTACTTGTTGTTTTCTATCATTGTTATAAATTCACATTTTTTGTATTTTACAGGAGGCAACTGCATTTGGGTCTGCTCAAAACCTTGATACTAGTGATATGAGTAAATTAGCCCTGGCAATATCAAATCTTGAAAAGAAGAGTGAAACTCGCAAACGAATGGTTGTAATAACTCGTGGAGGAAACCCTACCATTGTAGCTAAAGGCAAGTTTTTGAAATTATAATGGAAATTTGTGAAAACATACAGTACTATGGATTATACAAACTATATGATTGAATGATATCCCCTTAATTGTTGAGAAAATGAATAGAAGCTTTATCTGATTTTCATGCCTTATTTTTAAGAAAATACAGACCTCCTTATTATGATTATCCTTCCTTCTAAAAGTTTTGAGATCCCTGGTATAATCAAATCAAAATTCCTGATTCAAAACATTTTGGGATGAGCTCAACTAGCATGTAGTTGATCTGTATTTTATAAAATTTATTTTCAAATATTAATTTTACCTTAAAATCTACTGAGGAGGGTGTGATGTTTTGAATGATGAAACACCATACATATTGTATACTTTTCCTCAGTTATTTATTCAGTAACATATTTTATCTTGATGATTACTCTAAACTTAAAGACCTCTTGAGGAAGTTGTTTGAAGCTCTCCTTAAAACACCTCAAAAATTGTAAATGAACTATGTGCTTGGTTTAAAATTATATTAGTACTTTTTAAATTCTTTAAAATTAAATAAAAATTTCCAATCTCTACAATTAAGCTTGATAATAGTTCTAGTATTATTAATTATAATAAATTTATATGCCTAATAGATATTGTATATCATTTTTCTGACAGATGGAATTATTACAGAGTATCCAGTACCTTATTTACCCCCAGAAAAAATTATAGACACAAATGGAGCAGGGGATGCATTTGTAGGAGGTAAGTTAGTATCTTAGACAGACTTCCTTGAGCTTTTATTTGGTCCTTGAAAAAATCAAGATAGAAAGCATAAAGATAGCTTTATGGTTAAAAATAATCATAATGCATTTAATTAAAGTTACATGCTAAGGTTTATATGTGTGGCTATTTCAAAAATTGTTCATGTATGTTTTGCATTCCTGTATTGTTTTGCATCAGATCAATAGTTATCTCAATGTTCAGTAACTAGTCCCCATATCTGCAAAGTTTTAGAAAGGCTATATATTTTAACACCATGGAAAACAAGAAAGGAAAAGAAAAAGGAACTCGGCATTCAAGAGTAAGAGACAGAGAAATTTTCCAAGCTCCGATGTCGGTCCCATCCCAACTTCTTCATTGTACTCTCTTTTGTACACTGCTTCTTAAAAGCAATTAATCCAGGAATCCATTCCCCACCTTCTCCCCATATTTCACACCAAAAAACCCTACCCCAAAAACCTCTCCCACAACAAACATATACCTCACACTCCACACTTTCTCCTCATTCGGCATTGGAACCGCCTTGATGATGAGAGCATAGCTCTTGAAATGCACATTGGGCACTTCTGAAAACTGGCGGCCACATGGAAGATAAACCTTTTCCGAGGAATTGACCTCAACAGTTTGCCTAGATTCGGTGCGTGGAGAATTTCTTTATCTCTTACCATGGAACAAGTATAAAATGCTAAAAACAGATCAAGGATAATATTAATTCTGTTCATGTTTCTGCTTGATCGAAAGGTTTTCAATGTAATTGTACCTGCTTATTTTGCTTCTTGTTTTAGTTGATGGTCATGCCTACTTATTTTTTCATTTTTCATTACTAAGAATTTCAATCTTACAAAGACTGATGAGAGGCTGAGAGCAATACTTCTGGAAATTTTGAGTTGATGTACAGATAGTGTAGTGGCATGACCACATAGGGCATGACAAGTAACAAACACAACATGTAAATTAAAATGAAGGGAGATAATTATATTAATGACCCAATGAGGAGGAAAAGGGAAAAGGAGTAAATAATAGGAGAGGTGCTTGAAAATTAGCACTTTTGCAGCAGCTCCCCAATAGCAAACTTGGCAGTCTTCCAGACCTTCACACGCCTGACAAAAAAAACTTCTCTCTCTGCTCTCAAAGCGTGAAGGTCTTCTTGAACTATTACCACAAACCAGCATAGTTTGCCAGTATTCCTCTCTTTTCCCCTTAGAGTTCTTTGTAGCACCAAGGTTTAAGGGGAGCTCCACAAGGGAGATTTGAACCAAGATAAAAGGTGATTGAGATTTTGCATGATTGTCATGAGAAAAAATATGCTAGGAATTTCTGCTCATTATACTCTTCATTCAGATTCGGGTGTAAGATTATGTAATCCAAGTGGTATAGTAAGGAATACCCTGCTCCTGCATTTTTGTTAAACCATAAACCTGTATTCTGCTACTGGAATACTTGAGATAATTTTTGAACTAACTGAATTTGATAATTTTTGTTGTGATTACTTATAAGGCAGTTAGTTAGTGTTAGATTGTAAATATTGCAATGACTGTGAATTGCCAAATCAGCTAGTGTGTATGGTAACTTTTCTTTACAGTTACTTCAAAATTTGAAAAATGATTACCGAAATATCTCATGATTTCAAGACAAAAGTTTTAACAGAGTTTTGGAAGAAACATAGTTGATAATAATTACATCAGCTACACCACTAATCATGAGTTTAAAAAATTCTTTTCAGGATTTCTTGCCAAACTAGTTGAAGAGAAACCAATTGAAACCTGCATTAAAAGTGGTTTTTATGCTGCAAATCATGTTATTCAGAGAATAGGCTGCACATTTGATGGAGAACCCAGTAAAGAAATAATCCAGGAGTAATTAAAATACCTTAATAATCTGTTACAGAAAAATTAGTTCACAAGGCCTGTACTTGAAGTTTTCATTTGGGATTATGCTTATTTTTGTGGTCTATTTTTGATTATAGCTTAGAAATGTTTTGCTATCCACTTTTATCCAAAATTATATTTTATAAATTCACAAAACTCATCAATATGCCTGGATGTTTTTTCAAAAATGTGATAAAAACATGGTAGTTTATGAAAGTTGACTTGTACATCAGGACATATTGCTTAGTTTTGTCACACAAAAATTTTTTAAACGTTTTTGAACCAACATTTACATGTTTTTACTTTCACAAGTAGGCCTCAGGTAACAAGATGTGTCAATATTTTGTGACACAAATATTGCTATAGTTGTAGTACAAGAATATAATAGTTATTTTATGCTGTAGCTATGTTGATACAAAGGTATAATTCTGAGATTCTCAGATTTCTTATTGTGGCCATTACGTATTTTTAGGGAGGTTTTAAGCATAAATTGTAAATACTGTTATATTGGCAATTTTTATGAAATTTTTTTTCGATACAGCAAAATCATGCTTATTGTTAGTTGCTCATATCAGTCTGAGATGTTGACTTGTACTGGAGAAAACCAAAAATATTTCTTTTATCAAAGCATAGTAGGCAAGACTAACAGTTTTAAGTTGGAATTCTGTCTTATGAATTACTTAATCCCCAGAAAATATTTGAGGTTTTTTTCATTGAAATATTCCAATTTGTTACAAGTAACTGCAGGAAGAAAATTCTGGCACATGTTTCAGGTTTATTAAAGTAGAGAAAATAATCATTGTAGTTGCAGTCTACAACTGTTGAAGTTTTTTAGTGGGAAATATTTTCTGCTGTAATGCTTACTTATTTTAGGGTGATCTCACAGAGATTGCGCATTCATACTACAGAAAAACTAATCATGAATCGCATTATTTTACTTAAGTTTATGTAAAAGTCTTAATTTCCCCAACTGATGTCATAAATGGAGTTATTTACTGCACAATCTTTCAGCACACCTATATTTTTTTTAAAAGAATATTACATCTGCAGCACTTAATTTCATATTATCTCCAGTGTTATTTTCTCAGAAGCTGGATGTTGTTGATCTGAGGCAATTTTACTTATAATCAATTGCATTAGGTATGGAAATATTCCTAGACTTAATGTCTTTGTTTGGATAGAGTAGCAGCAATGCTGCTTAACAGTGATGTAAATTTTATTTCAATCAACTAAACCACAGCAAATTGTCAATTGGTGAGAGTTAAAGTACACCACCTTTTCATCATGATACTTAATTTTCAGATGGGGTATTAATTCTGACAATAGATATAACTTTCCACTGGTATGGTGATATAGCATTATGGTTACAGTTACATGGGCTAGTAATGTGGTTGGGTGATTTCTAAATCCTATGGTTGGATTTTCTTACAGCCATAAAAAGTCATTCCACAAATCACTGTAACTACATATGACTTCAGTTATTCAAATCATTTCAGTAAAATATATCTCTCAAAGTAGTTTATGATTATGGAATTCCAAATTGAGTTGAGGACCACAAATGCTGTTAGGGAAGCTTTTTTATGTACAAGATTAAGATATTGGACAGTGAATGTAACAAGATATTAATAATTATAATATTCCTCTACCAGGTTCATGAATTGATCATCTTTTGATGAATAAATTTTCTTAAAGTTGTTTTTTAAATAACAGTAGTGTTAATAGAATGTTCTATGAAACACCAAATGCTCTCATCCTAAAATGTTCCATAAACTCTAAAATTTATACAAATTTTATGCTCTGTAGAAAACGGGTTAGATACATGTCTAAGGGAAATATAGTAATAGGTAATTGATGTATAAGCCAGTAATTCTGAGTCATCTCACTTTTTTGGATGAACTTGGAGCATCAAATTTATTTCTGTTGTTTTTCTTGAATTAATAGTCAGTCCAGGAAGGGTTGAAATTGTTACAAACGAAACAGTTTCTACTTGTTCCGACACCAGCAAAAAATTTTAGTTTTGATATATTTACATAAAAATTATATGCTTAGTTATTAAAATAATTTATAAGTTACTAATTAATACTGTGCCAATAATCTGAACCAACAATATAGTTCTGCATTTGTATGTCTGTTGTGAAGATTTATGTTTTGATTACATGTGTTGTTTTGCTTGATGCTTGGGTTTTTTCTGTAATGTTGCATTTTCAAAAGTGCCGGTGATACCTTTGGCAAATATTGTAACTGTACTTTCATTGCAAGCCATAAAAATAATGGCAAATAATAATACAAGCACAAATTAAACTTAGTGATGAAGGGAAGTCTAATATTATTGTAACGGATATTTGTATATAAAATGGTCAGGTTGTGCAACAGACATAGTATCTAAGACCCATTATGTTTTGAACGGGAGAGTGAAACATTTTTAATTATACTTATGTAAATGGCAGATTTAAACAAGATGCAAAGGTACATAATTTGATCATTTTAAATAAAATAAATCAATTCACTACTTTTTATGCATAAGGGGCTACTTTTTCTCTAAATACATAATAACATGTAATTTTGCTATACAGTTGATATGAAAATGGTCTTAATGCAGAATCTCTTATGTATATGTATTTTATGGTTATTTATTGTGCATCGTTATCCGAGTTTGTTTTATAAGTTAAATGTCATTGTAAAAGAATGAAATGAATGAGCACATGGTACGTAACAGTGTTCATTCATACAAGGACTGTCATTCTAATTGAACCGTAACAACAGTTACCAAATTAATATAGGTCTTATTTTGTTGATGGTTTTATTTTTCATGTGGTACTTGCTCCTTCATTGTTATGTCACTGACTCAGGTATCTTCTTTTTTATATTTTGTTTGAAATCTGTTGAAATAATATCAATTATTCAAAATTTCATTGGAGATAAGTTTTTGGTGTAATTAAGTGACATGCTCTTGTCATTTTCAAAATTAAATTTAGTTCTTAAGTCAGTTGCCACCTGGTGACATTTATTGTTAAGGTATGGTTGATATTCTACTATCAACTGTCATTGTTATAGCCCAGAAGTATAAACCTGGCATTAATGTGAGCCAAAGTTATTCCATCAAAAATGCTGTGATTGTTGTAAGTCAGACTATTAATTATAAGGCCAATTAACAAGCTACTGAAACTCAAGACAGCTTAATGTTGTTGGTGAAATGTCACCAAAATATGTTGTTAATACAGAAAATGTGTATGTGAATATTTCTCAAGTGAATATTTCAAAATAAAGTGATTCAAGCCTCATTTTGTTTTATTTTTATATACCTATGAGCGTAGGAACCTTGAAATTCTGAAGAAATTTAGGAATAGACCTAATGATTTAGGTACTTTAAGGTTATTGTGGGATAATTTGTCAGATTTTTGGCAAAAATTATGGAATCAATTTTTAATTATTTACTGAGTATATTTTGGAGAAGAGGATTTTCTTTCTTGCATCTGATCAATTTATCAATGCTTGTTTCACTTGATTTACTCATTCATAAAATAGTACCTTCATATTTTTTGATTGGCAATACTGGTCGTGAATTTATCAAGGTTTCACTTCAAGAGGTTTATTATATAGAATTTATTGAAGAGTATCAATAATCTGTCTTGTGTCAGTGCCACAGGTATCATGTGAATGACTGAAAGATTCTGGATGGATAATCTTGCAGTAGATTTACCGTTATTTATTTATTTTCGTAATTTGGTGATAGGGAATGGAAATTCAGTATCTGTATTTATTGAAATACCTATGAAAGATATTATTAAAATACAAGAAATGAGGTATACTTGTAGAAGATAGTGAAATACAAAACCACCATTCAGTTTTAAAAGGGTTAGGGAGGCAAATTTTAGCCGAGTTGGAGAATGTATGATGAAGTTTAAATTTACCCTTGCTGAGCTTAATTTGTATCTCAAAGAAAAAACTGCCACTTCTACTTAAAATAATTATTGATCTTTTCCTTGATTGTGGTAAGGACTATGAAAATAGATATTACTCTGAAATGGCTATCTTGAATCATTAATTTTCATTCTGTTGAACCCTTGTGCTATGTTTTGAAGCTTGAACAAAAGATCTGATGTAAACTTGATCATGAATCAAGTTAATGATAACCGTAGCCATTAATTTACAGATTTGAAAGTATTTTAAATTTGAAAGTGTGATTTATGACACTGCAAAGTATTCTTTTATTCCTATAATTTCTAAATCATGAATTAATTTCATAATTGCATGAAAGAAATTAATCGTATGTTTTGTACAATTATTCGTGACTGCATTACTTTTTGTGATATTAGGTCCATTTCCATGTTTTCAAAGCATTATAGAGGGATAAAATCTTGGGGTTTTATTCAAACGTTCATCCCAGAATTATATAGATACTAGTCCTGGTACATCGGAATTTGTGACCCTCTTTGCGGCTAATATTTTAGTATTATGACGGGTTAAAGTCTGCAAGCTAAACTATGTTAATTTGAGTATAAATTCATAGAAAAGAGGCAATGAAGTTAAATGAAATGGTATTTTTGAAATTGATTCGACGTTTGAGGTCATTTTTCCTTATTTTGTCGTGGGCTCCCAACGGGAATCGAACCTGGGACCGCTTTCGCTTACACAACCAAGTTGGCTATCCGCGAGATCGTATTAAATCATTTTACTTAGGATATTCACTCTCTATCTGCTAAGTGATTTCAACTTTTCAAAAAATTTCCTGATTTCAGGCAATCATTTAAAACAACCACTACTCCCCGTAAGAATTAAATATCAAAGAATCCTTTGTGTATGCAACAACGACTTGAATGGACTACGTCATTGTAGGGTTTCAAACGTATCTTGAACAGGCGCTAAAAATTTCGGCAGATTTCATGTCTCCCGCCCCAATTATTGCACTGATTTGGAACGGAAATGCCCATCCTTATCTATAGAATAAAATAGCTGTAAAACCAATGTAAGGAATAGATAAATCTAGATCGGAGTATTCAGAAGAGCCACGCATTTGACGACACCGGATACCTTTTATGGCCTACATTAAATTGAAAGCATAAAATTCGCTCTAATTTTTATCATAGGAAGATAACTGACGTTTGGCAAGAAAGCGATTAGCTTCCACTTGACTCTTGGTGCAACTAATTTCAATTTCATTCGTCATAATTCTTGTAGGTCAAGGATAAAAATACATAAAAATCGAGCGATGAAGAAATGTGATTTAAGACGCGGTAAGAATTTCTGAACTTGCACGTTCGTGACGTTTCTAAGGAGGCATGGAATTACCAATGTTTATAGTCAACTAATTTGATGCATTAGTTTTACATATTGTATTTTTCTGGTGTATATTCTTCTCATCTATTTTTTCGAAATCCATAAAACTCATTGGCTTCTTCATTAAACTACTCAATTCTGTGAAGCAGATTTTATAGCTGTGCAGATTACTGAAATGTTTATTAGAATAATTTTTGTCACCTCTCTATTCTCATCAGCCATCTCTAAAATAGATGAGGGTCATTATAAAAAAGTAGGATCATGTTTTAAATCAATTTTATTTTTCACCTGAGGCCAAACCTTGAGTCGTATTTTTCAATTGAAGATAAATTCCATCAGTGGCGCACCCTAAAGTTTTTATGGGGGCCATCTGCCAGATCCTTTACATAATAGTGTTACCAAAATTTTATTTAAAAGTACATTTTAAATTTTATAGCAGAGATAAATTATTATCTTAGCCATACCATTCAAGGGAGCGTCGTCATTTGTATCATACATTTTTATTTGATTCTTTCTGTCTGGCGATGCCGCTGATTTTTCATGGTCAAAGACTAATAGGTATTAATTATTCTATTTGTATATATATTTATAAAATTATTCATTTTGTACTGCAGAATATTAAGGTGTCCTTCGAATGTGTCGTTTCCTGTGATGAGATTGTCTAGTAATAAGGTCCAAAATTATAAGAAATGCTCTTCATAGATCATAATTATTTAATTGTATTTTATTGCAAGTAGAAACATTACTAGTTATCTCCTAATATTTAAATATAAGATTTACATATTGCTCTGACATATTAAGGTGCAAAATGTTGCAATGAGATGTAATGTGATAAATGCTATACCTTTCCGGTATCGCTGACGTAAGGGGATAGGATCGACAAGGTCGATAATGTTTTGTAATTAAATGCATTAGATTAACCCAGTTAATAATGTTTGTGCACGATTTGTTTCAAATCAAAAATATCCACGGCTTGCGGAATGAACGACGCACTTTGGGCGAAGAAACTAGCAACGAATAGGGGCATTTTGATAATTTAGCAACGGTGGGGATATGGTAAGAAAGAATGACGATGAGATAAGGGAATTTTCACGAATGGGTATGCATACCACGGTGGGGATATGGTGAGAAAGAATGACGGTGAGATAAGAGAATTTTCAGGAATGGGTATACATACCAAAGGAAGTTATGACACATGAATAGGACAAAGAGCAGTGAAGTAGAATCGCCTTTGCTGCTGCTTACAATCGAAAAATTTGTTTAAATTTTGCAATTTCCATGAAAATAATATATATAATAGTATTCGCCGACAACTTTCACGTCAAGTTTACTCATTGCTGATCCGTATTCGTGAGAAGATTAAAGTGGTATAAAACTAATATAGATGTAATATTACACCCCTTCAATTCTGCCGAATCTAAGATTTTGGGAGAAAATTAAAAATATTCCGGAAAATACAGATGCAAATCAGAGGCTGATTTTGATAAATATTTTTTCGTGATAAAGTGCCGCATATGCAAGAGCCCGCAATCCTAAATAAGTTGAAGACGGATAGATTTGGTGAGGTATTGTCTTTTGTAAGGTGGTGAGATCTTAGTAAGGAATAAAGTTAATGGAAATCGCTCTTCAAGCAAAATTTTTACCGATTCAAACAGGTTTTTATCCTCGGATTTTAAACAGTTAACGCGTAACTTTGTAATGCAAATTAAAGATCGAAAGGCATACATGTTAAATTACATTAACAAAATGTACCAGTGAAGAACTTATGACTTCGTATATTGTCAGTACTATTGCTACTACAGTCAATACTCTGTTGACTACAGTCAATAACCACTATTGTTACATATACGTTTAAATTTCTGAAATTGAAATTAATTTAAAGAACTACGAGGAAAATATTATCATCAAATTACCAACAAAAATTCAGTTAAGGTTTGACGAAGGTTTTTTCTACCAATTAAGGCAAAATATCAGAGGGAACGAAGAGAAAAGTTTTAATAAATGGTAAATTTTAAAGTTCATTTTAAAGTTTTGATAACATTGATTATTTTTTCAAATAGGGTTGAAATGAAAAATTTTGATATGAACTAACTGATTTCTTTGAAAATGGATCTTAAATTGGGCATCACTATTAAAACACTTTATGGTGCCATTATTGAAGTTAAAAATTTTATAGTATGCCGATCGTTTTCATTGCTTTCCAACGCATTTTACTATTAACTTATATTTTGTTTCTATCAAATGAAAAAAATTAGCTAAATGGGTCACAAATTATTTGGTCGACGTTATGAAAAAATAGTCGCTGGCTAAATTCCGTCCTATTATGGAAACTTCGTCGGAGACTCCGCAATCTTTTTAAATAATACATATGAAATATATATTTATAGTGAAAGCTACATTCCGGTATCTTATTCTAGCTTCGAATAACGATTGCTTATATTTACATGTCAAGCGCGCTGAGACGAAACCTCGAGAATCCCAAGTCGTAATTTCGATCGGTTATAATATTCTTAATATTGTGTAAAATGTTCAAACTTTAAATCATTTGTACACGATAACAATACATCATCGCAAAAATATTTGTCAGAAACAAGCAACTCAAGAAAAATAGTAAGACGTACTGCACATATTTAAAATTAATTCATGTATTTATCCAATGGTCAAGGAAAGAATAAACGCAGTGCCATACTATCTTTGCAGCTTTAAAAATTAGCTATTCCACAGTAGTTAGGATAACGAAGGAGAAGTAGGGTGAGGATGAGGAACCTTTATCGCAAGAGCAAACTCCTGGAAAGAGGAAGCCGAGGAAAACCACCTTGGCATTGGAATCCTTCCAAGGAAGTGCGATTCGGCATCATATTCATCAATATTATCTGAGAAAGGAATACTAAACCATTCAACAGGCCGGTACCGCATTTACCACAGTCAAAAGCGCTGCCCAGGTGGTTATCTGGGAGGCCCTAATTCTTCTGTTTCTTCAAGCTAATGCAGAACGCAATTTTTTCACGGTTAGTCATATAATTTGAATGAAAAATTTTAATAAAATCATACTATATTAGGAAGATAAGTTAGGTAGTGTCTCTTCATTTTGGAAACCTGGGTGTTCGGCAGAGATGGAATAGATATAGTATATCTTCATTGAAGAGGTTCGTGAATTTCATTTCATTAATCGCTTGATTTTCTATGCGTTCCCCTGTTCTCAAAACGGGCATTTGAAAAGAGAGATGTCTATTATTTAACATCAATAACTCATTATCCGCTTTTTCTGGCTATTGCCATATAGGAAATGACAATCATTCACAAATTTTACCGAAGAATTTCGATAGTTACGTTTTTCCCCCAAGGTTCCTAATAACTTTCGAAACATCCATTCGTCTAAGATTCTCGTTTGCAAACGAGACTAACAGTTTTCCAGAAATTTTTCTTCTTCCCTCTACATATTTTACTACTTCGATCTAACCTTACTTTGACCAAAATACGTTTTGAGTCCAAGGAAGGTAAAGAATTTTCACCAACATTACCCTGAGTTAAGAGAATAGAAATTTCGTCGGTCCTGATATACCTGAACTCGAATGAGGACCATTTATCTTGACCTTACATTAGTTTCATTTGATTTAAGGAGCAGGTAACGGAGAAAGGGTCGACCTTATCGCTGTAGGAGTAGAACCTCTAGGAGGAGAAACGTATGGAATGGGCAGGTACCTCACCTTTTACTCCTCTCCACCTCACCCTCAGTACTTAAGTATATATAACTCAAGGGAAGTCTGCTACAAGTTCATTTTCAATCGAGCAGTAACGCTGTTGGAGGATAAGGGCATCGGGAAAATTTCGCTGAAATCTTCGGTAGAAATCGGAACGCAATCCAGGTATGAGACTTAACCATTTTAATAGAGATTGTTTATTTGAGACAACTCAGCAAATTATTCTCAATCCTTCTCCTTAAAGGCCTGGAATCTTCAATATAAAGTGTTCTACCTTTCGATAGGTTCATGTGCCCCCACATTTCCTATTTAATTCCCTCCCCTTCAATTCCTGGTAACTTATCCCACCCCTTAATTCGTCTAATAACTTTTGTCTTTGTCTTCCCCTCTGTCTTTTCCCTAGCATTCTTCCCTCGATCACTTTCTTCAACAATCCCTCCCCTCTCAATATTTGACCCACCCATTTCTTTTGTCTGTTTTTAATTACTTCAATCATTACTCTTTTCTCCCCAATCATCTCTAGAACCTCCTCGTTCGTTTTTCTATCTTTAAAGGTAGTGATAATCATTCCGTTAGCTCGCTGTTTCAGCGACTTCACGGTTCAACGCTGTCACTGCCCTGAGGATGGCTTCATACGTATAGGCCTAACTGTAAGTTTTTTTGATGGTTTTTGTAGTTTCTTATTTCAACGCTGTTTCAGCGTTTGCTTTCCGAGAAAAATGCATCGATGCTGATTTTGCTCAATATGCAGCTGTATAATTTCGTTAAATTTTAAGATTTTGTTTCTTTACCAATTTCATTCTTCTCATGTCGGTTCTATCTATGTTTTAGTTCGGTTGTTTAATTGATCATTTGCGAGACGAACTGTATAAACTCCGCGTTTTCCGAAGCTTCCTCATAGTTCACTAATTCTTGTATTACATTCTTTATCACTGCTTTCAGGCCTCTATTATTTGAGAAGTCTAATGGCTTGCTTCATATCACTAAAATCGCCAGGATTTCTGAATGGTTCATAGTTATCCATTCTGACCTTGTTGACGACGTACAGATTTGTGAAGTGAAATATGGAAAAGAGCTGGGGATATGCTGAAGAATGGTTGGTCCGGAGCCTTAAGCGAGCACGACTACTTTGTCATTATTTTAGTAATTATCTCTCATTTCGCAAGTCTATAACGAATAAATGACTGTATAATAATTCGTGTTGAACCTCGCTGAACAAGAATAAAGGATGAGGTAAGATCATGAATTACTATTACATTAATCCACCCTTTTCTCTGTAAATGGTATCATTTTGACCGTGGTGCGTCTTTGACTATTCGACGTTGTGTTAGATGGATGTCTGAATGTAATTGTAAAGTATGAATCCTAGTACGTGATTCATCATTTCATTTTTTGATCAATTGCTCGATTGGTAGTAATTTGCAATCATCCGTTCACGTCAAATGACAAACTTTCCATAATTATAAACTACCTCGATGTTAAGGTCACGTTATTTCTCTTTTAGTGACCTGGAAGCAGTCGAAATTTTGTTAAGAATTTATCAACATTAGCTCATTGATACCCCAGTCTTTGTCCCACGATTTCTTCTTTCCATAGAAATCTGAATTTATGAACCGAACTGAACTTTCCGTCAAGAGTGAACACGTTTTCTCATTTTACTGTTGTTTGGTTAACCTTTTTCATTTTTTATTTCAGTATTGTTCATCTTATTTCAATTTTGTTAATTTAGTCTGAGAATGTGACGTTACCTTGGTATAATTTACCACTCCTATGTGCATACTGTCTTAATCATTTTGACATTATTTTGGTATTCTTTTTGTTTCTATTTTATTTTACCGTTATTTATGCTTATTTTTATTCAACATCAGCTTCCTGTATACATTCCACGTATGTTTCTGTTTTTATACTTTTTATCTTTCAGCGTACATTACATTACCCCATTTATCCTCTTTCATTCCTTATTTTAAATTCTAGTTGCCAATATCAGCAGGTTTTGCAGGTTTTTCCCTCTCCTCCTTATGGGTGTTTCTCCTAAGAAATTACTTTGTTTTTGGGTTTACAAAGAAGCTTTCTCTTTTCTTTCTCTAAAAACCCTTTCTAATCTATAAAGACATAGGCTAGATCTAAGAAGAGACTTCAGAGAGAGGAAGTCTCAATCTCGTCCTGAAATAAAGAAGTTTTGTTATTATTTTAGACGGACGGCAAGGAGATGTGGAGGATATTACTGATTCCGAAGGGAGTTCAAACAATGTCTGATGGAGCGAATGTTCACAAGGTTGAGGATTCAATCAAATTCTGAAAATGGAGAATTTTACCATCGAATGGTATGTAAATGCTACGGAAGTATCACAGGAAGACGATGATTCAGTTAGTTATCGTATTAACCAGATCATATACGATGTCTATGTGAAGAGTAGAAGTTTGTGATTTATCTTATTATATTTTTTACATAATCGTGTATTGTGCAATGAAAAGTCAGAAAATCGGAAAACTGCGCCTATACTTTAATTGGTGGTATGTCAACATTTTTGCTCCACTCTTTGATTGCTTACCTGCAAATTCTGTGAATATTTCCTCTTCCAGAAATAGGCAAATTCTAGACCGAATTTCATTTTTTCTGATTGAAACAACACCAACAGTCACAATAGTTATTCCGTCAATTCTGATCTGAAATGTTTGTTTTCCCGTAGAAAAATGACTTCGGCTGCATGCGGTTTCTCTTCTATTCGTCCAGCTGATGATCTCTGTGAAATCTGGGGAAGCTTAACAAGATTTGGATATTGTGTTTTCCCGAGAAATCCGGCGTGGAATGCTGCATCATTCTTCAGATACACCGAACTCTGAGCCGAGGCTACACAGATTTTTCATCACCTTGAGCTTACAAGCCGATACTTGAAGATCTCAATAAAGAGGATGCATATAAGGATAGTATAGAAGAGGAATATGGAAATGAAGAGTAAGGTAAGATCTTTAGTTATGGTATCAAAATTTTATCACTTCCTTGTTAACAGCGGTGCGACCACTGCAACGTCGTAAGGAATATTATAAATATAAATTGCCCATATTAGACTTTTTTTTAATGTTTAATCCTATCTTTCAAAGTATAAATCGCGTTTCCTTTTTAATCCGGTAAAACTGTGTCCGATGACCCTTGGCATTTTTGCGAATTCAATGCCGATCTTCGTCATTGCCCTATAAAATAATCTAGTTTCAGCTGTCGCCAAGTAACGACTGTAGCGAATGATTGATTTTATCAATATTTTCTTTGAGATATATCATAGTTAATAATACTATAATTTTAGACTGGAATAAGAAACTTCTTTCCATTGGTATAACTTGCAGAATGAATCTTATTTCTAAAAAAAATCTGACCCCAAAATCGTTGCCAGTTGTATTGAAATGTCCATAAAAAAATACAAAGATTTTTATTTCAAATATCTGATACACCAGTAATTATTCGGTGCTTTTCCCATTAAGTAATGTCTACTTTCTTCGTTAAAATGAAATTTGGAGATCTCAAATACAATATTATGATGCCAAAATTGGATTTTATGCCTTTTTTTAAGTAACAATATTCATTATTTTCTCTGGACTCGAAGGTAAAAATGCAACAAAATACAGTAATAATAAAGAATTTTAATGTTAATTTTTGTACTCTGTACAATTTTTTTGGTTAACTTGTTGATATAGAATTGGAAAAATTTTGCATACCCAATTTACTTTGTTGTCTCTGCCATCATGGTCACTATTATCATTTTGCAAAAGGGAGTTTCTTACTCTTACTTTTAAGATTAAAAGGAAATTATCAGAATCTGTTTGCTCCTCTTTAATTCCTGACATTCAAGAGGTTACAAAGATACCTTTCATCAATCATATGATGGATTTGGTGGGATGGTGGTGTTTTCCACTTTCCATTATTTATTTTTCTGAATGGGAATTTAATTTATTCAATTCAAATATTACCATGTTTTTGGAGACAGCAAAGGTGAATGTGCAAGATCCATTGTTGTTAGTGTAAACTTTACTTCCCTATTGTTGGGTAATAGATATCCTTCAGACCAACTTGAGCATTAAGATCTCCCATGATGATTTTTATACAGTGTTTTGGACATTTATCATAGATTTTCTGATAACTCATTGAAATAATCTTTGATTTCATCCTCTTTATCTTCTGGGTGTTTTTAGTAATGTAGTTGAAAAATCTGCCTTTAAAATGTATGCAGCATAATCTTTCGATAACAGGTTGGAATGATGCTTTATCCTGGTGTGAATAATAAAACCTGTACCAAATTCACGTTTTTTCTCATCACAGGTGTAGTAAATATTGCATGCATGTTTTCTAAAATATCTTGTCGATATCCTGTCCATCTGATTTCTTGAATTGCTATCATATCCACATCGTGTTTTTTTAATACATTGATTAGTTCTTTCATAGATATATATATAGTAATAACTCATCCCATGTTCCAATTCTTAAATCATTAACCTTTTCCCAGGCCAGGCCTTCATATGTTTTCCAGTACATATTATTCTTTAAAGTGGGTTTGTCAAAACTGTGATTTAAGATGCTAGAGCATGGAAAATTTGTTTCATGTTGTTGTGGAAATAGTTCCCAATTGTTCTTGTCATAAGTAATTAAAATTTTGAGACAACCTTTAATGCAACTGTGAGTAAAAAGAATGCTTTCTAAAATTATAATGCTAATCAATTCATTTCTTGGCAGAGGGTGTGATCTATTTGTTGATACTGACAGCAATTTTTTGATCTGAAAAAGTGCATTCTCCTTTTTTCAAGGAGACATGCAAGTTTCTATTTTATAGTTGTAAGTGCCTAAAGCATTTTCTGATGTATTATATTTTTCAGGGGACTGTTACTTAAGCCATGTCATTTTAATCTGACCAGCAGTTTATTAAAATAGCTGTTTGTAAGTATAAATTTTTATTTGTTTTATTAGATATTTGAGCATTGATAGATTTGATTATAATTAATGATAACATTGATAGGTGATTGAAAAGTTTGTAAACAATTTTATTCAAAGTATTAGAATATTCACTGAGACTAAAGTAGATTAAAGAGATGTAAAAATTAACATGACTTTTGCATTTTACTTTTAATGTTGAAAATTTTCAATAATAGATATTTGTTAAAATTAATTTCAGAAATTCTTTAATATTTCATTGAATATTTAATTTTATTTGAAATTTGCATATTTAAAAAAGTAATTTTGTTTTATTTCTTGAAAAAGGCTTGTGAATGTAATGAAGTAGCTAAGTTTTGTTTTACCTTATTGTCATAAATTGAAGTGTGAAAATTAAATATAATTTTGGGTATGATTGATACTACTGGTTAAATGCTATAAAAAGTTGCTGATTTGATATTTAAATATTACTTTATTAACTGCTAAGGAATTTCTTTTCCTTGTGGAAGATTTATGCCATATTAGTGGCTAATTTTTAAAGAATTAATTTAATTATTGGCCATTTCCTTCATTTATGATTTAATTTTTAATGAAAATGGTTACAATGCAATTTGTTTTTATTCTAGCATTGAGAGAGAGATATGTGAATAAGTTTAACTTTCCAGAATGTAAAGTATTTTAAAAGTAAATATTTAAGTAAATGATGAAGTAATTTTTTGACAAGTGCTAACTTATTTTATTTTCCCCATTCTTTCTTCATTTTATTTTAATAATTTTCTGGGTATACATGTGGGATAAGTTTTTAGAGCTAAATTATTGAAGCAACATACTGAATTTGGCAATTGTATTTACAGGTGGAGGTAAATAAGAAAGAAAAAGAGGAATGGTGATTGACAGCAGAAGAAAAAGAATTGTTTTGGTGTTTTTTTGTATGAATTACATTTGTGTGTGAATTTAAGGAATGTAATTTTGAGAATAAAAATTGAGTGAAACTAAATAAATGAATTTTAATTGTGAGGAGCAGCTGAACCTGCATGAACTGCTGTGGCAGTTCATGCAGGTTCAGCTGCTCCATGGATGAATAGTGGTCACAGGGCCAGAACCTATCTCCAAGATTCTCTTGGAGATCCTGACGTCAAAATTTTTGAAGTTTCTTGAAATTTTTGGGCTAAAATGAAAATTTTAGGGTTTGTTTACATTCAGAAAAAGTTTGTTTACATTTGAGAAGGGTTTGTTTACATTCTGGACTTAGAATATTTTCTGTGTTTACCTTTTGGACTTAGAATTTTTTTGGTGTTTATGTTTTGGACTTAGAAAAATTTCATTGTTTATGTTCTTGACTTAAATTAATTTTCATATTTACATTTTGAACTTATAATTTTTTTCTGTTTACTTTGGAATTTGAATAAATTTTGATACTTACAATTTAGACTGCCAAAATTTTATTTCCACTTTTTTAACGTGATTTTTCTAATCTTAGAGGAATTTTTAGATAGTCGTAACAAATAAACTAGAATATAACTTTATTACATGCCATTTGGCTGAAAATCAAATTACAATGATATAACAAAATAAACAGAATTTAGAAATAATTATGAGCATCAGAAAGCAGAATAATTCTCCAAAATACAGTCATGTTAATTTATTACCCAAATTTGAAAGCAGACAGTAAATTTTCTGGGAATATGATTTTAATGAAAAGATCAAATAAATATTGATGTCCAAATGTGTCAGCAAAGCCTCCAACTGAAAGACATTGAAGAACTGCTAAATGCTGAGTCATCTGCTGTCTTCTGGGTCACTGATGAGAAGTTAGGATCTTTGCTTATGCGGAAGAATTTACCATAGGTTCTGTGCAAGGAAAATAAAATTCAACTATCATTATATTGAATTTAATAATAATAATTCAATAATCAAGAACAAGAAATATTTTTCAACCAGTTGCCTTGTATTCATTGGAACACAATCATGAAAAGTAATGGATCTCAAATGTTTTGAGATACTTAAATGTAAGTAATTATTCACATACTTATTAATTACAGAATGGAGATGTCACTAAACCTCAAGTTTAGGTACTTTTTTGGTAGATAATGGAGGATAAATGCAATATGTTTTATAAAATGTTAATCAGCTGTTATTTCTCATTTGCTTTATTTTTTATTGCTTAAATAACTGTAGCGGAATATTAAATTACTAATGGAAAGTTAAGGATCACTGAATATAAAATTGCATTCACCTTTCCATAAATAATGACATTTAAATATAAATTGAAAGTAATTCATTGAAATCTTAATCCTATCAAGAACAATCAAAGGATAAAACATTATCAAAACAATTTCAATTTCACAACTCCAAATCTGAGAGTTAAAGAAATTTCAATCACATTTGAATGTATAGCAATAGGAAAATAAAAAATACTCTATATACATGAAATATAGAATTTCAATAAAATAATGGTATTAACATGTAATCAAAAGAATATAAATACCTTTTAAACTTTACATGCTAAACTTAAAATAACCAGTATGTTATTTCATGGGAAGCTGGTATCTTGTAACTTGGCTCAGCTACAAGTTGATACTTCACATTTAGGTACTTCATCATTCATGATGCTGCTCTGATATAGTTAACCAGTCCTGTGCATGAAAAATTACAATTTGTTATTATTTGTTATTAGAATAAACATATAAACTAAAATTTGAGTATCATACTCTCTATAATAAGATAGATGGGTGAAACATCTAATAACCAAGCAAAAAATATAATCTCATAAGTTGCTTTCACACAGGTTAACTAACTTAACTTTTTGAATAATCCTACCAGGTATGAATTTATTTGAATCAGATAAGCAATTGAATTTTCAGCATTAAGGAATTAAAAAAACAGGATCCCCAAAATATTGCTATTACTTTTTCCATCAAGAATGTCACAACTTCATTCCACACAGAGACCTCAGCACACACAACCCCTATAAATCCAATCTTACCTGTACATTGGCAAAATGAATGCTTTTAATTACATTACTAATTGCTTTTTTCCTTATAGTCGCTTCAGCTGACTCTTAATTATGGCTGAAGCCATAGAGTAACTAGCAAGTCAAAATATTTTTCACTGATATGCAGGAAAACCATCATATCCTTCCTCCTATGCTAATGTGAGAGAAGAGAGAGAAAGTGCATCTTGGTAGGCTTGTATTTTATGAATTAAATGACTTCCATGAGATTAATAAGTGATGGTATCATTACAAATTATAAGATGTAAGAATAAGTTGACATAAGGCCTAAACTTGAATCAAATCCATGAATTGAAGAATTTGCACACAATCCTAGACCACAGAACACGAACAGACTACAATAGTTAAAAGAGAATCAAGTGCTAATTTTAAAAATAAAATATAAGAACCTATCAGAGTAATTAAATTTAAGAATGAAGCCACCGTAATCAATTCATTTGGAAAGCTGCACTAAAAATGCTTAGATTGTAGATAAGGATTAGAGATATCTGTGGCTATTCATTACACAGGAGAATAAAGGATATACAGCAACAGTAATGTTGGAATTAAAATAAATCACTAAGTTTCTAATAATTGCAATCCAGGGACAGGCACTCGACTTCTATATAATCTTAATTAAAAGACGCTTTTTAAAGCAAGGGATCATATGCAGTAAGTCAAAGAAGCTAGAAAAATCACTAAGTTTCTAATAATTGTAATCCAGGGACAGGCACTCGACTTCTATATAATCTTAGTAAAAAAACGCCTTTTAAAGCAAGGGATCATATGAAGTAAGTCAAAGCTAGAAAAAGTGACCAAACCAACCATCTCTCTGCATAAAAAAATCGAGAGGAAGGTACCATTTCCATGATATAGTATTTCATAAGAATTTAGTTGTTTCATTACTCAAAAATAATACAGAAAAATAGAGGAACTATTTGTTCCAAAAGTTATTACTTGCAGACAGACCTCGTATATCACCGACTATTCTTCCTTGCTATGCATTCATTCACCTAATTCACTGGGTCGTCACACGCCCAAATAGTGTCAACACAGCTTATTCCCAAAATCCTCTAAGCACTTCATCTTGCTCAAAAATCTTACTCTTGATCTAACTGAATTTAGCACCAGAAAGATTACAAACTAGGATACCTTGAGTAGGATGAATAACAGCGTCCTTTGCCAAGTGGATACTTCTTCTTCTTCCTCTGGCGCTACAGTCCTTCGTGGACCTTGGCCTCCTTCACGACTCTTCTCCACTGCGAGAAAATAATCTAAAATTGATATGTTCCAGCCTAACTTTGTGAAATGGCGCGTATTGGTTGTTTTCTAATTAATAACATTAAATTTAAAATTAGAAAAATTCAACAATAAACCGAAATAAACATGCGATTGACGAAATATTTCGTTTGCTAGCAGACTCTGCGTAACCGACAGCTTATACTTATCGGTGGAATTCACTTACTCGGGCTCGCCGGCGCACCGATCGAGTGCGTACAGAATCGCATGGTAGCCAACATAAGTAAACTTTGTGAGCTTTCACCGTAAATGATGTTATTTTGAAATGTAGTTAAACATTATCATTTTAAGCTTAGTGGCCTACCTACCTACCTAGTCAATGTGATGTCAATACCGACTAGATGGCTCCCATACCAATCGGTTCGACATTACAGAATATCTCTCCTGATAGGAGCCCTATGACATCGCCGAGTTGAATGGGTTCCATTAGCTTGTTTCACTTGCGTATGGAATTAACGGAACGTATGAACCTATGAAATAGAGATACATTGGAAACTTTCAATACATACTTAATAACATGTTGAATTCCACCGAGTTAAGCTTGGGCATATAAACTTCATATTTAATAAATTCAGTCTCATGAGTAATGGGATGGTGAATAAAGCGTTAATTATTCATCCCACTTTCTAGTGAGGGCTAGAATTGATTTCCCTATCGAGAACCTAATTTGAGCTCAAATTATAGCAGATATAAAATAAAAATAAATTCAATACGTATCAATCATACATTTTACACTACCCATCGCAGCAACACTTGCCTTTGAGACCTCCATTCTACTCCAAGGCGAGAAATAAACTGAGGTATTCCGAAAGAACTCTCCAATCACAGGCTTCCTGAGTCAGGGCCAATCGTAGAACTTGTACTTTAATTATGGTCAGTCAGTCAGAGCAGATATTTGTAAACGATGGTTCGCGGACCCCCAAGTGTTTATAATTGATTATAAGCTTTTGTCCCGTTTAAAGCAGCTTCCGACCTCATCCTCATTGTCATTATGCTATTATGTTTCACTATTATGTTTCACTATTATGTTTCACTATTAATAAAATCGAGAAGTATTGTAATACCTGATTTTCGTAAATAATTGCATCTGCTTAATAGTACTTGAAATTTAGATAAAATTTTAATATGTATATGAAAGCACAAAATTTTAGAGGCTCGCCCAAAAAGAAAAAAATTAGCATAAGGGGGTCTCCAGCCTACCGAAGTTTAGGAACCATATTATGCAAATCGCGGATTTATGGTAGTTAAATTCTCACTAATTCAGGAATAATGCCTGGATATTCCACTTTGCGAGCAAAACTTCAAGCAATAGAAAACCCAAATCCTTTCTGTTGATTGTATCGTGATCATCCATATCTTTATAACTTACCTCTAAGCAAGGCAATCTCTGAAAGGAGACCTGGGTACAAATTTCCATGAAGCCCCTTCCTCCACTTCCTCTGCCTTGGCGACGACCATTTGTTAATTAATAAAGTGTGATATTTGTAAAAACAAAATTTCTTGCGGTTATGCTACTAACCCTCTACAAATTAACAAAGTGATTTGTAAGAATTGGGTCCCCTGAAACTGAGGGCCCGGATTCGAGGCATCTACGGAACCCCCCTGTTTGCCAGCGCTGCTTCTAGAGCTAGGTCCTAAGGCGTTGCACACCACGTCAGAAAATCCATTTGTATTTACATCGCCATGGGGGCATGCAAATCGATGAAATATTTTGCACTATTCGATGCATGAATAATGAAGCTACGCACTGCATTTTCCCGTTTTTAGATTATGCGAACCGTATCGGAGACAAAAAATAATAATCATTGAATAAATCGACCATTTTCGATGTAGTGGCACTCGGCTATGGAGAGGGATACGAAATATTTTGATGGACGAAGTAGCTTTATCCTTTACCTTTGAATCGAGACGATTTTCTAGCGCGTATGTTTTATACCATTCCTGCAATCGTACAAAGCGAGCAAAATGTACAGCGTTTTTCGCGAAGGAGCCGAAAACGCCTACAAAATTAGGAAAAAAAATTCAAGCAGGAGGATTTACTTCAGTAAATGACAAACAGGCTGCAATCACACTCAAAAAGGTCATGTGGCCTGAAGGCCGCAGGTTCTCCAACTCAGGCTTACAGATAAGGGACAGGTAGAAAGTAGGGGAGGGCTAAGCGGGCAGAAAGGAATCTATATCTAAGTTAAGTCACTTTCGAAAATAAACACCCGCTCCTGTTTCCCTGGTTAAATTTTCCGAGGTTTACTGATATTGTACGTGGATTATGACCGAAATTTGATCAGTGTTTTGAGTTGAGCCATGAGAAGCAAAGCGTATAAGGTTATTGGGAATGCACCCAGGTATTCCTAAAGAAACTGAAGTGCAACTGAAGGAGTGTATTTAATTTTCTCATCCCCTCATTCATTAAACCGTGGATACTTGCAATAAGTAATGAATACAAACATCCAAAGCTGAGAAAATCGTTTTTTTTTAACATCACCTTTTTATTCTTATCACCATCAGTTATGAATTTTGAATAAAGTAGAAGAAGGTACGTAAGAGGATAGGCGGAATATAAAGAAGCACATTCACACCTGAAGTCACCAATCAAAATTCGATAATGAAAATCATTGCTATTAATACCTCACAACGAAAACAGGATATAAAAACAAAGCTAGAAAAAAGTAAGTGTAAGCTATGTATATGCTAAAATCACACCTACCTTTCAAACTTGTAGACATGCTTACACCTTATCTAGTGTTAGAAGAGGGAAGGATAAAGTTGTGTGTCTAATAAAGACGGTTTCTCATATTCTGTTGCCCCATTGTCGCAACCGGATGTGGTTGTGAAAGTAAAGGGAAAATGCACCTGTCGGCTTGCTGATAAATTGAAAAGTGAACAAGAGATGTTCCAGGGTGGGTGGTTGTTGGACTTTACATCTAACATGGTAATGGTAAGGTTGCGGAAAATTGTAGGAAAACCCTGATACTTCGCGAGACTGCGGGTAGGATAAAGCGATTGAGGAAAAGGCATTCTTGCAGCAAATAATTTTGTAACAATTTATTCGTTACATAGAAAAAGATTCAATTAAGAGGATAAAAACAGAAAAAATACCAGTTCTAACTTCCTAACTAATGCTCACAAAACTGGATGTCAAAAACAAAGGACAAGATTTTTAGGGGCTTAATTTGCAATGATCTTGACCGATATGACGAACTACACGAAAGAAAATAAAAGTTGAGAGGCTAAGTACTTGTAAGGCAATGAAAGAGTTGGAGAAAAGGTTGATGAAAGTTAAGTTGCTGGACATTTTTTGTGACGTGAAAACTTCCTAAAAAATATATTGAAAGGGAAAATATATAATATACAATAATACTTGGGAAAAAGCAAAAGGAAGGCCAAGAAAGAAATTTGTGGATGATGGAATGTATTATGAGAGTTAAAATTTACAAGTATGTGAAATTAATGGCAATGGAGAGAGACATATGGCTGTAACGGCAAGGCTCTGAAGAGATGATGATGAAAAAATTTTGAAATCATTAATTTTCATTATCTTAATACTCCGAAAAATCTTGTCTCATTCCTTATTCAAATGTTGGGTGTCATTGTTCCAGATCTTAAAAATAAATTAGCAAGTTGGAGATGAATATAATTTGATGATAGTGAGACACTTATTTTAAGTAAATTGTGTATGTCAAATCTATGCAATAGTTAAAGAAAAAAATCATCACAAACTATATTGAACTAAACTACATATAGACCTACATTTATTGTACATTTAAATTTGAATATATGGTGGATTTAACTCTTATAATGATAAAAATTATTACTTTTATCATTATATGACCTGTAATGAACATTTATCAAGAGCTTTTAAATATCAAAAAGCAACTTTTCAAAGGCATTTACTTCTTCAATTATTTTCTTGTCTATTATATATGATTATCTTCTTTTATAGCTATGTTGCTCATTCCATCTTCAAATATCTAGAAAGACATGGCTTTACAAACAAAATTTAAAAATATTATATAGGTTAATCATTATTAAGTTATACCAAATAACAGAAATATTTAGTTATGTGGATCTTTAAAATATCAGCCAGTTACTATAGAAGAATGAAACATCGTAAAATTTTCTGAGATAAACCACAGTTAAAAATATTTTGAAAGACAATTTGAGTAATGAACCTGAAAAGCAATCATAGAAAATATCATACACACAATTATGGTGCTCTCCATTTTTCTCATTCAAAGCTGGGCATTATCAACTGGTTTTTTATTTTAACTTATTCTTTCTTTACTCATCAGTTTGTGAACTTACTATATTTTATTCAATTTTTTCCTTCGTCTTGTAACCCAATTCTTGGAATTGAGTTTTCTTTTAAAAATCATATATTTTAAGTGCTATAAGTGCACATTCCTTAAAGTAAAGATTCATCCTGAGGACATAGAAGGAGCAAAAGGTAATTACCAAGTTTTCTCTAATCTTACAATGACAGAAATTCTTATTGAAGGGGATAATTTAACCAGGGAAAGTTATTATTATCCAATAATAATTGAAAGGAAATATAGAAGAATAATTGAAATTGATGAAAATTAAACCTAAGATTCAGGCTGACCTAAGGACATTTGATTTTCAATGCTATTGATATAGTATCAAAGCAATGAATTTCAGCTAATTTTTTAATAATCATTAAATTTTCTAAACCTGCTGAGTGCAAGGCAAAAGATAATGATTTAAATGTAGACTTGCTTTATTTGAGCTTCATGTATATTATGCAGATAGTATCCAGGGTGGTAAGTTTTTTGTAACTAGCTGTAAATTAGAATGGATTTCACAAGGAATAACAGAAATTTCTATAGGAAAGGAAAGGTCCAGATAACACACAAAAATTTATTGAGTCATGTTAATTTAATTACAATAAGGTTGCAAAGTGAAAAAATGCTTACAAAGAATTTAACAGCATCAGTCAACTGACCGGTTTGGATAACTTAGTTAATAACAAGCTGTAAGATTTCTGTTAAGATGAACTCTCAAGAATAAATAAAATTAATCCATTTGAATTAACTGCAAAATTATTAACTCAATTACAACAACCTTTTCTTTTATTACATTTGTGGCAACCAATCTTCATTCAATTTAGTTACTAATATATCTACAGATTTACAATAAATTTATTTTGGTTTTAAGTAACATGTTAAAATTCCAACAATCAGAGGGAAATTCTAAACAAGAACTCTAAGTTATTTGAAATAACTGAAACTAGTAATGTGATTATGAGAAGGAAACTATCCCCAATATAAGACTTCCATTTAAGCTAAAAAATAAGGCACATCATTATAAGTGCTGCTACATTTACCACACACACTAAATCTCTTTTTCTGTTATCTTTTGAAACTGAAAGTAATACTTGCACAATTTCAGTAGGTTAACTGCATAAAATACAACGAATGAAGATATTTCATTCAAACAATCATGATAGATGGTTTCAAGATTTCAATCAGTTTTGTGAAGAGTGAAAAAGCTCGACTGAATTAGACATGAACACATAATACTTTGCTTAAGCTTCATGTAATCAACATCATTTTGGCAAAAAATGCTAGTAACTCATAATATATATATTTAGTAATTTTGTGTTATTCAGATACAAATATTAGTAACCATTTCCAATCCATTAGGCTCTCATGTGATTATTAAGAAAATGATTCAATTAGTTCTTACAAAATATTAAAGGAAATCTAAATTTCATCAATCAGTAAATATCACTTTCTTTTACTTTGGTATTTCACAGAGCCTTGAAATGAATCAGAAATGTTATAACTCTGAAACATATGAATTTGCAATTTCACTGTTTACTTGGAACGACTATTAGGTGGTACAAATGGCTTCCCTCCATGCCGTTCCCATTCCCGATTAAATTCATTCTCCAAAATCTCTGCACCTCTCTTCCTAGTAAGTCCAGTTTCCTCAAGACTAAGCTCACACATCTGCATGTCATCAATTCCTGAAAGAGAATCTTAAAATGAAAATGTGACCAATCATGAGTATAAATCTGCTTTAGTTGTTGGAATAAGGCATGTTTCAATTCTTTATGATATTGTTTTATCTCCAATTGAGTATACCTAGTTGAAATTGTTGATTAATTCACACAATTCATTATTGATATTCTTGCTATTAAACAAAACCCTTTCCTGTAATATGATGTAGCTAATTATAAATAACATTTTATTTTACAGATAACAAAATAAGTAAATCATATCATACTATTTATGTTATATAACTTCTTTATCAATTCAAACATGGATTAAAAAAATTAATCACCATTACAAGTCTAGAAGAATCCTCTTCAGTAATTACTAATAATTATCAACTGTCTGTTACTATGTGAGCATCTGTAATATCTTCACACCTTTCAATATCATTGGGTTGTTGAAGTTCAATTATAATTTAAAATTATGATGGCCATGATTCTAAACTATCAGTTAGCGTGTCACGGAAAGATTCTGATATATAACTGATAGAGAAGGATAAAATAACAGAAATATAACCTCAACAGTCGAGCAAAATTATTCATGTAAACATTCATTAAATATTAATTGAAATTTCATTGAATTTGTCTCATTCTTGCTAGGTGATGCTTTCATATTTACTACCATATGATAATATTATAATAAAATTAAAAAGAAGAATGATCATAACTATTTTATTTTAAGAGAAAATCTCATATTATTTTTACCATATCTATATAAGTACTAGTAATTGGAATACATACCAGCTATCAAGAGCACAGCTGGTTTATTTGGATGTAGCTCCATCTGACGAGCAACATACTGCCCATGAAAATGTGCATACCACCATCCTCTTGCTTCATTTTTCATACCAGGGGTTGGGACCCCACCTTCGCCACAAGATTTTGATGGCCGTATGAAAGGAATTCGGAAGTAACGATCTGTGCTAACTGCGATGGGGTCTTTAACAACAGGATGTTGCACTTTGTCTGGTATTATAAGAGAGGTAACCAGTATCACAAGATTAGTTTGATTAAATTGGCCAAAATTAGTATTGTTAAAGTAATTGTTCAAAACTTGTTTTGTTAAATATACATACAGAATTTCAACCTTAGTTGTAGACAAAAAAAAAGTGCTTCATGTTTAATTACAAATTACAAAAATGATTTTTTTATGGTCATCATCCTTTTCTACAGTTTAATTTAAAATTTTCTATAGTTAAATAACAGTTCCATCATGAGGAAAAGTTTTTAAATATGAGCAGAGCTTTTTAAAAAGAATAATATCAAAATTGATACAGGAGAATTTGCTATTTCATATGCAATTATGAGAACTTTTGAACTACATAATATTTTGAACTGCTAAAATTTTATGATTCTTTCTTAATGATTGGCAGTGAGATTGAAATGTAAATATCACAAGTGTAGGGTTGTTTTACATTTCAGTCTCATAAATCACAATGTTATTTCATTTGTATGTAAATGTGATTCATATCAATTAAAATATAATCATGTATGTATTATGAAAATCATGAGATGCTACATTAGTAATTAATAGTACTCACTTCTTGCTGCTTCCATCACAGATCTTGGGGCTCTTTCCTTCTCATCCATAGTAGTTCTCTTTTTATTTTTAGCCTTCCATGCGTGATACACCTTCAAGCGACGGTGGAATTCAACTCTGCAAGCCTAAAATGTCCAATCAGGTTGATTGATGCTCCAATTCACTATTATTTTAGATATCTGATTCCAAAAATTATACTGAGCTTATATTTAAAGAAAATAAACAAAAATTTACCTCCAATAGTTCTATTTCACAGGATGTATTGATTATGTCTCGTAGTTCCGAGTATTTGTATTTAGACATGTCATACTTCTTGTTTACTTGTGTTGCATTTGATCTATCAGGCCTAATAATGAAGAAAGAAAACTTTTTAAATATATACGTACATCTAAAATTATTTTCAAGTTTTAAGCGTTTGTTACATTACTTTAAATTGCAAGGAATACAGACAAATTAATTGAATTAAGATACCAGCTTTTTCATGCAATTAGCGCCTGCATAATTCTGATGATGCATGTCTTCTATTAGTATAAGATTCAGTAATAAATTATACTTTTAATATGGTAATAAGCATGCTTTTCTAATATCAATAAGATTTTTTATGAATTCTGCTTACCGATAGGATGACAAGATATTTTGAAAATAAAGGTTGATTCCCATGCAAATAAAATGATTAACTTTAGTGGATTAAGACATATAAGACACAAATTAATATTTTTAATTACTAAAAAGCAGTAATTCTACCAAACTAAAATTAATCTACTTAAGCTGAAGTCATTCATTTCGGAAGAGCTTACCAAATGCAGTAAGTATCTCTTAGTAGATACTGAAACTGAAGTGTTAGTGATATTTTTAATGCAAAGAGAAGAATAAAACTCTTGTTAATGCTGGTAAATAAATAATTGCTTAGGAGGTACTAGCAATTAGATAGACACTTAAAATTCTGAGAGAATTCATTCATGCAAATGATATGTTTATGCTAATCAAATTCTAACCATATTATACAATTTTCTAGACATTCAACGTGGTTTTAAAACTAATTGTTGACATTTATAAACTTTATTATGAAATTGCTATTAAACCTATTATATAAAATTATAAAATCAATATAAAAATCTGATAGACTAATCAATTTAACAATGAATAAGATGTACTTCTTAAATACTCCTCTGGGCAATATTGTTAAATATTTTCTGAGGAGCTTGTCATGAAGATGGAGTAAAATCATTGAGAAATATCATCTTAAACTTTTTCATTCAGTTAGACAATGAAGACAAGTTTCCTCCATACAGCTGTTGATTTTCCAATATTTTAACCAACCCCTCTTCCATTATCATCAAAGCTCCTTTACTATCATTTTCTCTCCTCTTTACCCATAATATTTTCATTCTATGTATCATTTGTTAACTCAATGTGGGCATTTGTTACAGTTTTACAATGGAAACACTTCCTGGCCTCACAGTCTTTAACTTTGTCATGACAAATGCAACTGACTTATCTTTATGTGGAGTCCTCTATTCAGTACACATCTGTCATATTTTGATAGTCATATAATATACAAGTCCGCCCTAAAATTTTTTGATAATTTTTTCTTAACATAATCATGGTTTATAAAAGCCTCATTAGTTATTGCTATTTAAAAACCTTTAACACATTTTAAAACCTAAGAAACAGTAATATACTAAAACAAAAACTTTCCAACCTATTCTAATCTCTCTCTAACTATACTTTTTCCTCAAAATATTCTTAGTCAAAGACTAAGACAAAGATTACAATTATGTTTGTTGAAGCTAATTAACCCAAGTATTTACTTTCTTATAAAAATGTTATACTTCACAGTAATTTCAAATATTTTAAGCATCAATTTTGGGTGTCATTTCCAAAAAAAGAACAACTAAATTATTTGGTCTAAACTGTTCAGACATTTCCACTCAAATACTAGTATTTTGATATAAACATGCCATGAATTCTATCTTCTTCAAAATTAATATTACTCACATAGTGGTTGCACATGCACATCAGTGGGATACAATTGATGTCTACCTCAATGCATATGTTAGCAGCAGAGAATCTGTTAACAACTGCTTTTATCAGGATAATAAGCATCTAGCATAAGTAAATAAATTTATCTCCTGACTTACCTAATATAATTATTACTATGCATAATATAATACTTAATTTGAAATATTGTAATATAAATTATAAATTAATAAATAGAAAAGTTAATCTTTATTACTGAAAGAATAAAAAATTGAGAAAAATGATATTAGGCTTAAAATTATCAATTTTATATTCATAATGAATATTGAAATTTTCAACTTCATCATTCACCAGTCTCTAAATTATGTTAGTTTTCTTTGCTTGATTCTATTATTTTCTTATTAAGTGATTAGATACATGTAAAACAGTATGGTCAATCCCCCTTTTTATCCATTAAATATAATAAGTTCAGAAGAATTTACAACTAATTTCAAGGAAGCATTATCATAGAGGAAACATCACAACCTTGTCTATAACTAGGTGTGAATGATTCTTTTCCTTGCTTAAAATACACTTATTACTGTATACAATCAAAGAAGTATAAGGTAAATATTTCCATTGTTTAAGTAAGGAATATATCCTCAACGAATTAGCTCTTGTTTTGTGAGAGTAACATTCAAAGGCACAAGTAAGCATAGAAATATTATGACAAAGATATGGATGATATCTCCCTACAATGATCATTAATTTGTTCAAAATGGCTCAATTATTACTATCTCTTGGCAATATCAAAAACATAAAGGGAAATTTTTTCCGTTTCTGATATGCCGAAATCAGTAAGTTCCCTATCTCCCAGTTTATAATTCTCTAGGGTGACTCTTTTAATAGCTGAGGATGTCCATTTGCACAATTATCTGATTAAGTTTCTTTTGAATACAGCAGCAAAACCAATCAAAAATGAAACAGATGCACATGTATGTATACATAAAGTACATATCACCTAAAGACCAATAGGAGAAAAATAACAATGGCGATAGCTTCTGCAAGCGATGGAAGAATGTATGATTTGATGATTTGTAGTTGTATTGAGTGATAAAGTTGAAATAAATGCCACATTTTGATGTTTCAGTACTATTTGATGTAAAGTAGGTGATATTTGATGAAAAAATGCATCTCTCCTGTATTACTTCTACTTTATTCCATGTATAGAAAGCATATCAGTACTCATTCAGTATTCAGCCTTCTTTTCTAATGAAACACTGACCATATAAGGGAAAAGAAAGATTGTAAAAGGTCAATATGTGCTTCATTTGTTTAAAACAATTTTTAAAATAGAGAGTAAGTAGCACAAAGTTGATAGATGAAAGAAAAATTAATTTTCCATGCCAAATGGAATATTAAAGAAAAAATAGTCATTAGATTGGCCATGCAATAAAAAGATGGCATTAAACACATGTTCAACACCTCAATTACCTCTGTTAACGTGCACTAATTTAAATTAAAGAAAAGAGGTACTATTATAAGTGATATGGAGTGAGTTACGTTTAATTCCTTCCAATTTCCTTAAAATTATGATTATTTTTATATTATATTTATATATTATTCTGTGCTTTGACAAATTTATCACAAATTACTAAAAAAACTAACTGCACTAAATTCTAGGAGTATTCCTGTGCTTCTAAATGTGCAGAATGCTACAAATCATAGGTTTATAAAAATATTATTATCATTTTCATATTTTAAAAAAAGATTTCAGTCTCATATATAACATGAAGCATGCATAATTCTGGAAAATAGCATCATTGCAATCTGTAAAAATCATAACATTTAATTAACAATGAAAAGCAAACAATGACACCAGAGTTGCAAAAAGTTCTAGCAAGCAGTTACTGTTAGGAGTGGAACTAATTACAGAGTATGCCGCAGCGTAATAGAAGTGGTGATCTAATATCTGCTTCAGGCAGCTGAGCTTGAAATACCTGTTCAGTTTTGGTGGGTAGTTCTTGGACTCCACAACAGCCAACCTACTGGAGAAAGAAAGGCACATACACGGACATTTGCCACAAAGTAATGCAAAACATATCACCAAAAACATGTGCACACAGATACATTTGTTTTAAGCTAAAAGTTATTAATCAAGAATCAGTATGAATAATGCAATGTATGCCTCCAAAAAAGAGTGAATAAGACGATTAATTCAAAACCCATTACTTAATTTATTTTTTGGTAATTTTGATCCCATGGTAAGGATCTTGGATAAAAACTAAACATGCAAAATACACCTTTTCACTGGTTCAAAATTAATTTAATAAAGGAAATAACCTCGCACATATCCTAAATATTTCTCAAACCTGAAACTTAAAAATTTGCAAGTTTTAACATTACTGTGAGATCATCAGAGCAAAGAAAGTCACCAAAGCCAGGGATATACATTCAGGAAAAAGAGGGAAGGCATTCTGCTTTTTTTACCCCATGTTGTGTAATCAAAGGAAAGATCATAGGGGAGAGACATTTTTCTGCTACATCATCAGAAAGAAGAGTGAATTAGTAGAAGGATGGGTTTTGGGAGGGTAAATTAAGGATGATTAGAGATAGATGGCATTTAAGAAGGATAGAAATTGAGAGAGCAGCTGGTTCGTGATTTTCCATGAGCAAAGAATACTGTTCACTTATCTGATTCATTCTATCGCATTCATCCATGATGATGATCGACGACTTTTGGTAAAAAGGAAAGTTTAATATATGAATGAATTTATAATGTGCATCCTTCACCATAAATTTACAGAACAGGATAAAAACAAAAAATGGACTGTCTTGGAGATTGGATCCACTCTACAATATTCCAGTTTGATACAAATCTTCCAGCTATATGGAGATCAGACGACCATACTGAAGATAAATGGATGCAAAGAAAGGGCAAGGATTAAGATAGGACTGAGACAGGTATGCCCCACATCACCTTATATGTATTATATATAATTGGAGGAAGCAATTAGGACTATGAAAGCAAAAACAAGAGGCATAATACTCAATGGACACGCTATGTACTATATTGCATACATTTTGCTGGTAATATCATTATCATAGCAGGAATATAAATGGACATGAATGGACAGTCAGAGTGACTCTGATAGCTGCCACTCCCAAATGGAACCTAACAATTAATGTTAGTCTAACCAAAGCTTTAGTTGTGAGCAAGATAAATTGAAGAATTAACGCTCACATAACAAAGGTGGAGGAGATAGAGAAATTTTGTTACCTCGGAAACAATATTCCCCAAGAGAAATGATGTGACTGATATGTCAAGGAACTTAGAAAACTAAGGAGAATTGTTGGAGATAAAGCTTCCATTACTCGAAAAATTTATTTGGAGTACATCCCTGTATGGAAGTGAGAGTTGCGCTATCAGTGAAAGGGAGAGAAAGCAACTAGAAACAGTAGGAGGTGGATATGAAGGATGACATGTATGAAATTGACTGATAGAAAAGTAAAAAATATAGTTCTACAGGAAGATCAGAGTAGATTATTACAAACGATAGAAAGGGGAAATTTTTGGATCATAATGTATGACATCATCCATTCTTTAGTCATCTGAGAAGAGAAATTTTTGGGGAGGAAAGGAAGAGAAAGAACAAGGAAGACATATAATTATAATATATAATTATAATGCAGATAAAAAAGACTGTAAAAGTGGTTTCTGAAGTTAGGCAGGAATGAAAAAGGCTGCAAAATATGAAAATATTTAGCTGCAGCAACAATTTGTAATGTAGCCTTTGGAACTTTATAGACACAAATAACACACTCACTTATAAAATTTCATTCCATTCTACCTGCTCATTAGTCTTTGCAATCCCTGATTAAGTAAATCATTCAACATCACCTGATTCAGCTAAAACTTCACAGAGATGAAGGTTATGGTAATGGAAGGATATGGTTTTTAAGTTATTTTGTGGATGACTGCAGTCATATATTGCGTAAAATCAAGAGGCCCTGCTTACTACACTCTGCAAAATTGTAAGCTATTTCTTTACAGTGGCAAAGGTATCTAATTAGCATCTTAATTAATCTATTTACTTGATTGTAAATGCTACAGCATACTAAAAACTATGAAGGCAGAAATGGGAGGAACTTAAAGATAGAATAGAAGTGCATATGAGTTTCTCTTTTGATAATCCACTCATATTTTTGTCCATTTAGTAGAAGATCATCTCAACATTTTCTCCTCTGATTATACAACTCAAGGTAAAAGCACACATTGGGCTTCTTAAATTTATGAATCCCCTTATATAAATTCCACTTAATTCCACATCACACCTTTCTTTGCTCTAATGATGACACATTGTTGTTAAAACCCAGTTCACTTTTAAGACTTGCAAGGAAATCAACAAGTTTTAACTCTTTTTTCATCAATAAAATCCTGTTCCACCTCATTCCACTATGAAATATTCATATTATATAACTAATAATAATGCTTGCATAAGAACTGCAGAAGTGCACAAAATGGATACTTACAAAATATTAATTCTCAGAGCTTAAAGAATAGTATTGTTTAACCATGTGAGGGAAAAACCCGGATTAAATGTTTTATATCAATAACTTTCAAAAGTAATGCTTTACTTTACCCTAAAGAAAGGACATGTCAGCTAAATTTCTTGTGAAAATTTAAATGTATTATTTATGTATGAATTGTGTATTTATGTATGATGTATTTTCATATTTAAATTTTAGTTCATTTGTTGTTTTTTTCATTAGAAATGATCCTATACTTAAAGACTTTCAACTTTACCCATTTAATGTGGCAAATGCTCAGCCAAAGAGCTCAACTCAACTCAACAACCAAGGTACATTTTATATTAAATTTCATTTACATTTTTGAGCAATGGAAAAGGAGTTTTCAGCAATAAAATCTTCTAGTTGGCAATGATTGCACAAATGCAACATGAACAAGGTGTATTTACGGGAATTATTTTAGTCCAAAGGATACTGAGGCATGCTGAGCTGTGAGATCTGGTTCTTTGGATTACATGCTAGCCTATCAAGTGGCAGTGTTTGCAAAAAATGAATAAACATGGACTTTATGTTATAGACTTGCAAAACAGAACAATGACATTAAAGAAGTTTCAAAATCACAGATAGCTATGTAGTTAACAATAATGGCATATTTGAGACATTCAACAGACAATTACATTAAATACTGAGCATAAAAGAGTTAAAATTCTGCAGACATTAACATAATGATTTTTATATAAAGCATACATTTGCCAGACTAGAATGAAAGAGTTTTTAGAAAATAATGGCCTAATTCAAATAGCTTTAAATTAGCTTATAAGTATGCGGTATGGGTCCTATCACTCCTCTACCTATATTCCTATCTGTGAGAGGATAGTATTAAATTGCTTATTTTGTTTTACCTCTCCCTGATCAACATGCATTGTTACCCCATTTGTCTTCATTAACTAACCTTGGTATATTCCAAAACTTGATTGTAATCTCCATATAAAGGATATCCAGGTTCTCCATATTCTTAGAGATCTCTAAAGCATAAAATACTGTTGATCACACCCTCCTTTACTGTAGACTAGAGCATTACTTTGGTTATATCTACCTCTGATAACTTATCTTACATATTGCACTCAATCTGTATTCATTGATAAGATTTAATTTAGATAGTCTGTAACCTTTTTGGGGAATCATCAAAGCACTCTGCTTGGTCCATATCTTTTTACTCTATATATAGATTATCTATATACAGTAAAACCTATTTGAGATGCAACTCAGGGGACCAAATGAAAACCATATCTTAAGCAGGATGGTATTATAACTGAGTAGTGTATTCTTCTACCTCTTATGTATTGAAATATCTTTCTGTAAGATCCCTAAAAGAAATCTTATTGAAATCTGATCCTTCGTTCATCTACAACTCAATAAATTCTCACACTGATTATCCAGAATTAGTTTGATTATTTAAATATCATGTTCCACCTAGGGCAACTAGACTGACTCCTCTACCCTATGTTGTTATTGTTCAGATGTAAGAGGATTCAAAGGGATACATTAAAATGTGGTTTTGATAAAATAGCACAATACTGAGGAATTTGTGACTAATATACGAAAGAGTATTTCATTGAATTTTGATTTCAGGATTTAATACAAAAACACAAGCCTACAGGCTAGAAAATGAAGAGAATAACTTTTAATTGAAAAAATCTAAACAATAATCACTGATTAAACTGATGAGAAAGAAATAATAGAAAACATTTCTGTAATGAAGAACTAAGGAGCCTCAGGGTATTTCATGGAAAATTTTGGCTACAAAATATTATCATAGTATATTGATACAGTTCTCTATGGATTATATTCTATCATTTAGATTGTTTTTAAATTTAACTCAATCAGCGTTCAATCCTGTTTATCATAAATTTCACTTTACGAGTTGTTTTTGACTCAGCCAGCTAATCAGAACTAGAAGTTTTTGAAAAACTTACATAAATTTTTACAACATACATACTATGATAATATTCAGAGCTATTGAAATTTGGAGGATGAGAGAAGAAATTCATAATTCTAAATAAATAATCTGATGAATTTTTATTCTTGTTCATTGTTAATAAAAAGAATTCTGTTTAATAGGTTCATTCATTTTTATCTAAAAATCTCATGGTAAAACCCAATTTTTGCATCAAATCGGCTGAAAAAAACTTAAAACGCTCTATAAGTAGAGCAATTTTCTAAAGAAAATTCCTCTACTAGTCATTTTTCCCAAACATTTTTATTATTTTTGTCAAATATAATTCTCTATAGTATATGAATATATATAATTGTGCAAAGAAGTTCCCAACAGCATGCAAAAGTTTGATTCTGAAGTTGTAATACGAAATTGTACAAAAATATTTGACTCGTGTTAGTTTCTATATACAATTTTATGAAATAACCTATGATTTATTAGAGACTAATCTGTGGTGCTATTCTAAAAAAAGTTTCTTGCATGAAATGTGATGTTTGTATTTCTAAAAGTGTCTAATATGTTTGCAATAGAGTAGGGAGACAGAAGGCGATAGATTGACTGACAATATAAAACTTTCATATCTTTTATTACCTGCTAATGTTATAGATTTTCTCTGGGACTAAAAACAATCCATGAGCATCTTCACACATCTTAATTTCTGCTCATAAAAATGCCTAAATACTTCATTTATAAAATATTATTCACCTGCATTATCAGGACATTGAAGCATGATATTATTTTGCTTAAATACTTTGAAGTCACAAAAAAACTTACATTATCATAGGTTTTGCAACTGAATAAGGCATTATCTTAAAGTATAATACTAATCATATGTTCTAGATGTACAATCTCATCATTGTCTTCCATGACTATCCAAAACTATCTTCACAGATCAAAATTACTGTTAACCTCAAAAATTCTTGAAACAGGTATCTTCAGTTCTCCTATGGCTTTTCTGGTGAAGCAGATACTATATTCTAATTCTAAGCTTTCATTGAGAAACAGATTTTTAGTGTTTTATTGAGTGGTTAGTTCAACCAACCAATTAATAATGAATTTACCTCCTCTATGTTCAGTGGACTTAATAATAACAGAATTTCAGAATGAATGTATACCCTTATTTTAAAATAGGATTTGTTTCATCCTTCTTTGCAAAAATCAGAAAAGGTATAA
The DNA here is from genome assembly GCA_036926295.1 of Pachydiplax longipennis. Lineage (NCBI taxonomy): Eukaryota > Metazoa > Arthropoda > Insecta > Odonata > Libellulidae > Pachydiplax > Pachydiplax longipennis. The sequence goes on along the minus strand of JAVFKF010000010.1, from coordinate 12,230,848 downwards.
TTTTTGTAATATGCAACACCCCTTTAAGGGGCAAAATGCCAGATTCTATTACTGCCTTATGCTACTTAAGGTATATCTATTCATAGCTCAAATGGGGAAGAATACTTACTCACTAATAGTTTTGTTAGCGATATTGTAGATTAAAAGAATATTAGCTTTCTGGCAATATTTTTGCCAGCAACAGCTATCTTACATGATGGTAAACAGATGAAAGTGATATTATAATTATAACTGAATCTGAGAAATAATAGGAGTTTTCTCAGTTTCATGTGGGATGTTAAAATTAGGATTCCAATTTCCAAAATTTCAGATGTGAAGAAAAATTATGGCAATTTTATAAGAATTTATTACATCTTGAAGAGCCAAAGAGATTTCTATATCAACTGAGAATATTGACTTAAAAGGAAATAAATTAGTTCAAAATGTGAAAATGTTAAGACAGCATTGAGATGATAATTTCGAGTGCCAAAATCATTGGTAAAAATTATTTATAGTTAAAATTCACGACCAACGAAAGAAAACATATAATGGCTAAATTATATAAATTATTGGATTTTAAAATTAATTTTGCTTTGTACCTCCTAGACTGTAAAGACATTTCATCCATTTGACTATTGGTTTCCTGAGAAAGGCGGTATGACAGTTCATAATCCCTTCTCTCTTGCTCCTGCTGTTCTCTAAAGTGAGCCTCATCAGCTGCATCTTTCTGCATTTGTGCCTAAAGAAGAAAAAGGACTTTTAAGAAAATCTTGCTTTTTTTTAATTACATATTGATCAAATTGCAACTAATCACTAAAAGATCATTGCATCCACACATTTCCTTTTTTGGGTTAATTTATTATTCTTAAAAAATTTTTTAATGTTTTCAATCCTTAAACTCCCTGTTTTGACGTTATTTTGCTAAAATGATAGAATTGCAAGACTTGAGCATATATTACATATTTTCATTTCCACTAAAGCATATCTTCTGAATTCAAGAGATAATAATGAAGATAATATTCTTTGGCTAGAAAATAAAAATACTACCTTTTATTTATTTACAGGGAATGTAAAAGGAATCAGGAAAATACAATGACTGAAATAAATGCCCTATTTTTCAGTCTGTAAGACATGTTTTTTATGAAGAAATGCACAGAATACCCTGCATTTTATATGGTCAATGTGCATTTGCCAGAAGAATGGCAATGACTATCGCTAATGCATCTCACATGTCTATACATCTTATAAGTTGGAAGATATGGAATTTTCAACATTTCTTACCTCCACTAGCATTGCTGATTTCCTGTCTTCTTCCTCCTGCCTCCTGCGCAATTCTTCCTCAGCTTTCCTTCTAGCTTCCATTTCCATTTTACTGAAAAATTACAATTAAAATGTTAAACAATTATAAGATTGGAATTAATTTTTTTATCAACTAAATTTTAAAATCTTCATGCATTTTACACTTAAACAAAAGTTGATCAAATATTCAAGGAACTGTATTACAAAAATTATTTGTAAAACACTTCTTCCTTCTCCAATAAAACAAGAAGTGTGTAATAATTTGAGGAAATTCAATCAGTATGATTCCCACATCAATGAATACACTTTTAATGTTTCTACAGATGAGAGGGAAAGTATATGACAAACGAAATGAGTGTTTAGATTGGGAGTGTTGGATATACATGAGGCAAAAAGGAAAAATATTGGTATCTGCATGGAAAAGGGTGTCCTTGCATTGAATAGATAGCTTACCAAAAAGATACACAAATGCATATGTGGCAGAAGGCTGAATCAAGCAGTACAATAAACTTGGAGTATGTAATGGAAATGAGTGTGTTTTTACAAACTTTAAGCACAAGACATTGGACAGCACTTCAATAATTGGAATATGATTAGATGTTAAAAAACACTAACAAATTTTAATTGGCACCCTGTTTTGGACAGGTTTGTGAAAGTTTATTGCTTATTTTACTAACGTTTCAACCCTCTGTTGCAAATGCAAATTTATTATCTTTGGATAAGTCTAATTTCTAGGGAAAATTTAGTACCAAAATAAAATTTTTCAGATGAAATAGATTTTAGTTCTACTATTGTTTTAGAAAAGCTTCCTTCAGCAGATAGTTACGTACAGTCTTCTATTTTCTTCCTCTTCTCTTTTTCTGCGTTCTTCCTCCTCTTTCCTCAATCGTTCCATCTCCATCTGTTCTTTCAACTTCCTCATTTTCTCTTGTTCTTCCGCATTTCTTTGCTGTTCCACCTTCTTTTGCAACAGACTCATTTGGTTGTTAGATTTGTTCATCAATTCTGTATGCAAATCATTTATTCTTTTTGGGCTAATTTTTTGGTTTGCCTGTTATTAGTAAACAACACAATATTTTAAGAAACTATCATATTGTTAGAAATTGAAATCATGTCCGAAAATTAAATGGCTCATAATTTTTTATGTATGCTCCTGCTCCCTTACATTAGATAATTTATACAAAGGGTTTTGAAATTTTAGAAAATTAAATTTTAATAAATAATGGAAATTATGATTTTGGGCTAAAATGTGCTTGCAAATGACTGTTTCAAAGTGATGGATAAGATAAGCTCTTATATCCAAAAGAATACCAAAATCAGTTCAATTATCTTGTCAGGACTGAGAAATTGACCAAGCAAAGCATCAAAATATCAGTCATAAGTTGGCTGAGCTCATGAGAAATAAATTCATAGAAGGATATGGCAGTAATATGATAACAAATAAAAATTTAGGTTTGACAAACCTAATTCAATCAAGGAACAAAATATCTGCAGCTGATGCTCAGATCTGCCTAGCACATCCACCAACCTAACCAGGGAGCTGTTATTAGATCATAATAGGGACACTATCTTAAAGGCCAAATCAGGCACAAAGTTATGAAAATATCTTTAGTCTTTTTCCTTTTGGAGAATATGAAGAAATTTCACTTCAAAATTATTTACACAGCAAGCTATTTTAATAAGGCTCTGGGACTTATCTCCAATTTTTCTGATGTTAGCATAAACTTCAGTTTATAGATGGAACAGATGTTTGAAAAATTGTGGTGAATACATGAAAAGTAATGCTCAACAGTTCTTTACAAGGTAATATATATATATATATAAAGGTGTCTGCTTCCAAAAGTACTTGTTACCTTATTATATGCTCTATGATAGTTTAGCCTCTAATAGTTTCTATGGTAGAATTGTCTAATGATATAACATTTCTGCACAAAAATTAATTACATTTTAATTGGGCAAGATTTTGCACACAATGTTTGTTCAGAAGTAAATTTTTAAGGAAATAGTTAGTATAAACCATTATTTTATCTATGATAATTACAGATGTTAAGGGTATGAAAAGATGCAAGTAACACGAAAAGATAAACTCTTCTTACCCTAATCTCCTGTATGGCACGATTCATATCTGCCTTGAGAGCTTTCATTTCTGCTTCACTCCTCTCTCTTTCCTTCTTTAGCTGCCTGATTATAGCTTCCATTTTTGTCAGCATACTCTGTAATAAACATATGTAAATTAAATGATTAAAACTTTCTGTCTAGCTGATTTTCTAACAATTGATTCAAGGGTGATCTTACCTGAAGGCTGTTTATTTTCATTATTCCTTTGTAACGAGGCTGGTGCTGCTTCTTTGCCAAATACATTCGGCAGTACTTTTGAATTAAGACATAGCACTCTCGTCGATAGAGTATTTTATTTTTCACTGAAATATGATATTTTTGAATGTTATTAAAACACACTTTCAACACAATTCTGCTAACAATACAATGTATGTGAATAGAAGACATGAAAATAACTGTATCTAACAATCTGACTGATTTCACAAAAATTAATAACATTCAACTGAGCTCAACTCAATATTTTAATAATTTTTTTGCCATACAATATCTCCGTTTAGATATAAGTTATTTTAATAAGTTAAAGGAATCTATTACTAACATTTTATGACAGAGAGAGCTCCCCATTGTAATCTCTTCCATCTTGCAGATAGTAGCCATTTCTGTACTTTGTCTATCAATGTCCTTAAGTTTTCTGGATCAGATTTCATAATCTGATCAAATTCAGCAAATTTCCCTGCCCTAAAAAACACTTTCTCAACACCAAAGCAGAAGTCCCTTTCATTTAGACCCAATGCACGGAACAATGCCTGTAGTAAAATAGAAATAAATTTGTTACTCTAGAAACGTTTGCTTTTTATTCAGAAATGGAATACATTTTAAATGGTAATACCAGTTTCAGATTATTATACTTTGTGAGGGACTTGAAGAAATAGATTATTCTATTTATTCTGTATTATTATAAATTATAATGAAAGAATTTATTGGTTTCACAATTTTTCCACAAATATCCATTTATGAAACAATTAAATGGAGAGCGATGATTGTATATCAGTAACAGATGAGCAGCATCAGTAATTTAATTGTTAATCAGGGGCTATTAGAATAAAATAATTTGACTGGTCTCCATGTACACATATAAAATTATGTTCTTACCTTACAAAACAGTCTAGGCTCAAGTTTCACCAATTTTGCTGGCATAGAATGTCTGTAGAGTTCATATAGTTCCCTAAATGGAGTTCTTGAAGGGTAACCTTTTTGCATAAGCTCCAAGACCTTAGTCATGCCAGAGCATTGCAGTTGGGATAGTATAGAGCCTCCATCAAAGTGGTGATGCTCCATTTTCAAATTAGGTTTGATACATCTAACAAAATTGGTTCCCTGAATAAAATATCAAGTGAAAACAAATTAAGTAATCCCTTAGGATCAAGTAGTAGAGACATAGTTTTCATGATTACTTAATGTGACTTCTAAGATAAGGTAAATGTAGAATTATTTAATGAGAAGGTTAAATTATATCCTTAACAATCATGAAAGTAAAAATAGATTTAGAAACATTATTCAATTTGAAGTATGAAGATTCTGATTCCTACACTTTAAAGCAATATAAATACTGTGATATATATTATTAAATTTTGAGTGTATTTATTCATAATATTCATTTTATTGCTATGTAAGTTTAAACAAATTAGAATTTGCTTACTGTGCTCTTCAGCTTGTCCATCAGTTCTCCCAGTTGTGTCTTGAATTTTGATCCAACACTGATAAAATTCAATTTTCCTTTTTGTTGAGTCACGTTGAGGGATTTGAAGAGGCATTGAAGGAATGGGTTCCTACTCTCTTGAATGAGACCCTCAAGAGAGGCGTGCAATGCATCATTGTTCTTCTCTATGAATTGTGACTGATAAAAATCATAACGAAAATCAATTGACAGCAACATATAAATCAGACTATTGGATGTACAATTTAAATATCATGTGTAATTCTGACAAATACTGCAATGAGTAAATATCTAGCAGGCTGCCAACATGAAAGAATTTTCTGAATTGTTATAACAAATTTTTCAGGGGGTACCAAAATCAAAGTATGATACATAAAATTTCCTTCCCAAAGAGTGAATAGCCAACTATCTTTCCTGCTTTTAAGTATATTAATTCCTTTTTGTCTCAAAAAGCAGAAATTGAAATATCAACTCCTAATAAATGATAGATAACATACAATAAACTATGATATTTTTCACTGAGCAAAATACTCACACAATTCCAGAATATCTGGTTTTGTAATTAGCAATTAAGAAACATTAATACCACAGATACATGATGCATCCCACCTTCAAAAATTTTAGCAGAAATAACTAATTGAGCATTTCATTCATCAAGATAAAATTCAAATATTTAAATAAAGATACTCAAAATATCATTGCAAATATTATAAAAATTTAACATTAGTACAAAAATCAATATTCTTGATATACATAATTTAAGTTCAGCTTTCTTTCATGGAATATAATTTTAAATATTGTGTTATCATTACATTGTGAATAATGACACTGAATATCTGAATTGTTAGATTATCTAAGCTCTAATAACTTACTGTCTGATAACAGACTGCTCCAGCAAAGTGTCTGAAAAGAAATCCTTCATCATCTCTGATTTCTCTGTGATCTCTCAGCTTAGACATTCGTGGATAAGCAAGACGAAAATGCCCACTGAAACGAGAGTGGACTTCTAAAGTGAAATGGGCTGCACTGTGCTTTGGTAACTTTGACTCTTCATCCAAAAGGCTTATTATTCCTTGGCCTCTGGACTCAATTAAATCTGTAAAAGTTTTTATAAAGTTTATTAATACATATTAAGCTACTAGGGTAACTTCCAAATAAATATGGCTTAATCAATTTACCAATGCAATCCTGGTTGTCAACAAATTCTATCTTTTGTACTGCCAATCCTTCTTTTTCATAAAGAGTTTGCTCATTCTTGAGAATCCGTTCATTGAAAAACTGTTGAAGCTTCTCATTACAATAATTAATGCAGAATTGTTCAAAACTGTTGACAGTAAAATATTCTGTAAGATACAAAAGATTTAATTAAATTTTCTAAGACATTTAAACAAAAGTAAAATTAAAGATAACCTTAACTCACCAAATCCAGCAATATCCAAGACTCCAATATAGTAACTTGAAGCCTTAAAAGGGATACTCTGATTTATCCTTTGTACAATATAATCAAACAAGTTATTGAACAGAGCTTTAGCTAATGCGTCCTTTGCATGGTTTGCTTCATATACCTTTAATGGAACCCTACAAAAGATATAATTACAGCATTTTGAATATAATTATGAAGATATAGCAGACATAATAAGGTAAAGACCAATATAAAAGTATAGCAAAATGCAAGACATATTCAAAAAGTGAGTATCCCTGGGCTACAAAAATACAAGCTCTGTTTTGAAATCAAATGTATTAATTATAATTAATCAAATTATTCATTGGTTAATTATCTGAATCCATATCCTTATTTTCAAGGCATTTGGCTACAGCTTCTTTATGACAATGCTATACCATCCTCCATCCAAATTCCTCCCAGAATAATGCATTTCAAGAGTTTCTGAATACTGGTAGCTGCACCTAGTGATAATCCTTTTCCAAGGAATTGCGCCTGATGGTTGCCAATATTCGGCATTTGGAGAATTCTTGTTTCTCTTAGGAACTTGGTGCAAAATTGGAATAAACAAGCTGTTGCCAAAATACTAAATCAGTGTTGGAAAAAGGAGATTATTTCAAAAAACAATGAATATATTTTGTTGTTTGGAAAATCTCTTGCATTTGGCTTCCAGAAGACTTATACAAAATGAAAAAAAATACTCTTTGTCTTTAGATATGAATTTAGATCAATGGTTATATGTTTTCTTTATTAGTTGAGAGGACATTCTCTTCAAGAAGATACACTTACATGATAACGGTTCCTTTCAACCCTCCACGGCTTGTTTGCATAACTTTAGATACTAAAGCTTGTCTAAGCTCTTCAGGGTCAACACCCATTAAAGATGCTGCTATTGATAGTGATTTTTCTGCACTTCCACAGACTCGAGATCCACCTTTCAATAATAAAAAAGAAAATAAATTATATCATGATTCCTGAAGTTTAGAATTTTTTTAGGATAATCAGGACTACATATTTACTACTGGTGAAAGTATACCATCAAAAAATTAAAGCTGCATAATAACCACTGTTTCTCAAAACCACTCAATAATTTTTTTCTCAATCTCAAAGCTGTACTTAATTGAATTTAATCTGAATTGCTTCAGATAAAGATTTCTCCTATTGAGAATAAATATATTTTATGCACAAATGATGTTATAAATAATTTTGAGCATGATCTTATTATGCTTAAAAATAGATTTTAGGATTCATTCTATGGAAAAGGCAGAATATTTACTCTTATAGATAATGGGAGCAATCAAGTGACTGAAAGCTTTTCATTTATCATTTCATGGTATATGTTTTTTTCCATATTCTTTCAAAAGTGACCTCCTTCAATCACAGACTATTTTAATTTATTACAGAGGTTTTATGTTCCCTTGCATCATCATATAAGCACAGTTATCAAATATAAGATACTTTGTTGTTTGCTTTTCTTTTTCTTATAAAATAACTTAATCATATCAGTATAATTATACAAACATCATTAACATTTTCTAGATTGCATTATCATAATAGTATGACAATACCTTTAGCATCCTCTGGATTGTCTTCAAAGGTAACATTTCCAAGATGCAACACAGCAGCTACAATAGTGTAGATGGATAGACGTTCTTTATCACTCAGACCTATCCTAGATAATGCCTTGGATTCAAAGAGAGATTAAATAAATAAATATCTTATATTTACTTAATGAATTCAAAAGTAATCCCCACATCAGAAGAGCTGTATGTTTTACAATGAAACTATATTAATCAAATGTTTCTTTGAAATTCATCTCAAGATGAGAGTAAATTCAAAATCAAGACATCTGTGAATGATATATCAATTATTCAACTCTAAAACTATGAAAATATTTTAAATACTTCACAAAATTCAAGTATTTTACCTCATCCATGTTCTTGAAATCCTTGACATCATCAAGCAAGGGATCATGGAGGCTTCCCCTTTCCACTTGGCTTTTACTCTTCTGGATTCCACTCAATTGACGTTCACTCTGAGTAGAGGTGAAATACTGTGTACATCCCCGTCGGAGGTACTGGTAGTAGAAAGGTTGGTATTACTTTAGATATGTTGTATTCCAAATATAATCATTTGATTTACTACATTATGAGGATGCTAAATATCAATTAAGAGTAATAAATACGTAGATAAAATAATATCAGACTCACATGAAAATCATCTGGCTTTGTAATGCAAAGTTGTTGCCGAAGACCCTCTGGAGCACCAGCGCAAATGTGATAAAACACATGATAATCTCTCTCCTCAGTTCCTTGGGTGCATATACGAGACTTCTCAAGCAAATAATGAGAAATAAATCCACCAACAACTTGACACTTTGCATCAAAATGAACCTCAATGAATTTACCAAAACGACTACTGTTGTTATTTCTTGTGGTTTTAGCATTTCCAAAGGCTTCAAGAACAGGATTGGCTGAAAGATAAGTTTTTGTAGTGAGTAAGATTATCAACTCCAAACTTGGTGAGTTTTCAAAAACTGATTTACAGATATATCTTAGCATGTATTTTCCTTATTTACCAATGAAATGTCTTGATTATAAATGTATTTGGTTTGGAAAGTTGTAAATCTACCATTTGAGGAAAACGTCTATGGAATGTAGATTTCAAGTCGGCTATTATTTTTACTTATGACTATAGATCGCATAAATAATTAATAGTTTATTATTAAGACTGATATAAATAAAATTTTTATGTATAACTTATAATTCTGAAGATCTCCTAAGTTAAAAAGAACTATATTATCTTATAAATTTGCACTGAAAGAAAAGTTTTTGTTTGAAATCAATATATTGGAGATATTTCAATTACCAGCATTTCACAAACTTGCTTACAGGGACCTTTATGCTACCACATGTAATGTTAAGAAGTAAAATAGAATTTTGGTTATTGAAATTTTGAAAGCCTATCACCAGAAATTCAATTGCAGATGATTGATATGTTTATCAATACTTAAAGGGTTCTGAACCTTGTATCTTGTTGGATAAAAGGTTTTTCAAATTGTTTGGGTTCATAGAAGCAAAATTATGTATCCAATATTTAAAAGGAAAACATTAAAAAAGTACTTAAGCAGATTAAGTAAAAATACCTTTCAGTTATAAAATTTAACTAAACTTTTCTTTGTGTTCTCCAATTTGGATGACACTGATTGAAATTTAGGATGATTTGCATAGGAATTCATGCTGCTTCAGTGGGTCATATCATCATCCTTATGATAAATTAGAGAATCTAAAAAAATATATCAGTTACCATCCAAAATCTTTTGCTCTATTGGTCCAGCATGAGATCCCCACAAATCACATAAATAGCGGAGAATATATTTGGTAGACTCAGTCTTTCCTGCTCCTGACTCTCCAGAGACTATTATTGATTGTGACTTCTTGAAGACTTTCATATCACGAAATGCTTTGTCAGCTGAAAAGATATTCAGAACATACATTTTTTTATTTTTCAAATGAGAAATATATTTCATTATCTAAATTTTGACATATTTTACTATACTATAGCTCTCACCAATAGCAAAAACATGTGGGGGCATGACACCAAGAGATTTTCCTTGGTAACCTTTGATTGTTTTGGATGAATAGAGATCTGGAAACTCAATGTAGGGATTCACCGCAATCAATATATTTGCTACATATGTCTGAAATAATGAAAATTAGTTTTTAATACAAGCATTTGGTAAGCAGTTAACAAAACAATTTTACAGCTTCAAATCTAATATAATCTCAATAAGCAAACATATTCTTGTCCTAAAATAAAGGTATTTCTGTTAAAAATTAATAATTGATCAATAGGTATGTACTAATACAAAATGTTGAGTACAATTTCATATTTGAAGTTATCTTAGGGGAAATAAATACATGAGAAAACTTTAACTTACATAAATTTTATCCCTGGCATAACGCAACCTCAGGTTGTGGAGTAAAGTTGCCTCATTCAAGTTCATTAATGAACCTATTAAAAAAAAGAGTAAGGTATGAAACTTGTAAAATAACCAAATACATACATATGGTGCAGAAACCTCTATATAAATAAATTTTTAATCATATTAGCATTCACAGAAAAGGTTAGTATTCTGGCTTTTAAATTATTTAAAATCACTTTTAAATATCAACTGATCTTCAAGGCAGATATGGCATTGAAAGTAACAAATAGAAAATTTGAGCAATTTTACTTTCAATTGCCTTGATATGTCTTTATTTTGATGTAACATGATTCTAATTTCAGAAATTATTGGAAAAATGTCACGTTATAACTTACAATTATCATCCACATCCTTATCTCCATCCTCTATTGCAGGGTAGACACGATCCAGAGAGCAGACAACAGATGATCTTCTTTTGTCAATTGGCTCCACAGTAACATCATCATTGCCATTTATATCAGTGATGATCCCTAATATGAAGCCTTCAGCCGTGTCTGGAACCCATACTTTGGTATTTTCCATGTTGAAAAGAAACCTATGAAAATATATAAAAATCATCAACATAATGAAAAAGTTAAACTAATTGAAAAAGGGAATATTTTATTTGCAGGATAAACTCACAGATTACTCTATTTGTCCAGAATTTGAAGCAAAGCTTCAACAAAGAAAGCAAAATTCTTTTGAAACAGCAAAATTACTTTTTCGTATGAAGTCTAACTTTCATTATCTATTTTTGATAAATATTTGCTAGAAAGACAGCTTGATGAGAAATTTACTTCAACTTGGATGTTGATTTTAAACCACATTTAAGACTGTTAGTTAAACAATTAAAACTGCATAGAAAATTTTAAAAAATAAAATCAGTACTTTACCATAGTTTCTGATTATCATTAATTAATCGGAAGTAATACTTGGGATTAATCATTAAATTTGGTATTTCACGAAAGGTTATATAATTATTAAATTAAATATGTGAATTTAAGTTTAATTCAAACATAATGTATCTCTACAAAGCTTTGGCATTACTAAATGCAGACTATTCATTAATGGCAATCAGTAATAATTCATTGCTTCTCGAATTTATTCGTTCCAGACGAAAATTCAATAAGCAATTTTATAAAATAACAGATGAAAGATATGAATATAAACCTGCAAGAAAATAAAATAAGAAATAAAACTTTTATCCTTAATGCCACGAGCAAACTAGCTGAATTTATCACAGTAAATTAAACCTGCAGAAAGGCCACGCATAACCGATGAGAAAGGTGCTCCAGGAACATGGTAATGTTTGGTATAAATGGGAATAGCGTGATTGACATGCTTGACGTTAGATGAAGAAATGAGAGAGGAAAAAGTCCCATCATAGTAAACGAAATTGAATGTCATGGTAGCTTAATTGGATAAATCAACCGCCTCAAAAGTGAGATATCCGGGTTCGAGTCCCAGCTACGGCGGACTTTTTCTCCCTCATTTTTTTTTATCATTTTTGTCACCTTAACAGTGTGGGCTGTCGTCTCATCGAGTTTCATTCCGTACCTTTGGTAGCAAGGGCTGCCGCCGCCACCTTACTGATTGAACTTTGGGTACCCAAAGGAAGGAGAAAAATATCGACATGACAAGGCAGGTTCTTACCAAAGGATACCTGCCGGAAAAGTGAAAGACCTGGATTCGAAACCCGTTCATATCGATATTTTTCACCTGTTTCTCTTTGGGTTTCAAGTTGCACAGTTTACTAGCAAAGCTACTTCATAACCTTATCTCTGTGAGGTTTAAGGATTTTGTATCGGTTCAACAAGGTTGTGGAAAGCCAAGTGAAAAAATTAAATAATTTTGATTGTTTCCTTTCATAAAATAACTGAGCAATGTATTTCTACTATGATTAGCTCTTTACTTATATTCATTAGCATGCGCTGCAAGTAAACAAGTGAAGAGTTTTTAATAATAAAATACATTCCGTTTTCGAAAGTTAAATTCTGAAATTGGAGATTTCCTTAAATGACTGGTTTTAAAGTTTTGGTTTCACCAAAAGTAAGGTACTGATAAAAATACAGAAATTTTCAATCATTTAATTAAAATCTCGAAACATCGGTAGGTTGGCCCCCGTCAGATTCTACAATTTATTAATGACTCAAAATTAAAATCAAATCATTAAAAAAATTTTAAATGACAGAAGCATCTTCTAAATTTGAAGATCCTAGTAAAAACATGAGATTTTGATTTAGATTGTTTTTAGGGCCCATTTTTTTGATATTTCGTTCATCTCCATCTTCTTTATCACAAAGGAAATAATTTTTTTTCAGAGATACGCTTTATTATCGTATGAATCCATACGGTCTTTCAAAATCTCATTTACAGATTTATTATATTTATCGCAAATTTATTTTAAATTTCCAACAAAATATAATACTTAAACATTTCAGAGATATATTTCCAGCAACACTTTACGTGCTTCCTACCTTATTAAGATGCATTACCCGAAAATATTGAAAACATGTTCTACAATTTAGGGACTTGAATGGATTCAAACTATAGCCCAAATTCTCCAATCATAAAAATAATGGAATCATGATGTCTCCCGATAAAAAGATGGTGAATATAGCCAATAAGAGAAATGTAAATCGTAATTCGATGGAACACACCGGGAGTAAACGGCTCATTGCTCGGAGACAATAATATGTTCACTGAGTGGTAGATTTTAGTTCTAGAAGCTTTAGATTTAGAAGGTCCCGGTTGTGAATTCTTGTCACAGCATAAAATTTGTGCCTATGGGCTTAGGGTTAAACGTGATCTCCGTAGACTGAAATTCGCCTTTAAAAAGGACATTATCTTTGTTACAAACCAAACATCTCAGGTCAAAATCCTGTAATACTGTTATTCGCAAAACGATTAGCTTAATGAAGGAAAGCTCAAGATGATTCAGTAGTCGGATGAATAAGGCATACTAACATTAAGTTACCTTTCGAGCTTCTAACGAAGATACGCCAAAAGGGAATTCACATTCATTTAATCTCATTTACTCGACAAACATGCGCAACTACTTCCATGCGGGTGCCCTCATGGCTTCGTGATGCCGAAAGATTAAAAAAAACGAATTTCTGAACAGATCTACGTAAGGTTACCGGTTGTGGATACGCTATATGTACGCTTTAATTGTTATCGGTGAACAATATTTGGTTTAAAATTTACTTCTATGGAAACGTTCTACTTTAATGAGCCTCCGATAACTAGTTCCCAGAAATTACCTTTTATCACCTTAAAAAGTTTGCACTCGCTAATTATGATTCCGAAGATAAATCACGAGAAAGCAATTAAATGATCTATTTCTGATATCTGAGATAGACATGTGAGGATTAGTGACAGACGTACCGTGAGGATTGAACATTTTTGTTTCGGTATATTCCTATCATAACTATTTCCTTCTTTACATTGATCTATTTATATTTAATGATTTGAAGGTTAAACAATGATTCGGAAATTCGTACTTCTTATTTAAAATTATTTGGGCATGTTCAGAAAAAGAAATGCGTAATTTAGATACCAAGTGTAAGTAAGTAAGAGTGTAAAATTGTTCTGATAAAGTAACACGATAACACAACGCAACAAACTAACACAATACTACAGTGACGTGTACGATGAACTAATGAATATATGATTATTATATGATAATATTTACATAAATTTGACCGAATTAACGATAAAATCGATCATTCGTTTCGGAGATGAAAACTGCCCTAAAACAACTAAAATAAAAAGTGGCCGCAAAAATTCAATATTTGTTACAATCGTCAATTGAGAATTCAGGATGGTTTTCATTCTTCTATTAGGTCAAAATGTTTCTTCCCCATATGTGTGTACAGTTATAGCTTCCAATTCTCATTTCTCTCCCCCAATAGCTCTTTACGCATGCACTTCACATTTACTTTCTCACCATCCATCTTTTCCTTCTTTTTTTTCCTTTCCTGTGTTTTAGCATTTCTTCGATGGCCTTTCCAACAACCTTTTGAATGAATGTCCAATTCTTCTTTCTCCCTCTAACCCTTTTCATCAGAGATTTTTTCTCACTCTTCTCAACGCCTTCAAACTCCTTACTCTCTTATGTTTTTACTTTTCTCCAAATACGCGTAAGTTAGTGGTTCCCTTCCGTTTATTTTTCCTATTTCTCTTTTATTGTCCGAGTCTCCAATCGATATCATTCTACGATTTACTTAAGGCACTTCTCCGTTTTCATCCGAGGCTCTCCATCAACGACTCTCTTAGGAATGCATTTGCTACTGCCTTTCATCTTATCTCCATTGGACGAGCCTTATTCACGATCATCTAATTGTATCTCTCGATGTTAAAAAATTTAATCTTAGTCATCTTTCACTCTAAACGGAAACAATTTTTTACCAAATAGAAGAACAGGGATAAAAACGAATGTTTTAACAACAGTGGTGAGAGGGCATCACCTTCGAGAGAAAACCGAGTCTTATACTGTTTTCACTGCGATCAAGAGTTAGGTATTCGTAGTAGGATAAAATTAGGAGTTATGAAATTGGTTGTTGCATATTATTGCAACCAAAGTAACAGCAAAAATAACATTCACTAAGGTACTCAATCAAAAAGTAAAAGTTAATTCTGATAACTATTCCAACTTCTAAATCAAGGCTCACAATTACAGCATACAGAAGAACTATGGTGTATAAAGAACGGAAATATATCTCAGTTGAATTTTTCTCCATCTTTCAAAAAGGGAACAGGCCTTCAGAAAATATAACTCATACTACCAGTGGATATCGGCATATAAGTATTATTAATAATTGCTTCGACAGCTGAATTATTTCGTATGTAGGGTCCCACCGGGAATCGAACTCGCTACCCACACATCCGGGAGCCCACCAATGGATATTATTTACAATTATAAGTACTTATAGGATTTTCTCCAGGAACCATTAAACATGATGAGTCAAAAATCACAATCATTTGGGAAAAGGAAGAGACAGGAAAATTGGGTAAATATAAAGAATATACGAAAATAAGATAATTTACGCGAGAAAGGTAAAATTCCTCCAGTTCTCCTCAATATTGTTTCCTCTGTATTACACACTGTTCATCGAGAGATTAATTCGAGGCTTAGCCCTCTTTCGCATGTCTACATTGATCTAAAAGCTAACAGAGTATCAATGGTGGATCGAGAAAGTTCCTCTTCATTCAACGCTTAAAAAAAGGACCTAAGACGTAAGGAGAAGTAGGCTCAAAGGGATTTGGCTGAATTAAGTCTAAATATAGTCCTACCGGTTATTGAAGTGCTTCATGGGTCGTTTCACCAAAAGCATGGCAACAGTCGTTCAAAATCAATACCAACGCCAAATTTGAGTATTTATTACCGAATGCCGACATAAGATTCGATCAACATCCCGATAACGAGATAATATGAGAAAATAGGGTACATATTTCCAAACTGCACAAAAAATTTCAACGGCAAGTTTTGGGTATGAAATCGTTCAGATATCTAAGCTTCCTCGCACAATTTATGTACTTAAGATTGAAGAAATCATAAACGGTGAGCATTAGGCTAATAAGTTAGCTCGATTAACTCGGTTGGTTCTCTTTTAGCTCCTACTTCTTTTGCCACTGGGTTACAAAGAGTAATTCAAATTGAGCTGTTACGAATTAAATGTAGGAAATATCAAGATTCAAATCAAACCAGAAGAATTTACGGAAAATTTCTCGACTCTTTTCCTCAGCTTTGATTCAGTCTGTCCTTCCTTCCTTCAATGAGTGCAACAATAAAATTTATTTAATTCCTCGGTCGGTAGTCGGTGATTTTCAGTGATATTCTTCTGGGTGTCGTGAGCAATTATCCAGGAATAATCACGGAATGGGAAAACTCCAAAATCACATTCCCAGCGTGTTATTGTGAACTGATTGTGAGTCTAGACCAGAGCTGGGGTACCTGTGGGTTATACCGTCATTCCATGCGACGTTTTATTCGCATCCTTAAATTCAAATATTAAATGTTCCTCAGATTTATTCATCATATCAAGTGAAGTTGGAAAATAACCTTCTTTGTTTCAGCCGCTTCTTTTAGCCATTATATTCCTTCTTTTACGCCAACTTTTGATTACGGACTACTTAAATAAATGTAATGCACAACTCAAATAATTCCTACACAGTTTCGTAACTGGCCATTCGATGGAAATAGTTCCTCTATCTCAACCATTGGGTATTTTAGATTCTCAAATACGAACACGAATCTTTGGAAAAGGTTTACATAGAAGATATTTCCACGCTCATAATCTGAGGCAAGAAATGCCAATAGATCCTGAAATAACGGTCAGTCGTCTATTCAATACAAATAATGAAAATACGCCTGTAAAAAGAATTTTCTTAAGAAATAAATATATTATCAACTGTCTTTCTTTCTCGCCTAGCATTATATAATTTAGTTTATTTTCGAAAAAATACTCCGTAAAGTTACAAAATCCACTGTTAAAAAATTGACAGAGTAAATCCACCTAGAAATATCTGCATTTTATAGACTGGTAAACTTTGCTCGAGATCTTCGATCTACTTAAAGGTATGATTTCAAATAAATTTCAAAAGCGATTGACATGGTCATAGAGTGCATATTGGGATCCATCTTAGTCATTTCCGGTTTTTCTGAAAACAGGTAGAGCCTATTGTTAATTCATAGGACTGTTAGGATGAGTGGTATTAAATTATGATCGGTGATTATAATCGTACTTCTGCCATCTCATCGCTATGAAGAGAAGAGTATGTAACTACGAGGATAGACGGAATTGTAATATAAAAGTAAACGGTGATGCAGTTTTGGTTTAATAACTAGGAAATTTCTTCTGATTATCGATTTTCATTTTCATTTTTAATATTCCACATATTACTGATTCAGCGGTATCTAAGTGAAATTAAATAAATGGTTACACTTGTTCAATATTTTAAAGTAATGATTATGATCTCGAGCATTTTATTTTTCCTATAGTTACATTTTCAAAAATCGACATTTGAGCTATTAATAGGTATTGAATTATTAAAGTAGAAATTTACATTTACATTTATACCCTGCAAACCGCCACTGGCGCATGGCAGGGGCGGTTCTGAGGTGAAACCACAAAAATAGAAAGAGAGGTTTGAAATGGGTAGCTTTGCCGCCTGAACGTACATGTTTCAATACTCAGGATAACTTTTTTACCAGAGAAATGCAATAATAACTGTATTATACCAAATAAATATGATACATCGTTGCGAAAAATTCCCATTCTCCACTTTGAGTGACATCAGTCTGGGAATATGTAGGATTACAGGAATAACCCGTGAAATTTTAATCAATGTGAAATACTTTCGTCATAATTTAAATGCCCCTTCTGATACAATGCTAGGAAAGAAGAAGCATTCATTCTGAATTCCTTGAGAGATGCAAGAGAGAATAAATCGCCACTACAGGGGAACTATCGGTTAACAACCAGGAGATCGGTCAATATTTTAGCTCTATTAATGATCTTCACTTCAGACAGTTATCTGCATTCATAAATGTATTTATACATATGTTGTTTTCAATCGCCGAATTCGGGTATTGCCCGAAATTTTTACTCATCCATCGGAGTATGAATCCGCTGCTTATTGCATTTAGCATAGTTTATAGCATTTGCATGGGCAAGGGTATTCCTCGGAGTGAGTATTTCATTTCATTCAGTGCCCAATAAGTTTACTCACTCCGTGGACTGCGTTAAGGCGAATCCACACTTCGCGGAGTGAGTAAAAAATTTGGACAATCCCCGAATTAGGCAACTGTGAATATCATAAATACGCAGCTGACAGCCTTTCGGCGTTTTCCAGGGAATGAATTAATTATTGCATTTAATTTCATTACCCGAAATCGCGCATCTTTCACTACTGGTTCTAGAATCAATTTCCCTGATTGTTCTCGTGGTATATGATTGGCTTATACTATACTGCGGGGTAGACGAATCATACCTACAAGGAATGGGTTAAGGGTGATTTTGCACGAGATGTTGTGCACCCAGGAAAAATCCCAAGGAAGAATAGACTTGAAAAATCACAAAGTCTCCCGAATAGCTTGAGAGAATGTTCCGGCGAGATAGCTCAACGGACAGAGCACCCGACCAGCAATCGGAATACCTGGGTTTATTTCCCGGACCCGTCGGACTTTTTCAAGTCTATTCTTCCTGGGAATTATACCTACTTACTTCCTCAATAAAAGTATTTTTCCTCATCTATTGATGAAGCTCAAGTTTTCCTTTCTTCCCTCTAAGAATTGCCATACCTGGTCAAAAAGTACCTTATCGATTTGTTGTAGCGATTCTAAGCATTACATACGGTCTTCTACTTGGCTTCTCCTTCACACATTCTGCGATTTCCTTTGAATGCCAAATGCTTGACAGTCTCTACAAGAAATTTCCTGAAATCTAGAATTAAGCTCGCTAACTACGGTTCTATAGCAATTTCTCTCGAATATTGAGTCGATAAACGATTCCTCAAATCGACGAAATAGGATAAATGAAGAACATTATGTTCCGACCCAACATCCTGTGAAAAATATCACTGATAATACTTTCATTTTGATATCAATGAGAAGAAGAGTGTCCGACTGAGATTCGAGAATACGACAATTTTTATGTGTAGCCTCATTAACGACACATCCTGAGAAATGGTGGAAAATGAAATCCTTTTAGGTGGAGAGGCTTTAAACTCTACTATGGCTGTCATAGACGTTGGTTTTTCTACGGCTTCGATTCGTTTCCATTTCGGAGCCACTGCTCACCCAAATGTTACCCATTAATGCGTCTTGCTATGCACAAATACACGGCGAAGGATAAAGTTACGATTAAATCACGATATATCCGTCACGTGATGAATAGCAAGGGTAAAAGTCCCTTTGAACCTACCAATACACACTGAAGGGAGTATAAAGCGATTTAATTTCAAAGAATGAGTTACATCCGTGGAAATCGTGTGTTGTACTACAAAAATATGAAAATGTGGACGAAAACAACAGGGAAGTGAGAATGGCAGGATTTCTGGATTCTTTTGGCATAAATGAATCAGGAAAGGATACTTAAGAAACTTACATGGTTAACACGGTTAACTTACATTACTGTTTATATGTGTGTACTCTTCCTTCGCTTTGTGATTCGAATCGATTGAGAATCATGATAAGTGATTCGGACTGTAGGAGACTTAGAACCAAACCTGAAGGTTACATAGGTACTGTTTGCAACTATTGGCAGAGAAAATAGTTTCTACCGTATTGCTGACTTCCGATTACACCTCATTTTAAGTAAAATTCATAGTAATACGGCTATCCTCAATAGAAATATTTATATAGCCATTAATTTTCCGTAGATGAAATTTTTTAGGAACCAAATTTATAATTATGTGAGTAAATAGAGGATTGACGCTTATTAATTAGCTCTGGGAATTCTGTACTACTTTGATTCTAGTCAGTAGATTCCATTTTAAGGTAAATCATCCTTTTACAAGTCGGTAAAACGGAATTTTTTCAACTTGATTTCCTTTTTCATATCCTACTAATACAAAAGATTTTATATGAATGTATCCAAAAGAATATACGTATGTCTCCTAATAATGCAAATTGTATTCTCAATCAAGTCTGTACCTCAACCAAAGGAGCATTTTCATGCTATTATCGTAGCATAATATTTGCGAGATAAAAGCAGTATCCTATATCTGTATTGTATTGATATCTGTATATGTCGTGTATTGATAGGTTCAAAGGGACCTTTACCCAATCATTTTAATGGTAATCAATCCTACAGATTTACAAAAATAGAGAAATTTACTAATTATGACGAGAATTTATTCTTAAGATAGGATAAAATATTCGTTACATTCTCACAAAAATACATGGGTGTTGAAATAAGACAAAAAATAATGAGATTAAATAAGATGTTGACTACTGCAGTAATCTCCTAGAATTGGTGACGTTCAGAAGACTAAGTACGAAGTTAGGGGAAACAAAAGGTAAATCATGAAAAGGAGGTCGAATTGAAAAATCTAGGAGGGAAGAGAGTAAAACAGGAAGGATATAGGAGACGAAATGAGGACGGTGTGGGAGAAAAACTTGTGAGGAGAAGGGTCAAGGCTGAGCCAATTGCATGCCATGGTTCCACAGCCACTGGTTATAGTTCAAATGAAAGCGATCTCAAAAATAATTGCCAATAAGCTCCCAAAGTAACTCTTAAACTTGAATTTGCTGCGTCTCGCCAGCATTTCTCTTGTTTTATAAGTTTCTTAAAATCTGATGTCATTTTATTGGTGGAATATTGCTTTTCCTGCTCGGATTCCCCGAAGTGGTCGATACTTGTGAAATTGTCGATGAAATCAGACCAAACAGAAGCAAATTAGGGCTCCACAGATAATTTCACGATGGGAACAGTATTCGAGGATGTAGGCATGATCTTCATACTAAGGGAATCGTGAATAAAAAACACTGCATCAATGTACCAAAATCGGAAACGTTTGGAGTGCATTGCCATTTCTTAAGGAAACCGTCAAAACAAAATAATCACGATTTAGGAGAATAAAATAACTTTCTAACAACAATAAAATAACTTAAATACCACGCTAAAGAAAATAATGTGTAATGGGAGATCTTCATAATACTTGTAATTTTCCCAGAATTTACAACACAGCAAAAATATTTCGAGGTCTCTTGACTTGACACGACTTGTAGTATTAATCCTGAAAGGAATACTGAAAAGTTATTGGACAAAACTTACGAGGGACAAAGTAAAGTACGTCTCAACCAGTGACTAGCAAAGAATTAACAAAAGTACAGCAAATGTTCCTAGATTTCCTAAAGCTTGCCATACCGTTTTCTTCCTGAATTTGAATTCGAACTGATAATGAGTTCGATAAACTTTCGGTTAAGACGTGAAATAATATTTGACGCGAAGCTATTCCAAAAAGAAGTAAAATAAAGCGTACAACATATAGGACTTGAGATATTTTTCGCGTTTTCTCTGAATGATAAGCAAGCGTACACCTTAATATCGCCATTGCCCTTCTCGGCGATTGGGTGTGTCTACTGTTCAACCACTGGCCAGAGAAGTAACGCAACTGATATTACGTGCGAAGGACTCGAGGAGAATACGAGGAATGCGTTTAGAGTATGTGACATTAAGCTCGATATTAGATGTGCAAAGTGTGGATCGAAGAAATGCAAGAAAGAGTTTGAGGTGAAGTGTGTTTGCAGAACGGATATCCGGAAGGTGAGGGAAGTACTGAATTAACATCTGAAAAGCCATCGCCAACTAATCGTCAAAACCGGTCAAAAAGATAAAATAAATTCATTTTTAGCAACAAGGAAATGTAGCAGAGGAAATGCTGACGACTCTTGAGAAGGAATATTGAGAAGGATAAACCGACTTGCAAAAATTTCGATTAACAAGACATCGGCGCACAATAACTGGTAGAAGCGTGATATGAGCATTTTAATAAGGAAATGGAAAAGGAAGATAAATCGTGCATCTGGATTTAGAAAGGGAAAAAAATATCTTCTGAGGCGAGAGGAGATGAGGAATGTTATGACAATTGTGTACTTAACACACCAAGGTCCGATTTCTGCATAAACATGCAGCATGAATGCCTGTAAATCTTAGTTTTTTTTCAAGAACACTCTCATCCGTTTAATGAGATATAAATAGAACAACATATGACCACAGCCATTATCACGACTGCGACGAAAGTGAATAGAATATACTTTTTCCTCTGCTCTGTATCAAAAAGAAATGAAAAATATTTTATTCAAGACATGGTTGCAGGAATGGGGAAACTTGTACGCCTGCTAACAGAGAAATAGCATTGAATTCATCAAGGGCGAATAAATTCCGTACTATAATTTACGTGCATCTGCAAATTAGACACAGAACCTGAATCTAAAATACAGTAAACTTCCATTGTCAAATAAGCAACCAAAAAGATTAATGGTGGCTCCAATTACAACTGCTTGGAAAAATCGAATATAATGCTACGCATTTGAAAAAAAATAAACAGTATTTATGCCAGAGCTTTTAATCAATTTATCCATGATATGTTCAAATTGCTGATGCAAAAACCAGCATCTAGTCCTTAAAATAGCATTTTTTTCTAACATTATGTATTATGTAGTATGTTTGGTATTTCTCATGCACTGCAGCTATTTATTTCTCCTTTCTAAAAGATACCAAAGAGTTTTTACACCCCCTTTTTTGGAAGATTACTTGCAGTGGAAATAAATTTCCTTTCATTATTATACAACGCTCCGTATTTACTCTACACAATGAATTTATTCTTCACTTATTTAGACTAATGAATTCCCCGTCAAAAATGATGGAAATTAATTAAATTTATAAAAAATGAACTACTGTTATCGCATAAATCTGATGTATGTCAAAAAATCGTCAAAAATGTCAAGGATTAATTTAAATTTCATCTGGCAAGCAGTTATCTACTTAACCAACCTTTTTGTTAAATACAATTATAACCTAACTCATTCATCATCATAAGAATGGCCGAGTGGTTACAGTGTGTGGTTCTAATATCCGAAATTTCCAAAGCATCCAAAGATTACTCCAAAAGTTAATCCTCAGTGGTTCGAATCCTGTTTATGGAAAATTTTTTCCGAAAATTAGGTTTAAAATTTCCTAATAAACTTCATTAGAAGAAGCTAAGTAGCACATCTTCCATAGCTTGCTTGTTTTAATATAGCATTTCTTAGTTACGCAATAATTTTATTTTAATGAGGCTCAATTTCATAGCTGTAAAAGTATTCATAATAACTATAATTTTCGTATATTCAGTACTCTAAAATACATACAAAATTTAATTTAGTTTTCATTTGCACTCAATTCTTCATGCATCACGCGTTGCCATGTAAACAAAGCTATCTCCCATCCCCTACTTGTTAAATGAATTAATAGGGTACTTTTATCTTATTTGATTATCTGTTTATCTACTTACGTAACCCTTTTGGGCGCATGGCAGGAGGTGCGCGCAAACTATTTCATTGATAGTTTAGTATCTATTTCCCTTTACCCTGTACTCACTATATCATTTCGGCCTTTGTAACATAGATTGTTCTATGTATATATTCTAAGAATGCATAAGCTCGGATTCAACAATCGCATTGGTCGTAAATGGGACTGTTTACGTACAACCGCAAAATCTCGGAAAATTTTCGTTTATGTTGTACAAATTCTCGCAATTTGGAATCGAAAGCATTGATTCTCGACCAAAACTAGAATTTTTATTTAACTTCCTCTCTTTTGACACTTATCTAGATTTCGTAGGACCATTACTTCTAATTTAATTATACAAAAGAAAAATATCTGAAATCGATCAAAATGAACATAACGCGCATTTCTTATGGGAGCATTTTCGAGTCGTCCGGAATCGAACCAAGGATAGTATTAGCAGAAATAATCGATATGTATTAAGTTACTGATCCTCTAATGAATCTTAAAATTTTATATTTCTCTCTCGTCGGGAAGTGCGTGAAATCGGTGTTCCAATTTTTCTCCTATGCATCTCTTATGGGAGTTACTGACATCGGATGGATAAATATATACTCAACGGTGATTATAATGTTAGATGCTCTCCCTCCTTAAGTTCAACACTTAGTTTGCAGTGTCATTTTTAGCACATTTTTGTGAATTACACTTGGCAATATGTTAGATATAAGATGATTCTACCCAGTCCCGATTCGGCCCAATTATTTCGTTTGGCTTGAATAATTTGTCCTTCTTATCCAACTTGGCACCAAGAACACAATCATAACGACGATTCATTTGTGAGAACAGCCGAAGATGTTGTAATTCTGATTTGGTTTTGGAACACGTTTTTACAGTTGTAAGTCCGTTCTGACGCCAACCATTCATGCATTACCAAACATATAGTATAGGTAGTAGAAATATTACTGACAAAATAAAATGAAACTTAGAAACGGTAGAGAACGGGAAAGACGAACTACTGGAACAGAATTTAAAGCCGCCAAAACAAGGTAAACGCCTACGCAAAATATCACCTATGTAATATTAAATCGGAAACCAAAGTTGCGACTATCCATCTCTCATCCTCAGACGCAAATTTTTCCCTTTACAGGAAAACAAATTTTACGACTTCACGTTCATACATTCATCGCGACTATTACGTAACGAGGAAACAGCAGGATGAATTCTACGAAGCGGAGAGGTGAGTGCAATTGCAAAATCCCGAAAAGGATGAGGCTGTTGAGCGATGAATATTTCAGCTGAGCTGTTTTCAGACTGCTCTCAATCTGCTATCAATTGGAAGTGAGCAGGAGTATGGAGAGGAGAGGCTCTGAATTGCAAACAAGCTAATTAACGAAGGAGGACTGACACAGATAGTAAAGAAGCCCACGAGGAGAGACTACGTATAAACTACGTGTATTCTCTCTCTTTTCAAGTTCGGATATATTATTGATAGCAGCTGAATCTATCACAGACATATTGCTCCGGTATATTAAATGTGTAGAACGCGGGATATTGAATGGAGTTATTTCATTTTAATAATGTTATCACTAGTATTTTCACTCTTAGCCATCTGAGAGACGACAATATGAACCATGTGGTTGCTGAACTCAATATGGGATGGCGTTAACTCGTGAAAGGTCATAATGATCGGAGTCCAACGTCGTACACTTCCACGGTAAATTTACTGTGAATTTATTCCAAATATAAATAAATGCATTTATTGCTCAGGATAATCAAGTTTCAACCAGCAATTATAACTCTGTTCTGCCACTGATATATTCATCACTCAGTACTAGGAAATAAAGCTTTTCAGTCTCACAGCCATCTGTGAGAAGGCACTCTTCCCTCATTCAAACTAGGAAAATATTCTTATTTAGATTACTGTATGAATAAAGTAACATTCAAATAGGATTAAAGCGGATTTTTAGGTAAATATTATGGGAATGCAATTCCAAAGAGAGCTTGGAAGCAATGGCAACAAGGACCATTCAGAGAGATCATAATTGTAGCGAAAAAATGTTTAATCATGTATAATAAAACATGTAGAATCATATTATAAAACATTTCCTTCGAGATCAATATATAATCTATAAAAGATGGTGAGTAAAATTTTCAGGCTAAGGGTCACGATCGTAAATGTTCAACATGCAACAATTTTGACGAAAGGAAGAAGGTATGATGATATACGTGGAAATCTTTAGATTCATCTCCAGGCGAAATCTTCCATTACGAAAAAACTTATTCGACTATATATGGATCTAATATTGGATGGATCCTCAGCTACTACGAACAAATTTAACTGATTGAGTTTTAAGACCGAGAAAAACTATTATGAAATGCTCACAGAGGAAAATTAGTGGATGATTATTCCATAGAATACTAAATTGCTCCTAAGGTATGATCTGATATTTACTAAAAATTTTTAAATTTTCCAAATCGATTTATACTTCTCATAAGGTCGTCAATGGACCATATGTAGCTTAGCCACGGACAAAATTCATGTTGATTTTTTCACTAAATAAATTGTCTTTTTGAAGGTACTATCTTATGGCATTTTAATGCCAAACTAAAAATTGTATGCAATTTAGAAAATCTTTGAAACGAGAAGGATGTAGGTCTCAGTGCCTATTTACAAGTTTTATTCAGTGTTACATTGATTGCCCTTAGGTTTATATTTAAATACTTCAAAAAGAATCAAATGAAACTGAAAACAATACTCTTAAGTGTTTCCTCATTAGTCATTAGGAATCTACCCGTAAGTGTTCTACGGTCTCTCTGGATGATTTAATATACATCAAGGACTAAAAAAGGAAACAAGGGAAAACCTAATTTAGGGCATACATGCCTTTATTTCTACAATGCAGGTGTTGCGCGCGATTCACTTGTCAATTGGCAGCTTCCGAAACGGTTTCGGCCTTTCACCAGTACACGAGTAAAGCTTTGTTATGGTTGTCCCAATTCCTTCGTGCATTCATGATGCATTCCCCGAAGTTTCCTGTGGAAGTCAAACCGCTTTGTTGTTCAAGTGAACTTTTTCGAAAAATTTCCTCCCACTGCCGTTTTTCCACTCGGCCATAAACGAGACCACCGCAATGTTCCGCAAGAATGGTCTTTAGTTAATCATATTGTTTCGATATCCAATAACCAACGAAGGATCTACGGGACAGATATCTCGTGGATAGTCATCGCATAGCTACCGCCTCTGTAGATAGAACTCGGAAACACTAAAAGTTTCTCGCGCCATAAATTAGCGAAATTCTGCGAAAAAACGGAAAAAAATCGATGTAGGTCACGGCCAGAGCGCCAACGGGTTGATAATGCAGTCTCGGAATTGCACGCATCAATAACTTAATACCCACTTAACAAATTCGCTAGTGCGATTAGCGTACCCAGCGCCTAGACGTGGAAGTGGAGCGTTTTGAAACTGAGACCGAAGGGAAACTGCATTTCATTCGCATATAAAAATGATTTTCATTAAAAAATGACGTTTTCCGTATTATGAAGCACTTGAGCGAGTGCCGGCAGTCCTTAAAGGGGAGGAAAATAGCTTCGCAATTGAGCTACTGGCGAAAGTCAGCAGACAAAGGCGAGTGTAGGGGAGGTAGGTTAGCGGGGGAGGCAGTGGGAAGGTCGTATGGAAGGACTGGATAAAAGAGGAAGGAAAAATGAATTGGAGCGGAGCTTTCACCTCCTGTGAGAACGATGCCTTCATTTCCACCGCTTTATAACAAAATGTTGACGTTCCTTATCGTAAGCCTATTGACTCGGACGCTTTCTCAACGTGGAGGGATAGAACAATTTGACCAAGGATAAAAACTTTCTCACGTCAAGTAAGAGGGGTTTCACGCGAGCCTCTCTTTACTCGAAACCTTATGAAATCACTGCGATGGACGTTGGCGCGAAGCTATCCAAGAATTTACTATTCCTTTTCACAGTGTACGGATGGCGCGGTGGATGCGGTCCTCAGCTATGGATCAGTGGCCACATGACCTAAATAAAGACAAGAATTCATAGATCGTAAATGGACGAATCGCATGACCGCATACGGTACGTCCACGTCTTTTAAGCTGTCCGCCAAAATAACGACTCATGAGTGCCATACTAATCGAATGTTTAAGTTAATCGAAGTAACTATTTACTTCGATTCATTCAGATTCATTTACTTCTAATTAATTTTCTGTGATGGTAATTCATTCTGTAATTCATATTTGGTGTAGTTTTGAAAAATCAGTGGCGTGTTTACATCATAAGTGACAGTAGCTTCCAAATAACTCCCCAAGAGGCATGCAGAGCTCGTAATGACCTGAGGTTTCTCGGATCAGGACATCTCAAAATTATTTTTCATTGTTTTTTAATGCTAATTTTCTATCGTACGAGGCGAAATTTCAAATGGCATAGGCAGCTCAATCATCTGGAATCGATGCTATGAATTTCTAAAAGAGGTACACACACTGCTAGTCTGAGCACAACGTGAGGTAACCCAAAATATTAAAGCATGGTCCATAGAAATTTCATAGAAATGAAAATTTTTCGTGGAATATGTACACAGGACCATCGGTGGCTTGTCGCACATCCTTCGAGGCCCTATTATTTAATTTTAATTGCAGTTAGGTGCGGTAAACCCACCTTTTAGCCACCCTGCTGAATTGATGAGGGAAGTGAGGGAATAACAATAACATTTTTTGCAGATTCGGCATTTTTTTAGTTCCAGCTGAAAAACCTATATCTTTTATGACTAATGAGTGAAAAAAGATCACAAAATTAAATTTCCCGTTTATTCTTGCGATATTAAAAAAATTAAAACATTGAGAAATGAAGAATGAAATTTGAAATATTGAAAAATGATGAGCAAGTTTAAAAGAAATATAAAGTAATGAGCAGATATCATCAGTTATAATCTCTTAAAAGTGAAAATTTCCCGCCCACTATGCTTGTTTTTTATAGTTAATATTGCATTTCCGAATATTTTGGACCTTTGTATTATATTATTATTGATTTTATCAATGATCAGTGAAAAAAGTAGGTAATTAGTTTTCTTCAGTCCGCTTTTTTAAGCTATTTCTTTCTTTCAAGAGTTGACTGACATAGGGTGAGAGGTAAAGAGACATCTCGCCCGAATAAAAATGTATTATCATGTATTACTATTAAAAAGTGCTAATAGTAAATAAAGCAGAAATAGTCCCAGAAAATACATAAATAACATAATTTTGACATATCACGACTCATTAATAATGAATTCATTAATGAAATTCAAGAATTTCATTCAATTTTAACTATTTGTCCCTTAAACCGGTGGTGCCCGTAGTACAGCCCTCGAACCAAATACGGCCGGACATATGCTTCTACAAGATTCACTGAGATGTTTCTAGTATTCTTCTAATTATTAGAAACGTTATGAACTATGCATCATACGATGCTTTAATTCACTTAATTCAGGCCCAAAATATTCATAATGTTCCAAAGTTGTTTTGTATGAAAACTATACTAAGTAAAGACATTATCTGAATAAGAGTAGTGGATCACCAACACCGGAGTGGATCAACACCATGTCTCTCGCCATGTACAAGTCTGACCGAAGCAATTTTGCTTATAAAATATTTTTATGTATTATAGAATGATCTGGGAAACAACGATCCTTTACTTTAAAAGTTATAGTTGATGCTTGAGATTAATACACAAAGTATCATCGCGTTTTTTCTTCATCCCGGAACAAGAAAACAAATTAAAGAACGAATTCTACCTTCATAGCCTTCACTTGGTGGTACTGGAGAGCGAGAGGTAGCCTATATTGAAATTACAAAATAAAATTCCAAAATGTACTTCAGATAATTCTGCAATTTTGTTGGACCTAGTTTAAAACAAGTTTTTCGTAAATTTCAGCACTGGATAGTGAAATTCGAGGCAACGACGGAACGAGTGGGAGATCACATTGAATTAAAACTAACTAATCCAATCAAATTCATTTTCTTGGCTGAGGTGAAAGAGATGAAAAATATCTCAGGGAGTGAGGAGAAGACCAATCAAATACAAGTGGATTAAAGGTGCTCATCTGCATACTCGGAGACGACCATTATTTCCCTAGAGAAATTAATATCTCTCGACTCTGTCTTGCCACCATAAATTGTTATTATTCTTCTCAGGTACTGTATTAGTAATTATAAAATGACATTTTTCCATTGGCTTCCAAACGACTTCCAAGCTCGGATCAATATCATTAAAAACCCTTGGAGTCGATATCAATACAGGAAAAAAACAATGTGTTACACGTGGCTACAAAGAGTTGAGAGATTGATTTCTTCTGAGATTCTAGGAAGATAATTAGAATCTTCGAATTTACAGATATGTCGCTTTAATCTACTTATCTTTGATTGATCTCCCTTCCCGTGCCCTAAAACTTGATTTTTCTAACCCATTCTCTTCAGCCACCAAGATATATTTAAGGATACATATTTTCAAGCAAGTCAACGATTATACAAAGCCACAAAAATTATTCTTTGATCAGTTTGATCAGAAGAATTTCGGTGACTCCTTAAGATATGCATCATGACTCATTGTCAGACGTCTGACTGGTGTCTGTGGCTAGCCTCTAGACCCAAAATAGTTCCTAGATAATCTAATTATAAGTCACATTTATACGTAGTATTACCTGGAATAGAAGCCATGCAAATTTCATCAATATTGTGCAAAATGCAAGGTTGTTTTTTGGCCGACTCTCTTCTTGTGGTGCTTGACTCGGGTAAGTGGTTTAAGTTTCTCGCATACGCCTCATATCATGGAATATGGGTCGCATTCGTAAATGTCAATGCTTTAAGGAAAACTCGAGGCTCATAAATGCTCCGCGCGTATCTTAAAATCAAACTCCTAAACTCCTGGAAATTTGACGTGATAAATTAAGAAAAATATTAACCTCGCAATTTTTATTTTCAGAAGCACAGTCGAACGCTGATTTGTTGCGAGTTCCGCAGTAGCTTTGCCTCCGCATAAGAGTCGCAAATGACATTCTATAATTAACCCATTTCATTCAATGAAACGCCAGAAAATTGATAAAATTTGTAGAAAATTGTAGAATCACGAAAAAAACGGAAATCTTTTGCCAGCGCAGAATTTGCGATATTCACCCATCCAATTCAGCTTAATTTTGTACGATCGCCATCATACGATTCAAAACTATATTTGGGGATATAAATCAATTTTTCTCTGCTTTAGTTATGTGTCCGCCAAGACGGAAAAATATACGCAAAGGAATTCGGCTGGTTTCGAAGGTATTTCCTATTCCCCTTTCAGCGTGTTTTCTATGGGTGGAAAGTATATCTCAAGTATAAGGGGAAGGTGTCAAACTCGCACAAGGAAGCGTG
This sequence comes from Pachydiplax longipennis, assembly GCA_036926295.1. Lineage (NCBI taxonomy): Eukaryota > Metazoa > Arthropoda > Insecta > Odonata > Libellulidae > Pachydiplax > Pachydiplax longipennis. The sequence continues at coordinate 12,200,001 of JAVFKF010000010.1, read as the reverse complement.
CGCCTTGAAACCCAAAGGTAAAAGGTAAAAGAAGTGAAAAATAAGGACAAGACTGGGACTCGAACCCAGGTCTCCCACTTATAAAAACATTTAGTAATGCTATTTTAGCGGCTAGAACGAAATGATCATCCTAGGTCATGAAGAGCCACAGTAAGAATACCTGCCCGGAAAATTAAAGACCTGGGTTCGAGTCCCATTCATATCACCATTTTTGACTTATATTTATCTTTGGATTTTTCTTAAGTATTTGACTCAGCTTTCATCTAGCAGTAGTTTTCGGAATAAAATATCTGAATTTCACTGCTTTTTAATTTACAAAAACAACAGTAATTTTTTTTTAATCCCTCGAAATTTGTGAGGAACGACAAAGAGAGAAAAGAAAGGTTATCTTGCATATTGTATAGTAGAAATTAAACAGAAATTATTAACATTTTACTCAGGAAGCTGATCCTTATTACGTATTTTCTTTCAATAACGGCTATTTTCATGTATTTGCGGGAGAAACCCAAAAGCTTACTCTCCTCCATATTATTTCGATCCGATGTGAATTGTTAAGACATTTCTTGACGCGGAATCACGTCAATCTTCAATTCTAATCCATGTGTAGAGGGGTCAAACTATCAGGTCGTGGTATTTGTCGTCTTGCGCAGAGTGACCCTGCTCACAGTTCCAAATGCTAATTTCCAACATGCCTGAGAATAAAATACAGAAAGAGCCGCAGTGTAAAATACTCGGGAATAGGTCAATTCAAGTCGATCATCAGAAAACAAGTTACAATGATGGAATGTAAAGGAATATTTCATACTTGGGTAGCCTTCTTTCGAAGGATGGCAGATGTTCGACAGAAATTAGAAAAAGGATAGCATTAGCGAAAGAAGCATTCATGAAGCGAAGGGAACTGATGAAAAAGGGACTTGATAAAGGAATCAGGAAGAGATTGGTAAAATCCTTGGTGTGGAGTGTAATGTTGTACGGGTGAAAAACGTAGACGTTAAGAAAAGAGGATGTCAAAAGATTAGAGGCTTTTGCGATGTGGGTATGGCGTAGAATGGAGAAAGTAAGTTGGGTCGATAGAAAAACGAACGAGGAGGTTCTAGAGATGGTTGGGGAGAAAGAGTAATGATTGAAGTAATTAAAAATAGACAAAAGAAATGGGTGGGTCAAATATTGAGAGGAGAGCGATTTTGAAGAAAGCGATCGAAGGAAGAATGCTAGGGAAAAGACATAGGGGAAGACAAAGACAGAAGTTGTTAGACGAATTAAGGGGTGGGATAAGTTACCGGGAATTGAAGGAGAGGGACTTAAATAGGGAATGTGGGGTCGCATGAACCTAACGAAAGGTAGAACACTTTATATATATTGTATCAAAATGCATAGTCCAGTCCACAGTCCGACCAGCTGTATTCGGCACAGACCAGAGGAATCACGGACGAAAAAATTCCGATTGGCAGAAATCATTCTTTTTTTAATTTTTCAGTTGAAGAATTGCCAGTTGAAACCTCAATCTATACGATTGCACTTATACAAACACACAGCTGATATTTCCGTTTGAATATTCAGCGATTCTTACCCAAAATCCAATAATTCGAGTATTTGTCAGAAAAGTCAACAGGCCTACGGTTGCTTCAATCCTCAAACCCTCCACCATAAACTACCAAAAGCTTTGGGAAAGACATATATTTATGTACTAAGCAAGATTAAGAATGAGATGTCCTTACTTTTCTCACCGAGACAGAATGCTGCGACTGAAAAGTCTATATCAGTGAAGCGCAGTGACCGCATGAAAACTTTACAAAGCAGTTAATAATGGACCAAAGAAAATCCCATTGTCCAGCATTACTAATATTTCCGTGGCTTTTATAAAATAGCAGCCATGTAATACACGTAAACAAAAGGTACTCCTCTGTCCTGTAAGGGTGTTTTTCTGCAGAGGATATGTATTTTCTATGATAAAAAAATCACAGTTTTCCTCCTCCACGAAAGCATTCTTTCTTTTTTTTCCTTTCTAGTGACACCTTGCTTGTTAGAAATCTGTATACACTAGATTTTATATATTTGTCTACAATTTAAATTAATTTTATGCATATTGTATTACACATACCAGGATTAATTGGAAAATGGGAATTTCTAGTCCCAATTACGCCCAATAAAGTAGTTTGTATTGTATTGTGTGTCGAGAAATTTGAGGTAAACGAAAAATATATGATTCGACAATACCGGAACGAAGACCGGACCGAAAAATACGGCTTGTTATTAAAATGTTTACAAACACCTTATTAGCCGTTTAAACGATTTGACTGTGGCAGATTTTAAAATTCCTTGGTCACGGATGGCCAGATCAAAGACGATCGACAGAATTTTGCAAATACCACATTGCAATCAACTCATCATACAACTCATTATTTTGGATTAATTCTCAATTACCAATTGAGCTTTGTATCCGGCTCAAAATAACAATAATATAATTCAGTTACATATTGCATTACGAATAAAAGTAGATGTAGATGTAAAAGATTTGAAGCACTGCGAAGTTTTAGGTTACAAAAACGTTTGATTCGATTCTTTTCCCTGAAAATAAAACGCAAAAGACTCTTTCTGTTCGTCAGCATTTGCTTGTAAAGTTCCAAGGTGCGGTATTCTCTCACGGATTTCAAAGTGCTGAATCCGGATTTAGTTCGAACTCTAGACCGTCTGTAACACTTTCTTTCTCCATTAGTCTGCATGGGCGCGCCGATGCTATGTAAGCTCCTAGAAAAATCTAATAATTCCGTCTTCGAGACATAAAGGTCCGCGTTAAAACAATGGACGAACAGATAAATTACCCTGCATTACATACTCCATTCCATACTTATTTGATTTCTGGACCGTCGAACACGGTATTACACAACCAAATAACTAAAATCAATCAAATTAATGAATTATTTCCGGATAGCCATGTGAGCAGCTCGTTCGACTTCAATGAAAGCGGTCTCGGATTCAATTCCCGGTGGGAGCCCACGTGCGAAATGACCACACCCGTCGAAGCACTTTTAACAATACTACTGCAAGCTTTCGAGCTTTTAGAAATATTTTGGTGCTCTTCAAAAAATTGAGTTTTACACGGATATTTATATATTTCAAGGCTCTTATTCCTCTTTTACCTCTAAAAGTGTTGTACGCTAATTCGGCGTATTATGAAGAGAAAATTATAGCGAAAATTTACCGATGCATTCCCTTTAGAAGGATGGATACCGATTCATTGATTGCCAAATTTGTTATAGAGACGTAAAAGCGCATGATGTAGAGAAGAGTATTCTCCGATACATTGACTCTGTGCACTATTAACTTACTTAGCACATCGATTTGATTGATAGATCAGATGAGAATGAAATGATTGGGTGTTCTCCAGGACAATGTGGTATTTTCTTCTACCCGGGACGAATTCACGTATGAATAGGTTTTTGGTCAAATGGTATTCAGTAAAAAATGCTTTCACTTGTTTTTGTTGCGTCTGGATGCTATATTACAGTGGTTTCTCGACCACACGAGAAGGTTTCGACGTATGCTGTGTCTATCGCATGGCTTCGAGCATAACGGATGAGAAAGGGTTAAGAATCACCCAAGCGAAACCTTCACTTTAACGGTGTCTTCGGGTTTAACGAATTTCACGGAGAAAAGGTCTTCGAAGCTTTTCTCATAAAAGCTCGACTTAAGGATAAATGCGATCAAGAACCAAAGATGCGAAACGTGAAATGCAATCAATATATTATTGGAACGATTTCTGTTACAGAGTCCATTGTTACGAAAGCACCTAATCATTAGTCTCTTTTAATGAGTCGCTTATAGATAATGGTTGGGACTGCCATCAGAATTGTACTCTCAGCATATATACTAATAAATAAATAACAAAACGTACGGAATTAGTTGAAAGTTAAATTTTCGAAATAGTTGAGGATGAGAGGCACAAAAAATTACTCCAAGAATCTATATATTTTTTTATGGAATACCCTCTCAACCAGAATTTACATAGATGTATTCTACTACTAAAATACTTGAATTAAAGAATCAATGAAAAATTCTTTGGGAAAGACAGATATGTCAATTTAGGTCAATCATAGCAAAAGAATATATTTTAATACACTAGAATTTGTATTTTATGTATGTAGAAAACTAGAAAACTGAAGAAGATGCAGTGAAATTGAAAATACTAACAGACAATATCAGCCATAATATGGTGATGACTTATCAAAGAGGATTTAAAAGAACGTGTTAATTTCAGCGATAATCGATTTTAATCTTACGATGAAATTTACTAAACAATATTTGAAGCAATTTTAACCGCATTATTAAGTTTCCTACTTGCGCAATATACTTCTAATGGGATTAAAATAAAGAATATTCTTAGTATATCATAATACAAGAAATAATGATGGAAATACATAAGTTAGAAGTTCAAAGTTAAGTGTAAAATTATAGATCTTATTTGCAATGAAAACAACTTAAAGACCACCGAAGGCGGTCACGGTCTTCTTCCTGCCAAATTATTTCAAATTATGATACAAAGTCAGAGCTGAATTTCATGAATTTTAATATTGCTTAGTATAAAGAACACAAAACAGTTAATCAAAAGATGTAAACTTCATTTCTCTCCATGCTCACCTTGTATGAGAGGGGAATTTCTTCAATTATGTTTACTTCACTAAAATGAAACAAAGCGTAACAAATCCGGGATATCCTTTTCATCGTGCATACACGAAGTTCCCAGGGCTACTGCATCGTACTGATCTTTCTCACGAACCCGTGAGTTAATACCGGGCACGAAGATGGCAAAAAATACCAAATTACAAAAAAATCCCTGACAAAGAGCACTTCGAGGACGTCTCGCGATCAAATCGAAAGATGCTAAACAATTCCGAAGCGATGCGTTTACGTTCCGGTCAAATGAATAAAAGTTAGCGATGATCCACCATAAAGTTAAGCGAATCGGACGTAATTTTGAACGGGAAACAATCGGCGTGACGCTGGCCGAACCAGAATTAACCACCGCCCACCTGCTGTCTAACCAACGTTGCTACCGATCAAGGGAGTGTGACGGTCAGGGATCATGAAGCGAGGGACTCAATGCAGGTATAAGGGCCGTACTGGCTGCTTCATTATCATGCGCCATAAGAATTCCGCTGTTCATTTTCATTGGAAACACATCGGCGGCGCAGGAGTTGCTACGAAAAACCACGATGACCACTGTTTATAAACTACGTCGAGAAATTTTTGTTTTGCTCGTTCGAGCGAGTGAAAACAGGTTGAATATGCATGAGATTCAGAAGAGACTACGTTTTTCGAGGAATATAACGGAAATAATGAGGAGGTTGCTTACCATAAAATGGAAGAATTTGATTGTTATTTATCAATAATATACGTAATGGGAATACATCACCTGCAACCAATCTCTGATCACCTAAAATTTACGCTGTGACATTAAGTATTTTGTTGTTGTACATCGTAATTGCTCTCATTCTGTACCGATCCAATTGAGCTATTCGTAAATATAGAAATAGCTAAAATATTGGAATCATTTTAAAGGATATCCATGATCGGAAAGGGAATAAAAGTACACTAAGTCGAACCATCGTTTAGTGTACTTCTTTATAAATAAGATAAGAATTCATTATATAAAAAAGAGTTATAGAGAAAGAATTTGGGGTAATGATAGCATACCGACTGAAATACGTAAGGTCTTTCTATCTAGATTTCCGGGTTTCAGTTGTATTCCAAAGGGATTTTTTACATAATGATTTAAGTCATGCATGGTCTTATAAGTCAAAATTCCTTCAAAAGTGTGGTTGATTTTGCGATATAATTTGTCTTAGGACTCCGAAGTGTCCATAATTTTTTATTCGACACTTGATGTTTTCTACTTTATTAATTTAAGTCTAAACTTCAGATTTCTGTCGTTATAGTATGGAGTGCAGCGTAATTTCAATAGATTAACAAGTCAGCGGCGAAGGAGACAATCCTAGAGTCACTGATGTAACCAGTTCCAAGTTCTACTGCGGGATATTACCACTGTAGTTGTAATTATATATATTAAGTAGATGCCATCTCTGTTACGCATTCCCATTCAACGAGGTTCGACTTCTTTACCTAATAAGGTAGCTCAAATAATCCTCGTATATTTAGGAACATCGTCAGATCCGCAGGAAGTTTCAGTACCGTCACTTCACACTCTTGAAAATAGACTACATCCTCCTAATCCCTAAGATTTGCCTAGTCTGCATACACGTATCCTTTTCTGGGGCAATTCGAGTTATGGCCACTATTTCCACTTCCTTCAAAAATGGCTTACGTATGTGGGAGAGAAGATTTGGGTTGAAAATAGCAGTTGATTAAAGGAAGGAAGTTTGGAACGTAATCACTCGGCTTCAACGGTTCTGGCTTCGGAGTGGTAATGGTCGAAAGGCTACGGCTGCGGAAATCCGCCGCTGGCGACAGCCAGATGGTTTCCAACAATCCAACGAGATCAGAACCGAATCGCCTCTTCATTCAAATGAGCGTGAAGACTATGCAATTGTGTGTGAATGGGTGTGTGCATTAATAGATCAAAGGGGAAAAAGTAACGGAAGCAGACGTCGGCTATATACGACGCAGTTCTAATTATTATAGACTGGCGAAACCCTTCCCTGTTTCTTGAGGACGGGAAGCGGAAATGGACCAAAATGCGCTGACTTCGCTGCAGTGGCAAAATTTCCACATTCTGCTCCAAAAAGAAGCGAGTGCAATCCTCTCGGGTTAACGAACAGTAAATTAGCTCCCGAGTTTATTTTATTTCAGAAGTGATGGTGATTTGAGACTTTCACGTCATGGTCGAATGACGCAAAGTGCATGTTCCAGAAATCTCTCGCGAGTGCTCCAGAAGAGAAATGAAGGAAAACAACATCATCGCAGGAAAATTCATCAATTATTAATTGAATGGGCAATGAATTAGAAGACCGCTCACATAGCGATTGAATTTATGCGATTTGCATTAGCCACGTAATCAGTTTTTAAGAATATGCGACCAACTATTCAAGCCTTTTATTGCCTATCAGAAGATTATTTCCAGTTTTTATTTCACGTTTTCTTTGAATAGCTTTCAGTCCATACTATACCCTTGTCTCTCAAATGTAAAATTATGAATTTATGAAATAATTAACTGCAGGATTCATTTGGCTATAATATTTCTTCTAATTTCTAGATTTCAGTTCCAAAAAGTAACTGAGAAACGGCTTGCAGCAAATATTTGTCACCTTTAATGGTAGTTCCAAAAGCAACGATTGTTCACCGAGATGTTGCATTGAATTTTCGGTGATCTAGTAAACTCATTTGGGATAATTTTTTTGCATTCGACCCAATCTTAGACAAGGATTTTTCCGTAAAATAAGGTCGTGACTCAGAATCTACATCTATCTATTATCTATCTATCTATATCTACATGGGCCCATTTCTTGGAAACGAATTCAGGCTGTGCGAGAGATGAGGTTGTAAGAAATCTTACAGAAGAGCAATCCTTTGATTAGGTATTTAAGAACTCAAAACGTTAAACGATTAGTACCATGGTCGGATCTAAATAGTAAATTTGTTAGGGAATATTTATCTGGATATCCATATATTCTGAGACAACACTTAAGTCATCGTACCTCACTTTAAGAATGATATTGACTCAAACACAAACACAATTTAGACACATGTGTACCTTCTTTTTAAGGACCTATCGTTCCACGAAAGCAAATTTAAGCATTAGCATACGTTGTCATATTTATTAGGCGAGTTATATAAATCAAGTACCACTCTGTCGTAAACTTTATTATTCCGTAATTCCCTTGCATTTATGATCAGTTATCAAATTTTGTACCATGCGGCGCTGAAAGAAATGTATCAGTTCAGGAATTTTATGCCTTCCTGAGTGCTGCGGTTCGTTTGTTCAGTTAGCAGGTTTGGAATAATATACTAATTATGCATTATATTTTATCACTAACGAAATATATTATTTGCTACTTATTTTAATCTCGATGCTTGTCCTCAAAATATTTTGAAAGAAACATTCAAATTATGAACATATTGCGCGATGGTGGTCGAGTTGGAAAATTTTACTATTGAACCACGATTATTTGTTATAAAAAGTTAAGAATCGTGTAAAACGTTCCATTAATAAATTCATCAAAGTTAAAGAATGAAGGCAACGCATCGAATGCAATGATTCCAATGACCTTCGCTGCCCATGAACTTGACATAAATTTCCTTAAAAAAATATCTCGCCAACCATTTCGAGAGATTTCTAATTAAGATTTCGTTTCCAAAAATTTTTCTAGATAACTCGACTTCGTTATGTAACGATCTCATAATCGGATATGAAAATAAATTTCGTAAATATCATGTATCAGCTTCTTCCTTTTATTAAAATAGTATAAATACATATATATACAAATATATAAGGGTGATACTAATATATTCTAAAGGAATATAGACTTGTGTTTAGACGCTCGTAACAGCGATTGCTTAGTGCTCATTAGATCAATCGAGACTTATAGATTAAAAGACTTTTAAGTATTATCCAGTGCAGAGATGAAAGGACAAATGGCCTCGATTATGATCTCCGTGTAGTTGTCACTTGCTCACCTTTGTATTAATTAGAATTCTATCTCATTCGGAGCACCAGATAGTCGACAGTTTCATCTTTTGCGAATAGAATCTCAACGAACGAACTTGTCTACGCAGCGAGATGAGAAGCGTAGGCCACTTTAATGCAGTTCACTTCAACATCTCCCCGACAGAAAAAAATATCTCATAAACATCTGCGCAGCATTTCTAATGGACGAGAGACTAATGTCATCAAGTGAGGAATGCGATTGCCTATAATTTGAGTAGTTTGAACATTAACTAACCAAGCTCGTATAGCTACCAAATTGATCGATAAAGAGACTATATTACGGGCTATAATATTATTAATAGATAGCTTTCTGTATACACAAACCAGAAGCTACAAAAATACGTAATGAGGAGGTTAGGTGGTTTTGATTTCCAGGAATTCGAAAAAATTCATTTCCAAGTTTGGCATACTGCATAGAGGAGCAAACTATCTAGGATTTAATTTTCTGGACTAGATAGTAAAGGATAATGTGTAAGAGGAAAATCTAGATTTCAGATTAAAAAAGTAAACAATTTCGGAGCTAATTTTTGTTAATCAAAATTCGAACAAGAGGAATAAAAAACTACTCACAACTGCAAAAGAGATGATTTTATTTCAAGCTCACAATTGCACTTACCCGTAACTTCTATTGTTATTTCAACACAGTTAGTTCTACAACCATATTTTATCTATTCTTTGAGAAAGCTCGTTGATTCTAGCACAAATTTCCTCGTCCTCCCCCTCTAATCTGAGTTAAAATTAACCAGTACCTCGAAAAATTATACTTTTTATTTCGAAAAAGTAGCGTAGAAATTGTTCTAGACAGTTATAATTTCAAATATTTTTGATTAATTTCAAGAAACTAGCGTTCGATGATAAAGTTGTACATTGAACTGCTACTAGAAACGGTGTAACACTCAGACTATAAAATTCGTAATATATATAAGCATACTAGGTAAAGGTTGAGGTATGAAAATTATCGCTGGGAAATAGGATTTCAATTGAGGATATCCTCAAAAGAGTGTTACGGGTCGCCGCATCGAATGAATGCATTGATTGAGGGAATTAAGATACAACGAAGGGTTATTCAGTGGGTCAGCGGTCGAATCAACACTATTGCCACAATTACCGGCAAACCTGCTAGGATACGAATGCAAATGAGCATCTCCAGCAGGGAGAACGATCTGTTTACATCGAAGTCATCCTTCGAAAAGAAAAATGGTCCAATGCTCGAAAACATCTATTCCAGAAAGCATTTCGTTTGATGAGTATGATTGAGATCTTTTGAGTGTTCCCAATTTCCCATTTTTCCTGCGCCCAATTTTCATGCTTTTCAAGTCACTTGATTCCCAATTCCCTTATTCTGTATCTCACAGCAATTCCCATCCTTTTATTTTTTTTCATTTTTACTTACAATAAGTTCTTCCAACCTTGACTTCGGACTCCCTAACTCATGCCCAATTGGATTTCGTTATGCAAACTAACCTGAACATCCTCCTATCTTTCATGCAATTTTTTGCATACAGTTTTCTTCATTATTGATGATTTTTCACATGAAATAGCAACGCAAAAGAACCACTGTAGTGACCTTGAAAAACGTCGTGGACGTAAAAGTATCATTAGAAAAAAATTTCTAACAATTAATTAATGATCGCTTTGACAGCCAGTAAAATATTCACATACGCAAATAATAATTGTTAATCATAATTCCTGGAAATCGGTACCGTAAAAAACCTATCCCAGAATTTTTCAACGGCATTTGCCAAAATCTTCGGCGGCTCTTTTAATGGAAAACTGTATAAAAACCTTAAGAAACTACGTTTTCTATCTTCGTGATGCCTGTAGCCAAAAGCTTGCTAAAACCAACAGAAACGGCGTAAAATATCTAACATAATTGACTAAGCACCGAACAAAACCGCGATTTCCATATCACCACTATTATTCCCGGGTTGGCTGTAAGAGGAGACTTTTAGTTTCACCAATAAAGGCGTTATTTATTTATTTTAATTCCATATTTTTTCAGAACGAGATATTCGCTTAGGATATGTCACAAACCTCAAATTAAGGCTCATTGTAAAGATTTTCTGCGGTTGCTTTACATCTAAAAGATAAAAGAAACACAATTTTCACCGTCGTCACTGTCACTTAAACGAGTAAGATGAAATTGTCTAAAATCGTCCTCCACCAGTGGGCTTAATACTCTTTTAAGGGACTCCTATTTGGCGATCTTGATAGCTTAGTTCAGATCTAAATTATTAAAAGCTCCATTTCAGACAAATTTATCCTGAACACATCTTTGAAGAGCACTTTGAGAGCTCCAATTATTTCCATTAAAGTGTTGTAACTTCATTATGCCATGAAGTATCTCATCAATATACATTACCTGTAGATCGTCAATCGTCGCTGGTAGTTTTTATAATGAGCACTTCGTCAGATTCTAGACAAAATACCTTTATCGCAATAAATATCTGCATCTCCCAATCCTCAAACATTTCGCGAATTTCTAGATCAGCCCCTAGCCCTATCTGCACTCCTTAAAACCGTCCCCTAAACTGCACTGCATAACTTCAAGGATATGCGTACTCCAGGCAGGAAACCATCGCTCAAGCCAAGGAACTTGAGCAAACTATTAAGTAAACAGAAATTTTACCCAGAATCCACAAAAATTAAGATTTCCATATGTTCCTTGTAAAAGGATGAAGATATTTCGGCTGTTTCACGATTTAGCTGGTCATCCTTGCACAGCAGTCATTTTAATCTTCTCGTTTACCAAATTTTCTCATTAAGAGATTGGAAATATATAGGATTTCGCTTTTGAATCATCAGAAATAGCTCCGATTGCTGAGGAAGATCTATGAAAAGATAGGCAGTGATAATAATAGGTTATAAAAACTACACGTTAGGGATCACAAAGGTTAACGATGTTATCAGAATGAAATGACCCGTCTTTATGCTGGTGAATGAACTTGTTTCAGAAAAAATAATGCGGGGGATATGCCCAATTAAGCTAAGGAAGATTAAACTAAACGGAAAAATAAGTTTTATCTATATAAGATTAAACTTATTTTTTTTCAGTTTAATCTCATAACAATTTAGTTTAATCTCAAACTTAATTTTCGTAACCTAAGAAAATAATAATCGTCGTTTTATAAACTCGCTATGAAGTCTCTGGGTGATAAAGTAAAAAACGAATTCATTACACATAGAAATAGATAATAGTACATATTATGTATTATGTAAATATTACCCAATATTATAAATGCAGACTTGAGGCAGTAATCATCAAGGAATCGGTACAGAATGTTTAAATCTTTAATATTTTATAAATCATGAGATTCAAAATAAGAGAAAACACTTCAGACACGAAAACTATAAGAACTGAGCACATATAAGTAGGCCAGTCATTGAGAAAAAATATACGGAACCAAATTGGAACACCGAAGTTTGTGCGAGCTGAATTTCAAATTAATACTTCTTCAAACAAATATCCGGCGATCAAAAAGATATTTACGATTTCGGACATGTTTTGGAGTGTTTGCAATTCCGTTCGAGTCTTTCATTAATTGGATGCTCGAAAAAAAATAAAATTATTCTGGAACTAAAGAATTTGGAACGTTGCACAACGAAGCATGAGGAAGATTGCGGAAAAATCAAAATTGTATGTTGCGAGGAGGAAAAACCCTTGAGAGTATATCGGCAGTTTTAATCTTTTCAGGGCAGCCCTATCTCTGAGAACATCAAAAAGCTTTGAATTCCCTTATCAATCTTCTTCAGTGAGTGAGTAAATAGGAGTGGGAGCAGCGCGTGAAAATACATTCAGTCTCCCGTTCGCATAGCTACTATTCACCCAAGGATGACCGTTGGGAAATGAAATACTCTGCACAATGTAACACTGAGGAAATGCAGAATCTTCCAAGGTTACCCCTGTCATAAGCGCGAACGCAGCCCACACAACGGAGAAAAGAAGAGCATCTTTATTGGATGCTTCGAGATGAGTCATCTTCCCATATAAGCCAACGGACGATTATCACACATTCGATTCCCTGAAAAAATGTTCCCTCCACGTGTCCAAATACGGAGTTTTGGATCCGTATGACAGTAAATCTTGGACGTTCGCTTCCTGGAGTGTTTTGAAATAAAAAACGGAGACGTGCCACATTTCGCACAGTGGAATCTTTCCAAAAAAGTTGCTCCTTGAAATGAACTCAGAGGGAAGTTTTCGGGAAAGAATGAAGGAACATCCTCGTCCGGTCATTAAAGAAGGATCTATTCTTGAATTAAGGAGCGAAAACCGGCCGGTCGTTTTTGCTGCGGACGTATTTTCGAATTTCCAGTTTAGGCAGCCACTTTGCTTTGAAATCCTGCAGCTTTTTCTACTGCTAATGATTCTCACAATGACTTGTGTCTTTCTTGACACAAAAAACTGTCAGTAATACGTACACATAAACCATAACATACCATACTCCAATCAAAGTTAGCCACGAATGTATTGTTTGGATTCTTACTAATTAATTCGCGACATGCTCTTCATAACAATAACCCTACGAACCATGTCGCAAAACGGTACGCATGAAAATCACACTCAAAACTTTCTCTTCATCTATGTCTAATTGAAAAAAAAGATAAAGCGTGTTATTTTTTTAGGTTTTAACAAGTTTAACTGTATATTTGAAAAGTTTCTCAAGAACACGGAACTCGCAGATGATACACTATTCAACAAAAAACACTCAATCAGGTAAAAAAAGAATATTATCTTTAATTATCAATCTTATTGAGAAAGTAATACTCATTGTTACGCCTACCTTCTACAAAGTGCAGAGGGAACCAATTTATCTTATACATCGTAGCAAACTTCCATGAAATGAAATAACTACTGCAGAATTCCACATATCCAAGGATTTATCCATCAGTTCTAGCAAGATTTTGCTCTTTTTTTAGTTCATAATATTTTCAAATGATTTAATGTCAAGTAGCAAAACATTTCATTTTAGTTAATTCGTCATAGGAAGCGAGAAATAAGGTACAATTTCAATACATGATGTAAACTATTGTTCGAAGAATTGTGTATTTTTGCGGTCTATTTTTCTTCGTTGGAGCATTTTCTGGACAGAAAGGACAATGTAGTGGATAAATATCTGTTTTCATTGTAGTGCTAACCATTAAACTTGGTCATGAATTTCTATTACAGAGAATTTATCAGCTGGGAGTTCAAATTATACGCGTTTCTTAGGGATCTATAAATCAATCAACGCCAAATTCGGGCACAAAAACTCAAAACTCATTTATTTGTCTCGTCTCGCATGCTTTAGTCCGTCATAACTCAAATAAGGTATTCGGAAATAGGTGAGCACAGAGGCACTAGCACCAATCTCGCTTTGAACAAACACGGAATCTAATCTTATCTATTTGAGCTTAAAATGCCGTTCTCTCCCGACAGATGTGTCTCCCCTCTGGACTCGAGATTCTTCCCGCTCACGGAACAGGCATCCTATCCTTTGCGCGAATTAAAATCACATAAATGAATCATCATTCTTGTACATTTCAGGTAAATTCAGAAGGCGTGTTTCTCAATCCGTCGTGGGTAAATATTGGCCGAAATTTGTCGTAAACTTTTCAGGTTCTTTTATCAGAGTCCATCGAGTAATTTCGTAAAGATTCTTCTATATTTTGAAGGCCGAAAACAACAGAAAATGGAGGAAATGAACGCTGGAACAAAAAAGGCTAGAGAAATGGCATCGAAATCCTTAACCGTAAATTTACCATTAAAGTGGTCATTATTTCACCGAATTAACCAAACCATAAAAGATTCCTCAAACACAAACTTCAAGCAAATTACCATCGAATACCCCACATTTGATAGCATAAATCTTGCAAGAGGTGAGATATTTAAGAGATATAGATCATAAATCATGGGAGATAGCCAATTTAGTCACTTCTGCGTTACTTTAAAGTTGATGTATTGATTCAGAGGTACTAACTATATCCGCCACGAAACATATACTCCTTTAACCATGTAACTCAAGGGAAAGAGTGCCCAAGATGCGGGAACTTTCCGGTTGGTTAATCCCTATTGTAAGCATGCCATCGAGATCAAATACGTTTATCTTATCGTAGAATTGATATCCTTTTCACTTAAAATGAAACCTGTCCCTATGATCGCACGGGAGATAAATGTCATAAAAACGGACACTGAAGATGCCGCTACAATGAAAAGCATACTGTCAGAAAACTTCCATAAAGAACTTCCTAGATAATAACTACCGCTTAATCTGTTGGGAGAATGGAAGATGAGATCTGACTTGGGAGTATCCCTCTAAAACACGTGTTTCCTCTATAAGCGATGATGAATTAGCGTGCGCGACCAACCTAGGCATTCCTCAGGAAGTGGAATGATATTTTATTACCATCTCCGTTGTGAAGTAGGTCGAAAGATGGCAGTGAGCTATTATTTTCTTTCTCATTTTAGAAATCGAGTGTTATGGTGTTCTGGTACCGATGCGAAGTTATTGGTGTGTTATTTGACGGTGACTAAAGATAAGAAAGGAGAACATTTATCTCCGTCACTTTTTTGCATGCACAGCGGTGGTGGTGGTTTGGTCAGAGTGAATCTGCCTGGAAAGTGGGAGACCTGGGTTCGAGTCCCAGTCATGTAGCTATTCTCATCTTGAAGATGTCATGACCATGTCATAGAGAGAATCAGGTGGGTAGTTATGATATTATTATACATTCGGCTGTCGGATTTTTTCAAATTAATTCCGAATAAATTCCTCCAATTCAATGAAAGGTTAATCAATAAAATAGCTTATTGAAAAACTTATAAATGGTTACAATGAGTTATCATGGTAAAATGAGAAACAAGAAAGAAATTTTTTCAATTTCCCCAGAATTTTCAAGAATTAGATACAACTCAACTAACAGTTTCTGTTTGAATAGAGAAACATTTTTAAAATTCGTTTGAATTTCTCTGTACCTATGGAGTCGGCAGTGAAAATAATGGAATTCCCGAACGCCGAGACCTGCGATATAATGATAAAAATATATTCTTATCAAAATATTCAAACTATTTTTAACTAGAAAAAAATTTTTACTGTATAGGTTTGAGGGATGGGTCAAGATCTTCTAAGATCTTGTTATGTTCCACATCGAGTATTAAGCAGCAAATTGAAGAAGTTCCGGGACGTAGCGTGCTAAGTATGACTTGATTGACAACCTGTTACACTTAAGAGTTTGAAAAGTTCCAAAAAGCCGTTGTTTGTAAGAAAACAAACTGAGGGCAGTTCCAATCAGCTAGAGTTCAGGGAATCGAATAACAGCAGTTCTCTACATCCCCTTTACATGGTGACTTAGTGGCCGAATTACTTATTGGGAACCTTGCAAAGCGAAGCATGGAGAACCGTAACCCCCGCTGACTGGAATTCCACTAGGTTTTCCTTGCTTGTAGCTACAGATTTTAGAAACTTTATTTTGTTTACAAAGCCGTTTTCCCGTTATAAACCTGTCAAACCTCCATTGAGTCCTCGGTGGTCCTAATTCGTTCCAGTAATTTGACTTTCAGCCGATAAGACAATTATCCGAACTAACATTTAACACAATCTACAATATAAAATGCTATAAATCGTTCCTGAACATACCATTTTAGAATAAAAATAAAAAATTGACGAAAAGGTCAGTCAAAAAGGAGGAGGGTGAGCAAGTGCAAGCAAAGTAAAGGATATGTTAGTTAACAAATTAAAACCTTTTTTGTTTCTTGAGGAGAATTTGTGGTTTGGTATGATGACACATTTAAAGAAAGATTATTCTTTCGTAAATTAGCCCCCAACTATAACTATCGTGGATTATACATTAACCAGGCTAAAACTACTCAAAAAATCAAAAAAATTACAAAAACACATTCATGAATGACTTAGTACATATACCTTGTAAATCCTAATACATACGCTGGTTACATACCGAAACAAAAATCGGGAAGATGGATACTAGGACTGATATATTTCAAAAACCACCTTTTCCGAAAAGCTGCGAAGAGTAAAAAATTACGAAAGGATTGAGTGGTTTATTTATTCCCTATATCAGGCAAAAGAACAGCTATCAGGGAATACAAGTAGATGCAGATGAGGACTGCAAGCTAGTTAGGGCATCACTCGAGTCAAAATATAGCAAGCAGAGCAAGTCAGAAGAATTGAACGTAAAGTTGTGCCTCAAATAGGAAATCCTCCTTCAGGTATTTCATTAGCAATGTGACTAATGTGACTTCAATAATAGCGAATAAAATATGTTATACCATTCCTTAAGGAAGGATTATAGCTTCATATCTGTTTCAATTTGAACAAAAGTGAATGTAGATTGGATTAAGTGTTAAAGCTGAGTTTTGAAGCAGTTTATGAAAACAAGGAATATCATAAGGTAGGTTGATCGCACAGTAAGATTCAAAAAACTTCAATATGTTCTGGCGTTACTTGGTGGAAAGCCATAATAAATTATACAACTTTGTAATTTTCCACGTATTTTTTTAATATTGGCAACCGGTTTCGGAGAGCTTCTTACATCTTCAGGCAATAATGAAAACTTTTTTCATTCAAAATTCATTTTCAAAAAATGTAAGAAGCTCTTAAGATGTAAGAAGCTCTTACGAAACCGGTTTCCAATATTAAAAAAATACGTGGAAAATTACAAAGTTGTATAATTTATTCAAAAAACTTGTATCAGACATCAGCTAGCTGTCCGATATAATGACACATAGCGAAAGGTTAGGTATTATTTCATTATAAAAATATATTATTATTTATTAGATGAAGGTTAGGCTTTAAAAATTCTGTGATATAGGGAGTAAGGTTTCAGAACGATAGATGCGCAGGTCTCCTCATATTCATGACAGAGGACGTCCAGAACGAAAAATAAAACAACTTCAACTCGAAAGAGATTTCGATCGATAACTGAATCATCAAATTAGGCGTCGGAAATTCCTAAGTACTTTTCCACAAAGAGAACTTGATGAACGAAGATTCTATCTTTCCCAGGTCCTTGTCAGGTCAGCAAACCTTCTTACGTACGACTTCATCTTAGCAATGAAAAGTTTAACTGTTTAAAATTCGAATACAATTTGTACGATATGCCGTCTTTGAAGTTGATAGGATTGAAAAAGGACATAAGTCTTTAGCACGATTGTGAAGAAGACAGTCTCAGAGATTGAACTGTGAATGAATAAACTAAAACCAGAACTTGAAGTGTAACAATGACTTAAGTTTGCAGATATTTTGACTTCAATTATATGTTATTATTTATGGGCTGTTGTATTATACAATCACAGATTACAATTCCGAAGGAACTAGTTCACAAGAGTGCTATTTAAACAACTATAGAATACCAGGATTGAGTGAAGGATAAATTCTCTCAGATGGTGATGATTCATTTCTTGATTGATTTCTTGAATGATTCCATTCCTTCTTTCACGAATTGACCCGTCGAAACATCTTCAAAGAAAATAATAATTTCAAGAACAAAAATGTAAAAAAATCTTTCAAAATATCAAAGGAGTTTTTCTCAGAAAATTGATCATTCATTCCGAAATAAGAAATGAAAAAAGAATTAATTTCCAAATATATTTGACAACAGTAATTTGGAGGGAAACAACGGTATACCACCAGGTCAAGGTTAAGATCCTATTTTTCTAAATAGTGTTACCACGAAAACTACCAACCCGAAACGTGCTTTTGTAATGTTAAAGACAATTTATGATGATATTTAATGACAAAAATACTATTTATATGGCACTTGTAATGAGGCGAAAAATCGTTTTAATATCTTTCAAGACCTAAAATCAATCTTGCGAAAACATCAAAATGCAAACAAGGTCGAGACTAGCAGCCAAAATGGATTTATGTACTCAGGATGTAAAAACGGATTCACTCCGATGAAGCAGTATTTCTCAATATCAAGTCACATAAATGGTCTAACTTTGTCATCCATCCATTTATTAAATAAATTATTAAATTGATATCCTATATTAGTAGAGAAGAGGTTGTTATACAGTTCCATATATATTTGTACTGTAAGCAGTTCACTAACTTGGGAAGAAACTTTCATAGATTTTTCTAATATACGTTTATAGAAGATGTTTCGATTTATAACAGTAATACGCATATTTCGAGTTAATTTTGAGACACGGGTCATAATAACGCTTTCCGACACGAATTTTTAGAATTCACTGCCATAAAATACAATAATAGATGGTTGAAATAAATCCATGAAATTTTCAATTTCAAATTAATAGCTTCAAATAATGCATATTATTAAATTAATTCACTTCATGAAAACGAGCAAGCCTTGTCACCTAAATTATTAACATGTCCCAAAGTAATATGTCCCCAACAATAATATATCCCAAATTTTCCAAAAGCGGCACCTATAGCACATGTGATGAGTATTTGTGCACGTTAACAAAAAAAACTGAATCACAGCATATTTTCATTTATTTTCTTTGTTCCACTAAAACGGCTACTGCTTTAGGCGTGAGACTTAAAGGTGAAGAGACATCGTAATTATTTCCTCTTTAGATTTGACTAAAAAAACAATACACCAAGAATTTTTTACTAATAAGCACCGATTAAAAATATTAAAACAAAAAAAACTACGTCAAACATGTCTTTTGAAAATTAGCTCATTATTTACGGCAGTCAAAAGAGTTCTTTCGAGCCCGCTCTTTAAGCCTTTTAATTCTGAAGTGGCTAAAAAAAGAAAGCGCAATAACAGCTGGAAAACAAAGGGATATGAAACTTTTACTTTCCATTAACGAGGGAATTCTTAGGGGAGTAAAAACCAAACAATGAAACTCTCTCAAGCTGACAGGTGAAATGAATTTCCGGAAACTAAGAACGGGAAGTACAGGAAGGTAAAGTAGGCTCACTGCATCACACCGCATATATTACGCGGAAATAAATATTTAAGAGGGAGTTTGAAGTTTATCGGGGATAGTGGGTTATACGATCTCATACAATTCCTTGCGGAAAAGTATGTAGGATCATATGATGATTATTAAGGGTTACCGGCGTGAAAAATTAACCCGCGCCCGATGGGTGCCGAGGTACAAGAAAGGATTTTTTTCGTTACATCTTATTTCGTCTTCACTCCAAATTCAGCTGTATGATTCAGGGGTTTAAATAAGAGAAGTTTAGCACTTCCTCGTTTATCACCCACCGATTGCTTCGCTACATACGGTGAACCTATTTACGATTTCGTTAGAAAAGAGTCGCGAGAAAAAAATGAAAATCGCGCAGCGGATGAAAAAAGGATTACGGACGATTACGTGGGTGGCTTTTCCGGAAGATAACTCCTGCCGTGGAGATAAATTTTCTAATTAGGATCGGGAAGGCGACGCAACTTTCGCAACACAATCCTGAAAATTCCACGTAATTATATTCGCGTGGGAATGGGCAAACAAACGCCATTTTTTCCGTCGGCGCTTTTGAAAGATTTTTCCACTCCTGACATGGAATGAACTCGACAAGATTGCACAAAAAGGAGAAAATAAACGATGCTGAATCATTGTCTTTGTCGTTTCGGGGTTGCGCCGGAAGTAAGTCATACAGGCAGCAGGAAGAACGTCATCACAAGGGAGAAGATCGCCGCAGCTGTTAGGGGGCGGTGGAGTGTATAAACCAAGCGTCGTTATGGAAAAACTCTTTTTCCCCTCCTCATAGCACAAACTCCTACCGCAAAATCGGCTAGCAGCATGATCGATGAAGTTGAGGGCAGAAAGCCTACAAAAGTACTCCTCCGTGTCACGTAACACGGAAGAAAGTAAGGTTAAGACTTTTTTTAGTCCGCTAATCGCGTTTATGAGTCCGGTTACATGTTACGTTACGGTTTCATAATAAGGGAAAAACCATCCCTTTGATTGTCACTCGACTTGTGATATCCAAAAGTGTTTGCGACTTTCTGAAAATTATAGAACCTAATTAGACTGTAATTAGGAAAAAACGTGTGTAACATACACTTTTTGAAATTGGCGCAGTCCTCATAACATCACTACCCAAGTACAGAAATTCAAAGAGGTTCGATCGACTGCTTTTCGTGGAAAATGACAGAAAAGAAGAGATTAATGGAAGAACCGAAATAGAAAGTTTCGGGCACAGGATGGTACCGTTCTGCGGCGGGAGATGTATAAATCCTAGCGAAATGCAGAAAATAATCAATGAAGTGTTGCAAAGTTACTTTGCTGTCGCAATATTGTTCGCATACTTCAGCAAAGTAAAGAAGGCTTATCGATCAGTAGCCCTAGAAGTGATTACATACTTTATCAATACCAGGTATGAGTTATAATCAGATTGCGAAATCCTCTGTCTGGGAGGAAAATTGGTAACAGCGATTAAATAACTTCTTTTTACGATAAAATAAAACCACGTAAACACCTCACAGTTATTCATAGCATTCCTTTCCTTTGACAGCAGTTAAAAATTTTAATTCTTTCATATTCTCTTATCATCATTCGAACAATCTATAAAAAGGAAGTAATCAATCCTTGAATTGTTTCTCCTAATTATAAAAAAATTGGCTTTCCTAGATCGTATGCACATTGACTCACTCAATTCATAAAACCAAACAATTATTCCACCAATAATTGCACATAATCTCGTTTGATAAAAGTGCCGCAAAAAGTGATTGTAGATGGGAAGAACGAGACAATAAAAGCCACATTCCGTTGCTCTCTCCGCTGCATTGATACTTTAATAGCAAATGATTTCCAAGGTTGAATGAATGAAAATACGGTGATTTCTGAACATAGCACCGTCGCTTTAAAAGCTACTTCCTACAGCGATAGAGGATTCTATCAATAAAAATTTTAACGCAAATAAGGGAAGTACCAATTTCCGACATTGAAATCAATCCCTCAGCTTTCGAAAGAAACGTCCGCAGATTCGAGACAATAAATGGTAAAACTGAAAAAACCGCGAAGGATCACGTTATCCAATTACGAACAACATTTATTTCGTCGTCGAAGCGCAAATAGAGCACGATGTCGGTCAAGTTAAAACAGTTCGTAAACCCGCTCAAAATCGCATCACGCAACGTTTGGGGACTTGGTACGCGTACCTCGGCTCATCTTACTTCGAGATAATGCCCGCCAAACGTTCAAGGAGCGAACTAATTGAACGAACCATTAGCCAACGTGCCGCACCTTCCGCCACCCGGGACATCGTTTCAAAATTTCAAAATACGCCAACGGAAAAGAAGGCAAGTAAAAAAAACACCAAATATCACCGGTGTTCCTGGCGACGACCACCTCTTCCACTTGCTATATCACCTGTAGAACCACCACTATTCCACAATATTCCTGCACTTTATCTCCCTAAGGATCGGGGGAAGGGATAAATTCTAGCGGTAGGCTCCCTAGTCTGCGAGGGACCATAGCAAACCTTCCGGAAATTCGTATATTAATCACTCACCTGTGCCGCTTTCCCGCACAGTGCCTCACGCCGAGCCGCCGACTCTGAGTCAGCGCTCACCTCTCCTCACTACACAAAACCCCACACCGTTTTCCTTTGCCTCCACCTCGCAACTGCTAGCTCCGCTTGACGCGTCACCATACAAATAGCGGCGAGTGGGAGCACCAACGGACGGTGTGCCACGTAGAGATTTGAGCGGGGGAAGAAGGGTGGAGGGGAAGGTGGGGCGAATGCGGTTGCTCTACGAAATAAAAGGTGCAAAACGAATTGTATTAACTTTCTCGTATTGTAATGTACCTGATGCTGTGGTCCGGTGAGAATGGTATTCATTCATGGCTCCTGGAGAGCATTGAAATTATTTTTCGCGTAAATCCTTGCGGGGGCGGATAATGACTTCTGCTAACCGCTCTTCGCTCCGTGATGTTGCTCTAAATGATTCTTACCGGTTACAATTCGTAGCCTGTGAACGTGATTTCTAAATCACGCAATATTATTGTCGACCATTAGCTTTACGTATACCTGTCGTGAAATGATAATGAGCACTGAAAATACTCGTAAATTGTTATTAGAGCAATTATTATTAGAGCGATTGTTATCAGAGTTAACAGATGAATTAGGCATGCCGAAATGAAGGGTAGTTTCAGTAAATATAATGAATTAGCGTCAATAAATTTTTACGTAATTCAGTTGCTTCTACAGAATTATTCTGGTAGCATTAAGTTTCATAACTTATTGTTGCGGATATTGCTGGACAATTGATGGGCATATTTTGGAGCAATCGGGCAGCTTAAGGCATTCTGAGTCAATGACGCATTGTGTATGAGTACTGCAATTATCCAGTTAAATTTTTAATTATTCTTCTTATATAAAAAGAAAGGATCTTACGATGTATCAATAGAGTCCAATTCGTACTATGAACAGGGTTTATAAAGGTTTAGCGACGGTTAAAAAATATTTCTGCCTGGAAGGATTTTGATTTTCATGGTCAAGAAACACATCCACTGGCTCTTTCGAGATTCTTTCTCAAGAATGAAGCAATGACCATCCTCTCTGCCCATAGTTTCGAGAACTATATAAATGTTGGATACAGTCCTATCTAATGGTCGAGCGGATTCTTCCAGCGGTCCTCACAAAGACTCCTGTTTGGTGGAGTGAGAAAGCTTCAAGCGTGCGGATCCTTCAGAATCACGAAGTTGAACTTTCCATGATCACGATATATATGCTACGCACACGAGAAAGTAAAGCGGTTCAGTCCTTATCCCAGTTCCAGATTTTGGCTAACAAAGGTACGAAGTAAACAAACAACCAGAAAGTCGATGACCCAGTATTTCATTAGAAGATTGGCCTATTACGACCGTCACATTTGAAGATTCACTTTTGCTTTATGAATCGATGTATACAATCCATTACTTATGAAACTGTATGCTGCTTTAGTTCCCTCGGTAGCTGTGTCATTCTATGATTGAACTTCAAGGAAATCCGTTGTCGCTGAAATGTTCATATTCGTCTCATTCACAATCTGAAATCTTCAAAACATTTCGACTTTCGTTTGAATGCAATATAATCGAAAAAGATGGATGAATAAGCAAAGCCAGAGAAAGCAGCTCCTAAATTCGAATGTTGCGGTATTTCGTTCCAGACATCAACCCTGTTCCCCAACATTAGCAGCAGTCCGAATGAATCAAGAATGAAGTGTGTCAGACTTAGCTGAGAAGCTGTCAACTCTTAAATATTAATGTTATTGGTTCTGCTTTCCTCGGAGCTCCATTCTATAATTTTCGGATTAATCTTTAATGAACGCGATATCAATTTGGTGCATCTACCCCAATTCATTTCCTATCTAAAATAATCCACTCAAGGCATTTGATGATAACGGACGAAAATTTTCCTTATACCTTATCACATGTACTCAAGAAAATTAACTGCAACAAGCCAACAAAATCGATCAAAATCCCGAAGTACATTTTGTCTTAAAAAAAAGACATTCTCAGTCTGTCCAGATTGGCTACTATCCACGGTTATTTTTCTGGGTCCCCAGCGTAATCGTTGGCTTATTGAATTTCCTTTTCTTAAGTAGTTGCCTTGCCATCAGTGGTCAGTATCTTGCTATTTTATCATATTTCATCGCGGTTTTTTCCTTCATATTTAAATTCATGCTATGCTGAATTGAAAACATTATGAACAAAGCCGGACATAAATTACATAAATTTCCATCAAAATAACTTCTAAAACAAATATTCTTCATCTATACTCACGAATTTAATTTCCAGACTTTCAATTCTATAGAGGAAAATCGAGATTATATAATTTCATAATGCGATATTTGTCTAAACAGCGTACGTGTATTCCGAAATGGATAGTTATAAGAAACAGTATACAGAATTATTCTCCCTAAAAACTCGATCCAGGATGTAGCGGTTTCTGAAATAATTGCTATATGATTATATTCCAACCACTCATTTTTCCTGCCCTCTAAGAGTAATGCTACTACCAATTCCAATTAATGGAAAAAGTATGTCAGTCAACTAACAATATCTCGTGCGTTCACTTATACACGTCCGTTGTTACAGCTGTCGTTCAGTTCATCTTTACCTAACGGTTCCTTTCAATTTATTTCGTGGAAAATTTTTCAGGTTGTCATAATGCTTTCACTTATCGAAAACGTCCAGGAAGGTTTGAGATAATTGCAACCGGAAACGATATCCCAGGTTCACTCAAGTTCTAGATAAGATATTTTAGCTACCGAAGTATGTTCACTACACCTAACTTTGGAACGACTAAACTTTCCAGTGGATCACGCAGAATAATTTTATAGCAAGGGTTGACGTCAAAAATCTTATTTATCCAACGTTCAAATACCACTTGGGCCTGATCGATCATGCACTTTAATAGTAAGATAAACGGGTCCAAAGTAAAATAATGACCTCCATATCTGTTAGCACTAACAGAGAGATAACAACGGACGAGATAAGATTAAAAAACATGGAAAATGTATCTCCTTCCTTAGATCCACCCGCGTTTCTGATTGTCGGCATCTTATACTTACCTGTGACGGCGTTTTTATCATCTCATCGACATCACTGATATAAATTTCTCATTAAATTTTATCGAATTCGAGCCTTGAAGATGTTACCAAACGGATTCAACTCTGTAAGTTGTACTCACCATCGCTGAAATGTATGAACTGCATTAGCTGTCTTGGGATAAATATCGTATTGCCTGCAAGCTTTACTCGTAATGTTTATGAGCATAATAAAATAATTGAATTGATAACGACATTTAATGGAGAGCCACTCCGTTAAGTTTCCAATATAACTGTGCTATCTTGATTCTAAGATGTCTGGGATAAGTTTGCAAACACAAACGTCAATGAAAGGTTAATGCACTGTCTTAAAATTCAATTAAAGCCGTTGAAATACTTGTCAGAATTTCTTAAGCAAATGGCCAAATTTTGAGGACAAGTGGAACCGCGGCTTGAATATCAAGAGGTTAACAAAATTGCTCCGCTATTCAGACCAGGTAAACGGAAAAGATGTTGAAATTGCAAAAAAATTCGGGAGAAATAGTGAGTATGAAACAAATGACAGCTTTCAGGATATCAAAATTTTTTCCGCTAAATAAATTAGAATAACAAGGTGAGCACATCAAAGGCGAATCAAAATGTTACTTTGGGACTACCAGGAAAAGAAACTGTAGAAAATTATATGAATTCTATTGTTCGCATCAAGATTTTTCAGCCTATATTCACTTTCCCCAACTGTTTCCCCAACATTTTTCCTACGCGTTGAATGTAAAAGTAATATTAAACTCACGACTTCCCCGTCTGAAAAACTAACCGTTCATGAAAGAATTCCTCTCAGCGTATCATCATAGAAATGTAAATATAACCTGGTAATTTCAAAAAGAAAGAAAATTAAGAAAAGAAAAGTACACCAATGACCCACAGAATCAATTGAAGAGGGATAAAAAATTCAGAGGTCTTTTCTTTTTATCTTATTTATTTCCTATTTCACTAAAAGCATTGATTTTGTAATGCTACAACAAATCTTACGTTCATCCATACGAAGTAGACTCACCAAATTAGGTTAGATTCATTACCAATCCCTTGAGAACCTCGACCATACCAAACTCAACGTTCTTTCATTCCATCTGAATACGAGCAAGAAATCTGCGATTTCGTCTCAGTGGTGGCTTATCAGGTGTTATATCAAACGCTAAAAATAGGACCTCCGAGGAAGCCTATTGTTACTTTCCTAGGAGAATCGGTTTTACTCGGAATTCCACGAGATAAGTGCATTTCTCCAAGAAAAGGTCAGAAAGAAGCGATTAATTGATGCGAAAAGCTTTCAGGAGACGCTTTCTCTCGGCACTGATAATAAATAGACCGAACGGAGATGTTATGGAAAGTGCAGCTCTGAGAAACAGTAACAGCCTATTGTAACAGAAGCCAATAAAGACTGTCTTTGTTTTCATTTTCCCTAAACAGCCCAAAAGTGATAGCTGAAAAGCTGGATTGATGAAAGGGAAGTTTTGACCGCATTGTTAAATATAGGTGTGTAAGGAATGAATGAAATAAGTGGCGTCTTTATTTTGGGAGAAGTTGGGAATATAATATCTCCTCCTCTATTTACGAAGTACAAACCTATCCAGTTTGAAATTCTTACTGAAAATATATACTGATATTGAGTATTGTTCTCACTCTGGGTTTGTTTTCATTTCCTCAATTGCATTTTTGTTTTCGATGAGCTTGGCTAGTCGTAGAGTTGTAGATTTTAGCTACCAAGTTTTCGATTCAATTTTGACGCAGTAGATCTTCTCGTGAAAACAAGATTATTTTGATTTACGTTCATATAAATTGTCATATCTCTTGATTTTGAATCTTTTAAAAGTAGGATTCCGGCTAAATTTCTTGAGTAATGTTTGATGGTCGAAATATAATTTTATTACAACTTATATCTATCACTCGACCTTAAGAAAATGCGATGAACTCGATTTATTTCCATCATTCAGAAATAAAAAAGAGTCATGATTTAATCAGCGCAGTTGAAATTCGGTAATTCATAATCCACATCGAAATATTTCGGGCATGAAGGGATGGAATAAATAACCAAAAAGATGTATTAAAAATAATCCAAGGAAAAAACGGAAGTGATAAAAGATTACGTGACTGGAGCACGAGCAGAGATCTTCTTCTTTTCAGACATAACTGTAAATGGACTTAACGAAAAACATCTTTAAACGTATCATACCAAATGGTTATTCGAGAAAAATGTACGAAAAGGCTAATTTTTCTCAAATTACATTCCGTTTGATTTTACACCTCAGTTGTCAAGCTGAAACGTGGCACTTTGTGCGTACGGTTCAATAACATGTTGATAAAACGCACTGCAATCAGGGGAGGTCTAAAAAGGTGCCAAGGGGCGCACTTAAGATTTAAGACGGTACTTAAGATTTAAGATAATTTCCTTATGAACTCATCTCCAATTATAAATGTCATTTTTTCCTTATAAATGTAGTAGATCTACTGTGATAGTTGAAAAACTTCACAGAAGCTTCACAATTCTAGCTTCTCGTCCGATTCTTGGCAAATTGCTAAGACTACAGTCTTGCCAGGGGGATCTACCCGTGGATTCGCCAATACGTTGAAATAGTCGCGTAAAAAAGATCTCACGACGAAGAAGACGTTGCAAAATTATGGACAAACAATCAAATTTATTATTTATTTTGGTTTTTCTTGGAATTCTAAGTAAGGATTTTTTAAACCGAAACATGAGAAGCATTTAGTTTATTTATTAAAGAAACTCCAGTTTACCTAAAAAAAACTCCAGTTTCTACCGAAGAACTTTCCTCGAATCATTTATGTACATTTCCTGTACGTTATATTTTATCATTGGTCCACTTTCCGTATCTTTTGATTCTCTCGCTATTTTATCTCTTTCCTTTGAGGAATTTGATACACTTTATTTATCTCAGACGTACTCGTGCAAGAGAATTTTTTTAAATGAGATTTCGTTGAAGTGGTGTTAAGAATTATCTTCGACGCGATGGTGAGTGTAGCCAATAAGGAAGTTGATCATAAATTTCAAAAGAAGTATACATTGATACAGTTAATCAGAAAATTGGATTAAGATATTTTGTTGCTTTGACAATGTCGCACGATGGCACAGGTAGGGCTAGAGAAATACAAGAGGTCACAGTCTCGTAGTGTTTGCGGAATGCACCAATAAGTATGTATGCACATTATATATACATACTCAAAGAAGAATACTATAAGGAAGAGAGGACCCAATAGAGTAAAACATGAAATAGAATACATATTGGTAAACAAACTGTAAAGTTCTGAAAAACATCACCGCCAGAAGTGGGCACATTAATTCCCGAACGAAACACAAAGAGATGGTCTCATGCGAGAAGCATGGAATAAGTATTAGAAAACTAAAAGAAGATCAGAAAGAGTTCCAGCTAAAAGTAAGAAGCAGATTGTTTGCTCTTCAAGAAGAACTGGAAACCAAAGCCAAGGAAATGGTAAAGAGAGCAGCTAAAAAAGCGGCAAGCACACCAAGAATAGCAAATGACAGAAACTTTAGTGAGAACGTTCAGGAAATGAAGAGATGCCAAAAGGAATTGGAGGATTCAGACCCACCAAGAGACCCACCCATCGAATACGCCGAGCTTTGCATAAGAGGGGCAATTGAAAAGAACTTCAGAAATTTCAACAAAAGAGGCTATGGAAAACAACAAGAGCATGAAGA
Source organism: Pachydiplax longipennis (assembly GCA_036926295.1). Lineage (NCBI taxonomy): Eukaryota > Metazoa > Arthropoda > Insecta > Odonata > Libellulidae > Pachydiplax > Pachydiplax longipennis. The sequence goes on along the minus strand of JAVFKF010000010.1, from coordinate 12,171,166 downwards.
ATAACAATGTAGACGAAGAAGAATTTAGCCTCAAGGAAGAACACGATAAATCAATTTGCAATAAGCAGTATTGAGGACAGTAGTAGAGTACTTCCGCTACCAAAAGATATAAGAAGAACATGCTGAGTAGGAGAACCAGGAGGAAATGCAAAACTCACGATATCCGCTCTCTATTCTTGGAAGAAATTTGCAGATTTTGGGCGGAAGCTGAATGGTGGATGAGTAATTATGAGGGTGCAAGTTATCCGAAAGGAAGAGGAAGATAAAATAGCAGATGTGTGAATGAGGTCCGAATAATAAAGACATATGAAGTAGGTGATACTCAGGGAATATGGGTATGTGAATAGGTATGAAGCGAATGAAGATATGAATACAGTACCTGAAGCGAAAAAGTATGCGAGGACAGGTTAAGTATGGAGGGTCACTTCGAACCAAGGCTGTAAAAGAGAAGCCATCAGGTAGCTTACTCCGAAAGTATAGATTGTGAAGGTAATAAAGGTATGTACAATGCAATACAATGAAGCATTTAAAGTGATTTCATAGCATTTGATAGACTAAGTTACGATGAACAAGGGAAAATTAAATACCTAATTCTTCATAACGGATAATAGCAGACGGAGCAAAATTATTCTGCATTACTTTCTTAAATTACTTTTTCATAACAAAGGAAGCTCAAGCTATGAAATCGATTTCTGGTCCACAGGACTAAAAGAAGTATTCGTCTCTCTTATTCTTATTTCGTATTAAATCTGCAATTTTGAGTCATTGCTCCTATAAAACGTATTATAGCTTATTTGTAAAGGTCTTTGCTATCTTTTTATCATAAGAAATGAATTCATTTCGGGCTCCGTATATTTCTTTTCTTCTTCCGGGCTACACCAGCATCAGCATCTCCTCTCTTGCTGGAACTAACACAATTTAAATCTTTGAGAAGAGAGAATTTTTCGGAGAATATCTTTCAGTCAAAATTAGCAGAAGATACGAATCACTGAACTTGTCAATTATTTTGCCTCAACACCAAAGCCTGAAAATAAGTGAAAATTAATCTCTTTTTCATAGGACAATTTACTTAATTTATATCTCATTAATATCGATTAATTAAGTTGTAAAATTACAGGAGTATAAAGCATTCTTAATCTTCGAAGAATGAAGCAATTACTAAAGAGATATCATTTGATGAGGTTGTAGTCATATTAAAAACATGAAATACTTATTTTCTCTTAATATCTCCGAAGCAGATAGATTTTTGATAGAACAAAAGGTAATTTTTATCAAACTTCAATGATAAAGATACATTCGGAAAGGAAAGGGCAATGGGGTGGGGCTTATACAACTTGCAATAAGCAACAAATATTCGGCCTTATCAACGTGAAGAATTAACAACATTTACTAGTAGTAAAAATGTTTTTTATGAACTATGTGACGCGACACGTATATAGCATATAAAGTATGTTAGTTGTACTGGTAAAAGTTGTAACCTTTTCATTTCTTCACGTTGTGGAGTCCTTCCGCGAAGTAATTGGTACTATTTAGCTTTTTATTTACGTATTCTTTGGAAATTAAATTTAATTTGGCTTAAAAGTAATTCCTCGGGAACATCCCGCAATGCATCAAACCATTCCATTCAAGATAAGCTTCAAATTTAAAAATTTTGTAAATATATTTCAGTGGTCAAGGAGTAATTCAAATCTGACCTACAACTCAATTGCACACATGAGGATTATGTCCACATTCATCTCCTGCTTTGACAATCGCAGCAGCCGCTACGTCATCCCTATACAAAAAATTTCATCGCTATCCTTTTGTTTATCGTTCTGTAAGGAAGCAGTAGAAAGCCCTTCAACAAAGACAAGACATGTAAATCAAATTATTTCTTGATTTATACCGACAGAAAGGAAGCATTTTCGTTAACAAATATGGAAAGATATTCAGAAAATAGAAATTACGCTGCATTAATGACGTTACGTTTCCGACGATAATATTGTGGACATATATTTGAATCGTCCCAAAAAATTAAATCATAGGATCTGCGTGAAGGAACTTACAGAGTAGATTTGGCTGAAGTTCATGCTTCAATACTCAACTAGAGGGTTCTTCGCGCGCCAACAACTGTTTCGCTTGGCTCGCTCCATCCAGGCTTCGCTCAATGTGCACTCTAGATCACTGCAATATTTCCTTATAAACAAGAGTCAAAGCTCCGCCTCTTAACGGAGTCGACATGTCTCCTTTCCCTCATACTCCTTCCTCACCAGTCCTTTGCCTTGTAAATGATTCATCCGATGCTCTCTGCGCCACAGTGATGAAAGACGACCCGTCCGAGTTCTTTGGGTCATTTTTAATAAACGGTACTCCTACCAGGAACGAGGTTAATTACAAACCTCAACATAATGAGGCTATGAGTTAATCATCACTTTCTTTTGTAAAAAATTATTCAAGAATGAATGAGTCACTACAATGAGAAAGAGTTTATAAACATCTTAAATCTAAATTCTTACACTAACTATTTTCATACTAATTTCATGATTATATATTTTTATTTCCAAAATACCATTTTTATATCGTTTAAAGTAAAATTAAGTAATGAAATTTAAGTTCAAATTAACTAATAAAATTATTAACTATTGGTTAAAAATTAAAAACTTTTAGGTTAAAAATGAAAAACTAAAAACTTATTAATTATTGGTAAAAATTAAGAATCCTATAGAGCATTTGATTATTATGTTTAAGTAACATAATTATTTCATAATTATTTTCTGCAGATATTTTCAAGCATAAAAGTTAGCAACAATACAAGTAACTAATATTGATATATTCAAGCTTAAATTTACCTAATTCAATAATTTGTCTAGATTTAAACAAATTGAATTTGTCGAATTTGAAGTGGATTCATATTTTCTGAATTTTTCATTATAAAGGAATGAAAAAGTCAGAGAGCATAAATGATACTATTGCAGGGTTGCAATTAAATCATAAAAATAGGTATTTTTATGGAAATCAATATGACAATGTTCATAGCATTTTATTTTGAAAATTTACAAAAAAATTCAGCAAAGATCCACTAAAAAATGAAGTCCTTCTCCTGTTATTAAGAACAATTATGGTACTCAATTGCAATGCTTTGAATAGATGTACAAATCAATAAAAATAAGGCACACTTACTGAAGCTCACAAAATACTTCCTTGAAATTACTTTGGCAAATTTCATATTAAAAACTAAATTTTACCATTTTTTGAGCAGAAAAATTTGTTTCATTACTTTCAATGAAAATTACTGTAATCAATATCATTGATCTGCATTCACATGCTTATTTAAGAATTTAGGACACTTCAACATCTATATAACTGTATTAGAAAGACAAAAACCATTCGACATTGTCAAATTGGTATTATTTTCAATCTGACTTGAGAGTAAATTAAGGTTTTCCTTCAAGAGAACAAGAACAGTACCATCTGTAAAGACTGTCTTTAGTTCATACAAATGAAAATGAATTTAATTTTACCAGTTTTAAAGAATGTCACCTCATTTGCAAGAGAATATTGGATGATAGATACAAAATATATGTTATATCTAATGTTTCCTTGGATTGTAAAATGTTTCAACACCATTTTCACTTTCATAAAACATGAAATTCAACACTAATTTTTAACTTATACCTATGAAGAAAAGAGTGATGATAAAGTGTGAATGTAATTCTTATAAAAATGATTTTCATTTTACGGCTTCACATGAGACAAAGATAGTGTACAAGCAGATTCCTTGAAGAATATCTTAATATGATGCATTCGGAAATAAATCTTTCTCCAAGAAATATACTACTTATTAGATTAAAAATATCTTGGTCTTTCAGTTTTAAAAGTAAGGAGTTAGAACATGATGTAAACCTGTGTATATAAGAACTAACTATGTATGAAAATTCTCAATACGTTGATGCTTTGAATGGTGATTAGATTCTTGATTTGCGTCAAAAATACTGATTGGGAAGCTTCATTATTGAAGAATATGAAGCTAATAATACATCTTGATATTTATATGCTGCAAAAGAAATTCCCAGCACTGCCACAGAACCAACAGCAAACAGAGTTCGAGTAAGTAGCTGAAAATAAACAGCAACGGTTACTTCATTTGAATGTTTTCATTCAATTAAAATTTCATGTTACACTTATATTTACAAATTATCTTATTATAATTCTGACAGAACATAAAACTAAATTAAATTAAAAATAATTTCATTCTTTAAGGTGAGAAGACCAACTCATGAGGGTATTTTTTAGAACTGTAAGTTTCTAAGACAATGTAAATGTAACATTTTAAAGAAATATTATGAAAAAATGGCAAAAAGAGTGGTACCAAATATCTTTTGATATAATTTCAGGAACAAATTATTTAAATTATTATTATTGAATACTTTGATTATTTTAAATATTTTGTAATATGCTAAGATACCATTTACCAAATGGCCTCTGAAAACTTCTCACACTTTATCCATTCCTATAAATTCAGTTACAATATCTGCAATAGTTATAACTGTAAATGATTATGTGTAACAGACCCTTACAACATTAGAGAATAAGATATATCAATAGTTCTACTTTACCTTATCTTGCCATTCACGGTTCTTGATGCACATGCTATAACGCATATGTGAAAATGTCACGGATGAGTACAAAGGGATCCAAAATTTTGGGAAGAGCCAATGCATAAATAAATCAAATTTCTTCCTAAGTAAGAAAGATGGGTGATTCACCAGATCTCTCATCTGAAACAAAATGGGATGAAATAATAGATTGATGAAATATACATAATTAAAACACTATTATCATCCCCATGTGTATATGTTGAGCTTGAGAGACTTTCAATTTAATTTATCAATGTAGTGTATCTAGATTATTTCATCTGCTTCAATTCAAAGTCTTTCTTATAACACAAAAGAAAGCACAAAACCACAAATCAGCAGCAAAATTTATAAACACTACAAAATAACTAAGTAAATACTTAACTATCAATTGCATATGGAGGAATTAACTGGAGTAAATATGGAATTAAAAAATACAAGATGTAATACATTTAAAAATAAAAATGTACCTGCTGCTCAAATTGTTATTGATAAAAACTGAAAAAACAGAGAATCTAATTAACTAATTATCTGTATCACTGAAATATTTTTATTTATTCCCAAATGGAGATATCTCCCCTGAGAAGGAGTCACTCTCAAAATAGTTCACTAGATTATTTCAGGGCAAAAGAAAAAATTACCTCAATGTAGTTGTACATGGCTAGGTTACAAATGGATTCTGCATCTGGATTTCTGTATTCAGAGAATTCTTCTAGGACTTTCTTCAAGTCATTCTTATGTTTCATCATCAAATTGTCAAGAATTGTGCAGTCTTCAAATCCCTAAAATAAAGCATCACAGTACTTTTTAATTTTTAATAATCTCTTTCTTACTTAATTGAAAACTTTTAAATAATTCAAAATAAGTGAAGGTTAAAAGAATGCTTGTATGCATGTATGTACATGAGTGGTCTGAAAAGTTTTGACATTTCGCCATTTCTTGATATGTTTTTTGAAAATTTCTGAAAATTTTCTGAAGATTTCTGAAAAATCTGGGGTCAGAAACTTTTCAGACCACCCTTGTACATGCTTAAGTAATTTAATGTCTTATTATTTTCTCATAATTATCATTTATCATAATGATCTCCATTACAGCATCTCTACCTTGAAATTTTGATGAGCCTTATATTTAGTCTAATAGATAAGTCTCAAATACCTTTTGTCTCAAATATCTTTTGAGTTATTCTGGTAGTTGAACTACCAGATAGATATTATAAATAGTCAATACCATGAAGGACTCACCAGTCTCCCAAGGGGAGGGGATAAAGAATGGTTAGCAGAATAACCATTACACTTGGAAAATTTTTGAAATGAAACAAGTTAGCAAAATGTTTATAATTTATGACATAATCGTGCAACAGTTTCAGTAACAATAAATTTGGTAAATTAACATGGCTTATACTATCAATGAGCACTAAGAGATAAAATTTAGAAGTAGGTTTTGAAACAACTCGAAAAATATTATATTTACATAGATAGATATGTCCTAGGTGACTTAGAAAGTAAGAATGTTGTTGCTCATAAATATCTTCAGAAATAAAATATTCAGGAATGGATAAGCTGGTATGAGATCAGGATTCTATTATTAATTCCCTAAAGAGAACAGAAACTTCGTAGAATTAGCTATAACTCTGAAAACAGACATAAAATACAAAATCATAGGAGGGCACCATAGAATTAGGATAGTTAATTGGAAAAATATGTATAATTTATTTTAGATAATATATGAAAGATTTTTATATAAACAATGATCATTCTGAGGCCAGAAGGTCAATATATATTGAAAAATACATATCCTTAGTAGGTGATTTGAATGCTAGAATAGGACATTATCAATTGCAAAGTGGTGAGGAAAATTCAAGAAGAAAACAATGAATGAATATAGGAATAGATTACAGAAATTTGACAAAAGTGTGATATGAAAATAATGTAAAGGTACTTTCCAAATGAAAGAACTCCTATACATTGATTAAATTTGTATCAATAGGTGCCCGCATAATCTGTCCATTAAACTTGTTTAAATCATTCGACTAGAAAAATTATTATTTAATGCATATTTTCAATACTAATTACAATTTATTATAATTATATTGTATTATACATAATATAATATAATATAATATAATATAATATAATATAATATAATATAATATAATATAATATAATATAATATAATATAATATAATATAATATAATATAATATAATATAATATAATATAATATAATATAATATATAATATATTTATATTGTATTAATACAATTACTTTAAATCTCTAACTCAAAAGACTACATAGGAGAATACACAAAACACAAATAGAATTGTAAGAAGATACTGTGGAAGAGGAAAGTAATTTTCCTTTCAGAAGATAATTTAAAGATAATATATGGTACTTTTAAACAGTTGATTCAAGAGAAACGAAGGAGTTTTGTCTACAAATTTAATTACTATAGAATTTGAGAATCCCTAGGATGAATTTATACCTTTGAAGCTATTCTGTTTTCATGTGAATGTTTATTATGTGAATGGATATGCATAAACTAATATTGAAAGCTATGATTATTATTATATTAACAATTATACAGATAAAATCAGTAATCACTTTCATTATTGTACTTACAGCATTCATTCCTTGGCCATAAAATGGGACCATGGCATGAGCAGCATCTCCAATTATAATAGCAGAACTACCTACATGGTAAGGCTTGCACTGAAGATTTTAAGAAAAATGTAAACAATAATTCAACTTCACAAATGAAGCAATAAAAACAGTGACATTTAGCATGAGATATATGCATCATACAGCTTCATAGATGTTATCTATGTATATGGAATGCGAAATTATTGAATATTGGATAATCTTGAATAATAACTATGAGTAATAGTAAGCAATTAGTCATATTTCTCAAAGGCACAAAGCTTGTAATTAACTTCACTGGGCTCCTGGATAGCCAAGTAGGCAGAGTATATAACTTTGGCAAAAGTAGACCCAGGATTGATTATAACAAAATGACCTTTGTTGAAGAACTTTTAGCAATACTTTTAGATACTCAGTAACTTCACTGTAATTTTTTTCTTGCAGAAAAAACTAAAGCTATTTTTCTATGAAACCTTTATCACAAATAACAGACATTCATAAAAAAGAGCTTACCTTAACTGAAACAAGTGGGGATGGTTTTGAGGAAAAGAAGTCATTTATCAGTTTATCTTTCCCAAGTAAGGGTATTGCATCAGGATAGTATTTACTAAAAAATCCTATTAAGGCATCTGGTGTTGAGAGACTCTCAAACTGAGCAAATGGCATGAAGAGAGTGACTGTCCATGAATGATCTTGATTGGGCAGTGCTATCATCATGAAACTCCCTCTGGGCCAAATGTGCAGGTAATTAGCCTCCATTGCAAACTACAACATTAAAAAGTAGAACTGTTATAAAATTTTCATAAATTCAAAATAGGAACTTTTCCAAAAGAACTACTACTAAATATTTAACGTAAAAAGTATTTTTATTTTGGATGTTCACAATTTGTCATATAAAATTATCATTTTTCAAAAATGTTTACAGTTTGCTTTATTCAACTTAATATAATATTGCTATACTTGGCCTTGATTTAAAAACAAAATAAAAGTGGACAAGTAAATACTTTTTGGCAAAATTCCTTAAAAACCATTGGGAATTGTAAACAGTTATAAAAATTCAGTTATCTTACATCTCCAGAAGAAGTAGGAGGAATGCATAATTCCATGTATCCATGTTCTATGTATGTCTGGCTATAGTTGAAAAGTGGCTGTTTCATTAGTTGCTTTCTCACAGACGAGTAAGCTCCATCTGCTCCAACAACCAGATCTGCCTTCACTGATACATACTTCTTTTCACCTGAGTCAGTTACACTGTAAGAGAATCAATTTTAATTAATACCAAAAATTAGGTTTTGTTTCAGAAGAATTAAAAATTCTCTTAAAATCACTTGTTTTGCTTAAAGGTGAAGAAAGAATATTTAAGGAAATACTTACTTTTCTAAAGTAATTTCTCCTTTGGATAAATCACCGTATACCATTTTATGTCGAAAATGCAGCTTGACATTAGGATTCTTTTCTGCAGCTGAAAAAGAAATTATCCATGTTCCACTTGATGAAAACATAAGAAATCATTTCAGAATCTAACTTATGTCAACAGAAATAAAGCTGAAATGAGGTAAATATAAAGTAAATATCTGTAAAAGTTATTGTGAATTAATTCAATAAGTTCTTAAAATGATTAATAAGTAAGGATTTTCAATGTAGATGTAAACATTTTGAAAACTATTTTAAGTTAAAGAGTTGATTGAATATCTCAAACGAAATTAGCATTTTAGCTCAAAATATTATTGAAAAAAATACTCACCTGTGAGTAAGGTTTCATTCACAAACCTCCTACCAACTGAAAAGATGCACTGGAAAAGTAGATAAGCAGGAATATTACTTCTCCAATAAAAGTGGTTATCAATTTTTAGCATTTTTAAAATAAGGATTTCAATTAGTTAATACCTTTAAACTTTAGCACATTCCTCTTAAGTATTTCAGAATTTTGAAAGCAAATTTTAGAAGCAAATGTTATACTGGATAATGCCATATTTTGCATCAACTGTCCATATGAAAATAGAACGATTTATGTACTAAGTTTTTTCTGGATTTTTTCATTACTCAAAGTCTTCTTCGTGTAAATCTTCTTTAGAGTAAATTCTAGCATGAAACTTCTGGAATTTAAAGCAGCTCATTGTTAGCACGGAATGGATTGACTTCCGTTTCACAGCGATAGAATGCAAATGCTACTTAATGCGCGTGTAAGAAAAATTTAATTGCATTCTGATAGCTGAGACAGCTCGTTCGATTCCCGGAAGGAGTCCATATAAACGAAATGACCTCAGCTGTCGAAGTACTTTTAAAATACCGCTACTGTTATTCGCACGTTCACAGCTTGGCAAAATGCTCCAAAATATGTTAATGTGATTATTTTTTAATTAAAAATTAATGAAACGAAAATTTATATTATACATATATGTATTACTCAAAATTCAATATAGCAGTAAACAAATCAAATAATACTTCTGCTCCTATTTCTGTATTCATATTATAGTCAGAGAGGACTCTAAATTATTTTCAACGAATTTTCTCAGGAACTCTTCGCAGCGCTATGACATCATATAAAGCGTTTATCAAGTTCTTTAATTTTTTCATTACCATACTATTATTGTGGCCACGCGTGATTTCAACCTTAGTCATTTTTTGCCGTATATCGACTCAAAGTACGAGATCAATGCGAATGAGAGGACAACCCCGGCTAATAAATAAGTGTCAAATATCGCTGACAACCACCGGATGGTACAGATTAGAATCGGTATACAATACGCGCTTACAGTGACCCCACGGGTGCCATACATTATTCACCTCACTCCACATTTCGCTACTCGCATATCAAAGAAAAAGAGTTTAATATGCACAGAAATCAATTATTTGGATAATATGGAAGAATTCAGCCTCGGGCAGGGGTGGATCTACAAACTTTGCCAAAGGGGGTGATTGAAGGCAATTTCCTTATATAATCACAGTAACTACATTCTAAGTGCCTTAATTCTCAACCAAAAGGCGTTAATAAAGATATTTTGTCATGATAAATGCAGTAGATGTATTGCAATTGTATAAATGCTTCGATTTTTTAGTTTCCACTCCTAATATTTTGCCTATAATACCAGTCAAACAAAAAATGCAATGGTCACTCGTGAAGATTATCGTATAAGTTATCAGTAAAATGTGATCACGTTTTCTATATTTCATGTCAGTTCAGACTTTACTTCGAAACTCATGGAACAAATTTCAAATGTTAAGAATGCGAAGAGATCTCGCACTTACAAACACTTAAGCAAAAATATATGAGCCAGGCTATCCAATTCCACATATACTACTAAGGGATATCTCTCATAAATCTTGAGAGGACAACCGGCGATATGTACGATACAACTGTATCATTTTCATGTCTAAGGGTTACATAAATATAACTTCCGATAGGATGAAAAAATGAGAGCTTTCTGATCCATTTGAAGGGGATAAGAGATGCTTGGATGGAAGACTCGGAAACTGCCTACGTAAGCTGTACTCTTTACACGTGCATTAAAGAACATTTCAGCGAGTGAATAATCCCAGCAATTGATTCCACTATCCTGACGCATCGCATCTAAACAAAGAATCTGCATTAGGGAATAAATTGCTGGCATTTTACCACATCTCTCGAGCCTTGCTGAAAATGTAAATAAGATTCCCGAGATTTCGGACAGGTTGGAAAATCAAACTCCAGAAAATCCGAAAGGTAAAATAAAGATTTGTAATTATAGCTTAAATTCGTTTTAATTTATAAGACATCAACATTCCGGGGATTGTCGCTAAGGTTTATATTTCCTTGAAGTAAAAAAACATTTTTATAAGAACAATCTCATTGAGGAACAGAGTAAAGCGAAACAATTATAAATGTTATGAAGTAAATATCGCTTAGCCTATTATAAATATCACACTTTCAATAAAGCTTAATATTTCGTAGACGTATTAGTACAACAATTTTAGGATTTATACATCTCTCTTTCGTAGTGTATTTTTCAATCGAAAGATTGCCGCTAAATAGTAAGATTCGCATATTTTGTCTTGTACAACATTTTTCGTGGATTTTAGTCTTGAAATTTCATTTTGTCTTGGTGGTGAACATAACTGTTCACTTTGGCTCAATATTTCAAAGACTTGATGTAATTTTTAAAATTCTTTTCTTATGTGTAAAAAACGAAGAAGACGTTACCTGATCGGACTTTCCATATGGGATGAATTTCTTATCACCACTTGTGGAGTGAATCATTCGACCTCTCATTGGTATGCCATGATCTCTAATAATCTTGTCTTCCAATCCCACAGTGGACAAGGCGGCTCTCGATCTCACCGACATGGCCAAGTTGATGGACCTTCCTTTCACATGTTCCGTTTTCCGGATATCTATTTAAAAGATAAAGAGCTTAAAATTAAAATCGAAACCAATTCATGGTCCTCTACTCTTTCGGTATTTTTTATGTAAGTATTATTAAAACCATCAATGGAAAAGGTATGATACTACCATAATTTACAATTGTCTAAAAAAAACAAATTGGATCGTCAAAACCGTAAAAAGCAATTGGAGAAGAGAGATGAAATGTAATATATAAGAAAAGAGATGAAATGTAATAACAAGCAGCAAGTTAGCTGATAAGGTGATAGAAGAACTCAAAGGTATGGTCACTGTATAAGAGGTTACACAAAGCACAGTTAAACCCTTTTAAGACGCTCCCTATGAAGACGCTATCCTGCTTAATATGCGGGTTTTCCACGCTCCCGGTCCCTTTCGCACGAAACACATGGTATAGATACCGCTTAAGACGCTCTGCTATCAGCTTATCACGTGAATTTTTCCCGCCCAGATGCCCTGTAACCCTGCAATCAATCGTTTGCCTCATTCAATAGACCAGAAAATTTTATATTATCCGAGTCGCTCTCTTCTCCTTGTCTCTAAAATGATTTTTTGTGAGTCTCTTCTTTTGAATGATCAATTTTGTGAGGATAAATAAAGATATGGCGAAGCAGAACAATGTATATCCCATCGTTAGAAACGAAACGATCTCTGAGTAAGATGTTCTCCATCACTTTTCCCTCAGAGCAGAACGTAGAAAATTCTCTTCATGGCACTTGGTTTCGTCGCATTTTTAGAAGTAAACACACAGGAAAATAATACAGAAAAGTAGTGTTTTGTGGGCTGTAATCCCGGAGAGAACGTGATGCCCTCTCAGCACTACTGTTAAAAAATTGGTTTTTATTCCCTAATTTTATATTTGGAAAAAATGGTTTCATTTTAGAGAAAAATACGATCAAAACTGAGTAATTATGACTCTTAGAGCGAAAAGCAGAGCATTCTTCCAAAATGTATGATTTGATGTTACCAGCATTACACAACAAAGCCATAACGCTATTCCGCTTGAGAAGCGGTTTCCGCTTGTTCCCCTGAAAAGTGTCTTAAACGAGTTTTATCAGAAATGGTTTCCCCGGTGATAAGAGGAGGCCCTAGATATTTAGGAGATCAACAAGATTCGGATGTCTTATCAATCAATTAATTTCCAACGATGTAACGGGAATTAACTGTTAAATGATAAGTGAAATAAAACAAGAAACAAATCTTATTGAAAAAAGGTTGTGATGTGGGAAGAACAGATAGTTTCCATATCAAAGAGAAGATTAGTTAGCACATTCCTTACCTGATCGGTATTCATAAAGATGCACTGTATGGCCTCGTTTGGCGAAGAAACAGGCGCTCAAAGCTCCAACCTGAAATTATAAAGTATCTCTTAATTTTTTAAAGATGTATGGGACACTGATTTTTAAATAAGACATTTTGAATTAAAATGAAATATATAAAAAGTAAACCCTGGTATGTTGTAGGCGCTAATGACTGAAATTAATTGCTTCATCAGTGGAGTGTGAAGGGAGAAAAGGTCACCGAAAACAGATTAAGGACAGAAAGGCTAAAAACTGACAAACTTCGAGCCTTCAGAATGATTTCATAAAACTTCGTCTGTAACAAAGAGGCAAACTATTAAATCGCAATGAAGCTCAATATTCATATGATTCATCCGTTAAACATTGCATTGAATGCTGAATTTTTGGATAACTGTCGAAATCCCAAGCACATTATAATAAATACGTGATATCAGAGCTAAAATCAATTATTTTAACAATCTTCTTCACAGTTCGGCTCTAGAGTGAATTAATACTTGGTGGTACAGATTTCAATAGGATAGAAAAACTCGCAGTAGGCTTCTAATAGATTACAAATAAAATGAATTCACAAGTTGACGCTCGGAAGATGAGATTAGAAAATTACTGTTTCGCTAGAGTGGCACTCGATGCGAAAATAAAGTTTGGCTTAAGAACATGCTTCACACTGTATACTTTCTTTGATGTGATGTTAGAGGTTTTGAACGAGGTTTGTGAATCACCTCAAAGGTAATTTGTATCCTCAAATTTGTTAGTTATCCACTCATCACCCGTTTGTGCAGACGAATTTGCTCTGAAGGTCAAGTTTTGTTTGGAAGGTAAACATTTCCTAGACGCGAAGGCGCATTCAATTCCTTCCTTTAAATGGGAATCGTTTTGCTAAAAGCTTTTCAGTTCTAAAACGGTAATCTTAGAAAAGTATCGCAATGTGGAGCGATTCAATCATCAACCGTGGGAAAATTTAAATAACATCCCCATCTAAACTATTAAAAGCTAGAATTATTTTAAGCAAATGGTTTAAATAATCACGTGCTTCTTGCATGAATTCGGGATGGTATTTTGGAACATTTTCTAAGCCGATGAACCATTTATAAACCAATCTCTTATTGAAATTCGACTTCAGATTAACTTATTATTCCATTTGCGATTCGGAAAATACCCTAATAAAATTTTTAATGAATTCTGAGTATTTACATAGGTGAAAATATAGTCTGGTATACTCTAGCTCCAAGTAAGTAACGAAATATCTGATTGATTTGGATGTATTCGATGCCTCTTTATTTTCCTAAAGCCCCACGGAACCCTCCATAACTATCACCAGATGCAAGTGAAAAGTACTTCCGACAACATTCAGGAATGATTTTACAAAGAAAAATCTCAGCCTAGACTGGAAGCGTACCCCGGCCGACACGATGAGAACTGGACTCGCTATCCACAGCGCCAAGACAACAATTAGAAAAAAATTAAGGAACATAAGTGTCTTATTCCCATAAGAAAAATGGCTCAGAGAGGGCGTTGTTCAGCCCAACCGCGCCCTCGCCTCAACTTTCTTCTTACTCTGCCGGACGTCACTTGACTTTCGGAGAAGCCAACGGTAGTATAGCCGTCATCTACTCAACTCACAGTCAGTTTAGCGAAGTCTCGACCATGCGGAAGGGAGAGCTTTTTTCAACGAAGTCTGTGAAGAGTCTCATCCGTTTCATGAAAAAAAGGCCATTGTTATGGACTCTACGGAGGAGCTACGATAAACAGTGGCAAGAAACCAAGAAGAGGGTGTACATGGAATGTGCTGCAATACTAGGACCATCCTTCACATGTAAGACACCAAAATAGATTCGATTGCATTGCTGCTAGCAATATCGTTATTTAAGCAGACGGAGACCGACTTCTTTTGGAATCTCGCGGTGGATCATAAAAATTAAACATCCAGCAATTTAAGACGCTCAGCGAAAATTTCTGATTATTGGTGTATGTAAATGCATGTTTGTGTTGAAGTACATTTCAAGTGTATTTAAATCTTACATCGAATTAGAGAAATTTCGACAATTTCTTGCAGCTCATGCCTAATTCAGTACGGACACGGGTCAACAAAATGACTGCGAATATACTTTAAAATATTTTGAATTTCTAAATTAATAGAATTGTTCCGTCATCGAATATCGTGCAATATTGTCTTTAAACATTGTAGTAAAATACCTTAGAATACCTAGTTTAATGGCCAACCCAGCAGTCTATAAGTCCCTAAGAAAATAAATATGTTGATAAGTAGAGTACGTAGAAATGGAATGATCTCATCTATTTTAACTTTCACGCTAGTAAATTTACTCTTTCAATTAAAAACCTTCACTCTCATAATTGCCATTTTTACTTTGTTTGTTATGACTTACTTAACTGCAAGGTCTTATTCATTCGAACTCTTTGATGTTTACAGGGCAGATGGTGAGAGATAGATGGGCGAACCTGAAGAGTACATTCGGCATCAACTACAAAAAGACTTTGAATGGAAATGGAGGCGTACCGTCCCCCAAACCAACTTGGATGTATTACGACGATCTCAGCTTTTTGGAGCCCATTTACGCCGCTCGGTTTTCAGCCGAATCACAGGACAATAACATTAAGGTGCGTTAAAATTAGTTATTATAACGGAGAATCGAACACGAAACAACCTATTTTTCCGAAGTAAGAACGGAACCTGAGATAAACATTGCTAAACCGAAACCAGATACAATAATTTGTTGCAATTTTCAGTTCGCAGCCCGATTTGGTGGATCATTAGTCAAATTCAAAGATCATTCGTAGTATTGGCTTGAAATTCAGATACAAATTTAGTTGGATTTAATTTTGACTTAATTCAAACTTATAGGATATGTTTTGTGGTTGAAAGTATTTGATTGATGTTCGACCTTCCTGATATATGGGTATTAATTGTGTATAAAATCGTTTGTAAATTTCGGTGAATCTGCGACGCAATAATCAAAATTAAGTACTTGACCAGAACCACACTGATGAGTATGCACATACAGCGTGGTTCGGACTAATGTATATGCCGCCCACTGGTATATTTGGGCTTCTGGTGATGAAAGGTTCCCCAAGAAATCCAGGTAAGAATGTCACAGGAATATAGGCCATGGAAATAATGCCACAGGAGTAACATCAATAATTAATCATAAGGTGAGCCATTACCAATGCATTGCCAAAATGGTTTTCACTCCAGTGGAAATTCTACTGTGGCATTAATTTATACCACCAAATCCCAGCAATCCTCAGTGTGACATTTTTTTCCTAGGCATTATTTCATAACTAAAAATGAGACATTATTTCCGTGGAATATTTTCTTACAACATTTTCACCGCGTAGCTTCCTAACTACCGAACTTCCAATCCAGCCCCATTTCACAGCAACCTCGATGAGTAAGTCACCGTGATACTAAGTGTTTTCTTTTCAACAGGCCCCAAACAAAGTTGTAACTCGTGAGATAAGGATAATCCTCCAAAGGATAGATGAGAAGGATATTCACACAAAAGAAGCTGCAGCTCCCGAGAGGACAGTGATGGATATTCCTCCAAACGAAGCTGCTGCTCCCATAAGTACCGAGAATGAGAATGATATTCCTCCAGACGGAACTGCAACTCCCGTAAAGATCAAACTGGAAGAGTTTGATGTTCCTTACTGGCCTCGAATCGAAGCTGCAGATCCCGTGAGGACAGAGATAGACATTCCTCCAAAGGATGATGAAGCTCTCTTCATGACCGAAATTAGAAAGACCGAACTCCACGGACGCTGAAGATTCCACGTGGTTCGATGACGCTTTGGCTGCTGCATTGGAAGCGGCAGAGGAAGAGGAAAGGGAGCAGGAGATGCAGAACGTTCGTGCCAGGAGGGATGAAGAGTGGGACAATTTTGCGAAGATATTGGCAAAGGGTCTGCACAACATGTCGGATAGGAAGGCCGGGGGAATTCAGCTTGAGATCTTCTAACTTCTCGTTGCGAGGTCGGAGACGTTAAGTTGACATATCATCTCCCTTACTCTCACGAAAAAAGATCCATGAATTAAACATGGTGCCAGCCTGATGCATCTTATATGAGCGGTCAATATTTCGTTCTGCTGTTCCTGTTTAGAACTATGACTTTTTACCAAGTTTCTGTGAATATTTATTTATTGATTATACTACTGAAGGTTTTAAATGCTTTAAAATTTGAAAACTAATGCAATGTTTGAGTAATTAATGTTTGTATTTATTAATTTATTATACCGAAGAAGGTTTTTATTGATTTGTAATTTAAGAATTATAAATATGATAAGGGTGGGACCTTATTCCAGCTTTCTACCGGCACTGATACAGCCATCACTTTCCAGTTGACATGCTTTGCATCCAAAGAATTAAGTAATTTGAATTGTATTTATATTTTTTCATGGCTAATAAATTGTTTAAGATGACGAGAGAATTATTTATTTTCTATCTTTCTTCCATATGGAGAAATTCTATGAATAACCTTTTAGTATCACGGAATGCAATCGTCAGTATTCATCGTAATATGCGAATTCATGTATTTTGTTGCGGTCTTTTGGTTGGCAGACAGGGCCTTAACAAAAACTGATAATAGATAAAAGTATGTTTATTAATAAAACATTCAGTAGAGGAATTAATACAAAAGCTTAAGGAACTGAATGGAATGTCGTTTTACAAATTAATGCCATTTCCTCTACTCTCTGTGGTATTATGCACGTCATCTTGTTTATTCGTTATGGCATTAGATTATTCAATTTTGCCGCATAAGCTGTATAATTAGTAGTGTGTGCTTGGGACCTACGCAATACGGGTCTTAGCAAGAAATTAAAGGCATGCTAATGAAGGCGGTTGGATACGTAATCGGATAGCTAAAGAAGTATGAGGGAATAAGTGAAATGTTAGATCAGTTAGGATGAGAATAGATATCTAGAATGAAGATATTTAGGTTAGAGGGATTATTTAATGCATGGAACTGTAATTATGTCGATTCCATTATATCCAAATAACCAGACACAGATGATATATAAGAGGACAAAGATTCTGGCAAATAAAAATCACTTGGAATTATCGATAGGATTATGAAGGTTGCGTTGAAATTAGTAAGTGTATTCAACACAAAAATAACGTACACCTGTGTATTTATGAAGTGATGCTTTATTATGATTAGGTGAAAAAGGAATTTTTTAATAGGAAATGCTAGCGGACGTAATAGTCTTGGAATTTCAAATAATTTCATTCTGATTTCTGTTAGAAGAGAGGCTGTTCTTAAAAATTCTTCCATTTACAGTATCATTTTAATTTAACTAAAATTTAAAACATGAGTATTTTCTGTTGAAATTAATTAAAAATATCAATTTTCTTCTTTCTTTGACAACGGTCTGTGTGCCCTTGATAGTTTTTTTAAATAGCTTAGCATATATTTTGCACGGGTTTAATTTTAAAGATTTTAATTGAAATAATATAAAGGAGAAAATGATCGAATAACTAAAAAAAATTTGTCATTCCAAATGAGAAAATTATACTGAGACATTTTAGATACAAGTCATATCCTGATAAGGGAGAGGATGGCGGTATAGGTAAAGTAAGTATTTTTGAACTTCATCTGGAACCGGAAAAAAATCGCGTTTTACGTGATAGCTGAACTGACCGTTGATTCTCAACGGGGAATAAAAAAAGTGACAAAGACCTCACTAATTGCAGCTTACTGGACTCTGAACAAAACGAAAGATAGAAAATGTAACTTATGAGACGTGGGCGAACGTTAGCTCGACGAAAAGCACATTTTTGTTGCTTCATAATTTTAATACCACGTTGACGGACAATCGTTCAATCGAAAACGAAGTATTTCGACATTTTTGGAGACTTAACGTTTTTCACCGCAACCTCACAATGGAGAAAAATTAACAAACCTTATCATAATAAAATTTCCTATAAAAAGTTATGATTATTTGCTAGATTTCAGTTCAAAGAATAAAATACCATATTTTGGTGAAAGCTTAAACGTTTTTTAATGGGAAAAAATGACCGGTAAAGCCTCATTCTGCTTCAACAAGAACGGGACGTATGGTCAGTCAATGCTGAAATCCTGACTATTTGAATTCAAAAACATTTCACAAATTCTACTAGATATTAAAAAAAATTATTCTTCCTAGAATGCTGAGAATTTTCTTTCTCGTGGAGTGTGTATATCTCAACTAGAGTATTTCTTTTAAATTTACAGAGGGAAATTTTTCGACACAAATCTACGCTGATTTTCGCACCATTTCGCTTAATTTCCTATCGATTTTAATGGTATAGGCCTCTTCTCCTATCCACTATAGAATACTGATTTAAAAATCTCAAGGTGGGCCAACTCGTAAAGTCCACATAGATATATTTCAATCACCTTTAAACTCCATCAGAAATTTCTGGAAATTAAATTTACATTTACTGGTCAATCGATGCTTAATTCCTTAAGTCTTATTTATTGAGGATATGCTGATTTAATTAAATGAATTTTTTTCTGCGAATGGAACGGAAAGTCCTTATGCTTAAGTCAATTAGTAATAAAGAATCTTCAAACCTCTCGCCAAAAATGTAGGATCAAGGTTCGTCGGGTTGACCATTTATAGCTTCTTTTTCTTGTGCTATAAAATTTGGTGATCTATTACGTGATTTAATGAAAAAGGAAGTGATTTGCAGATGAAATCAACTTTGGGAATAGAAACAGCTTGGGGTTTTGACTCGCCATAAGTATTAATGACGTCTTACGGTCGTTAAGCTTTTCATTTTGACAGTCACTAAAGCAATAAAGTGACCACATAAAACAGCATGAACCTTGATCAGACATTTATTTTCTGCATAGAAAAAATAATTACTCTCCGTCTCTGTATTAGCCCAAAAATAATTTTTAACGATATCTTTTAACAATTTACACGCCACATGCTGAAAGACTGCTCGAAGGTTATTGTTGTAAATATTGATTGATGATTTTACCAAGGAAAAGTTTCCATACCTTCTCTAGATGGCTCTTCTCATTGGAGTTATGAAATACTTCGTGAGATTGATCAATCCTAAACGTTTCACGTAACAAATGGGCTTCCTTTCAGGAAAAATTTATCTGCCTTAAATCCGCCGCGATTCAACTATAAACATAGGAAAGATCATAAAATACTGTTATGGTTAATTACGGGAAATGACTCTCATTCTGTTAGAGGTAAATCCTATGAGGAATGGGTAAACAAGGTAACATTTCTTGAACTCTCTTCTTACTCATTTAGGTGCATATATTTCGAGGAAACTAAGGAGATAATCCTAATTTACTACTCATCATTAACATATTGCACGGTCACAAGTCATAAAACTTTACACAATAGGAGATAATACTCTTGCAGAAAGGGTATGATTTATGAAGAATAGCCTTTCTTTATTCTCTGCTTTTGAATATCCAGCTTCTCGAGGAATGTACAAATATATATCATAATAACATATAACAGAAAAATTTATATGCATACAATTTTCCGTCTGTCATCTCTATAAAGACTACACACTTTGTGTGAGTGAATGGCTACACTGTATAAACTCAAAGCAACTTGGTAATAAATATGTTATTTATTTATTCAAAGATCTATTCTTGCACCCAGTTATCCGAACCTATTTTTACATTAAGACGAGAACAGTTTCTATTGAGACTTGTTTATTGATATGACCAACAACAAAAGCCAAGGACAAACCCTAGATTCAGTTAGAATTTATTTTCCATGTTTCCATGAAATTAGTTATGGACGACTTAATTATGCATTTTAAAGAGCAAAGTCCTTTCATCGAGTCAAAGTAAAAATTTTAAGTTCTGACCAACAAGGTAACTTAAAGTCGGACCATAGAGATAACTCCAAAAATGAGGTTTACAAAAAGGTATTCGCACAAAAATTAAACCTTACAGCAAGCAGTAGATTAATCAATTGCGTTCCAACAAGGAACCTGTCTTTGAGGTGCACGTCTTTTGCCATGCCGATAATGATTATTTTTCGTTTGAAGCTAACGTTTTAACAAAGTAGAATACGTACGAATAAAAATACTCGCCACCCAAACGTAGAATAGTGCTATTAAAATGGCGTTACCGAATAGTTTTGAAAGGATAAGATTAATTATCATGTTAATCTCATTAAAGATTTAATTTTCTTCGCAAAAAATACTTAGCCTATATAACATGTTTCGGCAGCACTATATTATTTTCTATTCTCAGTTTTTAATCAAGGAATTAGCCATTTAAACGTAAGCAAACTGAAAGTCGAATATTACATTCTATTATGCAACGGCCATACAATTATAATAAATAAGAGACAAAAAAGTACGTCGGAAGATTATCTCATATTTTGATTCTGTAAGTATATGAAAATACCATCTCGCAAGAAATTTACTCGAATCAGTGAATGTGATTTTTTCTGCATACAAAGTTAATCGCTCATAAATGCAAATATTATGATGCTAAAAGTAACTTTGTGATGAAAATCAGAACATTTAATTGAATCATTAAATTTAAAATACAATAATGGCTCCATATGTGTACATGGAAAGAAAACTGAACTAAGTCTACTATAGGCAAAAAGCAAGGTTATTTATTTTCACCCTCTTTTAAATGCATGGATTTCCTCATTGCCAAAACCATGAAATTACGGCAATCAAGGAAAAGATAATTTTTTTAAGCTTCCATGAGCGTCTGGAATATCTCTAGAGATATCAAAAAACGTAAAACAAACATAAATGTAAACATCTTATGATAAATTCGTTGACATTGATAATTTTTCACGTAGGTTTAAACCGTAAGTTTCAGTACCGTGCTTGCATGTCTTGATAAGAACATTCTCAAGCCTCATTGCTTTCCCATAAACGTCATACACTTTGAGTGAAGATACCGAATTACGAAACTGTAATTCTGTTCCATGTTACTTAGCCAGAAAAAAGGAAGAGACCTTAAAAAGGAATTTAACTTTGTCATCTACCTAAAAGACTTACCAATGTTGGTTTATCAACGGAATTGGATGTGTATTTAAAAATAATCCAGGGAGACTTAAAGGATTAACATATGTGGAAAGTTATATTGACCGGGAAATTTTCACTTCCGCTTATTCTTGGGGATTTTCCTGGTGCCTGCCAGAGCCCAAAAATAATCCTTCATTGTTTTTCCTTATTATCATTCAAGGTTCAAGTGTCCTTGAACACTTCCTTTCATGAAGTTCTACTCAAATATGACTCTGGGATTTGACGTATATTTTGAGTACAGGCATATTTCTTGGGGGAGAGGGGGGATAGTGCATTATTATTTTAAATGAAATAAAGCAAATTCATGAATGAAATTAAATCTGAATTGTAAGGGAAGTTAATTGATTACGAGCAGAACCTTTTTGGCCGAAAATTTAACGGGGATTACTCTTTGGAACGAGCTATTACTTCACTGCTGGAAAGCCGTATGGTATAATTTTCGCTCTATTATATCATCGGGTTGTCTTTCGATCTTCGACTTACCGCCCAGGTTTTTACTTTTAATTTATACATTTATGTAAAATTGTAGTAATAAAAGCACTTTTACATATTTGTGTAATATTAAATGTGTAAAAGCCGCCGGGCGGTTGCTTACGGATCCTCAGAAGCACACCGTGTCTCGTCATAGCAATAGAAATTTAAAGAAGGATTGTTCTGGTACGTTAGCTCAATTTGATAAGTCAATCGCCCGGCAAGTGGGAGATCCGGGTTCGAGTTCCGGCTACGGCAGACCGTTTCTCTTTTCTTTTCTTCGTCTGAATGTCGTAGAGCTGCCTTTTTACCGAGGGACTTCCACTGCCAACGAGCCATCATTCAAGTGTCAATCTAACTTCAACACGGGTTCTCATTTATCATCTTGCTTATTGCTCCAAATTTTAACTTCAAATAATCTCCTTAATCATACGTTGATTTTCCAAAGAGTGTTTTAGAGATATTTTGACTACTCAAGGTGAAATATCATCTGATATTCAACTCCCAAATAAAAACTACAATTGTCCACTCTTACTTTTCACTTCACATACTTTGCTTATAGACTCAAAAGATTCAAATTATAATTATAATAATAAAAAAAGTTATTGTGGCTCTCAATACTTTGAGATTCTTGCACATGTGACTCGTGGAGGCATGAAGTTTGGCCACCCTTGGAATAGATGCTTATATTATAGCCATAACTGCATACTTTCTCCAACTTCCGAATGATTGCCAGGGACATGAATTTTTTAACAAAATAATTTTTCCGTCTTACTCTAGAAAGATAAGTTACTTAAAATCACAACTTCCGCTTCTTTCATGGAATTTCACAATGTTACTCGTCTTAATAAATTACAAACAATTGCGGTTACCAAAAAAATATTCTTCCCGCGACCACGACCTTACAATTTCTACATCTACAAATGTAACCTGCGAGATGCCTTTCGGTGTGTGGCAGCTTAATCCATAATGCAAACGAATACAAAAAACATGACATAAATACACTTGAGAAGTGGTAGAAAAAATACGTGAACGCAAACCCTTCCAAGAAAATGGGCTATTCCACGAAGATTCGTAAGAAGTTTTTTCTTAAGATTTGTAAAATGGTCAATGATCTAATCTTTTGGGCTGAGTTGACAATTTGGGAATTTTTGGAGTTTACGCAAAATTTGGCAAGCATGGATCATTTAAAAGGGTCATAACTTAAAAAAAAAACACAGATTGAAGATTCTTTCACTTACGAGGGTGATCTGGAAAGTTTCCGACCCCAGGTATTTCAGAAACCTTCAGAAAATTTTAAGAAATTTTCAGAAAACATGTCGAGAAATGGCGAAATGTCGGAAACTTTTCAGACCACCCATGTATTAAAATGGATTGGGTGGATATTTATTTAAATATTCGTATCATTTATAAATGTTGCTTGAATTTACAATCAATTATAAAATCCAACATTCAACCAATATTTGGCATACATGTATGACTAGATTTGGGTATTGTTTCACCAGTCGGTGATG
Organism: Pachydiplax longipennis; assembly: GCA_036926295.1. Taxonomy (NCBI): domain Eukaryota; kingdom Metazoa; phylum Arthropoda; class Insecta; order Odonata; family Libellulidae; genus Pachydiplax; species Pachydiplax longipennis. Next base: position 12,147,224 of record JAVFKF010000010.1, on the reverse strand, counting down.
TAACTTCGAAGTTAGCCGTAAATTAAAATATTTGGAAGGAAACCACAATATTTTTAAATTTATGGTGGACAGGACGTATTTTTAGACTTATATACATTATATATCAGCTTTAGTTTTCATCGCAATAGAACAATCAAATTTTACAGAAGAAAATTATAGAATCACAAAATTGTAAGTCATGCCATATGAAGCCTTCTTAGGTACAAAATGTTACAGACCTTTTTTCATCAACAGACATGCAACAATTACCTATGGAGTCCTCGAACGGTATTCACAATGAGTAGTGTCGTTATAATCAGCAGCAAGAATCAGTACGCGCGAAGGGTAACATTGATGGCACGAGTATCTTGGAAGCGCGTTACATAAAATGTACCCACACCACTGGTTACGTAATTGTTGACCGTGAGAAATCCAGGGTTTTAATGTATCAAACCGTAGGGATAACCTTATATGTACGTTATTTTAAGGTTGCGTATGCGATTTTTTCCCGAGAGATGACGATAAAACTATCGTGAAAATTTCATTTTCGTGGTACACTAACATCCCAAATTTATTTTTAATGGCTTCTTAAAATTTAAAATCTCGAATACCAGTCATAGCAAAAATTCTGAGGTACAAGGATCAACTGAAAAATGACACAACAAAAAAATTATGATAGAGAAATCACTTTCAGGGTTTCTTTCACTTTTTTTACGTTAAGTTCTCTCTCATCGATGAGTATGTTTTGAGAAAATTATCCAGCATCAGAAACATTATTTTTCAAAAACCCCAACACGCCATTCTAGAGCAAGATTGCGGAAAATGTAAAATTTAGAGAATTTTTATATAGAGATATGTTCGAGAAGAGAAATAATTATTCGGGTGGAACTGACATTGAATCTTTTTTCGGGTGATATTGAAATTTAAGCGTTTCCTCTTCCTTCAAACCCATCATCAAAATTTAACAAAAACTTGATGGACAGTAAAAATAAATCATAATGAGATCAAGGACGAAACTTAAGAGGGCGATAACCATCCCTCAAATTTTCTCAGCCTCTTCTTGACCTTTCGATCTACCCGTATGTATTAAGTATAGATTCATAGTCTAAAATCTTCCATGTATAATCAAGTTTGTTATTCCTCTATATACACATTTCTCTTCCTTACACTCTGTGCAGGTCGTTGTCTAATAGTGTAAAATAAATGTTTGATTTTGTACCATAGCACAGCCCCCCACTATTTTCAATGACTCATCTTGCTTCCCCAACGACAGAAACTAGTTACGTTCCTGAATGAAATACATGTTAGATGTGGAAGAGAGGTGGGTTGAGTCATAATAACCTAAGTAAAATGTTATGAAAATAATATCCCCTCCAAGAATACATGTAAAATGAATGGAAGAATATAAAACTTGCATAAACTGATACATCAGGGTTGGTGAACCTTTTTCCATCGGAAGGCCATATTTAGCAATCTGTCTCACAAGAAAGGCCATTTGTGAACCCATCAAGTCACTCTTCTGTTGCGCATTGCTTACATTCAAATTGTTAAGCATCGAAATCTTATAAGTATCTATACAAATAAATTCTTCTTATTTCTTCTATGACTTTTTTGATTTTGTTTCTGTTGCTTATACCTGTTATATCATCACTTGAAATGGCTTTTTTCCACTGTAAGTGATAAATAAACATTCAAATACGAAATAATGAATTCATTCGCCGAGTAAACTGAAAGATTTTCCGCTTTATCTTCCACGTGGTGTCATTGGCAAGATTTGAAAACGAAACCACAAAAATATGATTATTTTTTCGGGCAGAAACTTCAGGACCGCAATGATCGCCCCAAAAAGGTCACATATGCCGTGAAGGCTGTTGGTTCCCCACCTTTGCCATACATAGTAATGAATAAAGTAATCAGAAATTCAAAATTTTTAAAGCATGACGATCTACGAATGATGATTAAAACCAAAACATAATTACAGTTATAACAAACGCTGTACACTTGAAGTAAGTACTATACTATAGAAGAGTATGAAGTATCACGACGTTTACTTCAGCCAATTCAAATAAAATGACGTAATAACAATAAAAACTGAAGGAAAATTTTTAATCAACAGTCCATTTAGTATACATTTATTAAGGTCAATCGGAGAAAATGAGTACGCATGCAAGAATATAGTAATGAGAAAAAGATTCAAAAAGGTAAAATACCGAAAACGAAACATAACATTGTTATCTAAATTAAATTCTTGCTTCGTGCCAGGACAATCAAAAGTGAAAGATAAATTCGGGATATTAAGATCGTAGTTTCAAGCATCATTGATGATGGTGGCTCAGATAAAATATCACCATCAATTATAAATCCTCGTAAATGACTTCCTTCATTATGAATTTATTAACGCAGCCGTGAAAAACACCCAAATTCTTCTCTTTGATTGACATCGGAAACGTTCAACGGAAATGGCACGTTAAAATTACATAACGATCCTGCATTCTTTCGAAGAGTTACGTAACATACCCGAGGAGGCAAATGAAGCCAAATTATCGAGAAAACCCCCACGAGATAACCGACCAGCGAGCAAACACTGGCCTGGGTGGGGAACCGCTCGGACCGCCCAAATCCAAGTGGTACAGAACCGCTGAAAAATCCCTGATTCTTAAAAATTTGAGTGATTGAATCATACATCAGTCCATTAAATTTAATTGCGGATTGTTTACAAAAGAGAGATGACGTCGAATGAGAATATTTTTCCGGGTAAACCGGGCAAAATTTGAGTAGATATTTCCCCTTTGCCTTCAGACATCTCTCCGGAATTTTTGAGGCTTTCGTGGGATATTGAGTTACAGGGTATAGAAATGATTTACAGCGGATGAGACAGCTCGGGAAGTGGACAGTCGGCGTCTTACGTAAGCCTCCCCTCAAACTTCACCGTAGATAGTACTCGAGGTCTTCGTTGATGAGACAGGTTGCAACGACCCAAGGGTTACATAAAGCTTCTTTTGCCCACGTGCGGGAGCCCTATCCTGGAATCTACACTGACCTTGAGTAAGCAACCACCGAAGTATCTGTTTTTCATTCATTAGAAGGAATTTGATGTCGACTTTGGCGCTGAATACGATAGTAGGAACTTCACGGCATGTTTTATTCCGCAATGATTACTTACGTGTATAGAAGTGGGAAATACTTCCTTAATACCCGAATACGTAACATTTTCGGTCTAAACATTGCAAAAATATCGCAATAAAGAATTAATGTGGCATTAAAGCATGTGTAGAAGATAAGGGAATGAAGTTGCGCTACAGCTGATATAGAATACATTTTCAACGTGTTAAGCCCCAAAACTTAACATTATTCTTATATAACGACTGATCTCACATTACATTTTATTATAAATTAATAAAAATTTTCTCATCATGGGGCGTCACCGATGCTGCATATAATAACTATTATAACTATTATATTTAATTAACGATATAAATAATTATATTTGATTCGCTACTAGCAGCCACAGTGTATCAATAAAGGAAAGTGACAGTGTGCATTACAGTTTCCGAAGAGATAGACAAATATATTTTTAAAGGTGAAAAATTTATTGCAATGAAAAATCTTGAAAAGGCATAACTTAAGCATACTATAAATGTAGCGGGTGTCGAATTATACGATTTTCTTCGAATAAAAATATCTTTATGACAACTGTTTAATCTAAAAATCAACATCACTATGAATTATGGAATAGAACTTCACTGATATTTAAAAGCAATAAATAACACTTAAACCAAAATACATACCATTCCATATGCCAAATTTTTACATTTAGTGGCCACAACGAATAAAAAAATTTTAACTATGCATTGGCTGCATCTATTTTGCCTTTTACGTTATCAAGAAAATGTGGGAAGGAAGTTTCAAAAAATTATTGAAAGAAACGAGATAAGGATGGACTTTCTCTGACACGGAAATAAATTACTCAATGAGTAATGTAATCAATATAAAAGTAAAGTTCGACCACAAATGGATCAATCTTTATATCAAATAACAGCTTAACGAGTCCATGAACTAATTTCACAACGTAAGAGAGATCTGCGAAATGGTATCGTTTCGATCTTTTCTTGCTTATTCTTTTGCAATCAGAAGCTTATGTCCACAGTTGAATCTTTTTGCTAGTTCCATACGTAGATTCTTCAACTTTTGTTGGTCTGACATGGATTTGAAAACATTATTTTAATGGCATCATTATTAAGGAAGACTTCAACGAGTGAAACGAAAATTGATTAAAAGCAGTTGTAGTGAATAATATTTATTTTTACGTATTTCAAATGTATTTCGATCGTTTCCTTGTCTATCGATTGCAAAATGTTTCGGGCGGGCAATTTCAAATTCAGCTATCGGACGGTCCTTTCAGATTTCCTTTCACTTCAAAGAATTTTAAGCAATAAGTAATAGAGCATCCGCGTATGCAGTTGAAATAAATATTTTGCTGGAAATAAAAAGATAAACATATTCCTATTGATTTGGAGCTTATTAGAAACGTATCCATAAAAAAATGAGCGTACGTTAAATGGGGTGAAACCGGTATAAATGAACGCAAAATTAAAAAGTCAAAGTTGCTGTTGTCGGTCATGTTCCCTCACAAATAATGACTCTATTAGTACTCTTACACGAATTCGAATAATAATTCCATCGTAATAGGAATCAATATGATGTCTATTCTATCTCAACATAATAACCATCGAGGAAACTCAACTGCGAGTTATTTCACATCCATATAGATAGTAAACATCATCATTCACTCACCAACCCACCACCAACAATTGCTACAGTTAATGGCTCCCCTTCCTTCGTCATTTTCGGCAGATAATCGGTGATTCCTCTCACTGCAAATGCCACAACCTGCTGTCACAGCTCACTAAATCGAACTCATATTTCTTCTCGGACGCCTAGCCTTCGTCGTCTCTCAGAAGAGGAGCAGAAGGGTCTGCGCATGCGCGAGGATGTCTTCTGAGATCTAAACTCACTTTCTTAACGCAAAGAAAACAATACCCTTAGTAGATCAATCCTCGTGTGGTTTAGCGGTGTGAACTTAGCGTACAAGTTGCAAGAAATAGATTGGGATTTTACAGCTTTAAAGCATGCTTCAGCCGGATGGATTCTTCACAGGATACAATCTTGTTACGTAACCATCGAACATCTTGCATCTGTGGTGTTTTCCATCGCTCTTCGGAAAGTTGCGTAAAATAAAAGATAAATACTGTTAAAATGATTATGTTCATAGATGTTATCTATTATTGATATGTTTATTTCGTTGATATTTCAATATTATTATCGTTATTTTTATTACTATTGTTAATCGTCAACAGTCATTTTCTTCATGCTGTATTTTGATATTTTGTTAATAAATAAATAAATACCGTGAACTCTTTTTCTTTAATAAAATGATATCCATGATTGTGCGTTTAAAGGCAAATTTCTGAAATATTCTGCAGAATCGTTACTAATTCAACGCAATAATGACGATAGATCTATTCGATAACTTGCTAATTTAAAACTCGTATGGAACCAAAATGCTGATCTCTTATTTATTGCTCCTGAGACATTTGTCGAAATCTGCTCTTTTGTAACTGTGACAGGAATATGAATTAATCCCTTTCGAATGAAAAACACGAAAATATATCTTCCGGACTTGATTCCAATTGCTCGTGGTGTATTCATCAAAGGTATCTGATGATTCTTTAGATGAAGATGATGAAGTATATTTGAAAGGTATAAAAAACTAAGACACACGATTTTTTCGAGCTATTTTATAATTCTCGTTTCCTTCTTGATTTTAATATCATTATTATATTGATACACTTATTTGGGAATTCCATAACTTAGCATCATGATAGGCATTCTTAATTGGTATTGGTGATAAGCACAAAATGAAATTCTTATATATTATTTATTTCTCTCCGCCTGGACCATCTAAGAAGCTGAGCTCGCTGACCTACTAACTGAGGTTACGCTCCCTGAACTTACTCGGAGAATGAATGTTTATGTTTCCTGCAAGAGCTATATGACCCTTGTTTATAAGGCATCTCATAAATCTGAACTACTGCCACTACTTCTACTTTCTACATCTGGAGCTAAAATGGAAATTCTGCTTTCCTGATAAATATACGCGCATATTTTTAGATAATTGAGAGGAAAATCTGCTATTACTATTTATTATGTTTTGTCGAATTCTAATGACTTTGGCCACATAAATGAAAAAGTATTAGTAAAGTAACTGGGATTAGAACTAAAACGATGATTTAAGCTCTTTTTAAAACTAAAAGCCAAATACTCATCAATATTATAAACATCATGGTGCCACTACTATGAGTCTATTACGTATGCGTCCTTTATCACACACATTTACGACGCAGAGTGACCTTTGGTCTATGCACACCACCTTATCGAATCGAAAATAAATCTCATAGACGCTTTCAAGTTATTTTTCCAGAATATGCAGGGTGATCAGCTGAATCTTGAGTGAATCTCATTTAAATAATGATCACATACATATTAAAAAATTGATCTTACAAAAACGTGGAAATAATTGAATTTTATAATCTTGCCTAGTTAAAGAAAAATACGAGACTTCTTTAATGAAGAATAATTTTCTTCGACGAAATTTGTCTAGACTATGGAGGAATATTTTTCTTTTAAAAATAACCATTAGGAGATTATATGATTGAAAACGATGGTAATGTACGGTTTCATATCTTTACGTTTTCTTTTTCTCTGCCAGCTTCGCGTGTACCTAAAGCAAATCAATGCCGAAAGAGGGATTAAATTATGAAGAAATAAGAGTGAGTGCAATAAAAATATATGTAGGCTCTGTTAGAGTTATGCATGATCCGGGCCTAGGCTCATGCAAAGTGCCAAAGTAGGCAGTCTATTGGGCTCAGGCCGGGTTTAAGCTCGAGAATAATTCGTGAGGAAAATATTGGCTTCTTAAAAGGCGCTGGTTTCTCACATAGGGGCAGAGGCCTGTTAAAATTGCTACGCAATGCTTAAGCAAAATGCTCAGACTTTGCTCTAAGAAATTCATTTCCAAGGAATATGGCACCTTTCATTTTTACATCCCTTGTTGACGAATACCATGGCAATATCTCCCACGCTTATAATCTGTTTTATAAAATTTTCGTACCTCAAAATATGCTCTTTATTAATAACTTTTTCGCTGTGTGCCAATATACAACGAAATCGCTGTCTTCATGCAGAAATAATCATAATTTATGTGCCGAAATTGTTTATTTTCTTTTACATATATTCGCTATGATTAATTAAAAATAATTTAAGCCTTTTATGACGAGAAATGAATTGAATTCTTCATCAATTTTCGTTTAGCTTGATTTCTAAGATATTTTGAGATTATTGAAGAAGTAAAATAAATGTATGTATTCCAAAATCACAATGACTAGTTCCAGCCAGATTTAAGGAAAGTTCGGGCTCGGATAGGGCGTGAAAACGAGAATTTGTCTCTATCAGGGTTAGATTCGGGCTCAATGAGGAACGGGCTGGGTCTGGATTGAAATTTTCTGCCCATGCAGACCTCTAGCTTCTATACGGCTGTGCGATTTTAGATTCACCTGAAGTATGGCTGGTCTCACTATGAGAGATAGTTCAAAGTAGTGCAACTCGCTTCGCTAGCGGAGATTTTAGGTTTGCTCTAAATTTGCGACTATGACTACTATAAATCCTTCGCGTGGAATTTGCTCCAGATTATATCAGATTACCGACGGAAGATGTTCAAAAACAAATCATCAGTTCAAAAATTTTGGAGTAATGACTTTGTAAATCCAGGAAACAACAAGAACGACCTTTAAGTGGTATCAAAGAGCATTACAAGAAGCAGCTAAAGTAGCATCTAAAGCTGCATATAGTTACTTCTAGTCGTTCTTTCCGTAGATCCTTATAGAAGCTAACAGAGTATATCAGGTGGGGATACTGATGTTAATATACCCCGTGCTGTACACCAAAGGCGGCTCCCGTGGTAGAAATGTAAATATATGTTAACTTAATGCTAATCAAGGATCGAAAGAAAACATCGCTAATAAAACCGTGACATTCCCGTTAACAAAGGCACTTAGATGGCTCGTGTTAAAAATCATATTTCCCTCAACTAGTTAATATGAAATATTCTAATCAGTCCTGATACGAGTAGTCGTTTTTCCAGAGGGAATACATGCTTTGGTGATGCTTTTAATTTTTTTGTTATAACAAGTTTTTGGTGAGATAATTTCAACCTATTACTAAACATCAAAGACGGTGGACGTGAAGTTAAGTATATTAAACGTTAATAAGAGTGAGTTACTTGTTTTATCGCAGAAAATGTATTGTCTAAACCCAGGACAACTCGTGAAAAATTAGAAACTTATCAATATGGCGTGATGTTCCTAATATGGAATACTTGCAATTTCCCAATATGGGTTATTCCATATTTGGACTGTATTTGGATCCTGTGTTTTACCTGTTTTTACACAAAATATTTATATTCTAAAAGTGTTTGTAAGAACAGGTTGCACCATACCGTCCAGTGATATATTCAACATATTTTTCGTCAAGTCAACGAAACAGTCGCGAAGGGAATAATTTGAAAGTGTTATCGCGGAAAATATGGTGCCATACGTTATTTAAAACATTTTTTTGATCTTTTAAATGAAAGACTGGAATTCCTTAAGTGTATTAAACCTACGATTTCGGGTTTACTTTGATTCTCATTCCTTTATTTCGTGTTGTACATAAATAATTGGAAAAAGCGCTATAAATTTCAAAATTTCATTATTTTCTTTTGAATCTTGGGCAACTTTTGCATCATTTGCCCACATCAAGTGTTAAAATAATCATAAATTCTAGTATTTTGAAAATATTACTCATGTTTAGGTACATATTATGATTGATTTACGCAGCCAGAAAAGATGTTCTTTACTCACTGCAACTAAATTTTACATCATTTTTCAAGTGAACGCAGTTCATAAGTTATTTTTTTAACTGTTTTAACATTTCATGTTAGGACCCCCTTTACCTTTATATGAAAATGGATTGATATCCAACCTACTTTTAATACCTTAAAAATATTCAATTCATCCATAAATTTCCTTTGTGGTACGATGTCCGAGAGATCAAAGATTAAGGGGATATTTTCTAGATACAATTCTGAGCAAATTAAATGGTCGTCGAAATGCCTTATTTTGTACCCTCGCCTTAATTAAAATTAGAAATGAAACTTCATCTTGGCCAAAAATTTCTTTAGAGATTTTTCGGAATGGATTTGAATAAAAATATTCAATATTTCCTTGGTCGAAACAGATATAGATAGAGGTTTCTACCTCTAAAAAACGGAAATATTTATAAGAATATACATGATATTAATATAATTTTATAATATTAATTTTCGAATTCTTCGGAAGAAATGCCGATGGTAATTTCAGTTCTATGGGACTTCATGCTAAAACTGAGGGGAGTAAATTCGTGAGACTGCTCATATACACAAATATTCTGTTGAATTTGTTTGCCGAAGGGCTCTCAATGCTATTAGAACGTCTCTGCTAATAGCCGTAGACGATATAGCTAATGACATTGTCTTAATACGTATAACGACATGAATTTACATCTTATCTGAGCATGAAAATATTGCTACGGCTGACACTGATAAAAATCAACGATTTTAGTTTTAAAATGATAGATTCTAAAGATTAAGGATTAACTATCGTTGAAGATATATAGCATAGCAATATTTATCGAAGATTCGAGATAGGAGAAATTCTTTATTTTTTCTCTTAAGAAATTATTATCTTTAGAATCTGTTATTTTTGGAATTGAAATCGTCTACCCCGATTTCAACACATATTCAAAATGTACAAGTTTTACTCGTACGCCTACATCGATGTATGTACACATTTTTTAATGTATATATTTGTGATTAAATTTGCAATAAATTTCTATTTTCGAATTCTTGATTCATTTTGATAGTGAGATGAATATACTTCGAAAGAATAGCTGCGTTAACAGTATGAAAGGGGTGTTTTACGTGGGTGTTGACGTGTACACAGGATGGACGGAGTCGAGTGACGAAGGTGGAGTTACAAAAGAGAAAGAAAATCTGAGAAGAAGCTGAATGTGATGAATGGGATCTTGAGAAGAAGTGAGTAAAATATTGTAAAGTGCAAAGGGTATGAATGAAAATAAGTATGGGTATGTTCAGGAGAGGATATAAAGAATAGAAGACACCATTGCTTGCTTTTATTTATTTTTATTTATTTATTTTACACTTTTGCGGGGGGGGGCTAGACCAGTATAGCCTTTCTTCCACCCAACATTTACAAATACTACATAAAATGTTTAAAATAAACTCAAGATTATGAACTATAGTTAGCTTACATCTAATTACAAACGAAGTTGAACAAAAAAATAAAATAAATAATAACTAAAAATTCTCCATTGTTAGAGACTTGCTTAATTTCGGAACACCAAGATATGGATACGTATATTTGTTTGCATTTTATGCCACTTTGCAGATTACTCGTGGATCTTTATTTCTTAGATTTGCAATCGATTTCTGTTCTTCGGAAGCCGCAGTAGCAACATTCTAGAATTTCGTTTTAAAATTTTTCGTCTTCTTAGACTGAAATTCAGACCAAATTTTATACATAAGGAATGGTATACTACAGAAAATACGAGATAATTAGGAAAGATGGACGAGCTGTATTTAATTTTTTTCCGCTATCCTTTTGCTTCGAAGTGATAACGATGAGGTGGAATGTAATGAAAATGCATTTCATTTAAATCTAAATTCTAATAATATATTCTTCAGTTTCGTCATTCATAGTTCGTTCTCGAAGTACGACAGTAACATGCAGAGCAGAGGCAAATATTCAGATAAATAAGTTGAAAGAGGCTATGGAAGATTATCAAGAATTAAACAGACCAAGTAAAAATAAATTCCTCGAAGACTGGGTAAACATTTTTCTTACGAACTGTACGTAGGAAATCCTTAGGTGTACTAAAATCTCCCAAGGTTGAAAAGATAGACCCGCATAGTTTTACGAAGAAATTTGTACAAGTAATGATGGTTGGGAAGATCTTTGAGTGAATTTGGAGTCTAAGAATCAAAAAGAAATTATATAATATAGTTAAATATGGTCAGGGATAGCTGATAGGGAGAGAATAAATAAATGTGGAGAATGATGGCTAAACTTCGTCCAACCTCATGATGAGATCACGTAAAAATTAGTCACCAATTTATTGACGAAGGACAGGAGTTGGCTATGAATTACGCAGTACTATCCCTTGTACTCCTAACCTAACTATATTACGTAATAAAACAACGTAAAATCACTGTTGAAAATATGAAATATAATTAAGTCAGAAATGCGACAAACGGAAGAAAAATCTACACCACAAGCAGTTTACGAACGCCAATTTTTTGCAACAATAGCATTCATTTTAAACTTTCTACGGGAAAGCAACATACATAGTGACTTTTTTTGGCGAAATTGGGACTTCTGAGTCCCATCTTCCATTTAACCAAAAAATTACATAGTATAAAAAATAGAATTGAAATAATAAAAATTATAATGCATATCTATAAAGAATTATAAAAAATACAAAAAAAAATAAAAAACACAACATCATTAGAAATACTTCACGATAACCCGTAAATATTTAACTAATAAGAGCAATAATTATTTGCACATCGCCCGTTTTATAGTCTTATAGTTATCATATACCTATAGAGGGTATATTTTTATTTGTTTAATTGCTTTTACTGAAAATGTTTCGGGGGTCCCGGATAGCCAAATTGGCTACGCGTTCGACTTCGATAAAAACGGTCCCGGGTTCGATTCCCGGTGAAAGCCCACGTGCGAAATTACCTCGGCCGTTGAAGCACTTCTAACAATACTTTAACTAAAATATGATAATACTGTATCCATTAAAACATTTACTTTTAACTATCTTGAATATTTTACTCTCCGCTCTTGGTTTCTGTTATAAATGACGACACTATCATGACAGAACCATTTAAGCTAATCGCGGATATTTAAATGGAGATTTTACTGTATTTTAATTATAAACTGAATGTCGCATTTAAATAACTTGATGACTTCACGGGAGAATTTCAAGACTAATTGAAGATGAATTTTTATTCACTGGTCCTTTCATATACGACTTATATTACTTGTTGTATTTGTAATTATAGATATGCTACTCTCCTTCCTCTAAGTTATTTTTTATTTCTTTTTACTTTATACACTATACTCTATATGTTTATGTCATTATATACTATACTTTGTCTTTATACTCATGAAAATATTTGCTAAACCTTGTGCTACATACATATGCATTTTTGTAAAGGATTTCCCTTATAAGATAAATAAACAAAAACATTTTCACGTTAGAAGAAACTATTGTCCGTTTTTCACGTTAGAAGAAACTATTAATAGTTTGGATGGACTGATAGCTCAATGCCGCGAAATAGTCTTTTTCGTCGGAGGAAAGACTGACGCGTAGAAACTCAGCACAGATTGTAAAGATAAGCCGATAGTTGTATCCGAGGCATACAATGCAAATTCGACGTAAGGTTTAAGACTATTCCCACATAAGCGTACGCCAGTTACTTTTTTGGGTCAGATAGCAAATGCTGATGAAACGCGCGCCGGTACAGAAATATAACTGCGTTTTATCAGTATTTTCAATACCTCCACCATTTACGAAAGAGGGGCAAAATCAATTGCTGTAAAAACCGCAGGAGATAAAAAAATCACAAGTTACAGCAATTTATTTACAACGTATGCACAACTGTATTTGCTGTTGGAAGAAAATAACCTTCGTGTGACTTTTAAAGAAATAACTTCCAAAAGAGAAGTTGCTAACTTGGATTGTATTCAAATACAAGAAACCGGATGAATGACTCAAGAACTGATGAATTCTTGGTCAGACGGAAAATGAACTGGCTGGAACTTCATTGAAGCGCAGAGGTATGTTGACTATTGATTCTTTGATAATGGTGAATGAACAGGATCATCAATAGTGTGTGACCATGATGGAGGTGATTATAACACACTCATATGCCTGCCTTTCTACGCATTTGTCATCTTTAAATCTAAAATATGTAACATTGGTTTCCAAAGTTACTTTTTATTTCAGATTTCCTAATATCTAAATGACTTTTGTCTAGATGCAAATGAGTTACTAATCTCCATCTCATGATCGAATGAAGACCATCTGATCCACCTGATATGAAGAAATTTAAATTTTTTAAAATAGTTATAATAAGAATGCAGGCAAGCAAATTACACCCAATTATGAAGTATTCTGTGCATCATCAATGTAATTATACACCTATTACTTTATTAAATACTTATTTTAGGTTTTTTAATATTATAATGGGATTTTTGTTTGAATTTCCACGAAAGTTGATGGAAATAACCTGATCTGAAGTGCTTAGAAAGTAGGATCATCTTATTTTCAAGGAATCTTATCATCAGGTACCTACATATGGTATATTTAAAATTCTTTTTTGTTGTACATACTTTGCTTTCATGTTGTTTGCTATTTGTTCATGTTAATTATTATTGCTAGGATTCAAAATAATTGGCCACTTCTAGCTGTTTTTGAATGTTAACAAATTGATAAATATTCAGAGTAAAATCAATCTTAATAGCCTTATTAGGACCTTTTTCAACTACAAGTACTAGTTGACCTATTCAGAGGTACTGGCCAATCAATACTGCTCCACTCCACCCAAGACATGTTTATGATTTTTATGTTGGTTAATGATATAGATGGAACTATTATCATTATCACTGGTGGTTCTGTAAGTAGAATGTTTTCCAAGCATTCATCAAATCATAAACTGCAATGGTGATTTTCAGATCCATCATCTTCCAGTAATCTGATTATAGCAGGCAATTATTACAAAATAATGCACCTATATGTCTTGAAAGTAATGCTTGCTACAACATTTTCTTTGTTCCTGATTTGAATCTTCTTCTACTGATGTAAGACGTTTAAAGGAGAGTTGAATCAAATAAATAAATGAATCCTGCAAAGAAAGTATACTTAATGTAATACAATGATATTAAATTAAATAATGACAATGATAATAAAAATATACTAATTTAAAAATAGTTAAAATTTATATTTTCTGAATTTGACAAGACTGGCAGACTACTTGCAAATGCATATAGCAACATATTTAAAAATTGAATATGAAAGCAATAATTAGGTGCAATGCACTGTGCAACATGAGAAAGATCAAATATTGGGTGATAGATTGAAAGTATCAGGTTTACATGTCCCAATTTCAGTCCTTTTAGATTTGATGAGCTCACAAAGGAGTTATGTGACACCTATGGATGTCTCTGGAAGCAATTAAAATATGAAGGAATATTGAATAATACACTAATTATTGATTTTAAATGTTATCATCATCTGTTTGATTTATAGTTTAAATGAACAAATTTATAGACAATAGCATGTGTAATATATAAGATAAAACAGTTTCAGATTTTAATATTTTTAAGGGTGCAAGGAAAAATAATTCTTTATACAAGGAAAAGATTCAAGGTGACTAAATACAGGGCCTGCACCAAGGAAAAACTTATGTCATTTCGCAAGGTTATTCTTTAGGAATTCTCAATTCATTAAAGAATATCAATTCTTCATAATAATATGCTGATCATACTGACTGTATGCAAATGATTTATCTACTGATGGTTCCTTTGCTTGGCTACCTTACTTTCTGGTTAATTAAAATTTAGACTGATTGAAATACCATAGAAAACTAGATCTTTCGTTCATATTTTTCTCTATAAGCTCTATTACTTATCAATGTCAAATATGGTGTCACGTGATAAAATGGGATGACAGACAGTTACAGCAAAATTTCCAATCTCAAAATTTATAGAATGATATGATGATTTAAAATTTTCATAAAGTATGAACTACTATCAACTGATACATTTATTGGTGTAATTTTATATTATGAGCTACCAAAATGGTTTTTGTACCATGAACAATAATTAAAAGGAAAAAACTGGTCAAAATTAAACTTAATGTAATAGAATTTTAACTCCAAACTTTTTTATATGCCTTAGTATGTAAATTTATTAATATTTGTAGTCACTCATGTAGCTTTTAAAATATGGATCTAATCTAATATATTGAAGTGAAATTTGAAAAGATAGCTGAAGTGAATAATTTCCAATTTGTTCAATTAAGTTTACATAAGTAGTGTGTGCATATAACATACAATATCAGCCCTAAACTTAAGGAAGATATTGTTAAACCTAAGTAAGATGGGAATTAAATATTCCAAAATAAATTGTAGAATACAAACCACCGATCAGATCTTTTATCAATGAGAAAATGGTTGATCTTTGCACATAAGGGAATGCAACCAGGAAAAATCAGGCCTGTTCTATTATCAATGAGAAAGCATTTACATTAAGTTCCATGAAAATATTGTATAATATCTAACAAATTGGGATACTTGAGCTTAAAGAGTCCTTTGTTCTTGTTCATAAACTGAGAGTCAAATATACTCCTCTACTACAAGTATGTTTTATTTGCTTGATTTGCCAATGAACTACAACTTTATAAGTTAAATCTGTAGAATGAAAAATCCGTGGTTATGGTATTAATCTTTAGGTAAGCTGACGCCCATTAGGAACAAAGGCATACAAAAAAATCAATTCATTAATGATATCAGCCAATAAAAATCATGCTATCTAAATAATTTTAGAAAAAATATATTATATGAGGGATAGTAATATTACTTGCTACCAAATATCATCGCAAAAATGTATTTTCCCCACATAACAATTAAATAAATATGGATTCACAACTGATAGATTTATGGTGCAAGGATAAGCTAGAAATTTAGAAAGGAACCTAAGGGGAATAAGAAGGAACATTAAAAATGGTATGAAATCCTGAAATCATGATTATAACACAAAACATGAAGAAATTTTAATGCTCATTCATTTGGTACAAATGTGGTTTTCTCATTTCATGGATAAACATTTTTCTACAAAAGGAAATTTTTTTCCAATGACATATGAACATGATCAAATACATCTTGGGAGTGAACAATTGAGAAATTAAATTTTTAAGAAACATTTTCCATTCGTAGAAAGTAAGAATGGCAATACATTTTCGACATTCTATTTTCACAAAGAACAATAATATTTACTAATAGTATAAAGCTGACAATTTTAAATTAGCACTAATGCCAAAAATTTTCAAACATGAGTACACTATTTAATGAATGAGCTCCATGTAATCATACACCTAAATTATTGACTCATGGAACAAGAACTAATAATTCCATGATTAGTGAAACTGATGTTAGGAATATATGTTTTGGTGGCTGTTAACTGTTATCACAGCATAAAGTTAGCACATTATCACATTTTTAAGTGTACACATACAAAAAGCTACCTTTCTTATCCTAAAATTATTGCCGCAATAAATTTCTTTTAAGTTTCATACCAAACATGAAAATGAAAAAGACTTACTTACTTTACCATGCTCACTTAAATGAATTTATAGATATAAATTACCATCTTGCACGAGGAAAATATATGTATGTATTTTCCATTTCAAACGGGAGGGAAAATGATGTATACATCTAAATCCAAAAATCACAAACTGAAAAAACAGACCCAGTAAAGTAATCTGAACAAGAGACACTATCAATAAATTAAATTCCATTCAGCCATTTTCAATACAGTTTAAAAATTTTGCATCCCCATATATTTTACATATTTGTTTTACCAATCTCTATGAACTTTAATTTCATTGGGGAACAGAAGACCTGTATATACACATTAACAGGGAAAGACATGATTCTTATACATATCAAATACCTGAGTCGACAAGATAGTTGGTAAATAGACACCACTTAAGAAAAGATAGAGAAGGCTACTAAAAGATTCTTGAAGAAATATTCACCCTTTAAAAACATTCTAAATACTGCTTCCAAGAATACATGAAAACTAGACATTATAAATAAACACATACCAATTATACATGAATTTGTATGCATACATATGTTTCCCTCAAACAAGACATATCACTCTATAACACTGAGCAATGTACGATGAAAATACAGAGGTCTATAAAAGAGAATTCACAGCAAGTGTTCCTATCAGCAACTTGTGATGTTTTTCCAGAAGCACTAATAAAATGTCTAGTCGTGACACTACATGTCAAGACTAGATCCTCAAAAGAGTTACCACAAAGATTGTTGAAGAAAAGCTTAAAGAGGTATAGTATGATAGAATCTTTAACATAAAAATAACAATATAAGTTTTAAATTCTTTCATAAGTTAATCAACAATGACATATTAATGAATCACTTAATGTTCACGACAAAGATGGTTTTCTCCTTAAGAAAGATGTAATGAGATCCAGAATTGAATATTATATAATTATACCTTTTTGATGCACTATTTGAATGTACAAGGAAATGATCTTTCCTTAGTATATATTCATATTTTTAGATAAAAACATAACCTTTGAGGGTACTGTTTGGTCAAGGAGACCACAATTTTTACCAGAACTGAATTCCTTACTTTCCCCTAAACAATGGTCTTTAGCCAAATTTACTATTATAATGATATTTATGTTAAATAATCATGGTAAAAGTACACCTACTGACATTTTTCTAAAGCATTACCAGATTCAAAATTATATATTTATGTATATATATTTATCTTACAGCCTAGATAAAGAACAGATTCATATATATCTTTCAATGATCATATTTCATAAATAATTTCATTTATGCATCGCTAATGTTCTTTTGATAAAGCCTTTCTTATTTATGTAACAAAAAATATATATACTTTAAATTTAGCACTAAAAATTAAAATGCATGAGTTGCTGCAGGAGTATGGCTCACAACTATGAGCCAAACTACTTTCACCATATGCAAAAGGCAACAAATTCTGAATAGTCAACTGTTTAAAATAGAATACATCCTAATTAGTAGTAATGTTATTAATTTTTCCAATTCCAAACACCAGTATTGGGAATGATCAGACAAAACTTGCGATCAAAGTTAAAAATATCTAGATTGACACAATTTACATACATTAATATGTACCTTGATATCACTGTGACATTAAGACCAAATGCTTTAGCTACTTTAACTCCATGTTATACATAATCATTAAAACAAATACATCAATTGAAAATAAATGTTACCTTTCAGTATTGGACGAAAGATCGTAAATTATTTTGTCAACTCCCTATCGTATAAATCAAGGATTACATTTTAAATGACTATTCTAAGTATTATCAACAGAATTTGAGAGTCCACCTAATGGTGTTCTTGAAGATTGGTTTTTGTGAGCAACATTAACATCAACTTGATCAGTCAATGTTTTAATAATTATAATGAAACATTTTGATCAGCCTATAGGTTAAAAATGATCAAGCATAGATTTTGGTAATTTAAAACAATCATTTATATCTGATGGCATGAGTCAGTAATTAATGAATCAGATATTAATAACATCTTCAAATATTGATCATTAAGGATGGCATATAACTGGTGATGTAAGATTGGGACAATGATACTAGAGCAAGAATGCATGACCTTCACAAAACGTTCCTCTATGCCAAATCATTTACAAAATTCTTGTATGCTGGAATATCTTAGTTTTGATAATAAAAGCAAGTACTTCATTTCTTTCTGTTATTTAAACTATTCCCTGAACTTCACTTTAGACTAGAAAGTTTGGCAGAATTTGCAACCTAATTTTCATTTCCATGTTTGTATTGCTTTTGTCTTTACCTAAAATGTTTGAAATTTAAAGCCATATTGAAATTTTTGTTATATTAATTACAATCAATCCAAACAAGTTTTTATGGAATAAAAAATTCAGCACAATGTAATCAAAAAGATCATATAAATCACAATCATAAGATTGCTGTCTTTAATGGTCCCTAATAGAAGAAGCGATGTTAATATTCTAACTTTGTACATCATCTAATTGTTAGAGGGCACTTCACTTTTGAAAAATATTTTTATGATGAATCCATGTTAACTTATTAACAGATAACTTCAGTCATAAATGAAAAATATAACGTCAGGATGAATTTTATGGTTGAAAATTTATAAAGTTATTTGCAACTGTACCGCCAAAAAAGTTTCAAAACTCAAGAAAAGATAGCACAGCTAAGTTCATGCCTGATAACTCTTATTCATTTTCCTATGGATATGAAATCACTTATGATAATTATCCTCCTGGAAGTAAATATCACTTACTTTTAAGGAGAGAAAATCTTACTTTTCATCATATCCTTAACCTATCAACATGTATCTATGAATATGCATGTAAAATATGATAAATAAAACACTAAGTAACATAAAAATCATTTTAAGTTTGATTCTGGAGATTTCAATCAAATCTCAAGGAAGTAAGTATCATTCCCATCTATGGAAATTGCTTTTTCTTTGTTCTTCAATTTGTTTTTGGTACTCACAAGGATGATCCACAGAAATAAGTTTTCACTCTCAATGATATACCCTCAAATTTCGTATTTCCTTTGGATTCTAGATTTATTTTTAGGTATTTTTTAAAAAATCAATTTGTCATAATCTTATATTAAAAATAGCTTGTTATATTAACACTAAATCATCTCACTCTAATAATTAATGAATGACATATGAGTGTAGTACTCCATGAGCACTATTTACGTGATAAAATGATTTATGTTCTTATTTTCGATTACTTCATCGAAACTCATGCGGAATAACCAATCTAATAGGAGGGAATTTAGTTGAAATACAGTAACCATTTCATACTACCTCCATCAAACAAAATGTATGCACAGAATTTCCAATCAAAACAAATCAGGTTGCTCAAAAATATCAACCTACTTTGCATACATCTAGATGTCATCAATTAAGCCAGAATAGTTGTTCACTTAAAAGGCACTGATTTTTCATGCAGTAACTGCTCTTGGGATGTTAAGTATGGTAGTACAAAAAGTTATGATTAAAATGAATGTATGTGGCCTCCTGATACATGAAACAGCATTGATGAGTAAGGAGGTAGCATGTACGTTACTCCAGCAATTGCACAGCCTGAGTTGACTTGACTGATGAGATAAAAGAATTGGAAATTTGAGTTATTTCTCCAAGTATTTCCCATTAAATTTTGCTTTTATAATACCTCAACTCACTAGATTAATCCAATAAGAAGAGCCTCACAGTATTTCTTCAAGAAGACAAAAAGCAGCAGCTAGTATACAAAGAGATCTTTGACATAAATATAGTGAGCCAAAATCAAATACTATTCATCTTAAATTACAAAACAGACTTCGATAACATAAGATGTAATCATCGGAATAACTGAGATATAATGATCCATCTCAAACAGATGTCACCAATTGAAGTCTGCCTTGTGGATAAAAATGAGGATAACTTAATTTCACCAAGAATATACTAAGTCAAGAGCCGTAGTGAGAACTTAAGTCACCCTTGGCAAAAGAATTCATGGTATGGATCCCTTACAGTGATTCTCCTGATACTTATCAAAGGAATAGTGAATGATTCAGATCTCATCTAATAGAAAGCTACACAGTGTGTTGCATTCTCAAACACACAGCTTAGCAATAAACTTTATCTTGGTTTCACACAGTACAAGAGTTAACAGAACTTCCTTATGCAACCCTAATGAAGCAGCACCCTCTGTATATGAAATGGCTGTCCAGCCCTCATTACGACTCTTCACACAATGAAAAGTAAATGAATACGGTCATGGATCAAAAGTGCCACTGGCATGCATGTTTATGAACTACAGCAAAAGAGGATTAATTTTCTGTTAAGTGACAACTTGGTGTATATAAAATTTCCAAACAAATGAATAAATATTTAATCAATTTTATTAAAGGAACAGCTTAACATATAATAAAATCTGAAATAATTCTATAAATTTCTTTTTGGGAACAGGTCAAACAATTCTGTTATTCAAAAACATGACAAATGCCAATTTTTGAAAATCAAAAAGCACCTTAAATACACATAGTCACAAGGCTGTGTGTGATTAGAGCTTACAATATTTAAATAATTGAATATCTTAATTGATAATCAATCCTGTCAAAGCTGAAAATAAAAATTATACATACAATCTTTCTGAACACTTTCACTATTACATTCCCTGATCTAACAAAATAATACCCCCACCTTCATCAATTAAATTTCAGGCATCCAGTTTCCTTATGTACTTTCTTATTTTTAGAGATGTGTTCTTGATAAAAAACTAATCAACCCCTTACTTTTATTTTAGATCCAGTTAAACTTTCCCAAATGGAGAAAACAGATTCGGAACCACATTATACCATGCAAGTAAATCTAAATATTTTTTAATAGCTCAGTACCATATTTCGTGCGGTACTTTCACACCATACAAATTTCATTTTTTACATTGTTTAGAGTCTATGTCATTGATTTTAACCTATTATATCACGTTATTTTCTGAGTCTTAGAATCTAAAGGAAAGACAATTGTCTACAATTATCAAGATCTTCTTACATAAAACGAATTTTACCTTACAGTCCTAGTTCATTTGCTTGCTTCATTCTTCAACACTGCTACTATCAGCAATTATGTGGTTCCGAAAACACTTCAGTTCAAGACAAGTTTAATCACACACAGTAAAGCAGTCAACCACTACTGTCCCTTTAATTACGAATGGAAATTTGATAAGAATGTCAGCTAAATCAGATTTCTCAAGGAATACTGATGGAAATTTGACACAACTTGACAGGAATTTGGAAAATTCTGAGAAAAGAGATCAATAACACTGTGAAACATCAATAAAGACAATTAAACGCAAACACTGCAAACATATGACTTTCAGGCCTTTCCCATCATGCTCCTCTTGATTTTGATCCTTTCTTTTCTATCTAGGTGATAAGGTATACAATTGAAACATAAGTGACAATTACTTTCTCCTCAGCTTTAGACGTTTTTACTAAAACGTAAAATCAACCTGTTATTGTAACACCAGGCCTGGATTACATTTACACCTCCATTTCACTGGTATCCTTCTGAACTGCCACTTTCACTAGTAATTCATTAGTATGTCAATACAAAACTAGCAAATAAGAGGATCAAGCAGGAATAACTGTAAGGATACAATGTGCAACTTTAACAAAATGAAACTTGGGTCTTATGACAAAGAAATGCCAAAAAAATTGCAACCTTTGGGTTCGTAAAAATAAATAATACAAAAATATACAATATTTAACAAATACAATGAACATTTCAGGTATGTAAAAAGCATAATGTCACGGAAATCCTTTGACTCATGAGCGTGAGAATGCCTTATTCTTAGTGACATAAGGAATAGTAGCTGTTTATATGAATGGTAGCTCTTTCAAATTAGCTGTTATCTAAAATATAATAAGGAATCTGACACCAAAGCAACTTAGTTTTGCTGGGAACACAGCATTGGTGTACTCCACAACATATTTCAATTTATATTAGATTAAACTACAATTAATCAATTAAGGCAATCATAATCTAGTTTTCAAGACCAATAAAGGAGAATAAAATCTGTAATTATCATTTTTATATTAAACAAAGTATATTTAAAAATTTAAGTTCATTTAGTTTCTTTTCTCATCTAAAGTGCAATTCTGAAACTTCAAGCTGTTATAAATATATTTCAGTTCAAGTTTTAACCACTCAGTGAAGCAGTCAACTACTCTATCCCTATAGTTACGTAAGATAAGTTAATAGAATAAAATAAAAACTAGATATCTTAAAGAATTCTAATGAAAATTCAACAAAAACTGATAGAAATTAAAAATGTCTCCTATAAATGGAACCTATTATGTGCAAAACAAAAACAAAGACATTTCTCTGCAACTCAAATACCTGACTTAAACGCCTTTCTGTTCCTGTTCCTCTTCATTTAAACCATTCTTTTCTAAGTGACGAGATACAGAGTTCAATCGTAACTGACATAACTTTCTCCTCAGCTTTAGATGTTTTTACTAAAACGTAAAATCAAACTCTCACTGTAACACCAGGCCTGGATTACAAGCACTCCACTGGTATCTTTCTGAACTGTCACTTTCACTAGTATTTTGTTAGTATGTCAATAGAAAATTGCAAATAGAAGACCAATCAAGAATAGTAATAATAATAATAATAATGATATGCTGTGCAGCTTGAACAAATGAAATTACGTGACAAAAATACCTAGAAGTTTGCAACCTATGGCATGTAAAGATAAATTACCAAATATGAGGCACATTAACACCAATTATAAAAACGTTATTGGTTTTTCACTCACTTCCTCTTACACTGAAATTCTGTTAAAGGAACTTTGAAATTCAGCAAGCAAACGAATGATGTATTTGCAGTCAAGATATCAGCGCCTTTTAGCGACAAGCCATTAAACTGAAATCCAAAACTTCCACAGTAAAAGGCTGGCATTTCTGTGCATTAAGCTTTAACCATGTGTTTCATGCATAAAGATAATGTCTTATCTAGTAACACAAGCTATTCGAGTATCTACACTTTGGAGAGTCTATTTAAAAACCCGTAGTGTATGCCTGTGTTATAACTCCATATCCTGCGCCTCATCTTCACTAAAATCAGACATTGATGATTCACTGTCTGAGGATAGAACTCCTTGCTCCTCCTGGTTACGCAATGCTTCTTCCGTTGCATATTTCTTCACATATTCTGAAATTCAAATACATGGAAGAAGATGAAATACATTTTAGTAGATCTGCCTCATGGTTCTATCAAATAATCTAGAAAGGTAAGATTTATGAATGTGACAGAAGAAACTACCATTGACATTACCTTGAACTTTTTTCTTGTACTCTTCAGGTTTATGCAAAAACATTGCTGCAGCATCTCCATTGAGGGGATCAATTGGATTAGGATAGGTAAGTAGCTGAGGCAAGAATGATTCAAATATGTTCGATAAGTCTGTAAAGATATAAATAGTAGATTTAGAAATAATACAGCTATATCAATTGTAAAATAGAAAATTTAATAGAGATGACTATTAATGCACAATATAGCAATCTTTCTGAAAGCAGAAACTTCATATCAGTGCGGAATATATCAGTTTTGGTCACACATAAGATAAAACAAACAACCAGATCAAGTTTTTTGTATTCAACCAATTTTCTGAGCCAAGTAATTATCTGAGTGTAGTTTAACCCACCATTAAATGCATTCTTTATGCTCTCCCTTCTATGACCAATTGTAAAATACAACAATAAAAATGATTTACAAACAACAAATGAAACTTTGATTTAAGGAAAACTAACAATGATAGCTCAAGGATGAAAAATTTCATGTCAGTCAAGGTGATGAATTCCGTCTTCAGAAAATTAACTACACAGTATTTGAATAAATGCATCAGCTAAGTAATGGCTCAATGAGACTACCTACCATAAATGTTTGAAGGCAAAGACATCACTGGTTCCTTGAAAATGAATCAACTATTATAGTAATAATTTCAGAGCACTTTTAAAAAGTAATAATGAAACTACAAATTAACCAAAAATAGTTTTTAAATTGAGTAATAAGGTCCAGACTGCATAACCTATTAAAACTAATTGCGCTAGAAAATTAAGAAGTAGCAAAAATATTAAATGATAGGCATAATAATTTAAAAGACTTTAAATTATGTATAAAACCAAAGGTAAAGAAAATTATGTGAAGATGTACTAAAAAAGAAGATATTCTGTAAAAAAAAAACATTTCCAAAAACAGTATGTATAATCTTAATTTTCTTAAAAAAATACAAAAGAGATTTTTAGATTTTATTTTCATCTGAAAATCTGCTATTTGATACACTTTTATGCATTTGATAATTTCAATTAAAAAATACCCTTTCAACTGATCTAGATGACACCTAAGTAATGAAAATCAACTTTTTTTTAGAAAGTATGGGCATACATGGAATCAAGCCTAAAAATCACTCCCTAGCTCAATAGAATAATCACCGGAAAGTTAATCATAAAATATATTTCAATAAAAACAGTAAGAAATAGCTGATTCATTGTTCAGCAAATGACATTCCCCCCACTTTCTCTTAAATATAAAACGAAGATAAGTTCTTATATTTTTCCACAACTTTTCAATAAAAACATGCAACTAGGTTTCAATGAGTATTGCATGATAATAGCAATTACTCATTGAGACTTGGCTACATATTTTAAATAAAATAAAATTGTTGTAGAAGAAAGGTAATATCTTCTCCTGATCATACATAATGGATTTTCGAAACACATCACCTATTTCTATAGCTTTTTAACTCTGAAATATTTTGTTGATTGAAATTACAAGATCTTTATAATCTACATTCATCCATATAAACTGTACAAATACTATTATCACTAAAGATCAATAAAGTAGAAGGTCTAGACAGTTGTTTGCACCACATAAAAAATTGCAACAACCATCACAGACTCAACCACTCCATTGTGCTTCATAAATACATATATGAGGTGTGGAATTCCTTTCACAATTAGATTGTTTTTATACCCATATAATAAAGCATCCAAGAAATCACGTCTTGACCTATCCATCTTTCCCAGTTATTTTACATTACATGAAAATTTACATCCTATAATGATATATTTATAACATGAAAGAGTATGTTTATTTAGCATTATGTTATTATTATTATTGTTTGACCCTCTATTAGGCAAGGTTAGGCCCGAGTGGGCCTCTCTATGTTAACAATCATATCAGTACAGAGTGAGAATAAGCGATTTTCTACTACTCAGAAATAGATAGTTTTTGATCATGATAACAACAAGCTTGCCATAAATTTACTTCACAGGAGAATGTTGCAACCCCTTGGCACTTAAGGCTGGGTTTACACGTTCATGCGAGATGCGAGGCGGGAGAGACTCATTTATACATTCACTTCTCATCTCGCCTTGCGTCTCGCCTCACATCTCGCAGTAAGCACTCTGGGAGCAGAGGCAAATCAAAGGGCTTGAAGAGCCCATTTATAACCATCTAGGTTGTATTATGGCCTGTGAACTTTCCATATTTTCCTTCCAAGACGAGTCTTTTGTTTAGTGCCCATGTCCATTTGTCTCTAACTTGTGAACGGAACAGAATGGAGAGTGTGTATAGAGTTGTTTGTGCATGTGTAAACCCACCCTTATAAGTGTACTGTGGTCAGGAGGTTGTTGAACTCCGTTGATCAAACTAGTTAAATGCAGGGATCCACAGACTAAAAATTTTGTATCACAAAAATAAATCAAATTTTTTATGAAATGTTATTATATATAAAAAATATTACAAAATTGCCCAATGGTAGTCAAAGAAAAAAGTCATTGAGATCAGGTTTCGCCAAGGTTGAGAGAAAACTTTAGTACACTACAGAATCATATTGATGTATTCAGTCTGAAGAAGGCCACAGTCATCAATGAGAAAAACTTGGTATGTTTCCACACTATTAAATACTGGTGAAGGGTTCTACTACAGTGTCATCATCAAGTAGATGAAACATAAATGAAGTTGTAAAAATAGAGAAAGAAAGAGAGGGATGGGCAAGAATGTTTGGGGAATATCTTCCTTGACAAGGAGATGAGAGGATGGGTTAGATGTGTTCATTGTTCAGAAAACCATCGACTATTAATAAATCATGATACATTTATAAATAGTGGGGAGGTACTCTAAGATTTGATATGATATTTGATTTGATATGAAGATAATACTTTAAGATTGTATAATTTGGCTACTACATCCTCCCCCTCATAAGAAAAAGTTTAAGATTGTTGAAGATAGTTGTATTGACTGAGAACTTTGTAATTAAATATAATGTGCACTCCCAATAGGAATAATAAATAAATTCATTAGATACATTTATGATTACTACAAGAATAAATGAGTGGTCCTCAACTTACAACTGAGTTATGTTCTCAGAGACCAGTTTCAAGTCAAGTAAGTAGGTCAGAAATAAACTATTAAACTATAAAATGAGTATATATTCAGTTTATTTGTCTATTTTACATCAATTTTTAATGATAATGATGAAATTACATAAACAATATTAAACAACAAAAGTTTGAAAGTTGTGGTGCTTTGGGTTCCTGAGTTTTAAGTAAACAAAAGGGAACAAAAGACAAATTTGGGTTAGTACAAGAGGTCGTAAGTCAGATTGGTCATAAGTTAAAATCCACCATGATTATAAAACTTTTCGAAACATCTAAAATTTCTGTGAAAGTCAAAAAGTTCCTTAGATCCTTAGTTGATTCAAGGTCTTCATAGAAATAAAATATGGTGGAAAATCTAACTTGAATAATGTTTCCATATATAAATAAATGATACAACTTATGATTGACAATATAAACCAATTTCTATCTACAAGCATCACATTTTATGAAACCTGACATGCGGTTATGAGTTCTATTTTCCATGATATGTTTGAGATAACTCTTGGTAAAGAGTCCAACAAACTTATACTCAATAATTAAGGGCATTTATAAATACTTAGCTCAGACAGATTAATTGTAACAAGTTAATTAGGCAGAGTTAATTTTTATAGCACAAATACATTTCAACCACTGCACAACATTGAATGGCTTACCATATAAAGCTGTCCAAGCTTGGTTGATGACATCCA
Organism: Pachydiplax longipennis; assembly: GCA_036926295.1. Classification (NCBI taxonomy): domain Eukaryota; kingdom Metazoa; phylum Arthropoda; class Insecta; order Odonata; family Libellulidae; genus Pachydiplax; species Pachydiplax longipennis. The sequence continues at coordinate 12,119,586 of JAVFKF010000010.1, read as the reverse complement.
GACATACTGTTCCTGAAACTTCGTCAATATTTGGGTGATATACTTTGTTCATAAATCCAATAGATGGAGATTTAAAGGGGTAATGTTCAGGTAAGTGAACTCGGACTTTCCAAATTCCACCTTCATATGGTGCTGTAAAAGATAATATAGAAAATCATACACAATGAAGTTCACTCAAGAAAACGGACCAATATAATAAAATTCATATTTGTATATTTATTAACACTAATTCCATCCAGGAGAGAGTTCCATCCACCAGAGAGTTTTGCCCTAGACATTTCATTCAAAGGTTATTAAAAGGGAAATTGTCCTCCAGGTTTGGTGTTCATACATTTGAAAAGGGTAACTCATTTCATGCATCCGATCATAAAATTAAGTGTGAGCAACACTTACTGAAACCAACACCTATCATAATTTGGGCTAAGCATCTTACTCTCAACCCAATTTTTCATTAATAATAACTTCAGGGAAGAAAGTCTTCCCTTACTGCAAAAGTGGTCCAAGACCTAAAGAAAGGAAAATCTTGAGGTTCACTTCTCCATGATGGAGAGAGAACAAGGTCCTAATAAATGGGTGTCAATGAATGGAACAAGTTTCTCCCGGGATAAAGGGATCCTGTCCACCAAGTGCATATGTCTGCATTGAGGACAGATGAGTGGGTGAAGTAAGGGCACCCTTCTCACCACTTCATCTAGTAGGTAGGAATAGCCACTGAAGGCAGATTAGTCATTGGTTGGCCAACAGCATAGAACACAGAATGCAAGGAGAAATCACTGGATTAAAGACCCATACCAGATATCTAACGCTGAAATAGACTGCTTGATTCATAGATAATCCTGTGAAGAAATTTTCAAAATATGTCAACAATCTAATCTCTAGGTTGGCAATATCCTAATAAATTCACATTTTTAAACTTATAAAATAAAAACAAATAATATTACTAATCAAGAATTGGAACTTAAAATGTGAGATGGCTGCAAGTAATAAATAATTGAAAATATTATAAATAAGGGAGATAGAGCATATAAAATGCATATTAAAGATTTAAGTACTGCAGAAAGGGGAAGAACTAATTTTGGGAAAATACAATATGATATCCCAAAAAGAAGGGGAAAAAGATTAATGATGACTCAAAAGTCTTTGAAAAGAAGCTTTCAATGTATGCAAAAGAGATACACAATGTTAAAGGTTAATGTTAAGAAATGAGAAAGAAATCAAGTGGACATACTATCCATAAAAGAATATCTTCACACTGTGACAGAGATGAACCATACATATCCAAATAGTAGAAGTGTATATTTATAAATATGTAGTAGAAAAGATTAAAATCGATATTATGAGGGACTTGAATAGTGTTGTATAATAAAATAGTTTATTCTCTAATAAAGAAACATTCATCGGGAAAGGGATGAACATTCTCGGAGATGTAAAGCTTGGAAAATAATGATAATGAAAAAGAATAGCTAACTAACTGTGAGCATAATAATTTTTGGATAGAAAATGCAAGTTTTAAATACCGCAAAGGAAAACCTTATCCTTAGAAAAATTATGAGACTTTATCATTTATTAGAATGCATCATAACTAACGAAAGATTCCAGAATAGAACAATAACACTATACCAGTAACATGGACTTCTGAAGACCACAATTCACTAAAAACTAGTGAACAAGTTTTGTACAAGTAGAAAAGACACTAAAATAAATTGGGAGTAGAAAAATGTGATATTTACATTATTTTGTCTTCTCAAATGATATAAGGAATTTGCAAAAAAACATTGAGAAGCAAAAAATGGATATTACTATTTACATATAACAAAGAGTAGATAAAATAAATAAAATATTAAGATTTTGAGAACTGTGGAAGAAATGGAAAAGATCAAATACAAAACATAAAAAGGTATAGAAAATGCAAGAAATCATAAATATAGGAAAGAGAAGAGAAAATGGAAGAATGGCAAAAAATACAGAGACAAGAATTATAAAAAACTAAATAATGAGTTTAAAAGAATGCAAGAGAAGATAGTATGAAACTTCACTATCAGGAAAAAATCAATATAAAAGCAAAACTAGAAAAAAATAAAAAAGAATGCTGCAGTTTCACATGACTTTATAAAAACTGGAAAACCATACATACAATTAAAATTGAAAATTATTAGGGGAGAGAAAATGAATTAAATTGAAGGCTATAAGTAATTCATGATTCTTACTGACGAAGAAGTTAATGTGGCAATTTAAATACAACAGAGGTTTTGAAGCAATTACAAAATCATGCAATCTAAAAAGTAACACTGCCACTCAATTAAGTATATAAAACAGGAAAATGAATAGAAGAGCTCTGCATGATAGTGCCACCACCAAAGAAGAATAATGGCATATAATCCAAATATTTCAGAACAATTAGTTTTAACATTACTAGCTATACTATTGCATTACTACCACTAAAGATGTAACAAAAAAATCTGTAAAATAAAATACAGGTGGACCTAAAGGAAAAAGTTGGGTTTAAGGAGAAGAAAGTTGAGAAATCATATAAGGAAATGCTAAAATTAAAAGCTGTGGGTATAACCGATATTAATAAACAAGTTTAAATAACGTTCTTTATGACAAGCAGGGTTCCTGATATTGAATGTATTCATACATTTATATTTGTTTTCAAACCAACGTTGGAAAAAATACACATTTCCAATTACGTTCTAAATATTTTTATATATTTGTGTAATCAATTGAATTGAAATTAAGAGAACATTCTAGAAAACTAATGGATTCATACTATATATTCAGCCATTAAACTTAAATTTCAGGCTGTTGGTATAAGAAATATTGTGTCTTAGCTTTTTTAGGACAGCAAAACAATTTGGAAATGGCTAATACATAGTTTATTCATCAATAATCAAATATCTTTTTTCTATTATCTGAAGATTTCAACAAGTTTCTTGGTTAAAATACATGTATAATATGATAAGGAATGACATAAGTCATTAGACTATGAAAACCTAAAATATAATTCCTCAATGTAATTCCTTACATTATTAATAATAATGCCAAAATGTAACAAATTTGCTGACAATGGGTAACACCAATCAGAAATAAAATTTTCAATTAGGAAAAGGAGCAACCTGGAGTTAGGAAGATAACCTCTCCATCTAAAAAAAAACCAAAAACTCAACTGACTTCACCTTATTGATAGTTTTTCACAAGAGAATACAAATAATAAATACTCCAACATGTTAGAATAGCATCATTCTTCCATATCAACTTCCTTGTTTCTATTGCAGTTCACTCATATCCAATACATAAATCCCTCTACAAATGCTTTATTTACAAACATATTAATGCACAACTATTTCTCATTTCAAACTTAACAACTTCAAAAAAATTTACTATCTTCAATAATAACAATCGCACTATGTGATAATAATTATAATATTTTTATTTACCCAAAGATCCAGCACAGGATAAAGATTTGTTAGTTACAACAAATTAAAATTAAAAATTAGTAAGAGAATCATCAACACTACAAAACATTATTTCAGTTAGGAAAAACCTAAATTTGCATTTAAAATCGAGACCCCGTACGATCGTCAACAAAAATACTTTCAAAACATAAAATCACCGTCATCCAGGGTTTTTTAATACAAATCACTCAATATAGTGCACTTAATATGAAGTTTACGCGAACAGAATCCGCGGGAGATGGATTTATCACCAGAATAAACGTTCGATTCACTGGATGCCAGCTTGAATTGCCTATATGCATTCTTTCAGAATAGTTGATTTCTTATATTTAAATTTGGCTTCCTGGAATCATTTTCGAAGAAGATGTGATGGGGTAGATTTTCTCGGAAATGGCCTAATATAGCCGACTCACTTTGGAAAGTCAAAGAAATTTAATGTAAAATATAAAACATTTAAAACAGCGACCTAACAATTAGATGAGCATGCGGAGAACAATTACGAAAAATACGACATGGAAGTTTCCGGAAGGTATAAGTAAAACTGTAACATCCACACATTTAAATGGGAATGATTCATGGAATCTACGTAAAGAAATTTTACTGCGCACTGCTAAGTTCCAGAGCCAATTCTAATGATTCTTTAAACGCAAATGAAGCGATATAAACACACCAATACGTAAAATCTACTATTCGTGCGCTGTTGATTTTCTTTCTCTACTAATTAATCAAGCAAAGTTAATTGCAGAAATGCGATAACTAAAAAATATCTATGAGAGACCTTTTGCTAAAAAAAATACTCCGTATGTACTATGATACTTCCAAGAGCTCAAGGACATTTAAAACGAGCTCGCTAGACAACGCAAAAGGGAAGGAAAATGTGCGAAGTGCGCCACGCATTTTCACAGCTAAAAACGTCAGCTGTCAGGTGCGATGTTTACGTTTTTGGACCAGCAACTTGCGAAAGACTCATTTCGAGAGATAAATGCAAGCTCTCGACGCACTGAAAGTTAATCTAACGCAAATCTTCCAGAAAACACACATTTTCAGTTAAAACTTCTAAAATATATTTCGATCTGAAATGACCCCTAGAATTCCAGTCATGAGAACTCAGCGAAATTCGCAATTGCATCATTGGGCTATTTCAATTTTAAGAAAAAACGACCTCCTGCACGGTTGCCGTGCAACGAAGTTAAAAAATATAATCGCAACTCTTACTATACGAAATATACTATAATCGAATAACTTACAAGACCCAAAAGGTATAACGGAACCAAACTAGCAAAAAAAGAAATGGAGACGCGGAAGTCAGCTTAAAGAAATAGGTTTTCGTAATTTATTGTACGTAAGAGCATCCAAGCGAATATCATATCGAAATTCCATATTAAATATTAAATTCTACCCCTACACTATAAAAAACAGTTAAAATTAGGAAATTTCCATTGACATTTCTCTAATGTTCTATTGAATGCACTCTCATTCAGATGAGGTATCATATTCACATAAATAATGAATGTATCCCGACACCAATGTTACATAGAAAATATGCCATAAATATAGTCTACCAATTATAAAATAGATTACCAAAACTAAACTGAAACATGAAACGAATGGAGCAAATAAATAAAATTAGAAATTAATAAGCCATCATCAATACTTATTTGGAAAATTATACTTATAAATATAATGAATAACAATGTCCATAAATTAAAAAGAAATCAGGAAATATTTGTTAATAGATTCGATCAGAAGAAAGCACCTTTTAGGATGTTTTAAAAAAAATTGGTACTTACTACTTCTGGGCCCGAAGAATTTAACACAAAACTCGTTCAATCCTCCAAGGATGGTTACCTCATGTTTACTTTCAATTCTGACTCAAGTTAAGGAGAAACTTATAATAACAAACACAAATATTAAAGGCAAAGTTTAGAGATGTCAACTAAAACTATTACTAAAATAAATACAGCTGGCAAGAACAAATATAGCAGCTAGATGATTCCAAATATATTTTTCTTTTCCTCGAGATACGAATTAGAGATTATAATTCACTACGTCAGTATGGAACATATGCAAAATAACTTTCTCAAAAAACGTCATTGGGGAATGAGCTTTGCACATACCTTATTAATGCAATGTTATTACATTATGAATTCAGAAAATAGGTAATTTCGAGCAGTACTGAACATAATCCTTAAAATTTTTCAGTTGGCAAATTTTTTATGAATGAATCAATGCCAACAAACACACTAAGCTAAACCTCAGGTTACGTAGAGTCGAAAATCAAAAGCATAACATGGAGCCAAGCAGCTGATTTGATGATCCAACCTAGCACATCAATTTCTCGTTGTCAATCGCTCGCCCAAAAAGGATACAACTTAATAACATCTGTGTCCATACGTCGTTTTCCAGCACTTGGCGAGGACATTTTGGTATCCTCTTTCAATTATTGGAAACAAAACCTTTTCAGACACACTTTACCACAGACACTGACGCACTCCTACCTCCGTGAACTCTTCTCATGCAATGGCGACTGAAATTTGACGTCACTCTCAAGGACTAATGGCGATCATATCAACTACCATCACAAATTTGATCAGTTGCCTAATTCTTCTTCATTACTAAGGAACTTTACTAACATAAATGAAATTAGAGTTTTTCAATTATTTATTTTGCAACGATACCATTATTTGTTATTTTTGGAGTGAGAAGTCAAAATAAATAGTACAGTTGACAACAACGACATGACTTTATTATTGTTAAAGTAATTACAAAATTCGAGATCACTAGTAAACCAAAGGTAGTTAGTGACATCTATAAGGATTTAGAATAATTTTTGGATTAAATATTACAATTATGTACAACATCGGAATTATGTTCCATGGGACAAGTTGAGACAACATGTATCACGTGACATAAATCAGCTGTTGTCCGTAAACAACCTACACATGGCGTATTCTGCTAGTTCGTCTGTTATGGCGGATGATGAGATCATAACATTCATGTATTTTAAATATTATACATTGTCACCCCCTATAAGTGATCATTTCGATCTCTAGTAAATATTTTCTTCCTATAGATAACACAGATTCGAACCATTCCATTGATGGATAATGAATAATTGACAAGTTAAATCGTGTATAACTACATTGTGATGCCAAACTTCATCTTGTTCACCTTCATTATTGTTTTTTCTTAGTTAGTCATTTGAATCCCTGTGAATCTCCTGCTTCCAATTATAGGTACCTCTCTCGATAAGATAATTACCATAGTATATTATTTGTAAATTCTAGCTTAGGCTGAAATGCGCATTTTCAAGCTTTGTCAGGGAGTGTTACGAATATAGTTCTTTTAATTAGCCCTTAATTTTACTAATCTGTCGTTTATTAATAAATATTTCTCTTTAATCTTTCTCGGACACATCTCGGATGATTATTTAAGAAGTCTCGCTATAATTATACTTTCTATTTTGTTCATAACATTGTCCATTTATGGGTAGATTTATGTTTAACCTTCAACATGAAATGTGACTCCATCTGCGTGTGTTAATTATACATCATTACGCAAAAGTTGATCTGTAATATATTTACCATAATCAATGCTCGTCAAGGTAACTTGGAGCTCTATAAACCTCCGTGAAAATCGCCTCCTACCTAAACATGTTACAACTCTCTCATATAAATTTATGATGTCCTAGTCAAACATGATCTATTTTTCTCTCTGATAATCCCGTGATTTCCTATTTGCTCTTCTGTATCACGTACTGGTTGTACTGTCCTTGGTGCTTCTTTTACAGATTTTCTGATAGTCAGTTACTATAGCAGATTCATCTGCAAAAGAGTAATTTCGACCATGTCTCTTTCATGCACCTTTTCCCTCTAGTTCCAAAAATTTGAAAATAATTAAAATTTTTATAATCTATGGAAATCTTATCCGAGCATGAATTGGAGTTTATTTTTCGCAGAAAAACAGGTCATTGTAGGATTCGCAATTTTTGCCTGTTTATATTTATATGAGCAAAAAATGGAATATTTCAATTTTATGAAGAGTTAAGAGTATTATAATCCGCGTTATTGGTAAAAGTATAATCACATAATTTTCTAGTAAGAGACATGTGCTCTTATGCTTTTATATTGATTAATAGGATGTTCTAGTTTGCCATTGTCTTATATGAAAAGTTTTGTATTACTTAGAATTATCATCTCATACTCGATATTTCTCTCTGAATGTGCCATTGCATTACACAACTACTCTTATTACAGACTGGATTTTTGCAAGTGACTCCTAATCCAGGGTCTATAAAGCAAGCATAAGAGAGAAACTTTAGCTTTTATGTCAGCAAGAAGCTTAGTATCTGATAATATGAGTGAATTGGCTAGGAGAACATTTCTGTGATGTATGCTAAGGAAGGGCCCTCATTGGTTGGACTAGTAGATGAATGTCAACTGTTAATCATTTGCTTGGCTTATAGAATTTTATCTTACTTTAGAACCAGAAATTTAGAATGAAGAGAAAAATTTAGAATCACCTAAAGCCAATCGGTGACTCAAGTAAACTCCTACTACCTAACTCTAGTTAAGATAAAAATCTGTTAACAGATGGGTAGCTAGCTATGAAATATCAAAATGCTTGAATAGATGTGTGCAAAGTATACGCTGGAACCCTGAAATCTTGTTTTATTGTGATTTATATTAAGCCTTTAAGCTGATTTGGATTGTTATATATCATGCAATAAACATTTAAAATAAGGTAAATATCACTTACTTGGTTATGCTACCATATTTTGATTACCAAAGAATTACCTTTCATTTTCTTTTTCTCAGCATTATTCATGGCTATACTGATATGAAAGCTACTGTGGTATGCTAAATTAAATTGGTATTGATCTAATGTATCTCCTTAAAGAATGTCTCTAAAAGTATTACTCATGGAGCCATTATGTTTCACTTGTACCACTTACAGTATTCTGGTTTGGTTAGGAAAGTAAGAGGAAGTTGATCTATCATACTCCTCATCTTCCCTAGTAAGCCTCATTCTCCTCTCCTAGCTCTTGGTAGCCCCTTAATTGTATAGGGGATGATATTTTAACCTGCCTTCAGGCAGAATACTTAACATACAATGATACACCAGTTATATTCATTTTAAATTAAACTAATATGTACAACCACTTGCCTTTAGGCTATTTACAGTCTCTTTCTTAATCCACTCAATATCTTCTGGAATCTAAATTAATGCTGCTTCTCAGCTTCATTCCCCAAATAATATGAAAGTGAATGGAGCATATTTCCCATTAGCTTACATAGCTGCAAACTTAAGTTTTTAAATTCAGGCAATAGAAAGTGCAAGTGGGTATTGCTGATTTAAAGTGTGGCCCTCCAGTGAAAAAAGGCTCCTTACACCTATGCTATATTTTTATTATATTGCTTTCTATAATGGTATGCTGAGATGGAATGAGAAGATAGCCTTCTTTGATATTTTGAGGATTTGTACACTTTGATAAAATGTGTAAACAAACAACAAAGTATTCATAAATGATGGAAATGAATTTTGACTTTGTACACAAAAGTGTTGCTAACCTAAGGTTCTACAAGAAGTGAAATATAGTGACTTAACTGGGGCAGGAACCCAGGCTTGGGGTTCTCCCACTTTCCAGGCAAGTATTTTAACAAAAATATTGTAGCCACATTTTATGAAGTGGTGCTCCACATAGTGACTCAGAGGGTGGTTGGCGCAACCACCCCCAGAGGTTGTCACTGAGACAACTGACCCACAAAGCAATGTTATGAGGTATCCTCTGTAGGAAATTATGGAAATGAAATTTTGACTTTGCACAAGAAAGTGTGCAATTAGCCCAACATTATACAAGAAGTAAAAAATAGTGACTTGACTGAATGGGGAAAAGTATTCATCTCAGCAAAAAGCAATTGGATGAAATAGTAACCCTATTCAAGCTTAATAATGGCTTTTGAAGTCTGATCCTGGACTTTAGGAACCATTATTCATCTGTAAGCCTGGTGTACTATTTAGCTTCATAAGGATCATTAAACTACATATTAAATCATGAGGCCACAAATGAGTGATATACTGATCACTTTCAAATAGTTCCATATTAAGACAGCACAAAGGAAAAGTAATATAATGGCTATGTAAGCAAAGGAAGAATATTTGCCATTTCCATTCAAAATAATAAATGAGATTGTAAACCAAAACTGTTAAAATTGGAGCAATTGTTTCAGGCAGTAATAAAAAGTCATAATGTATCCTGAGAGCTGCAGATTCCCTGCCTCTGGTCTCAAGAACTCAAAGAAACTTCAGAAAGAGGGCTTATATGGTAAAATATTTGCATCAATTTCTCAGTATTAATTATTAAAAGTAATACTTCTGCTATTTAATGAAGTAATTCGCCTTTGATGTCTTGCCTGTATGTATTTAGGACCTTCCTCTTTGTGTAATAAATACTGTAAAGAATCTATAAGGCCATTTAATGTATTAGAAAATTTCTTACAGTAGCAACCCATGAACACATTTGACAATCACTCTTGGTAAAAGATTTTATTACATGATATTAACTGCATGTATCCATAAGAAAAGATTACCATACTAAGTAGGAACATAATAAGTAAAATTAACAGAAGCATTGCTATATGGGCTCAAGTTAGTTAAATATCATATGCATTATTAAATTCTCAGGTTATTTTTTACATGGATTAGAGTTAGGAAGGTTCTAAATTATTTATATTTCAAAATTGTAATAGATTCTTCTGCAGTTTTCTTATCTGGAATCAGCACACACAAAATCTGAAATCTTATTCATGAATTGGATGTGATTTCAGATAAGATTAATTCTGAAAAACATGTATTTTGAAGGGGTTAAGAAACGAAATAACATAAAACATTATTCAATATTCCTTTTATTGATTGTAAATGTACAAATTTTGGTCAGTAAATACCACGACACTGTCTAGCATTTTATAAATTACCAATATACATGTCACATATCATCTCCAACTCCCAATGATTGAGAAACCAAGTTGTGCAGCCAATGTGATGACTATGAGGTAATTTGACGTATTGGCTGCAGTAGAGCTAGGAACACCATACCATTCTGTAATGGGACCACGATGGCCATGAACATCTTGAAGTATATCTTCATGCACTTGCCTTATTGGCGACCTATAAGTATAATAGAGAATTAAATTATATACAAACATAATAAAATTAAGAATGTTAGACGAATATTATGTCCACTCATCATTTGAAATAATTAACATAAGCATCTAAAGCTTTTGAAGATCAAATGGAAGAAAACTTCTTTGGAAATCAGAAAGTATAGTTACAAAGTAAATCCAAAAGTAAATATTTATTCTCTAGATTATTTCATAATAGTCAGCTTGAAGGAAAAAAGGATTAGCTAATTGCAGAAAGCCTATGTGAGCTCTGAGGGCAATTGCCTGGAAAGTGACATAGCATGTAAAACTATTGCTAGCAAAGCATATTTCTATTTTCATCTAAATTAACACTAAGATAACAAAGAAACAGCTAGCAATGCTTCTATAGATTATATTTGAACATACTTTAATATCTTGAAAATTATCTTAAGAAGCAATACATCATGAAAATTAAAATAGATATTATAAAAGGAAACAAATTGTGTCAAGCTTTTATAATATGAGTACTTAGAATCGCAAAACAAAGGATTAACTAATTGTCATATTGAAAATAATGTCTAACTTATTTTACAAAATCACAATTTCCTAATTACTGCTGAGGTCCATAGTGTTGCTTTGTAATAAATACTACATTTTGGCAGGTTAATATAGTAAATTCTGTAGAAAACTGATGGAAAGAAACATTTGATGCTCACCATGAAAGGAATAAAGAGCCACACTGGGCTATATGGATGCAGAAAATAATACCACACATTTAAAAATATGCTCTTTTCAACTTAAGAATAAAAGTTTAAACTATGGGTATGAAAATCACATTTAGTGAGGAATAGTTGAAAAAATGCCTAGCAAACATTTTGCCTAGCCTCATTTATCACACAAAATTACAAGAATGAGGAATGAAAATATCTGGCAAATTTAAGTTTTCGATGGTTTCTATAATTTTTCTAAAAAAGACTTTCAAATCTGAATGTATCAAATAAAGAATACTGCATATTCCAACTTTGAAAGTAAGGTAATCTTGTCAAGTCCATAATGGTATTTCAAAGAATAAATACTCATTTTTCTATAAATGAGGATTTACACATCCTAAATTTCCTCAAAGTCTCTTTCCCTAAATTTCCTTCCTCATCTTACATGATTGTTTAACGAATTTGGGTAGCTTAGTAAAAGAGTATACTTTCAGAAAAAGTGGCCTGGGGAATGACTTATTGTGAAGGAAAGTTGTAAATCATAATTGCAGAGAATTGAAATGCTAAGAATGTTCTACAGCAATGAATGTGGAACACTATTTTTATAAAATACTTCGCTATTATCAACAGGAGTTTCAACAACATCTGGATTTAAATATAAAGTATAGTCATTGATCAGAGATAGCTTTACAAAGCAGCATGGACAGCTTTGATATTCCTCATTCAATCATGAGCTCTCTTTCTCTTTCATCCCAAAATTTCCCTAAAACTTGCTCAACTAAGAACACCATGACCACTTGCTCACTAGGATAACACATCACCAAAGGCTTTGTATATTATTTGATACATTCTGCTAGTGGTAATCTCCATTCCATAATTTAATTTCAATGCACTACTCTGTTATAATCATGACTCCATTAAAACGATAGGCAAGAGATGATGAAAATTATACCTTAGGAGCAACTTTGATTTTAAAAAATGTTATGAATAGGTTTTTATCCTTGATAGGCATGCAACCATTTACTGCAGCCTTAATTACACACATTTTGTGTGAATATCCTAATTTGGAAGTTTATTTATTCAGTGTATTATGGAATGGGGAAAATTCATCAGATATTTAAAGATAAATAAGTGAATGTGACTAATACTCACCCAGTAGGGTTAGGAACTAATCGAACCCAAAGTTCAGTGAAGTTTCGTTGCTGCTTTTGTCGTACATTATCTTGTATCCAACTTGTGGTTTCCATATTCATTCTCTTCTGTTCATTAAGAATGTGAGTGAATGTTGAATCATCATCATTCAATTTAAAGGAAGAAAAATCTTGTATAAAACTTATATGTGGTAACTCCTTGCTGTTGCTAACTTTCTTTCTGAAACTAGACATTTTTAACTTTATTCATCACATTTGATTATGCTTTGAAACTTAGTATTATTCTTCTAGCTCAACATGCAAGCAGTAAATCTTAATTGCATTTTTCCATTTCATTTCATAAATTTCAATTAAATATTTAGCAATAAATCATATACATGTAACTTCATTCAGATAATATAATTTTACGTAGTTTGGAAAATATATCATTAAGTTTGTAAATAAATAGGAAATCAAACAAATTACTCCTTTAATTTCAGATCAGGTGGAATGTGATCAATCTGGAATCCACCCTCTTCAACTACATCCAATACAGTTTGATTTCCGAGAAAATGCCCTGAAAATAAATGCAATTCAGATTATACAACAAAGAAATAAATCGTTACACAATAATAAATTATAATACTAATTTTGATTTTCAAAAGATTAATTTGTAATTCTTCCTCAATAAATATAATTTCAAGCAGAAACAAAGATAAATTCAATACATAAAATCAACTCCTTTGCTTTTACAAAGATTCATGATACTGAATTCATCAACCATAAGTAGGGTAAAAAACAGAATAAACTCACATTTGTAATATGGTTTAAAAGATTTCAATAAATTAGAGTTAGCAAAGAGAGAAGTACTCCAATTCTGTCATTTTAAGAAATAAAATACATATGAAGTATCTTTGTTTGATTCTCATGGGTAATGAGGTTATTCAAAATTGAGACGCAGGAACTTTTGCATACATCAACAAAAAATCAGTCATTCAAAAATGTTTCAGATGTTAAATTTGTATTTATACACGTATGTCTGAATGTAAAACTTATAAACTTAACACAAAATTAATTCTATGATTACTGAAAGTAAATAATAAATATGCCTCCATCACTAGAAATAAAGGATTTTAAAGTTTTAATGCTTTAAAAGAATTCTCCACATCTAAATATTGTCAAATAATTACTTTCACAAGGTAAAAATAAAGGATATGAATTGTAAATATATGAAGCTGTAACAGAGATTTTAAAGTTGCATCCGAGGACAAAAATTAGATACAAAGCATGCACCAATAATGTGAGTGTTATGTCTCTGGTATTTGGTTATTATAAATTTTACTTCATAATTTAATGAATAAAAGGGATACATATATGAAGAAATAACACAAATACAAGTCATTAAAATTTACATACAAGAGGCACAATCATACAATGTAGTGTATTTGTAATGTGTAATATCTAATGAGAGATTCTTTCAAAATCTTGCAAAATAAAGTAGCTGAAATTGATATAGTACATGGATAAACTACGATAAATTAATTTTTGGATGCTACTCAAAAATTTTTGAAACTAATGATTGGGCTAGTATGAATAGCCATTAATGAAATATATTTAAATAATTCATTATAAAAAATTATTTGATGCTTAGAGTTGCCTAGAGAATGACTATAAAACAGTTTTAAAATTGAGATTAAACAAAAAATAATTAGCTTTGCTTATTTAGATTATTATACCTTAGAAGAATCTAGTAAATGATTCTAATTATAATGCAAGAACACTTCAAGTGGTCAGTAAGGTTTAGAATAATTAGACATAAGAAAATTAAAATTCAGAAAAGCATTTCACATCAGTTAATTGACTGTTATATATCTTGAGATGGGTACTCTATAACCATAACGATACAAATAAGATTTTATTCTGTTAGGAATCATGACAAATGACACCTAGTGATAGGGCAAAATTCTAAAAAAAATCTAGGGCTTCTCTGAAAGTACCCTCACTTGTTAATATACATAAATTAAAATATACGTAAATTTTAATACATATATTTAGTGTAATAAACACATATTGAGAGTTAAGAGATTGCTAGCAGTTCAAGAGATTACCTGCAAGAAGGGATAAAATAAAATAAATTTGAAAGAATGAATATTAAACCTGCTCCAAAGGCAAAGAAATAGCTCTTGTCCGGATTGTTTTTAAGGATTGATGATACTCTTTCTCCCATTCTACGATTTCTTTTTTCAATCAGTTCCTTCCTTAAGTATAGCTCCCCCATTTTCATTGATACATCCTCCTTGGGTTGATAATTTCCATCGTCAAACTGGAGTAACTGAAAATTTTAAAACTATTAAGATATTATTAATAATTCAGTTATTTTTAAATGATGGCAGGTGTAATATTTTCAAAAGCTAACTTTGGTTTTGTTTATATATAGAGCAACAATAATATTGAAATGAAATATATGAGCAATAATGGAAGTAAAACTTATTATCCTGCCAAGCAAAAGCAAAAAAACTAGCGATATGCAAGTAAAAAGAAGAAAGGGAAATACTATGCTAAAATTATCAGCAAATTTCTTCAAATGATTTAAGAGAATTTTTCTGTAAATGTGTCATTGCAGAATTTTTCAAAAGGTATGCTGAAGTTTCTCCATTATATTTTGTTTAAATTTACCTTTCCTCTTAGTGTAGAATCTTCATCAATTATAAATGCATTCATATCCCTGCAGTTGTAATGCTTCACAAGATCATCCATTGCAGTAGACTCATTAGAGTTTCCATATCTTATTCTTTCCAGTCTGGTAAGTGTTTGATTGAGAGCAAATATCACCTGTAAATTTTAAAAGGTTCAGTATATTAACATGATTCTCATTATTTGTAAATTAAGCAATTCAATGGACTTAATTTTAGTATTTCACTGAAAAGAGACTCAACAATTTCATTAAAATGTTAAAGCTTTGAAAGAAACTTATCCTCTGAATACTTAAAAAAAAAATTGAGCTTGAATGAGCAGTACATGTATCAGTATATGATAATTGAAAGTTGTAATAATGGTTTAACAGATACAATTGAAAAGATGCTCTATAATGTGTATAACTCATTTTGCTCATAATCAGAGTAATATAAGCACAATAGAAAGATTTATCATTTATATAATGTATGATATTATGTTCAATAAGTTATAAGTTCAATATTTATCACAATGAACATTCAAACACACAGAGCATTAAATATACCTCTTTAGTCACCTTGGACAAAGGAGTTTTTGGAACTCTTGGAAAATTAATACTAGTTGGAAGTTTATGGAAGCTACTTATATTAAAATAAGAATGAAAGTTTTCAGATAATCATAATCCAGAATAAATCCTAAGATATCTTTAAACTTGTATTTTTAATTTTCCACCAGGGATGGATGCTGTTTCAAACCATATTACTTTGATTAATTGTTTTTCCATTGAACCAGAGCAAAACCAAAACAAAAAATATTATGGTTTAATGCCCTGGTCCCATAGAGGTAGACATACTTTGCTTTCTTTGAGACTCGAATTACCCACAGAAAAGCATAGATGTAGTTATATACAGCATTCTTTTTCGAATAAAATCAGGACTGTTAAATACTGTACGTTTATCATACATAATCTTGACTTACAAATGATTGTCATACATTATTCTTCTGTTCGGACTAAATTAAAAAAAAGCATTTTCATTATGCTAAGTGATGAATCTAATATTTTAAATTCCCAGTTGAAATTTTAATAACGATTGTAAATGTTTTCATTCGTAGAGAAGGATGATCTCTCACATATGATGTCTTTTTGTGCTTTGATTGATATTTTGGTAGCTCAAAAGTTATTATAAGTTTGTTTGAAGTTTTCTGATAAAAAACTAAGAAGCCCTCTTGATGCAAGTATTTACGTTCTGTTTTATCTCGGTTTATTGACGGACGAAAGAACCGGGGAATTTTGCATATGCGTTCCTCTTGAAATAGTTAGATTGATGAGGATTCCTAATAGCCATGTGGGCAGCAAGTTCGACTTGGGTGAAGGCGGTCCCGAGTTCCATTCCCGGTGGGAGCCCACATGCTAAAATAACTTCAGCTTTAACACTTTAAACAAGCTACTACTAATATTTAAAATTATGGAAGGAAAACTTTATCTAGAAATATTAAGTCATTTTCCATTTGGAAATATCCATTTTCATTCTGTTAAAATACATCAGCAATAAGTCTTCTTAACATGTAATTTTAAAAATAAAGATAAAAAACTTTGTCCTTCCTGGTCTATTTTCGAAAAACCTAGTTCTCTAGCTACCATTCAGATGACACGTTCCTGAAGATAACAGCAGTTTTTCGTATTACTGAGTCCTAGAAAATATTTATCCCTAACACGTACAGCGCCCCTGATGAAGATAAAAATGTGAACCATTAATAGGGACGTTAGCCTTACGAAGGCGTACCGTGAAATGCGGAGAATTTTCAGGTCAATTTAGAACCGCCGCCCAGTAATGTGCCATGATGCACTTCAACCAAGTTCTTGATTAATTCATCCCTCTTCAAGGCGTTGAGTGGTCTCTTACGCAGAGTGTATTTATAAAGATCAGCCGCTTGTCTTTACTGAATCCCTTACTCCATGTATTTGTCCATATTCTGTTCAGTATATAATTTCCATCTCGCGCTTGCATACGGTGGATCAGGGCATCGAACTGAAACCAAACAGAAACCGGAATAACCGCTATTTTTGCCGGAGAGGAAACCGAACCCAAACCGAAAAAGCTAACTTAATCGAACCCATTATTTACTTCGTTCCGATTTACAGTACAATGCACATTTTACTTAAGTGTAATTGAAGAAAAGTTTATTAAGCATATTACGGTTCGATTCCCTGCGGTAAAATGATTGAAATTATTCTAAAACCAGATTTAGTACGATGCACTGATGGACTGCATGAAGTCAGATAAAATATCCAAAGGTCCTCAGAGGGGGCAGATCAACAATAGATCTGGAAGCCAATCTTCGTATTTCGAATAAATAAATATATATAATTCACATATTAATTTCACATGTTCTTTCTAAATATGATCGATCTTTAGCCCTCAATTCCAAAGACACTATGCAAATTACGGCGATACAATTTGATCCGAAGTTAGTGCATAGGTAAACTCAAACTCACATCGATAACACAGAACGGTTCTTTGTATCAGCGATAATCAATATTACAATACAACAATTTGCAGATAAGGATGAAATTGCGTTGCCCCAATCAGCGTAACTTTTCCAAAAAAAAATTAAAGATAGACCAACTAATGACGGTGTCGATTTCATGATAACTTACTACAAGTAGTCATATTTCTACATAAAAAATCAAATGGTAAATCCTGAGAATCCCCTCAAAAATTACTTTCTAATGGAAATATTCCTGTTCTTGAGGATGACTAGAATCGATAACGGTCGGATTAAAAATTTGTTCTGTGACAATTAAAAGGTATTTTATTTCTTTCCACATCGAGAGTAATGGTAAATCTCTGAGTGTCGATGACATCAGATTCATAGAAATAAGGATTAACCAGACCTTTCTATCGCGAACTTCGACGACGAACGTAGATAATCCTTTACTGAGGAATTGCCCGAGAATTTGGAAAATTCTTGATTCTCTTATTCATAAACAGCCGAGTTTCATTTTCTTTTCTTTCTGCATTTCTCTTCCAAGCCAACTTCATAAGAACAGGGCTTACTAAAAAGGTTAGATAAGCAAATAAATTTAATATTAATAGAGTGATAAGTCCAAGTCTGTGTGTCTCGATCGTGGTATGAAATTTTGAAATAAGTTCCAAGAAGGGCTTTGTAATGACGCCACTACATTTGCCAATAACCTCTGGCTGTCAGTTCACGAAGAATGCAAACAATACCAGAGATACTGGAAAGTTGCTAATAAAAGTGGCAGTAAACGAGTGAGGAACGGTGTTTAAGGGTTTTATGTGGTGAAGAGAGGGCATTCGCTTTTATTTTTGGCATCCGCCGCAATGTTTATCAAGAAATAATCACATAGTTGGGCGTTTTAATGAATTTTACACCCTAGCGGCCATAAACAATCTTGACGACCCAAGAAGCCTTGAATTTTGAAAATTTAAATTTAAATATTTTATTAGAATTAAAGAGGAAAGTCAATGGTCATGCATTTTAATAGTCTTAAAGAGTATAAACTTAAAATTAACTTTTGACGCAAATCCTTCAGACCACGGGTTTCGAATGTAAGAAATTCCACACCGCCTTCGATGGTATTTACTTCCAGGATAATGGGTACTTCTCTTCCGTTTCTATTTCTTACACCCAGGACGATAAAAATGGTTAGATTAATCACGTTCTCGTGCTATCTCCATAGAAAAAAACAAGATAAATGCATAAGAGAAAAAGTCGATGACACCCATTCCTCGCGTAAAACTGTAACAAAGACGTAGACACGGTAAACTGAGCCTTAAGCAAATTTTAATCAGTGATCAGGGAAGAGTCAGTAAGCGGTCTAGACGTTCTTCTAACATGAGATTTTTCGAGAGAACATAATGGTAATAAGCAGTACAGACTTAATGAAAATCTGACGAGTTTGTCTTCCGTATTGTAATGCCGCGACGAATTTAACTTAGTAAATGAAATTTATATAATTCTGTGTAAAATTACGTTTTAGGTGCAATCGATGATATAAAATATCCATGATACCCAGAAAATAATTTTCCGGTCCACTGGTAAAATGAACTTTTGAGTATAGCAGTTGCATTAGTAAAATAATTTCAAATTTCCAACTGAAATTATTCAAGAAAGTCTATGGATAAATTAAAATGGCGGTGCCTTTGAAGAATAAGCAATTTTTTTTTGAAGTCTTCTTTGAAGACTTTTCTTTGAATATCTTGAATACTTAATCATAAAATCGCCACCAACCTTCAAAACGATACTTATTTAAAACCCACCGTTTAAACGAAATGGCGCAGTTAAAGCACCACAATTCATTTTAGGATCTTATAGAAGAGAATTAAATAGAATTTATATTTAACCTCTGCAATAACCAGTTAAATAAGCGTTTACCGTCGTTACAGTTTAGCACATATCGAGTCCTGGAATATTTCACAGAAAGGTTTTAATAGCCCCATAGCAATAAAGAGACCCAAATTATAATTTTCATTGCTGATTATGAGTTTGCATATTTTTAAAATATCCGTTTTTCAGATTCTGCCACAACATTTAGTAAGCCTCGCTTTGATTAATAATAATCTCTCGCCTAGATTAACCTTGCATCTCTTCCAGCTGAAGTTTCCTTGTGCCAACAATGGCACTCCTCACTAATTTACAGCTTTCTAATATTGGATTGGAAACGAAAGGAATGCCAAAAGAAAATCGATTTCAGCTGGATTAAAATCATTTTCAGTAGTATGGATACAGTTGAAAGTGATTCTAAGGGGTTAAGAAGCATACGAGACAGTCGTTAAGGGCCCCGATTTACAACTCATTAATTAAATATGCTTTATTGCAATAATACCACGATAAAATGATTATAAGATGTTAGTAATTATTCCGTTTTTACCAATTGCCAAAACTGTCACTAAAGGAGGGAGGAAGAACTGATTTTCGGGAGAATCTTTTTTGGGTACATTTAACCCAAAATCTATATCCTACCCTGTTAGCATCAAAAGTACTCACAGTGGAATCCTTCGTAGGAACTTGTTACAGTTTGTGATTACTGACCACAGGTGGAGACTTGGTGTTAATAAAGCGAAATCAAGGTGATCTAGCATAAGCGGGAAAGCGTAGGGCAGCCAAAAGGTGCTGGGAGACGATGAGATTAGCGAATTTTTGTAGCGGATTGAAGATTTGGCAATTGAGTTTAAGGTAGGCGTTAATTCATAAAAGAATGGAAAATTCGAGAAGGAATAACATTTGGAAAGGTTTGAGTAGAACAAAGGGGAAAAATTTTATTTAACAAATGGAGTACTGCGGGTATTTTCGATGGAGTTAATTTCAGAATCTTGAGGGAGAACTAGGTCTATGTTTACCATGAGCACTATTTCTGGGTAAGCACGACCAGAAATTTTCCTGGATAAGATTAACTTCTCAAAGACGACAGCGATAGAGAATAGGGTCTTCCTACTCGAACAAAAGGTGACAAATTTCAGCACCTGTCGTTGAGGCGATATGACCATAACTTATTGTGGTTACTGAAACCTTTCGGCCACTCAATATAAAATATTATAAATACAGCATGGATGTTAGTCCAAAATTTATTCAAGAGGATGAATAAGAAAAAATAATTCAGGAAAATGAAAGAAGTCTGTGAACAACTTGAGATCGATTTCTTCGAAAAATTAAATTTCGTTCTTCTTATTGTGTAAGTTAGGGCTAACTGACAGCAAAAAAATAGGCGCGCTTATTACGATATATTGA
Source organism: Pachydiplax longipennis (assembly GCA_036926295.1). Lineage (NCBI taxonomy): Eukaryota > Metazoa > Arthropoda > Insecta > Odonata > Libellulidae > Pachydiplax > Pachydiplax longipennis. Next base: position 12,098,722 of record JAVFKF010000010.1, on the reverse strand, counting down.
CACATCCAATTATTTCTATTCGGCTCACTAATATCCAAGAGAAACACGTATACAAGATATATTTCTGAGAATATATACATACGGGCCATACAAAATTTTCTGATATACTATATCTGGAGCGTAATGTTGCGACAAAATTTTTCCTGATTGTACTCATCATCATGTTTTAATTTCACTGATTGGGTTAGATTAAAAAAGGCCTTTCTTCGGGAAGAGAAGAGAATTTCTATTCTCCAATTCGCCACCTGAATTTTTATGCGGCAGAGTTGTGCAAAATAAAATCGTAGAGAAGAGAGGAAATTTAGAAAAAAACTAAGAGTATTTTAATTAGAAATGGAAATATTTCATATACATCTTCTATCAAAATGGATAAAATTTTATAGCTGCAAGTTGCGTCCTAATGCAATTAAATTTTACAGATCGGAGATTTACCAGAAATTAACGATTGTAGAATACCTGGGTTTAAACATTTCTGTACAGAAATTCTGGCTCCAATTTTAACGAAAGAAAAGTTACAAATAGATAACACCTGTCCGAGGTCATATGACCCTTTACTTTATAATTTAATAAGCCAATTTGCAGGGTCTAGGATCAGACAAACCACCTCAGGCTCTATGGAAAGAGGTCACCATAAAAGTATTGAATTCATTACGTATCACTATCTTAGATCATTAGATATTTCAATTCCAACAACTGCTTAGTCAAAAAAATTTTTCGTCTCATTGAAGATCAGCTGAGGTCATTGACGAGAATTTCTATTATTAGACCGTCCAAAGATTTGATTAGGAATCATTTATTGTTCTTTCATCATCAAATCTAATTAGAGTTTGAAGGTCACCACTAGTCAGCATAGAGATGCGCTACTTGGGCGATGCAATTTATTACCGAAAGAAGAGAATTCCGAGAAATAATTAAAGATGATGGTAGCGCTCGTTGGCCGGCGAATGCCCCAAATTCCTGAGAAAATGTGTTTCCTACAATTCTCGGAGATAAATTTTTATAAGAGGTGCCGCTCCTTGCTGTTTCAGACCCATCAAGTAAGTGCTACTCTCGCTAAAAGCAACATACATAGTGACATGGAGTCATTATCTCAGCTTAATTTTCAAATGGTGCTGATGATGAGACGCACGGTTTAGAGGACCGAGACATCTTGACATGGGGGCAGATCTAGAAACGTGGTGATTAACACAATTTCAGGTAACTATAATCTTTGCGCCTGATTTCTCTAAAATTTACTGTTATCTCGCCATTTTATTATGAATAATCCTCTGGGCGAAAATCAGTGATAAAAGCTCCGCTATTAGTTTATGTTATTTTGAGCTCGTCGTCATACCATAAGCGAATTGCCTGGTTTGCTGTGTTATTAATGGGAAAATGATCACCCCACTCCCATTTCGATCCTGCACCTTGACCTTTTGTGTACTCTTGAAAACATGTCTTCAATCCCACACGTGTTTATGCACCGTAACAAATAATGCAATTAACTGGCATCCATCAACGACGAAATGTAAGATTAGCAGCGGGAACAAGAGTTGATACAGTTGCAGGTTTTAATTTTTATTTCGATTATTGTATTTTATTTAATGTATATTTACTTATTTTATGTATATTTGTTTATTGATTATGATCACGGGCATGAAATAATCAAGTAGATGCGTGATAAGCTTCAATTAATCGTACGAGTTTTAGAAAGGTTTTCGCTGCGTGACACCATTAACACTTTGCTCTATATGTTGATTTTTCAAATGACATTTCCACCGTATCTGGATCGATTATTATTGTGTAACACGAAATAAATTGCTAGAATGATTCGTGATTTTACTATCTCAAGTGCAGCGTCATTGATGAATACCTAAAATTATTCTTTAGTTATGGCTTAATGGCTTTGCCGTTGTTACGTGCAACCAGGAACTTTCATTACTGCAATTTGAGGCGGCAAAAACACCCACTATACTGGATTATAAACAGCAGCTCCCTGAGGCGGTTGCATCACTTGTTTACTAAGACTAATCATTGAATAACCTAAACTTAAAAACATATCGCAAGGTAGGGATATCATATCCGTATTCGATATTAAGATGACATGATCGAATGTAGCACATAGAATGTAGGAACCCACAGTTTACCCTCGAGTTACGTCTACGTAAAGTTACTTAGTGACGGAGTAGGGTTTTTCAGGAATTCAGATAGCTATTCAGAGAGCTCGCAATTCACAAAACACATGAGAAAATAATTTCTAAATATTTATTGACCTGAGTTGATTTATTTCAGTTACAAGGCATGGGCAGAAGAAATATCTAGTCCTGATGGTTGAGGAGCATGTATAAATAATATCTAGCTAGAAAATCCTTATGTATTTTCCGTATAATAATATATCGAATGCTATGGCAAGAAATTACAATTTCTCAGTCGCTGATGGTCAATTTTCTCTCCTTTATGTAATAAATGATGTATGATAAAATTTTCTCGGAATTATAAAAGTATGGACGAAAATACTAATAATATAAAATTTTTGATTAAAACGCATAATTTCATGTTTTCATGGGCGAAACTTCGCCCAATACCCGATCGGAGTTTTCTATTATTCAGGTTTTGAATTCTTCACGTGATTAAAAGAATTGCTTTGTTTACTAGAACTCTGCTAGGTTCCAAATAATTTTACGCGTATTCAGCAACTTCCACCCTACATGGGTATTTTCAACAGATTTATACGCAATAATGAAATAGAATTATCTGTTTTCTACGTTTCTTTTTGTTACCCCTTTTCGTGTGAAGGACATGAGCGATTCTTATGCGAAACAACGTTATGAAGACTGGCAACGTAGAAACTTCTTCATTTAAACGAGCTAATTAATCAAACCCCACAATCTATACTTCAAATAATGCTAAATCATGATCAGGGTCAGATTTAGACAATCAGATTCCCAAGAAAAAGACGGATACTTCCTAAAGAAATATCGTTGTAGAAATAAAAATACCCGCTTATTAAAAAACGCGTAGAAATACATACCACTGAAAGTTCAACTAGTTTTTATGCAGGGAATAACAAAATACTGAATAATACTAAGACATTGGAATTATGGCAATCACTTATAATTAGCAATAGAAATATTTTATACTATATGTAGGGATCTGAGTTGGGTAGATAAATATCCTCGCCACATCCTTCATTAGGGCCCCTCTTTGAAAGAGGGCCCCCCTTAGGTAGAGGCCTTCGGCTGACGCCTAATTATAAATCCACTACTGATTATAATAGAAAGGAATGTAGGAGTAAAATATTTTTAGAAAAAAGCGCAAAAGAAATGCGAAGGAAATAAGCGTCCCGAAAGAAACAGGTCCTATAACTTATTCACATTTCTGATACGTCTAAAAATATTCTGTATACTTAAAGAACGACTCAATATATCACAATTTTGTTGGAATTTTATATTGGGAATTAAATTCTTGAAGAATGTGGGATTTGCAGTATTTCGTTACACAAGCTTATCTCATTCTGTTGAAATATCACGCAAATGTGTTTCGACAGGAATAAAAGTTTAACCAATCGATATACTCTTTCCATTATTGTCAGAAAATTAAAAACTCTTTTTGAAAATATTTTAGACAGTATTCGCTTGTTTTACAGTACCTTAATAAAACGCTGGAACATTAAGAGCAGTATTTTTCTCTTTTTACGCGTCAGATATATGTAAGATTATGTGTAAGTAAAAATAATACTGTTCATCTTATTTCATCTATTTTTAATTTGAGATAAATATATCTTAAGTACATACACTAAATATACAATTTAAGCAGAGTTTAAAACTGAATCACTCTAGTCCAAACGCAGATGTATAGAGAAACATTGCCTGAGCTTAGGAAACAAAGTTTAGCTGCTGACTCAACGCTCGTTTTGTAACTACAGGAGATCGAATAGTCGATAAATTAATTAGGGCAAAATAATTAATGGTTCTTAAATTCTGTGACATCTTACTTTAACAACTTTGTTCCACTTCATCTTTCCGGGAACCTTTGCTCCTAGATTCTTTACATTCCATCGCGCGATAAAAAAGGATCTTCAGTATATAGAGGGATCAATGCAGATTAAGATTTCTGAAAGTATAAAATTTTAACAAAATCATAAAGATAAGGTATGAGCAACCTTTGGAAGATGTGTTTTGGTTCAATCTCAAGTTATTCCTTCTGAATAAAAAAAGAAAACGAGTATACTCCGTAAACGATTTATTTTTGGAAGAATCCCGGTGAGCGATGAGTGGGAATCTTCCTCGGGTCTCCAAACGGGTAAGGACGTTGAATATCACCGACGTTCCTTTCTCAACGGCCATATTTAAGGTGTGTCGAGTTTGCATGCACCCAAGACCGGCTTAAGAGGTGTACTGGCGCCCAGAGGAGGGTGTCAAACAGGCATTCTTCCTTCATTTTCCATTTAGATACAGTGCGATCTCGGTAATAAACACATAAGGAACCGTGACATCGCCGGATTATCGGAAACGTACAGATAAAGATACAGTGCACCAATTTTTTTTATATTAAGCAATTAAATGTTGTGAGCTGACTCACAAATGTCGACGTACTGCAAAATTACATTCGCCGCGCGCCCGTCCGATATAATTTTCTCAGATAACTTGTTTTCTTTTCCCGATACAGTGGATCACGTAACCAGAACGTCGTAAAAATTATGTGTGAATGTAACAGACGCACACCTACATAAATAATAACGAAACAAATAATAACTAATAAAAAATCTTTAATTTGAAACCGACGAAATTATTTTAGCCGAAGGCGGATCGCCAGCCCTTCATGTCGAATTATTTGAAGTGTCGAATTATCATTAGGACGGATTACAGGGATTGTATTGTACTTGTAAAATCAATTAAAGACAAGTATTTAAAAACTTGCTTGATTTTTGAGAGATTTAGTGATTATTACAATCAATCTAAGAAATAATATTTGTTAAAGTAAATTACTACTGTTGCTTACATTATTATCAGTATAGTAATTTAAATTTTAGAAAACGAGTTGCTATCGATTGCGAATGCATCGGCAGTTATTATCACTTACTATTGATTTTCTAATTTAACTTTCTATTTATATTTTACTATACAAATATTAAACAAGAAAAAATATTAAAATGCTTCTACACACGGTTTCTTCGACTCGACCAATGTAATGCGCCCCCCGCCCCGGGCAACCGCCCGGCTCGCCCCCATCTCGAGCCGGCTCTACATGTACCCAAGTTGATTCCTCCTTTTTCCTGTTAGTCACGGTTTGTTGATGGTTCGAAGATTTTCATTTGTTGATGTTTTCCACCCTCAATCTTTGATTTTCACCGTGTTTTACTGAAATTAACTAGAGTTAAATTTTTCCGATTCCCGTTCTTTGATGATTCGTCTCTGGCTGATTACTTTTCGATTCCAGCCCACAAGCGGATGTTATACGGTGAAACATTCCTTATACGCTATTTCTAGGCAATGGATTAACGCATCACCAAAAATCTCTCAATCTCAGAACCCGTTTATCATAACTGCAATAAAATATTCAGAGGAGAACGCGTTACCGGAGCAAATGGATTATTCTGCATCCGAATCCTAGCATATGGACTATTCTGAATCCGAATCTTTAATTCTGGAATTAACCACTTCTTTACATCTAAGGTAGTGATCCCAAATCATCCAGAATCTCCCTCGAGAGAACGCATTGCAAGGCTACATAAAATTTTACCACGGATAAAATTAGGAAAAAAACAGAAGTAACTCCCGATTTGAACTTCACAGCCAGCAGCACTGAATGTAAGGCTATGGATTGTTTCCTAATAGGCAGTAAATATTCCACTATGTATGCAATCAGGTAATCGGGAAAAATAGTTCCTCGGTGCTTGAAGTAGAAAATTAATCACAGAAACCAGATCAAGAGTTAATCTCGAGAGTTGCTATTGTGAGGCAGAACAGCGTCGGTTTTTAATTTACATAAAAATTTTCCTGGCATTCGCCGTTCATTGAGATGGAAATATTACTCCAGCCATAGCCGCGCCTTTCCGTGATATGCACCGCACCCTGGCGCCGACTAGGGGATAAGGATAATTAGAAATACTATTCCCCCATCCACAACACACCTTAATAATCGTGAGGTATAATAACGTCTTGTACATGGGCGCCAAGTATCCAACCGGGTGCTCTGACTACAGCAATACATTTTCATCACCAATTATCATATCCATTCAGAAAATCCTTCTCAATTAGTGTGCCACTACATATTGGCGTGACATAAGATGTGCCGCGGAATATCCGAGGCTAATATATTCTTTGAATTACCTAAACGCATTATTTTGCGAGATATTTTGTTTAACAGGAATTCTTAATTATAATAATAATACATTAGGGAACACCACATGTGGTCTTGTTTTTCCATTCGACTTTTGACTGATAGTAAATTAACTAACGTGTCGTTTCAAGTGCCGTGAATTAATACCTATAGTAAATTGAAAGAAATGAGGTTGGGAATCACTGCCATAAGTAGTCAGCAATCATCTGGCGTTTGTGACAAATTAAAAATTACTTAGAAGACATAGGTGTTCTTGGAAAGTAAATCCATAACCCCGACAGCTTTATAGCGAAGCGAGATAAGGAAAACCTCAACCTCCTCAACGCAGTAATGCAAAATGAAATAGGTGCGACTCTATATTTTTACTTAAAGATGACTATGGAAATACTAGATCAGTTGTATCGTATATATGATCATCATCTGCATGATTACTAGTACAACTTTAATTATCTATTAAAAACTAACCTAGCTTGTCATACTTTTCCTTACTTAAGGACATTAAAACTATAAACTTAAGGAAAAACAGGAAATTCGATCTATAATTATATCCAATGAAAACTTCTTTTATATTAGCCATGCCTAACTAAATTAAAGTTGAACTTACAAATATTTACGTAAAGAAAACCGGAAAATACGAAATGCCAACGCAATTCACTCCAAAATGAACAATAGTTCATATCTTGAAAGAGAAGAAATTTTACATGTTTTATACCTCCTCCTAACCTATCCCATTTTATCAAAACTGGTTTTAAACGTTAAAAAATAATTTCATTGACAAAATGCAGCTGGATTTTCGCACTGATTTCTTTTAAAGAGCTATATTGAAAAATCCACAATTGAGGAGAAAGGTAATATTGTTATACATGGATAAATATACTTGAAGGTAATATTGTTATTCATAAAAATAACATTGAATAATCATGCGTATCGACTGCAGATGGGATTTTTCGTTTAACACGATCGGATACGCGTACATTACAAATTTACGGTTTCAATAAATTCAAAGGAAGAATAAGAGCACGTAGATGACACTCTCAAAAACCCTCTTTGGTAACTAACTTGGACTAGAAAGGAATACTTCAGTAAGGAATACCTACGTATATTTCATTTTGTTTATTATCCCTACGCTGTATTCAATGGACGACTCAGGGGCATCGCTCTCTAGAATGCTGAGAGGTTGACTAGCCGTTCTCAACACGAGGTTGTAAGTTCATAAGTGTCGGTAGGCTTTCTTGGAACTTCACATGCCTGTTTCTATGAGAGGAGAGCGTGACTGTTACAAAGGTTCTAGGATTATCCGAAATGCTGGCGAGGACGTTGGCGCTAATCCATCGACGAAATACACTTGACCCTGGCGTGAGGGTGGGCGGGAAGTCGCAGGGATGAGCGATAAATTATTTCTTTATTTATTATCTGATCCAACAACAGTCATGGCAACTAACATTGGATTCCATGACAAACAGGGGAACAAATAAATTATGACATAAAAGAATACAAATACACTGAAATAATAAGTCATGCGGGAATTCGAAGTAACAAGACAAAGATGTTATGTATGATAGAAATGAATGTAGACCATAAAAAATGGTCGATGGAAGGTTTTTATGATGAAAAATAGTTAAATGTGAGTGGTAAGCAGAAGAAGATAGATTTCTTGGAGAGACAGTAGTTTGGAAGGAGAAAATTTCTGGTGATTGCTGTTGAAGATAGAATGAAGGAATTTTAAATTGAGTATTTTTCTCCGGCAATGAAGAGGAGAGATATTTCTTTTATTTTGCCCCAGCCTAAGCATTTAAACCTTGTATATGTGTCCTTTACTGTTCTAATATGGCCTATATACAGTGAGTTTTCTATATCTAGAACAGTAGTTCTTTAATTAATTTAACGGAGATAATTCACACGGAGAGAAAAATGTTACCGAAAGATGTATTCGGTAATAAATTGAAATAGAATAAAAATCACTTTCTCAACAGTAGAATATCGGTTAAAAGAACTGCTTCCGAAACTCGGTTCGTATCCATAGGGGTCATTCCAAGAAATATCCATTCCCGATACCCGATTTTCCATTGCGTTCATACATATACTTGGGGAAAAGATCCTTATGTGAAGAAATAAAGAAATATCTGCCTAATAGGAGGACAAACGGAAGGAAATAAACCAAATTCAATTGAAAAAAAAAATTGAGGGACGAAGAGCATAACGCAATAGGAAATTTTCTAAATAAACAAGGAATTCGCAAGGAGGAATAAACTTTTTCAAGTCTATTCTTCCTTGGGAATTCCCTAAGCTACCCCGATTCGAGAAAAGATAGCGATCTGCAGGTCCCTAATTTGAACATGAGGGTGATATATTCAAACCCGTCTTTTTCCTCGTATTTACCTTCTGGCTGGTTTTAATTTACCACTTTCGTCATTAGAAGTTAATTTAACTAAGAAAAGCTTCCGAATATACAAAACTTTGTGCTTTTACGTAAGAACGGCCCAAGATATACTGGTGCCCCAAACAAGTAGTCTTTCAGGCGCCTTGGTCGATATATTTGAAAATTCGATCATCCTACTGTGATACGAAATCGGATCATTTAATAAAATTCAATAAGATTTTCTGGTAACGCAGTGTAGTTAAAGGAGATCAACTCTAAATAATAAAGAATTAAAGAGAGTGATACTCCTCGTACATATATGCACTTTGACAACTGACCGTTTTGGAATGTTTGCAAGGATATTTAAGGATGAAAGAACGAATTTTGTGTCCCCTTTCGTCTCATTTTAGTCTATTATCTTTAAAATTTATATCATCAAGTCTTTCACGAACCCTCTACATTTGGTTTAAAGCTTGATTTTCATTACCTACCAAATGCAGCAGAATAAGAATATTGTCACGCGAATCAAAACTCTTCTGGGGTCTTAACGGGCCTTAATGCAGCCTTTTCGTAAGTACCCGAATAAAATTTTTGTATTTTAAGAATTATGCTTTCCATCTCGTTTATTACATCAAGAAAAATAAAATGTCAAATCCTCTGCCTTTGTTTACGTGACGGTTAAATTCGTTTTCCTTCGATAAACTTTGCAGTTAAATTATTTTAACGTGGGCAATACGCCAATAAAGCACTGTCTTGCGATGAAAAAGGTTCCCTAACCCTGAGTGGGGAACACTATCTGAGATATTTTGAGGGACACTACCAGTAGTTTTAGATATATTACGTGAACTTCGTAAAATTAACTCTCGTAATATATACGGCTATTATTTTGGTGAAAAAATTTGCTGAACATACTTAAATGTAGAGCAAGTTTCCACAGGGCTTTTTCGTTAATTACTATTCTTCAGAAAGGGAACCGAGAATCGATCCATGTGCAATTTTACTATGCTTAGTAACTTTCATCTCTGAGGCGATCTCTTCTGGGATTTTTGCAGGGTTTCTACTCTTTGTGATGATAACAAAGAACGTAACAGGTGCTCTTTAGCAAATTTCATGTGATCGATAACTCCGAAGTGGTCGACCTCACAGGTGACCCACACTACTTGTTGATTAACAGCTGAGAGAGTAAAATGAGAACTAAAAATCATTCGCTGAGTATCGTTAAGAAGCCGCCGCTCCACCACCATTAAAAGATTGCAAAAAATGGTTTTTATATTTCTCCATAAGTTGGCAGGAAGGTGAAATATATTCGCTTGAAAGGAAATAAACACATGAAATCAATATGTTCTGGCGTAACTTTGTGGAAAGCCATAATAAATTATAAAACTTTGTAATTTAAATAAACACATGTTGAAGGTTACGCTGCCATAAAAATATACGAGAATAATCAACTACTAACTAACAATTTCATTTGAACCCTCTTTTGTTTTTAAACCAAGAAAGAATTACTTAATTTACGAATTTAATTAATTCCTTACAGATGCTCTCATCTGGAAATCTTCACACCTGAAAACACATTTTCTACAGCGCTTTAAGGAAAATCCATGATGTGATTCAACCGATGCAGTTCGAGCTTACTGAACCAAAGTGTTCCCTGTGATTAACGCATTCCTTTTCTAAAATAGCGTGTTTATATGCATTCCCATGTCTCAATATATATACTCTCAATATTTCCGTTTCAGATCGTTTAATTGGAATCAATTTATTCCTTATGATTATTCCATCCTTCGTTGCATCGAAATAACCTCCATGTGTGCAAAATATTTTACGAAAGAATAAAATACTACGCGTGTCCTCAGAAGGGGAATATAGTTAGATAAATTAGGAGTATTTAGGGTCTGCTAGGGTCATTAGCATCCCGGAAATTTTTTATATAAAACACGCATATAAAAATAAATAAACAATATTTTTACATTCTAAACTCCGGGCTATTTAAATCGGAATGTTTTTACATTCACGTCTATCCCGGAGTTGTGGAAGAATCTATTCCACTGACATCCAGCATGGAGTTAATCTGATCAAATTTTGTGATTCTTTGGTCTAAGTTAATGCAAATAATTCACTCTGAAAAGGAACATCTGTGAGGGGGAAGAGGCCTCTTAATTCGTCTGCCTCGTGAGGTCCATTAACGCTCCTTATTTGTTGATTTATACGGCCCGCAACTCTCAGCGAATGCCAATTCAAAATATTCCCGACAACAATGAGGCCTTCTTTCACTGGCGATGAAACGTAAACTTCTGTTTTACAAACTCGTAACCTTATCCTCCTACGAGCGAAAAAAATGATTCTCTCTTTTACAGCGGTCATCAAACATCTAACTTTGTGTTAACTTCCTTCTCAAAACTCGGCTTCATTTTCCAACCCCGAGGGCGATAAATAACTTTTCGGACGCAGCCCTACGGATACGCTTTGACTTAGCTATCTAACCATGAGCGTTCTAATTTAGTTAAACTCATACGGCTCAAAAAGAGAAGAAGATCTAAACTGGGAGATGATTTACGAGCAGCGACGGGCGGAAATCTGAAGAGAAGATGGTTACTCCACGTTTGTGATAAATTTTGGAAGAGTTAATAGGCATAATTGAATAAAGCAAAATAGCTCGCAAGAATTTATTCGCTGTACTTTACTTTTAATTAACTTTTTTTAATTAACTTTTTAAGCGGCGTTTAAAAATAAAGTGACTTGAGAAAATGAATTTGATCGAACTCCGGTAAAATCAAAAGCTCATTGTGAGCATAAATAAATAACGAAATCTAGGCACAGTGTTAATGTGTTTTCCAGAAAAATGAACGTAGTTTGAATGAATTATTCGACAAGTATGAGGATAAATAGGAGGCCAAAGAGTGGTACAAGGTATTAAAGGGATTTGGACTGAAAAACTTGTGTGTTTAATATGAAGGTGCATGTGGAGTTGGTTAAGACATGTGGAAAGGATGAATGAAATGAGAATCACGAAACAGCTAAACGACGAGATTGTATACAATTTCCGTCACCCCTTTGGAGAATACTATAAATGGTAGAGAGTGACGATAAGATACTTCGAAGAGACTCAAATGAATTAGGGTGATAAATGAAAAGTTGTATGGATGTGATTGAAATATTTGGAATCATTGTCCAAGAACACTGAATGAAAGAAACTGGTTCAACATTCGTAAGAATTTCCAAATCGCCCCATGATATTTTTCATTTCGTCAGTTCATAAAAATTTCAACCTTATCATAAACACCGCAATAATGCGACCACATCGCATACTGGATTTCTGAAAAGTCGATCCTAAAATGTGTATTTCTTGAAAAAATCGTTCATCGGCACCTCTTACTAGTTTAATTGTCCGAGAGCTCTTGATCAAAATTCAAAATTCTTTTATCGGAAGCAGCCAGACAAAAGCAGATAAATATACGACACGCTTTTAATCGAATCAAATTAGCCATGACCATAAATAATCGCCCGAGAGTAAATATATTTCACGAGAATTAGGGGTGCTATGCCTCTTTTCTGTCCCACTTAACAGTAGAATCAGGACCGAGATTCTTCATCCACTGTTGTGTTTGAAATGAAACGTGCTCAGAGGTGGAAAAGACGAATCCTCTACTTTATTTGAAACTTTTCCAAATGTCACCAGTGGCGGGAGAAAGCGTGAGATGTTAAGGGTCTCCGTGCACACCCCTCACCTCCTGTGCTCAACGGACCAAGTTCTTCGGTGACAGTGATGAATGAGTAACGATAGGGGGAGGAAAGTTTCCAGCCAATCGATTTTTACTATATGCCGAGGGAAGCGCGTAGCCCTTCATCGAAGCTGTGGAAACGAACGTCAAAGGGAGACTTCTGGCTTTATTTTCGTGAGCCAATTCATTCGCTCCACTCGTCCTTCCGCAATATTTACTGTCTAAATGACAAGTAAATGGACAAGATGCGAACTTCCTCGCCAAGAAAACAAACATGATCAAACACAAAGTATCAGTAGTTAAATTTAAGGAGTTCATTCGATAACAGAGGGTCACTTCAAAGTGGGGAAAAGATTTGAGAATACGCAAGGACCAACACCTGAATGAAACCAGGGAAAAAACCTATTTACGCTAATTTCCGGAATTTTCATTTACTTCTGAAAAAAAGATTAAAAACTTTTCCGCTTCTATTGTGACTTTTGCGATGAAAAATTACTTCTTATTTTTGGCGCAAAATGTTTTGAAACTATGCTGGAGAAAAATATCAAAACAGATTAATGGTAATGAGTGTCAATATTAACACAACCTGTATTGCGCTTCAATCAATGTATTAATTTATTTCAATGAGAGCTTAATGTTATTCAACCATAGTTTAAATAGATAATGACACATTGATCTACTGACAAATTCTGAATAATTGAATGTCATCCTGAAATTTTATGAAAATAATAATACTGGAAGTTCGATATTTAGTAGTCAAAAATAAGAATTAGATGGATAATCATGAGGTAGAGAAGAATAAGCTTTAACTTTGTGGAACTCCATTCAAGTAAATGGGTGGGAAATAACTTAGCAAAATGTGCTAAGTTATTCACATTTTCCTAAGTTATTTCCCGCCCATTTTAGTAGAGAAGAATCTCATACTTTTTCCAACAGATTTCCCTTAAAATATATTAGTTAGAAGATGAGCTCACCTGCGAAAGACTAATTCCATTGACTGGTACACATTGCTCGTCCACATCCTCCACACCGCCTGTATCCTTCTTCATACTCGAGGCCTTCTGGGCTAAGTAGAGGTCCAAAACTGGTATACCATGCCACTTGATATCCACTTCATTCAAAGATTTCACCATAAGCATCACCCAAAAAGGTCTTTTCCTTCTCCAATTTCCAGTGATAGTGGTCGAGAGATACTCATCATAAAGCCCGCGCCCGAGTTGACCGGTTGTCACCCATCTAGGTATCATCCGTTGGACATACTCCAGATGCCTCTTAAGGCGCAAGAAAAGTTTTGCCGGAAGAATGTCCGAAAGTTTTTGCCCCCTGGGCATCAACTGACAGCGGTGAATGGCCTCGAAGGTCTTCCTGTTCAATAAGTCCAACTCGAAGAACACATTGTCCGATTCTTGGAAAGCTTGCTTGGCATTTTCTGGGATAAAGTCCCACACTCGAGTGTAGGGCACGTGGATTGTTCCGAAGAAGTACGATGGGGGGTGCCGCCTCACCCCCCAAAGGAAAGAAAGAGGTTTCTCCGACTGTTGGAAGCACGTCAATTAAATTATTATGATTTTCAGTAGAACGAAAAACAATACAAACCTGCAGATAAGGTATAAATCTTGAGCGTCGCATTTAATTCGAAGCCATCGCAACGCTCAATAGCTCATACCTTTATTCCATCGCAGTAATCAGGGGCTGTAAATCCCTTGGCATCAAGTGGAGCCCAACAAAGTAGAAGCTGCGGCAGAAGAAAAAAGAAAATTGGAATGTTTTCTTTCGGAGTTTATTGACAACAGAATTGAGTCGCTTACGATGTAAATGAATGCAGCGTATGATTCCGGGCGTCCCTCTACCATGGCAGCAATCTAAGCCGACTGAAGCGGCCACTCCCGCAGGATTCATGAACGTCGGAGGGTACGACCGCTAGTCACTTCCCTGTGGGGCGCGACAGCCTTTAGTCAGGCGCTGTTTCGAGGCTCGATCTCACTTCAGATCGCTTCTTTCCCTATACTTAAAATGTCCTCCCTCCCTACTCATTCCTACTGCCTGCATTCCCCTCCGCGTCGCCTGAACTGTCCCTAGAACAGAATGAGAGGGGATGCCTTCCTTACTGGTGCTGCCTGTTTACTTAGCCGCCAGATGGAAGTGCACTACAAATCCATAACGGACTCTAGCGCCTGTGAGGAAAGACACGATTGCTCGTCATTTGCGGGAGTTCGAGGAATGCGTTCCAGCTGCGCTCTCATACGTTTCCCTTTATAGCCTACATTTTAAGTAGAAGATGTTTTGTTTAATCAGGAAACTGTTAATCTTATATTTCTGTTCTTCGTCGTTTTGAGTCGATTGCTGAAGTTTCTCGTGAATCTGTATCTTCTTTAAAACTCACTTCTTTGATGCATTACTTTTAAATTTGCCTCAATCTTTTTGTGAAGTTAATGTTGCTCTATCAGTAATATCTATTTTTAAAGATTGGAAATATACTGTGCACAATACCGTTCTCATGTGAATCTTCTTTCCAAAAATTTTAGCGACAAGAAAAATTTTTGTTAAATGTTTGACACTCATGATTGCATGACGCAAACCCCGAAATCTTCAATTTTTAAGAATTAATGGAATAAAATATTTTATACAATTAGAAACCGAATGAAATGAACTATATCCTTCTTTGTGATATACTATCCCCTTTATACGTTTCTTGAGCCGATAATTCATTTTCACGCAATAAAAGGAGCATGTCTTCCTAAAGCACCTGCAAAGTACCGATTGTGCGACTAAATTCATTATAAAAATCTCTTCAATGATTTTTTTGATTCAGTAGATTGAATTAATTATGTCGCAGTAACCTAGTTTTGGATATTAGCTTACATTACTTGTGTATACTAACACAATTCCGATTGGATATCAGCGCACCGCAACCTTCTATATTTCTAAATGTCGTAAAATGAAAGTACAAAATTGAATATTTGGCTATTTACCTTCGAATTGAAGCTCTTGAATCAGCAATCCCTGAAAATTTTCATCAGCAATATACAAGTAAACGCCAAAATTCTTGTTGTTATAAGATGTATATTTTAATGTGGTTGGCGCTAAAGTTCAACTACATTTTGTGACGTTTCACTCTTGAGATGAATATGTACTGGAAACTGCCATTGGCTATGATGACGTCATATCAAACCAGACTCAAATGTATCAATTGAACGTTTCATTAGTATAAATTTAATTAGGAAATTTCAAATCGATCAACATCTCGCTGTCGTTCCCCATTATTTTTCCGTATCGAGTGAGATTAAAAGATTTTCATCAAATCAGCTTCGCTTATTTAAAATAAGATTTTCCACTGTTATCATTAGTTGTTGAGAATTTACTTAATTACATTATCAGGAAATTTGATATATTTAGGTTCCATTCATATAATTATTTCTCTACATCTCATGAGCCATGATATCTAGTTTCTAACCTAATGCCCTATCATTTATTCATAAATAAGACATTTCTTTGTATCGCCCAACAACTTTTGTCGCTTTCTTCTCCCTCTCTCCTTTTATGGCTTTCCTCCCATCCTGCTTGTAAATACTCTCAGTACTACCAACTTTTCTTTCCTCTCCATTTTATCTCCTCAATCAAGATCTTGTTTCTCATTCCTGTCATAGCACTTAGTGCTTTATACCTTTCCACCTACCCCTGTTTTTTCCATTTGTGAAACATGATTCTTGACTTTATTTGACTATATTTTAGTGAATCTGACAACTGTACTTTTCCAACATTTATTTTGATCCAAAAGTCACTTGCTTTATCAATAATTAACTAGTAATTACAAGCCCCTTTTGGTCACTAACAACATCTTCGATATGTTTCTTATTAATTTTTATGCTTTTTGTATTTCTTCCTAAGCCTATTTAAAGATTTCCTAAGCACATCCTTTGAATGAGGGAACATATCACTGAAGAGACAAAAGTATATGTTAGCTTCATTTCTTTGCAAAGTAATTTCCCCACATACACCATCGGCAGTTTTGTCTTGATCAAATAAAAAGCTAGCCATTAGGGTGTTTAATTGATTCCCAGTTAATTAATTCTTCTACATATTTTATAGACCTTGTTAAGCCAGGATAGCATACAATCATAATTTTCATGTTATTTTTTGCAGATCATCTGTTGGTCACTAATCAATGCTATGCAACTTACTAAGAGTGAAGAAGCAATTTTTAATACCTGTGTTTTGGCCTATTTGAATTTCTCATACTGAAATTTTGTATCACACTTTCAACCTTTACATAAGTATATACTATATTTAATGCTCGTTTCTTCACTTAAGGAAGAGATGAGTTCCAAATTTGTATTGTAAAAGGGCATCACACAAACATTCCAATACTGCTAAGATATCACACCAACACAAAGTTCAACAACAAAAAATTTTTGTATAATACTTTAACGTTCATCAATATGATCATTCTTACTCAATTAGCTTTAAAGAACCCTACCATTTTGTGTCTATAATTTTTAAAACTACCAATATATATTAAAACAAAACCTGTAGCTAAATGTTTAAATCCAAGGTAAAGAAAATGCTGCTTTCCAGTGCTGTTATTCTGTTGCCAAATTTTTTAATAATTAACATTTATGTATCAACCCTTTTCTTTCATTCCATTGTCAACGCTTATTTATTTTCTTAGCTTTTAACAGCCTTTAGTATCTTGTTATATATTTAGAATATATTATTAATTAACATATATTCTACTTATAATTAGAAACCATTTAGAAATATATTATTTCATGCTGTTTTTTTATGTTTTTCTCTTTTATCTGACTCATGAAAATTGTAATATATAATAATACGACACTTGTATTGCATGCATATACTGACTTATTCCATGCCATATTTTATGGCCTCAAGGAACATATAAATTATTAATATTAGCTTTAGTCAGAGAAAAGCAGGACTGACAATGATGACTCAAATTACTCTTTACACTACGTACCTTAAAGATGTTCAGCAAAAGTGAGGTGCACACACACACAAAACAGAATTCACCAAGCACTGCACTCCAAGTCATAACAAGAAGGGCAAAGGGAAGGAACTTATTTTGAAAGGATATAAAAGTGCTCCAAAATTATAATAGATTTATTGTAAATTAACATTACATTCCAATATCTTCTGAACACTAGTGGAACTGGGACAAAAATCACACAGCAAAAACATATGCTGTTCTGCCAATGATCAAATCTTCACTGATTCGTCTCTTTTTAGCAGCAAGTCCCTCCACCAAACCCTACAATTCTGTCACTAAAGCAAAAACTCTCACATTTGATGTACATGTGCATCAGATAACAGCAGAAATCTCCATCTTGATGCATATGCATGAGAGACATGGAACTTGTTACCTTATAGATCTAAATAGGTATATTAACTTGAAATAAAACTCAAATTTTGTTTTTAATAACTTTTAAGGGTCCAACTTTAGCTTTTACAGGTTATATATTACTTTTTTCTTCGAAAGTCATGGCCTCCCATAGAAATAAACAATAACATTTAGGAATCTGGTTAATCAGTAAACTATAAGTTCGTAATTTGTAAATTTGGTATATACATGTGTATATATATGTGTTTGTATATACATATATATATATATATATATATATATATATATAATATCTTATATATTAGTTGTTAACTTGAATTGGATGACTGGGAACTAAGAGAATTTTGGTCATCTTTCGATGATCTTTTAAGTGAATCAAGATATTCTTCTTGTGATGCAGCCAATGCTTCAGCCAAAAGCTTAGCATCATTTTCCCAACTGGAAAGCCCTGAAAAATAATAATATCTTGAAAGATTGTCTCAAGCATATGCACTCTTTATCAAAAATAATACACGAAAATAGGGCAATATGAAGGTGGTAAGATATAAAATGACATCCTCAGACTAGATTACAATCATTATATACATGAAAGAAATACACACCGAGCATTTCGGGAGGCACCTGTCCCAGAAAGCTGTATGACTTTGTTTGGTGTATTTCAGGAGGTGAAGTGGAGGTTGAACTTGATGGACCAGCTTGACAGTAGTTCATACAATCCATCTGATCCTCTATTGAAGTCGATGTGGAAGTGGTAAGTGGCGAACAGCTTTTCAAAGAACAGGGCTTACTATTTAAAGAAATTTTACAATTACAAGAATTAAGTGGACATCCTATGCATGAAATTGGTAGAGATGGACAGGTTTTTGAAGAACTGGCATTATTTTCACTGATTTCTTCCATTGGTTTAGAAGACTTTTGATGTGGTGATGCCATTGTCTGCGGCAAAGACAGTTGCAAGTTTAGCTGCTTATTACATGTGCAATTTGAAGAACATCTCACATCTTTACATATTTTTTGATACATCATGTCCTGTTTAACAGATGTCTCAGGAGACCTATCACATGTTCGCTGATTCATTCCAGATCTGGCACTTCGACAATCAGCTGAGGTTACCGTAGATGATGTAGTTGCTGATGCAGATGCACGATGCTGAAAAAGGATATGCATTGAGTCTCTTGAATCCATCACCTAGAATATTTGGAGGAAGAACTTGGAGAATAAAATCATTTTCATCATCATACATACAAATACTATTTCCTAATACTTTCAAATCTTAGAAACAAATACCAGTAATCTAAGTACCACAGCATGAGATATATGTATTTAATATAATCTACTGCATTAATATATTAGAACCTGATTATGTTTCTTGGTCATTATTCTTTGAGTCTTTTGTGATGCAAACATGTATACAAACAATCTAGGAGCATACAATTGACTTGAGAATCCGCTTGTGGCAAATTTTTCATCCACTACCAATATGATGTGATTCACCAAAGAATTTCATAATGAATCCTTGACAATAGAAAATTGCAATTTAATTCCCTCTAGTCTCACATATTATTGTGGATTTCATTTCACAAACATTTGAATGAAATTAAGTAATTATTTGAGTCTACATAAGTACCCAGCTAATCACCTGATGGCAAGTGTCATTCATCTTTACTTTTGGGCACATATTTTATTTTTGGGGGCTTTGAAATAATTCTTAAAGTTAACCCTAAAATAATTGAACAATTGCTAACTTACAAAACAAACATGAAGCCCTATGCTATGAAGATATATCAGAAATGTGTGCATCACTATAAATATCATAGAAGAAAATCAGCAAAAATAGATGTCAGAGAAAATTTTTGAACAAATCAATGTAAAGTATCTCAGAAAAGAAAATCAGTTTTATGAATCAAGAAATACAAACCATGGCTTTGTTCCTTTTCTCATTATCCTTCAGCCACTGGAGATAACTTTCTCTTGCAGCTTGCTCAGTCATCACTTCGTAAGTAGCTTCCCAGTCAGTTGCCATTAATTTATCTTCTAACATTGCCTGCAAATAATACACTCGCAACTTGTAGTTCAATTTAAACAGTAAATATAAGGAAAATAAAACAAAACTTACAAAATGATAGAATTTCGATAAAAAATATTGAAATATCTCATTATTGGTGTTGTCAACTCTTAGAATTGATTCTGGGAGCTGTCCATTCCAGGACGATTATGGGAGATTCCTGGAAGTTAAACCAAGTAGCTATATACCATAGACTAAAACCATGTCATGAACGACTTATGTTTGAAGTATGGCAACAGTGGATGATAAAACATTGATGAATATTGAATCAGGATGATTCAATTAATTATATTCATTACATACATTGTCGAGTTCTTGCAGACGTAAGAAATATTGCTGGAAAAAAGACATTTTAGGTTATAACAGAACGAATTTGTCTTGAAGCTCTACACATCAATATTGAAAAATTAAATAGCCACAGAGTGACTTTGCAACAAAACTTGTGGCTGATGAATCATTTTAAGAAGGAAAAAATCAGTGAGATTTTAGAAGGAGTGTTATAGAATTATTAGAACTATGATTAGAAGATTTTTCAGTTAGAAAATTATTTCCCTCAAGACAAATGTTGATTAAAATTGAGAGAATGATGCCAAGGCCAGGGAAATGGTAACTTCTCAAAATAATTGTTGAAATCAAAGAGCCTCTAGATAACTGAGAAGAGAAGGCACTCTGACTCATAAGGATGACAAACAATTCTATGTAAGAACCAAGCCTAAAGCACACGCTACATTTGGTGGTTAAAAAACTAAAACTTTCCCTGCTCAAACAAAGGGTCTTACATTTTCAGCTTCACTCAGATTATTCTGAATATGGGGCATTTAAAAAAATATTCATGGGATCAATTGAGAAAATGCCATTTCCACCATCATTCTCAGTCAACTTAATCCATAAAAATCATATTTTTACATACTTGTTCAATTTCACTTTCCTCACTCTGCCTCACAGCTTCCTTCATCAGGTTCTTTTCGGCAAGTCCGGGAGTGAAATTGGGAAGGCCAAGACCTACACCAATTGTTGCCTTATAAGGATCCACAATGCTGTTGTAATGCACTCCTCTGTGATATGACAATCTTATGGGTTCATTGTCGGGCTTCGATAGGCCATGAAAAATGTTAATTGGCTCTGGAAAATGTAAGGTGGAAATGCACACTTATATACATACATGCAGGAAGTACAGAAATGTTTTTTCACTCAACTGTTTTACTCTTTAAAAACTCTTAGAAGTGCAGAGAGTAATACAGAAGAATTTTCAATAACTGAAGCCATAAACAAGACCAAATATAAAAATTGAACATTACCAATTCCATAGCTAAATACTTCAATAGCTCTATTGAACATCTCGCTCAGTGCTTGAAGTTCAATGTGATTTCCATGAACAAAATCATTCCTTTTTCTAGTCACATAGGCATCAAGATCTTCTGTCATGTATTGTTTATAATGGTCCTTATTCAGCAACTGCAAATAAGATATATAGTTTTATCATAATTTAAGTGAAGATTGAAGCTGAAGAATTGTGTCAGACCTGTAAGACCTCTTTTAGCAGCAAACCAAATCAATGTTTATGTCAGGAATTTATACCGTTCATCTGATTTAGTTATATTCTTGCAAAATTTAGGAGATAAGCTTCCATAAAATGCATGGTTTAAAGAAGCAGAAACAAAAACTTAAATTTGACCACAGGTTTGGATATTAATTATCTTCATCAATAATCCTGATTCTCCTTGTAAACTGACTTAACTTCGCATCTTTATGAGGACGCAATGATAGATTTCAGGTAATATACAATATAACAGAAGCACATACCACATTTTCATCAAATTACAGACATAAAAGGACGCTAAATGGAAATTGACACAATGACAGTACATTTGAACTATTTGTCCAAAGAATATAGATATTACACAGAGTAAGGCACAGTCATGGACAGTAAATTTGTATGTGAGGGTTTGCATAAGATTAAGGATAACAAAAAAAAAGGTTTGCCTAATGTTGCAACCTTGTAAAACTCTTTCTATTCACCTGGATTCCCTCTCATTTGAGTCCACACACCCTGCTGTTTCCTACTGTTCAGTCTTACGGTTCAGGTAGTTTTGTAAAAACAATAGGAAGGCTGGCTGGATATTGAAAGAAAATCCTTGCGGATTCTCGAATTTTAGTTCCTTTTGCTTTCCCCAAGGACCTCTTTCATTTTTGCTTGGAAATACTTTCCATGATTGATTTACAGATCCGCAAAATTGCATGCCATCATATGAGGCTCTGGGTACCCACCGAGGACTCCTTTAAAAGGCCGTCCTAGAATCTTCGTAAGATACATGCTAATGCAGGTTGGGTACCCACTGATTATCAGCAGGTACCCAGCTTTTTATGAAACTTTAAAGAATTTAGATTTATTTTGAACTTGGTACAAGTTCATCTGATGATTTGTTTTAACTTGATTTTCTGACATAAAAAACCTGCAGAGGATTTAAATGAAAGTTATATGCAATTTTGGGAACATAGGCGAACCTTATTTTTTGTTATCCTTAATCTTATGCAAACCTGCACATTGTACCATTTTCTAGCCCATGATTGTACCATGTAAATCTGTAATGATTTGTATATGTAATTTGTAGAATGATTTCAGATTTTTACTTTCATTGATTGAGTTGTTTTCTTTCTATAGCTAAGTTTCACTTGATTCAATTTCCAGCACTGTGCCTGAAGGTGGACAACTTCCAATAAAAGAAACTAAGATTTTTCTAAATTATTTTTTAAATTGCAAAAGGATTAATTGAACTCACTTGCAAAATTGGTAATTTCTCAAGCCCAGCAAATTTTAATCAGTATCAAGAAAGAGAAAATTCTTCACAGGGGTTGACTGCAAAACACCTTAATTCTTAAAATGTAATCTTTTCTTTCTGTTAACTAAATGATGATGCTCTTATAGATAATATCCAATTACATAAATGAAAAATTGCACAGATGAATCATTAACTGATGCATCATAGAAGCTGACTCAATAACATTAAAATGCAGATTAACTAGCATAAAGAAGAATTCACATTTTGAATTAGAAACTATGCAATAACAGATTAAGGTCAAAAAGCCAGTATGAGCACTTACTAAAAAATCCATACATTGGTTTCTAACTATGGAGTGCATTTCCTGATCTCCAAATACTTGGTCAGCAACAGCACGAAAAAGGCATGCTCCATCTTCTCCCATTTTTTTAATTATCCATCCTTTTTTCCGTAACTTCTTCTCAAACCGACGATCACGCTGAATTAAAAAAGCACACAATGAGAATATATTACCAAATACAAAGCAGATTACAATATGAATTGAACACAGAGAGAAAATTTAAACATGCAGCGATATGCAGCCAATACAATTTTTATTCAGCTTAAAGGATAATTGACACAACAAGGATTTGGTCCTCTAAGGAAAAGAACATGAAGTATTAATGCCTAAAAAAAATGTGATGGTATGAAATCAAAACAATAACGATAACTGTAAATAATAATAAATACATAGAGATGGATATACAAAAACAAGTCAAAGATTTCCACAATTTTAAAGAAGAGATGAGCAGTAATGGAAACAATTAGAGAAAGAAAGAAAATACAATCTCCTGCCAGAAAAACTTACCTGTAACTGGTAAATGATAAAAACTGAATTAAAGGAAAAATTTAAGAAGAATGACTATGATGGTAGGTTGATAGGGGAAAGATTGTTTATAGTGCTGCCAAAAAAGGAATCCTTTTATCGAAAAGCCTTTAGGGAAAGATGTAGTCCTCCATATATCATTACACTTAGTTTTCAAAGGAAAGATTTCATCTACTAGCTTGTCATTTACTGATTGTCATTTAGTGGTGGCCATAGGGTGGGGACGTGTTTTTGGTTCTGTAGAGAAAGGAAAAATAGAAGGTTAAGTGGCTAAGCAATGAGATGAGGAGAAATGGATATGTACTGGATGCAGTAGGGACCATGAAAGGAAAAAATAGAGAAAATGAAGGAGGTAGTATTGAACCAATGGAATGAGCTGGCTGCAGCAAAGCAGGGATTACCTATCCGGGAAGGGAAAACAAGGAATTAAGGAAGGAAAGCTAAAGGAGAGGGATTGGTCCAAGTTGAGGAAAAGAAGAAAGTCTAGAAAGATCCTGATTTGCTGGTGGCATTTGACTCAAGGGTAATATACTGAGGGTCATGGTGAAATGCTACCCAGGCATAAGAGGGGGAGAGAGCTAAAGTAAAAGATTTTGAAGGTAAAAAAGAACCGGAAAGAAAAGGTAATCTGGCTAGATATTGGTATGCAAAGATGGCATAAGTGAGTTGCATAAACATCTATGAGCTCGATATTTTAATAGATTCATGTTTTGTGGATATAGTCATTAGTAAAGAGACTTGGCAGAAAGAGAAAGTGAGCTTGTTAAATGCTTCATAATTTCACATAATCAAAAATTACTACAGTATTATGGTCTCAAAGGACAGTGATTTTGAATATCTTAGCATAGAATCTGCAGACAAATTTACTCAGCAAAAATTCCATATAGTTGTGATGTAACAGCAGGATGTTGGGGGGAGAAAATTGTATATTGTGTCTAAATAGTTTTACTGTATATAGATAGTAATAATGACTGACTACATACAGCATAGATCATAAATTTCTGCTTGGGATTTTATGTTGACATTTACTCTTGAGTATCAGTAAAGATTTGTGTAATAGGGTAAATAATCCACTACTATTCTCCAACTTTGTAATCCTCTACTTCTTTATGATTATGCTAATAGGAATTCAACAAAGTAATGCAATTCTCCAAGGAACAACTTTGGAATATAGGTAATATTGTTGGGAGAACATTGTGGTGCTGTAAATGAAAATCATTCCCCAAGAAAACTTGGGTATTATTCAATAAAATGAAAAACAGCTAAGAGTGGAGAAAATATTTTGCCCTATAAAATTAAGAAAACTGCAATAGCAAGGACTTTAACTGGTAAACAAAAATTTTAGTACCTTACAGGCTTACCAATAGGTTAACACTATGCCTGCATATAAAGTCTAAGTGTTGCATACTATTCCACTCGAGGGAAAATCCTCGATTAAAATCTTTTTTTCCTGATAAAATAGAGGGCGATGAGGCAAAATAAAGTACAAGTGTTTTTATTGTTTGTAAAGGAGCCGATTTTTACAAGCATTTAAAACAAATGTCCAGGTTTCCTTAAGAGACCGCAGCACTGGGTGATCTGAGGACCAAATCTCAATGATTTAAAGTAGTTTCCCTACCATTTTAGAATCATAGCCCCATTATGCAACTTCAGATTTCATAGGTAACCACTGCTCATCTAAAATAAATGTGGATATATATCATCAACGTTAAGTAAAGATATTTATAGCCATGTTTATTTACTTTTCAAAATGGTGATTCTTAACCATACGAGGACATATTTACATTTTAACCATGCAAACCCCTACTGGCGCATTGCAAGGGGTGTAAAACACCGAGAACTCTATCTATTAGCTGTTGGCTTCTCTAATACTTTATAGAAAAATGACCGGAAATATCTATTCGTTCTGGCAACTATTTCCCTGTAATGATTCTTTGTTTTGTCTTGAAGATCACGTATGCTACTTACCAGTTTGACAATATCAACTATCTCCTCCCTGAGATCCGTAGTGATAAATTTATTAAAAGGCTTCCCAAGGTAATCAAGTCTTCTATTACTAAGGTAATCCCAACCGAGGGATTCTATCACAGCTGAAACGTTGCTGTCAAATCTGAAATCTCCCTTAACAAATCTAGCTGCCCTAAGTTGAACCATCTCAAGGCTGGAAGTTAATCCTACTTCATGTGGATCACAATTCTCACAGCAGTACTCAAGGAGAGGTTGAATCAAGGGAAATTATGCTATTTCCTTTACAATCTATGAACAACCCCTTAGAATTCTACTAGCAGAACTTTGCATCCTATTCCCTTTACCAACTCATCGTATTTTATTATTTATTCATTTTGAATATGCTCTTTGAAGGAAAAACTACTACTGAGCGTAATACCTAAATATTTATGATGCCTCACAAACTGCAACGGATATCCTGAAATATTATAGGGTGCTTGGGTAACATTAGTGGAATGTGTAAATTCATAGCTACGCACTTCTTTACGTTCAAGTCGAACTGCCAATCACTTCACCAACCTGAAATAACATTCAGATCATTCTGTGAGAAAACGATGTCTTCTGGACTAGCAATCTCTCTATAAATAGCAGTATAATCGGCGAATAATCTATCCTTACATTGAACATTATCCACTGTATCATTAATATAAATTAGGAACATAATCGGACCTAATACACTAGCCTGCAGAACTCTGGATGTGACGCATCAGATAAAATTCCGTACATGCAACTCGCTGCAGTCTTTTTCCTAGAAATGATTTTATCCATTCAACAACTTGATTGTTAATCCCATTAGCCAATAATTTATGAATTATTTTTAAATGTGCCACTCTAACAAAAGCTTTTCTAAAATCTAAAAATACGGCATCTGTGCTAATATCCTTATCAGCTGTTTTAACTAAGTCATTCACAATAAGGGCTAACTGGGTATCACATGACCTACCCTTATGATAACTGTGTTGACATTCACTAATTGCCTCCTTATCACCTGGAAAATGCATAATTGAACAGGCAATAAGATAATTGTACAATATGTTCAATTATCTTACAAAACATAATGTTCAATTATCTTACAAAAAATTGATGTTAAGGATATGGGATGATAGTCTTTCAAGAAACGCTCTTTCTTAGGGATTGGGGTGATATGCGCTCTTCTCCATGACATTGGTACGATGCCTTCATCGAAAGTTTTGCTATAAAATACGAAAAGAAAGAGAGAAAGCTCATCCGACAGTGTAGTAATAACGAGCGATGGTATACTTTCTGGTCCAGGCACTTTCTTCTTGTCAACCTGTCGCAACAGCTTTCCTATTCCATCCACTGACAACTCGATTGGCCCCATCTATGAATCAACCCACATAGAAAAATTGTTCGTGCGTCCATTGCCTAAAGTAAAGTTTTCCTGGTAATGTTGATTAAGTAAATTTGCTTTACCTACCGAATCACTAATTGTTAGTCCCTCGTCATTAAGAAGGCTAGATACTGAAGACAGACCTCCTCGAGATTCTCGGATTTATGACCAAAGCTCCTTCTGGTTGCTTCCTAAAGACTCCCTAAAGGGTTCTAGATCTGTACTGCTGAAGCTCATTCTGCGATTCCTCCTTAACCAATCTTCGTAACTCCACATATTTCTGTTGCTCAAGTCTACTCCAATCTTCTATAGCCTCTTCATCTGTAAAAACCTTTGTCTCCTATGCAACACCCACAATTTAGGTTTCATCCAAGGTGGGTCCTTATGCTCTCTCACAGTTTTAAATGGGACGAACCTAGTTAAGCGAATAATTTACTGAATGTCTGGGCTGAGATTTGCCTTTTAATTACTCCATTCACATTGTATTAATGTATTTGATGAATTAAAATTATTTTGGAGGATTTCATTAACTTTTCATTTCTTTGCCATACTAGCAAGTCAAGGGGCCTAAAAAAATCTGAATACCTAGAACTTCACACTTTTAAGTCTGCCTTAGCTTACCTTAGAGACTACAAATTATACTATCTTAACTCTTTTAGTGGATTTCTATTGTAGAATGTTACCTCAGCCCATTCTTCTTCAGTCAAAAAAGGTACCATGCCATATTCATCTTCCGAGTTATAACCACTGGCTTCATCCAAATAGGAAGCGCCAGATGGACCAGCTGATGGAGTTGGTGGTCTAGCTGGTGTTGGTCTTGCAGGTGGTGTCCTCGATGCAACCCCTGGATGCTGTCCAGTAGACAAATGACATGCTGACGGAGGGGAGTTAACTCTCTCACGATGTTTTGTACGCTGTGTCCTGCCATTAAAAATTAAATTATTTCAATAAGCAGTCATTTGACTAATTAGAAAATTTGAAGCTTAATCATTGTTTCTTGAAAGAAATTTGGACAAAAGGTGAATAGAACCATTTATTCATAAAAAAGAGGCTGTCATTGTAGGTTTATTCGCAGACACTGTTCAGAACCAGTTTAGAACTGTGGTGCACGGGCGTGATGATTTTAGTCTTTGGCGTTTAGAACCAAATTCTGAATTAATTACCAGTTCAGAATTGTTCATTACAAGTTCTCTTGGAACATGGGACTAACCATCAGAATTCGGTTCTGAACTCTTCTAAACAACCAAAATCATCATGCGCAGCAGCTCTGAAGTGTCTCTGCTGATACAACTTATGTTGCTTCCTACAATAAGACATTTATGGAATGCATCCCTTAATTATGGAAGTAAAATCTTAATGATACTACTGTCTTTTAGGTATAACAAGGAACAATGACAGGTTTTTCTATTTCTACAGGTTTGACAAGATTATTTTATTATCCTGTTCATACATATGTAGTTAGATAATAGATCATTGAAAAACTAGTTTCCAACATTGAATTTGTTAGAAATTTCCATTCAGGATAAGAGGCTGGATCAAGGATAGCATTTTCGAGAACATCAGAAGAAAAACTAAAAGAGAATAGAGATGAGGGAACTAGTGAAGAAAGTGGCAATACTATAGGCCAAATATTAAAAAAAATATATCCCTTGGCAATAGAAATACAGTGGTACCTTGAGATACGAGTGCCCTAACATACGAGTTTTTTGAGATAAGAGCCGTCGAGCGAGCAAAGTTTTGCTTTGGAATAGGAGCAAAATTTGAGATACGAGGAACAGCTGGCTGCACACGACCCACTAGTTTACTGTGCCTCGTGCATCTCGCATTATCCCACGCATCCGCCCAGTATACTTGTTTACCTCGCTGTCGAAGCATCTTTGATAAGTTTTTCTAGGGCTTTGTGCTTTTTGCGCAATTAAATACTTTATCACATTTCTTTTTATAACCTTGGGTCTGAAGAAAGTGAGTGGAATGGTCAATGCTGAGAAGAAGATGATGTCTATTGAATTAAAGCATGAAATCATAGAAAAAATGAGCGAGATGTGCGAGTAGCTGACTTGGCGAGGTAGTACGGGCGTAGTACTTCAACGATATGTACTGTGCTTAAACAGGAGGAGTCAATAAAGGGTATAACGCCAGCTAAGGGCGTTACAGTAATTTCTAAGCTCCGGAGCTCTCTCAACAACTGGGGCGGCATTTTGGGGCCTGGAATGAATTAATGGCATTTAAATTAATTTCAATGGGGAAAATTGCTTTGAGATACGAGCAATTTGACATACGAGCAAGGTTACGGAACAAATTAAACTCGTATCTCGAGGTACCACTGTAATGGGAAGAAAAGCTAAAAGAGTAATCATAATAATAGCTGCAAGAATGAATACATCACTGAATGAATTGATACCTATGAGGGCTTGCCCTGTGTCTCCTCTTGCCAACACTTGGGCTGTTTTCAATCATGTCCTCATAGTGTGGAGGTGTCCCATGAGATGAGCGCATCTCTTCTCTAGAGGAATTGCTGGCAGATGGCCACATGTGATGTGGCGGAGTGTTTGGTGTTGGGCTATATGGTGGATGTTGTAAGCCATGACTTTCCCCTGACTCCAACTAGAATAACAAAATTAAGACAGGAATTATATTTTATTCTACTATAAGACATTTTAAACACTAAAATAATGCAAGACAGTGGTTTACGAAGCTTAGAAATAAGCCTAGGTGCCAGCTTTATCCAGTTAAATGACATACATTTAACAGGAAAATAAATTGAACTAGGGATACAACGGCATGTGCCTTGAAATATAAACAAACAAACCAAAAATAAGATGGAAAATATCTGATAAGAGGGGGGATCAACAAAGATTTTCCAATGACAAGGAAGAGTTCAAGTCTCAGTTTTGTCAGACCTCTTTATTGTTTGGATTCCTTTAGGAATTTGGATGGCTGTTAACCAAATTTGCTTTCTTAACCATTCAATAATGAAACAAAAGATACAAGCAGCAAGATTCTGTATATATTCCAATTATACTCATAATTCCCCAAGTACTTTCGCTAATGCTCCTTGGGAGGAGCATTGCTTAAGGTTTGAAAGGTAAGGCTGTAAGGCACACAGGAGTAGCAGAGAAAATTCAAACACAGTTCAATTGGCTTTCATTCTAAAGATGAGAGTCAGCTCGATACATAAAATTATTGCAGTCACACTAATGACGTACACGACCATTCCAACATTTTGCCAACAATGAGTCTATCCTTCCCTAGAATGAAGAAACAGGGAGTGGGTAGAAAGAAGGGGCATTCACAGTTGGCATGCTGTTTGAAGTAATCTCAAATTTGTTGGCTAGTGACTGTGAGACTCCCTTCTTCTATCTCTTACCATAACTTCTACATTTGAGAGAATCCTTAAGGTACAACCTATTTAGAAATCTGTTAACCTATTAAAAATTATCAGTTTTATCACAGAATGTAAAGGAAACTTTGTATTTACTGTACTTATGTGATAGTTTGCAATGCTATTAATTTTAAAATAACCCAGTAAAATCTTCTCAAATGTCGGGGGTTGTTTTATATGACAGGTTTTGTCAAATGGGGTGGGTGCTGAAACTTCCGAGCTGGACTTAAGAATCTGCGGTCACTGTATATGGTGGGGGAGCTCAAAAACGACAGTAGCTGCATACCATATGATAGCATTAGAATTAAAATTACTATATTGAAATCAAATCTGATGTTTTTTAATTTTTATTTGGTGTGCTTTGGAAGATAGTCTTATATGGTGAGTATATTACAAACTCTATACTTTAACTGGAAAAGTTGGGGGTTGTCTTATAAACCAGAAAATAAGGTAAATCTAAAAGAATACCTTAGGGTTTTGGGAACCCTAAAATTATAAATATCTATAGTTATAATAATAATATTTATGAACTCTGCCTAAACCTTACATTAGCTTGGTTAGTATCACAGGGTGTTTGCATATTTGCTGTTCATGGGGTCTTTAGCTCTGGCAGAATTGAGGGAAAACATTCAGAATTACGATGCTCTTAGGAATCAATCATCCTTGTGGTTATACAACTATGCATGGCATCAGAGAAATTCAATTCACTTTCATATATAATTTGGCAAAAATTAAGAGAAAGACTAGTCTATTGATAGAATAGATTAGGAGGGTGTAAACAACTTAGTTTTGGGAAGCCAACTTCCCCAAATTGATAAGATTAAATGGCTAGATCTAGGGTATCTAGATAAAGCTGCACAAAACACTCAACGTAGATAGTTCAAGGAAATACACAGAAAATCAGCACTCCAGTGACTATTAATCTTATCATTTATTGGAACTGATTTGGAGGTTTGAAGACACTCCTAAAGCTGTATTTGTTCAAGCTCTGACCTAGGTCTATTGGAAAGGGGTAAAAGATGATAAGATGCCTATCAAAATGCATACTGGGCGATTCCTAGAAGTCTGTAATCCCTACTTTCTGTTACTTTCAGACCCTGTTCTTGACAAAGATAAAAATCCAACCAATACAGCTATAGGAACTTTTTTAAACCTCTAATTCATTAGCAGATGTGCTCAAATTTCTTTCTTTTCATTGGAGCTGATATTCACTGATTGTTAGAAATTCAAGGCTATGTTAAGCATGAAGAGATGATTTAATTGTGAAATATGTGCCATCATTTCGAAAAATACAAACCTAAAAACATCTGGTAGAATATAAAATTTCATATGAAGGAAATGTCAAATTAACTTCTTTTGATCATTCATATAAATTTGAGTTATAAACAGATAACTTTGCTAGTAGGATTTATGGCTTGTTTTTCTTCAGTTCTCAGGATAGATATCCCCATAACTATACTACCCCATAAGTATTGCCAAAAGAGGCATAAATCCTTAAAATCATAGCTTAGAATGGATGCCAAGGGAGAGATCACAAGGTAAGGAGCATTGGAGAAGTAACTTTATTTTCTGTTTAAAAATACAGAAAAATTCAAGCAATCCTATGAACTGTGATGCACTTGATTGTCAGAAATACAGTAATGTTTCAACATCAAGGAACACTGAGTTTGAACAAAAGAAAACAATACAATAGTAGGACACTAAATGCATCTTTCTGCTATCCAATAATTTTAAAATGTCTCACTGAGATTGTATAATCAATTTTATAATGGCATCACTGACAGTTGAAACAAGTTTCTTAGGGCTAAATCTAAGTTAAAAAGCAAAATATAACTAAGAAGCTTTGCAAATACATAACTGATAAGGGATTCAGGGCAACATTTATACGGAGTTCCTCATGATGGATTCTATCTTAGCATTAAATTTTCTACTTAAAATGACAACTCAGGGATGAGCAAAATAGTTCACAAAGCAAAAAAAAAAAAGATTTCCTAAATCCCCTAAGAAAGATGATAAAGAAAGGATTTCCTTTCAGATTAATAAAATTCTAATAAACTCAATGGGGACATTATGATTCTCTTTCCTTTCTTGATAAAAAGAGCAAAGAAATATTTAAAACCTCTAAAGTAAAGGGCCCAGTATTTTAGAACTCAAGCTCGAGATATGATAAAAAAAATTCCAAAATTTGAATGGATAGAAAGTTTTGGAAGGTACAGTAACTGGTAAACAATTTCAAAAGAAAAAAATGAACTTTTGGGTTGAAAATCTGAGTCATAAATTAAACATTGTGCTAACTAACAAAACAAACAAAATACTGATTCAAAGTAGTTATTGCATGTTTGGGACAAAATAAGAGGTATAGGTCATAGTAAAATGTACCTCATGGGTTTAGTGATGTACATTTTAAGATAGAAAACTTCGTACACTTCACAATGAAAGTGCTATTCAAAATTGTTATATAACTGTAAATACTTTATTGACTTTAATACAATTGAATAAGCCAAAAAATAATTGAAAAGGAAACTAATGATTAAGGAGATAATAATACCAAAAGGATGATCTTAGTATTTTATTACATATATGGATTTTACAGCATTTACTCTGAAATCATTTTGAAGATATTTCCTTCCATGGTACACGTGCTCTAGAAAAACATCTAGAAACACATTCATTTGCCCCATCATCATTTACAGATGCTTCAAACATTCCCTAAAATTCATAAAGGAATTTAATCATTACTGTATTCACACAATAAATGGAAATAGCAGGCACAGAATAGTGGAAAATGTGTAAATATTTTCTTGAAAATAGGATCAAAATTATTTAAGGGGTGTTATTCTAATTATTTCTAAAGTACATTTTAATTTTATATTTCTTATTTAACAAATAACATATGCTTATTATGAAGTGAAAATAATAAAACTGTCCAACTCTACTTCATGATAATTATTGCTGATGAAATACCACTTTGTGTAGTGTCTGACTCGATTACCGATTCGGTAAATACATTAACATCATTGAACAAAATTGATCTGGTTACATATATACTAAATAGAATAAGTAAACCTTTATATAGATAGGTAGACACATTTAGCAAGTTTGGGCCCATATAGGCCTCTCTTTGACCTAGTCTTACGTATCATAAGAATATTTACTGAAATTAATGACAATAAAGAAGGAATAAAGAAAAATAAAAGGGCATTTTGGAGATGTGAATATTTCTCCTATCTCTCTTAAGCACTGGTGGTGGAGATCAAACATTTCCAAACAGAAAACTGCTCTGAGTTGACTCTTGCCATTGAATCTTGAACCAATTTGCAATTTTTGAGTATGGCCTTTCAGAATTAGGGGAGCTGTAAATCTTGTGGTTTGTTTCATTGAAAGATTACTATGACAAATATATTAACAAATATGGGCTTAATCGTGCCAACAGATAAGGACTGATAATAAGATTTTGAATATTTATTTTTCATGGAAAACTGCATAATAAACTTTAGAGTGCAAATTTTCAACCAGTGGTTCTTTTATAATTCTCTCATTTTTCTAATTGCAATTGGAAGTTAAAGAGGGAACAAAACATGTTTTAAAAATCTATGGCAGTGGCCAAGATACTGTGGAAATCCATATTAAACTGTTTAGATTAAAGATAAATATATTGCAACACCTTGAAATAGTTTAAAACATATTTTGATATAAATCAAGTGCAAAATTGAAACTCGTTCTCCTCTTGACCCTAATAATATATAAATCCACATCGTTCAACTAAATCGTAATTAATGGAAACAATAGAATAGCTCTACTAAAAGAGACATTACTATACTACCACACATCTAAGTTACCATTCCAATCACTCTACCACAAAAGTAGAGATGAATGAATCACAAGCCTACAATAGCCATCAAGAATGCAATAAGTCAAGTAGACCATCAATAGTCCGTATCTAATAGTCACAACAGAAAGGGGGTCTCCTGCTTGAAAGTCTAAATGAGATATGGCAAACCTCGGTCAAATGAGTTCTGTAATTCATAAAATAAGAATATACCATTGATGCACCATCCATATAAAGTTTCCTACCTTATACAGTTGTTGGTATAAAATATTTTTGCAAGAAAATATCACCAATCAACAAAATTTGGATTTATTTACTTTGAGACCTCAGATGTTTATATTTAAACATGAGTCATCAAGGAGCGGTCCACGAAGTTCTGTGCAACAACATACACATAAAAGGTAGTTTGTCTTAATTATATTCAAATCAAGTTTATGGTTGAATTATTCCTATAGGGTTCATCAGGTAGCCAATACGTGACAAATTAGAGTAACAGCATGTTTATATTCAAGATGCTGCACATCGAGAAAATAGAAAATACATGCCGTATCTTTTACTACAGAGATAAAACACTGTCTTGAGTATAACTTACAATAAATAAATAATTAAGGGTTAACAATCAATAAAATCTCGAAAAATTATGAACCCCCAAGTCACAAATGCTTAACGACTACTCCATTTTATTTTAAGGAAAGTTTCTCGGTAAAAAATTCTCAATACCACTATATTTAATAACTGCCACATACAAAAAAGTACTGCCTGAACTGTATATAGCATACACTAATATTAAGCTTCAATGCTTAACTGATTCACTGATACAAATATTATCATTAATTATGAATTAATTTAGTCAATTCATCTCTAATTACTTTCTCACAAAATAAAAATTTTAGGAACATATTCACTGTTTTTCTCTCACTGATCATTGACTACAATCATTAATTCCTACCTACAACATTATCACCTATTTGATCTTCATAATCAACTACCTAAGTCTCACTCCATGGAACCAGACTATATCATTCGTCATGAAAGAAAGAATTACACAAAGTATCTCAGTTTCTACAAATATTTTTTAACTAGAAGACTTGTTTTGATGCAAAAGTGTCATCACCAGTTCCAATAACACAAACTAAGTTGTTCTGATAATAATTAGCAAATTAATCTTCTTTTCCACCAACTTTCAGGGATATATACATGTATTTTTGGTTATTCTTGAAATATCTGATGATTACTCTGACACTGAAACTGGTAGTCAGTCATTTAATAAAAATTTGTGGAAATCAAAACAAATTCATGATTCATTTCATGATGAATGATATTTCACCTTTATTTAGGCTTTCAGTTTGATGCTTCAATTATTACATTCATTTGTAAAAATTAGCCAAATGATTCTTGTCCAATAGGTTAGCCAAAAGAGAACAAGTCTTTAACTTTATATATGACTATATGAAAAAAATATATTTCAAGGCCATTCGCTTAGAAATTCCCTTGAATTTTAATTTCAAAAGAGATAATACTTTCTTTTTCACTCATTAATTACTCTGAAGTACCTAAATGTTAATACACAAACGATTTCAGATTACTGTGATACCCATGCCAAAATAATACTTCTATTCAAGTCTTACATCATAAAATGGTTCTTTCCCAATTAACTGCATGACTTTTTCCAAGTACAGGAGTGACATGTATAAGAGATAAGTATCGGGTGTTTACCAATCACATTTATGCATAACGTTCAGAGTTAAACTATTATTAGAGAAAAGAGGAGGATGGAACTAAGATTTGTATGAAGAAAATTGAAGAGAAAAGGCTGATTCTAGCAATACGAAATCCATTTAACTATCAAGGGTGTGATTCAAGGGATCCTCCCTGATATATCGAAGAAATATCCGATTATTGCATAGATATTTCGCACAAAAGATTTTTTCGCACAATAATTTTCTGCGCACACAATACCAGATTTTGAAGACTGTTGTGGTTCCTGGTCTTAGCATTATCTTCCATGGAACCCCGAATTGATCTGATAAGTATTCCTGTCACAACATAATTGCTTAATGACTGCAGTCCTTTCATAAAACTGTTTTAGTTTCTGTCAGTCATACGGAAAACAAAGATTTCACAGTTATTCTCTACATACTATAGCGAAATGAAAATAGATAAGCACTTAATTTACAATTAGTTCTTATCAATTGATTGATAATTTACGAAAAATACAGTACAAGGCAATTATAGTTGAAGCAACAGTCAAAAATAGAGCCAAAGCAACATACAGAACTCAGTTTTAATGAAATAAAAATGAACGCGAGAAAATATCTTAAGATCGTGACTTTCTTAGAATAAGTTTCATACTATGAGCTAGAGATCATAAGTAGCCATGTCCTGAACATGATAGTTCCCGGACATTTACAAACTCCATACATGGGACAAACTATTCCTGAGGTACAGCTGATTTGTCAAACTATATGTGTGAATAAATCTCAACATTATAATCTCGTGATTGACAATTTCAATAACAACAATGAAATAGTATTTTACCAGAGAGTTCAGAATTTATATAAATAGATCAAATGTGAATGTCAAGCAACCAGGGACACACGCAACACTTACTTTTGAGCTTACTCGTAAAAAGTTTCATGGGACAACGCAATTATTTCCCGTGGTATGAAGACTGACATACCCCCTATGTGACTCATACAGAATAACCGTAGCATAGTTATACGAATAAAACTGAATGTAAATTGAATTTAGTTATAATATTCAACAGCAACACTTATCAATTCAGATAATATACGTACGGTAACCGAATTCTGTAGCGCAAGTGAGCTGTTTCCATTATGGCTGCTGGTCTCCGTCGATTCTTCGTTTTGCTTATTACTTGTCTTCTTTTTCGAGAGAATTGTCATTTTAACTACTATAAGATGCTTGAAAGTACTCAAATCACTTTAGAGTTGGAGAGGGGAAAATAATACAGGAATAAACTTATCTTGACTCGAATACTTTGGACCTAGTCTTCTGCCAAAACTTGGCAATATTTTGAGTATACGCTACAGTTGAGCTCCCACCTGGTGGGTACTAAAGAAATTACTTTGACAAAGAATCATAGAATGCTACCCGAAGGATAAGAGTTATTATTAATCCTCCGCTAATTAAAAATATAGAATGACAGTCATAGCAAGAGTGAAACTTTATTTAATTTGAGGCGGTTTTCGATCATAAACTGAAAACTTCTCCCTTTCCACAATCTTGTAAGGTGATTCCTTCTCAGAAACCAAAACCTTGTGTCATAGTTTGACAAAATTCATTTAGTAATGTTCTAAACGCAATAAATCCTGTTGAAGAGATTTAGCCAAATCACGATAGTACGACTACGGTTTTTAGGACTTGGAACATTTGGGAACTTACGAAGATCTTCGATGTGTATGTATGGATGGTAGAGTGAATTTTCACGATAATGTTTCGTTTAAGACAATGATAATGTAATAATCTCATGTAAAAGAAAGTCATGGAAAGAGCTGTATTTTTAGTCATAAATATGTACATACAATCGTGAGTACGAGCGTATGTACATGTGAGTGAACACACTCACGATTAGATATTACTTCTATTCAGCAAGTATTTGGGCAAATGTCTCCACTGATACTCGGAATTAGTTGACTTAAGAAGAACTGCAGGGCATCGGAAAGATTCTACTGATACGCGTACAAGATCTTAGAAGAACCCATGCTGTAACCTAGGGCCCCCAGATTCGTGGCCCTTTAAATTGAGAGAATCAGGTGATGTTGGGGGGAACCCGGAGGATACTGAATAGAATCCAACCAAATCCAGTAACTAGCCGACCACGGAGGACCACTTTTTTCGTCAATGGGGCTCCAAGAAACTACACGCCTCGCCGAGGGCTCTCAGGGGGGCAAAGAACTAAGAAGCTGCGGGTCACCTGAACAGACCCTAATCTCACCTTTCCACGTAGTCTCCGATACTTTGGACAGCTAAGTTTCTTCGGTCCAAGATTACCATATGTTTCGGAAGAAGATTTATTCTCACCTGACGCCGAACTCGGGATCATTTTGAAAAATTATCTAATGCTTTTTCTTTAACCACATAATTTTCTCCATCAGTATCTAAGGTTTCAATCATGTCTTTTCGGATAAATACATGGAATTATTCGCAATGCAATCCTAAAGAAAGAAAATCAAACTGACCTGGCATTAAAGTCAATCACAATTGTAGGAGAAGGCGTTGAATGAATTTTAAATGTTTTTAAACAATATCTTCTTACAGTGTCTTGGGTATCGATCCTCCATCCAATCGGGA
Source organism: Pachydiplax longipennis (assembly GCA_036926295.1). Taxonomy (NCBI): domain Eukaryota; kingdom Metazoa; phylum Arthropoda; class Insecta; order Odonata; family Libellulidae; genus Pachydiplax; species Pachydiplax longipennis. The sequence goes on along the minus strand of JAVFKF010000010.1, from coordinate 12,060,371 downwards.
AAAGCTTCAAACAAATTTATGAAATAAGATTCCGTATTCCCGATACAAATTGTGACAGAATAAAAATAGCACTCTGACATCGAACCAAGGATCATTAGCGAAACAGTCGAGGGCGTGTACAAAATTTATGCATGACTTTTTCACATGCTGAGTTGTGGATTTCTAGTACTGAAGTAAATCCGATGGGGAAGATCTCACTTCATCGTCTCCGATAGTGGGATGGAAATCGTTCTTTTTGACGACATGATCATTTTCTGCTCACAAATGAACCATCGCAAACAAAGATGTCAAAAAACATTAAAGAGATGGCAATTCAGAAGAGGAGAGAGGACGGTAACACAGATAATGTAAACGATTTTTTGTTTTGAAAATAAAGCGGAAGTTAGGCTACAGCGGGTTACATCTGGCGACAGGTAAAATCCGCCTCATAAACGGGTATCTGATCTTCATAAGCGGTATTTTAGTACCGTTTCTATCATCTGTTCTTGTGAAAGAAGAAAACCGCATATTATGATTTAGAGCGTGTGAGCGGAAACGTTTTAAACGGGTTTTACTTAGTCTATTTCTACATAGCTATATCAGATCAATATACAGTCTCAAACATACGTCCATGCTTTCAAAAATTCTCGATTACATGTTGGCACCCATTTTATTAGCATCAGTCACAAAAAGTATGATTGCGAAAATTTGAACTATTAATTACTTGGGAAGAAGAATTTGATACGAAACGTTTTTATAACAACATGTATATATTTTAGGCACGATTTTTATGAGAAGACTCCCATTTCGGCAATTTAAACTTCCCACGTTTTTTTCTCCAACTATAGGCTCAATGAAATATTTTTCAATTGGAATCGGAATAGGTATGCGAGAACAACCAATCAATACAACTGAATTGCGAAACATTTAGAAAGGATCCTTTTATTCTCTACCAAACGCACGAAGCAAATTCTAGAATAATAGCTTCCAGGAATAAGCGGCTGCCGATGACGTGTTCTTTGATCGTTAGATAAGGCACTTCGACCTACCCCATGGAGCCTGGAGAAGAAAATTTCACCGTTGGGCAGTTTCGTTTATTTTACACTTTGGGTACTTTACTTGACTGTACATATTTATCAAGCAGATATATATGCATTCGGTGACTACGGCTACAATTAAAAAGAAGGCATTGTAGCCCCGAATTACTTCTGGTGACGCTTGCTTGGATTGGGATTCACAACTGAGTCCTTGAAATTTCGGATACCTTGTTTCCAAAAACCTTCACCACCCTGATACAATTATGAAAATATCCATACGTTGTCATCATCGCTATCATTAGATGCCCATCTATTCTATATCAAATATCTTCGTCAGTTGGTTCGACTTTTGCCAGTGAAATATTTCTAATAGTATCTACACCGCTTCATTAGCTAGACCGCTTTCATCGAAGCTGAACGTACTACCCAAATCATTATCCTGTAGTCCCGAATTACTTCTAGAGACGGTTTAGAATTCACAACTAAGCACTTAAAATTTCGGATACTTAGTTTTCAAAAACCTTCATCACCCTGATACAATTTCGAAAATATCCATCTAAAATTTTCCTGGGAACTATTGAAGGCTCCAGATTGTTAGGGACTGAACCGAAATAGTTCCTAAACCAAACGAATAGTGAAAGAAATCATTCTCAGGACGCTTAACACCACTGGGCACCGCGATTCTTTGATCACCATCTAGAATCGATTCTGCTGGAGAAATACCGTTTCTACTACAATAGGAATATAACAAAAAGTTCTTATTTACCAAGGATTCTGGTACCTCTTGATCCCTTGCAGGCTCAAAGCAGTCGCAGTGGTCATCTTCATGTATGGGGCACCTCTCCTCCTCCATGGTGGAGGAAATGTGACAGAAATGACACTAACTGATTGAGAAGTGAAGTTTGGTTGGACGTGGAAGGGAGGGGAGGGAGTGTAGATGGTGTGGAGTAAGGAGGACTGTGGTGGGAGCAGTAAGGGGAACCTATCCTCCATGGTGAAATAAATATCACCGAATGAGCTGGAAAGTAGTTGGGCGTGGAAGCAGAGGTTGGTGAGGTGTTCGAAGTACTAGGGACGGAGTTGAAAATGCTGTATGCTTTAAATATTGAGCTACTTCAACTATTGAACTGAAAATAGCGGAGGAGGCGATATCCCTTTAGTGGCCTAACTACAAAACTTCTAATACGAAAATGCTTCCCCAGGCAGGTAGTATAACTCGTTATTCTTCTCTCGCGATTTTAAAAACGAATTCTACTTTCAACTTTCGTTTTTATATTTAGTATAAACCGACTGTTTACGTTTTATAAGCAATTGCTGCCAAATTTGTCCATGCTTGAAAATTCCTTGAATATGGCAGAACATTCTGGATACCTATTCCCATTACTTTGGGTACCATGCTTTTGAAAATATTTGAAACAGATATTTCTTTACTGTAGATACCTTTTGATACAGCTGAGGTTCCTGTTCGCTGTCGCTATTTCCGTCAGATAAAGGGCACTTAACCACCATGATGACAGAAGTACCACCGACTGAGCTGAAATTAATTCCACGTAGTAAAGGGAGTGGAGCGAATGATGTTGGGTAAGAACTACAGCTGTAAAAGCTGTATGTCTCCATTAGTGAACTAGATTTATGTAAAAATTAAGTTCTCGAGGAGGAGTCAATATTTTCCTCGCCTTTTAAACCTACTAACTAGCAGTTTATTCCTACAAAACGTCTAATACAAAAATGCCCCCCACGTGAGTAGTAAGATTTTTATTTGCCTCTCTCGTACTCAACTTTAAAAACGAATACTACTTTCAACTTTCGTTTGTATATTTAGTATAAACCGACTGTTTATGTTAAAACATTATAAGCAATTGCCGCCAAATTTGTCCATGCTTGAAAGCGACTGGAATATGCCAGAACATTCGGGGAGCCTATTTCCGTATCATCGTGTACCGAGCTTTTTCCAAGAATTGAAACATAAATATTTATTTAATGTAGATTTTGTTACCTCTTGATACTGATGAAGTTCCTGTTCGCAATCGATTTTTCCATCAGGTAAAAGGCAGTTAACCACCATGATGAGAGAAGTATCACCGATTGAGCTGAAGTAAATTCCGCGTGGTACCCCCCACGAATGCAGTAAAGCGAATGGTGTGGGGTAAGTACTACAGGGGAGCGGTAATTGTAATACGTCTCGATATGATTTTTACCGAACCACTCATTACTGAACACCCTGTTAACGGGAGTAGGTCCAAGCAGAATTCCTGCAGGGGTGATACCCTCGCCCTTTTGGTGACCTAGCTGGCCGTTTACTCTCGCTAGAGTTCTAATACGAAATTGCCTCCCCAAACGTAATATTTCTCTCTCGTGCTCAATGATTTTTAATACTCATTCTGCTTTCGAATTTTCTTTCGTAAGTTTAGCAAATTTTAAAAATTATCTTAGCCTCAGAGGCAGTCGTCACCCCACGTATATATATATATATATATATATATATATATATATATATATATATATATATATATATATATATATATATTTGGATACAAGCAGATTCCCAGATATATCTCCAGAAGATTGAGATACTGCATTTCATCGATTATGACCTCTTGGTGATCCAGTTTCGTTTGGTAAATGTATCTACACCAAGCGTCGTACATCTATGTTGACTTTCCTCTGAAATATTGCTTCTTAAATAATATATATATAATGCTTAAATATTACATTTTACATGTTGCGGCACTCTCCTAATTTAGTAACCGTGATAACGGCGCTGTCCTTAGGAAGCGCATAAGCTGTATAAGTATAAAAGTATGAACTCATACATAGCTGGGTTGGGGTCGGTAGAGTAGTATTAGGTCAGGTTTTCATTGAATATCCTAGATATGTGCGCTACCTTGTCTAGGTCAGTTTTGGTATTAATAATTGAAAATGATAAAATAAAGCTTTAAAATTTTGATCTAAGTTAGATCATTTGGAATTATTATTTGAAACGCATCCACTCCTCATTTTTCTAGAGAGTCATGCACAGTTGCATATAATTAAATGCTCATCACCCTCAAAAATTATTACGATGCTAAGTAGAACAAATTGTACGAAGCTATAGATAGGTTAAGTGGCCGCAAATAGATACATTAAAATCTAGCCAAGGTGCTTTTCAGGGAACGGAGTGAAAACCGCGTTAAAAACGGGATATTAAAAAATTTTGTCTTTTACATTAGAAAACAAACGGAAAGTTTTTTTTTAGCTTTTTAATAGATGAATCCGTGCTTTATGCCTTAAATCGAAAAGGAATCTTCTTTAGTTTGATTTACTTGCCACAACTATCAATAACTGGAGTCCGCGAACTATTGTCGCGTGATACAGGTTGATTTATCGTCGTATTTTTTAAGAGTTGTCTGCTTTTCAGACAAATAAAAAAATCTTCATCTTTTACTTAATTTTTATATTACAATGAAGCAATATAAATCAGTAAGACAATTAGGAAAGTGTAACGTAAATAATTTTCGGTGTAGCGACTGATGCGGAGGATTGGCTACAGCGGTTAGGAGGGCATCTGGAGACTAGAAAAATCCGCCTCACAAGCGGGCAACAGCGTTTTAAGCGGTTTTTTTTACCATGTTTTTAAGGTCAGACCGGGACAGAGAGATATCGGCATATTAAAAGATGGATAGTGTTTTCAGCGGAATAGTCTCCAGTAAAACCCGTTTAAAGACGCTCCCGCATCTTAAACTGATTTTTTACTGCATTAAAACTTCGGTTTTACTGCATTAAAGCAAAAGATATTACAGATAACCATATCAGAAAAAAATCACGCTGCAGATAACACACACAGTCATGTAGATAAAATACTGAAATTATCATAGCTTCTATTTATTATAATTACTTAGGAACTGATTTGATAGCAAATAATTGACCTTCTATTGGTAAAGTAGGGCCTATATTTTTGGTATTAGATATCTCTTACACCTTATCTTATATTCATCATTATATTATTGAAAATTTATGAAAAAGGGAAGGTGGTATTCAAAGGAAAAAGATAAGTAGAAATCAGTACAGAGATTACACAGTGATTAGGAGGTGGAGAATACAAATATTTCAGAAGTACATACAAACATTTCAGAAGTGATAAGAAATTTCAATATCGAGGAAAATTTAATCATAGTGTGAAATAAAAGGTAAAATTCGATCTTAAAAATAGAAATGTAATATATATTTTTAAGCTTTCTTCCTTCCGATAGGTTCATGTGCCCCCACATTCCAACTCATCCCACCCCTTCATTTGTCTAACAACTTTTGTCTTTGTCTTCCCCTCTGTCTTTTCCCTAGCATTCATCCCTTGATCACTTTCTTCAGCAATCCTTCTCCCTTTAATATTCAACCCACACATTTTCTTTGTTGATTTCATAAATTTAATAAAAGAAGGAAATTTTATTTTGTAATTTGAGTGATTGGAAGGCAGTTGTTGAAGGAGGTCAGGGAGGTAAAATTATGGTAATATATGGCTTAGAAAAACATAATGGGGAGGAGATCAAACACCATTTTTAGTGACATTAAGCATTTGGAGAATCAACAAAGAAGGATACATACTTGCAAGATGCCTAGAGATAGAAGAAGATAGTAGATAGACAACAACCTAGATAAAAAAGATTAAGAAATCATATAAAAGACTGAAATACTCACTCAGAAGAAAAAAAGGACTAGAACAATCACCATTGATTATCATTTAGTCCTAGTGAACTGCCAACTCAAGTACAAGAAAAATTGAAAAAGCCAAAAAGAACCTACAGAAAGTTTAGATACTAATATTCACCGGTAACGTATTTTAAATCTTAGAATTAAATTTTTTTATATTGAGTGTGAACTTTATCTTGCAACACATATTTTGATTGAATGCTGGTTCTAAATAAACTTTCTAAAAATATTTTACTCCAAGCTTAATTTATTCTCCCTTTACAATTTAAATTCAGACAGAAACAGTCAAGTACATGCTTCTCTATTGCATTCTCATACATAAACTACAGGAAACATAAAGTTAGGAAATACTGTCTTAGACTGGAACATGAACTTTAAAAAAATATCAAATCCACCATATTATACAACATTTTTACTTGTTTTTCGTAGTGCCTCTTAAGTGCTGCTGAGACCAGACCAGTTGTAGACTAATGGAGGGAAATGTGCAAGAGAGAAATCTCAGGAGAATTCTTAGGTTGAGCTAGAAAAGGTAGGGGATGGCAGGTGTTGAATTTGGGAGTAAAGAGAAAATGAAGGAACTGGAGAGGGATAGAATGATTGAAGAGCTACTATAAACCAATCTTCATATTTATAATCTTTGATAATGATTCTTAATTGACTGGAAACTAATGTGCTTTTTTCCTATCACTATTTAGCTATTTTTCAAGAAAATAAATGAGATTTTGTTTTTTATACTCTGAAAAAGGCCACACGTTCCCTCCACAATTAATTCATACTGACCATGAAGTTTTTCAAACATAATTTGTTGATTTTCAATAATACTCAATGAACTATAAAGATAATATAGAAGATTGGTACAAAAGTGTTTGAGGGACAAGGCTTAGCCAAGATGAGAAATGATGGTTCTTCAAATTACTCCAAACAGAGTCTAATGATAGGTTTCCAAGACTAGATCTACTATAGCTTGATTCATGTATGTAGTACTTGGTGAACACCAGAAAATTGGGGTCTCCACCTGGAATTGACTAGGTGCCACTTTCACCAATGTCAAACTTGCTACCCTCTTGACTACCTGAGGGCCTATTCACTAGATATACAGCTCATGATTGTTTATTCACCTTATTACTCTTCCTTCTGTGCTAAAGTGGTAAGAAATTCTCCTTAATTTTGCAGAAAACTGATGTTACATACCATCTCTTAAACTAGCGGATGACCCTGTTTTAATCATACTTCAGTGTTTCACTCAAAGTTTCATCCTCACCTGCATTTTTCTTTATTCTTAGAATTTAATAATGATGCTGTTTATTCCCTTTCAGTGATAAAAATACATTTTATGGTTCATCAATTGAAAGAATATAGGTACCCTAAATGAAAATCACTTACTTTAGGTTTACTGACTCTCAAGTTTACCAAACTAATAAAAAAAGTATTTGTTGAACTCACACTTAAGTAAAATATGACTGTGTCTTGGCAGAAATACCAAAAAATACAAAAATAATTAACTCAAAAAGAAAAACCTTAAATGAAAACATTTCTACCATCTTTCGCAACAAATTTCAACATCTTCTTGTTTCAGCAACCAATATTTTAATTTTATGGCAAATTTAATTTTACTTTTAAGAGAAGTGATACACATAGGTAAAGTACAATAAATTTTAGAACTTAAGTATATATAGGTAGGGTTGTATAAATAATTCAATGTTAGGTTTTAAGATTAGAGCATTACGTGTTCTCAAATTATTCACTTTTGTTTTACCCCTTTTCCCTACATGATTGAAAAATAATCTTAGAACCTAATAAACAAATAGTTGTCTTAAAGGCAAGATCTTAGTTTTAACAAATAATGGGAAGGAATTTTCTCTGTGAGGTGCTCTTAAAATAACTCTAATGAAATTTTTGAAATATTAAAGGCTTAACATTGGACATAAAAGCTCCTCCACAGCAAAGAATCCTGTACTAAGTGTATGAATAAACCAAAGTATAATAGACTTTTCTTAAAACTTAAAATGGACACAACTATCTTAACATAGAACATAGACAAAATAGTTCAGAGAGTAAATTATTATCATGACATTTCCAGTTACAGTTTTCATTGAGATATATTCCCAGGTACTTTGAACTCGCTCAATTCTAGTACAAATAGTACAGGAAATTAAGTTATCTTTTAAACTCTTCGTGCATTTTCCTTCTCACCAAGAGTTCGCCTTTAGAATATACATTTTCAAAATAAACAAAGCTTTCATAATTGCAGGCTTTTAGCCTTGTTTCTTTGTCTATGTCCTCTGAAGTATTCTATAGGCAAAACACAAATAAATAATATCAATATGATGACAACATAATGAAATCTTGCCTCATTTAGGCAAAAAATATATCAAATGCAACTCTCACCTACCCTCCACTTACTTCAGCAGTACTTTTAGTAGGAGTTTTCCAGTTCTTACAGAAAAACTTTTCCTTGTCTTACTCTTAGTATCAATTGTCATATTTCCTTCCTCTCGTCTAGAGATGGTTTCAATTTTTTCTTCCACTGTACATCCTTTTACATTTTGTTACAATGGCTCACTCTGCTATTCTGCAGAATGTATATCCTTGTTCTATTCTGTGCCTCTCATAATTGTTTAATTTTTTATCAATTTTCCATTAAACAGTATCCTACGTCAATCTCTCTGTCATGTATAATTTTATGCTATGCTATGCTCAACTTGCCTATGACATGCCTTGAATTCTTTTCTGCATGACTCTCACCACCAAAAGGAGCATAAAATCTAGTCGATGACAATTTGTGAATTTCCCCTTTCATATTTATGAGCCTACAACAATCTAGATAATACAAATTCATAGGTCCGTGAGTATTTCACACTTCTTGCATTCAGTTGTATGCTAATATTTTCACCATCTTAAGTATCTATTCCATTCAACCACCAAGCTAGTGTGACAATATTCTTTACCATATATTGTCTCTTTCCTAATAACCTCACATACACATGAATGATGATAGCTGTATGTACTGTATACAATTGTGGTCTTACATGTATATGATGATACTTGTCAAAAAGCTTACATTTCTATACTTTTTGGAAGATAATAGTCAGTAATATTCACAAAACAAAGTTGCACAAAAGGAAATTTAATTTATATTTCTGTTGAAACCTAGGTTTTTAGACTTTCTTAATACATAAATTTCATGTAAATGCACTATCTAAGGTATTAAGGGCTGAAAAAAAAGACAATACATGAATTTATGAAATTTTCAGAGTCACAATCAATATATGATGAATTCTCCTTTACACCAAAGCAATTGAGCTAATAAACCATATAAAATTTCTACATGTAAATGTCTACACGTTTTTATTCTATTATAGGAGAAATAGCAACTCTCTAATTTCACAAACTCTGATAATATTATAATATGAAATTTAAATAACTGTGCAGGCATGAATTTAGAAACTTCTGATCAAAGGAGGGTCTCTAGCAATATACTCCTGTGAATTTGATAATGGTTGAAATTTTCTATCATCCCTACAGTCTAAATCTCCAACACGGGACATACATATATTTCTTATTTAAGTTTAAATTTATTGAGTTTACCTGGTTATTGGAATTTCTCACCATAAAGCTTCCATATGGAATTCAAGTATTCATCATCTCTGTATGTCATGATTACATTCACTTTAAATGCTTAAAGATTAACATGCAAAGGAAGAGACTTGTCTTCTTATGAAGTCCCTTATGTTTTGATTACAACTAATGTGTAATTGAGATTTCAATATAAATCTTTTGAGCATCTCCTTCCTCAATGAAATTGCTCTGAGACAGGTATCCTCTGGAATTCAAAACCTCCCTACACACCGGCCGTGGTGGCGGAGTGCTTAGCGTGCTAGTGCGTTAATGCTCCAACCACACGGTCCCGGGTTTGAATCCCGGCTAATCGGATTTTTCCGGTTAGAGAATGGTTGTTTGTGATCATTTTCTTTACAAAGAAAAGAAAAAAAATATTAAAAATAGAAAAGAAAGAAAAAAATAAGGGTTAATTGTAAGAGTGGCCAGCCTTGACCAAAATTCGCCCTAAAGACGGAATTATTATTATTATTATACTTAGTATCCTCGAACTTCACATCTGTTTTTCAACTTTAATGTATTCCAGCAGCATATTACTGAGGAAGAGAACCACACACAGACCAAGTATAGCATTTCTGGACATTCCTTGCCTTCTTTTTGTTGCTTCTTGAAAACTGGTATATGCTCAAATAATGTTGCTATCCAGTATAATTTATTATATCTAGTGAAAAAATGGAAAAGATTTAACCAAGGTTTACTTATGATAATATTCATTTCTCTTCATTTAAGTTTTATGCCAACCTCTTTGAATGTAAGAAGTATGCCACTCAATGTAGGCTTGATGATTTCATATTAAGTAAAATTGTTTCCTATTTGATAGAATGGTACAGGTATATAGCCTTAAAGTTAAAAAATAAGGTTCTCTGCCCTTTGATGTGGCTCTTCTTCCTCACTCTTTCTTTCCCTCAATGATATGCCATTTCACATAATCTATTTTCAATACAGAATACATAGAATATACATTACATATATATTTCAATACATAAAATATTTTCAAAAATCCATATAATCTATTTTCTTTTTGATTATATATTAATATATTTTGATTATAATCATTTTATTGAATTCTCTTCTCTTCTAAGCAACAAACCCTTTCTCTTTTCCCCTATATTTTAAATATTTATTCATAATTACAGATTGTGTAAACATATTCTATTTCAATCATTACTCCATCTTGTATAATCTTTTTCTGCATATTAATGTAAATAAATTGGCAACAGACAACATCCTATCGTCCTCTATTCTGGATATTCATTTCTATTTATCGTTACCTTATTTGCATACTGTTACCTCTATGATGTCCCTGAATTAATCTATTATCTTCTCAATATTCCACATTACATGCAAATGATTATTTATTTATTAAAACAAGCAACAACACGAGCAATAGCACGAGACCAATAAGAGCTGATGATAAAGGGAAGTGAATAAATAAAATCAAAAATTAAACAATTATGTTCAGTATAAAAAACAAAAAAATTAAAGAATGTATAAAATGGGTTTAAGCTGACATTTTAAATTAGACAATGGATCAATCTCTTACAACTATGCTTAGGATAGAGTTCCAGCTAAGTAGGTCCTTAGTAGAGCAGCTCCTGATTACTGGGAGCCTCATCAGTAAACAGTTCTCTCCTGTGTTCTTAGAATACATGTCTATTTTATGTAAAATTCAACTCACTCTTATTAATGTCGCTTGGGTTAGATTCCTAGACTAGAATATTAAATTTTATTATTAACTCGTTTTATTTCTCTAGTTGCGTGTAAATCTTGTGGATTCTTCATCCTAAAGCAATTTACCTAATATTCATATCTCTAAAACGCCAAATAACAAATGGAAACCATAAATTAATATAATTTAATTAGATAATATGAGTATTTTAAGGTATAAGATAAGAGATAAATATCGTAAACTCTTAAAATTTTTCCTCAAAATCTTATGTATAGGGTCAAAAAGTTTACATAATCCTTGCTGCTAATAATCGTTTGCCGAAATCTTTGCAAAATGAATGCAATTAAATGGTATAAAGTGACAATTTGACAAGCAATGCATTAGAAAAATTTTCAAATAAAAACAAAACCGATTGAGTCTCTAAGAAGATTCTTAGGTTAGTATATCCACGAAATAAAGTTTGAAACACGGTGTACCGAGTAGGTGACCAAACAAATTAGTTCTAATGTGAAAACATAGATGGCGCCAGTGGGCGCTTCAGTAGCTTACGGCGGAGATTTGAACATTCTTTCGCAATGAAGTCGTTCTTCTAAACATGTTTTCGAAATAATTATTCTTTACTCTAAACTTTCCGTTAACGACGGGGTAAAATAGAGACAAAACAATCAGTTTAAAATCAAGAATCCTTTATTTTTAAGGAAAAGATTCAACTCTCCAAATTTAAAACACTATCAATAGATCATTGCACATAATCACACACGCATAAAATGCGAAAGCTAACAATGGCGACAGATTAACAGAAAGTCAATGAAATGCAAAAGATATTTTCACTCCATTTTTGAAACTACAAAAAGCCTCTTCTGAAATAAAATACAAAAGATAGCTCACATTTCGAATTCTGGGAAAGAACTACACATTGCTTTCAGAATGGAAAATTCTTGAGGAGACGAGAGATGGAGGAATTATTTTTATGTGAATTCCACCATCCTTAAAGGCTGGCCATATTATCTGAAAGCTTTACCACTACTATTGCCAAGTAAAGGTGCTGTACACATGTATCCAAGCTGACTGTGTCAATCAAGATCCATTGGAAAATTTATTTGGCTGCATCAGAGTAAACTGTGGATCCAACACATGCCCAATCACAACCCAGTTCATTAGCAGCTTCAAAACTTCTCTCCCTAGTTCCTCATGCAGCTGTCAGGGATGCAGATTAAGATTATTGGACTCAAATTAAAATCCTACAGCTGAAATATATCATAGAGGATTAAATACTCAAAAAATGGTCCAACTAAGGAGTTGATAGATGTTGTTTTCCTTTCAATAACAGCTATTGAGGTCAAAGCATCTCCCAGTCAATTAGCTTGAAAACTTCCATTGTCAATAGGTTAGCAGTGTCCTCTAATGTCAGTGGCTGCAACTGTGAAGATGATAACAGGCTGTTATATTCACTCCGAAGATAGATAAGTCCCAAGAGGTTCATTGTTGATAGTGGACTTTAGGTGCTGATTCAAAAACAGTCCCATCCTTCACTAAAATAATCTTCTGATGTCAGTCTGCAAGATATGTAATTAACCAATTTAGTGCAACTCTTCATGTAGTACCTAATAATTCACACTTATATAATAGAATCCCATGGCCTACTGAGTCAAAGGCCTTGCTCGTATAAAAAAATATACCCATTACCTTATTATTGTTGTTTATTTCATGTAAGATAAAATCAATAGCTTTAAAGAGAGCATCTTCAGTAGACATATTTCTAAATCCCTATTGGTCAACTCTGAGTGAGCTGTTGCTATTCAGATAGTTCAATAATCTTGCAATGAAGACATATTAAAATTTTTTGTCTAGTTGGGGAATTAAAAATATTGGTCTGCAGTTGAGAGGGTAATTTTTGTCACCTTTATTTTTGTAAACTGGAATCACTTTTGCCATTTTAAGTGCATCAGGAAAAACACCTTGCAGTGATTGATTAATTAGAAATTAAGGGGTGCTAAGATAAACTCCCTATAATCGCTCAGTAAGGTACCACTAACACCATATACACCTCATAATTTTTTTTATCATATTGTAGAGAAATATGAGAGTAGCTCACTCATTGCACATGGCTGGAGATAAGTTGAGTGAGAGGATGTTATATTGGTTGAAATTGATACACTGTTATGGTGTATATTCAGAGAGATATTATTAAAAGTGTTGGCAATCTCAGTTGGATCAGAAATGGTATTACCATTATTATCAAGAAGTGATAGATAGGAGATCCTTCTTAAAAATCAAGAGTTATGTAAAGGTTTTGATGGAGGTCAATATGGAAATGAATTTAATGGGAGCCATAGATAATAAAAGTAAATCCCCATGTACTCATATTGGAAAATGCATGAGTTTGTGTTAAAAAATGGTCTTGGTAGTCAGGGCCCAAGAGTAAGCAAGTCATTAACAATCACAAAATTTTATAGAATTTTATCAAAAATTTTCGAAATCTTCACCATAACTATATTGACTATAATGAGCATCTTTATATGATTTCTTATGATGATTGCCCAGATTTGGTAAGGCTATTCATTCTCATTTAATTTTCTAAATAAAAAACCCTACCAAAGGGTAGGGTTTTTTATTGTCAAGAGTCGCTAATGGAAAATTCTGTCAAAATTGATAGTATAGCTTTGCAGTAAAAGTCAAGAAATGTGAATTTGCAGCCAAATAGAAAACTACAGAAACTGTATCCATCATAATATGCATTGATAATGCATATGTAAAAAATAATTCCAAAAACTTGGACTAACAGAACAGATAGAATCTTTCAATTTAAGGTTTAAACGTTATGCTAATTGCACTTTAACAATCAGAACAAATTGTGTACTTACAAATTCTTGTTACTTGGATAACTGAACATTCTCACACCCTTATTTCCATCGAAAATCGATGTACAGGCTTCCACAGAACATTTGATAATTTTTTTGACCATTTCAATTAAATGTTCAAAGATCCCTTTTCGTCAGTTTCGCATTTATAAACAAACAAAACAAACAGGACCAATGAAGCTCTTAGTGATTACAATATGAGTTCATAGATGGCGCTGATCGGTCACGAGAGCTATACAAGTAGACATAGCCTGTTCACATGGAAGTCAAAATGTGTGACAGCAGCGCCACTGCAGCGCGCTCAATTTGGCAACCTCAGCAACCCGGCAACCTGGCTCCACTTCCGCCACATTCCTGACTTTTAGAAATAAATAAAATAGAGTTAAAGGAATGGTAAATGTTATACTTATAGGAATTATTTTAAATTTCATAATTTTTACGGATTTTATATGAAACTAACTGCTTCAAATAACCAAATGAGGTTGAGGGCGCTGTCAAGTAAGTGTATGACGTCATGAAAGAATAACTAGTTCCATTCGTGAGTGACTGTAGTCAGTTCTCGACGGTCTGCGGTGCTGCGAAGGTTGCTCCGGCGCGGCACGTAGGTTTTGTGTAGTGTGAAAGTCGAGGAGGCGCTGTCAAGTAAGCGTATGACGTCATGAGAGACTAACCAGTTCCATTCGTGAGTAACTGAAGTCAGTTCTCGACGGTCTGCGGTGCTGCGAAGGTTGATCCAACGTGGCACGTAGGTTTTGTGTAGTGTGAAAGTCGAGGATAAGTACAGCTCATCTCATGGGGAATGTCTAGTGCGGTCGTGAGCCAAATCCCTACTGCCAATGACATGCCGTTGTCACGAACGCGGTCTTTGCTCGCCAATATAAACGGTGCGACATCAAGCACTCCAAGCGAGGCATATCTGCCTCACATCAGCGAGAATAGTAACCATCTTCCCCAGTTGAAAAACCAGAATGATGATAGCTTGAAAAGCAACCAAGGCAGTGGTGAGCAAAAGATACTGGACGATTCATCTATCAACCAACTCCAGAATTTGAACTTGCATGGTTCTAATCAATCAAACCGCCAGAGTCAACAATCGTTGCCTTCAGTCCGTCCGGCAAACTCCGACAGTTCCAATATGAACAAAAGCTCATCACCGAAACCGAAAACATACGTGTTTACTCCGGAGCAGATCATGAAGATGTTCGTTGGCAAGTTGGTTCCGTATGAGCATCAGGAGATATACAACTACCCGCAGATATACTTCATTGGTGGCACTGCAAAGAAGAGAAATGGTGTTGTTGGTGCACCGAACAATAGTGGTTATGACAATGAACATGGAGCATATATCCAAGTTTCTAATGATCATATCGCTTATCGGTATGAAGTGTTAAGAATCTTAGGTAGAGGAAGTTTTGGGCAAGTGATCAAAGTTTATGACCACAAAACCCACCAGAATGTGGCTCTGAAAATGGTCCGTAATGAGAAAAGGTTTCATAGGCAAGCACAGGAAGAGATCAGAATACTAGAGCATCTACGGAAACAGGATAAAGACAATACAATGAACATCATCCATATACTTGACAGCTTCACCTTCAGAAGCCACATGTGTATTACATTTGAACTGTTGTCTATCAACTTGTACGAGTTGATCAAGAAGAATAAGTTTCAAGGATTTAGTATTCAGTTAGTGCGTAAGTTTTGCCATTCATTGACTGTGTGTCTGGATGCCCTAAACAAAAACAGGATTATTCACTGTGACATGAAGCCCGAGAATGTGCTCTTGAAGCAGAATGGAAAGACTGGTATCAAGGTAAGTAAATATTTTTAGTAAGGTAGAATGTGGTGTAATGATTTACTCAAGGGGTTACATACTTTTACTGGCTGGATTTAAAGCATTTCTTAATTTTAAGGAATTCCTTTTGTTCCGATACCAAAGGTTTTCTCTACTTAACAATTACATTCATATTTGGCGTATCATAGATTAAAGAATACCTTTTGAAACAGTGGCTGGAAAGTAAATATGGCGGATGAAAAAGTACGCTCGAAAGAAAAATACACCTCATGGCTGACATGATTCCACTCGGAGATCGTTTTAAATTTAAAACTTATTTTACTGTTTAAATTTATGATTGTATAATTATGGCCCAATGAGGCTCATTGATGAAATTTCCGAGTTATTAAAAGATGCTTAAACCAAGAATACGTAATAGTATCTGAAAATTTTAATATTTCTCTTTTTAACACTTCCCCGGTCATCGAAAATGTCAAAAACCGGCATCCGTAGACTGTTTAATGTAGATTCATCTAAGTTTTATTGCATTTGCAAGGAAAAGACTGAAAAAGTCTCGGGAATAGAACCCGGGATCCTAATGTAATCGAGAATTGCTTTCTCCTATAAATGTATTTGGTCAGCAGACCGTAACAGTTATAGCAAAAGTTACTTGCTAACTTCAATAGAATTGCATTATTTTCCATTTATCAGCGATTTCTTGGCCTAAAATTTGGCTTGAGGAGTTAGTTCGGCCATTTCTACGTTAGCGCCGGGGTTATCTTGACGAGTTTTCTTTTGTTTCCTGTTGTCATGCGATCTTATATGGGCCATGTTGATTCGTCCCTTCCTTTGTTTTTAATAGTAGTTCATGGCATTTTCACCCACTTTCACCTTCATTTTGTTCATAATATTTATTAACTTGCTTCGGATAATCATATGGCAACAAAGGCCGCAATTCCTATTATTTTAGTCCCGCTGGAAAGCATCTTCGGGTTCATTCTCCATGTCAAAGAATTAATTCTTGTAATTCTTTGTTATTTTGAGTAAATCCATAAAGATACCTTTGGGGCAGGTCACCTTTTGTCTGTAAGTTTTCAACTTTCTACTACGAAAGATTGATCCATTTTCATGTTTTGTAGATATTTGGGTTCATTGGTCATGGTGAAATTTAATAACATTTACTAGCCCATATCCGTCCATTTTTGTAGCATTAGCCGGTGAAACCCTAAATAATACAGCCATTGTATTATTATAAGTAAAGCTGCGTTAGTTTCTAACTTTCTACTTCGGAAGATTGATCCATTTTCGTATGTTGTTGGTTTTTTAAATTATCCACTGCAGGAAAAAACCCGCTAAGAAAGGGGGTGAAAAATCTGCAAAAACCTACCGATATTAATAACTAGGAGATACAATAAGTAAATAATACAAAAACATAATAAAGCATAAAATATTAAAACAGAAAAGTGTTATAATGCTATCTATGATAGCGTTATATCAATAAATTATCGTCAATGTTTTTAAATCCATGCACTAAAATTTCAAAATATTTTCTCCCATTCATGTATTATGGGTTTAAATTGTTGTTTGTTCTCGGCTGTTTATAACCACAGCATTCTTTTTGAAAAATCGCTTGCTGCGAGGCAAGACGAGAAACGTATGTGTAAACGGGTCTCTCGCCTCGCTGCGAGGCACACATCGTAGAACAATTGAGCCAATACTTGTCCGGCAATGTAGACCCTACCTGTACGATCGACATAGTTCATAGTATTCCACTCACATCACTCTCCGCCCAGCAATGAAAGTGCCTTCGAAAAGAACCCCAAGTTGTGGGAGATAACATAGTAAAGTGATTTTCACATCATATTAAGAAATTTATGATTTATCCATTCGTTGGGGACCTACCCAAGAAAAAGCCAATGTAGATAGAAAGCCAATATGAAGGGAAGGTAAACATGTATATGTAAGAAAATTTTAGTCAGTAATTTTTCGCCTTCTCCATTCCCTTTGTAGAAGTACCAATTTGCCCATTAACCAACAAGGAGCTTGATTCAAAATCTAAGTGTAGTGTTTTTTCCACAATCACTATACATCTATTACATTTTTCACTAGAAAGGCATTTAAAAATTTAAATGGAGTGAATTTATAAGGAAAATGTCTTAAATCCTCTCTTGGCAATTTTCTTGATCCACTCCGGCTCTAAGTAAATAATGTATTTGGAACATGAATGTTATATCTTAGATGAAAAATCCATTCATTTAGGATGGAAATCACGAATGATTTATCATTGTTTTACAAAGCTTTTTCAATTGCTTTCTTGTTGGGGTTTCATAAGTAATTTTATTCCCAAAATGTCTTCCTAAGTTCATCTGTGGAAACGTTTTTTAAGTTTAATCATAATACTAAGAACTGTGTCATGAGAAACTCCTTTGCGATCATAAATTACCTAAAGATTGATATTTCTTAAATTATTGTTGGTTTTATTTTGTGCAGGCCTGCTTTAGAGAAAAAATCTCCCGTCCAAATCAGAGTTTCGTTGCATCCTTAAAGAATTCCACCATAAAATTATGATATTACGGTAGTTGGATTACGAATTTTAATTTACCCATGCGGGTTAACTTCGTATTTGAGAGCTTAACCATGTTTCATGTTTGCAATGAGTTCTAAGAGAAATGAATCAGATACGACTACGCTCTACTTTATGGAAGAGAAGAGAAGGAAGATTTAAAAGATTTTTACAAGAAAGATGTTTGAAAGACGATTCTTTGACTGTTCAGTATGAAAGAAATTCCGATATTTTCATTTGGGACTTTCACGTGCTAGTTACCTGTCTATCCTATGTATATATGTAACTATTTGTTCCTTTTTTGTTCGATATTTTTGGTATGTCTTCTTGTGTTTTAAAATCTCTTTTTGTGTGATTTTTCCATTAATCTTAGTTTTCCTATCTGTAGGTTTCGCAGGTTTTTCACACCCTTCTTGAGGGTGTTTTTCTGCAGTGGAATTTTATTTCCAAAGCACTTAGCTTAGGTTTTTAAATCCACAAATTAGTCTTCTTCTCTGTTCTGTTTTTTCAAGCTATCATTTTTTAAAAATTTATATGACGAAGGGTTTGATGTAAGAAGAGACTTTATAGTCTTAATCTCGCCCTAAATAAAGTCAATTATTATTATTATTATCTTACCGGCGTCATTTCGTTGGTACGGTATACGTTTAGTCATAGAGTAAGTATATAGAGGGCCATGTATTAGTTTGATCTGGATTTTCACCCATTACTGGATACGATTTTGAGATGTCACTACGGTATTTCGGCGCCATTTGAGCTCCACCTACGCGGGTGATTTGAATACGGTCTGAGATCTGAGCCAACTCGTATCCTGATATTCAGTCACGGGGGTTTTCTACTATAGTTCTTGTGAGATTTGAAAAAGAATGATTTTATCAACATTGCATCGAAGATTTTACCTTTTCTAGCGATAAAAGTATTGCTAAAAGCAAAAAAGGACAAACTGTGAATTTTCATCCGTGTACATTTTAAAAACTGATTTCTCTATCCGAATGCAATATTAGACGCCGTATTTTCCCTCGATTGCTCGTTGTATCATCAGCACGCATTAACCAGAACCTAGTAAAAAATTATTTTTGTGGGGTATGACCTTAGTCAACTTGCAGCCCAATTTATGTGTCGCCTAAATCTTTTTTGTTTCTCACGCGGCAAATATCTTGTCGCAATATAAATTGAGGTAAATGTTGAAATATCCAATTACCATTTGTTTCGGGCCGATATCTTCAATAGAACTTTACTTTTAGATTTTTATATTAGAGAAGGTTATTCGCCGCTACGAATCACCACGGAACGAATTCGAGCAAAGCCGGCCAAAATTAATGGGAGATTTCCGCTAATTTTTCATGCTCAGGAGTTTGATTCCTGCTATTTTGGAGAACAAGCTAGTAATTATCAGCTAAATGACATATAGTCTAGCTATGCGTTTTTGCACGAATTATTGAAGGTGACATGAATGTATAAATACCTTTGAATATGAGAGACTTTCTTGCCAATTTGGTGTCAAATTTTTGCGTAATGTGGAGAGAATGTTCACGCCATAATTACAATGAAGTGGTCGAAGCATTTTTATTGATGAAATTAGGGAAAATTTATTTATTTCATACTCAATACACGACGAAAGCCTTAGCAGGAAAGTTTCATTTATTTACTTAAAAGGAAAATAATCCGGCTTGGGGTTGCAAAATTTTTCACCTAGCCCAATTCCTAAAAGTTCGATTTCATCGAAGTAGTATCATAGTCGAAGGAAAAATAAGAAAGTGATACTTTCAAGAATATAGGGAACACAGTTTTCTTTGAACCGATATATTTGGGTCTTTCAAAAACATGATCTTCCCTGGTATAATAATTTGGCTCATTTCATCCAATTTCCACCTACGCCATCAATCTTGCTGTGATGATTTTGAAGGCGAATGTTTAGGAAAAATATGTGAGGATTCTGAGAGCTTTGGGAAAACTAATTTAGAGATGTAGTCGCCTGTTTGTTTTCGTCTATTTTCGTAGGAAAACTGCTATTGGGAAGGTCTAAGAGGAAATATTGAATTCACGGTGGAAGTCAGAATTCTTAGAGTTGAAGATGACATCAAAAAACGAACGTATATCTCGAAGGCAACGCAGAAATCGGCGAAAATGGTTGTGTCAAATAATGAGGATATTATGGAGCCGATCCGTGTAATTTTCCAATCTCTTGCAATGATCTCCTTACTTTGTTAACCAACAAAAATTTCCACGATTGTACGTCATTAAATTTTCCCTCGGTATGAAATCTTCAAATCACACCATGTATGACATTTCAAAACGAATTTATCGATGGGTATCTTATTGTGATTTATATTCAGTTTTCGAAAGAAGCATCAGCTGAAGTGGACCTCTTTTACACTGGGAAATTAAGTAGACTAAGTAAAGTGAGGTAGCATTAGAAGTTGCCTTAGGTAAAAAGAAGAGGTCTTCACACAAATTCTTTTGCTAGCCTCTTCTTTCCCTTAGTCTCTCAGAATTAGATATCTCGTTTTCAAGAGGGAGTAAAAACATTCAGATGTGCCTCTCATGATTTTTATAAATAGGCTTATTTTATTGTAATTGGGTATAGCGAAGAAACATAACAAAGTAATCAAGTTTTCAAAATATTTAAAAGAGTTACAAGGAATAAATCACGCCTATGTCTTTAAAGGAATGTTGCTCTACGGTGCTGTTTCAACATTCATTTCTTATAAACCATACGCAGTGCATTTGGATCTGTATAATCAGTTAAATGATCATATTCAAGATTGATGTAGCTGTGTGAATACTCCATAAATACGCGTTTTTCTCTCTCTCTCTTATTTGGTAAATTTTTGTTATTCAGTCTTGAAATTTTAATTGAATTTAAGAATAAAAAGCGCTGCATGTGGCCCAACAAATATGTAGTATTACGTTAACTATGTTTCTTAAGATTTCTACGGTAATTCATGTTAATACTCAATCGGTAGCTTGCTGTTACTGTTAAGAACAGAAAGTCATTTTATTATTGTCTATGAAATATTTTTCTTTGAAATCTAAGTCTTCCATAAATTATTCAGCGTAGCCTCTTCATTCAGAACTTTTTTAACGTCGTTTTTCCAGTAGGGAAGGGATTATGGCTACTATCCTTTTCGTAAACGTCTTAATTAGTGCTGTTTTCTAAGCAACTAAATGCATATTGATGGAAGGGTGTGTGTATGTATACGAGGTGTATACGTAAGTGTGTATGTATACGTAAGTGTTCTACCTTTCCGTAGATTCATGTGCCCCCATTTCCCTATTCAGTTCCCTCTCCCTAAATTCTCGGTAACTTATACCACCCCTTAATTCGTCTAACAACTTCTGTCTTTGTCTTCCTGTCTGTCTTTTCCCCAGAATTCTTCCCTCGATCACTTTCTTCAGCAGTCTATTTATCAATATTTGACCCACCCATTTCTTCTGTCGATTTCTTATTACTTCAATCATTACTCTTTTCTCCCCAAGCATCTCTAGCACCTCCTTGTTCGTTTTTCTGGTAATTTCGTATGTGTTCCTTAGTTTTTCCCTCGATTATTCTATTCAAGACCCTTTTAATAATTTTTGCTGATTTTAGCTCTTGCTAATTAAACTAATTGTGCGGTAATCCCAGCATTCTAAGGCATTGCTCTTTTTCTGTAACGGAATCAGGATAGACTTAGTATAACCCTCTGGCCATCCTTCGTCGTAAATTTTCCTACATAAATCGTAGAATTGTTTCTTAACCCTTCCCCCCAAATTCTTAAGAAATTCTACCGGAATATCGTCCACACCCGTTGCTTTGTTCCCTTTCATATCCCGCAGTGCCATATCAAGTTCACTATCCAGTATACTCGGTCCAACATCATCTTCCTCTACTTCTTGTACACTTTCTATCTTTATGTGGGTAGACTTAATGTATTTAGCATACAATTCTTCTACATATTATTTTCATCTTCCTCTTATGCTATCTGGCTCCCTTATGACGTTTCCCCTGTTATTCCTGACTGGCAATTTTATTACTAATTTTATTCCCCCTCAATTATTTTACCTCTATATATAGTAGGTCGACCCTCCCTTTTTCAACCATCTTCTTTATTTCATTCCACTTCATTACATTACTGTCCCTTCCACCGCAATTCTCTTTCTCTGTTTGTTACCCTCCTCAGTTCGTTGTTCAGTGCCCAGTAGATTCTACGCCCGTGTTCTGTGTTGACCCATTCCATTGTCTTCTTTCCTTTATTTTATTCATCATTTCTATCGTCATCCATGGTTTCCTTATTTTGTTTTTGTTGACACTCCCAATCATTCTTTGGGCACTATACTTGATGCTGGTTTTTATCTTTTACCATCCCTCATCTACTGACTCTAGAAAATATCTAGCTTTTGACTTTGAGGACTTTTGATCCTTGAGGACTTCTACCTTCCATTTGGGTGCGGTTTTTGCCCGATAGATCTTATTAAATCTAAGCTCGGTTTTCATCATTACTAAGTTATGATCTGAGTCTATATCAGCACCAGGATAACTTCTCGAGTTTTTAACACTATTTCTAAACCTCTTCCTCACTGAAATATAATCGATTTGGTACCTATCCGTGTCCCCCGGCTTTTTCCATGTGCACCTGCGTCTTTTATGGTGTTGAAATAGAGTATTGGTGATACAGAGGCTATTTTTCCTGCAAAATCTATTAGGTTTTGCCCTCTGTCGTTTCTGTTCCCTAGCTCGAACTCACCCACTCCATCTTTTCCTTGCCCATCCACAGAATTCCAGTCCCCCATTACAATAAGGTTTTTATTACCTTTCACCCTTCCTATTACCTCTTCTATTGGTTCATAAGCTAAATCGATTTTATTCTCACTGTGATCGCTAGTAGGGGGTACACTTGAACTGTAACAATAATTACTGCTTCATCCTTAATTTCTACAGACATTACTCGGTCGCTTATTAGCTCGGTGGCTATCACGGGTTTTCCTGTTCCCTTGTCCAACACAATAGGAACCTCTCTCTGGCTATAATTTCCCCCACTGAATATTACTCATACATCATCCCTCCAGAAATCTCCCCCATCCTTCCACCGTACTTCGCATAGCCCCAGAATGTCAATGTTGGACCTCTTCATTTCTAACTTTACGTTTTCTAACGTCCCTCTCCTAAGCATAGTTCTGACGTTCCAGGTGCCTACTCTTGTTTTCTTGGCTATCTTTTTCTCTTCGTTCGTTGGGTAAAGATATCGTGGAATGACAACCGGGATGGCCTTACCACCATCCCTGCCGGGCACGACACTCTCACTAGAGGGCTGAGTTCGTATTTGCCAGTGACAGTATTATTATTGTATCAAATCATGATCATGGGATAGATAGACGAGGTTGTCTCCCCTTGCCTTCCTCAACAGTGTTTTTTTAACGTGACACCATCACTCATATTGGCCTCCCCAGTGGGGTACAGACGCTCTTGCAACCGCCTCACTGAGGTACAGACGCTGCGTGGACTACCTGTCGTCTGGCCCATACCTATTCACCTTTCTGGCATGTGTGATACTACCAGGAACCAATTTCCAGCCAGTATAGCTCTTTAGGTCATAGGAACACGCAAGCCCCTTCACCACGTCAAGGTGTAGTCCGTAATGGGGGTGTGTTGTTTCTTATAGACATGTAATTCTTCCTTGATTTGAGAATGTGAAAAATAACATGAATAGGCAAACAAAGAAGAATTATAAATGAATTTTGTACTATTCTGCAAACAATAAGTAATAACTTAATCCTTGGGTAAATACTTTGGTACTCGGTGATTTGGTCAGCGGTAATTTTCGTTCTGTGGTGAATCAGTCCCGTATTGACAAGCGTTTATTAATCAGTCCCGTATTGGGCAAGGATGAAATTATTATCAAAATCAATTGTCATTGTAATAGCCCGGTGGAATGCTATAACTTTCCTAGTATTTCGATCGTTTTTCCGCAACGCTTAGCTGTACTTGCTACCTGAATCGGTGACTGCTATAGGGAGAGAAAGTTAAATGGACGTCATGTAGTGGCAAATGTATTGTTAAAGTTTACTTTTAAGTCCTTTTAAAAATATTTATACCAGACTTACTGAAGGTCATTTTAGTATCAACGGGGAAAATAAGCGGTGATAGTTGAAAAATATTTTTAGATAAGAGAATCCGACATGTCTCTCTCCTTGTTTCAATGTGACGGGTTATCCAAAATGAAAATTTGAGTTTTTTCAATTCTTTACAATTTGGAATCGAAACCTTAAGTCGAAAGAATATGACACTATGTAGAACTTCACCCTTAACAGCCTTAGAATTAGGCTCGGGTTCGTCCGATTGTGGTTCTTCCTTTAATTTTCGATATAAATAGAAATTGCAAATGATAAAAATGAACTTTGTATGCATTTTATAGGGAACGCTTTGCCTCATTTGGAGTCGAATCTGAGAATAAATATTAATGTTATAATACTAAATTATTATTACTAACTACATAATAATACTAAATGCGACACTCGATTCTCTCGAGGACAAAAGATAACCCGTAAAAAAATGAGACGTAGAATAACGTATATATTTTCTGGAAATACTACTATACCACGCGAAATTTGCTAATTAGGGAAGTAAATCTGAGATTCGTGCACCTCCGTCAAACGCCAAAAGGAGGCACATAGGATACATAATTAATTTTAATATTTAAATCGTAAAGCACACTTAGTAGCTTCGTCACATTGAAATATATATAAAAGTTTATCTTTCGGTAGGTTCATGTGCCCCCACATTCCCTATTCAGTTTCCTCTTCTTCAATTCCCGGTAACTTATCCCACCCCTCACTTCGTCTAACAACTTCTATATTTGTCTTTCCCTCTGTCTTTTCCCTAGCATTCTTCCCTCGATCCATTTCTTCAGTAATCCCTTTCCTCTCAATTTTCGACTCACCCACTCCTTTTGTCGATTTCTAATAACTTCAATTATTACCATATTTTCCCCAACCATCTCTAGCACCTCTTCGTTCGTTTTTCTATCGACCCAGCTAACCTCCATTCTACGCCTTACCCACATCTCGAAAGCCTCTAGTCTTCTAATGTCCTTCCTTCTTAACGTCCACATGTCACATCCGTACAACATTATACTCCAAGGATTTTACCAATCTATTCCTGATTCCTTTATTAAGGCCCTTCGTCATCAATCCCCTTCGCTTCATGAATGCTTCTTTCACTAATGATATCCTTTTTGTAATCTCTGTTGAGCATCTTCCATCCTTAGAAAAAAGGCTGCATAAGTATGGAAACTGATCTACTTGTTCTATTTTTCCCTTTCTACCCTTCTTGTTAACTTAGATTTCTTTCCCTTCGAAAACCTCATTATTTTAGGCTTTCTTAAATTTGTTTTCATCCCAAACTCCTTTGCTTTATCGTTTAATGCATTTACTACGATTTGCAAAACCCTTTCTGAATCGCACCAAATAGCCTTGTCGTTTGCATATCTTACCGACTTCACTACTTCCCAACCAACTTTTACTCCCGAATCTATTTAATTCCAAGCTTTTTTGACCATTTCTTCTGCATATAATTAAGAAAAGGTGTAAAGGTAAGCCTTGTCTTACTCCCCTCCCTAACTCTGCCCATTCTGATTCCCCTTTAGCGACTCTTACTCATGAGGTCTGATTTAAATATAAATTTGCACTAAACACCTATTTTTCCAATCCAACCCAGTTATCTTTAGTATCATGATCAGTTTTGGCTATTGAACTCTATGGAAGGCCTTTTAAAATCAGCGAAACGTACACAAACGTCCCTTTCAAATTCTAAGCTTCTTTCTATGAGTACCCTCATCACCCCATTTGCATCCCTCGTTCCTTATCCCCTCTGAAAACCGAACTGGTCATTTCCTATGTGTTCCTTAGTTTTCCTCTCGATTCTTCTATTCCACCCTTAGAATAACTTCTCCTGTATGAGAAATTTAACTAATTTTACGGTAATCCCGGCATTCTAAGGCATTACGTTTTTTCTGTATTGGAATTAGAATAGACTTAGTAAAACCCTCTGGCCACTTTCCTTCGTCGTAAATTTCCCTACATAGATCGTATAAGTTTTTCTTACCCCTTCCCCCAGATTCTTAAGAAATTCTACCGGAATCTCGTCCACACCCGTAGCCTCGTTCTTTCTTTCTTTCACCTTTCATATCCCGCAGTGCCCTTTCAAGTTCACTATCCAATATTATTGTTCCAACATCGTCTTCCTCTACTTCTTGTAGACCAGGATGGCCTTACCACCATCCCTGCCGGGGAAGACGCTCTTTCTAGAGGGCTGAGTCACGTATTTGCCGGTGACAATATTATTAAGGTGGCTCATCATGATCATGGGATAGATAGTCGGGGTTGTCTCTCCTTGCCTTCCTCAACAGTGTTTTTAACGTGACACCATCACTCATATTGGCCGCATCACTGGGGTACAGACGCTGCGTGGACTACCATTCGTCTGGTCCCTATATACCTTTCTATATTGACCTTTCTGGCATGAGTGATCCTACCAGTAACAATGTTTCAGCCTGTATAGCTCTCTAGGTCGTAGGAACACGCAAGCTCCTTCACCACGTCAAGGTGTAGTCCGTAGAAGGGGGTAGGATACATAATTAATTTAAATATTTACATCGTAAAGCACACTTAGTAGCTTTATCACTTTGAAGTAATGTTGGTAAAATTAAGCGATTCTAGAAACTTTCCCAAATGTTCGTTCGTTGTTCCCTGTGAATCAGCTCTCCAAATCGTTCGTAACTGCAAATGCAAAAATTTATCATAATTGCCTCCTACTCATAGTTTTATCAGTCATACTGATAATTATGAATGGGTTCAAATTCCCCGTGTATTCTTAATGGAAGATACATGAGCTCGGCTTCTACAGTCGAATTTGTCGTCGAGGGGACCGGTTATCAATAGTCTCAATATTTCTCAAAAATATCGTTTATTTCATAAATATTCTCAAATTTTCGACCCAATAAAGATATTTCACACTTACTTACGAACACTCTTTCGAACTCAATCATGCGAAAGAAAGATGTTTGCCACCGGTAAAGTGAACTTTTCATGTATTTCTTATGAGAAGTATTTTCCTCCTCGGGGGTTGAACCGGAGTCTCATATCGGGATAAAAAGTAACTTTATGTCTCTCGAAGTCATAGGCCAATTTCCTTTCACAACAAAATCCGTCGGGTAGTTTTTTCGTAATGCTGGGACAGACAGACATACAAACATTTTAAAATGCGTGTTTCGTACTCAGGGTGACTTATAATCACCATCTATACAACTTAAAAAATTCCTTCAATGTGCAGAAACGACCCCCTTTACATATTTGTTACATAGAGATGTACGTGTAAGCTGATGCTTTCTGCTAACCCTCTGTGGTCGTTTCTTCTCTGTTTGTGTGTCAGTATTTTCGATAGATCTTTTCTTAACCCATGCCAGGTCTTAGATTTTCTAAATCGGCAATCTATTCCGATTTCGTTGATTACCTCTCTGCCACGATTTCTCATAAGCGCTCTCATTTTCCACAATGTACGACGTTTGAAGCCGGTATTCATGGTTAATTGATGCCGTTGTTTACAATAATCCTACTACCATCATTCGAAACATTCTCAAGCAGAACCCTTATTCAATTCACCATGGCATATTGCTCTCGTTTGCCACTTTGAACGTCTTTTAAATTAAAGTGAAGCATATTATCATGTTCCAAATATCAAAAGGTGTCCATCAGACAGCATTGAAAGTTCCATTCTTCTTTCATGCTAATTAATGAAAGCAGGCATCACTGCGATATTTCGGCGCAAGGAAAAAGTCAACAAATTGAAGTATCCATAAGTACCTTTGTTCTCAAGATAAAGTCCTCATTCCTTCACCAAAAATATATTTATACTTTTCTTTAAATTTTATATTCAAGGCTGTATCTCTTGCGGTACGAGACTTAGCTCACGATCGATTTTCAGCATGCATGATTCAATAATTTCGGTTCTATTCATCATATATGTTATAGGAAGCGTTCGAACGAAATAATATAAAAAATAAAAGTTTACCGATACAGAAAGAAAGGTATGAAATTATCCCTGTGTATATTTTGTCTCGAAAGAAATAACGCCTTGTTTACCACAGAGTTATAAAGATAAATTCAGAAAATCGACTTATCAAGCGAAAATGCGAGGAAATAATTTATATAAATTTTATTTAAAAAGATATTGAGTAATATAACCGCTATAAGATTTTTTAAATAAAGAATTAATTTTTCGTAACGTTTGGCAACATAATGCCTTGCTTCTTATGAGGAAATATACTGGAAACGTATCTCCATAGGAATACGTACTATCCACTAAATGTGGAATTCTCTACAGGATGAGTGACATTATTAATTGCTCCAGAATTAAATTTAGAAAATCGTGTAAGGGATAGAAATTATAAATAGCTCTAATTATTATTTAAGCTGTCAGGATATACACTACGATAATTCCTTCTTAAAAATGTAAATATTTACAACGTCAGTCTCTGAAATATTCACATTTTTAATTCTTCATCTAATATTCATAAGGGATTAAATTATTTTGTACTCTTCTTTCTTTTTGCATATGCATCGTCTTGAAATA
Organism: Pachydiplax longipennis; assembly: GCA_036926295.1. NCBI lineage: Eukaryota > Metazoa > Arthropoda > Insecta > Odonata > Libellulidae > Pachydiplax > Pachydiplax longipennis. The sequence continues at coordinate 12,031,584 of JAVFKF010000010.1, read as the reverse complement.
ATTTCATGCTAATAAAGGGTGGATTACAGTGATGAAGATACTTTTGAATTTCAGTGTAAACAATCATTTTTTATAAAAATTAACAGTGATTTCGTTTTTTTCTCGTTTCTACTCCCAACAGGTTATAGATTTTGGGTCTAGCTGCTTCGAGAACCAGAGGGTATACACTTATATCCAGTCTCGATTTTACCGAGCACCAGAGGTCATTATGGGGGCTAGGTACGGCATGCCGATCGACATGTGGAGTCTTGGGTGCATACTCGCTGAACTGCTAACCGGTTATCCACTCTTCCCTGGTGAGGACGAGTACGACCAATTGGCCTGCATCATCGAGCTTCTGGGCATGCCGCCAAGCAGTATGATACAGAATTCCAAAAAGGCGAAATATTTCTTCGGCTCGAACGGCCATCCTCGTTACTGCAACCTCACCGTCCTCGTCGATGGCTCAACCGTTCTCGGGGGCGGCATATCAAGGAGGGGCAAAACCAGAGGCCCTCCAGGTTCTAAAAGCATGACTCGTGCCCTGAAGGGGTGCGACGACGAATATTTCATCGACTTCCTCCGCAGATGCCTGGAGTGGGACCCGGAAAAGCGTCTGACTCCATCAGCCGCACTTCGCCACCCACTACTTAAGAGACGACTCCCACCTGCCCCCGTGACTTCATCGTCTACATCCACGGCTTCAACCGCCACCAACTCATCCAACAATAGGATAACCTCCAGTTCCTCCACCACCGAGGAGAAGGCATCCAACCTGACGAGCGGTGCAGTGAAGACCTCCTCGTCTTCGACCTCAACCGCGACGGCCGTTCCAATGGCCATCAACAATCGCTTTGCCTCCAGCACCTCGACAACTGAGGAGAAGGCTTCCAACCAGACGAGCGGTGCGGTGAAGACCTCATCGTCGTCATCTTCGTCGTCCACAGCGGCGGCTGTGAAAGCGGCTCTCGACAATCTAATAACCCCGAGTAATCACGGTTCAAAGCAGAAGACTGAAGAATCTCGTCATTCCCACCACGCAAGTAAACTGCCGCAGATACCGAATTCCATAACCTAACGATCGGCCCTAGTAACGCACACCACAACACCTTCCCTCCCGCTTAAACAAACCAAGATCTCCCCTAAACCGTGACAGCTATTCGCACGCAAATGTGTATCGAAAAGTTGGGTCGCGTAGGTGGAAAGGAAAAATCCCCGAAAGCATGTCACAGTTTAGCCGTTTAATTTCTTCTCATTGTGGTCCAGGCTACTGTCGTCTTGACCGTGGGATATCTGCTGTAGTGTGTTTCCTTCTGCCCGCATTCATCACCCTTTCCTACCTTACTATCCACTTTATTATCCTCCCAGAATCGCTTGTCGGAAATTTCCACCTTTTTGTGGAGTGCGGTACCATGTGACCGTGTTAAGAAAAGAGAAAAATATAAAAAGCGTGAGTGTATATTTGTGAGAGTGAATGCGTGTGTGAAGTGGAGTTTATGACGCCGAACGTGCAATTCGTGTGTTTTTATATATATATTATGCTTTCCGAGTTCGCTTTGGAGTTTAATTTCGCGGTATCAGTGGTGAGCACGAAATACTTCAGTGGTCTGGTAGTTTCAAGGAAATCTTCACTCCCCTTGAGGAAATTCCAGCTTTAATCCCTACGAGTAGAACTCCCCAGGATCTCGTTTCATATTAATTTAGTACCGTCCGCCTGTTGTCATATGTGTATGTGAATACTGTAGTCGCAAAAGCTAATGCCTCTTTTTGGAAGTTGAAAGTAAGTAGGAACTCATACCAAAGGAAATTCATTTAAGAAGGCATAAGAAATAAGTTTCGATGTGTTCTTGGCATATGTTCTTTTTGACCATTCCTTAATCCTGTATAATTCAGTGCACAAAGCCTGAAGTCGTAAAAACCAAAGCTTCTCGTTTTTAATTCTTAGTTGAGTTAGTCTTTGAATTGCATGTGTAAGTTTTATTACACATGGAAATGGTGCATTCTGAGCGTGATGTTCAATGTGAAGGAAGTCGTTATGACTGGTTGTGTGGTCATCACCCTGAAGAAGTGTTTACATGGAGGTCACTTAATGTGGCTGGATGGACATGCACGTTTGTGGATACAAGAATAAGGCGTTGATCTGCTATTTAATCAATTGTATAATAGGATCTGCTTTGTGGTAGGTATGGAGTAATCATGATACTGCGAGTTTGATTCTGTGACAATTTATGTAGGTCGTTTTCCATTACGCAGAATTTTAACTTATAGATCTTGGATTTCGTTGGTCGTCGATTAAGTCAGTAACTCGCGTAAGCGGAGGACGCTCCATAGAACTATCCGAAAACGTGATAAAATACGCTGTGTAAAATGTATTAATTTTATAGCATTCGTATAACTCTGTTAGCGAATCAAATGCTCAGAGAGCCGCATCGCACTGTCTGATTTCCCATGAATTTGTTGTGCGTTTTGTCTTGTTTTCGTAATTTTTTACTCGCCTTTTGCTGAACTGAATCATGCATTTCAGGATGGTTTTTTTCCTAATCAACCTCAATTTTTTTCTTATCAGCCATCCTACGCTCTCTTAAAGCTGAAGTAAATCAAGTTCTCTAAAAGCATTCAGCTCAAGAGTGTGAAAATGCTGCAAAAGTGATAATCCAACGTTAAATTTGTTTGATATGACAAGGAATGTGATGAACATGCGGCTAACGTTCGTAATTTCGCGTGTGTGTGTGCGATCGTCTGCATGTATTGGTAAAAAGCACACACGAACGTATCTAGAGAGCTTTCCTGGAAATTTTAATTCCTTGACGAACCGTTGTTAGAATACCTGAAAAAGAACAAGTTTTAAGCGGAACAGCATGAGATTTTGATGGTTTTATTGTTGAACTGCTTGCATTTCAGAAGTTTGAGCTAGTTCGCTGGAATGAGGTACTGAATAGCGTTGATGAGTATGTGTTAGTGATTGTGTTGACTTCAGTTTTTAGCCCGGTAGACGGGCGTTTTATCTGAAAATATGAAAACCTTCAGTCGAAGTCATTCGTTTATGGCGAAGATTTTCTCGGATAATAAGGCAGGTTAGTTGAGGCTGGTGAGCTGACATTTAGATAGCCTACACGGCACACCGGCCTGAACTAACCTGCCTATTTACCTGAGAAAATCTTCGCCAATTAACCCAGCAGGAAAGCACGAGATCCTCATTCGTTTATGTTAGGCACTTTTACTGTCTGTATTTATGTTTTAATATTATGATAATTGCTTAAAATTTTATCAGTCAAGAGCTCTATGTGCTCTTGTCATTCGCGATTTCGCAGTATATTTTAGTGATAAAGCTGTGAGAACCATGGATTTAATTATGTATTAAATGTGCAATTGCAGATGGAAAAACAAGTTTTTGTGATTGATTCGCTAAATTGTCCTACTCCTGACGAAAGAAACCTGATTTTTTTTTCTGTGTGATTCTTAATGATTTCAGTATGTTTATCCTGAATCTTACACCCTCGGCCTATGTCGCTTCGACGAATCATAAGAAATATGTTGTGGATATAATTTCTGATGAATTATACTACTGTTGATCACTTTATTCAAGGTGGTCGTTTCCTTTGAGGTAAAATTTAACTATACTGAAACAAGAGAGAAACTCCCGGAGAAGTATATAAAAAGATGGTTTAAATAGGCGAGAACAGGTTTACATTTATAATTCATTTTTTATTCTCTTAGTAGTTTGATTGAAGTTACTAATAATTCATTCATTAGAGATGGGTGTTTTGTAATTTTATCTCATCTTTGAAGTAGAGTTACATGATCTCCGTCGATAACACTGCTTTAAATGACGATGCTTAAGAACTAATCACGTGTACAATGTATTATATACATCATATTTATGGTATTGATGTTGATTTCCCATATATGTGTTGTATTTATTAATTACAGTAATATCTAGAAATTTTTGAACGTCCTCTTCCAGAAAATGTACACCTATAATATCTTCTCGCTATCGCTTACTGAAACCGACAGAAAAGTAGGACATTTTAATTCAGTCACTTGAAACTAGCTTTTTGATTAAGAAATTCTATTGAGGTATTTAAAGAAAAAACATCGAATGTGGTCTTGCTATTAAGTGGTAATATTTCTTATTTGGTTGTAGTAGTTTCATCTTAGGCTAAGGCTCCACTGGCAGCACTCGCTGCCGTTACAGACAGCAAATTACTGCCCAAATATAGGAAGTATAGGGTTGAATGAGTGTCTCCACACGCCGCATTTCTGCTGTCGACGGAAGGATCTACAGGGCAACCTGAAGGTCACGCCGCGCAGCCATGGAACATTTTTCGGGCAGCCATTCTACGTGCATAACTGGCAGCAGTTGACTGACTCTAGGCTGAGTAATTTTTCTATCTAAAACTTTACATTTTATTTTACTTTCTGGTGAAATAGTAATGTTGCAGATAGAAAAATGAATCTGATTAATAAAAATTCACCGAAATAAGGTCACAAACCTTCAAAGAAAAAGAAAAAAACGTCTCATAGAAATGCAAAAATGCGTTTTTTCTGATATCGTGTTTATCTGTCGAATTTTTTTTTTCTTCTTAAGGTCAAACATATTACTCGCTAATTTTTTTTAGATTTTTCCCTTGGATCGACACCTATATCGACCTCGTAGAACGTCGATCAAAAGACGCTTGTAGATCTCTTTGGACGAGTAAGACGAAGGTGATAATAAATTGTTGATCATTTTAATTGTTTATAACTTATTTATAACGTATTTAAATCGTATTCCACTCGGTCAGTTTTACCTGCACCGCCCCTGCTGAGAGGGTCGGGTGCTGATGAGCTCCGAACGCGAGAAGAGTATGTAGATTAGGACTGAAACCCTTCGAAATACTACCTGAAAAATCATAACGGTAAAACCCCTAGAAACTTACCAATAACCGTGATATCAACTAACTGTTTTATCTTTTTCCTTAATTTCCACCTCAAGCTATGACTCTTCCCATATCAACTAATATTTACCTAGAATCACTGTCCAGTACTTTGCATAATAGAAACCATATCTGAACTGCTTACATTTACTTGAATGTTTTCATTGTGTTTCTTTTCTTTCAGCAAATGAACTTAAAATCCGACGTGGGACGCATGCGTTGCCACCAGACGAAATCAACACAATATATTCTTTTTATGTTAAATTAATAATTGTTAATATTTCCTCTTCTGTGCATTCTCGGGTTTTTTTCGCTCCCCTTCTTGTGTGGGCGTTTTCCCCGCATCGTGGGATTTTCTCCGTAAACCCTAAGTTGAGGAGTTGTTCTCCCACAACCAGAATCTATAAATATTATATTAGTTATTATTTTATTTCGAACGCGCTGCCTACTCGGCTATCCGGGAGCCCGGATTTAAGTTTCCACCCTTAACTCCCAACTTAGTACCCTTTTATCAAAGGGTGTTAACTTGGGAGATAGCATGATAATTTGGGAGAAAGAGACAGGATTCGAGAGAGAAATCTATTGCCCGATCCTGGTCTCAAACATCCACGAGGACATCAAATTGCTTTTGGACCCGTCGGATGACTCCCAATGCGTGCTCATTTTTGGTTCGATGTTAAACATTAGGCCTTGTTACGAAGGACGGTGCCTATTAGATACTTCAATTTTTGGGAATGTATCAAACAACCTCTGCAGGTTTTCTCTAAGGTTTTCCTTTTATGATCGAAATTAATAAAGATCTGAAGGACGTTTGAATTAATCTAATCGTGCGAAAAATTTCGTGAAGATTCATATTTGGGGGGATCACCTCGGTTATTTGGAATGACAGGAGCTCCCTTGTAGCTCTGTGGGCAGCGCGTCCGACTTCAATGAAAGCGGTCCCAAGCTCATCTACATCTACGTATGAATCCTGCAAGCCGCCTTTCGGCGTGTGGCAGGGGGTGGAAGCACCATGACTATACTTTCCTAGTCGATTATTTTCGCGTATCGTTCTCGGAAAAAATGAATTCTTGAATCGACTGGTTTTAGCATCTATTTCTCTGATCTTTCTCGCAGTATCAGTACGGCCTATATAACAAGGAGGGCGCATAATATCGGCTACATCTTCTATGAACGTACTCTGTCTGAATTTATGTAGTAATTTAAATCTCTGATTGAGCCTTCTTTCTTCTAAAGATTCCCATCCTAATCCGCAAATATTCTAACGTTACTGTCGATGTGTTTATTAAGGTCGTTAATGTATATGAAGAATAATAAGGGTCCGATTACGCTTCCTTGTGGGACGCCTGAGATAATTTTGACTAGGTTTGAACTAATACCATCCAATACTACTCGTTCTCTATCAGAGAGGAAGTCTTTTATCCAGCTTACTACTTCTTCGTTGATACCCGCAAGTTTTAATTTGTATAACAATTTATGATGTGGGACTTCATCGAATGCTTTCCGAGAATCCAAATATATCGCATCGACTTGTCTTTTTATTTTCGGCAGATTTCAAGATGTCGTGAACTAATAACGCTAACTGTGACTCGCAGGATCGTGTCTTAAGAAAACCATGTTGATTCTTAACTATGAATTTAGAGCTTTCGAGAAAACCCATTAAAGAACTAGTAATTATATGTTCCATTATTTTACCACTCAATGAAGTTAACGAAATAGGCCTATAATTCTATGGATCATCTTTTACGCCACTTTTAAAATTTGGGCTGACATTCGCAATTTTCCAGTATTTCGGGACCTTACCTTCGCTCATAGATTTTTCAAATATTACTTAATAGATTTTGGGTCCTCGTCTAAGTATTCGTATAAAACTTTCTTTTTAAATTGACGGAGGGATCACGCATGATTCGTTTTTTTTGCTCGTTTATATTCGACCTTTATCTGATCCGTGATTATTTTGTTTGGAAGCCTCTTAGCGGTTTTTAATTTCAAATGCAATCGTCTTTGTTTCTTTAATGCTTTCCTAGTCTTTCTGTTTTATCATCTAGGTTCATTATTTTGTTTAGAATATTTCGATTCCCGGTGGGAGCTCACGTGCGAAATGACCTCAGCTGTCGAAGCACTTTTCACAATACTACTATTACTAGAAGATAGCAAATATTATTTATTTTTTTAAAACTGTTTATTGGACAGTTACGAGAGAGGCGTAAACATATAAGTGACATATAACATATAAGGCTTTTTCGAAACCAGAAAAATTCCGCATTGCTTGGATTCGAACCCGGTACCTTGGTGTCGGAGCGTTAGCTTGCTTAACCACTCCGTAAGCGCGTCGTTGTCCATTTCCACATTATCTTTGATTGAGATATACTTTTCCCTCTAATCTTCTTCTGTCTTCCTAATTAGCGTTATGTTTCGAATTGACTATCTATCCTATCTATTGGATATTCTTTCGTTTTTATTTTTAATGTAATCTGTACAGTCTAAAGTTTTTCCTTCATTATATAACTGAAGAAATTCCCACTGTATTCCCAACCATTCTAGTCTATTGCTATTTCCTTATGCCGTGATAATATTTGCTCTTCGTATTTTCGTAAGATTTTGTAGCATGGAAACTAGGACGACTTCCATTTTTCTTCGCTAAGATTTTTCTCTCATCAGTAACTTTTCGCAATTCATTGTTTCTAATCAAATGGCTAGTGAGCTTCGTCTTGCTATTCTCACTGGTATCCAATGAGATTCTGCTTTATCTCCTTTCTTTCAGCACTCATCAATTAGTATTTATTAGGGTCCATTTTGATGATCTGTATTTAAATCCGCATTTATGCTGATATTATCAGTTCTTTTTTCCCCTTTTTTCCACGCAACCATTGGTAAGGAACTCCAGGCTTCTGGTACATCTAACCTAAATCTTTCCTTTATGGAAGTTGGTTTTTCATTGTCTTGATATTAGCTTTAACATCAGAGTATTCGTGGGGTAGTGATGTATTTTTATCTTTGAAGATATCGTCAATTGCGGAGAGGCGAGCTGAGATTCAGATCAGATTCGTAATTGAATTTCCTATTTATCCTCTTCTCTTTCTTTCTATTTTTGGAAGTTAGTTAATTTTTTAATTCCCTCTCACTATATTTACTGATGATTAGGGCGCACAAGAAATTTCACTCCTTTTCGTTTTTCTAGTTTCATTAATGTTTCCTAATCTATACACTGGCGCTTTTATTTATACTAACAGTGGTTTACCTCCTTTTTTGAGAATAAATTTCGATCTTTAAGACCTCGGGTAGGGATAATGTCGATCCATTTTACGTATAAACTGAAGACTTCTCATCGACGATGGTCTTTTGGAGATGTAATCCTTTGTCATCCTATTTTCTGTTATATTTTGTAGAACAAGTTCTGGCTTTTCTCTTTCACGACTTCTTGGTGCTATATTCGCTCATCATCTTTCATCTTCGTTTTCCACTTATCCTTCGATGCTTAGTTAAAAATTTTGCTTATGTTCAGGAGCACTTACATTCTTTTCGGATGTCCTTTCTTTGTAGTATATGGCACTGCTATTTGTACGTATAGGTGTAAGGCATTTTGTATTTTTTCATAAGGTATTAAATTCCATGCTTTTTGAGTCAGCCTCGGTTCTTTTCACTGAATGCTAAATACGTTTTCTTTTTCGTCACCCACTACTTTTTCATTTTCTATCATGTCTTGATATCCTCTTTATTCATTGGGCGTGCATCCTTGATGAGAATGCAATAAAATAATTTTTTCTCGAATGACATTCACTTCTTTTCTATTTCGATATAAGTTCTCTGATGGTACTTCCCCTAGCAAAGGTACATTAAACTTCTTTATTTCCTCTTTCTTCCACTTCCTCGATACAATTTTCCGGTGTATTCGCGCAACCTTTCGCCACTTTCTTTGTTTTTACGTTTCCTCTTCGGTTATTAGTACTCTATTTAAACCAGTTTTCCGTTTGGGTTTTTTCTCCCAGATTGTGCCCTCGTCCCTTATCAAGAAACAGTAAACTCGTTGGCGCGAATTCGGCTTTTGGACGGAAGGGAAACAAGGTCGCGAGAATTTTGGAATTGGGATTTTTCGCGACCTTGTGACTTGAAAGGATCGGCGGTGGACATAAAAACCGTCATTCTCCTTTGTTAGGATGAGTATACCATGAAGATCCGGCCTCATAAGCCCTCATCTCGGAAGATGAATTTTCAAATGCTACAACGTCAGTTGCTATCTTTGTTCGATATCCTCTTTCGACTACCAATCTACATTTTGTCCTTCGCCAACTCGTTCAGTTTGCCATCCATCCAGTTCTTCCGCATGCACACTTTCCCATGGGCCAGATTCAGTCATGCGAAGGTTTTTTCTATAATTTTGGTCTTTCCGTACAATATGTAAAGGAAATCGTGCTCAGGGCGCTACTGTTTTTGCAGCGTACCGATTCCTTTCCTAACGTCTTAGATCCGGCTCTGACGTCTTCAAATCAATGGGTTGAGTACACAGCATTACCGCATTACCAAAATTAGATTCTATTATTAAGATTCCATGATGCGATAATTTTCGGGACTACGCATCGGTTGCCGACAAAATCTTTAGTTCACTTCTTTAGGCCAGAAGTGTACGTTTCGCCAGAGGCATCGCTGGTAAAACCTCATTTCTTAGACAACCACTGCATATTCCTAAAATGCATCGCATCGCTAAAAATGGATGATTTGTATGCTCGTTGGTTTGAATAGCAGCTCCTTTCATGAACGTCTTTTTGCCCGGTTGTCGTGGATGAACTACAGGAATCATCTTATGATTTGATGAGGACCTTCAATTTTTGTGATGCCAAACTTCACTAATTGTTTTTATTTTTCAATTACCTTTCTCTTCTCGGTTTGTATTTTCTCGGCCTTTGCTGTTGTCTGGCAATTTTCCCGTGTTTGATTTTTACATTTTGTATGGTCTTTATGACTACATTGAGGATGAAGTGTTATAGAAAACTTTTTTCTCACACACTCCCTTAAAATTTCTACATATTCAGTGTAACTTCTAGATGAAATCGGTGGGAGGGCATATCATTTTTCCGTCCCAGCAATTTTTTCAACTCCCGATATTCGAAGCTTTCTGTTCCATTTCATGCAATCGAAAGTTTCCCCGATATTCTGAAAGGTGAGGCCGATTCTTAAACACCCAGTTTTCTACTCTATTTCTCTAGTTGCCTACACCGCCCTCAATTTGGAGTACTTCATTGAAAAAACTATGGCTCCCAGTCTTCGGTGTGATATTCTCTATAGAATCTCCGACAAGTGCCATTTTGAAAGTTTTCACATTCGACCCTGGAAATGAAATATTCTTCTCGAAATTTAAAAAGGCGTTCCCCTCTTTCATTAATTTCCCAAACAAGGCTGCGGAGCTCTCAGAACTCATCCGCTTTCTCCTCCTGTATTCAGCGGAAGATTCTAAGTCAGTCTTCGATACACGTGACGTCAATCCAATAATGGGGAAATTTTCACATCTGTCCCTCTACCCGTATCTTTTTCGTTCGAAGTGAGTAACGCTCTTCTGGAAATCCATTGACGGGAGCTGATGCGGGCCCGGGTGCTAAGTGGATGATGGCCCAATTTGTTTTTATGTTTTAGATTGTTGAACAGATTTCGATAAGATAGAATATATCGAGGCATTAGAAATCAACGGGAGAAGCATTGTGCATTTCGATATCCATTTCATGAATTATGATTATGAAATTTTCGTGGATTATATTATGAGTATTCTGTACCACCTTTTATTGGGGCTGTCTATAATCTTTTTCCCCTTTTCGTTTATTTCTCAGAGATAAATGCTTAATTATCTCCTTCAAAGCTATATTCTCTGCCTTCCTTAATACGACATCCATTCTTGGCTACCATACTTCGTACAACGTCATGAAGAAACCACGAAAATCTTATGGCTCTATGTATCACTTATTGGGAAATGGCACAAGCTATTGAGACTTTTGCATAGGAAAAGAAAGTTGGCGATAATTGATTATGAAGACGTAGAGATAGAGAAAAGACGATTTCTGATTGAACAGATGAAACATTCTCCCATAAGGAATACACGGTGTCGTAAGATTTACACGGTCTCTTCATGACGTTCGACGTAGTATAGTTTCACTTCAATTCATTATTATTATTAATATATCGCTACAATTTGACATTATTCAGTTGGCAGCCGCAAACATCTTTAAATTAAAACCCCTTTTACACTCATATTACATTTAACATCACTATATTGTCCAACAGGATTTTTACTCGAATTTAGTACTCGGATTTCACTCATCGAATAGTCTTTATAAGTACTATAAACTTGACTTGACCTCTTTTGTGGTCTTATTGTCATGGCTATGCGATCAGGGATGCACCATAGATGCTCATTTCCCAGATGCAAGACGTTTCATGGCGCCTTTATATTAAATATTGCATTCAGATGAAGGGTATGGATACTTACAAGAGTTAGCCGTACTTAATCGGAAACCTAAAGCAGTGTGCCCCAAAAACCCGTAAGCAACGTTCACTTTCCAGAATCAGGAAAGCATTGTCGCCAGCTAGACGTGGAACACCGCGATCAATTAGGATTATGCTGCGATGTCCTCGAAATGATTCCGAATAAAATACCAGGAACCGAGAGATTTCCACCGACTAACTGTTTCGCCGCGGAGAAACTTCAAAACCTTGAAAAATATCCGACGATCTCCTCTTCCTGGTAGTTCATATCGACGTTTCTCTATGAATCGGCGCTATACGAGGAGACAATCCGTTGCGAAACGTCTCATCTTCCGAGAGATGTCTTCGTCAAGAGTGATGAATCAATAACAGTCATCGCAGACTCGAGACTACTTGATTGCGATCGACGACACGAATCATACCGTAAGGAATTTCCTTGGTGCATCCGATTGAGGTTAAGTATTAGTCACCGTAAATGGTGGTGAACATGGTAAGCCAAAAGTAATCCCTGGTCCGTAGCAGCCTCTGCATAATTTGTAATTTTTTTACAAATCGTTCTTCATAGAAATCTTAGACGAGAATTTGCGATGATCGGCGAAAGCGGCACGATTGCGGAGTTGGGAAACTTGTGCAGCTCGTTGAACATCTCATACAGTACTCGCTTCTTACAATAGATCCTTAATCCTTACAACCTTAATCCTTCCTAACGTACTGATGTGATAATTCAAACTCTCTCTCTCTCTCTCTGATTTGTACTTCTGATAGTTTGGGTCTTCATTTATTAAGAATGAAGGAAGAATAGAGCATTTATAGAGTCTTAAGTGGTGGAAGACCAAATCCGTGAAATATCGCACGTTTTTTTATCGCGTCAGCAATTAATCCTTCGTTTGAAGAAATAGGAAACAATAGGCTCATAGGGAAATAGAAAAAGATTTGATTGTAATTGATTATATCGGAGAAGTCTCCGAATAGCCAAGTGGGCTACATGTTTGACTTTTGTAAAAGCGGTTCCGGGATCGATTCCCAATCGGGGCTCACGTGCGACGCACTTTTGAAATTACTGATGTCAAAGTTGAATGGAATTATAGATAACCATCACGAAAAGTTAACACTTCCAAGGTAGATTCTTAATTTAACATGTTTCGTCAACAAGTTCACTTGAATCGTGTTAAAAATCCACTGTGTAAAGTACTAAACATTATCCTATGAAAATGGTTGATGCTTACTTCCTCGAAGTACAGGCCATATTAATTTCATTTTAAAATAAAAAAAAATACTTTCGAATCGCAACTGCGCTCGTTACGAATGCAAAACTCAATTACAATGAAGAAGATGCGTTTTTTATATTCGTGAAAGCTAAAATTGGCCGGAAATTTCTAATTTTTGGGTCTAACAGTTGCACGTATATTTCTTAGAATTCGTATCATTGAGATATCAAATGAAGGCAACAGACAAACTGCATACAATATATATGCATAGCAGAAAACTGCTATATATTGTATGCATAGCAGTTTTCATGGCTGAAGAGACTTAACTCGACCGTAATTGAAAAATACAAACGTGTCCGTAGGAAATTCTGAGAAAAAACCATGAGTTTTCGTCTGACATACGTATCTTGAGAAGTTTTGCCGTAGCTTGCCGACATGATGTAACTTCTCAGTTTTCTGAACGATCTTCAGTCATCGGCTATTTTTAACCGATGCTGTCGCAGTGGTTGACTTCAAGGAATGATCCAGATGGTTAATTAAGAGATATACCGTACGGGTTATTACGGTGCGTGCATGATTAGTGCCACAGCGCTAATCGCTCTAGTTCGATGCTCAAGAACTCGAGAATATTGTAAGCAGGCGGAATTTCCGCGATGTCCTACTTTCAAATCGAGGTGAATTATCGCCAGAATGTCATGAGTGAAAACTTAGATAGGTTCCTAAGCATACGAGGCAGTGAAAGTTACGCAAGTAGCTACTGATTCCAAACTTTTTATAATCGACGCCAAGCAAATGAACCTAATTGGCAACTAGTTGGCAGTGCCTTGTTTGCACGCTTGAGAAAATTACTGCATTTATGTAATCCTTGGAGTCACGTAAAACTCTTCTAATTAGACTTTTCGATAATCTTGTCTGATTGTTCGGGACTTATGGGCTCCTAATCAAAATTTCAGTAATTATTAGCACGTTGGAGACTGTTTATTTCATAGCATTTACTCAAAATTTAGCTTTTGGTGGTGGCTGTAGAGAATGATTAGGAGAAAAATTAGTATTATTTTAAGGAGTGATTCTACAGCTTAGGTCATTTCGCACGTGTGGATCCCCGCCGGGAATAGAACCTGGGACCTATCTATATAGCTATCCGGGACCTCCATGGTCATCCTTGTCTAGTATTCACCGTAGCCGAGAAGGTATTTCCTGCGATACCTTTTTCATACAATAATATCACCGTCATCACTCTAGAATAGTTGTAATAAGAATCCATCGTTTCGGCCATAGGATTACCATAGCCACGATGTATTAAGAGATAAGCAAGTTGCTAGCGCATTATTCTAATGTCTATTTAATGGCTGAATTTCTTCGAACTCGCTGTTTCTTAATTCGGAAAGCTACCTATATTTATTGCGATGCTGGGTGAGCACCGATGAATGTAGGCCACCTTCAGGAATTGAACCCCGGACTGCTTTCTCCAAAGATCAAGGCGTTATCCGTTGGCTTTATGGACATTAATAAATTATCCTTTGAAACGAAATTTAACAGGTTGTTTCACTTCTTAAATCATCCTGAATAAGAAATCGTTCTTCAGAAAATTGCTGAAAGCTGATAGATTGACATTTAATTCCTCTATTCAGAAAATAACATTTACCTATGTGGTTTAGTGAGGACTTCATTTTTGTACATATTAATCTTATATACTCTAGTTGTCGACATATTCTCTGTAACATTTAATAGCCTTCCTGAATTGATTTGAACATAATGGTTAAATTATCCAGCCCTTTCGTGTTACCTCTTCGTTTCCACCTAATTCTTTATCATTTCATTAACGCATCGCGTCCTTGGACAGATGTTGATCGCGATTTCCAATTTAATCTCGCTGGGGCACGTCATTCCTTCACGTGTATTTTGCTTTCAAAAGCACGCGCGCTGTTATGATCGTGAGGAAACGATTGTAGTTCAGTGAATCAGTTCCAAGCTCTGAATCAACTATGACCAACGTGAGAAAACACGCGGATACATCAGTCCTCCGATCGGACTCTCCTGATACGTTCTGGGAAAACACCTCGGAAGTAGGAGCGGTCATATGTTCTTTGATTCTCTCCCAACTGATCTGCCTTCCCTCGATTATGAGACACACCGGATGCGATAGAAACGTAGATCGTAGGAAACAGGACGACGTCGTTTAGCATATATTTTCATTTTGGAGTTGGGTTGGGGTGTTTCATTGTTAATTTTTTACGAAGAACTGACGCCTTGATCGGTGAAGTGAAAGTGTTGAGGTTCCGATAGGCGCTAAGGACGTCACGGTCCTGGAAGAAATATGACGTAATTGCGATTCGCGCATGATTCATATAAATCTGCTGTATTCTTTCTGAGAAGAGGATTATTGCAGACGTCTTTACGATTCGAAGGCTCATTAATCCTTTGGCCCTTCTTTTTGCCGTCGACACACTTTCTGCATTTTTATTCTCGCGCTATCCAGAGTCGCTCGGACAGAATAGCTCACAAACTATCTTCGGAATCGCTGACAATTTGGTACTAACTCAACCGAAAAAGTTCGTACATTCTATGATGCGTTCCAGTTTTCTAGTCACTATGTGGGCATTAGGTTGGTCCCTATTTTTCGAAAGTTGGAATTTCTTTCGGGACGCCCCCAGAAATTGTTCCATTTGGTTAGAAAATAAATTGTCTAAAATATTACTGTAATCATGCTAGGGAAAAGACAGAGGGGAAGACAAAGACAGAAGTTGTTATACGAATTAAGAGGTGGGATGAGTTATCGGGAATTGAAGGAGAGGGAAATGAATAGGGAATGTGGGGGCACATGAACCTACCGAAAGGTAGAACACTTATTTATTATTACTAGAATCGAATAACAGAAAGACGTGCCGCATCGCAATTGAAGTAAATAAATTTCACCAATTTTGGCCTTTTTTCGGTCCTAACTGGCGATTAGGGAGGCTTCGCATTTTTAACTGTCTCCATTATTTTATCAATTAATTATTAGAAAATTTCGTTAAATATTAATTAAATCCGCGCAGTAGTTTTCGAGATACAGCCTTAGTAGTGAGCTTTCGAAAAGTAAGGGCCACCCTAGTGGGCATATGAAGGAATAAAACCTTACGTATTCTTCCTCATGCTGCAAAAAAGCTTCATGCTGTCGTCTTTGTGTGTAAATTCACGATCTGGCAAAAAAATCGTGTTTCTCAGTCGCAGATTTCAGCCGCAGTTTTCATTTACCCCACCGACAAGAAAAACTGGAACGCAATATAAATCTGTATATTCCGAACGTTATTACATCGAGGATATTTAGATGAAGCAGGTCACCTATTAACCATGGATCCGATTCCCGACCTGTTCCGATAACTGGGAGTCTGCTTTAGCTTGAGATAACGTGCAGTTCGCCTCACACCTGTCAAACGACAGTGTAATGTGAGAATAATTACGTCCTGCCTGTGTAAACAAGTATGTTTTTATTTAGAAACGATATGAGTGGCTGAAAACGCGAAATTAGAAACAAAAGATTCAATTTTCTCGTTAAAACTTATGGAAAACGTTAGTGAAGATTTTCGTTGCCAAATATTAGATTGATAGAGATTATAGATAGGAATTATGACCTGAAGCCAGTCATTGCTGACTGATTGTATTTATGATCTTGCTAAATCAAAGGGATGTAGAGGGTTTATTACGTAATTGAAATGTCTATGACGTTAAGGAAAGACTGCTTTAATTTGAGCATTAAAAAGACCCAAGTAGGTGGAAAGTCTCCTGTAGACTAAATAGAGCGAAAACGTAGGAAAATGTGCTGTCAGATTTGAAAGGATTTTAATTAGGGTTTGGTAAGATTCTCTTAAATTAATCCTCTCAAACTTAAACGGCATCAACTCGATCTTTAAAGAGAGAAAATCCTAGTAAATTTCCTGGTGCTCTCTTCCTCAACTTGTCTCCTACGTTAAGAAGATTAACTTCTTATAAATATGCAAAAGGTATTGATGTGAATGGATGGCACAACTTACCGATGTCTCATATTCAATATTTTTTAGTCATTTAAGTTACAGCGTTGCCATCTGGCCAAGTAGTAACGCGTGAAGAGAATCTGACTTACTGATTAATAATTTCAAACTTTGTCCAGCATTCACTCTGAGACGGGAAGGAGACCCTCCGAAACCTACCGTAGGCAATACATTAAATTAACACATTATTGACGTACACCTTAATAGATACATCAATTTATTGACTTATTCAAATACACATGCATAGAAAGTTTCACACAAAAAATTTACATAAAAAGAAATAGGAGCAAATAAATCATAGGCGTCGCAAGAGTAAGAAAATTATAGGAAAAATGTGAAATATATGGTAAATTGTCAACTGTTCATGGTGGAAGATAGTCTTATTTATTTATCTTTTTATGCTGCTAGTAGAATTTCTTCTGGTGGCAGCCCCAACCATCATCAAGAGACAACATAGTTACAACCCCAATCCCTGCACTGGACGTTACACAGATAAATATCCCACACTTAACATTACTACCCACGCAGTACTCAATCACAATACACATTATTCAAATATCACTAAACTACATCAGGACTTTACACACACACCTTGTCACCCCCACCATAACATTTAAACCACATATATCCCCAATTATAAAAACTACAGTTCACTGTCACACACTGATGCTTTTAAGTCCAAATTGTCAATCGTTTTCATATCGTCACTTTTACAAACAATCAAATAATACAAAAGATAACAATTCTCCCTCCTCTCATTTAATTAATCTACAACATCTACTTTTGAACTCTTTTCTATTTTTAGGTAAGGGGTCGTATATATTCGCACTTATGTTCGAACATTATAAATGTTTATTACACACAAAATCATAATTGTTAGAATTATGTTCCTATTTGAATATGTTGACATGTTTCCTTCCTCTGATAAAAGTTCGCAATAAGTGCTGAAAATGTTTTTTATTCAGCGAGTGGACGCCAAACTCGTTGGAAGCTTTAGATGAACGGAGTGATGAAAGTTGAATCATACTACGGCAGCGGTCGTAATGAGGACTCGCTATAATGCTCCGATAACTAGGACACGAGATCCCGTCATAACGACCAAGAACAGCGCTCTCACGCTTAAATAGGTTAAATTCGTACGGCGGGTCATTTAGGCAGCTTTTCAGCCCACACTTCCCCATCATCCCACTGAATATTTCACTGCTAAACCCCCTGATTTGTTCCATTGCGTATGGACGGGAAAATTTCCACTTTCTCGTTAACTGGCCTTATTTACAACAAAAATAATTTCCGCGAATAAATATACCGATTCTAGGAAAAACCACCTGTTGCTGTTTGCTGTACACCTGTTTTCGGGGACAACGGGATACTCGTGCAAATGCGGGATATGTTGCGATAGTGTGAAAACAGTCCCCATTAAAATTGTTCAAGGTTTTTTATGCGTTCAATCACGTATTGAAGTTATGAGAAATTCGTTCAAATGACCTACCAAATGTTTGAGCAACTTTGTTGCTTCTTATTCTTTTCTGATTTAGCCCGTTGCACTTTTCAATGCATGTATAAGGAAGAAAATCACCGTTTCTCTTAATCTTATTGAAATTCAGCGTCAAGTGGCTTGTACAACACAATGATTTAGAGGTGTGTCTAAACTTTCCTACGTAATCCTTTCCATCGCCTCTAATTTCAAGTTGCTTCCTCATCTTTTATTTGATAACCCCTTTATCCCTCTTTATCTTCGATCCTCCGTGGTCGCTTAACACGTTTCACTTTCATCACATTGGATTTCTAGCGTTGGTAAATTCTTTCTATAATCTGTTAAGCTCCTAACCATTCCAATGTATTTTTCCTCCTGAAGGTACAAGTCGGTATAACGTTTCTCCATTTCACTCTTGCGTTTTTTTCCCGATATCTACTTTACACACCTCGTATTCCACCATAAGTTTCTGTATATTCATAAGAAAGTGGAGCATTGCAATTTTCAATTTCTGTTTACGTAGGTTACGGTAGCAAGAACAAGTTGCACGTTGAATTTTCTCATCAGTTACATTGGGATAACATGAGTTTATGTATGCCAGATGGCTCTTCATTCGAGATTTATTCTTTTACTCTTAAGTTTGCCCTCAGGAAGTAAGCATCTGTCCCAAAAAACACCTGTCGACTTTTTCCAGTTTTGATCCGTTCATTACCATCTTCTAGATCTGTAGTCTTTAAGTAGGCCGGTTTCATTCTCCTCATTGACTTCTATCGATGATTTTTCTGTATGAATTTCATGCAATACTCATCTACCTTTTTCAACATAAATGTTTGCGTTCTGAATGTCTCCATGACTTGGAACTAGAACATGAAATTTTTACGTAATTTGTACCTGCTCTTCAGGGATTAACTTATAGAATGTAGTATTAGCAACTCCAAATTAGAAATCCGAACTCCGAAAGGTTTATACATTGTCTGAGCAATCTGTGAGTTTTGTTTTTTCCGAGTTTTTTCGCTATTTATGAGGTCATTTTCTATTCTCATCGATATTCATATTTCCTTGTTTTCCTGTAATTTTCCGGTGAAAGCGTGTCCGGGATCGATTCTTGGTGGATAGAATTCCATTTGTCTCATACATAAGAGCGAAGTAATCTAGGATTTTAAATATTTTCTCACTTTTAACAATATTACTTTTATTAGATTATCCTACGTGCAAGGCAAATTCTCTTATAGCTTCTTTTATCCTCTACTTACTCTCTTCTACCTGCTATATGATTCCTCCATTCCATATTGGAACTTATTTTTTGGTTTTGATGGTTTTTTGATTTCGTTATAAATATCATCTTTTCATATAAGTATGCAATTTTTTTCCACATCTTCTATGTATCTACCTTTTCCTTGCTTCCCTTTATCTTGCCCATCAAGCGGTCATGCCTTACAAAGGTTGAAAAGGTATAATGCCGATAATGATCGAATATTTTACCTTTTCGATATGTTTCTTATCCATTGCTATCTGCTTCTAATCTCATAAGTGCAGCTCTCTCTCTCTGGTTGCTAGACTACCAAGATAGTTTGCGATAGCCACCTGTATCAGTGTTGGCTTTTTAACATTTATGCCTTCTTCATCTTTTTCACTAATCATCGCCTTTGTTTTGTTGTTGATTATTATAATTCCATACTTTTTCCATCTTGTTGCATCTTCTTCACGGATCTTTCACCGTCTCCGACAGCACAGCTTCATCATCTGCATATCGCCTAGTTATTATTTTTACTTAACTCCTCTCTCCCACCTTCTTCTATCATTTTATCCATTAGTACTTCTGCATATACATTTTACAGGACAAGCCTACTAACATAAAGCAGCTTTGTATCAACCCTCTGCAAGTCTTCATTTCTTCCTTAATTACTAACACCTCTCTTATTTATATCCCTTATAAAGTCGTATAGCTTTCCAGAAAATTCTTGTCTTTCAATATTTTCTTCACTACACTCCAAATTACTTAAAGGCTTTTGTCGAATATGAGAATCAAATATTCATTGATATGCTCTCCTCCAGCATTCTTGCTTGTATTACCCTGCGGCAATTTATTGCTTCACTTATTATTTTTATGAATCCAAACGGACGAGTTCCCTTCAACCCTATATTTTAATTCTCTTCGCACTGGTCTTGGTATTGTGAACTAATACTTCTATGATCTTCATATTCTTTAGTATATTTTTCTTTGATTTGGGGACTAGAATTGTTTCAATAAGTTCTCTAGACAAATTTTCTGCTTCATATTAGCTGTCATTATCGGCTCATCATCCTGATAACTCGATCGAGAGCAGCTTTTACGAGTTTATTCAGTGCTTCTTATCATGGCCAATATATTTCTCAATTCTTAGATCTGCAAATGCTTTTTTCACCGACAAATTTTGGATTTTCACTATCCTACCATCTTCATCGCATGTTTTCATGTCTTTCAAATGAAAATCATTCCTATGGTCAACGTTTAATTCCAACACTTCCTCGATGTATTTCACCCATTCATTACTTTAAAATTCTACATCTTTCATCATCTTTCCATTATTTTTTCTAACCCCTCTTTTATTTATTTCTCTTAGTTCTCAACAGTGTATATTCTTTGCCATCGTGTGCCTCCTCTCCAATTCCCCATGCTTTCCAAATACTCGTATTGTTTCAAATTGACCTACATCCAATTCTTCGCAGCTTTGTCTGTGATTCTTCTCAGTTCTTTATTCACCTTCCTGATGTGGTTCTCAGTTTCTTCGGTGGTGCCGTTATTAATTTTTCTGCTTTTTTCGTCTTTTCGAGCGTTCTAAACTTGTATTATTTACAACTCCTCTAACACATTCATCGAATGTTTTCCAAATCACTTCCTTTTCCGATTTCCCTTCCTCTATAATATTTATACTTTGATCTGTTTTTCACTACTTCTCATCTAATTTGTCCCCTTTAACATTAGCACCTTCATCGTCTTTCGAGATTTTCAAGTCCCAATGTTGCGTAGTTCTTAAATATAAAACGTGTTTCCTTCTCAGGTTGACTGCGTAAAGATTATTATCAGGGTCAGCGTCTGCTCCAAAAGGCTCTTACTGTTCTTTATGACACTTTTAAACTATGGATTCAATTTGCATTGTGTGCGTAATTACATCTAAAAGAAATCTTCTTGCAACCGCAGAAGAACAATTACTTTCGAGAGAATTGACTTTTATTTCTTAACGAAAGCCTAGTTTTTATTGATTTATCTATATAATAATATACAGGGTATGTAAAACCCATTTTTACATCGCTCAGATTCTTTTCTGAACTAGAGGTTCCAAAACTGTTAACTTTTGCACGTTGCTAAATGTCAACAGTTTCTAGTCTTCCAAACGTCAAGTCACTATTTCGACACCAGATCATTCGCATCATCTTTCATAGAAAATGCATGTGATATTCCTTTTCCTAGCAGTTTAAATAAACACATCGATTTTACAGTTCCGATTTTGGTAATTTCTCTAACCTCCAGTGAGTTGCATTTTAATTCGCACTTTGGTTATAAGCAAATTATGTTCAAAACCTTCTCCGTCTTATTACGCTCATCCCAAGAGTGCAAGTGTGAATTTAATTAGGAAAAGGTGAAGCCTGACATCTTCTTGTCTTACCCTGTTTTGCGCCCGATAATTCGCCAATCCGATGACATCGGACTTATTTCGTTCTAAAAGTTAAATTACATATTTCGAGCTTCATAGGGTACCATTCGGTAGAGAAATTAACATTTCAATTCCTAAATTGAGTTTTCGATTGGAAAATGCAGCGATAATTCTGAAAGCTTCCTCTCCATGGCTCTTACGATCGTTGAAGAATGCATGAGAGAAAACGGCCGTACGGAATCGATGAGGAAATGAGGTTCAATGCTTGTAGAATTATTTCTTTCGGGGAAAACTGATTACAAAGAATGCTCATTCGAAGGAAAAAGAAGAAAAATTCAATTTAGGTAAAAGGGCTCCGATCCCGCCAGTGGTCTTCAGGTTTTATCATGCCTCCGGTGTTATATGAAAACAAAGTCGTGGAATTTAATTCCAACGAAGTACATTTTCTAATTTATCTATTTATTATTAATTGCTGCGGTGGCAGACCCAAACATTGTCAGTTAACACTCGCGCACTTGAGTTAATGACACTCCACAGTACCTTATATGAGAAGTCCTATACATTAAAATTCCAAAATAACATAACTACATTTACAAACGGAATCGGATCACGCTTTTAAACAACCAGACTAAATTTAAAAACATCCCCTATGACTCCTAACATATTCACACCTCATATATTCCATAATTACTGTTGCTGTATAGCCGCATTTTACGTCGTTCCTTCAATGAGCTACGTATCACTTTATAAGTTTCTCAATCATCACTTTTACGTATTATAGATTTGACAGTATTCAAAGCAACTCATCTAAAACCTCGCTTTCGTAAAAATGATCCTGTAAATGTAAACAAGATGTTAGATAAAAGGAATTAAAGAGAACTTACTATATTTCCACACTGATTCCACACGCTTAATAATTAGTGTGGAAATATACGAAGTTCTTCATTCCTTTTAGAATGCCGTTCCATGAAGCACGGCCTAACATGATAAAATTTAAAATGTTTGATAATTATTATCATTTCTATTTAAAATTGACATGTTCCAGCCTAACTTTGTGGAATGGTGCCTTCACGCAAAGAAAAAAAATCACTGTAAATTCCACAGAAATATACTAAAGGCAATTAGTTTTGTCTATGAGATTTCGCCTACAAGACAGTGCCTGTTGAAGTCTTATCAGGCACATGAGGTCTTATTAACGAAACTAGTTGCCTTTAATATATTTCTGTGGAATTCACAAAGAGTTTTTCTTTTTCTCTGCATAATATTATCATTTCATTTGCGATCAAACCCACGGACACAAAGATGCGTACACGGGCACACGAAGCCCGCTCATTCACATACGCCAGCCATTTTCAGCGACAACGGCGTGAAAAAGCAAGCCAGCAGGTTTTGAAATCCTTCCGAACAGGCTTTGTATATACCCTCTGCACCGCTGTGGACCGTGCGTTGAGGGAGCTCGGCGTACATGAACCCACCGGTTCTAGATGACGAACCAGCACAAGGAGAAGGTTAGCTCGTTTGCCCTCATTCTTCCCATCCGTTTCTTCACCTATCTTTTCGCCCCCACCTCTCACTTCTCCACCCGTTTTCTCTCTCCCACTTCTGCCCTCTTGATACACCCCTTCGCGGACATCTTCCCTTCTCACCACCAAGAAGCACTCAAGTGCATTTCTAGTACCGTTATTAGAAGGGCTCTTCTCTGCACCTCTTAGGTTCGCTCCACGTTCACTATCCTCCTGCCTGCAGTTTGTTTTCGAGGAAAGAGGTTTTGTTTCTTGCGTCCGTTGGATTCTTTCCGCGGCTCGCTTTTCCGCTTTCTATGCCGGTTTACCTAGAAAAAGTGCGTATTTTATGGTCGTGAGCCTTTGAGGTGGACGGACCTCGTGCAAATTCTAGCCTCGCTCACGCACCTTTCAGGTCCTTGCAGGTAAAAGCTTCAAAATATTTGTCTTGCAAGGAGGGATGTTAAGGAATGATAGTTTTTATCGTGTTTGGGTCAAAAATGATTTGAGCTGTTTTTCGCTTCAATTCTATAGTTTTTTTTTAATTTCAGGTTCTTGCAGGTAAAAGCATCAAAATATTTCTCTTTCATGTAGGAATGATAGTCTTTATCGTGTTTGAGTCAAAAATGATTTGATCAATTACATAGATTTTTTCACAAATTTCAGGTCTTTGCAGGTAAAAGCATACAATGGAGGAATGATAAAGAAAGAAAGAAATTTTCATACACTTCTTTGTAATGGCCTTCCACGAGGTAACGCCATACCATATTGAGTTTATGGAATGATAGTTTTTATCGTGTTTGAGTAGAAAATGATGACTTTGAGACGTTTTTCGCTTCAATTCAATAGTTTTTTTAAATATTAAAGTCAAAAGTCACGTTTTGAGTCATCCCAACTTTCGCTCCTGTCCGGCACACATGTGCACAAACGTAAAATTTACTCTCAAAATGTGCTGCGGAACATAAATTTGTTAGCTTATCGGGGAATTTTTTTTTAGCTGCACGCCTTTACATGCACAGTTAACTTTCACTATTTACCCTCATATATAAGTATAAGAATGATAAGGCCGATGATGGTTGACACATATGAGAGAATAATCCACCAAATCCATCAAAGGAAACTAAATGGCGATTATCCTTGATGGTTTTGATAGATTATTCAATTACAAATAAAAGCAAAAAAGAGAAAACTGTTTACAGAATAATTTTGCTGATGCGTCTGCAACTAAATCGCATTCAACGAAGAAATATCTTGGAAAATGTGGCGCACTTATAATATAAAATAGCAAGCGATAGATGCTTATTGAGATAACACAGCACTCTACGGATATTACACGACACGGCAGAAAAGTTTGCTGCGGTTCACGGGTTGGGAAGCACTGAGTCAAGGAATCGAACATTATCTGCGTCATAATTTAGAAATTGTCTGAACAAGTAGCTCTTTTTTTCAAAATAAATGCAATATTCCTTCTTCTGACTCACAGTTTTCCTTTCTGTCGGCGTTTCTCCTCTTTCAAAACACTTATTTAGTCCTCAGAATGATTATCACGTACGAGTAGATCTATGTCTAAATTCCATTTAAGTTTGCAATAAGACAGAATGCCGGATGGAGAAACGGTTCTCTGCTGTAGATTTAGTCACGAATTCAAGCATTAACTGCGTTCTGTTCCGATGACTGTATGAACATGCTACGAAAAGTTTCGAAATACATTCATGCATGATATTCACTACTCACTTTCAGGATTAGCCAGTTACCTCCTGCACTCACAACGCTCTTCTAAGCTATTATATATTTCTTTGCTTACACATAGTCATACTTCTCTTCTTAACGTTTTTGAAATACAATCTAACTTTTTCAAGTCCCGAAGTAGCTGCCGTATTTCCGCATGCTATGCCTAAGTCGCGAACGTTCATAAATACCGTTCCTTTCTCGAATTCAAGTGAAGGATATGATGCGTAGATGACCATTCACCATCAAATATTGCTTTGAAAAGCAATGCAGACTTTTTTCTTGTCCCTGAGGTTTGTGAGTTAAAATCAGAATATGTGGTTCGTTGTTTCAATCCCGAGGAGCTGATGTTCTTAGTTTTGACGAAATCGAAGTTTAATCTTTTCAAATGGAGATGAAAACCAATGAAACCCATGGTGAAAAGACTAGACATTATTATAATCTGTATTCTCTCCACCACGAACGAAACCATAGCAGAAAGGTATGGGGATAACTTGGCACGTTAGGGCGTGTGCGAGATGTTTTCGAGCTTGCGCACTGCCCTTAGAAAAAATTAAGTTAATAAAAAAACGACTTCGTACATCTGAATTTTATTACCTTCACATTCACGCAAAGTTACTAAGATACAAAAATCATACTTGCGTTGATTTAATGAAAATTAATTTTTAATGACTTAATCGCGATAATGTAAAAAATGGTTGAAAACTATAGCAAAGCGTATTTTTATTCTATATTTTACTTCTTTACTGCTGTGGTGATTCTTAGGGACATCATTGCTTACAATTCTTCCGCAGCGTAAATATTTCGAACGTAAAAATATAATTTCGGTCTCTTTGTGATAGTTACCCTATAAGCACCAGGGGATGTTCAACTCTGACCTAGGTTAATCCCAAAAGAAAAACGGACGTGAAATAAGACTAGGCAATTAGTCGCGGTCATATCAGACTTTTCTCGTGTCCATTTTTCGAAAGAAAGCATATGAATTATTTAGCGTAGTTTTTGAAATGCGACGTATCATTAAGGAAATATTGCGTTCGTGAAAGCGTGGAATAATTAGAGACACCGCTCTCTTCATTTTCTAATTGGAAGTTTGCATTAACTGAATCACTTCGGTCCTCGGCTTAATTTCTCCGTCTATGCATTTTCGGATTAATTTCGGTAGACTCAGCTACGTCGTTTAAATATTCACGAAGTAATCCCACTTCGCCCCTTACCCAGGGCCGTCTTCAGACTCCTCCGCCCCGGGCGGGAGGGATCAGGCCGCCCCCTGCTAAACATTCTCCAAAGGGTACATTTTAAACTATTAATGTTTGCAATGACTTCTAGACGTACGTTAATTAATCATGTTTAATTTTTCAATAATTATTTTGCCCAGCTTTTTCTCTAACTTATTTTTGATAGGCAACCTGCACAAATACTAAATTTTACTAAAATCTCTCGCCAAAATTATAAGAAACTTCGCTTTATGCCTTTTTTTCGGAGACATATATCATGGAAAATGCTACCTTGGTAATCTGATAAATATCGGGCCTTTTAAGATAATATGAATTTTTCTTACTTTTCGAATACATCGTTACAAGAGGCTGGTTTTGCGATGAAATTAAATTGCCGAGAAAAAGATGCCACATTTCAGGTACTAACAGAATTTGGCCGCCCACATCTCGTGCGCACCTCAACGCGATTGCCTTATCTACTTACCGTCTGAAGCCGACCCTGCTTTCAGGTCACGTGAACTGGGCTTCACGAGGAAAATTTTCTAGAAGTCTACATGCAGATTGATGTGATTAATATAGATAATTTGCTGAGAGTGCTCTGTTGCTTTTAAATTTCCTCTAAAACATCTCCCGGCCTTTTCTCATCCTTCACTAACGCAGCTCGTGGCAATTTTCTAGTCTAATCCAATAATCTCTCTTCCATTTCCAAAGATTTCTCTTCTTTCGTTTTTTTTCATACCCGTACTGGCTTACTTAAACTTAAACCCTTTCATAAATAATAAGATTATGCGATGAGATTGTCTTCTCCTGGACAGCAGCTGCCATTCTAAAATCTATATCTTTTCTGGATAAGTGCTTTCCAGACTTAAGATGCCTTCAGCGCATCTTATTAGTATTTTATCTCAACTATGAATGGTATAAAATCTACCCCTTCTAAAATCTTGAATTGGTAGGATGCTATCAAGTTAATTTTCTTGAGTTCGGAACATCTTTCATTCAAATATCAGAGAATGAAGTTAACCAGTTCCTACGTCTTAGAAAGTTAAGTGCAGCCTGCAGTTTTCAAACCATTTGGTCACAATTTATGTTTATACGTAACATTTATATTTATGTTTGGTCCTTCGATTATTGAGACACGCCAACCTTCGTCTTTTAATTTTCAAGCAAGCTGTGACTAGGAAACCGAAAATTTTAACTATTGTTGCCTAATCCAAAACATTTTCACTAATTGACTTCACAAAAGTCTTCAACAGTAGCATTTCGATCTCTCATAACCATAACAGAAACGCCTCTTTCAATCTTCCCATCTTCCATCCCGAATTCCCTCAAACGACCTTACGTAACTGAAAACTTGAGAAGTTGGGAATTATATAAACTTTTTATCCTGAATATCCCCAAACAATCTGAAGTCGCTTCGACTTTTTATCTGACGTGAACCAGTCCATAACACAATCGACCTCGTACATCATTATATTGTTTCTAAACTAGTAAATACTTGCGGAAAGTGAGCGGAAAAAGGATAGGGAAGCGACGGTCGATTTATTCAGGTCACGAATGAGACATCTGGTCATGGATGATGCAACACCGAATCTTATATCCATTACTTTTAGATGTAGAGGCATACGAACATTTTGAGTGTAGGGGCCTCATAATTTCGTGGAATATATTGGAAGGTTGAATCTAAAAAGAAACACATTTCACTTTATTTAAAGTATTTATTTATTTATTTAATGATCCACATACAGCGATGAAGCCATCTTATAGTGAATACCAACAACAAATTTAAAGTAAATATACGTTGCGTGGAAGAAAAATAAAAACAAACAAAAAATAAGGCAGATATACATATACACAAAATAAGATTTAATAGGAAATTATTAACAAAAATCTATAGATGGGCGTTCTACATCAGACCGTCTGAAAGGGTTTATGGAGGGAGGTAGGGAGTTTAAGTTTGGAAATATGTATATCGGGGAACGTTGCACAAGGTATAATCTTAATGATGGAGGAGTCAGTCTAGTTGCTCTAGGTGAAACATGATAACTTAATAGTGATACTAATTCAAGAGATTCGATATGGGCGTTTGTTTTGTTAATGATGAAGGAAAGATCAGCTTCCACTAAGATTTCTTTTAGGGATCTTAAGAAAAGGTATTTTAATGCAGAATCTGTAGAGTATTCCGTGAATGGGGAACACGAGATTTTATTATTATTATTCGACCCTTAATTAGGCGAGGTTAGGTCCGAGTGGGCCTCTCTTCCACCTAACCTCGTGTGAAGATCTTACAATGTAATTTTTACAGGAAAAACAAAATAAAACTAAGAAAAAAGAAGAGGAAAGGAAAGGAAAAGGAAAGATTTGATTTGTGGGGAAAAAATCTCCATAACTGAAGGTTGATAGAGAAAAATCCCATGGTGCGGGAAAACACCCATACAAGAAGGGGGACGAAAAAACCACCGAAAACATAGAGAGGAAAAAGATTAATCAAATAAATAAAATTATTTTTGAAATTCAAAAATGATACAGAGAAAAGTATACATAACAATAATAATAATAATTGACCAAATTACGATCAATTGAAATTTAAAAAAATAAAATTTTTACAGTATATGCAAAGAAATTAAATTTTTATTTTTGAGTCTCCCGTCCCGAACCCAATTTAAACTGCTAGAACGTCGTACACATGCGCTGAACCATCAGTTTCTACTACTATTACCGATTTCGAACAATTATGTTACTTATGCTTTCCTCATCATTCTGTTCTGAACTATCCGCGAATGCCATCCGTCGCATGCACTCCTATACTGAACTGTTTCCGCAAACACGCCAGACATTTCTCCCGCACTATTTCTCACGAGCATGGAGTCAGATTTTCGAGCCTCCTTAGGAAGCCGTGGTTTTAGCGCGATTCTACTGTCGAGACATTTAATAAAGAAAGTAGCACAGATTTTTTTCCGCCGGTGCAGGCTGCCTGCAGGGTTTTCGATCAAAGCTCTGCAGCTGCTCCCTTTTTTATGTCGCATGATAATGGGGGAGAAAAATCTAGCCGGGTGTTTTCGTTATCGAGGTGGCAGTGAAGGATCTGCATGGGGAATAAAAGCGATACCTCCAACTAAAAGCTTAAGCTGATGAGGAGCGGTGCTGACGAATTTTTCGGCCGCCGAATATTTTTTCCGGTTTTGGATCAGGCTTACGAATATGGATTCGGAATGTTTTGATGTATCTGAGCGCATATACGCCTGCATAAAAAATCAGAATGCTCTATGCATGTTGGATGCCCAAGTGGGTAAGGTATTTGTCTTTGGTGAAAGCGATCCCGGGTTCGATTCCAGAGTCAAAGTCAACAAATTGACCGCGTTGGAATCGAGGCAATGACCAAGTGTCACTACATTTATGTCGTTGGCTATCGTAGTCCTGTTTTCCGAATTTGATTTATTGTTTATTATTTAATATGCTGCAAGTTTAATTTCTTCTGGTGGCAACCCCAATATTGATTATAAAAACATAATTCTAATACCAATCCCTTACATCAGATGTTACACTGATAAATATTCCAAAAATATCATTACTACCCGCAGACTGTTTTCGGGCACCACAATATTACGTCAAGATTAAATTTACAGACATCACCTTGGTACCCCCACCAAAACATGTACAACACATGAATCCTCTAATCACAAAAACTACAGTTCACATTCAGTGTATAAAGTTACATTTCCGTCCAAATTGTCGTTTCATCGTTTTCACTTCGTCACGTTTACAAATATTCGGATAATACCAAACATAATAATACTGACTCCACTTAATTAATAAAAGCATCTACTTTTGAACTCCTTTCTATTTTTAGGTAAGGGTTTGAAGACCTCTTCAGCCAACATATTCAACCCTCTATTTATAAAAGAATATATTTTAATTTGAATCCTGCTCATTGCTGTAACGATTTATCGCCGTCAAACGAGTTATCCCCGTATTCGATGACATCTAAGATAAAAATTATTTTACATGAAATTACATCATTAAATGAAATGCTCATCGTGTTTTACGGAGATACCAGAATACATACCCTCTGCCTCCATTTGCGCGCAATGGGTAATACGGTAACCTCTTTAAGGGATTTGTGCAGCTATATTCATAAGCGAATGCGCGTTAAGGAGCTCATGGTATTAAGTGAAGTACTTGAACGTGACCGTACTCAGAGAGCATAAGTGACTTGGTATTACCTGCTCAAATTCGAGACTAGCTATGCTTTATTTACCGGACAAGGATATCGGTTTGTTACTTACAGTTAGAATGACATTTGTGTGACTTATTTAACATCCCGGTGAAACCAACAAGAGAACTTCCTCACGACAAACACGGATTATAAGGAGATTAAAGATGGCGATTACCATAGCTTAGGAAATTACGCTCAATACCAGAATGGTCGGATTGATTCGATTAAAATGCTATTGAGAAACCTATTTCATTTATCGTCTCTCGCCATCCTCTCATGACTTCCCATTCGTGTCGTAAAAATTTACTTACCGAGTTCTCAATTCAGGAAGTGAAGGCAATTGGTTCATAAACGAGTAGCTGACAGCTTTATCGGGATATGTCTCTGGGGTGTTTCGATTCCTATTTTCATATTTCATAATTAAGTCGAATCGGAAAACAAGAAAACGCTTAGAACGTTCTGAAATGGTGCTAAACGCAGTTGTAGATGATCTTTATGGAGATACCCACCACTGTCAAGTAGGCCTGTATCTCGTGGAATATAAATTCTGAATAAACTAAAAATTCATTTATCGAGCTGTTTATGGAGATGGCTATCAACTCTGCTTTTTATCCATGAAATTGAACATTCAAACTGCCAATATTCTTTCCTATTTAAATCAAATCAACCCAAGTTCTGACACATTTTTTTGCTGTTCGCACAGTAACGAATCCAATGCTGTGTTATTCGAGTAATCTTCCATGTAATTAGAATCAAAATATTAGGAGACGTTATGAAGAAATATGCAAAATCAATACATCTGCAAGAGCACGTATAAGTCGATGCTGCAAAAACATTTAAACAGGAAAAATTGGCCTTGAAAAAACTTGTTCATACACGTATAGGAAGTGTGTAGCATAAGTAATTGATAACTGAATTAGACTTGAATCATCACTTCGATCGTTTATTTGACCTTCCCGAGTTTTTATCCTTCAATTCATGCAAATTTATACATCTTTGCTTTTGGAGCGAAGATCAAAGACATCTACGGTTCACATGTTAAATTGTATTGAAAGATCCTTTTAATATCATAAAAGTTTGATTTAATTTTCTATGTTATTCCTTTCATTATCGCGATTGATTGCGAAAAATAACAAATTTAAATATGGTCATTCTGATAAAAGAGGGAATTAAGCAATGTCGTCTCGAATCTGATTAGTTTTGATGTGAAAATATGTCGTATTTTGTCACATAATATCTGCAGAGTCTTGAGTTCTCGGGCTTGTTCTTCTTAGGTAAAAGTACACCTCAAACCAATATCTGCCAAATTATTTTACTCCGCGGCACACTGAGGTCGGGATCTGCTTTGTGGCTCTAGAACGAAGTATAGTTTTATCATAAAGCGATTAGTACGTATATTATTAAATTTTGGGATCATAATCATAGTTAAATGCTTATTCTCACAAATTGCGTGGTTATTACAAATGTTAGGTTGATAAAGCATTCGCTCAGAGAAGGAGAAATCCGCGGATACTCGAAATTTTCTACTCAGTCTACGAGTAATTATTGATTCTATTCATCTATAGCTCACCAACTGTATGTTCAGTTATGATACAAAACTGCCCCTTCGACTCTAACGTCAAAATGTTCGCGATAAACAGCGGTTTATACCCTTACTTAAAACTTGCGGCTTTTCCCACAAAAATTTATTCATATTAGTCTGAGTGAGGGAATGTAAAGAACAAAATATTTAGTTGGTATGGAAATTCTAACAGTATAAATTATTTTGCGGCAAATAATTGTTCAAAAGTAAGATATTTATTTGCAGGAACTAAGGTGGACGAAGACAAACTAGAACAATTGTACCAATTGCCGAACCTGGTTATTTTAATTCCATCAGATGGAGAGTGCATGTACTACATTGTTAAACAATTGATATTAGTTACTTTATCGGAATCGGATAAGGGCTGAACCAGAACCGAAAACATAAATTCTTGATCCGAAACTGACATTTATTCACAATAATTCACATTTTACATTGTAATTGGAGGAAAGTTAACTAAACATATTTTAAATCGACCCACAACTAAATATTACCATGTTTTATTCCAAAATTTAGAGAAACGTATTTTAAATGAGAAAATCAAGAAATAATAAGGAAATTTTCATTGGTATATAATATCATTGTCGGAGGGGGAAAAAACTGTTCGAACCGGTTTCACGTTTGCAGGTTTTAGAGGAGGGAAACCGGAACTGAATCGATATTTGCTTTCGTTATTGAATTGAAACTGAATTTGAATCGAAAACCGGAACGAAAAATAATACGGTTCGTTTCACTGCAGAGGATTCACTCTGCATTACAGAGGGATATTGACAACTCGGAAACAAAGTCCAAGTCAAATTACTAAATCATTATTGGTATCGTACGTTAAAAGCCCTGACGAAACGACCCGCTATTTTATTAAAGCTCCGCATTCGCCCCGTTTCAATCCCTTGAAATTTATTTCTCCTTCATTCCCTGTCTAGTTCCTAGTTACGTTCCAGGGCCATCCTTGTCCAATTGCAAATATGATCGATTTTACACGTGGGAAGCTATTACGGAGTGTGACGCGGACTTCTCATGTTTACTGCAAGTTGTTTGCCCTCTTACGCCGATCGATGAACTTCTCGAATTTTCCATCTCCTCCACACCCAGTGCGACGTTCTGCCTTCCATTCACATTAATACGAACCGAGTGCGTCATTTTCGCTTGGAAGTCCGGCAGAATTTTTCAGAATTCTTTTTTTCGACAAGCTCTCGCGATCTGGCCATTATTTTTTTCGATCGTGCTCAGATCTCGGTGGAAAATTGTCTGCGTGGAAACAAGAGCTGTAAGGGACTCAAAAGCCTTTTTGTGGGCCCCATAAAAATTCATTAACAGCTCCGCACTCCTCGGTGACATTTGGAATAGTTAGTCGGTGTTCCTCGTTTTTTTTTCGTATCTGCGCATTTATTGGTGTATTGATTTGCAAAGTCAACGGAGAGAGCCTTGATGTGGTAAAGATCGCGCGAAAAAATTTCTCTGCTTACACAAGCTCTTTCCATATTGATTCTTGCTCATTGAGAGCGTATTTTCGTGGTGGTAATTTTAGAAATTATTAAAGAGTTTCCGCGCGGATTTTTCTAGAATTTAAGAGCTCCTTTATCCTCTTACAATGTATTATAACTGGCTTTTGGAAATGCCACAAGACTTTCCAAGTTTGTAGCTTTAAGGTTTGTTCTCGGAGACAATTTAGGATCAGATATGGATCGCGGCGCATGCTCAGGATGGTTTTGGTCGTTCGCGGGGACTTAATAACCGGAGACTGAGGATTTGATTAGATTATTTATTAGCTAAGAAGGTGCTTTCGCTCCACGAAATAATTGTCTGAATTCGGTTCTAAAGTCTCCACGAACGACCGAAATCATCCTGCGCATGTGCTGAACAATCCCCAACTCATTTTTCATTCCCTTTCTCTGTTTTTAGTTCTTTTGAAACTGTAGCTTTGGAATGATTCTTGCACTCATCAGAGGGTGGTCTGAAAAGTTTCCGACCCCAGATTTTTCAGAAATCTTCAGAAAATTTTCAGAAAACATGTCGAGAAATGGCGAAACGTCGGAAACTTTTCAGACTACCCATATATAATTTTTTTAAAATATGCTACACTTC
Source organism: Pachydiplax longipennis (assembly GCA_036926295.1). Classification (NCBI taxonomy): domain Eukaryota; kingdom Metazoa; phylum Arthropoda; class Insecta; order Odonata; family Libellulidae; genus Pachydiplax; species Pachydiplax longipennis. Next base: position 11,997,567 of record JAVFKF010000010.1, on the reverse strand, counting down.
AGTTGTGATAATTTTATACTTTGAATGGAATTCTAGAATAATGTGGAATTTTATTTATCACGTCAGGGGTAAATTTTGGCTTTTTTGACTAGGTCAACTTATTGATCAAGATAACACTAGGATGGAATGAAAATTTGATATAATATTTACCACTTTGTTTAGATGTTTTATAATTTTAAGACGGTGTTTTTGCACTCAGGGTCTCCAATTAAGGAATTACGAAACTCTTCGGAATGTTTTTAAAATTTGTACGTCGAAGACTGATTGTTCAAGGTTTAGAAAAAGCAGCTGAAGCACTTTTTATTTATGCTATATCACAAAAAAGGAACACATATACACGATCTGAGTTTCGATATCTGTCAATACCATCAGATTTAATGGAATAGCCGAAACCATCGGATTTATGTTGTTTTAGAACTTGGAATATTTCAGGAGGAGTGGAAAATCGCTAAAAGCGCCATATTTTCATTCATTTCTGATAAAAAAGTTGCGATACTCTAGATTTTGATGGATGTGTTCCATCAAATCAATCCTAAGTTTGGGAAATCACGTCCCAGCGTCATCTGATTTGATAAAGGAAGCGTGTTTTATCTGCCGAACGGTTAGAAGTTCCTTTATCACTATTTTTATCGAGCTATCTCATTGTTTTGCTTTGTGTTTGGGGTATCTTTTGGCACCGCTGGAAATCTGGTCCAGTATACTCCGCATCCAAGCTCCATGTCATCCAGATTGGACGGCCTAAAATTAAACTTCTATTTAAATATTAGAATATATTCTCGGACTTTCTTTCGACCTTTCGATCAAGAATAATTTACGATGATTCAAATGATGCCTTTTAATCGTGTTCCTCCGAATAATTACGCTAAATCTCCCTTTTCTCTAAACTGATTGTTCCGGAATCCATTTCTTTCACGTTTATTACTTTGAGAGTTCCAAAATTGGAACTCCTCCAGTCGGCGAGATTTCAAATTAGGTCGATGCGTCGAGGAATGGAAGGAAATTAAGGGAAGAAGCATTCACACTTTACGTATTTTCCACGGGACATATTTAAAAGTTTCCTCTGGATATATTCAATAATAAGTTTTAAATATGTACCGTGAAAATGTGTGAGGTGAATGTGTTTTTCCCTGAATTTCCTTGTCATGGATTTCCACAGAAAAATCTTTCTTTAGTTCACTTAATTTCAAGTTTCGAGGAATATTAAAATTTACGGGATTTGAGATGATAGTTAAAAAAACGTTTTTTGATACTTTAATATTAGTTTTTAATTATCATTGTATGCTATCAGTGGTGTAATATATTCTGCATTTGAGACGTTTCTTATTCTGAAGCCACAGCAAATTACAACGTGAAGATGCTCTCCTTTTATAACAGTATTACCAGAATTTCAGATATATCATTCAAATAGTTTATGGTTCTTTTGAGTTTTGGTTAACATCAGGTCAGGTAAAAATATGATTGAGATATGAATAAGATAAATTATTTTGCACTACGATAAACCTTGGCTTCACTGCCACTTGAGATGAAATCGAAATATTCGCATTGGATCGACCAAGAAGCTGGGATTTCATCAAATGTTGTCGAAAACATCGATTACCCGTTTAATTAACATATTTTTTGCTTCGTAAACAGATATGCTCACGTGATATAAAGGGCCCAAGGTTAAAATCGTCTTCCCGGAAATATCATAAGGCCAAAACGTTTCCTCACCGCGGATTCTGTTAATTTCTCTGTCAGCTAAACTATGAATTACCGCAAAACCCGGAAGTTTAACAGCACCAAGATGTCTTACTTAATAGGTTTTAGCCGTTTCTGCACCATCCAGGAAATCTTCCTCAGTTCCAATTCCATCAATTTTCATCTTATATATAGCTTAGCTGGAAACGCAATGCTGACCTCCTGGTTCCGCACTTTATTAAACATCTTTGAAAGGCTAGCGCTAAGCGTTTAAAGGTGGCGAAGGATTTAGGCACTTGGCCAGGCAGCTTGCAGCTGGGTGATGAGCTTCTGAGAGAGCCGGAAAACCCCGGTGAAGAAATCACTTCTTCCGGGACTCGGATGGATATAGCGAAAGAATAGTCCGAAGTGTCTATTGTTGGATATCTCGGAGTGCGAGGGCTAGAGCAGATATGGAATCGGCATCGGAGACGTAGGGAAGGCTGCGGAATCGATAATTAAATTAATATTCACTCCGCAGTTCGGTAGCGGCAAAGAACTTATTGATATTTCTTATTTCTAGCGTTCGTTCCTAACTGAGCGAAATTAACAAGCTGCTCACCGGCTGAACAGTCTTTGGAAGAGGAAAGGAAAACTTCTCTTTCTAGATTTTTACCCGTCTTAAAATAAAATATGGTGTTTTATTTTTGGAACTGATACTAACTTTAAGGTTTTATGCTCGTTTATGCCGCTTGGCAGCGTTTAGGCGTTTTAACGGAGCCTTTTCATGTGAATGACACGTTTTCTTTCCTCCGTCGAAAAACAGTTTTAGTGCATTCGGAGACTTTGTGAGAAGTATGTTGTAGATTTTCACTCATTTCCATTATTTTATATACAGTTATCATAGCAGATGTTGTGATATATTCTCTACTTAATTTTCTTTGAGTTTTAGAATTGCTTAGCTATTGAATACGATGGAAGCCCTCACTGATTGGGTCAAATTTATGTTTGGATACATTTCATAATGAATAACTTAGATATTTAACAATGTTTTTCTCTCTATAACACCATTTTTGTGGCTCCAAACTATAAGTATTTCTGACGAAGGTATGATTGAATCTCTCAAGTACTCTCAATACTCAAAATCCTCATTATCAGCACTTTGTTGCATACACAATATCTTCGATGTAGAACGATCCAGAAAATTCTCTAAAGGCGTTCCTACACGATTTAATCTAAATTAAGTGTATTTATCCGCAGAATCTATTCATAATTAACCGTTATCTAGAATTTCAATTAGATCTTGATGAGCTGGTTCCACCAAATCATATGCGTCGTTATAGATGCAGAATCTCGATGAATGTTAATGCTGGTTAATTAGAGCTCTACTAAATATAATAATTCCAGTCTAATTCTCAATCTAATTTCTTAACTACTGAGAGACAAATGTTGAATCTCGAATATTTGAATAGATTGGTTTGATTTGGTTCTTATAAGACTTTGGGAAAGTATCACATTTAATTTTTCATGCTGAATACTAAAAAAAATTTCTTACCCTGTGGAAGCTGACTAACCTTTATCCCCCGCCCAGACAGAATTAATTATGAACTGAACGTTATTATGATTTCTGTCTGGAAGATTTTCAGGAAAAAAAGTTATTCTAAGGAATAGATAATTACGTTACTTGTCTGATTTCTCAGAGGAAATTTTCTAGGTAAATCCTGGATGATCATTATCGGCGATAGCTTTTAACATAAGAATTCAACACACGTTTTTATGGAGTCTTTCATTTTTTATGGGAGATTTACTGAACAGCTACTACTAAAGAAGGCACTACAGTAAAAGAAACCAATTTAATCTACGCTTTTATGATCCCTGTGTGCTTCATTAATTGGATAATACATTTCTTAAACACAAATCCAGTTACTAATGGAAAAATGTCTAACTTCGGAAATTAATGGCACGAAAATTAAAATCTGATATCAAATATCTCAAAAATAATCTGAGAAACAATTATTTTCGTGTCGTTTAATTAGATAGATCAACCTTTTGCTAATGAGATGTATTGGAAATGCCCATACTCTTTCCCTCTTCATTGGGCAAACATAAATTTTGCTCTAAGTCTATGATGTCATAAAAATAGGAAACAAAATTTGAGTTTATTACCTTTTTAAATTGCTTCTTATTAAATAATGAGAAACAAATTCGAGGTAGACCATCGTCAAGTGGAAAGGCTGTCATTCGAATTGCTATTTCATAGACCAAGTAAGTATTCCTATTATAAGCTGGAAATATTTCTGTACAGCAGCTCAGCGCGTGATTACAGCGATTTTCATCGGTGATTTTCATCTGCTAGAATCATTCATCGAAGTTTTCTGCAGTACGGCAGGCAAAGGTAAGTTCAGGTAAGTACGTGTTAGTTTATCACCCTTATTTAGTCCTTCAATAAACATGCTATCCTTTTGGTTTATGTTTCAATATCAGAAAATAAAATTCTTTCTACCAGTGAATAAATTTTGACATTATTTAAATCCTTTACTGCTATTCCGAACTGCGACGTAGCTCTCTACTATAAGCGAATAAATTACTCAGTGGGTACATCGAATCTATCCTCAGGAGTGCAAGATTATTTTACCTAAATTGATCTTTTAAACATATGAGTAAATCGGAGTGGATACACCTTGAGAGTTATGCTACACACGCATATAATGCTCATGAATTTTACGATTAAAGTCGCAGTGAGATTATAGGAATAGATAGATAATCTAGTAACAGAAATAACGCTCATGCGATCAAAAAGTGGTCTTTTTATTTATTTCTGGAAAATACGCTTTGACGTATCGTAATGAAAAAAGGTATTTCGTGAAACCGTAAAATTTACATATTTCACGGGAATCAAGATCAAAAGAATCGCTTTCATAAAAGTGAAGCAATATGAAACACCTCCAAACTTCCGAACTTTCCCCTTGTGCTGTATTTCGTCTTACTTAGGACCGCCTATAGCAGATTTCATCGAATTTTGAATCACGCATTCTTAAAGGCATGATTCACCAGAAACTAATAGGTGCGATTCATATTCATTTTCCGCTTTAATCTTAAATTTAATTTTTATTCATTGTAAAATTAACCATAAGTATATTGTCGTCATTGTAATTATGAAAATAAATGGGATTAATTGCAAGTCTGTTTTTTTATAGTCATTTCACAAATTCGTGTCAGAGACGAGACATATTTTCAAATGAATTGTTACCTGTATCAATATTGTTGTTATAGAGGTACAGTTATCCCTATTTTATAAGTTTCGTCGACATAACACGTTTTACTAAAGTAAGAAGCCCAGTGGCTGATTAGTGACTTGGAAATCATTACAGAAAGAAGTGGGAACAGAAAACTTAAGTAGCTAAGAGTACAATTGAAACGTCATATCGATAGAATCATTAATTGAAATTTTAAGTTTGGGAACGACAAAAATGAAATTACTTGGAAATGGAGACTTTAAATTATCAGAACCCTAAGGGTGTGAGAATCACGTAGAAGCCCAATGGAAATGACCATAGTGTTAATCTTGAAAAATACCCGTTTTTTACAAAATATGGAAATCCATCCCAAAGAGATTTTTACCATAACAACTTGTTAAGAAATTTACAATGACGCTTTAAAGTGTATTGATTATGATGACTGAAGAAAATGAGAGAGAAGGAAAAGTTGTCACTTGAAGGATTTGATAAACCGAGGTAACTAAAAGCAGTTCGGAAGGTAACGCAGCTCGATAATTTTATGCATTTAATAAAGTGCCCATGAAACAAGCTACCCTTGAAGTTGTAATGAGTTAGTTGTAAACGGAAATTATTAATTTTCATTTATGGTAGCGATACTTGTATGGAAATACAGTAATGAATCTATAAATTAATTTCCAAAACCTTTAAAGAATCGATTCATAAGGAATTATTTTAAGAATCTTGGCACTTTAGTGGAGATAAAGAATCCATAAATTAATTACCAAAACCTTTTAAGATTTAATTTATAAGGAATTATTTGAAGAATCTTGGTACTTGTATGGAAATGTTGAAGAGAATCCATTAGCCGATTCCTAAAACCATAAAAATACGATTCATAAAGAATTATTTCTAGAATCGTGTTATTTTGTAAACATTGTAAAAAATCCATAAATTAATTCCCAGAAATTCGATCCACATGGAATTATTTGAAGAATCTTGGGGGCTTAGGTCCGTCAATCGATGCACCACTTTGCTCATCAATTTTGCACCATTTCGGTACGATTGGCTTTGAATGTTCGTCATCGCCACTCGCAAAATTCTCAAAAAAGGACAATTTCAAGCACTTAGCTCGTTTTCAATTCTTCGAGGCGTTGCAATCCGCCAATGGCACAATTTTAGCGAGAAAGAGCACCAGCATCGCGCGGGGAAAAAAAATCGAAAGCGACCTTCTGTTCCAGACATGCCTCCTAGGCGAATTGTTATCTTCGCAGAAATCTTATTTCCGAGGCGGGAGTAAACTTCTTTTTCGAAAAAACGTCCGCTTTTATTTCGAATGGAAATTAGTCCTCTGGAGACACTACCTTATATCATGCCGGGGCTCACATCATGCTAATGAAGGACTTTTCCGCACTTCTGAGGGAATTAATTATTTTTCTGCCGTGTTTTCGTGGATGGCGTAATGTTTTAAGTGGCCCTTGAGGTGAAAGGCACCGGAGTCTTCTTTCTGAAGACCACCATTGTCGTTCCAAAGAGGAACAATCGATGACAAGAGCGTATTCCTTTACATGTTTGTCAACTTCTAATTTAGCAAGCTCAAAACAGTTTTTGCACCTTAGTATGTATATTTTTCTACAACCAGTCTCTGAGAATTCATTTGGTACTTTTCACCCATTCTTACGAGTTTACATTGTCATGCTCATCCTGAAAGCCGACAAAAGTATGTGGCAGGGGGTGTATTAATACCAAAATCTCTACCTTAATAACAATTCTGCTAGATACTCTTATACTTTCTATACACTTTGTGGAAAAACCTCTAGCAGGCAAGAGTTTTACCAATGGCTTCGGAGTTTTTCAATGCTACAGCGAATGTACGGTAGAAAGTGCGGTTCTAGAATCATACAACAGCTGGTTATTCGAAAAACGTCGGCGAAAATTAAAATTAAATGGACATGTGAACACCGTTAAATAATTAGTTTAAAAATACAACATTTCATCCTAGTATGACAACGCTCAAACACCAAGGTCCCGGGTTCGAATCCCGGCTAATCGGATTTTCTGGCTAGGGAATGTGTTCGTCTATTGCTTTTTTTAAGAGAAGCTAATAAAATTAGATTAGAAAACTATGATGGTGTCATTACACCCCCTGCAATACGCCACTGGCGGCTTGCTGGGTGCAATTCATAATCTAAAAAAATCTAAATTGTTCATTTTATAGCTTTTTATTGGCGTCTTGCTGTATGCGAATCATGAATAAATAAAATAAATTAAAACATATAAATAATTTTTTTTCATTCCATTCGTAGTATTTTAGACGAAGTGAACTAAAATTATTATTTTGAGACCAAAAGGAAAGGATTTATATTTTATTTATTTAAGTTTTATTCAAAAACAGCCAATTTTGACTAGTGATATTGAATCATAACAGAGCATGAAACAAAAAATAACATAGCGGGATAAAACTGAGTTAAAAGACAAAATTAATAATATGTTAAAAATATGAGAGAAATAAAATAAAATAAAAAACGAGACAAAAAAACAGAAGATAAAAGATTAACGGATGGAAGAAGAGAAAGGGGAGGGGGTACATTTTCAATGTATAAGCAAAGAAATTAAGATTATTTCTGCATAAGTAAAGCGATGTAACTTTATTCTAGCCCACCAGAAGAGTGGACAAAAGAATCGCAAAGATAGACGTTTCTATTTCCCCAAAATTCCTTGGCGTTGCAAATTCTAAAGGGAACCTTTCCTAACCCAACCAGAACCGACTCCACCCCTTCCCAAGTTTGATTGTTTTCACATCCTGGACTGCCTACGCCGCTCTCACTTGCTAACGAATATCACCTGTACATTCCCATCATTACCTTCTCCGCCCCTTGAACACCCTTTATAGCCCTTTTGCCATTGTCCTTGAGACCCTACCTCACAACTTCTTACCCCTTTCTTCTACATCTTCTTCCTTTCCCCATTTTCCCTTCCCTCACCTTTTCTTGTGAACAATTTGCTCTTTTCAAAGTTCTTGTACGGGGAAGATGACGACAGCTCAAAAGAATGGTGGTCAGAGTATCTGTGATTCTTGACCTTTGAGTTGAACAGAGTGGACATATTTACCTGTGCTCCCGAGAGGACCCCCAGTGTGACTGGCTATCGGTCGTTGAGCCCTAATTACCCCGAGTTTTGCAGTTTGGCGCTTGGGTTAGCTATGCTGTACTTCCAAAGTTCAATTCTTTTTCAACATCTGCATATTGGAGCTCTACTAAATCTAGTAATTCCAGTCCAATTCTCAATATAATTACTTAGACACTGGGGGACAAATGATAAATCTCGGATATTTAAATGGATTGGTTTGATGTGGTTGTTAAGAAACTTCTTGGAAAGTAACAAATTTAATTTTCCATGTTGAATGCTAAAAAATTTCTTACTCTGTGGAAGCTGACTTACCTTTATCCCCCGCCCAGAGGGAATTGAACGAAAATTATGAATTGAACGTTATTATGAGTTCTGTCTGAAAGATTTTCAGTGGAAAGAGTTATTCAAAGGAATAGATAATTTACGTTACTTGCCTGATTTCTCAGAGGAAATCTTCTCTCAAAAACCTGGATGCTCATCCTCGGTGATAGCTTTTAGAATACGAATTCAACACACGTTATTATTGAGCCTTTCGTTTCTTATGGGAGATTTACCAAACCGCTACAAAAGAAGTACACTCTACAGAAGAGGAAACAAATTTATTCTACACGCTTTTACGATCCCTGTGAGCTTTATTAATTGGTTAATGCGATTTTTCTGTTAATAAAAATTCTCTTAGAATGGGATTTTTATTGTATTAGGAGTCGAATTGTTGTTGTTTTTCCCTTGAAGATTGATTTTCGTCTCTTAGAAGATATGCCTGTTTCTCACTTCTAATTTATTCTTTTTGTAATTTATCTATTTGGGTTTGATATTTGTAATAAATAAATAAATTCGTCTTTACTGTGGGCAATATCGAGACTATTATAACCCATAAAAATCATATAAATAGGTTCAAATTAAATCTGAATAATCCACTGCAGGAAAACACCCAAAGAGAAGGAAGGGGGTGTGAAAAACCTACACACACGTACAGCTAGTTCCAAAAAAAACTTACCACCTAAGCCGCAACCCGCATAACAGGCAGTGAATTTCCTCCGAGCGAGCCTTAAGAAGTGAGAGAGAGAGAGAGAGGAAAAACATGGCGGAGATGGTCTCCTTGAGTCATAACTCCGCCTGCAGAGTTGAAATGGATTTATTTGCTTTGTTAATATTGCAAAGATTTATTAGTATCCTGAGTTTGGTGGCATTGGCCTAGCAGAATAGTATTATAAAAATACGGATGTCGTAATGCAAGAATTCAGTTATTATAAAATGATTATAACGAATCAGTATATATTCTAGCATTGTTTCTCGCACAGAGGGAAACGTCGCACACAAGGTCCCGTTATTCCTAGGAAACCGAGGCAAACCCCCTTCCCCTAATAAAATTTGAGTCTGAGGGCGAAAGGCACGAGCAAGTCGAAGGAAATTTTCGCAAAATCTGCCTCTGAGCCGCTCTGAGCTTATGTTTAGCACTGAGATGGGAGAAAGAAAATTTCCGCGCAGTTTGAATCGGTGTCGGACCAAAAATGTATAGACCTCGAATTCGACGCCTTCGCTTGCAAAACTCTGCGGTTATAATGGGTGGTATTATATAATATAATACTAGCTAATATTATGCATCGTTCAAGAGAGCAGTTATTAGCCTTTAAAATTATATACCAAAGGAGTCTATATCGATCACCAGTTTTATCATAGCCTGTGTGAATGCAATCTACACAAGTAAAGTAAGGCACACTCATGGCTATTACATTAATATGCTACATTAAAAAACAATAAGTAAATATATAGTATGAAGTCTTGAGGCATTCTCTGCGTATTTTAGATACATTTTGTTTCATTTGATAAGCATCGAAATTAAAATTCGATCGGTAAAAAATCAGTAAATTTTATCATCTATGCAGTTGGAATTTTTACTATACCGTCCAAATCAACTGAGAGAAAATGTGCTAGAATCGATTTTCCTCAATGAATAAAGATGACGGACACGAGACTACCATCTTTCACATTAATTTTGAATTAATTAATTAATTTTTTCGGTGTCATTGAAGTGTGAATCGAATAAACTTGATTTCTTCTGTGGATTCCTCTTGAAATGGTTGCAGTCACAAACCATTACGTTCTTAAACATTCTTCTCGCTATATTTATCACCTTTAAAAGTTCTAAAATACACAAAAAGATAGTGCGAATGAGGTTTGGTCATAATGCTCATTGAATGCTACTGTTAGTTATGAATGTAAAATTTTCAATTAATTTTGAATGTGTACAAAACTACCTACATTATTTATATTTCAATTGTTTATTATAACGTTTACAATTATTATAATGTAGAAAACGTTAAAAATACGCAAAATAATAGGGACTTGGTGAAATAGTTTTTCCCAGGGCCTTTTTACCTGTAATTCCAACCCTGTAATATCACATGGGGAAGCGCATATGAGGCTCATGTTGAAATTTTGCTCCCCTCGGTTGATGGCTGGCCCTGCGTAACTCTCATATATTTCGACAGAATTTTAATGATTGAGATGAATGGGTGGTGGTTTGGTATGGCTAGTCTATCTACATATTTATCGATTGGTGATATTGAAAATATTCCTTCGTATTTAAAATGTATTGACTATGAGAAACTTTTCATCTCTCCACATTCCGTGACAAATTTGAAAAGCAAGATACAGGAGTGATGGGAAGAAGTGAATAAAGCAATGAATTCACCAGGACTTCAAGAGGGGGACTGTTTTGATAGAGATAGGGAAGTGAGAAGTGACGGCAACATTAATATATACACTCACATGAATTTAACAACCAAAAGTGTAAGAGGTATGTTAATTCCAGATATTTGGATGAATCACAATAGGTAGGCGCATTTTTTGCTTTCCTAGTCGACCAATTGTTTACTTTGAGTAGGAGGAACGACTTCTTTTAAAAGTATAACCCACTCGCTCACCTTCTCAATTTTCTCATCCAACATATATTTTTTCCGTTTATGACTGCCTCCAGAGAAACTACTCATTTATCCAATTTAAGTAATATCTTAGTCAAAAATGATTAACATTCAAATATACAAGATATAACGTCGATGGCTCATCATACTTTCAGAAATTTCCTTCTCATGCATCAGTTTATTCCCAGGATCTCCGAAATTGTATACTATATCGATGTTCAATGTTTTATAGCAACCTTCTCTTAATTCTATAAGAAAGTTCGAGTAGTTCACTAAGCCAGTAACTAAACCATCTTCTTATCAGCAATTTATTTTGGAAAGAGATTTCGAGGTTTTTTAAACCAATAGAAATCGCTAACATTAGTATTACTACCTATGCAAGCCAATGTTTTCTTCTAAATAACTTTAGAGATATTATTTATCGGTATTCGGCGTATAAACTTCAAGTTTCTGCGACATTGTATATGCGGAGTGTCTACAATTCCGTATTTACGTTTCAATTCATATTTTAGTGACATTATAATAGAAAATTTAGTCGATCTAGTAAGATCATCTTCAACGCTCTATCTACTTTGTATCATAGATGTTGTAAGAGAAGTTAAACGATTTGGTTCTCGTAAGCGTAAAGAATACATATTAGGTGGTATTTCTCTAATTAATTTTTCAAGTAATGTCAAACTACGAAATTTTGAGCTCAATATAGAGACAAAATAAAGCATAAAAAACAATATTTATAAATAAACAATCATTGACGAGGAGCTCGATTTATATAAATGGACGATAGGCACATTAATTATTTTTTCGTTTTTGTCGTTGAATTAGTTATTTAGAATAAGCTAATACAGTTTATGCCATTCACTTTAAAAGCAGAATATAGAGATACTAATTCAGATATGATGCACCCAAACATTTTCAACTTTATGTTATCATTCAGATTTTCCGAAGGTCCTATTTCAACTAGAATGATCTTCCTTGCATTACCATTAAAAAAATTCAAAACATCTTCGCAAAATTCGTAGAGAATTATGATGTGCCTAGGATGAAGGATGATGCTACGAAGGTCCTTGGAGTGAATGTTGGAATAATGGATTACATATAGAACCAAGAATATTTTAACAGCTAAGGTATGAATCATGAGAATTAGAGGAATATTCTCATGTAAGTCTGGTTACCATCCGTTGGTTTATATTTTTATCGTATTCTTCCATGACTCATATTACCCATCATTCATAATTATTGACGCTGATTTTTCTTTTAATCATTATACACCATTCAAACAATTCGGGTTATAATGTTTACTTGAGGCATTCGGAAACCGAAGCAGGGATCATTAATCATTAGTCTCACTTTCACCTAGTGCATAGTTCTGAAAATCATTTCAGTATAACAATAGAAATCGTGTTGTGGGTGTTTTCACACCCCCTGACATACGTCATACGGCGGCTCGCGGGGTATTAATGTAAATGTAAATAAACCAGATGTTAACGTGTAAACCTGCAATATGCAAGTATACAAAAACCTGGTATTTATCTGCAATATGCAAATCAGTCTTAAGGTTCTGATTTGCCATACTAACTGTTGTTTCTTAACCATCTGGATTCCTTGCAAGAAGTCCTGAAAGGTCGTCTACCTCAAAAATAGAGTTGAATATCTTCATTCCCTAAGGGAATACCCGCGGCGAAGATAACAAATCGCGGATCTACCATTTCCCACCTTACTTGTGATCGGTCGCCGCCACCATACCCTAACCTTAGATACCTGCTCAGCAGGGGTGCGGTCGGTAATCCTCATTAGCGCTTTCAAATTCGCTACCCCGCATACATACGACCATCCACAATATGCCGAAAAGGGGGTTTTCTTTTTCAGAGCGGAGTTCACCTTCACCCATCGGCCGTTTTATGATTCCTTTGAGAAAATAGATAATACCTTTCGATGGACGAAACAAAAGAAAAAGAAACAACAAAGGAATGAATAGGGGATACTCCTAGGGCCAGGGTGGAGGTCCTCCGCTCTCTCTGAAAGACTCGGTAAAACTTCAGACGCGAATTTGTCAGAAACAGCCAAATCTCATCTCAAAATCATAATGCTTCATCTGATACTGTCATCACGAATGCCTGATGGAAGTAAGAACAGAATGGCATGTTGATGCATATATTCTGAATTACCTAATGCTCTGTTAATTGTAGTATCAAGCAAATTTTATACCTCTCTGTATTGCAGAATAATTCAACTGCGAAGAAATCGAGTCAAAATTTGCACCACGGGGCAAGAAAGAGATTTAGCATCAGATAAAAGTTGGGACAGCATAATTTTCCAAGGAACATGAACTTGATTTAATTAAAGGGATGGTTTTTCTGGGACTGGCAATGAACAATATGTTCGGAAATGTGTTACGAAATGCTGGCGTTAATTTCGTCGTAAATTAATTTTTTATTCGATACGTGAAAAAAAATTGCAGTCCTCAGTATTTAAATTAAGAGTGCTACTATTCTAATATCTATATTATTTTCTAAAATACTAAATTAGCAATTTGAATTTTAAGCGATTACCTTAGAAAATGATGATATCACAGCAATTAATATTTTACTTTCTATCATATGATTTGGTGGTATTTAAAATTTTTATAATAATTGATGTAATTATCTGATGTAGTTGATCGTAATTTACTTGGTTTACTTTATTGTAATATGTTTTGGGTCTAATTTTCAGAGCTCTTTACCAGGTTGACTTAAAATGATTCTTTCTCAGTGTATTCGTCCAGATTAAGTTTCTTTTCATCTTTGCTTTCATTTGTAGGTTTCGCAGTTTTTTCATGCTCCCCTTCTCGATAGCATTTCTTCTGCAACATAAATTAGTTGAAATACAGTTGATTGTGTTCATATACCTAAGTATTCTTTATCTCCTTGCAGAGTTTTCGTTCATGTTTCTATTTGCGTCATAGTCGTGAATTTCCTCTAAATAAATTTAAAAGTTCCTCCTGTAGGCGTCAAGAGCATAAAAAACGTAATAATATAATCCTTTTCAATCTTGCAATGACATAATTTTTTATTGGATAATTGAAGCAGCTAAAGTAAGTTTACCCGATGTCTCCAGAAAAAGGTGAATTACGCAGAAGTTTCAGGCCGAAATAAGGAGATCCGATGTTTATTCATTTTTTAATACTATGCTGCTGACATAGTAAAAAGTAACACTAAATTTAAACAAGATTTCGTGCTAGTAAAGACGATACAAATACGTTCAACGCGTTTCACAATGTTTAAAAAAGCGCCGTCTGAATGCTCCTCCTTCCAAGAGCCAATAGAATGCATGGAAAACTCTAGACTCGCTCTCATCGAGCTTCAGGTCTGTTATGCGGGTTGCGGCTTAGGTGGTAAGTTTTTTTTGGAACTAGCTGTACATACTTTGAGAGTTAACTAAAAGATAGAAAAACAGAAAATCCTTTACCATAATCTGGAAGTAATTAATACGTAGGAATAAAAAAAGCACACAGATGATATACACTGCCGAACTAAACGCTAAAAATATCCTATACAACTTCAAATAGAATTACAAATATAAATTACAGTATTTTAATCGTTTGCAGACAAACATTTAAGGATTATTAGGGTAAGGTTAAAATTATTTTATTCGAGTCATATTTTGACTGAAAAAGAAAATCAGAAACAATAGAGAGTTCGTGTGAACGTATGAGTAAGATATGAGAGAACATAAAAGCTGTGAGAAAATTCATTATGAAAGAGCACCTCGACATATGGTGAATTTTGGATATTTTTAATGAGTGTCGCGAAGAATCAGGAGGAAAAGGACCTTCGGAACAAAGGAAATTTATCCCAGGGAAATAGAGAAAACTATGCCGGATAAAATGTATAACCAAAATACAAGTGAAATACGATTGGATAATTTGTTAATTGCGTCTCTTAGAGAGGAAACTATTTAGATGGAATCGCATGAGATGATTGTTTTGCAAAAGATAGGAGAGCCAATTTCTTTTGAAGGTGTAAATTGAAACTTAAGATTCAATTTCGATGAGAAGCGCAATGTCTAATCTCTATTTATTCCAAACGTTAATTCATCTCTCATTTTAATACCTCCGTTTTATTTATCCTTTATATATTGATGAGTACCAGTTCCACTCCTTGTGAACCTATTCCTACTAAATGATTTATATATCAACCATCCCATTGTAATAGGGGTTTAGATTTAGATAAGTAGGAATGGTTCAATGTATGGCCTATAGGCATATTAAAGAAGCTGAAGATTGATGAATAAATTGTTTCACCTACGATGATTGATAATGGCTAGATATCAAAATCGCAGTGTGAAATTGAATAAATAAATAATGCTATTTTGATTGCTTGTATGTAATACGCTGCGGATGAACACGTATGGAATGTTAATAACTAGGAATACACTGAAAAATGATAAAAATAAAATACAAGAACAAAATATACGTACAATTAAATAGCTAATCATAGTATAGTGCTTATAAATTTGCAACGGACTAACAAAAGAATGTAGCACTCGTTAAAAAAAAAACACAGTGACATCATTAGTTAGAGCAATTCGTCAAGGATAGCCACAAATTCATTTTCATGAATCGTAGCATAGAAATACAGCTGGGGGTATCCTTCGAATAAATTATTAAAAAAGCACTTCATATTAAAAATACATTAAAAATTTTGGTGAAGGATCATTGAACATCATTAAGTCATTTAACGAAGAATAGATAAGGGTTTACCCTTTTTTCCTTTTGTCCTTTTTCCCCCTCTTTCTACACTCATCTTTAAATTATGGGTCTTTTGGTCTGAAAAATTGTTACTTGTCAAAAATCATTTTCTGCAAGAAAAATCTCAATATAACTGATTTCATTTGGAACCTTTCCGGTTGTAATCACTTCCTCCAAGTGAGAAAAAATGCCTAATCTTGCGGAATAAACTGAATTTGCAGTCTTGGTTCCGACTAATGAAGTTAAACAACATAAAATTTTCCAAACTATTTATGCAGAAATTTCAAATATCGCTAATACAATGGGACCCTTGTCTTTTTTTCTTGATAATAATACAGCTGAATGTCCAGGAGAGTAAAATTTATTTGGATCTTGTCGAAAGAATTTTATTTTATCCGTTCGAATTTAAAAATTCGTAGGTTTACAGAACACGTACACTTTACCATTGATTAACCATGGAAAGGAATTTTTGTGTACAGCTGTATGACAATTTCAACGAAACATATTACTGCATGATGGAACTTTAATTTTTTAGACAGCATTTCAACCTCTCGCGATCTAGGCCTATTGAGAAATTATTTTTCAATCATATCTAAATTTTCTTTTATGGCCGTACAACCATAAAGATATAGCTTAAATCTGAACGTTGGAAGAAAATAATTGATGGGGGTTAATTTTAGTAATCGTTCTATCAGGGCATAAATACATAAATATCAGAATATAAAATCATAGTTCCACTCAGTGAGAGTATTTTTCGAGATAATATTCGAAGTGTAATAGGAAAGGAAAATGAGACGCAAATATTCGCTAGTATAGGTATATTCTGATTCATCGAGAATACACAAAATAACACATTTCCGTCTCCCAGAATACTGTTTTGCAGATGTGGGATCCTCACGAAGTAGGATAAGTCTCCGATCTAGGGATAGTTCATCGTATGGCAGCTCGGTTTGTTATTTGAAGTATCAGATTAGACCGCAGTGTTTCGGCTACGATAGAGTCCCTCGAGTAGGGTTCACTTAAGGATAGAAGATTTGATTACCGACGGAAGCTATTCTTATAATTTATGAGTTCAGACCTCATCGACGAGATAATTGATTTTGTTACTCCAGTTAACAACGTTCGCGAAGTCTGAGAGAAATAAAAGTGTTACAAGGAAATAATTTTCAAGGCAGACAGCAACTTCTGTTTTATCTGCGGAGCTAGAGAAGGGAATAGAAGTTAGAATTAGATAGGTATATTGGTGTCTTAACACCCTCTGCCACACGCTACTCGGCACTTGCAGGGTCAGTATGTAAACGTGAAAAAATGATTCATGAGAGTTTTGAGCTATCTTGAGCTAAGAAAAGTTGGTGTTAATTGTTGTTCCTGCTACGTTGCAAGTTGAATACATTTTCCAACATGTCTCTCCTTCGATATTCCTTACATTCCTTATTAAGAGATGACATTCCGTATTAGGAGATGAATTTCGTCATTCGCCTTAAGCGATACACAAGAGATGCCACTGTTAATAAATGAAACTTATCAGTGTCCTAGAGGATAGAATTTTGATACATTCTGAAAGTCCGAGATCACTATGAGCCACAGAAAAATCGCAAAAAGTTTTACATCATTTTGCTATGAATGATTACGATGAATTGAAAGCTTTATCAGGATTTTTCATTTCGCAGGATGGAATCTACAGTATAAGATGATCGAAAATAATGTAAGACTAACTTTAGTCGCACAATTAATGTGCTAAGTTAAATTTCATTTCCATCGTCTGTGTAATGTAAGGCTTAAGTCATTTATTTAATTCAGAGATAAGACATGTGAGGACTTATCAGAGATTGCGTCCATGAATGATTCCGGGTAGATAATGCGAGAAAAACCATGGTTGTAGATGCTAGAAATATTCGTACTAGTATTAATTATTTCCGCGAAAGATTCGCGACTGAACCCCCTGCCACACTCCGAAAGATGGCAAAATCATATGCAAACGTAGATTAATCGGAACCATTTTGATCTTATTCCGTACAAGTGTGAGATTATGTATTGCTCCGGAGCAATATTTATAACCATCTCACCGCTTCGATAATCCGTTCATTGGTTTTTATAGGAGAAGGATTTTGTTGGGAACTTACACGTTGCCAAACTTCAAGAACGGCCTTTCGGCATTCTTGTTTTCTCCGCTTATACGAGTACCTGGTTGCCAGCTCCCTCCGTTTCGCCCAGTCTCTCGGCTTTTGGTGATTCATCCCCGTGTCTTCCGGCCGGCGAAGAATTCCTCCGATAAGCAGGTATATTATGGAAGGTGTAGCCGTGACCATTTTATAAATTCATGTTTAGGTGCACTTCTGACGGCTATTTCCTTCAACCAATAGGTTTCTCAAGTCCTCTTTCAATACATGGCTGTGTAGAACGACATATTTTAACCGAAAGGAGCTGAGCGCCTTCAGTTATAATGGAGGCTGAATCGAAGACGAGGTTGGATTCAGTGGCGGCGATTTTGCTTTCAAATTGACGATTTTGCAAAAGGGAATTTGCTTATGATATTACGAGGAGCTTAAGCTAAGAAAGAATAAAAAAATATCCGAAATTAACTTTACATCTGTTAGGAGTTACTAGGAAAGAATTAGATTCGTCTTTTGCTATCTATAATTTGAGTCTTTATTGAGTTCTGCAGTATCTATAATGTGCAACATAAAATGAATACATTTATATAATAATACACATTAAATGCATACAATTATTAGAAAGAAAAGTACATAGTCTATATATGTTTACAAAAACATTAAAGATAGAGCATAATTGATAATACATGCGAATGATAATTTTTACACTTAGCTCCTTCTAAGCAGAAATTGCTTGTCAGCAGGTTCCTTTTAATATAAACAGTGGTATTATTCATTTTAGCTAAGTTTTAAAATTCAATTTCTGTTCAGTAAAGTTACAAATTATATTAAATGAAGGTTATAATATTTCAGTCTATTTAAGATGGATAATTAAGGTATTTCTCTTGGTTTTCTTGATCCGCCCCGATTGAAGACGTAATCAGTCAAACTGCAAGACAATTTCCAAATGATCATGCATGCTTAATGTAAGTGTTAATTAATGTAAATCATGTTTTAATTCAGATTTTACCTTTATCTATTTTGATAATTATAATTGTGTGTAACTATCTGAAACAATACATTAAAATATCAAAAACACTTTATTTTCATAGATTTTTATAGCATTATATATTAATAACAGCTAATTGCTAGAATATAAAAATTAATGTAGTCTCTTTGTTTCTTTCTTCTTGCTCGAGAATCATCCAGCATAATATCTGGTCTGTTATTTCCATTCAGGGTGGTATATTTTTATGATCATTCTAATGAATGTAGGATGCTTCTTGAATGATGTGAATACCACTCACTTTTCGGTGAGCGCGTAGACTCAGTTTTCTTTTATTTACGTGGGAATTGAAATAGATTTTCGGACACCCTTGGCCGGTGAATAATAGCAAATCTCCCTACTTGTAATGTATAATATTTATTGGCTGAATATATTCTTTCCGGAAAGTGAAATTATTGAATCATTCTTATATTTTATTCGATAGCTGCTGCATACCTCAAATGCAACTACCAGATAAATGGAGTCGATGAGGACGAATTAAATTATTCGGCAATTTCAAGTACTTTATCGACCGTACTTGAAGGTTAAAATATTATGCATTTATGGAATGGGCAAACGATTAATTATTTTAGAAAGTCTTGTTATTCGATAGTCATCATCATTCTCGGTACTACAGCCCATGTAGGACTTATACACAACTTCCTAAAAGTCTCCCCAAAGTCATAAACCCATCTTTTTCTGGGCCTTCCTCTACTTCTTCCCTCTGTTTTTCCTTCAAATACCCTCTTCACTACTTTCTCTTCAACCATTTTTGTATACGACCCACCTAATTCAGGCTTTCTTTATTTTTGCGAGTATTTCATCATCCCCATGCAGTAGCTGAAATTCCATACTTGACATAACAAGACGTTTAAATTATGACTTACTGCATAAATTAGCATCCTCCGAAGTATAAGCAGGTTTAGGTATTTATATTTTCTTGAAATAAACTAAATTGAATTTAGTTAAAACATTTAAAATATTTTTTATTGAAATAACGATAAAAAAATGTAACAATTTTGTACCAATTTAAAAATATTTTCTGGGGTGTGTCCCCTCATCTAAATCAAATCTTTAAATTACGAAAAGGGCAATTAGGGCTATTGGAGGATTTAAAAAATCGGCCTCTTGTAAAAAATACTTCATAGAATACAAAGCACTTACCCTTCGTTCTACTTTTATACATGAAGCAGCAATGTTTGTAGAAACACATCCAGAAATTTTCACTTTTAATAACAAAAAATATAAATAATAAATACTAAACACGTCAGAAGAATATTAATATACACAAAAAAGATATGAACTATCCTTATCTAGCAAAAGCCCCTACAACACCCTATGAACGTTGTAAATACCACAAGCTTCCTCTTCAACTAAACCAAATTGTAAATCTCCAAACTTTCAAAATTAAATAAAGAAATATCTTCTAAAAACATTTTACTTTAACTGAATATTGGTCAAACTAAAATAGACACCTACTACTCCAAGAAAATGTATTCAATTAAATGTATTGTATTAATTATTGCATACCATGTCTGTGTGTTTTTTCTTTTGCATTTTACTTACATTTGATTTCTTGAGTTGTCACATGTCTATGTTTAAGACCCAAGTGATCAATGAAATTATTATTATTATTTGTTACATTAGCGTATGTACAGCATTTTAACATATAATTTATTCGATTAAAACCTATGTGTGATAAGCGACTTCCGAAACCTAATTCCGAATATAAGTTTTCAATTTTTCGTAAACTGCAACCCCTTAAAAAAAATTCACATCACTGTTTCATCATTTCCCAAATTGTGAGAACGGATTAGACGTTAGAGTTACGGAGGAGACTAATTCGATGTTAAAGAGTGATATATTCGCTTGAAATTCGTGTATCCATTCAACAGATTTTCCGAAATTCCCTTCTTCAGATTGCTACTGTACATGCCATCCCTCGCGTGCGGACGTACAATATTTCGCTCCATTAGAAAATGCATTCTTTCTCAATGTATTGTGTCGCTCTTTACATTAGGAGTACCTACTGTTGATTTATCGGGTCATATGTCATTCTTTTTTTTCTTGTATCCTCCACCGAAAAGTCTTTGCTTTTAACACTGATGAGTTTTCACATTAAAAAACCATTTCCCCGCTTTGAGATGGCGTGATTTCAAGCAAAGTTTGCCTCTGGATAATACATTGAGATCGATGTCAATCACACTTCAGGAGAGCTCTAAATTAATTTCGATACTCTAATGATGACGAAGTAGACTATCATTTCTGCAAAATCATTTATCTTATTGATTTTAAAATCATACATAAAGACACTTGTACAAAACCACATTACTGCTATGCAGTTTTGTAAAGTACATTTATTTTTAATGTAAAATCATTAAAATATTTTATTTTGTGAGATAGATTTCCACCACATACCATTTTAGCAGTTTAATTTTAACAATTCTAATTTATTCTAAGGAATAAAAACCTGACCAAAATACGTCAGGCCCAAATAATATTGTTGAAAAAGATATGTGACGGAATTCTGTATTATCCAGCAGTTGTAAATTTATCTTATTATAGAAGAATTAAAATGTATTCAAGAAATCAACAGACAAAGTTTTTCATGACCAACGCATAAAATTTTTACATATGATATCTACTAAAGCCTTTATCGGTAGTTAGAATTGTATTTCCTTTGAAAATTACGCAGTTTATATGTCACTTATGAAAGCGTATCACGTTCCAATTCTTGTTATTTCATATCTATTTGTCTCAGTCAGTATGGAATAATGTTCAAAGGTTAATAAAAAGCATTCAGTTTAAAATAGAGTATAAAAATATTCAGTAATCTTCTATGCTGGATTCATAATACTGGAATTAGATAAGGCAACGCCACTCACAAGCACTTAAAAATTATCACTGTGGCTTTTGATTTGCATCGCTTCTAGGCCTTATGACCATGATAAGAGTATGCTACTATTCTTTTATCTGTGACCCTATCATAGAGGCAAAACTTTAAATAAAATGAAATATTTCTAAAGGAATAGCTAACAATGAGATAGCGTAAAGTCAGACGGTATAAATTACGTACAAAGATTTCTGAAATTTTCTAAATTCTAAAAAAATAAAGCAGAAGACTCGATGTAATTGTGTAGATGTTTCAGAACGTATACTGCTCATGAGCACCTTAACTGCCTATATATGATATAGTTAATACAGAATAGTAATTTGGTAATAATAATATCTTTTTGGGCGACATTGAGACTAAATTTTCCATTAATTTCTTCCATTTGGCTCAAACATTGAGGAACTCCGTCGGAAAACGTTCGATGGTCGAGTGCTTTATTCTATTTCCGTGAAAAAATCGAAGCATCGAGAACTTTCCACACATATTTATCCATAAAAAAGTTCCCGAAAACGGCCAATAACCTCAAAATCAGAGGCCTCAGATTATTGATTATATGATAATATTTAGGGCGAGAAACTTTATTATTCCGGCAAGAGGCACGAAAATGCTAGAAATCGAATATTGAATGACGAAATGTTCTCGAAAATCCCAATGTTACGGAACCCAATAATTATTGAGAATATAAATCATGCAATTATAGTTTTCCACGGATGTTGTATGCTCTGATAAATTCATCAACGTATCCATATTTCAATGATTTTTTTGCTTCTTCCCTTGTTATACTATTATATGTTTAATTTGTTGTTGCTTCATTTGTTATACTATTATATGTTTAATTCGTTGTTAATCGTCAGCAGTAATTGGCTTTGTGCTGTATGTTGATGCTTGTTAATAAATAAATAAATAAATAAATAAATCACTTTACAATGAAGAATTTAAAAATATAATTCTACATATCTTATTTTTCCTCATCGTAGCCATTATTTCTCTCTCCAAATAAATGAAAATTAACAATTATTGCTAATTTAACGATAACTATAGGCCATAAAGCGTGATTCAGAGCTGAAGTGGTAAATTAGCTCATTGCAATCTATACCATGATAATCAATAGTAATAACCCTCAATCACGATGGTTTATTTATTTTTCATTTAATATGCGATTTATTTTTCCCAATTCTTAATTATTATATTATATGCGTACACTAGGTCATAGGTGAGGGCAGGTCAACAGGGGGTCGTGCCCAGGGCCCAAATTCTTATTGGGGGCAAAATGGTAGTGATCAATATATACTTTATCTCAATCAGAACGCCCGATATTTTCCTTGTATATTCCTGGAATTTTTAATCTAATTGACGGACTGGCTTTTCTGCGAAATTATGGCTGGCAATTTCCACGTTCCAATTAAGGAATGCAATTATAATATAGCAATAAATAGAAAAGTAACCAAAAATTATTTTATAGAATAAAAAAAGGTTAGTGAAATATAGGAAATTCTCAGATTTACAATTAAACATTAAAAGCATGTTGTAAAATATTCCACGACACTTCACTTAAAAGTTAACTCATTATCTAACCAATAATTCGTCTTCAAAGTAATTAAATTTATAGCGTATGACGAAGAACGTAATAATTTACAAATTTAGTGATCGAAATTGAGGAAATAAACAAAGATAATTACCTAATATGATATGTAAATTAACAATTTTAAAAATATGTATTATAAAAATCGTGGATTTAATAAGCGCTAATTTAACGAATCTGATGGTTATCCACCTTTAATAAAAAAGCAAAAAAAATCGTAAAATTAATTTAAGTGTAAAATCTAACTTCGAATTTTCAACTTTTTTCAAATTCAATAAGGGAGAGTTTTCGGATAGTCTTATGATTTTTTATTCCTGTTTACGGTTGGCGGAAATTTTCACTAATATAAGTCTCAATACAGGCGGAAATCGTTTCCTCGAAAGCCCTGGTTTTTCAGTCAAGTGAGGACGACAGTTTAAATAGTTAGTTGTAAAATACGCTATTGAGTTATTAGTTAACGCTCTATTGCACGCTTGGGCGCTCTTGCGTTAAAATCAGGTGGGGAGTGCATGCGTGATTTGGCTCACGAATCGATACCCCTGTTCCCAATCATCTCGTGAGCTACAAGGTTTCGATATAGGGTAGACACATGTCTCGTATTTACCGAGCTTCCTGTTTTTTGTCTGCATTCTTGCGAGGCATCCAGTTTCCCCTGCGAAGTATGAAACGCACTTTTTCCCCTTCGATAGATGTCACTTCGAAGATGCACGTCGTCTTTCGTCGCATGATACAAGCCTACCTGAAAACATCTGGAATTCGGGATGAAGAATTATGTAGCGTAAGTTTCCAGAATAAGTAACACCTGATGTTAAAAATACATGCCCGATTATGAAGGTTGCGGAGTAATAAATAAGCACGAGTGATTGGTGTTACAGGTAGTGGGTGGTAATATTTCAGTGTACTCCTTGTATCGTGTGTTTTTCTCGCAAAAAGGACGATTCTCGCTGGTAAATAAGTTTATCGCGAGTTTTCTATCTCTTGTTGGTTTGATAAATCCTCAAATACCCGACTCACACGCAATTTCCTTTGCTTCCCTTACGCATTTCACCTTTCATGACATCTAAAATCTTTTTCCTTTGCCTCCCTTTCAGTCCGCTCCCAAAAGTCCAACCCTAAATTATTTTCTTTCTTCGTTCCCTCCCAACATCTTTCTCACCCATGTCTTCTGTCTCCCTTGTATCTCTTTAATGAAAATCCTTTTCCACAATCGCCAGCATTTCATCCCTTGTCTTTTAACGACCCAGCTTACTTTTACCATTGCGCGATACACCCACGTCTTCAAAATCTTACAATTCCCTCCGTTCTCATGTCATGTTTCATACTCATATAAAAAATCATTCCTGAATGATGAATTCCAGTCCTAAATCAGTTAAAGATTTTAAACTTAGATGTGTTAAAATATTATAAAAATTTTTTGAGAGGGGGTTTGGGATTTTTTTTAGATATCGTTAAATGTTTCGTTGTAAAAGTGACCTTATCTTGTTGGACAATATGGTGATGTTTTTAGGGATGTTAAATGTACGAGTAATAATAAAAGTATAAAGGGGGTTGTAATTTAACGATGTTTGTGGCTGCCACCAGACTAATGTCAATCTGTAGCGATATATTAATAATAATAATAATTTGGATGCTGCAAGTTTTTCTCTGATAGATTTGTCAAGCTGTTTAATGTTGAGTACTTTTCGCTTTGATAAAGCTTTCTACTCAACATATAGCTTCCTGAGTAACATAACTCCCTAATCTTATTTAGCACTTTGAATGGCAAAGGAATTCTCTTGCAATAGAAGTTTCAAGGGAAATCCACGTCCCGGGATTTGCTTAGAACTTTGTGTCTTAAGGAAATAAAACAAAATGTGTATTATTGCTCATACCTACATATAAAATTTAAGTTTTTACTATCATAGAGGCTAATAAATAAATTGAATCTTACGAATCAGCGAAAACATTTCTAAAGAGAATAACATTGAAAGAAATCCAAATAGTGTAATTATCATTTTACTGTGAACGAAAGTCTACCTCATAGTGTACAAATTTGACTCACCATAAGCCTTCCCATAAATAGAGATAATCAGACTCTTGAATCAAGAATTGTATGAGTAATTCGTAAATCTAATTTCAATGAATGTATATTACTCCAAATTTTGTATTACTGTTAACTTATAGGAATATGGAAATAAATCGCAAATTAAATATTACGAATTATCGGGTATTGTTGTAAGCTTACAGGGCGAAATTTAATCATAATTTAAATTGTATTCATTTATAAATAATTAAAGTTGCACGAGTTATAAAATTTTCTCAAACTCCAAATGTGTTTCGAAGCTTTCGTAATCATTTTTAAGAGATGTTTCGTCTTTAGGTTCTTTATGTTACACTATCATGCGAATTTATGATTCGTGTCGCAACATTAATAATAAATCACGTCTGAATATAGTGACCGATAAAGAAAATCCTATACAGTTTGCATTCAACGAGTAGTATTTTATCCTCGACGACAGAAAAACCATCGATCTCATCACCGGGAAAGTCCTTCGCAGAAAACTAACTGAAAGCATTAGTTCAATATGTTTCCCAACCAAATGAGTGGGTAAATACCGCATACGCTAAAACGAAATCTATCACGTCCCTGTTGATTTTCTTTTCTTTCTTTCTTTATTGTGTTTAACGTCACTTAACAAGTTACACAACCACAAAGCGAACCTATGAACAACAAAAAATACAATTACACATTCAGCAAGAGAAAGTACAAAAATAATGTAATAAAGATTTGTTGCATGTCACGAGTAACATAATTAACCTCTGGCGTTTAATCAACTACTCTATTCTTACGATAGTAAATCTCATCTTTATATAAATGAAGGTCTTTAGAAAGATTATTATAAGTTACACATATTCTATTTAGTGATGCGTCTTTGCGATGATTACTGTTTGCTCTTTAAAAAGTCCTTTTTATTCCAATTATTAGAGACAATAAAATTTAT
Organism: Pachydiplax longipennis; assembly: GCA_036926295.1. Lineage (NCBI taxonomy): Eukaryota > Metazoa > Arthropoda > Insecta > Odonata > Libellulidae > Pachydiplax > Pachydiplax longipennis. Next base: position 11,971,323 of record JAVFKF010000010.1, on the reverse strand, counting down.
TTTATCGTATGTGAAATATATTTTATCGCATGTGAAATATATTTTATCGTGTATGAAATATATTTTATCTTATTTTAAATATATTTTATCATATATTTTTATTTTATATAATAATTTACACACTACCTTGGAGAAAAGATCGTGTAAAAATGTCATATATGCATACATGAAATACGCGATGAACGAAAAATGGATTTGAAAAGGTTCAAATAATTCAAGTAATTATTGTTATCATCGTTTTGTATGGAGACGAAGAGAGATGCAATGTAATCGATCCAAAAATCGGTCAAAAAATGGTCGTAATTTTAAATAAATATTACTTATAATGCCTGAATAATGACTCTTGCAAATAATTTCCTACGTTCGTATTTTGTGTAAATATGTCTGATTTTTCGTTGGATTTTCTTATTTTATGCTATAATGTATATTTAGTTTAAATTTGTTGTTGGCATTGACTGTAAGCTGACCTCATCGCTGTATGCGAATATGTGCATTAATAAATAATTAAATTAATTAATTAATAATTAAATTAATTAAATGAATATCGACCTTCTGGATACCTGAAATCTCACTGACGAAACAAGTCGGATTAAAAATCTACTGCGGAGTTTACTGCGAAAGTATTTTTCCTTTGGAGATGGTCGATCGTAATGCATTAACTCGAAGCCATTTTCCGGTTCAGGGACTCTCTTAGGCATATTGAAATAGGAGATCGATGGCTTTCACGTGGTAAAGGCCCTGGGCTACGGTATTGCGTTGGAAGGCCCCTGCGGTCACGCGGACCCGGAAAGAGCTGCACCAATGGCCGGAACTACATACTACCACCGAGGCCATATCCTTCTCTTAAGTAAGCTCGCTACCAAAGTCCTCTCTCTCTCTCTCCCTCTGTGGTTTTAGTTACATTTCCTGTCCTTTGTGACGCACTTCGCCATTAAATGCTATCAGAGTTTGGGTCTTTTCGTGGTCCTGACGCGTTGGCTGGCTGCGGTTGCGGTGATGCTCATTTCGCGTGCCCCGAAATTGCGTCCTATTTCTCCCGTCACTGGAATAAGTTCGCATCTCCGCATAATTACAACTGGGATTGAATGTTGACAGCCGTAATAGAGTTGAACGGAAAAGCCGACAGTTTATTACGCGGGTTGATTGGGTCCTGCTTGATCCGCTGGAAACATTGCGCGAGAATGTATGCGACGGCTAAACGGGGATGATGAGTAAAATTTTTGAGCTTTTGCGGAAGTTTTGGGGTTCGCCCATTATTTCCGAGGTCGCTGGTCGCCTTGAGTCTTGCCAAGGTCGGGAATTTATGTCCGTTTTTGGACTATGCAATTTTCACCTACGTTTCGTGGAAGGCACACGATGGTCACAGTCGAAATTTTTTGTAAGTGCTACGATTAACGAGGATTCTGCATTGAAATTGCAGTTCTTAATCGATTCTCTGCTCATAAAATGTGAATCTCCGATTCGAAGGTAAGTTGGGCACTGTTCCCATCTGCGACTTGCAATTTATCGAACAATTTTAAGTGAAGTGAAGTCGAACAATTTTGGGTGAAGAATGACCGCATGCAGTGGAGACGGACTTCATTAGCGCTGAAATGGGAACATCAAAGGTACGTAACACAGATTCGCTCGAAAATGTTTCTTATTGTAAAATGATAGACACATGTGCGACCGTTGCCTCCGTTCCTCCTATGTTGGCTTAACAAACACATTTTGCATCCGAAAATCTGAATCAGGCAACCATCACATACCCTCGTTTTACCATGTAGATCGTTAAGTTTTGCATGCTAGGAAATATTTTCTCTCATTATTTGATAAATGACATCAACGAGGGAGTGTCTTGAAAATAACCCCAATTCAACTTTGGTCAACGAGGACAGTTCGAACAGAGATTCTCAATCTTTAGCCTCGCAAAGCGGTATAAACACTTATAATATTTAAACTTAATGTTTCGTTTGACTTATCTGAATGCGTCGGCAGATTTTCTCAAGCTTATTCGTACATCGACTCATAGAACAGATTATCAGCAAACCGTCATCTTATCTTTGTGATAGATAGATTATGCTCAAGTGATCCTCTTCCGGCAAACTTTAAGTTAAAAATAATCCGAAACTAGACTATAAATATCTGTCGTAAAAAATGCTTATCAACGATCTAAGGTGCAGGATCGAAATGGGAATTCCGCATTAGAGAATGATCCGCTTTTGTCAAACTTGAATCTTTCAATGAGCGATCAATTGTGATTGAAGCCTTCAGCTTCAGAGCTCTGCCTACGAAAGGCATCTATTTGATCGACGTATGGTTGAAATCCCTTTCGGATAACTTCCATAGGGATAACTCCTTACATAAGACTGACTGACACATAGACATTTCCTTCATCGTTACCGATATAAATTCTATACAATCCTTCATTTCAGCTCAGCTTTCAGCTTCATTTTCAGCTATTGCCCTTAATCTTTTGCACTGTACTCATACTCAACAAACTGTACTCACAGTTGATCCAGAAAAGCAAGCGACTGTATTCTATGCGTCCAATTCATAGTTGCATATTTTTAATCATCTTGATGACTTATTGGATTGAAATCAATAATCTACTCTTGGATTCTCTTTTTGGTTACGCTTATATTCAGCAGGATGTTCTCCCCAGCGAGCATAAACTTATCCTATCACGGCATCAGTTAATACATACTGTGTAAATTGTAGGAGGATAAAAGTTTTTGATTTCCAAGATTGTGATTTTATTAGAAATTGCTTAATTCTTTTTCCCTGAGATTCAGAACGTATATCTCAGTAGTCTTTGAGTTCTGTTTCAGTACTAGTCCCCCTGCCATACGCCTTACGGCGGTTAGCGGGGTATTAATGTAAATGTAAATGTAAATGTACTAGTAAGTTATATTACCCAAAAATTTTATCTCTTCTATACGTGGTTAAGATAGATAATTTTATCGATTCCTGGACTTCAATGGTTGTTTCGCTGATAATTCTCTCAACTTGTTTCACATTGATCGTATTTTATTCTACATTCTTGTATTTTATACGAGCCTTTTGAGAGTTCATTCAGTTAGAGTGAGCATTGAACGAAACGTTGTATGGCCAATGACGTAAAAGCTTGTAAAATCTTGATTTTGTCGTAAGAGCAATATGCGAGTTTAAGTTTTTGCATTGTTCGATCAATGAAATATAATGATGATGGACAACTGCAGGGCTTAGTAATCTTTAACTTTTGATGAGATAATTTCTGATTTGGGTTGGAGGAGTCAAACGTCAGCTAAATTTGAAATTAGGGATCCTTTCACATGTATTAGAATCATTAAATTTGAAGGATTTAATTTACTGTTGGATTACATTGGAGCAATAGGTGGTACCATCAACTATTTTCCGTATTTCATTAGAGATTACGACTAGGAGGCTTCCACCGTGGTAGCTACATAATCCTCGAAATTTATTCGACAAAATTGTGAGATTTATACTATGAAAAAGTATTACAATATTGAATATGATTTTATGATCATAATAAATCTATAGTTTCTAATGGCCAATTCAATTTTAAATAGTAAAATTTCACTAATTATTTTTTCATCCCTCATTAAAGATCCCTGACTCGCCGCTTATCTAAGTATAGTTGTAATTATCAATGGTATATATTTATAAATATAGATTATTCTTACAATAATTAAGACATGCAATTCTACTAGACTGTTAATATGTAAAAAGCCAACATCCTTCCCATTCGTCTGCCTTTTCCGATGTAAATCGATGGATTACCGTTGTAATTGAATGAGGATACTTTGAATATTTTTTCGAATAATTTTGAAATTTCATCCGATACATAAACTCATTCAGCCATAGAAAACCCAGAAAATAATGCAGACATATATATCTTGCTCAGGTCAGTGTCGAAATCTTGTATTGTAATTATGGTCCTTTCTTACGATGTGGTTTGGCCCTGATAGCATATTATTTAGTTCATTCTGCAGTAGTACCCTCATAATTTGATAAAATTTACTTAATTTTTTTATCTCGAATTTACACCGCAATGCCTCCCACTCAAATCATTAATAACTCATTTCCGCAGCGCTATCTCTCTTTCTTATCACACCCGCCCAAAGCAAACCTTGTCTTTTTTTCTCCATGACTTCCCTGGTAATACATCATGTAAAGTAAACATGATTACTCCAACTCTGTATAGCCTCTCCAGAACAGTATTCTTGGTTTTATTTTGGACTGAAATGTTTGAGTGAATACAGCCCTGTATTTATTTATGAGTATATATATATTAATCTATGTTTCTATGTTATATATAATTATATTTATAAATCCTCATAATCAAACGTCATTCAATCCATAGATTGGTTGACTGCAGTCCTCCATTCCCCTCTCTCTAGTGCTAACTCTAGTCTATCCTGATATCTCTTCTTTCCTATATCTCGCTTTATTTGGCTTATATATTCGTCCCTATCTCTTCCTCTTGGTGTTTTTCCTTCTATTTTGCCTTCAAGTACATTTCTAACTAATTAATCCATTGTGTCTTAAGATATGTCCAATCCATCTAGTTCTTCTTTTCCGGATGATGCTCCATATTGTTCTGTGTCTTTACATTTATAAATATATAGAATTTCGAAGGAATTTAACCATAGTGTGTCTGGTGTATCAGCTTTATGTCAGCAGCAGAGATGGAGTAACCTGAATTCAGCATATGCTTATCTAAACTATAACATTGTCAAAGGCCAAACTTGAAATGAGTTATATATTGATTAACTCTCGTAATTAATTTCCTTTTCGTTTGTCCGATAAACTTGAACCCACTCTGTGATACCGGATTTGTCGTGATTATTCATATTATCTTTGGTACTTCCGAGTAGATTCTTAATATTTTTAGAATTTTAAAACAAAGTTGGATATTATATTGATTATTCAAACAAAATAATATTCATTAAAATAATAATTAAACAATTTTTAAACATGACATAAATACTAAGAACATAATTTATGTAGTAAAATAATGATAAAATGATAGCAATATAATTTTTCAAAGTGTTCATTAAGCAGGTTAGTTTAATTCGGGCCAACATTGAAAATCTTCCTTCCCACAGATGTTATTTTAAAGCTAAGGACTGAGGAAATAATAGAAGAATTGTCACTCTAAATTATTTGTCTTAGATTTAAGAATATCTTAAAATCCGTATGGTACAGAATTACCGAATCACCAGAATGAAAAATGCCGGAAATTTGAAATTAAAAGAACGAGTATAAAGCAAACACGGCGTATTTGGGAGCTCAATATTTTCAAAGAGAAAATCTAGCTAAAAAGCGAACCTATTGACGCCGGAGAGGGTTATTTATGTCCGTATCTCGGCCTCGATTAGCCTCTAAAACCGCTTGACGTACGTAAAAAATTCGTTTGGCTACTGATTTTAGGCCGATCTCCTGGGAAAATATGATCTCCGCCGCGTCCTCTCCCGCTCGTCGCATCTTTCATCCCGAATCACGGACTTTTCCTCCCAAATTCTGGAATCTCCAAAGTCCTTCCGAACGGACGATTCCTCGGAAGGAGTAATGAGTTATAATTTGAGTGGCGAGGTCCTTACATCAGTTATATCCCATCTCGTAACAAGGCTTTTTCTATTGAAGAGCGGAAAAGGGGGATGCCCTGCCAATTCCCAATGCTATTGCCAACCGCCCAACCGCTATAATTATCCTGCCAGCGGCCTTGAGTATTAAAATGAAGACATTTAGAAATTTTTATGCACGCGCGTTTAGAATCATCAATGTCTGGCCTTGAAAGTTTGCCGCCCGCAGCTTAGAGGGCATTTACTTATTTGACAGGCGACGTATGGAAGAAATCGCTTGTTTGCACGGAAATCGTGATCGCCACTTTTCGGGTTATTTGAAGCAGGAGCCAAAAGACTCTTCTTAAAACAAGAAGAGAAACGAACTGAGGAGATCGTTTGCAGATGTAAAGTAGGGTTAAAAAATTTCTTTTGTCTCGTCCGAAAATGAAGGAAAATCGAAAGAGAATTGATATAATAATAATAAAGGACTTTATTTATTAGTAATAGTAGTAATAATATAAAGGACCTTATTTAGTAGTAATAGTAGTATTTGGTAATATATGTAGTACTACTCCTAGTATTTTATTAATTATTTTAGTAGTAATATGTGTAGCTATTAATGTTTCGTAAGGGAAAATATTTTTTACAAGAATAAATTTGAAAAATCTTCCTGTCAGCTATTTACCAAAAAACGAAAACATTTTTATTGCAGCTCCATCTATGATTGTAGATACTCAGATCCATTCTTGATCCTTAAAGAATATCGGTTAGCTACATCAAGGGAACTAATCTTATCGAAAGTTTTAAATGATTTTCTTCCGGCCAAAACATTTCCCATGCCAAAATATTTCATTGGAAGTAAAATATTTTGACATGCACATGATATACTGTAGGTAAAATATTTCGGCACATATTTCCTGATTTATTTAGGTCCTAATCCATTGCGGAGCATTTAAAAGAATTTAGTTAACAACTTATAGCATTCAAGATCCAGAGACCAAGACTGAATGAAATGCTTTGTAATCAGAATCATCCAATTTGGAATATTCTTGGTTTAACTATGGTAAATCGTGAGAAAAATTCATACTGAACTAATTTTTTCACCGACGTTTTTTATATTTACATACATACTACAGGCCACCAGAAGTGTGTGGCAGGGGGTGTATAAAAACCGATATCCCTATCTAATTCTAACTGCTATTCGCTTCTCTAATGGTCCACAGATGAAAGGACCAGAAATAGCTTTATGTCTTGACGATCATTTCCTTGACACGATTTTTCATTTTCTTCCGGATCTTGCAAACTGGGATAACAGAATCAACTAACTCGTCGAGGAGATCCATAAATTTTTCAGCTTCCGTCGGTGATCAAGCCTTTTATCCTGAAGCGAATCCCACTCGAGGGACTCTATCATAGCCGAAATACTGATGTCGAATCAGGAAATCCCCTTTAATAGACCTAGCTGATCTGTTAAGCCATCTTTAGATCGGAGACTAATCCTGCTTTTTCCGTAAGCTCGGAAGCTTAGTTGGACACACATTTAAAAAGGAAGCCGACGTTGTTTCCCATCCCTGGAAACGTCTAAGTTCCACTTCCTGTTACATCTCAAGGGAAGAAAAATTGCACATAGCGGTTTGCTACTGCTGTCCGTTAATGTGTCCGGTTGAATGTTTTAAACAATCTTCCCATAATTAATAAATGAATTTCGGTGTTGAACTTGTATTCAGGAGTAAATTTTGAAAAATTCCTCGAGCACCATATACATTCAGATTCATCTGAATTTCGACTGAATCTTAATTTTTATTTATTTAATAAAAATCCATAAACTGCACGGGACCTTTATAATGGGTTAAAAGCTGTAACAAAGTTAATTTAAACGTGGCCTTAAATAGCCTTTCCGTTTTTTTGCGAAATGCCTACATTTAGCCATTCAACCATTCGATTACGTATCCGTGCTTTTGGCATGGAAAATTTGCAAAAATTCGCTAATCGGTAATGTCAATGATGATATTACTACTTAAAATACTAATTACATACCTGGGGACTTTATTTGGCGGAACTGGGACTATTGAGTCGCATCTTCCATTGAACCAAAGAAAAAATACATAATATAAAAAATACAAATGACAGAATGAAAAAATAAAAAACTACAAATAATTATTAGAAATACAAATCTTTAAAGAATTATAAATAATACAAATCTATAAAAAATATAAAAATAATAATCTATAAAGAATTATAAAAAATAGAAATATATAAATAATTATAAAAAATACACATCTATAAAAACTATAAAAATATGCAAATCTATAAAGAATCATAAAGAATACACCGGATAACGGCGGAATGTTGAGGCCGTCGACATAATTTCTTATGTATACCTTTGGCCGATCTTTTTCTGTATCAACAGCCATGGACCAAAGGAAGTATGAGTCATTCATGAGTCAAAGGCGAACAGCCCTGAAGAGAGGACCAATGGTCAAGGACGTGTGACTCGAATAGCTTAATGTATCAGTCCTCCTATCTCTTAGCAATGGGGAAACAAACTCAAATGCGACTTAGAGAAAGAACGGATTTTCCGGGACACTCCCCGAAATTCCCCTTGAACCGGAAGCTATCTTTATCTCCGGGATCCCCGGTTGAGGTGCACACCATGCACGAAAACATCCCATGGATGTACACCTCAGGTGAGATACGTCAGTGAAAATCACTAAAATATCGTGGCTTTGCGGATGCATAAAATCGAGGCTGCAAAGTCAGAATTTGCGTGCTGCAGGAAAAGATAATGGCTACAAGGAAAAAAGAACGGTTTGTTGTTAAGATAACCGTGCTTCATAATCTCTGAAAGAACATATTTACAGTGGGAAAACCCATTCAAAGAGAAAGGAGAGTGAATAAGTTTCATTTATGAGAGTGTAAAGGAGAGTACATTTAATTGAGGAAAAACTAATCATTCCGGAACACATACGAGTAAGTTACATAATAATGTACATACAAAACAGGACAATTGCCCTTCTAGGAATGCTCTGTAGGTTTACCGAAATCAGGGATCTAATCACCCTCCGCAGCTACTTATTAAGCTGTGTTTCTCAATTAAATTATTTCCTTCCTATATGGACCGTCTTCCGAACCTAACCTCTCAACTCTTAATCGAGTCTTAACTTCTTTCTAAAAAATAGTATAATAGTAAAACCTTATCTTCTAGATCAACTTAGTCTATCTTCTATTAAAACGTCACTTTCACCGGCATTACTTTTCTATATGATGTTTTCAATAACAAGGTTGATTCCCCAGTCCTTCTTTTTCTTTTCAATTTCCAGGTTCCTTCAAGAACTACACAACTTTCTGATACCTTACTTTGAATACTCCACGTCTATCAGTAATAAAAACTTTATCTTTTTCGGAATGACTTCGATTTTCAACTCTTTATCTTTCTATAACATCTTTGATCCTCTTGATTTTATTTATCGTCGGCTTTAATTGACCTCCTGCTGTATAGAAGAGAGAAAAAGGAACTCGGCGGTCAATGAGCCATTCAGCATTGGATCCCCTGTGATCATGAAAGCTTTGCTTTCGAAATGCGCATTAGGGATTCTGAATAATTGGTGACCGCTAAACGATTATCCGTTTCCCGGGAATCGCCCTTAGATGGTCGCCGCGTTCGGCTCTTGGAGAACCCTTGTCTCTTAACTCTTACTCCTGCTGTATGTTGATGCTTGTTTAAGAAATAAATAAAATAATGTGTGGGACTGTATGGAACGTAGCAGATTACAAAAATTACGGATTTCATCAAAATGTTTCACTACGTTAAAGTTACTCTTTTTAGGATTGAAGAATCTCATTGCGCATGAGGAATTCGGGGACTACGTTATCAAATATCTTAATACATGATCATTATAGGGTTCTTCCAATCTTTCCTTTCTTTTTTTAGAAACGGTTTATTCAATGAGCATGCTGTGAACTGCGTTAATGTATATAGGATGGAGAGGCTCAGGCAATGTATGCTCAATATTGGATAGAGCTGATTGTAATGTATGAAAATGTGATTGTTTGTGATTGAGGCAGCTTCACTGTTGCCATTTTGAGATACAACTTCTTAATTAAGGCTAATGTCGAAGTTTTAGGTTATAAATTATACGATTCTATAATTATTTGAAAGAGATTAGTATGAATAATGAAGCTTAGAAGATACGTAGAAAATAGGATTATTAGATATATTTTCCTGATAGATTCTAAAATATAGATTTACATCCTCTATGGATGATCTCTATGGCTGTGAAAATTACATATTTCCTACTTTTCTTATCATTTATAACTATTGTGATCGTAAAGAACTCGTGGACTCCAATATCAGCAATTGAAAAAACGTAATTTACCGTCGAACAAATTTTTATCGTAACTTTGAATTCTTTACTTCTCTGGATCCCCAGTTATTCCCATGTAACTTCGCCTCATATGGTGTTGAAACAGAGTGTGATTAATGCAGGAGAGTTTTTTCTCTCGTGGAATTCTACCATCTTGTGTCATTTGTGTATTCTAGCCTGAATTCTCCCGCCTCTTTCTATCCTTACCAAGCCTTAAAAGTGCGTCCCAATCCTTCGTCATAATCAGATTGTTCCCCCCATTAGCCCAACCAATCACTAATTCTATATATTGATAAACTCAACTCAAAAAATTCAACCCTCTCTCGATATCATCTCTCGTGGGCATGAACACCAAGACGAGCAACATTGCCAAATGCCAAAACTACGAACATTCATCCATTAGAGTTCGTGCGTCATAATAAATATCTAGGAGTCACGTTTAGTAGTAGTTTATTTTTAAAGAACACATTCGAGATGTAATAGGTAAGGCGAACAAAATACAGAGACTAACAGGTAGAACGCTGAAGGGATGCTCATCAAGAGTAAAAGAAATAGCTTATTTTTCACTCATTCGACCTAATCTCGAATATTGCTGCGCGATTTGGGATCCACACGAGGTAGTCGGTCGGTCTCAGACTTAGAAACGGCCCAACGAAGAGCAGCTCGTTTCGTTACAGGAGATTTCAGGTTCGACAGTAGCGTTACGTCCATGATAGAAACCCTCGGTTGGAATTCGCTTCAGGAGAGAAGAAACGATTACCGAAGGAAACTTTTCGAAAAGTTCCTCGGTTCCGAACTTAGGGACGAAGTGAATGAAATTTTGATTCCGGTTAGTAATGAGCGCGATCTCCGAGAGGCATCAACTAAGCGTTATAAGGAGGAAATAGCGAGGACAGATAGTTATTTCTGGTCGTTCTTCCCGCGAGCTATTAGAGAAGCTAATAGGGTTGACTGGAATACAAAGATGGTGTCATTACACCCCTTGCCATACGCCATTGGCGGCTTGCGGGGTACTCATCTAAATCTAAATCTAAAAACACTTTCGAAAGAGATACTCATACTTAAATATGCACACAATCGATTCAAAGCTTACTCTGAAGGGAAGGTACAAACGTTGTAATAATCTACCAGATCTAAGGATATACCCACCATATAAAAGACTATGCCTATATGGTGATAGATGAAGGATATCCAAGGAGTATTTCGCTAGTATCTTGAATGAATAACATCTTTTAAAATTGTGACTAATTTTTAAACATCAACGTATATTTAGATGCATATGGGAATTAATTGGATAATTGTCCGACCCGCAAGACCAATTTTTTCTAACACTTTTACTGATATAAAATGCTTCTGTTATCAAAAATGTCAAAGAGACTTACCGTGAAACAGTTGAAAACGTTGGAAGTTGTACTGTAGAGGCTCCTGAACTGGATGGATATCCAAAATTATTGCAAAGGCAATGCACAAGACACAAATTTATTCGCAAATTTTCGTTCTGGTATCCGGGTTTGCATATCTCTAAATTCGATCACATTAAAATTTAACTCTTTCCCATATCCAGGAGTTCCTTTTGTCTAAAATCAACACTATTTTAACATCACTATGAAGTTAAGGCTCGCAACCGTGGATAGTTAATAAACATTCTACTACTAAATTATACCAATATCAGCTCTGTTTTCCACATTTCTAGGTAATTCCATGACAACCGTGCTGTCTTCCAAGATTACTTATGGTCTAATATCTACACTTTTCTGTGAAACTGCGGGGTATATTTATTATGGACTCATTCTTTTCTTTTCATAATGAGTAGGGTGTACATAATAATGAGTACTGAAATAAGTAAATGCCGCTGCACACCAGGGTGCCGCAATAGATAGTCAGTGTGCCACAAAAACATTGACGGTAATTTCGTTGCCGAACTGTGAATCTTTGCTAAGTGTTTTTAAAGTTTTCTGCGGCATGGTTTGCAAAAATGTGATGAAATTCACTTAAAAAACTATTCATGCTTGCAAATTTCAACAGTTTTGTACCATCATTGTTGTGGTAGACGTATAGAATAAAAAGTTGCATATTACATATATAGGTTACACATCGATCGAGTTGAAAATTTTCGGACATCTGCTGGTTCTTCGTTCGATAAATTTTTGGGAGAGTAAAACATCACATGAAACTTTGCAAGGGACGTTCCTAATAGCCCCTCGAATGTCGAGATTTTAGCTTAAACATTATACCATAATTATTTATTTCTTCATGCAAAGGTTCCCGTACAGCTATGAAGTCAATTTACACTGAATGAAAACGAAAACTTTAAACTAAATATACCTTACAGCATGAAATGAGAAAATCCAACAAAAAGTAAGACATATATACACAAAATACGAACTAAGGAAATTATTTTCATGAGTCTATATTCAGGCATTCTTTTAAGAATGCGTCTAACGACAGCCTGAAAGGGTCTACAGAGGAGGGGAATTAATAAGATTAGGAAGTCTGTATAATAGGGAACGTAGCGCAAGGGATAATCTAAAAGTAGGAACATAGAGGAGTGAGTGTAGTTGCTCTAGGTGGAACATGATAATTAAATATTGAAACTAATTCAGGAGATTCGATATGCGCGCTTATTATATTATAGATGAAGGAAAGATCAGCTTTCATTAGGATTTCTTTTAAGAGATCTTAAGAAAAGGTATTTTAACACCGACTCTGTAGAGGTATTCCGTAGATGAGGAACACGAGATTTTACAATATAACCAAAAAAATTAAAGATTTGATTGAGGAAATATTAGTATTGGCTGCCATGGACCAGATAGTGTAGCAATATGAAAAGACTGGTATTACACTGGACGTGGAAAATAATTTTAATGAGTTTAATTTCTTCATTTCAGTAAACAAACCAAAAAAAATGCAGATATATATACACAAAGTAAAATTTAATAGGAAATTATTTACAAAAATTTATATATGAGCGTTATATATCAGACAGTCTGAAAGGGTCTATGGAGGGAGGTAGGTTGTTTAGGTTAGGATATATTTATATCGGGGAACGTTGCGCAAGGTATAATCTTAATGATGGAGGAGTCGGTCTAGATGCTCTAAGTGAAACGTGATAATTAAATAATGATACTAATTCAGGAGATTCGATATGGGCGTTTATTTTGTTATCGATGAAGGAAAGATCAGCTTTCACTAATATTTCTTATAGGGATCTTAAGGAAAGGTATTTCAATGCAGAATCTGTAGAGGTATTCCTTTGATGGAGGACACGAGATTTTACAACATAACCAAAAAATTAAAGATTTGATTGAGGGAGGAAATATTAGTATCGGCTGCCATGGATCAGATAGTGGAGCAATATGAAAAGACATGTATTACAGTGGTCGTGAAATATAATTTTAATGAGTTTGGTTTCTTCATTTCAGTAAAACGGTAAAGGTAAATTATGATTCCGATATTATTATAATTTACATATGCTGTGGTTTGACTATTGCCGGGTGGCAGATTATACATTTTTCAGTGAAATTACACAACATACATAAACAATCTACAATCTTGAACACTTGAAATCCCACGAGTACCAAAGTTCCCAAAACAACATCACTATAACTAATTATGTATCTAACATTCAATGTCCCAATAGGTATATATATTCAATAGGAAAACTAAAATATTAACTCCTCTTCTCCATGTTCCTACATTTTTATTATCCATTGCGCAACGTTCCTTATTATACATACTTCCTAATCTTCTAAATTCCCTTCCTTCCTTCGTAGACCCTATCAGTCTACCTCGACACATTCTTAAAAGAATGCTTGTAAATAATTTCCTTAGTTCGTATTTTGTGTATATATTTCTGTCGTATTTGTTGCTGGATTTACTTATTTCATGTTGTTATGTATATTTAGTTTTCGTTTGTTGTTGGCATTCAGTTTAAATTGGCGGCACCGCTGTATGTGGATCTTTGGATAAATAAATAAATAAATAAAAATTAAATTCCATTGGGGCTCCCGGATAGCCTGGGCAGCACGTTCGACTTCAATGGAAGCGGTCCCGAGTTCGATTCCCGGTGGGAGCCCACGTGCGAAATGACCTCAGTTGTCGAAGCATTTTTCAAAATATTACTACTACAAAAATCCATTGGTGAGTCGCAAAACGAATACCCAACCCTCGGGTGTGCCGTAGAGTAAAATATTTTGGCAGAGTCTGGCAAAGGGAAGGTTTTTGCTAATCTAAGCTCGTGCACGCTCAGAAATGTAACGTAAAGTGGTAGAGGAGTGCACCACGGCTAAATATATCCCCTTAACACGTTCTTTCCTTTGTCGAAGGAATAACTCACCTGTCGCGTTGGTTCCTTCTCTCTGCTTTCACGCATGCTGAGAGAGGCTTCAATACCTCTCTCACAGCCTTATCATTAAGATGAAAGGAAAAATTGTGGGAGTCATCCCCAAGATAAAGGCGATTGTTCAGCCAGCTGTGTGGCGAGTTAGACAGTATACCTAGCGTATGCATTAACTAATGAAATGTATTTTTAACCTTCCTAAGTACCCTCGCTAACGACCGCTACCCCCATTTACGTTTCTTGTACTTGTCATTTTTCTTTCGCTGCATATTTCCATGCGGGAAATAACTTATTTTTCAGTTTCTTTTCAGTCTTTAAAAATTCGATGTTTCATGGGTGTAATAGAGTACTTTTACCCAATTTGTATGACAATGATAACTTTTAACTACATTTATTCAGTTTACACGAGGCTAAAATAATATGATGCAACATTAAATTATTTATTTGTAGTTCCTCATAGAGTGCATACACCATTTTATTACGAAGACAATTGTTACATTATAGGATTTTGTATGTTATGTATTATAATGTTCGATGAATCCCAAAAATGTATACTTACATTTTAGCTCGCGGCAATTTTAGACTTCTGCAACTATTAGAGTACAATCAGGGGCTATTATTCCAATTAATTAATAATAAAACGTCTTTACTCGGGTGAGATTGAGAATAAATAGTTTCCATCTTCATCTAACCCTTCGTTATATAAAATTTGAAGGAAGATATAGTGCACATAATGAAACTACTTTTGTGGGTCTGAAAAGCTAGTTTAGTACTAAGACATCTGAAGAAAATAAACAACACATATACACTTTAAATTAATTATGTTAAATGAAAATGAATAATTGTAAAGATTAGGCGATATAAACTTTAAGAAGTATAATGAAAAGATAAAGTAAATTTGTTCAGCCATAAAATTATTTTCATTTTCTTAAAGTAAAATAAAAAGTAGAATACCAGCACACGTCCACAAGATAAAACAACTTGAAACACTGAAAATAACGACCGGTTTCGGAAGGTTTGGTCATCTTCTGGTCAGCTGTTGTTGTTTTCGAACCTTTACCCCTTTCTGCAATGTATTTGTTAATAGAATCACATGGGTTTTGTTATTTGAAGTGCAGTATATTAGTAATTAGCTTGTGATTCTAACTGGATCTATAGGGCAAAATATTAAGATTCATGACGATTTTTTATAATTATGTAATAATTTATAAGCTTGTAAACATTCAGTAATTTATAATTATTGTAATAATGTTAAAAAATTTTGAATTTTTTAATTTTATAAATATATTGTTTTTTGACGTACTGTTCGGGAGGTTTTGGGGGGTTTTCCTGCCGATTAAGGTGGATAATCCTGCCTTATACATAATATCAGGCAGGGTATTTTATTTTTCTCTCCCCCTGAAGAGGATTGTCTACCACCTGCCCTGGTGTATATGTCTGGTATATGTCTTGTAGTCTTTAAGTATAAATAAAATAAAAATAACTCTATCATGGAAATGAACTTCCACCAAGTGAAGCCTAAACTTATCGAGTTTTACCGTCGTATGACTATAATTTTGTGGCAAAACTTGACCCCTCTCAGGATACGAAAAATTTTAGACATTACCGCTAAAAGCACAATGATATCCAGCGGACTTCGTAAGATAGGATTTTATCGAAAGCTATAGCAATTAACAAAGGGAAAATAAACAGGCTGCGGACAATTGCGTAACTTAAAATTCGATTGAA
This sequence comes from Pachydiplax longipennis, assembly GCA_036926295.1. Classification (NCBI taxonomy): domain Eukaryota; kingdom Metazoa; phylum Arthropoda; class Insecta; order Odonata; family Libellulidae; genus Pachydiplax; species Pachydiplax longipennis. Next base: position 11,955,343 of record JAVFKF010000010.1, on the reverse strand, counting down.
ACAGGAGATGAACCGTTATGGCCTTAAGAATGACACTAACTGCAATTAGCACATAAAAGTTACTGATACGTATCAGTAACAACATTATCGATTGACACTTATTTATATTTTACTGCAAGCGGTCGGTCTTGCAGCGTGGGTGGGTCGACCGCGGGAGAAGTCTGGGAAATTGGCAAGAAAAGAGCGGAAGGGGAATGCAACTACTAAAATGAGAGAAAAATGGAAGAAAATATCAACCCTTAATGTTGATACTGAATTGTTTTAGTTACTCATTACTGCAAAGTTGTAAATTTTGTTGTCCTTGTGGTCACCACGGTGTGACTTCAGTTTCAATCGATTTCTTTATTTCTATGTAGGAAGAGGTTTAAATTATTATGAATTTTATGTGCAGTTGCGAAAATGTCAAAAAATGCTTAGAATAAATATGCTACGTACAATTGTAACTGATATATTCAGAAATTGGAAAATTATTCAAGGAAAATGACCAAGTGACAATCAGTGAAGTAAGGAAACAGATTTTAGATCGCCAAAATCGGGTACATTTTCGAATTAGGTACCGTAAAAGTGCAGAAACGGTTATAAGATTGTCAAACTCCACATTACTTAGCGAAGAAATAAACTTTCTATATTTTGTATTTTATTTTATTAAGTTAGATGTCTTTACTTTAAGCTATATCTTCTCAAACAGGATGGAGTCTGTTTATTCCACGGGCACGAGTGATGTAGGAGAAGAGCTAAGAATTCGTAAGAAAACCTCAGCATGAGATGACAAAATCTTATTACATTATGGAAATTATTAAATTTAAGGCAACTTATGAAGTCTGTTCCAAATTTACAATGTACGTATGTCTTTTAATTGTAGAAATGAAAACAAGGCCTAAGATCTAGCCTTGAACAGATAAAACTAAGATTCAAATTTCTTCTTCTGTTCTGATACAATTTGAATGAGAATTACGGTGAATTTCAGTGGGTTACAGAAACATACACAACTTATTTTCGAGTCACCAGAACTTTAAAAAATTATTTAAGTGGAAGGTGACATTAAAAGTTCGGTAGCGCAGTCCAATTTTTATGTCACTGGAAACTTTTTCTTAATTATACAACGGGAAACTCGAGGCAAGAAAACTGGAGTTCAATCTTCATATTTTAATTTTTTATTTGTTTCTGGAAGATTTTGTGAATTAGCCCTACATGTATGAATGTTAAAAACAACATTATTATTGAGCGGAGAGGTAAACGTCTTCCTATCCTATCTAGGATTTACAAAAATGATGGAAATGGACTGAAACTTGGCAGATGAAGTGCGACTAACCCAAGGTTTTACCAGAAGTAAAAATAAATTAGAGTACCTGCCAGGAAAGTGAGAGACATGGGTTCGAGTTCCATTCATGTCACTTTTTTCATTTTTCGTACCAACATTCTATCCTTTGGATTTCATTTCATTGAAATCGCATTCGTCCCGAAGCCAAATGAACCCCACTCAGCGGGCGACTGAAACTGCACCTTAATCGAAGCTTGTTTAGAATAAGAATATTTCCTCTTCCATACGGCAGAGCTGTTCTCTGAAAAATCGTGTCATAGTCAGCAAGTTGGAACGTGCTCGGGGTTGGCGACCGCGCAGGTGGCTGCGGGGAACTCTCAAATCTTAAACAATGTTATGGGGGAGAGTGCTACATAACAGTTTAACGACTCAGTACTTCCGGCAGCGCGATTTTTAACGACGCAACATCGGAAAACAAACAGTTTTCGCACGGGAGCGAGTCGTGAGCCAGCGTCCCCGTGGAAGCAAAAAAACTCGGATCGATGATTAAAAACGTAGATGAGCGAATGAATCACTCCCGGCGGAACCGAAATTGAACTTAGGAACGAATGACCGCGAGCCGAAAATTTCAACAAGGAGGATTTATAACTCGGGAAAATTTCCTCCGTGCAGCCACCCCCTCCGATCACAAGGGCATCCTCCGTTGCCAACGCGTTCTCACGGAGGTATCGCGGGTCTTCTCGATGGATTTTGGAAATCCGTGCTCAACATGGAAATACGTGCTCATCTTGGAAACTCGTGCCTTCCATAGAAACCCGTGAATACCTCCTACGACGGTAACCAGCACGTGTGCTAGACTCCTAAAAAGCTTTACCAAGACATATTGTGGTTCCGACTTGGCAACCCCGCGCTGCGGTGATGTTTCCCCTTGGGAAGCCTTGAAAACAGCTGCTCAACGTTTCTGAACCTCTTTCACTCCCGCTTGCGCTTCCCCACGTACGCTGCAGACGAGAAAAACTGCCTTTTAAATGGTTAACTATCTTGCCTCCCTTCCATACGTTTGCAAAATTGGACGGCAGACGTCTATTTCGAGAAGCGCTAGACGGAATAAATGAAGATTTTTTTCCGTCCTTCCCGATGAAGAGGAATTGGAGGCATAGGGATTCTCGATATAAGTCTATATAACAGCGACCGCTTCCTATCAGCGGACAATTCCGAGGCGCACGGATGCAAAATCATAGGAAGACGCCTTGGTCTTTGTGAGACAGGAACGAAGGAAAACATCCCAGAGTCACCCTTGTGATATTTTGCTTATCGCCTTCCCTGCAGAATGGGGTCCAGAATGATACGCTGGGAATGCATACCTGTAAAAAACTTGGCGTCAAATTTTCTATCGATGAATCACCCCTGGCTGGTGCAAGGCGTTGCAGCGCTAATATTCCCGCGATGCGTATGAAGCATTAGCATTCACCGCATAGCTTCCAGCAGTGCGGCCGTCATTATGGCCACCTTATGAACGGTGTATGCACATGTAAAAAGTGAAATTTTAATTTACCTCGCGTTAAAATGAGACCCCGTTTATATAAAATCTAACGTTTCATTTTGCCCCCAAAGGAAAAAGGCGAATTAAATTCAAAATCATTTACGCTCTCAAGTTAAAAATCCTTAAAAATTGGAAGGTGTTCACATTTTTGGTTGAATTGAAGATTTAGCTAAAGCTGTAAAAGAATAAAAATGTTATTCTCAGCACGGATTATTTAAATTTCCATTAACTTCTTGAAAAGGCGATTTAATTCCGTTCACAGCAATGTATTCGTACAGGGCTTTTAATATCTGTTACCTTAGACGGGCGATTTTGATACCTTCACAGAAAAGAGCTCGTATAGGGCATTTAAATATCTGTTACATCCCTTAGGCTGCACTTCGGATTATTTTGATGGTATTGTTTCCCTACATGGCATTTAAATGTCTGTCATCTTAGACGGGCGACCTAAATTCTTTCACAGCAAAGACTTCGTAAAGGGTATTCTAATATCTATTACATACCTTGGGCTGGATTTCGATTTGTTTTCATAGTATAGTATTCCTACATGGCATTTAAATACCTGTTACATTAGGCGGGCGATTTAAATTCCTTCGTAGCAAAGAGTTCGTACAGGACTTTTAAATATGTATTACATACCGCAGGATGGCGTTTAAATTCATTTAATAATGAAGTATTCCTGTACGTAGTTTAAATAACCGTTAAGCATGGGCGTTAAGTTAAAAATGGGCGGTTAAAATGATTTCACAGCATCATATTTATCATTTTCTGAATCTTGAGGATTTAAATAAAAATTTGAGCTTATAATTACAAAAAATTTCAGTGCTTTTCTTTTTATCGTTGTGCCAAATAACATTGTCCCTTGTGTAACGGTAAGTTCAAAAAACTTCCATAGAAATACTGTATTAACATTGAACGGAACATTTCAGGAATGAGTTAACCACGCCATGTATTCCATGACGTGTTTCCTTTTCTTATAGAGTCCGGAATCTTCTACAGCCTAAAAAAATTCTTTATATTTCAATTAGTAGAGATCCCACGAGCAGAAAATTAATCTGGTAACATGGATAAAGTCCCATATTTTCGAGAAAAGTTCGCAAGCTTCATTTCTTCGAATCTTGGCCCTAATCTCATCAACTTCTGTACATAAAATGTATCTGTAGAAGGAAGATTTTTCCCAATGAAACCGCTGTTGGGCGGAAGATAGCTGACTATACCATATTTGTTTCATGTTTTAAGGTGCTTTTATCTTTTTGTTTGTTTATTTATGAATTTTACACATACAGCAGTAGACAATTTTAAGTCATAGTGTAACATTTACTTAAATTTTGATATTTCCTACCTATTCCGATTAATATATCTGAAGCTAATTCAAGTTGGGGTCACAATTAATGAAACACGTAAGAAATGTAAAGGCTCTCAAGAAAACTTTTATCCTTGCAAATGTTTTAAAAATTAATTTTAGAATAATCCAAAAAGGAAATTTTGTAGTTTTTGTAGATAAAAATCCATATAACAAAGGAACAAATAATAATATGATGTTAAGAAACCTACGTAATTACTTACGTAGCAATCCTATTATCTAGGCCTGTTCCGACGTAGCTATTTGTATCATTATTATAAGAAAGAAGATCACGTTTATAAATAAACTTAATGTTGATTAATTGACTGAAGATATCTTTATCTAAATCTTTATCCTGCAATCCTACTATTTAAATAGAAAGAGTTGTGCCTCGGAAATAATGAATTCTTGTATAAACTTGCTTTAGCATCCATTTCCTTGATTTTTTCGTAGTATTCGAACGACCTATGAAACAGTGAAGAGTAGTCATATCGCCTCTATCTTCTAAGAACATACTGCATCTGAATTTATTAAGCAAATTAAACCACTGTGTTGAATCTTGTTTCTAAATATTCCCATCCTGCATCTTAAGGCATCTGATTCACCGTAATATCTGGCTTATTATGGAATATAAAACGCATCAGAATAACCTGAGATTAAAAAATCACAGAAAGGACACAAAAAATAAAAAGGAATAAGTAGCCGAAAAAGGAAACAGATTAGTTAATTTATCCCCTCCAGCAACTATATATTGGTGGAATTATTTCTTTTTATCCCTACCATACCTTTATATACAGAGATGTGTAATTTATATGAGAGATATTTTAATGTATATAAGATGCAATTTCTCTGGGAAAAAATGTATATTTCATTTTATTTTGCCGTAGACCTGTTCATAGTCGTGATCTCATTAAAGCTACTGAGGTGTGGGTGAAGCTGATAACCTGCCGGATATGAAGTGCAAACTCAAGGAACAATTATGTCTATAGTGCCTCATTCTATGCAATTCCACCAAAGTCATGAAAAACACGAATAGAGGTTCCTTAGCTAATTCGGGAGCGATGGAATCGGAAATTATCGGAAGATTTGCATTTCCTGGATTGGTTGGGGAAATGAGAAATATCTCCTGGATATCCGCAGAATGCATCGGTAGAAGTGAACAGGAAGGAAATCAGCGAACTTTGCGTCCAAAGAAGAAAAGGGTTTTGATGATCCACGAAGACCTCCCAGTAGCACACACGTGCACGCAACTTCAAACAATAACTGGGCGGAGATGCGGACAATTTCAACCAATAAACTTCCAAAAGAGATCGGACTTCAAAACGCAGAACTTGCGTGATTCTTTTGCCAAGACCTTAATACTTTTAGCGCAAATCAGTGGGTGCACGAAGAAGATTTTACGCAAGCAACGAGAAATTTCCAGAGCTTCCTAAGGGTTTTATAGACTGACAAGTTCGCTAAATAGCTTATTCCAAAGTCAAGAAAGAAATCATCTATTAGCCATTTATTTTAACTTATTTTAGTCCAATCCGTATATGTCTGATGTCCGTTTAAATATTCTCACGCCCTTTTAATTATTTTCAGTAAGTTTCTAGCCTTTGATAATGACAAGGTGGATTCGGAATTATAGAACCCTCTCCTTTATTGTAAAAAATTTGTCACATGGTTCCACAAGATTTTAATTTTCAATTTTAAGGAAAATTATTACTTGGGGTTACGTAACTTTTCTTTCATAATGCATGGATTACGCAAACAAATTAAAACTAGAAATGCTTTTATAATATAATAAGAATAAATACATGGTGGAGTAAGTCTAATCTTTCAAAAGGAGTGTTGGACAGCATATCTTGCTAATATAATTCAATTGTTCGTACAACCACGATAGATTCAGCATGATATGTTTCGAAATCAATAAAGATAAAAATTATACATAATCATATTTTCGAGTCGTATACTGAATTTATATTCAACCCACCGATCTCTTAGAAGAATTTTACTGTGTTCACGTATCTATTTTTAATCTTGGGTATATGACGCGTTTAAATGCGTCTAAGAATCATGAAAATATCCAGTCTTGACTGACCAAATATGCCCTACAGGTCAATAGGATGATCGCGGTTGACTTTCTTACCTCATCTAGAAGATGATTTGAGAGAAATCAAGGACAATTTGTTTGAAAGAGCAAGGAGAATTTCATACAGCACATGGCCATCATAGATGCATGAATATCATTCCAAGTCCATTCTCATTAAAGTTGAAGGAAACGGTATGAATTTAAAGGGAAAAGGTAAGATATTTCCATAATTGGCTCAATTGAATGCTAATTTAAATTGCCTGTAAGCAATAATGCAGCAATAACATCTACGCTGCTACCCTTGCTTTCTGGCGTGTAACAAGGTAATTTTGTTCACATTAAAATCTATAATTATTCCATACAAGGCGCCTTTCGGCGTGTGGCATGGGATGCATACAATACGACTTTTATTTCTCTAATCGATTGCTTTCGCGGAAAATATGAATTCTTGAATCGACTTGTTCTAATATCTATTTTCCTAATTTTTTTTGCTGTATTAGAACGGTACGCCGTTTTTCGAAAAGTTTTTATTCGAAAAGTCGGTTTATTTATCGGCTTCGCAAACGGCCGTAAAAAATTTTCCTCTTTAGAAAACATCACAGAAGATCGTGGTATAAGTTATCTCGCGTTAATCGATTTTCATTTTCTTTATTTTCCTCGCTTTAGGCATAAATTTGCTCTAAAATAAGGACCCGCTATTTTTTATGTCAAGTATGCAAATATTCAACTGTGATCACTAAAATCAAGCATTATGAAGGATAAAGATATATCATGGCATTATAGTCCACCCGATGGTTTTTTTATACGAGTTCAGCACCGCTTTGAAGTTGAAGAAATTCGCGAAATCTCAAACATCAGCGTTTTTCGCGAAATTTGGTTAATTTTGACCCCCTGTATAATTTCAATGCACAAGAATCAACGTAAATGACTTGCACAGTTTTGTGCGGAATTTATTCAAGGATGGCCATGCGAAGTGTCATAGTCCTAACTCAAAAACCAACTTTTGTATATTTCGCTAGCTTTTTTCGATTCTAGCCCAATGTGCGGCGTATGCCATGGAGAGGACGCATGACATCCGCTACATCTTCCAAGAACGTACTGTATCTAAATTTCCACGTAAATTAAGCCTTCCATAGAATCTTATCTCTTCTAAAGACTCTCAATCCTGCGTTCTGAGGCATTCATACTGTGTATAACGTTTCATATGGAGTATAAGACGCATTAGAATCACCCAAGGTTTGAAAGTTATCTAAAGGGAATAATATCAACCACATTGTATCGCTCTTGGCATTCGTTGTGATACGTGTCTCAACGAATTCAACTGATGTCACAGGTAAAAGAGTCGTTCGAAAAGTCACAGAAAAATTCACAAAGATAAAAAGAAATAGGGATAAGTCACCGAAAAGAGAACTGATTTATTAAATTTTTTCCCTTCCAGCATCTTCTTGATGGGCCGAATTTTTTAATTTTTTTGCTGCACTTTTATACATTTATATATGGAGTATGTATAGGTAAGTGATGTATATAAAAATACATTTTCTGGAAAAACGAATATTTAATTTAATTTACGGGGATAAATTTATTGATTTATCACACAAGGCTCTCCTATATTGATGGAATTCGACCAAATAAATCTTTTGGGCCCTCTGATCTTACAATTAGGTTAAAAAATAAGCGTTTTGATTTAAAAATAAAACGTACCTCGAATCGATTCATGTGTGTAGAAATAAATGAAATAATGGCTTAATCTTTCCCAGAGATAGGCAAGTTCTTGCTGATATAACAGAAGAGATAAATTGCTGCTATAGCAGTGAGATAAGCGAACACGCGCTTCCTGAATCATTGCTAATATTTTCAATCCGCGCGTGCAACTATATATTAAAAGATTTCAGCTGAGTATGGCAATCTTACTGGTTATTAATGGATGAAAATCAAGTTCCTTATCGTGTGGATGACACGAATTTCGAAGCATACGAAGTAATATAAAAATCTACTTTCTATTTATTGGTTTCATTTTTTGTAGCTTATATCATATTATTTGCTTTAGTGATTCCAATGTTGTAGAAAGTTTTCCATATTACCTATTAGATTATTAGATCAGTATTCTTTGCCCAGGTTTTTCACACCTTCTTTGTGGGTTTTTCTTGCTGTGATTTTTTTTACCTAAGATTACACCTTAGGTTTTTTTTACATCCACTCCTCCTAAAGTTTTTCCACTCTATTTCTATTTACACATACATAAGTCTTTATTAATATCATTGCAATTATTTTGATGAAAGAATAGACTTATTAGTTTCAATCTCGCCTTAATAAAGACCTCTAAGGCCTATAATATGAAAATCTGTCATCAATTGTCATACATCCTTATGTAAAGATGTATTTGGTTGAGCCACATATTGATTTGGCGTTATCTTTGGCTTAAAAATCTCGTTTGTTTGCTATATACAAATTTACCCCCTTGAAAAACAATTTAGCGTTTAATGGCATTGTTTAATATGCCTTTTTCCTAATACTTGACACCCGTCGGCCTTACGTGGTACCCTTTTCAATGAAAGAATGCTATCCACGATTGATTTTTCTTCTATCTGGATTGTTGCTTCTTTCCCCAACGTACTGCCTCAGCTGAATCATTCAGACTTGCCCGTTCTTTCCGCTACACGCATAGATATCTTAAACATCTAAATATTTCAGAAAAAGGAATACCAATCAACAGTTAACCACTACAAATAGATGAATCTACGAAGATTTGAGTTCTTTTCTGAATATCGATAAAGGTGAATTTGGGAATAATGATTTACTTCCTTTATTTCACCTGAATGTGAAATTCCGTCGGACGAGATTGAAATCTTCGTTTCATTTCATCCTTCAACGATCTTCACTCTACCACTTACCGGATCATTCATTATCAGTGATGCTGATATTCTATCAGGTGCTCTTTCTTCAGACCCGTTGGTATTATTTGAAAGATTACCCATTTTATCTGTTCAATTTTTCTTTATTTATTCACTAAATATCGGTTGTAATTCTGTTGCCATCGACCCTTAGTTATATCTTTCATGGATTATAAGCATGTCAGACAAAATTAAATAATATCTCTATTTCGCATGCCAAATATATAGTACTGTGTTGCATGTTACTTGTGTATATATATATATATATATATATATATATATATATATATATATATATATATATATATATATGTATATATATATATATATATATATACACACACCAAATAACCAACGAGGTTCTTTATAGAAACATGGCGGAAGAGTTAAGGGTAAAATAAAGTTTGAAGCATAGCAAAAGCTTGATATTTTTTTAATTCAAGGGAACAAACATGGTGCTTTGATATATCTGGGTTCGAGTTAAGCGAACCTATTTATTCGTAATGAAGCGATTTAACTGCAACTCCGTAATTCTGACAAAGAATGAAACCGCGACTAAGTCGTGTCTTATTGCGGTTCTATCTATATTCGAATTAAACTAACTCGAAACATTTTAAAGTGATTAATCTGCCACTCCGAAACTCTGACAACAAGTCAAACCACGGCTATGTCGCATTTCTTTTTCCTTTACAAAACATTTATGTCCAAGATTCTCAAAATTATCTGTATGATATTATGTACAACTTACACCTTCCTATTCTTAAAGGAGGAGCTTCCAAAACCAAGCTCAAGCGTTATTTTCGAAAGAAATCACTTGCTCATTCGGAATTTGGATATTTAAACCTGATACTATACGATAACGTGGAGACTCGCGCAAAATCAAGATGTGATTGGATATTTCGAGATAAATAACATGATTGTGGGTCATCGAACCAAAATAGGATTTAAATTTGGTCGTACGAGTATTATTATCCACCCGATTTCTAACGCTATACAGATTCCTATGTTGATCACTAAAAAAGATAGGCATTGTTAAAACGAATGAAAAAGTCGAATTAGCGAGCTACTATTGAATCTTAAAATTCCGCCTCTATAATCCTATTATGAAATACGGCGGTACCTCAAGGTACGAATCCAGAACTAGAATATACATATTTGCATAGATTAGGGTTCTGAAAATTTGCGTAAAACATACTTTCAGCTCATTGAACATCGACGCTGTAGGAAGTAAATCGAATTGCTTTGATGAGCAAATTGAAGAATTTTTATTCATTTTATTTTCTATAGGCGAAATAAACATGTTTTGAAAACTATTTAAATACGTGGATCGGATCCAGGAAGTGGCCGCGTTGAACGCCCAGAAAAAAAACGCATTTCCCTCCACCTCTGGCTATAAAGGTATTGGAAACATGAATATCGAGGACAATTCAGCGCCTTGTGCTACATCCAGAGGTTTTTGAGGATCGTTGGTACAGCAAATCGGCAGAAAAGTATTTCGAATTACGCATTTGAAGACAAAGGAGAGGCTTTCCAAAATTATGGCTCAAAAATCACCCAGCTTCTTATATGTGAAGGTACTGAATCTCAATACTGTATGCTACTTTTACCCCAGATAGTAATTTCTATATAAATTATTCCAATCATATTTTGATTTGAATTTTATTGTACATACTTATATTTAATATTTATTATTAAAATGAAGAATGTTGTTTTTTGGAGTGGGCTCCCGGATAGCCATGTGGGTAGCGCGTTCGCCTTCGCTGAAAGCTGTCCCTGGTTCGATTCCCGGTGAGAGGCCACAAGTCCGAAATAACACAGATGTCGAATAACTTTTAAAAATACTACTACTGTAGTTGCGTTTGTTAAGCAATCAATTAAGCAAGTTAAGCAGTTAATTAAGCTCATCGCCAAGATGAGACGAGAATATTGTTTTCTGTCTTCTGAGATGTCGAAAGGAGACGCAATTTCAAATGAACTTGAACGAAATAGATCACAACTGACCATAACAAAACAGCGATTTCGAATGGGTTGTCAAAGTTTTTGTCTTGTTTGCGCTCTTCTGAAATGAGGACGCGTCTTATGTGCCCTCTAATACTTTGTTTTTTCTTTCGCCATTCGATATTGGAGACGTGATTTTTATTGCTCTTATCGTTTGACTTAAGAAAGAACTATGAGAAAAATTGACAGTGAGAGGATAATGAAATGAATCAGAAGCGTTGAAGAGTTCGCGTAAGCAGTAATTTGCTACTTTAGTTGTAGACTTAGCTTTATACCCCGCGAGCCCTCTATGGAGTATGGTAGGGGGTAAGGAGATCATCATCTATACTTAATCTATCCTATTAGCTTCTTTCATAGCCTGGAGAAAGAGAATAGTTTGAATTTACATGCAATTATTTTCGTAACAGATCATCCTTAAGGTTTCTCTGTCCAATCTTACTCATCACTTGGGCCATGGTCTTCGATTAAGTTGATTTGCTCCTTTTATTCTCATTTTAAGTCCGTCATTACTATATTTTTACATTGGGAAAGGGCCTTATCTCCTTATGACGATTTGGGAACTCAGATTTTTCCTTATTTGCCAGAATGGAGCTCTAATTCTCTTTAATATAATATAACTCTTATATAACTGTATCACATACGAATACGTCAAGCTTCCTTCTCGATTTATGGCTTTTAAAACTTTGCTAAATGCTTACACTCGATCCAAACACGAGTAGATTGATAAAGATAGTTCTATACTGATGTAGATATTTCTAAAAATCAGAGAAAGAGAATGAATAGGAATCTTTTTCCAAGAAAATATCACTCAAAAATAATTGTGTATCTCAAGACTGTTTTACTCAGTGTTATTGAGGAAATAGATGGACGAGGATGTGGTAAATGACAGGAAGGAGTAAAGATAAGATTGAGCATCATCTTACGGACGTTGATATAATTTCCACTTAATATTTATCATTTTAGGTTGTTATTTTGAACAATATGGCCTTCATGTTTAAATTCATATTAACAATAGAATCTGGGAAATATCTTGGAGCAACGCTGACAAGCAACAAGGGATTCCTACATCCAAACGCTCTGGATCTTCTATGGCATACATTTTTATGTATTTTCTAAAAAAACCGAAGTTTTAATCCCCGGATTCATAGTGGGTGGTCCTCGATCTTATCTTTAGGACCTCTGATGGAAGAAAGGAAAAAAGGAAATCGGCGTTCACTGAACTAAGAGACAAAGGTTCTCGAAGCGCCGACAGCGGCAACCGTCTAGGGCGATTCCCGGGAAACGGATAATCGCTTAGCGGTCACCAGTTATTCAGAATCCCTAATGCGCATTTCGAAAGCAATGCTTTCATGATCAAAGGGGGCCCAATGCTGAATCGCCCTGGACGGTTGCCGCTGTCAGCGCTTGGAGAATCTTTGTCTCTTAGACCTCTGATAGCTTAAATCAATAAAAATAAATAAATAGAAAAATCCACCCCTTCCCTTGCACTATGAAAAAAGTTATTGATTCCCAAGTAGTTATATTCTTTACAAGCTGAAAATTGGGGACAATGTTACATTATGGGATCAGTAATCCCGCATCCACCTTAACGTTATCAAAGGTTAAAAAATTATTGAAAATGATTGAAAGAGCGTGAGAACAATAGAACGGACATCATCTTAGACTAAAATAAGTTAAGAATAAATGAATAAAGGACGAATTCTATCTTGATTTTGAGATAAGCTATTTGGCTAACTTGTCAGTCTATAAAACACTAAGGAAGCTTTTGAAATCTCCAGTTGCTTGCGTAGACTCTTCTTCGTGCACCCACTGATTTACGCAAAAAGTATTAAGGTCTTGGCAAAAGAATCACGCAAGTTCTGCGTTTTGAAGTCCGATCTCTTTTGGAAGTTCATTGGTTGAAATTGACCGAATATCCGCGCAGCTATTGTTTGAAGTTGCGTGCACGTGTGTGCTACTGGGAGGTCTTCGTGGATCATCAAAACCCTTTTCTTCTTTGGACGCAAAGTTCGCTGATTTCCTTCCTGTTCACTTCTACAGATGCATTCTGCGGATATCCAGGAGATATTTCTCATTTCCCCAACCAATCCAGGAAATGCAAATCTTCCGATTCCATCGCTCCCGAATTAGCTAAGGAACCTTTGTTCGTGTTTTCATGACTTTGGTGGAATTGCATAGAATAAGGCTCTATAAACATAATTCTTCCTTCAGTTTGCACTTCATATCCGGTAGCTTATTAGCTTCACCCACACCTCGATAGCTTTCATGGGATCACGAGTATGAACAAGGCAACGGTAAAATTAAATGAAATATAAATTTTCCCACAAAAAATGCTTCTTATATACATTAAATATCTCTGTATATAAGTTTATAGAAGTGTAGTGTAACAAAAAATTAAGAAATTCCGTCCGTCATGTTGTTATTGCTGGATTACTTAGAGATGTAAATATGTGTTTATGATCGTAGTGATATACTATACATAGTAAGGCGTATTTGAAGCTAAAAATTAATTTTTCTTAAAAAATTCACGAATTTCGAGTCTCATTTAGTATCTTTTAGTGAAATATTTGCATATTCCGATATTATTTCTTTGGACGTCATTTCCACCTGTTGATAGTTTCCCAAATCAAAACTTTGTTGCTGTTTGCGATAGAACTCGCAGAGGGAAACTCCGGAAGATGTTTGATGGCCCTGAAAGCTTACCACGTTTTCTTGAGTTTGCTTATAATTACCATTTGTAGTCAGCGTCTTGAATGCTTTTCACTTAGCGTTGTCTGTATTTGATTAATAACTCCTTCCATTCAGATATAACTTGCTGATTGTCAGAATAGCTAAATTTCTGATGGTTCACAGAATGTATCGAAAAATATCGCAAAGTATATAGGTTAAAACCTATATCTATTATATATAGCTAACTCTCCGGATATACCTATATAGATATATATAGGGGATACGAATTCTGACCATGTTCCACAAGCGCCGTCCACGTCAGATTTTTACGACGTACTGGTCCCACACTCTAGATGCCAGAATAATGCAGACATCGACGCTAGGTGTCATGGGTTCGATGCCAGAAGGTCCCAAAAATCGCAATTTTCCCATAAGAATGCATTGTGCGGATTTTTGAAAATTTTTTTGAGGCACTTATCGGTAAGATAGAGGAACCAAAATCTCGGAGGTTGAAGTTGATGTAGTCTTCTATAATACGAATGGAAGAAATGTTACAAAATGACCGTGAGTTCGACTCCTGGTGGGTGCGAAATTCTTCCATAAGAAATGCATTGCTGCAATTTTTGAAAATTTTTTTCATTGTCTTCCCGATAAGCTGGTAGGATAAAACCCGGAATGGTGAGAGAGGCGTTTGAAAACTTTCTTTCATGAATTTCACAGTTCGTCTAGTGGTCCTTGGTTCGATGCAAGTGGGTCATTCCGATTCCACCATGCATTTCAAACAGGGAAAACGGAATCTTATTTTAGGACCTTCCCGATAAGATATTGAATCGAAACTTTGGAATAAGTCATAATGGCACTTACCTAATATTAATTCGCTATTTTCTCTCACAGAAAGGTCCTGAGTTCGACGCTAGGCGGTCATTAGCGCGAATATTTGCAATCTGTTTTGAGACCGTTCTCGATGCGATAGAGCAATCAAAATTACGGTGTTTGCAGATGAGATGGTCTTCCATAGTATCATAGGAAGAAATGTTAGCAAATGACCGTGTGTTCGACGCCAGGTGGGTTCGAAATGCTTCCGTAAGAAATGCATTGGTGAAATCTTGGATGATTCTTTTTAAATCCTTCCCGATAAGCTGGAAAGATAAAACCCGGAATGGTGACCGAGGCGTGTGAGAACATTCTTCCATGTTATTCGCTGTTTCTGCAGTGGTCCTTGGTTCGATGCAAGAGTGTCATTCCGATTCTACCATGCATTTCAAACGGGAATAACGGAATCTTATTTTATGACCTTCCCGATAAGATACTGAATTGAAACTTTGAAACACGTCAGAGTGGCGCTTATCTATTATTCGTATGCCATTGTCTCTTACAAATGGGTCCTGTGTTCGACGCCAGGCGGTCATTTACGCAAATTTTTAAAAATTGTTTCGAGGCCTTTCTCAATGCAGGAGACTATTCAAAATCACAGCCTTTGCGTTTGAAGTAGTTTCCTATAGAACCAGAGGAAGAAAGGTTACATATGACCGTGAGTTCGATGCCAGATGGATGAAAAATTCTCACGTTCGAAATGCATTGCGGCAATTTTTAAGATTTTTGCTGGATAAGCTTCGAAAATGATACCCGTAAGGGAAACTTATTGTAAATTTTCACCAATTAGCTTGCAGTATGCAAGCAACTTTTACTCGTATATATATATATATATATATATATATATATATATATATATATATGTTTGAGCACTCGCTGTTATGTCGAATTTTCGGATTCGTAAGGGAATGACAATAAATGAATACTTTTCATAGTTCGTCCTCAATTCCCCACATTCGTTCTCTTTCGCAAAAGTTTAGTGAAAGATCGCGATTTACTGTGAAGATTAGAAATTGAAGAACGGGATTCACTAAAAAGTCTTTTATATTAAATGGTTTTTCCTTACTTAAGCCTGATTGAAAATCCCAGATATAATGATTTAAGAATTGACTTGGAATAAAGTTTTATCCTCAATCTCAAGTTCGATATTTGGTACTTAATCTACAACGATTTCTAAAGATTTTTTAATTTCACTACTTTCTGGTTCATTCACCATCCAAATACAAAACCCTTCATGTATATAGAGAAATTAATTGAAAGGATGAACTGAAATAATTTACGATTAAATTCTTATTTAAACTTATCTTAGAGATGAATTAGGAGTATAAGTGAAATCTGGTGCAAGGACTAGTGCAATAACGGCCCATGAGTCAACGATGAACTGGAATCCGGTATCGGAACTAATAAAAACATTCGAAATAGGGGTTAAATGAGGTTTAAAAATATTTTATGAATGCAGTATTTTACTGGATTTTCAAAATCATCCACCGAAATGAAGGCAGACAATTGTGCACAATTTCGAACATCGTCTCGTTCAGCTGATGTCACGAAGATTCTCACAATGGTGCTCATTAGAGAATGAAGTGTTAGAGTATATGAGTTACGACCAATTTGAATCTAAAAGAAGTGAAAAAAAGATTCGGATTCATGTGAAGATCGATTTTCAGATGAAGGTGAAAGAAAGGTAACCTTGACTTAAAATTAATTGTAGAGAGGAGAAAACAGAAAGATTAAGAAGCTTTTAATACCTGGTAGGATCAAAGAAGTGTTCGACAAAATCTAATGGAATAGAATACCAAAGAGACCGTAAAAGAATTGGCGTAACTTAGGCGACAGAGATCGATTCTTGCTCTTTACAAATAGATGAAAAGGTGTTCAAATTTTCATGAATTTGCGAAGAAGGTAAAATTTATAGGATAAGACATTGCTTCTAATTTTGTTTGAAATCTTCAATTAATACATAGAAAAGGCAATAAATGAAGCAAGAGGTGAAGAAAGATTGAAATAATTAGCAATATATGAATGAGAGTTAGCAATAATGAAATTATAATGGTTTCTTAGTAATAAAATTTTTTATGTTGGCGGATGATGTGGGATGGCTTTCCAAGAATCCCTAAGGGGCAAACAAAGCTGATGGAAAAGAAAGTTGAAAAAGATAGGGAGTAAAGGAAAACACGCGTCTATCGAGATTGGAGAAGGAAGAACAATATTATTATTCGTATTATTATGTAAAATTCACATTTTATATGTTTGTATATAAATTATAATGGCATTTTAATTGTAATTGCAATTATGATATATAAGGTTTTTTGACATGTATTGTATTAATATTGTATGTATTGTATGTAATATATTGTAATAATTACGCTGACACCAGTCTAACTGCGGCGCTGAGTTCTAAATAAATAAAAAATAAACAAAATTAGCGCTGGGTATGGCTGAAAACAAGAAGAGGGATTCCAGCATATTGGCAGTAAACAGAGTTGAGGAAAATACATGGAAATGCGATGGGGAAATTTAGGAAAGACTGACTTTTGTACAATTAAAGATTACCGAAAAGAAAGATAGAATGGGAATGATAAAGAGGTTGATTAAATTTTATGAATGCTGTATATAGTGTGCTATTGCATAGAAGATTCCATATGAGAATTTGAAAAAAGGAATATATTGGAGTGTTATAGTGTGAAATGAGGGGTATTGCGAAAGGACAGGGCGTTGACAAGAATAATAAGCGGCAGAGGAATGGATTGAAAACTTTTTAAGGTCTTTGAATATAGAAGACTGCACTAAAAGGAGCGATAGAACAAATTTTTGGCAGGAAGAAGAAGAGCAAACTCTGTAAGGGAGGGATGGATGCATAAAAATTTGCAAGGAAGAGAAGGATATATAAAATTGAAGGTCAAAGCAGCGATAGAGAGATAATATATCGATCAACGCCAAGATCCTGAAGGTTGGGGGAACGCCCTATGTTGATGACACTAATAAATACCTTCACATTGCTCTTGATTGAAATTCTTACGTTATCGAGCTTTCTCTCTTCTTGGCGGTGGAAAAATTCGATCTTGAAATTACAGTATTCCGGATAGGATAGGTGGAGATATGTAGGTATTACGTGCTAGATGATTCATTGAAAATACTTGTAGATTTAGATTGTGACCCTGTTTCACGATGAAAACGAAATCTTAAAGGAATAATTCGGAAGCGGATTCCATTATTTATGCATTGCATTTTTTCTTGGGCTCCTTGACAGCATTGTGGGCAATGCGTGTAACTTTGGGTTCGATTCCCAGTGGGAGCGAAATGACCATAGATGTCGAAGCACTTTTAGCAATACTACTGCAGCATTATTTCCTGAAATTTAGGACAACTCCACTCATGCCCGAGGAATCTTTCTGAGGAAAAAAATAAGGACGTAAAGAGTTGAAGTAATGATAGTAATTCCGGGAATGTTTTAATAAATCTAGAAGAGGTAAGGACAAATTGCTTCTTGGGAGGAACAGAAAAGTTAGAACTAGAGCACAAATATATTTTAAAATGTAGCGAATTCCATGGGAGAAGCGACTACGAGCGTAGAAAAATTGAAGGAAATGTCATTAATTCTGAAATTATTAACAATCTTCCGTATTTTATGAGGAATGAAATTTCTCTTATCCTCACGTTACCGCAGTCGTTTCTTTAGAGGATATGCTAATAAAGGAGGTTTGATAAGTGTCTGGTTCCCAATTTGCCAGGGAGAGGTCTCGGAACCAGTGAAATCTATAGAATTCTGTGATAAGGTTATTCCAAGATACGCGCTACAAACTTTTAGAACGGATGTAATTATTGGCGATAAAACTCTCGACGGAAATTCGTTCTGAAAGCGTAGCGTAGCATAATTAATTTTTCTAAAAGGAGACTATTAAGGGAAAGTTTTCTTTCTCCTTCTGAGTAACGTAGCAACAGATAAATTTTCATCAGTGATATATTTTCAATTTTTATGTCCATGTATTATATTCCTGTAGAAATTGTCGAAAAGATACTTCCTAAATCAATTGCACTCTTAAATAGCATTACAACACTAGAATTTTGACAGATATTCGGCCTAAAAGCAGTGAGAAAACGAAAATGTCACAATTAACGAACGCGTTCGTATCTTTTACTTAGTCAATGCTCGAAGTCTCTAACAATCCGCTGAGCATAGTCAGGTTCCTCTTCCAGCAGAAATAGTGAAAGGTGAACTATTTCACAACAAACAAAGACTTCAAAGACCCAATTTAAATAAGAATAATCGACAGTCAAACCCCGATGTAGAAGCATTTTCTCTCCGCTTTTTCTAAATAGCTACTCAAACCTGTCCTCTTCATTTAGATTCATTAGCAATTAAATCTTTTTCTCGGTTACTTTTGTTCTCATCCCTCGAAAGCAACGTTACTCTTGATATTCTCTTTTCTCAGGAGCAAGAATATCATCACCCGAGAATTCGTCCCAAATTAATTATCTCGAACAGATCTTACTTTTCGAATCTTTTAGACTCATCCCAAATCTTCCTTTGTGGCGAAGTCAGAGGTCCCTAAGCGGTGGCTTAAACCGAAATTCAACTGAGCTACTCTAATCCAGGCTTCAGACTCAATCTTTAATCTAAGTGAGAAAAAAAATTTTCCGAAATTAAAAATTCGCTAGATGTTGACGCTAAAGAAGAGTGGTAGCTTTTATAACTTTAGCCGACGAAATATGTAACATTTTCATCCTTTCCCGCGAAGATGCGTTGTTATGAGCCGAGAGAAGTCTTTAAACACGGCTGATTTTGAGAGAGGATGCTGACTAATCCTGCAGAGGTAATTAAGGGAACAAAAATGGAAAAAACATTGTGGGAACCCCGGGCAAGGGTCTTTCGCCTTTGATGGTGACTTTCAAGGTCCTGCCTTTGGGAAACAAGCTAATAAGGGAGCTAGAGATTAGTCTTCAGAGCGACGGGACAATATTCTGAGAGTGGAAAAAGAAATGTGCACCACGAGCGTGAGAATGAACAGCACAAAGGAGGCATTATTAATTTTAAATGACCTCGAAGGTCATAGATAACTCTATATAATTAACAGAAATAATTACGTCAGTTGCAAATCGCTAAGACTTGTGGCTAAGATAACGTTACAGTCTCAAAATATGGAAATTCAACAAAATTTAGCTTGGATGAAAAAACGAATTAGCTTTGTAAAGTTTCACTGGATTTCTTTGAATTTAGATAGTTAATTTGGTTTTTCATTCTTATTACAGTGTTTTACTAAGTGACGACTTCAACCATCGATTTTAAAATTTAACTTCTTTGAGTGAACGATTTGAATTTATTGTTTAACGATAAGGATTTGCGCTGAAAACAATCATCATGTTAGTTTATAAATATCTTTACTCAGTCTCACTGGCAGATCCTAAGAGGGGATCGCCCCTGATGATGAATATCTAATAAAGAGCTTTGCCTAGGATCTTACATGGAGCTTGAATTAAAATCGGATTATAAACTATTTCTGCAATCAGTATACTATAAGTATATCTACTACCTTTACTAACATACGACATAATATCATTTCGGAAGTAAACTGGAATAAGGTTCATAAGGAGAATTGGCAGATTTCTATATCTGCCCTTGCTCTTTGTCCTATAATATCTTTTCAGCAGCTTTGTTCGTATAAGGTATGACGATTTATGAGGAAAATTTCTATCGTCATCAATAACTAATGTCCATTAATTTTATTGTCTCAATGATAATTACGTATATTCTTAACTTACGTACGTTCTTTACACTTCGTATTGTCTCGTACACGTAAGAAGTGTTAACTACATCACAAACGTCCTTCAATGAATCAGGCCTCATAGAATCACCAACCTGTTCCTTGTTTTTGACGTCAGAACTACATACTATATTGTTCTACTGAATTCCATTGTTCTAGAAAGGAACTTTTCTACTTCAAGTTCGTTCTATTAAATATTAACCAACGTGATAGATATTTTGAGGGCGAATGTAAAAATCTTTTCCTGCTTTATTCATTTACATGCTTAATATCTGCATTACTATAGCTGCCAATGTTCAATAATAATTAAACTATTGGGTTCCTAATATTCCTTATGTTAATCAAGATGCGTGATACATGTGTGCGATATTTTTCTACCCTTCTTTCGAGAAATCTTCCTGGTTTGATAAGCAGCAAGATAAAGCCTTAAGTTTACAGATAATTGCAAAAAACGAAGATTATTAGTACAAATCAACAGCTGTGATAAATAAATCGACTGAATGTTGGTTTGAGCAGCTCAAATCAGATCTATAACAAACGTCAGGTGATAGACAAATTAAAAATGCACCTCACTTACGAAGTAGTTGAAATATATAAAAATAATTTTCAAGAATGCTAAAGTGATTTTAAAATCCGGAATCATCTCTTAATATAATCTCTTAGAAACCTCATGAACTTCCTCAGATACTGTGAAGCAAGACATAGAATCATTTCCACATTTTCATTTTTATGCCCTCATGCAATTACCACTCACGGAAAAACCAAATGTATTTCCTCTCTTACTGAGATACGCTATTCGCAAATAACACGCGAAAAATGATTATTACAAATGGCATGCAGCTCTTCTTCTCCTCTCATTTACTCGGAGAAACTCCTGAGGGAACACACGTCCATGTAATTCCCCGCATTATGCACGTATTTTACTCAAGAAAAGGTCAGTGGCAGAAAAGTCTCTCCGCTTCGATTGAGACAGGATGTACGGTTAAGAGAACACCAAGAATAAGGCTGAGATTATCTATGTGTTCAGCTGTTTATTCTATGCCGCTCATTTCCCAAGCAGTATTTCCTCCGCTGTTGTTAAGGCGAAACTACATGAATTGTTAGATGATTACCGGATTTGATACGAGCAACTTTCGATTATGCTTCACATGCATTGAACTATGGGTGAGGCTAACCGGTGCAAGGTTAAGTGAGTCAAACCTTAGTGAGGTCAAACCTAGGTTATGTGAACTTTAAGGTGGATCTTCCATAGTTATTGAGATATTGATCTCTTATTCTTTCCTTTCCCTCATAAAAAACGTATTGGTTGAAAAATAACTTCTTTCTCAGCAGAAATCGAGGCTGATTTTAAATAGAAAAGCTTGGAGAGAGTAGATTGCATTAATTTTTTTAAATGAAATGTCGTCTGATTTTGCGGAGAGGAAAATTTTCACAGCTAACAGAAAAATGAAAATTATTTTTACTACACTCAAGTATAAATAAAAAGAGATAAGAGCGTTTACATTTCCGTAGAGTTAACAACATTAAGTCCAACCTGAGGGTGGCCGAACGAGTCAAAACCAGTGGTGATTGCATTTTTAAATTTGTGGAAGTGTAAAAGTTTTTATCTATTTTTATTTTCACTTGGGAATAATAAAACTATTTTTCATTTTACAATGAAATTCCGCACAATGAAGCCTGAACTAATTGGGTGTACTCACCGGAAATTTGACATTGTCTAGTCCTTGTGCTTGAACTAGTTAGTAGTTGTTTAAAAGTATTGCAATGTTATTGAGATTGAATTAGAACTTATTTATAAATAAAGAACTAGGCATAATCGCCCACAATAAAAGATAACTTAGTAGATAAGTTATCTATGGATAACGAATGGAGCTTTGACTCTCTTTTCTAAAGCGAATATGCAAGATCGATGATAACCTCAGAAGAATTAATGCATTTCGCCTTTAAAATAGAAATCAGACGTTCAAAGCGATATAAACCCCGAGAAAATTTGAAAGCAGAGCATCGTGCAATCCTCAAAACTCTTCAAAAACCTCAAAATATTCCCGCATTAACTTCGGTTCAGTGACTGTAGACTAATTCACAGATGTTTGTGTTTGCTTTCCTCATTTTCACCTGCGAGTAGTCCCTCAAATGCGGAACATTACTTCCACCAAAAGAGAGTAAATAGCGCGCAGTATGGATCTTCTTTTCACATTAAATTCAAACCTTTACTTTATTCCGCAGATTTCGTCGGTCGAAATTTTTTTTTTAACATTTCTCTTTTGACTTCTGCGACTTGAACTGCACGAGTTCTGGAACTCGTGGAGTTCTAGTCACATATCACTTCACTCGAGTCGTCACTACGGATGGAATAGAATTTTTTCCGTCCGGATTTTGGTTTCTCCGCAAGAAGTTAGTTTCGCGTTGACCGCTCGCTCTTCATTTTCTAGACCGCGCTCACAATTCGGGAGTGGCATTCACGTTACAGTTTAAAAATTCAACGTTCGGTTCAAAAAGTTGAGGTCAGGGGAGAGTTGCCTTTTTGAAAAGCGATTGCGAGGGAACTCTAGCAAAATGAAATGCTGGAGAGAAATATTTTGGATGATCCTTCTCGAGATAAAAATCCTAGCGGATGTTATTTCCAAGAATCTTGCGAATAGGGCTCCCGGCTAGCCATGTGGGTAGCGCGTTCGACTGCGGTGAAAGCGGTCCTGGGTTCGATTCCCAGTGGGAGCCCACGTGCGAAATGACCTCAGCTGTCGAAACACTTTTAGCGATATAACTACTGCTCTTGCAAATACTGGGTACATGAATATTCGCCAACAGATTGTCCAGATTTTATAATCCACATGAGCGAGTATCTTCAGCAAAGCAAATTAATCCACGAACTGAAATACGAGTACATATATGAATTTTGTATGTAATATATAAAATGCTACAGGATGACGGATTTAAACAACTATTCTCGTATTTCATTTATATAACAGTATAACGCTGAAAATACTGCTTTCAAGAAACATGATTTGTAAATGGGTAAATTTAGTTAGCAAAAGGATGCTTGAATAAAAGTGTTATTTTGAATAAAAGCCTTTGAAGGAAAACTAGGAAAAGCTATTAAAAAACCTTAATGGCCGTTCTCGGTCATATACGGTCTCTACAAGCTCTTTGACTCATCGCAGCAAACTGCGAGATGGCGAGACGAATAGCGTTGACCCGTTGACGCATTTCGCTCGAATGTGTAAACGCGGTCCTGGCTGTTTCTGCTGAAGACAGTTGACGTACACATCGACGGCTATCAGTTCATGAATATACGTTATTCTGGATGGGGCATTCATAGCTCAGTTCAGTTTGGTTCAGTGTTTCTGTCCAGCGGTTGCTATTCATACTGCAATCCTATTTCTATTTCGCGAATAACGTCAGAGCCATTGGGAGAGAGCTAAGATTCGGCAAAATAGACAGATTGGTAAGAAATAATGGTCGACTGAACGAAGAGAAGTCAGTTTTTCGGGATTATAGCCTTTGTAGCTTCGATGAGTAATCGTTTTGCCAAACTTACGACTACGTAGGATTACTCCTTACCAATCCGATTTTGCGCAAAAAACAGTTGGGCAATCGTTTGCAGCTTTCTCGCGATCGAAGGTACGAGAAATTAAGTTTTTTATCAGTTGACGGAAAAGAGAAAACCCATGGTAAACTGAAGGACACATTTAGTGAAAATTCGGTATGCAATTAGCATGAAAATTATCAAATTTTATTTCTTCCTTCAGAATCAACCGGTAGTTCAGCTATTCAGATGTATACAAACGAGAATTAATCCAAAAATATGAATGTTTGTGAGATACTTTACTTATACAATTTCTTCCTTTTGTCTAGAATAGCGTACCATTATATTTTAAACGTCATTCTGTTATATTTCGATGATAGAGTCCGATTAATAGGGGTAGAACATTAGAAAGGGATTGTTGACACAGACGAGGTGATCTTAGACTTGTGATTCCATGAACCTTCCTTGAGCCTCGATAGGATATCACCTACAGTATGATGGTATCGTAAACAGAGAATACTGAAAAAATCATACTTTGTTCTAAGCATTTTATGCTCAAAGGTTTCACTTA
The DNA here is from genome assembly GCA_036926295.1 of Pachydiplax longipennis. Lineage (NCBI taxonomy): Eukaryota > Metazoa > Arthropoda > Insecta > Odonata > Libellulidae > Pachydiplax > Pachydiplax longipennis. The sequence goes on along the minus strand of JAVFKF010000010.1, from coordinate 11,930,832 downwards.
CTATGTAATACTGAAAAAATCTTATTTTGTTATGCATTAAGATTTCACTTACTATGTAACAATGGGAAGTTTATATGCTTCAATATATCATTGTCGATATATCCTAGACCACTCCAATGATTTCAACTAAATGAAACCAATTTCTGAAGCTAGCTCTTTGTATAGTTGAATCCCAGATTAAAAGTTTTCTTCACTAGTGCTATTTGGTTGTTACCGGAATGAATCAATCAGTAATAAAAAGGATGCATACCAATTAATTTCAAACTAAAATATCTAGAAGGTTATATTTCTTTTGAAAAGTTAAATAGGTAACAATAGTCCTCATACTCATCTCTCTCCTCCGGTCTCGTCATTTCTTTAACAGGGTTTGTCTAAATATCTTGTTTTTTCAACGCATAATTTTGACTCCTTCTCTCGTGTTTTCCAACTCCCTAGAATTAAAAGTTTGTATTGCCTCGTTTAGAAAGCTATCCCAATCATAACGCGGATTTTACTCGGTCTTTAGAAAAGGGAAGAAATTGATTTCGATCGAATCTGATTCGGATTAAATCGAGGTATTCAATCAATCTCGAAAGAAAGGTAGCGATTCTCAATTCCCCTTGTGGAAAATGAAGTTCAGAAGGATCTGTAGCCTGTTATTATCTGCGTAGTTGTAGATAGCAAATTATCGATTTTCATTCTTAGAATGGATAAATGAACCAAGTTTACTCATACTATCATTCTTGTTGCACGAGAGTATGAAAAATTTTCGTTAAAAAAACTAAAAATTTTAGTCTTGCAGATAGTGAAAGACGATACTAGACACACTTGGGCGATACTTAAAAAGACATTAGGCGACAGTCGTAGTGCACAGCTTAGATGGAGCACTATCCTTATGGCGAAATTTTACGTTTACAGTTACGAGCTGCGGCAGTCATTTTGAGGAATTTAAGATCAAAACCAGAGCAATAGCTACGAGAAAATTACAGTCGGAAACGAATTTCATTGTCTAAAATTATGTGGAGGAAAAAATAGCAGGTGTCCCTCGGAATTGAGGGAACAATGAAAGAAAAACAGTGGGAAGAATAACGGTCCTCTGTTCAGGACGGTTTGTAACACCGTCCATATGCATACATGTCTCCTCACCCATGCAACACTCATCCTCCAATCTGAATTGCCTTTGATCTCATTTTCGCTCCACCGCGCTTCCATAACCCATTTTCTAGTTCCCTTTAAAGACCATCACCAATCTCTCGCCGCTTGCTCCATACATTGAATTAGAGGCTTCCACGTTTCTACATAAAACCACTTTTATCCATAGCCATGTCCATGAAAAGTCAGACACTCTCTCCAATGAGTTGCTAAACATTTTTGGGCAAAAGTTTAACTGGTAATGGAGGTTTACCCAGCCTTAACTTCTCCAGAATTCCTGTAGTTAGAGATGATAAACAAACTTAGTAAATTCCATAATAAAGTTGTTTTTTTGTGGAATTTTTGTTTTATTTTTTAAAATTTTATTGTGGAATTTACCAAGTGTGTTTATAATTTCTAACGTCGTTCCAAGATGTACGGATAGAGAACTTAGGTTTCATTTCTGTAGTTATTAATAATTTATCGTATTAATCTATCCCTCGTATAGTAAACGTTGAAAGAAATGGATACGTAGTAAAATTATTTCGTGGATACTTAGTAAAATTCTACGACAGGATTTTACTGAGTATTCATTTACTTTAACATAAGCGTTGAATTCCACCAAGTCAAGCTTGAGCATACTAATTCTATTTCTCTCCTATGAGAGAAATAATTCCAAATGTCTCAAGTTTTCGGTACTCGGGTCCTAAAAGCATTCATACGGATGACTGGTTTGATCTCTGACCCTGAATCTGTTGGCTAGGAAAAGCATTGGTGAGGGGATGAGGCTCATATCAAAGTGAGGAGTGAGGTAGTTCCGCTTTTCTTTCTTCACTTCGCCTGAATGGCATGAGAGGAAAATTCCTCAAAGCAGCATTATAACAAATGAATAGCACTTTTCATCGAAACTAATAAGTGACATAGTTATAAATGCCATAATACCATATATTACCAATCACACCTCAATACCTTTCTTATAATTCCAGGCATCAATTAAAATGGAGCAAAAATAAATGATAGATACATTTTTCTACATCCTCCACCTAGAGCACGAAAATTTTTCATTCATTAACCATATAGATCGACGCACTGGATTTTTATATAACATAACGCGAAGGTACCAAGTTACTCAGTTTTTTATCCATTTATTGCGTAATATGTACAAAATAATCACGATCTATCTGATTTTGAAGGTACTAAGAGAGAAAAACCACCGATGTGGGAAAGCGATGAATTCGGGAAATTTGCACTTAATTTATGATATTAAAAAGCAACGACAAATTATAAATTTCAATACAGTAAATAAGATAATGGTTTTAATCAAATAAATAATAAAAATGGAAGACATAGTTAAATATTTCCCTTGAAGATGATGGAAATTGGAATTGAAATGTTCTTGAAGAAACTTATATACGATGGTTATATTCTTGTGAATTTTCGTTTCAATTAATAATAAATAAATACTGGAATTTTTCTATGCTTTGCACTTTTTTCGTCACTTTCTTCTATACGAGGGTGTAGATAAAGGATAGGACTGTATTTATGTTTTTAAAGTTTCAAAAATAACATTTAAAACGTGAGAGCGTTTGAAGTACTGTTATTCATTCAATTCCAAAATTCGGAAAGGAATTACCCAGTTCCAAGAAAACCCACGCTCGGAAGCAAAGGTAAATGGCTTATTGTCAGATAACCTCGATATAGTTTTTCCAATCTGGAGATTATATTCCCCAGATAGTTTCAAACATGTTGAGTTTCAATGCTTCTCTGCTTAGATTTTTCCATTACTACTGAAGTAAATTATAGCATCAGCTCTAGTTTCCCCAACCTTCGGTTCGATTTTCCAACCATTTTTTATTTTAAAATTGCATAGCTTCACGTGAGAGGATAATCTCCAGAATATTATAAGGCCCGTGAATTTAGAGGGTCAATTTTTCGATGCAGTCTCGAATACGTGAGCCAAATGACCCGGGCAATCAAGTGCTCGATGGTGAGAAGAAAATATAGAGAAGCCGGTAATCGATGTGGAAATACAAGCCTCTGTCGACCACTAGGAGATTTTCCGATGTTTTTGCTGTTTTTGTTGGATCTAGACTATAGGTGTCTGACCTTACCTTCGATTTTGTCCTATCACGAATATTGATATCTGAAACTGCTTTCGAATCAAATGATGCAGAGTTCTAAGAATCTTCAAAAATCAAACTCTAAGGGGCTTTACGAGGCAACAATTGGAGGTATAGTTTCAAATGCTGCAAACAAGTAAATTATTGTTCTTATTTTTAGAATAGAGAATTTTTTTGTATATCCATACATACACGGGTGATTTGAAAAGTTTCCGACATTCCGCCAATTCTCGAGATGTTTTCTGAAAATTTTCTGAGGATTTCTGAAAAATCTGGAGTCGGAAACTTTTCAGATCACTCTCGTATAATTCATGGAATCGGACAGAAATTTTTTCGTTCCGGTTCAACGAAATAAATAATTTCTCTTCCAGTTTCGGTTTCGCTTCTTTTGCCAATTTCGAATCGATTCAAACAGATATTTTCGCCCCGGCATTCATAATATTATGTCCATATGAAAATTGCTTTTCTTACTTGTATTTTTTTATTTACGTTCATTTAGCTGAATTTCTTTATAAAAAATTGGGATGGATTCGAGACGAATTTACATGTTTAGCAAACCGTCCTCCAACTAAAAGTAAAATGTGCATTGTTGGGAACCGGAAATCGGAACGGAATAAAAAACGGTTTTCGGTTCAGGTTCAAGAATTTCAGTAATTTGCTTCGGATTCGGTTTTCACTCCGGCACAAATTACAACCTTTTTTCGGGTTCCATGTCCAGATAGAATATCAGCAACGCCAATAGAAATGTTATTTATACCAAATAACTTCATAATAGTAGAGTGAACAAATAAAGTTTTTCTTGATTTATTCAACCACAAATAACATAATTTTTGAGTCATTGTAAACTGTTTAGCATTAACCAATATAACATTACATACCGGATTACCCTTTTTTACTCTAATCCTCATAGATTACACTGTAGAATAGTCTGCGTGTTTAATATAATTCAGATTTGTCATCGAAGATTAAATTAATTCAGTGTTTTTTAGAGAAGATGCAAAGGGTTATTAATATCATGAAAATATGGGAAAATGTATAGCTTCTGTCATTGGTTTTGGACAAAGGAAAAATTCTTCCAAAAGTAAGCAACATAAATTAGGAATATACCTGAATACTAAATTTCTCATAACACTGTTCTCTAAGTTAATATTTTCTGCTACAGATATTCCCAAACTTTTATCTCATGAGCATGTTAGCATTTGGTAGTAGGGAATGATATATTGCGGACCACCAGCGTACAATTCTTTCATTAGCCATCATGAATTCATCTCGTTTTGCTTACACTTTATTATTATTTTTATAATTTTTATCATATTCTACATTGACTCTACAGTCAGGTATTAGGATAAAAATGTAGTTAGTTACATCACATAAAAATAGTTAATTGAAGGCTCCAGGATATCTAAGTGGGTAGCGCCGTCGACCTATGATAAGGCGATCCAGAGATCGATTCCCTGTGGATGCCCCATATGTAGGAAATGATCTCAGCTGCTAAAGGACCTTTATAATTACTAAAATAAATTAATAAATGTTCAACATCTACCGTAAAGGGTTACGCTACAATTTAATTACGTTTATTTGGAGTCCTTATATAAAGTTAAAATTTATTTAATAGTTAAAGGAAAGTTATACCATCTACATACACAATCAAAACTTCTTAGTTTCCTGGTATACCTTCATGGCCACCGCAATGGTCCTGGTGACTAATTCCAACGACAATTCAGCTACTTCTCTTGCATTACTTCTACGGTAAGCTCACTCGTCCAAAAGTATAGCACCGCTCTTTCAATGAACTTCTTGTGATTCTAGAGTTTATAATAAGAATGGAAAGCATATTTCTCGCCGTAATACCGCTTCCTTAGAGATAAGATAGAGTAGGAAGCTTTCGTAAGTACCAAAGAAGCTTATGAAAGAACATTCCTTGAGACGCTTAGAGTCACTTTTAAAAATGGACACACTGCTATGATAACAGGAACTCGGAAAAAGATGCTAGACAATGAATCTCTACTTGCATAGAGTAGGGATGTGACTCTAGAAGCTTTTCAGATAAAGATCGTTGGCTCTGGGTAGAAAGATTGGGTAGCATTTATATAAGAGAATGATTTATAATACTTCATAAATGGTTACTTTAGTAATGGTAATATGATGGGGTATATTGAATAATTGATGGATTGATAGTTAAATGGGTAGTAGCTGGATTGACTGGATAAGATAGGTTTATATGATCTTTACGATAACCTTATTTCCTTTACTTTGAAGTGATATTTTATTTCAAATTTCTCTCCATTATATTTGCATGATTTTAAAAAAAGTGTCTTTTAAATTTATAATCCTTCGCACTAGGCGATATAAGTCCATTATAATCAATAATAACTTTCGAACCAATGAAAAAGTCAATTATAAATCCCCAGACAGAAGCTAATATTTGCTCCTACTTTGATTAGAGTAAATACTATCTGTAACTCTATGATTATACGATGATACAATCTTTTTAAAATATAGATTTTTCTTTGAAAGAAAGAATCTTATACGTGATTACTGCAATAAAGTTACGTTTTTGTAATCGAAAACTTGTTGAAAGCGAGTATACATCAAACAAAAATCTTAATGCATTTTACTAAAAAAATTAAATTTATATATACGTGAATAAATTCTAAATATGAAATTCGATTAATTCCTGTTCAAAAAAATCAAAGGAAATCTAATAAAAATTCAATAAAAAACATTCCATCGACAGAAATTTAGAAAGACATTCTTGGTTTTGTCATTGGATATTCATCTAAGAAGTATGTAACAAAATATTTTAATATATCTGAACCAACACGAGATATTTTCTCATCTACACCTCACATACGTAACTCAGTAGCATTTGTCCTTTGCTTTCATCCGGGACATGTTATTTCCGTAATGACAGCAAAGTTGTGTTCATCAGGAAAACTATGAGCAAACTGGATGTATTTGGAATGAAAGTGTTCGGAAAAACCAGCCAAGTCAGAGACGGTAATACTTGGGTGACGAATGGCTGTGGACAAAGATATAATCTCGGAAATCAGTTGGAGCAGCCACGCTACTTTGGACATGTATGTGAAGAAAGTGGACGATGCTTGAATCCATTCATCGTAAATAATGACAATAGATATAAAAGGAGAGGAAGGAAAAGCGGATCAGACTCCCCAGAAAAGACACATGCGGTATCGGTAAAAAAGCAGTGATTGAACCACAGTATGAATTACTGCGATTCAGTGAAAAAGTCGAGATGATTGGGCGTGAAGGGTTGTTAGATATTGAGACAATTAGTTCATTCTCTTATGTATGAGAAAAGTTTATATTTAAAAAATATACCGTAAGATAAGTTCTTGATATATTTCTAGAAATGTAACCGTAAATTCAAATCAAAGTAAAGGTATATCATTATAGGCTATTCTATGATACAAAATATTTTTAATGATGACGATTTACTAACTAATGATTTTTAACCATTAAATAAACCGAAACAATGAAATAATAATAATTATTTCAAGTATGTGAATCATGTAGAATCATGCAGAATCAATTAATTTGACCTTTACTTTGTAGTGGGTCTACATTAAAAAATGAAACACAAAGGCTTATGTGCTCTTTTGTAATTTTTTCATTATATAATCCATGAATTTAAATATACCGTAACATAGGGCATTTTTATAAGATATTTAAAATAATACCCCTGCGAAAATTTCACGAATATGATAACCATGGAAGGTAAGGATCCTGTAAAATAATCAGCTTAGGCAATGATTTCAATTATATCCTTGATAAATATCTAGCTTACGCTTCTGAAACGTCCATGCCAATGATTATAATAGAGTTAAGGTGATTCCTTATGTTATGTTCCAAATAATATGCAAAGCGCAATTGAAACGTCCTCTGCTGATTGTCGACTAAAATTCCCTTGTTAGAGTTCATCTGCTTCTTTTACCTCAGAATATATTTAATTTGAACTTTCAAGAGGGAATTGAAGGTAAAACAATTTTGTGAATGAAAACCTTCGGAAAAGGAGACTTCTGAGTAATGGAGAGTGTCACAGCATTCGCTCTCTTGCGCCAAAAATTAATAGAGTGTCGTTATTTGAGAGGGCTCTCCTTCTCGTTAATTACACGAGCAATTCAATTGGCTCATGATTTTAGCGTGGGACGGTGGTAATCAACGCGGAAATGTACTTCCACTTAATCGATCGTAGACCCGCGGTTCGGAGCCGCGCAAGATATGAATGCACGTTCAAATTGAAGAAATGCACTTGATGATAACACACTCGTCCTATTACTGCGAATTCGACTGGCGACAAAGGTTGGCTAATGGTTACTAATGCGAATTCGAAGGAAGAATTTTTGATTTATTGATGTAATTGTGAGAGTAGTGGTTGGAAAATGATCTCCTACTACCAAATTCATTTAGTTTTCATTCATTACGAAGCTGTGTAACGAAACGGCCATTCCTATCTTATACTAGTATAATATTTTTCTGTTTATCATTATCCTTATATATTCATTAATGTTCATGTTTCTCATATGTGTATGTTCTTATATATGTGTAGATTTTATGTAACACTGAATAGTACAATATGATCGACTTCTTAGTGCGCCCAAAATTCCACCAATGGACTATTCAGTATACCTATCGTGCACAAATTATTCATTATTACGGTATTATCACTAATTATCCACCATGTCAACAAGAGTTATAGTAATTCTAATTCTTTCTGTAATAGAAATCCTTCTAACAGATCTTGTTTCAAATTCATCTTGTTCGTTGCATAACCTCTGGAACACTTAATGAGTAAAAAAGATAAGACATTCAAATTATTTATAACCACATAAATGATAATTTTATGTAATACAGTTATCTTTAGGTTATCTTCCGAATACTCTTATTTCTTTATGATTATTCGATTTCCAATATCTGTATTTAACTATAATGAAAATAAATTGCCGTGCACTGAAAATCTCTATGAGGAAGTAAGGAAATGAAAATGATATACGTATATAATCATGGATGCAGAGATTGGAAAGCAAACAAATTATAAGAAACTCATAATAAGAAACAAAGATGTGTATTTTTATCATTCATGTCCACTTTATAACTTCAACGGAGTTGAGATTCTGGTTAGATATTGCTATCGAATTCTATTGAGGAATTGTATTCATATATTCTCATACATAATCATTCAGGCCAGTCCGACAATAAAATGAGATATCAGATATTGCTGGTCATTATTGGGGTGGCAAAATTTGGGGGGCGAACATCTAAATTTGCAAGAAAATATTTTTATTCTGTTGCACTATGAGTCGAAGAAAATCAGGGATGGTTTAAGATTAAGAAGATAACTGTTAGACTACTTTCGTATACATCTTTTCAAGACATTAGTCAAAAATAGAAGGCGAAATGGGTATTGGGAATATCTAATATTGGGGCAGAACCAAAATTCCATAGAATTTGGATCCTTGCAGATATGACATAACGTTTGCTTTCCAAAATGTCGCAACAGTTATCCTTTCCTTTGAATATTGATGATTCACGAACCATCTGCAGATATATATATATAGTAATAATAGTAATAATAATATAATATAACAATAGCAGTTTCTATAAATTTATATATATATATATATATAAATTTATAGAAACTGCTATTGTTTTGCGGATATTTTGTGATAGTGATCAATAGCCTATTCAAATGGTAGCGATGTAACATAAACTTTACTGGCTAGGACCCACAATAGGCTGGGCTAACAAAATACTTTGGGCCGCTTCTCTTCGTTTGAGATTTGTATAGCAGAATTCCGAAATGTAACTCATCCCGAATATCAGTGTTGTATTGACTTCGTTTTGAAACGGGCGATATAATTCTAACGACGTAAAAAATTAGTTTGTACCGCCAAAAATGACTAAATCGCTTGGGATTTTACTCATGCTTTTAGAAGCATTCTCAAGAAAACGCAAGAAGAAATGCTTGTGGCGAATTTGCAATTTTCTCCTCTTAAAACTTTGCTTCTTCCCTAATGGTTGGTGCCCTCGCGTAAGTGCAGCTAGCTGCTGCTGTAGTCACGCCCCCCAACTCGCATCTCTTGACTGTCATTCCACGCGTAACCTCGAACCTCTCAGTCTTCTCATTAGGTTTCAGCGATAGAAGGGAGGTTACCATCCTCAACCTCACTATCACATATTCATTACATGGCTGAAGTGACACCCTTGGTGGCCGAGACGAAAATTCATTTTAGAGCACTCTATGCAATCCTAGACATGAATTGGATCCATTACAGGATCGCCTGCTTGGGTTGTGACTTCATGGCAGGACTTGAACAAGCAAGAAACAAAGGGCCACTTCAACGGACCAATAAATGCCGTGCCGTCTTGAGGAGCTGCGGAGGGGGTCGCCTATTCTTTCTTCCTTAATGGATCCAGACCACTGCAGTTTAAAGATGAAATTCCAGAATTCCCTTCTGAAAACCTAAGCGACGGGTAAGAACGATGCAAAAAATGAAGAAACCTCATTTTGAGTGAAAGACTTGGAACATAGAGGTAGAAGCCTATAAAAATGGTCTAAAAATACAAGATTCTTCTCTAGGGTTCAGAATGTCATTAGGTTTTGATAATATATCCTTGAGGTTTACAATAAATAGGTTTCATTTGGTCAATAGCTTGCATTTAAATGCCATGACGATTATTTAAAAAAAATTCATGTGTGCTGTAATTTTCACTCTACTTTAATTTCGAATTTTCTTAAAGATATAAGGAAAGGAATTTTTTATCGGCCAGAATCGCATTTTCATATAAATGTGGGCCTTTAACCGGATTAAGACCGCAATTAGTTAATTGAAATTTAAAAAATATATTTTCTCTGACGTTTGGAGAGATGATCAGGCATCGCTATTCGAGGAAAAATACATCCTGCAATAGATAGATTCGAGGAAAAATAATATACACCCTGCAATTTCCACTATACACACAATATAAAACATTCCTATGTAAATTTCTTAACTTTATCATTAAATGTTTGATATAAGTATCGGATAGGTCATGACGCGTGTTACCCATTGTGAGGATTCTTCTCGAATATAGCTTTAGGACCGAAGTGAAGTTTTTTATACCCAGAATAAATTAAAATTTCGTGAACAAATGATTCCTTTTTATGTTAATATTTAGTTGAAATGTACTGACTAATGAGTTTAAGTGGAGTGAATTAGAGGAATTTCGAGGAAAAAATCGTTTCTGAATCGTCGAATAGTATTCGCTCCTACTTTTGATTCAGATGTATCTTCAATTTATCCAGATGTCAAAATTCCCACGCAAAATAACTAAAAACTCACGCGTGATAATTGGAAGAATTTATTCACAATTTATTATTCATCTGAGGTTCACGCTCGAAACAGTTCACGTTTCAGTTTACTCAAAGTTTACTTTTTGGACAAGTATGTTTTGTATTTATTTCTTAATAAATGGCAGATTCATATTCATTTGACAAGGAACTAGAGGCTCATATTCAATTAAACTATAGAGAAAAATATTATGACGCATGAGGTTCCATGTAAATTTGCTAACGCTTCAGGGGTTTTATTCAATTTATTACGCTTGAATTTCCAGCACGCATATGACAATCATTAAGCGTTCAGCAAATCAAAGAAAGTAAGTACGCCGCGGAATCAAAACTAAAACAAACACACCCGTTTAGAAATTTCCCACAAGCGGACGCAGTCGCGTCAACGAATCGTTTTTAATTCCCGAAAAAGAATCCAAATGTGTGCAAACGCAACGTCGTCACTGATTTTGCTTTTCCATTTTCCTCCTCCTCGCATCCCATCATTTTTCGATGTTTGTTGACCTTATTTTTCAGCTCATGCGGTGAAAAACTCCGTCTCCTGTGAGGGAAACCTATCGAAATGACATTCAAAGCTTCTCTTCCATATTTTCCAATTAACTACCCTCCGACCTACATAGTAGCGTATCACTATCCGCTCGCTGATGCCCTTTCCCAAACTGCATCCACTTCAAGGTAATAATGAATGCCCATAGAGAACTCAGAGCTAAAGTGATGTTCCATCACAAGTGCCCCACAAAGGCTAAAGGTCCCAAATGGCTCTCGTGATGGAACTCTTCCACTAGTGCCACCTTCTATCTCATTGGAACTGTTAATTACATTGGAAATTTGATTAAATTCTCCAATAAATCGATAATTTACAGTCAATTAAAACCGTCCGTATGTCTCTGGTAATCGTTTTATATTCTCAAAATCCGCTTGATAAATACATAATCAGCACCCGCGATACTTCCGAGAGCCGAACGAGTGTTTTCATTAATTAAATTAATTAAATGAAAATATGAATGAGTGTTTATTTTTAAATAAATCGTCATCGAGGCGTAATTAGCGTAATTATTTCACACGTAGCACGTTATTAGCCTTGTTTCCCAAAGGTGAGAGGAAAAAAGGAATTACCGGAAAGCGATTGTAGACTGCAGGAAATAAAGCATTTCTCGTAATCGAATCGCAAATTTAACAGCCAGAATTATGGAAACGATAAAAATTACTGGATATGGATGAATTTATGAAAAATAGAAATTTTCGTTTAATATTCTCTATATTTATATTCTATATATTTATATTCTATACATTTATATTCTATACATTTATATTCAATATATTTATATTCTATAAATTTATATTCTTTATATATATCTCATCGTTTCCTATATTATTTCCGAAGCTGCTTTTTATTTTAAAACCGAACCTTAGAAATTTAAAGTGCACCTGAGCAACATTTTTCTGCTTCAAAAAAGAAACTTAAGATTCGTACTTTTACAAAAAAATTAATTTTCGTCCTCGAAAACAGTAAGATGACCGGTTTCATTGAATGATTGTCATAATCAGTTGGCGATAGCCTGATGAGTTGATAATTGTGATCGTTCGCTAAAACCGATTCTCTTGCTGTTCATAAGAAGGAAAATGTAAAATTTGTTGAAAAAGTACCTAGCTTATTTCCTTTTTCCGAAATGGATTTCCACGACACCTCACCTGATACTGCGAAGTTCATTTTTCCTGCTTGCTTTTAGCTCTTTCCTCATTGCTTTTGCTGTCTATACTGATTACGCATTTCCATTCTTCGCATATGTTCACACTTCTCAATATATATTTCATACGTTCATTCATATATTAATAGTATTTTACTCAAATCTCTCTTTCCATGCATCCTCATTCCTGAGCCTCTCTCATCGTGTCTCACACAGTGCTGTCGCATCTTTAATTCCGTGTCCATTCTCTTCAATTTCCTTTCTTATAGAAAGATGATTATAATTTCTACGTGCCCACTTTTCTTTCAGATAACACTCATCTTTCACTCTTCGCCATCTTCTTCGAACAGACCACTGGTTTTTCCGCTCTCATTAACGTCCATTAATTTCATCATCTGGATGTCCTATGCAGATCATTAGTATTCTTAATCGTTTTATTCACTTTTTCTGCGACGTATTACTCTAGTAGTAATTATACCAGCATTAATCTAATGATAATGTCTCCTCAGCTTATCACTTAAACTGATATCGATCAGTCATTATAATCGATAATTGATTTTGAGAAGCGGGCAACGCAATCGGGACATGCGACGCTATCAGCGTAATCGAAAATGATGAAATCTGATATTTTGAAATAATCGGGACTCTCATCGTTTCGGAACATATCGATTATTGAGCCGATATAATTGAGTGCATGAGGCAAAACCGCACTCTCGATCTCTTTCCCATCATGCTACTGACCTCCCTATCACGTCAGCCTACACTCTTCGTCTGTAATGAAAAGATGGGGAACTCAGAAGTGGCTAAAGGCTATTCTTAAGCAACGGGAGGAAAGGGTTTGGAAGGCGCATCTTCGGAGAGATCGCTGAGAATCTCCCGTTATAAATAGGACCATGTGCTACATAGGAAAGGGGAAGTGGACAGCAGAAGATAAGAAACTCGTCACTGGACAAATCCACGCATGAAGTGATTGGAGGGAATGGATGGGCTATAGGATTCGGGCACGAGGATTAATGGACATTCTTTTGGCCCACAGCTATGAAATTTGCTCATCCTTAAGATTTTGCTTTCCTATGGCGAGAATCACTCTAGGAAAACTGGACCGGATTTAGAGATTTGGGCCATCTTAAGATGAGATCAAAACAATCTACTTTTGGATTCGACTGGTGTGTTGGTGCTGGTTTTAGAATTCTGTTTTCTCGTTTTTTAAGGAAATTTGCGGAGATATGTGGACGTGTCTTTTCCATTCTATGCTTATTTTATCATTATAAATAAGTTTTCCGCTTTTTTATGGAAAATTACTCTGCTTTCCTTCTTCCGCCTTCCGTTTTTCTAACGCGTAAGAGTCTATAGTTTCCACGGATTACTTCATTATAAGAGTATTTGTGCTCTTATATTAGTCGCGAGAAGTAGCTCACATGAAAAAGGTATTTATAAAGAATTATAGTTATTATGATTATGCATGATTTATAAGAATATTAATCGTCGTTAGTAAATAATTAGGAAAATAGATGTATGCATGCACCACCAGAGACATACCAGGACATATTCCAAACCATATTCAGAATAAATTCAGAATATATCCTAGCCTTCAGGATACATATGTAGGTGTAATTTTGAAGGAACCAGGAAGTTTCTTTGAATATTTCCACTGAAAAGATTTTTAAGTCAATTAGTGCATAAATATGAAACCTACCCAAAAAACTATGCATAAAGTTTTTTTCGGATAGGTCACTGCTTTCGATCGCGGTATTAACAGTTGCATAAGCTCAAGAAACATATTATTGAAAACCAGTTCAATCATCTCATCGCCTGAATAGAACTCAGTCATTCGATTTGCACATCAGAATAAAATTTTTCCTAAAATGCTGCAGATAAATTTTGTAATATAACAAAATGTATCTTGTATGTATTTTGCGCCGTCAATCTTACACAGTAGGATACAATCGAAGAAAGAAAGCTGGACCAGAAACCGAAAACGTTTCTATATTTTGTGTGTCGAACTTGAGTTTTCGCATAGTTGTTCAGAAAATATTGAATTTTATGTTTCAGTGTGTAATTTTTCATTATTTGCACGGAAAGGAAAGTCTTGTAGAGGTAAATATTAACTACCATACTCGGAAAAAACACATGCTAATGTCTAGAATTTTTATATGATATATCGAAAAAGCATCGCGATTGAATTAAGGGTGTCCGTGGCGCTCCGCTAGAAGAATCCACTACTTCCCAGGGTAGCAGAGGAATCGAAACCGTTTCTTCAGAATCTATATCTAGAAACATCAAACAATGCCATGATAGAAGAGACTTGATAGTTTGGCTCCCTTTTCCTATTTGTTTTCCTTACTTCACTTCAAAAATTGGACGAAAAGGCGTCCACCATTTCGAAACGTGGAATCCTCTAATACTCATCTTTGAGCTCAAGAAATGTGACATATCAAAGAATAAAAAATTTTCTAGTACACGTCATCGTCATCTTTCAACAATTTATTTACAGCGTCTGAACTGCAACGAACATTAATGTCCCAAAAATATGATACTATCCTTTTCTGTGAAAATTGGCCAAGTATGTCGCCATGTATCTTTTTAACGCGTGCAAATAACGAAATATGACTCACAGACTTACAAAATCCCACCATTTCTGAATAAATATGCAAATTTATTTTCAAGTTTAAAAAACATTTTGGACTCTTGGCCAGCTTGTGATTCTAACCCATAGTACATTTACATTTACATACCCATAAGTTTTGGCAGCACATATGCATGAGCTTCGAATTCATCAACTAAGGGTAAAGTTTCTTGACGTCTTCACTCGAACCATGATCGTTTACGATAAAGTTAAGGGCATGCAGAAGTAGATCTAGCTTCTCTGTCTTCTTAACCACAAATTAAGTTACTAGTTCCTTACAAGTATCCTCTTCACTATAGTGCGCGTCATAACGCAAAACTTCCCAGTCGGGTGGTTTATCTTATCGGGAAAGGAAACCTTTTTTTCCCTATAATTAATTATAAACAAAAACGACCAACTTCCTCGAATTATCCTTATGACGTCGATCGTTCTTCGAAAGAACCTACGAAAGCAGATGAAACTGTCCGTTTAGATGTTTAAAAATAATTTTGTGGAAATAGTAGTACCAGTTTCCTATTCTTACTGTTCGAATTTTCGATACGTACCTCAAAATCTCTTGTTCTTGAATAATTTTGCGAGAGAAACCATGTGCCTATTTTCTGGTAGTCCCATTTAATCCTGCAAAATGACATTCTATCACCAATAAAATTGTACTTTATCTCTGTAACATTTTTACCTCTATATACCGGTATAAACCCGAGTTTGAATGATTCCCTCAAATACACCGATTTTTCAGTATAGTTGAAATATTTTAACATAAAAAATTAATAGTTCGGATGTTGGATATAGTCTTTATCGCGCAATTCTTAGTGCTATTTAAAGTTTGTGAACGCAAAATTTCAGTCTGCTATTCTGTCGCATAATTGAAGTTATTTCCGGGTTAGTGCGAAGGATTATGCATTTTGAAAAAGCTCGAATAAGAAATGAAAAGAACCGATGAACCAAAATCAATCAAAACAATATTTAATTTATGAAAACGTGCCAATTCGAATGTCTTGGCGTTTAGCTCCACCTTTAGAATATCCACGATCAACGAAATTAGAGAGCTGTAGTAGTTTATGGATGTAATCAATTTGTTTTTATCATTTCATTTGCATTCCGTTTGACCTTTTCGACTTGTAATAAAAATTAGCAACACACGAATTTATTGGAGCAATGTAATTTTACTAATGCCCTTCTGACCTTCACGTCCTTTAGTTTAGCTTCTTTTATTTCTAAGTCAGACAGGAATTATTTTATTCCCGGCAGTGAGAGAGAATCATTTGCATTTTCACTACTGAATTTTATTCTGCAGCGGATCAGAACGGATGTGTGCACACCCACATTAATGTAAGAATAAGATAAAATAGATAAAAAATTTTAAAAATACTATAATTCCTCACAAAGTTATCAACTCTTACGATTATAGGGAAAATCTATGTCACAAGTCTTGATGAGTGAATTTGATAAGTGGATAATTGTATGAATAAGAACTCCCATTAATTAATTTTTCTTACGGTAAAGCGGTTAATCAAGTTTGTA
The DNA here is from genome assembly GCA_036926295.1 of Pachydiplax longipennis. Classification (NCBI taxonomy): domain Eukaryota; kingdom Metazoa; phylum Arthropoda; class Insecta; order Odonata; family Libellulidae; genus Pachydiplax; species Pachydiplax longipennis. The sequence continues at coordinate 11,914,416 of JAVFKF010000010.1, read as the reverse complement.
CATTCGAGCCATGGCTAGGAAAGGATCAAGTTGGCAAGTCTAAGAAGAACTATTTCAAAATATCATTAGCTCCGTTACGCATATGGTTCCAGTATAAAATTCGTATCTTCCTGAATTGTACGTGGAATTTAACGTACGCCCATATGTATTAGGAAATGCGGTGACGTTAGTGCTTCAAATCTGTTGATATCTAAAAAATGTAACCTCGGCGTCTCCATTGACACTCGCATACTGAGAGGGTTGTCTGTCTCGGTTACTATCTAAAGGCGGCCTTGCAAGAAACCGCGTCCGATTCAGGGACGAAGCAAGCTTTGCGGCGTGCCTTACGGATTAATGTGCCTCTCATTCCTTAATAGACAGAAATTATTTGCTTTATAAGAGAACTCCATATAGAGATTTTTCAGGGATATTTCCGTGTCCAAAGTTGTGAAAGTTAAGGAATTTTGTCCTGAGATGGATACCGTTAAGCTTGCAATTAGTCTATTGAAACAACGATACAAACGAATGTACGAATAACGTTAGAAAATCGAAAGATTGGGTTAAGTTAGCTTATTTCGAAAAAATCATACTTGAAATTGAAAGTTTAATATTTTTTTCATCTTTAGAATTGATTTTGACCATGGTTAATAGTTGGTATATTTAAATTTTTTTCAGTAGTTATGGTAACTTCGCACATATACTCCACCAGGAATTGAACCCGGAACTGCTTTCACCGAAGTTAAAAGCGCTGCACACTTGGCTATCCAAAAATTAAATTGACGTTTAAAATTTTTCAATTTCAAATGAACGAAATTTACCAAATCATTCAGGTTTACATTACTATACAGACATGAAAAAATGTGAAGTGAGACTTTAATGCAACACCACAAAGAGCATTTTGTGGTGTGTTTAACTCCTAATTAAACGGTTCAAGGATGTCAATGTAAAACTAATTGGTGGTAAACTTCACTGAAGAGGAGTTTACTTTGTGGTTAACCAAGCCGAGGATGAATGAAAGATGGGAATGAAATTTTCAAAGAGCAGCTAAGTTATTTATTAACTATTCACAAACCGCTGAAAAATTCAATGCGCTCAGTCTCCCCGCATGAGCGTCATATTCGCCAGAAATCAGTCGCTTTGAATTCTCCTGAGCGATTTCTGCGGCTGATAGATTTCAGAAATTCAGCCTCCGCTTTCGTAAATGCGAATCCCGTTTTTTACGTAGACTCTACTTACAGTAATGTAGACGCTTGTGACTGACCAGCATTCTTGAAACACATTTTAGGAAGTCAAATGATGTGGCGAGATTTACTCGTTTACTGCTTACGTACAGTCACCTACGTACCTCAGGCATTCCTTTCGTCAAGCGAATAACGCACGTGTTGCGCACTGCTTTACTTCCTCATCTCATAGCTTTTGTGGATTTATCCCTTGGGAACGGAAGACCCAATTTCACCCTCAATTAAGACTAATTGTTAATACTGAATCCAAAAATTTCCCCTGGGGAAGTTGATTGGCAATCGGATTCCCGTGGCGAGGACGTTAAAAATTGATGAATTTAATAATTCATGGGGTTTGGGGACGAGAATCTTTGCACGGTAATTATCATTCGATATTGTATAATGCTCATGTTTTCCTCAAAATTTATATTATCCATCACATCATCATCGGCTACAAAATGATTTCATGCTATATTCTCGCTTGTATTCTGTTCCACCATATCCGGAACTTCCCCGCAATCCATCATGGCTTTTTAAATCGATAATGGCTCTTGTGTAGGGTTTCCCAGAATGGGAGTACTAACCCCCAGAGGTGCTTTGACAACCTTAGGGGAACACCTCAGAAAATTACGTAATTGTAAACACGCTCCTTCGCCAACTCTAATAATGTTGCTAACGTTCCATTGTACGACTCTATTGCAATTATACGCATCAAACTTTATACAGAACACATTAAAAATAGCATGTAAACTTTAACTGAATTGATATAATGCTACGTTTGCGATATAATCTCATCGTTTGAGAATCGTAGCGTACAAAATATCGTTCTCATGCCTTGCGCTAGAGTAGGTAATGATGTTATGTGAAAAGACTTGACGCTTATTTAATAATCCTTCCAAATTCATAGAATTTTGAAAAGAAATATTGGAGGTTTTTGAAATGACTATAGTGAATTGTTTCGTTCATACGGAAACCGACCATTTCTTACTTCCAGAAATCTTAAACCTCCAAAATTATTTTGCAACATGAATAGTCCTATATATTATTAGCGAACTGTCCGTCCGTCCCCCCTTTTAATTTAAAAACAGTTTGATATATAGATTGGAGGCAAATTTCATTGAAATTCTACGAGTTAGGATACCTTAGTAAAACTATACACACCAGCGTGAAGGCCCGGATTCGGGCTCCAGAGGGCCCAAAATGTCCGAATTTTCCCACAAAGATATATTGCGCGAATTTTCGAATACTTTTTAAGACACTTCCCGGTAGGATATAAAATTCAAAATCACGGAGGCAGAAGATTACGGTCTTTCATAGTATCAGTGGATGAAATGTCCCTAAATGAACGTAAGTTTGATGCCAGGTGGGTGCAAAATTCTCTCCCTTTATAATACATGGCGGCGATTTTTAAGATTTTTTTGAAGACTTTCCTGTAAACATAGAAAAGTAACACCGGGCAGTTGTACATAAATCTTAATTAAATTTCTTATACGCAGATCACTGTTTCCTGATGGTCCTTGGTTCGATGCCAGAACGACATTTTGAGTTCTACCATACGTTTTTATACAGATGAATATCCGCCATATTGTTTTTACCGCAATGCATCATGGATGTCTTTATATCCGTGATGCATTGCGATTAAACATCATTGTAAGATTTTAAGCTAAGGCGATCGTTGAACTTCGTCAATCAAGATTGTAAATAGCATGGGATTCTTGAATGAGGATTACAATACGGTTAGTGAAAGAGAATTGGTAAACCATATATCAAATGAATAATATCACACCTGGCTTTAGTATGTTGATTGAAATTGCTATTCTCAATTCTAGCAAGTGTTCATAAACCTGTAAATTGGGAAGAAGGAAAGCAGCAGTGAATCTTGCTCTCTCCACCCTTGACTAGAAAGGTAAAAATTTCATTTTTCTTTATTAACATTGTTACTACAAAGAATTTATAGTAGTATAATAATGATAAGTGTTTATGACAACCTATCACGTCCCGTATATTATATACATAAAAAGACTGAATTCCGCAGGTAAAAATATTGCTGTCAATGGTTTCAATGTGTTTTTCGTGGCGTTAATTTTCGTCTCCGTCGCATGAGTTACATCTTCTATCTTTCGTTTTCTTCGGAATCCAGTTAAATGCCTATAATATGGTATTTATCACTGTTTTTTCCCTGTTGAGATTCAACGGGCAGTTCAGCTCGTTTGAGATAAATTCTGGATGATCAACTAATTAGGAATGGCATTGGTGAATTAATTGACCTCTTCTCACACCTTTGTGGATTAATCTTCACAGACTTTAAACTATATTAATAAATTTTAATTTTAATAAATCTTTTATCATTAATTGAATTAAATAACGAATGCTATCTAATACATCCGAAGCCTAATAATCATTTAAAAATAGTTAAGCTAATAATGGTAATATTCCGTTTCCTTTTTCGAATTGAATTTTTTACATATTTATCGAATTAAAACTATAAATTCAGTTTCCTTGGAAGACTCGAATATTATGTAAGGTTGAAAGGTATCCTCTTCCAAACAACTTACGTGAAGGTTAGCTTTTAAAAGAAAGAACAAAGCACGAGAAATGGATGTCATGTATGGCTGTTGAGAAGGCATTTCCAAGATTACCAAGATCAACTTCCATACTTTAATAAGGATTCTCCTTCAAGCCTCTTTAACTCCTGTAATCCCGGATGGCGAGGACATGCACAACGTTTTTAGAATTGAACATTCTTCCTTTTTTATTCTTACTGTAGAATGTAACTCACTGGGTTCTCAACGTCTATAAGTTTAGAATAATCGAATTCACGTTTATTAAACGTGCACGTTTTAGTGTCATTTTAATCTTGTATTCTCTCTAGAAATAGACAGGATAAGAATAAGAAAGGATAAGAAAGAATAGTAATATAATTTTCAAAAATAACTTCTGTAGCATTAAAAGACAAGGTATAATAGTTTTTCAGTTGAAGAATGTAGCTAGAGAATATCCACTGAGCCATGTATATCTACCAAACTATCATAGATAAATTGCAAAGTTAACTATAAAAAATTTTCATCAGCCATAGCTATAAATGCTTATAAAAACATTTTGTAGTAAGCCTATGCCAAAGCTATACTTCGGAGATTTTTATATAATCCAGTGTCATAATATTGTTCCTCTTTTATCATTGCGGGAGCTAATTTACAATAACGAAAACTTTTTCCTTCCTATTATTTTTTATATTTATCTATATTCCATCTTTTCGCTTTGTCTCTCATGTTTAGTGAGCAATCGATAATAATGATAGAGGTTTTCATCGATTTAATCAATCAAAACGTTATAATACGCATGAAAGCATAATAGAAACACGTTCGTGGTATTAATTTATATTACGTGCCGTCGTTACATTACATTTATATTTTCGCAGAACCTTAATGATAGGACAATGATGCTTTCAAAGGTCTCGGTGGAGTGAGTTTTCTTCGAAACCAAGTGTATGAATGTCGCTAGGTCGAGTTCAGTGTGCGCAAGTACCGTTCGTTGTCTCACAGGGAAATCTCGTTAATAGGAGACATTTCCTGGTCAGCGTTATCTCTTCGGAGGCTAAGATACAATATTAGATTTGGCGGGTGATACCGTCATATGTAGGGTGGTAGGTCACTCAAAACGATCAAACCTTTCCACTTGGATAATTTTAGACCTTATCGAAGGTGCAAGGAGAGGAAGAAATTGACCATTAAAAACCACGGACATATAATGTTACGAAACTTTATGGCTTTAGCAATAATTCTGAAGTATTACACTGATATTAAGCCTTACTAAACGCAAAAGAGAACACAGAACGTGTGATTTTCCACACTATCATACATTATGCGCATATTTTATGGATATAAAGCTATGATAATATTTAATACGTATTTTAAGTACAATGTTGTGGAAAGTTACACGTTTTGTGTTCTCTTTTATGTTTAACATGGAAAAATTTCGCCAAATATCAGGTGAATCATTTAAATTAATTCAAATTATATTGAGTATTTAATCTCTATGCTTTTGATGACAAACAGATTCGTAGTTTTCATAATTATTTTCCAAATTCGTGATGAGTGCCTTAGTAGACTATAATATTATGGCTGCACTACGATATTATAATTCAACAGAATTTTATAACTGCCACAATCCTATATTATAGATGTTCTGTTATAATATTCCATAGAGACAAATTTGCGAATAATATACGAAATGTCAATCAAAGATACGAATTGATGACATTGACTTGAAGAATCATGAATTATAGTTATAAAAATATTGTCATTGAAATTCGTTGAGATTCGTCAACAATATAAGTTAGCTGTCACTGAAGGCTAGGGATATCTTTGTGCTTATCTGTGAGAATATTTTATGGTATAACGTTGAAGGAGGCACAATCGAATTCCTCAATATCATATTATTTACCATTGATATAATCGATTGATGAATTCTTAACTGCGTGAACGTTTGTGTTAGATGAAATGAAATAACTATGTAAAAACTCCACAGGGTATATTTAACACGACCGATTTAGACAAATGAGGCAGGAAGACTTATTTACTCTTTTGTTATCAAACTTAACCGTTCGGTATTTCCGTACTTTAACACGAAAGTAACCGAAATCTTTTATTGCGTATTTTGGTAGGATTTATATCTCTACGGGCATTCCAGGGTTTTTACCCTCCTTGTCTCCGATATTTCCGAATTTGTTTTCCCGTGTTATTCTAACAATCCATTTACCGCAAACCTTAAGGATATAATCGTAGAACAATCTTTTAGCAGCACGTTAAAGGTTGAGATTGTAAGACTTCTTAGATTTACCTTTCCGAAGCTCTACATGTGGCCTGAATCCGATACCTGAATTTCTGAAGAGATATTTCATCTCTTCCCTTACTTTTATGTAAACCTCTCCATAGGTGCTCAATCTTGCCTCGGTCACACCGAAAGGAATATCTTCGATTTGCAAGTCACTGATTCTCTCTCTCGTGGGCTCACAGGTCAAATATTGGCGATCTGGGATAAAATCGGCAGATAGGAATTCCAAACGGAAAGAAGGCTTATGCTGAGAGAGCCTCGTTCTATTTAATGCCACCAAAGTCATGGAAAACACGAATAAAAGCCTCTGATCCCAGTTTGCTAAGTCGGGAGCGATGGGATTCCGTCATGAGCGGAAGTTATCGGAAGATTTGCATTTCCTGGATTGGTTGTGGAAATGAGACATCTTTTTGTGGATATCCGCAGAATGCATCGGTAGGAGTTGACAGGAAGGATATCAGCGCATTTTGAGACTAAAAGAAAGAGGAGGATGATCCATCAATATCCCCCAGTAGCACACACGTGATCGCAGCTTCAAACAATAACTGCGCGGAAGTGTGGAAAATTTCGACCATCCTCCGATGAATCTTAGAAAGAAATCGATTCAAGATTCTTCGAGTTCGGAAAAATCCTCCAAGTTTGTATCTTTTTCCTCCAGCTGCTAATTTTCTGATATTATTTTCTCGTCATAACACTGGGATTCATTAAATCTCCCTCCTAATCATCAATAGTAGCTATGTGCAGAGGGAGACATAATACCCGGATACCATTTGCATTAAAAATCATTCCTTGAAATTGCTTTTGCGATTCTAAATACGTTAAGAAGGCTTACTATCCATCTAGGTTATTCACTATTCATAGGGTTTTCTTTGCATAAAATATGGGGACTTTTCAACAGAATATTTATTATTTTCGATCAGAATACAAAGATGGTGTCATTACACCCCTGCCATACGCCATTGGCGGCTTGCGGGGTACTCATAAAATCTAAATCTAAGACAGAATGCATTCTGACTATGTTAAAAAAGAAAGTCTATACATCCTCACTCCTCATCATGCTTAGTAAACCTCATTCCTCTTCTCATAACAGTTGGTGAGGATCCAATAAGCTTTCGGGCTGATGATTTCATTGACACAATCTATTAATGTTAATTATTTTGGAGACTGACGTAAATGGAGAAATTATTTAAATTTCTAATTGGTTACTTCTACGGCGGAAACATTAGTTATGATGTGAATGTGAGAGCGTTTAATATTCTTTCGAGGATACAGGAAAATTAGTTGTGAAATTGAGCCAGGAAGTTCCTATGAAGTCACGCCCAAATAAGTACGGCTTAGCATTCTTTTCGTACTCTGCCTGGCAGTACAACCGATTAATGCTCTATTGGCAAAGTCGAAAATCCTTTTGTATGCAGAACAATGTATCTACTAGTGAAAAATATGAAACCTGCCTTTTGGTCGATTCAGTCGGTCTTCCGGGACTGAGCTCAAATATTTTCCTGAAATCGAAGCAATTATCGGAAAATCTAGTCCTTTGTTTCAATAAAGTATTGTGAAATACAAAAAATAGAAAATACCAGAATGCAAAAGCTTTCCAAGGATCAATTGGTGCTATTTCATTCGATTTTTTCCTTTCTAATTCATAATATTTTTATATTTTCTTTTTACTACAATGAATCTTTTTATCGAAATTACATTTTTAAATATAAGATAGTCTTTTAGTCTGTTAGTAGTGAGAACTATAACTAGACGAGTATGATCTGCGATTTACAAGGCAATTAATCTCAGAGCAAATCAAAATTAATCAAACTCAAGAAATTCTTAAATCGGTACTTTCAATTTATCCAGAAACTCGACAGTTTTCCATCAAAAACGGCCTTCGCTCCAGACAAGGAGATAAATTTATTTTAGACGGGAGGTGTTTCTCTTTTAAAAAATGAGTTGAAATCGTATCTAAATATACTATCAGGGTCTCCACTTTTTCAGAGGATAACAGGAAGGCTTCATCGCCTGGGTCAGCTATATACATCTGGTCGACCATGACTATAAATACAAATACAGATGATGGGTTCCTTTGACGTCTTTCCAATAAAGCATTAGGACGATACGTCATAAATTTTAATACTAGAGCGGTGAATTGGTATGGATATACGCTCTCGTAGGGGATAAATGAAGACTGCCTCTGACATTCGAAGAGACGGAGCAGAATCCTCATCAGATGTTGATCAAAGCTGAAAATTCGGCGTGCGAAGGAATCATTTTCATTCGTCAAGGCCAGGATGTTTCGTTGCAATGCATGAAAATGCCATGTCTGACGGAAAAGGAATTACTTTCCAGCGAACGTAACGAAATACGTTTCCTGAAAACCAACGAAACGAAAAAAGTTTCGTCAAGCTTTGACGAATGACCTAAAAAATAATATATATTATTTCTTTATAACGTAAAGAAATGCTTTGTCTTTATTCTGCAATTGGCTTTAAAGCTTGGAATCTGGAAACAGGGCGTACAGTCAGAGTAATTATACAATTAATCATACAAGCAGTGAGTTTTCTTTTTACCGATTGCAGCATTTCTATCTTGCGTTAAACGGATTGGTAAATATGTTTTATTTCATATCGCTAGTCCAAAAAATTTCAAACTAAGTACCTCTTCGAGAGAGTGATAGTCATTTCCTGAAACAGATCCATAAAATCTTATTAATTCTCAATCTTCAAGCGTAGAATGTATCTAGGAAATTATAATTTTTGTATTATATGTTATAATTCAGTTTTAACGTTTAAAAAGTGAATCAACACGTTCGTATGTAATCGTACAAAAATCGTAATGGAAAACCAACTTTTCTCCGGGTAGAAATAACCCAAGTTATTCTACAAGGATTACGCATGCCGTAGAATCATTTCTAATGGTAGTACTGCTTACACGGATTATTCAGTGCAATATACATTTGGTTGGGTTAAGTTAGAAAATTTAATTTCATAGGGAAAAGGGTTCTAGATCATGTAATTTCGACAGAAATTTCAGTTACCCTCAAGGCTGCTTTAAGACAGGGACTTAATATTTCTGGCACAATTTTGTTTCTTAGAAATTTTCTCTAAGTGAATGCTGGAAAACATTAATGGTTTGCAGAAATAATGATGAATATATCTGAATTTAACTTGATTATAATCGAATTGACATTTTCACCCCTTCTGATAGATTGATATAGCTCCACTTTAATTTTTCATTTCGCTACAAACAGGAAAACATTGTTAAAAATAAATATTTTCCCTTATTAAATTTTTCTAATTATATTGAGGTTTGAATGGGATCCGATAGGTTATTAAAATCTTCTTTTTAAACTTTTTGTGCGATGATTATTAGTGGTCTGTATAGGAGGCCTACATCCACAGCTGAAAATTATATCGATGCGTAAATTGTTTCCAAATTTCATTAAATTCATATTAAAGAATTCATTTTGAGGTACTTCAACTAGAGCTGGAACGCGTATTAAATTTATTTATTTACATATTTTTAAAAGCGCTATTGCTCTTTTGGACGACTCGATCGCTATTCATTAGCTTTGACGCGATGTGTAATTGTTCACATAAATGATTTTATTAGTTCACGATTTCAATTAGTGGCGCATTTCCACGAGGTAATTACGGCTTTGATTATTTTCCCTTTGCCTATTCTCTTCATTAGACGCTACATTTGATTAATAAACGGGCAAATCCGTGTGGATTCACGTGAATTCCCCTTCACGTCATGTGATAGCAAAAGCCCCGGCGCAGAGATAGAAATGTCAAGGGGCGATCGGGAAACAAAAATTCAGTTATACGATCGAGGAAGCCCAGATGTAAAGTAAATATCTTCGATGAGACATCCCATAAAAGCGATCTGTAACTTCAGCAGGGGAGACCACGAAACGTCACGTTCTTCTTTGTACGTCATATATCCTTTGACCTCAGAGATTTAGTAGAACAAAGCATGAAAGTTATCTTCAAAGCCACGGGATAAATACGCCATAATACTTAGCAGATGAAGTTCCATGTCAAACCGCATCCTCAAAGGCAGGCCAGATGGATTATACTAGAACGTAGATAAAAGCGGAAAAAATACTCATCGAGCATAGGAAGGTAACGATTCAGACTCTGACATGATCGCAAGAAGAAACGATTTAATGGAACATTTCCAAAATCAATGAGCCTTCGACTCATGAAAGTAGAACATAAAAAAAACCTTTGCATGCGACAGCCTAGAATCGTAAAAATCTTTTCTCGGTAAACTTCGGAACTCCCGGACAAAAATGTGTTTTTCTGTTTTCCTAACAGGTTGGTCGCTTATTCCCCATTAAAAGATTATGCCATCGTACGTCCCGTCGAGTTCCTTTTTCTTTTTAACGAGACGGGAACAAAAGGAAACGAACGCCTCCACGAATTTCACTCTCGGAATCATTTCGAAGACAAATTTCTCCCGAGCAGTCCTTCGATCCCGTCGCGAGGTAAACGCGAGCAAATTGAAGTTTCCCGATAAATTTCCTCCCCGAACCGATTCCCTCGGATGCCCTGCTAAGTCGTGGAATGTAGCGTAAATATCGGCAGAGGAAATTTAGTCCGTAAGCACGGTTACAATTAAGCCTCGAGAGAGAGGGAGAGTGAGCGAGTTCCCTCAAACCGCCCCTCGGACTACTAGATGCGAAACTGGGAAAAATCGCGTAGACGTGGAATATTTTTTCCTCCGGTCTAAAAAAGTAGGAAATGCAGCAAAATAGGACGGAAGGTGGTGTGGATGGAAGTTTATATCGGAGGCTGAGATATAAGTAGGGATGGCGACAATGTTGCCAGATATCTCTCTCCGCTGGGCGTCGCCTCTTCCTCATTCCAAGAGGGCGGGGGTTGCCAAAAATCAATAGGGACAGACGCAAGTGGTGATATGAGAGAAAGGCCAAGGTGGCGAGGATGGAGGAGCAGGATTACATGGGAGTTTAGAGAGTAAAAGGAATAACGGCAGAGTGAGGGTATATCATCGTGGCTTTCGAGTAAATTGCACATCTGACATGCAACCCTAAGTCACGGTATTGACAAAGAAATGAGGACGCCCATAAGGTGTTTCTCCCGTATTTTCCCGTCCTGAAAACCTGTAATCCCGCTGAAAATTTAACGGGTACATCCTCAGACCAGCCTTTACCTTCATCCTTAAAAATTTTAACTTTGAGATAAAGGAGAAATTTAGAGCAAAATAATTTAATTGTAAGCTGCGTGTACTGTACCCTGCCAGAGTAGGAATGTTCACTTTTGAATTTTCGAACAGATTTTTGTGGTCATGGGTGTGCTTAGTTTAATTTTCGAGATCGGAAAATTTCAAAACAACCTTTTTTCTCGGATTCTGCAGAAATTTCTTGGTGCGGCGTTGCCAAGCGTTGTGCATCACTCCTGCCGCGGCGGTCCGCACGTCTCTTCAAGTTTTCCTCCACTTGTGAATGCTCTCCTTTTTCGCTCATTCTTATCTGCCTTACGACTGCATTGCATAGTAAACAACAAATGACCATTGCGAACGGATCGAAGTCTATCGCTCATTCACGCAACTTAACGGCCAACAAAACATTCCCTATCTAAACAATCTAATCGGGGTCGAGAATGCACCCGCACTACTATTTCCACCGCAAAATAAAATGCTTTATTTATGTCTTGGCGCATAAATTCGCCCTGAATTTTTCGATGAGAAGAAAGATCATTTTTCGAGAGATTTTTTTCGGAACTATTTCTGCGTTGAACTTACCACAGTTTAGGTGACATTAGTTCTAGTAAAACGGTTGCTTGTACTTCCCGCGCTATCTCAGAGGAAATGCGGCAACATAGCAGCTCCTTTAACTAGGTTTATTGACACAAAATATCACGTAAATGTGAAATAAAAATAAATGTTACTACCTAAAAATTTTCATGAATATCTGGATCGGGATATAGTGATTATCTCTGAATCGAATGCAAGAGGAATGGACAAACGTCGGATTCCACACCTATTTAAAAAATGCGTTAGAATATAGATAATAAAAATTTATTTGATCGAAACAATATAATAACAACCCACGATACAAAAATTTTGTTACATCCCATCCCGTTTCTACGCAATAGAATTTTAAAAGTTGGGGATTCCCGTCCGATCCCAAATCCGGGGAATCTTTGTTTATGAGTTTGTTCTCAGAAAATTGGGCTTACGCTTCATGCGGAAAACGAGTGGCGTAGGAAGGGCTTAAAATTATATTTATTTTGCGCGCACCTTATTTCCGAGAGCTCGCGTATTTTCAGGGAACTGCTAAATTCCTGGGAAACAACATCAAGTCCGAACTCGGTTAAAGGGGATAGCACGCTTGAATTATTCACTCGATCTAACGGAAAAAGGGTTCGTTAGCTTGGATATATAGGATTCGCTTGAGGGATTCGATTAGTAGAGGTGGTGTTAGGAGAGGGTAATTAGAAGAGAGGGAGGTAATGTTATGAGGAAGTATTCAGCTGAGGAAGGGGTCATGGCACGGAGAAGAGGTTCGGAAATAGTGCCAAAGAAGGGGATGACCGGGATTCGGGCCGAGGGAGGGGAAGGTATCCATCCGCGTCTAAAAATTACCCTGGAATTCAACAAATTGATGGATGTTTGGGAGGTTCAATGTACCGTGCCTTTAAGACTATCTTACCTATTTTCCCACTGCGGAAGGAATGCGGGATCTATTCAAGGATGGTTGGGCTTAGCTGCCAATTTAGCCATTTTGTCGCTAGCTTAAGTGACTTTTCACCTTCCTTATTAGCGAATTTTTTCCTTTCTCGGTCAGATCTTTACAGCAAATGCACTTTAAGTGATTCGGGATTCGTGAAATGCTGCGTAATCACAAACGCATGATAAAAAATATAGGATTTCATTACCATTTACTTATCTTCATCCTTTAGTCATTTAGTTATCATATCATTAATTATCATCATCCAGTAATCGTCATCTTGTTGATGTTGTTATTCCCATCATCATAGGGTTGGCTGATGATTTTTGATGATTAGAGGTGATGATAAATTTCATTTTGGCGTTATTAATGATCGGATGCCCATCCAACTGTCAACCGTTATCGAGAAAACCGGGCCCCCACCGGGAATCGAACTCGGGGCCGCTTTCACCAAAGGCGAGCGCGCTTCCTACTTGGATATCCAGGGGCCATCATATTGTACTCGTTAAAAAATTTGAAATACTCGTTATGTACATTTATGTATATGTACAAGTAAGTAGAAATAAATGCAGATGAAATATGATCTTTGATATATTTGGCCTTATTTTAGCGATTCGCCGATATATGTTCAGGGATAGTTTTACAGAGACTTTTCCTTAAATATAAGTATTAATTACTTTACCTAAATTATAATTGATGGACGAAGCCTTAACTATATGGAACTCCATACTAGGTGAATATAGAAATGACTGTGCAGAAAGTTCCACAAGGAATAACACCATAACCACAAGGAATATAGTGACCGGTTTCGAACAACTTTAGCTCATCATATTAAATTATCCATATTAAATCCTTGTGGAACTTTCCTTGTGCATTTCTATACCCAGCTTTGTCTAATTTACTATATATTTGGTAACTCCAGCAGTCTCCTTGTTTAAAAAGTATGTACTCTGACACGTTTTTACCCTCTTTTTCCCTTCCATTACCCAGTATGCTGGTCTTACTTGTAAAATGTTTTTTGAATCTGTGAGAGAACAACGAAAAGGCTAAATTTTTCCATTCACAATATTTATATCGAAGCGACCATGGTTTCGGCTCAGAGTCATCATCGATTGTAGAGGCAAAAGGAAGCAATATATCTGAGAAAGGTGAGAGAAACAGGAGAGCTTGGTCTCTCGGGTAGCCAAGTGGGCATGGCGTTCGTCTTTCACGAAAACAATTTTCACAATATTACTTCTAAAAGGAGAGATAGGTGTGGTCGGTGAGTTTGCTATGAGGAAGAGGTTTGTACCTTCATTGAGACCTATCAGCCAATATTGGCCCAAGCAGTGGTTTTTATCCTGTGTTATACGGACATTTACATCCAAATGAGTACCCTCAAAACCGCCTTTCGGCGTACGGCAGGGGGTGTAAACACCGAACGATTGAACCACTTTTTTAGTTTTTTATAGTCGAGTATCGTTCGCGGAAAGAATAAGTCCTTAAAATGACTTCTTCTAGCATCTATTTTATCAGATGGATCCCATACACTTGCCGCGTATGAATAGAAATAAATACAGATACAATATGATCTTTGATAAATTTAGCCTTATTTTAGCAATCTGCCGATATATGTTCAGTGATAGATTCACAGAGACCATTCCTTAAATATAAATATTAATTGCTTTGTCTAATTTATGAAGTATTCGGTAATTCCAGCAGTCTCCTTGTCTAAAAAGTACGTACTCTGACACATGTTTACCCTCTTCTTCCCTGTCATTACCCGGTATGCTGGTTTTACTTGTAAAATGTAAATGATCCCATATACATGCCGCGTATTCAAGATGGGGCCTGAACTAGTAATAATAGCATCGCTAATAGACATACAGTACTTCAATTCCAGTTATTTTAAGATAATCGCCAAAATATCTATTGAATTAAAATCTTAAAAAAACATTGAAATCAGCGTCATAGTTATAAATGAAGCACTTTCCTTTGGGATAAGTTTACCTGATGAAATACTTTTAAACAAGCAGTTGCCATATAATCTAATACAGCTACGATCGCTATTCAGTACTCTGCTGAGGGATGCTTTACGGTAAGGGCTCTGAAGCAGAGCAAAATAGAAGAAAGGAAGTATTCTCGTTGGGCTCAGGTCGCACCGAGGTTAAGAGAGCTTTTATTTCTTCCTATTACGCGGAGAAGGTCCCAGGAAAATTCCGAGGGAAGGAGTATCAGCAAAGTACCCCTCTTGGGATAGCTGGAATACCCGTGGCAGACCTAACGTCTATAGCATCGAGAACATTCTCCTCGATCTCTAAGAATCTCAAAAAGCCATGCTAGGCCTCCCTTTTTTCTCCGCTATCAAGCGTATGAATAAGAACCCTTTCGAAGAAACCGTTCATGAAAGGAAACAGCAACAGTTTTCAAACGTTTGGCACCGTAGGAGCAAGAATCCGTAAAAAATCTATGAGTTGTGAGAACAAAGAGAGAATAAGGGTGGAAAGAGATATCAATTTTAATAAACAAGAATTCTCTCGGGAGAAGGCGCAAAAAGTAGGGCTGCATGCATCTACCGAAGGAATTGAATCTATGACGCATATGAAAGAAAACCTGAAGTGAATGAATACCCCGAAGTAAAAGGTTTAATATGGAAGATTTCACAAATTCTTCTATTCAGGAGAAATAATCTATTATACATTCTACCATTTCATTCTACAGTAGGCTCTCACGGCACTTTCCTGCTCATAATTTAGCATAGGGCGTTTAGAGAGCATGATCGAATTATTATTTTTGCTTCTTTTATATTTTTAGCTTTTAGGTAATATAAGTGGACAGCGATTCAAAGTAACATTTTATTGTTTTATATATTATTATATACTTTATTATTACATACTTTACAGGTTGGGCATCATTGAAAGAAAGGCGGTTAGAAGCTAGGTTGCGACTTCTCAACAAATTTAAAGAAAGAACGTTTTCCCATGACGTAGTTGATATTATGCGACCCCCAATTACTTCGGCTGATCCGACAATGAGAGCAAAATAAGAGAAATAGACGCTAGAACAAGTCGTTTGAAGAACTCATTCTTTCCGCGAAAAATACGTGATAGAAATTGGCTAAAAAAGTAGCTCAATCGATTGGTGTTTACACCCCCTGCCACACGCCGAAGAGCGGCTTGCAGGGTATTCATGTAGATGTAGATTGTTTCTATCGGCCTGTGTTAGTATTAATCAGCAGAAATTGAGATATTAAATCTAGCAAATTTGACATCCATAAGCGCCTTATTCAAATCATATTAACTTATTATCTTTCAGTAAATAACCATGTGCATGAACAGGAAACTGGGCTACTTTATCCTGTGGTAAGAACGTCTTTGCATCCAATATTCTGCAAATTAGCTGAAAAATGAAAGGAAATTGAAACCGAAAATTTAAGGAGCAAAATTCGAGAATGGAAATTGAATTTTGGAAATAAGGCAATAGAGCTTGAAAAGAGAAAATAAAATAGTGATTTTGACGGAGTACAATAGCTCTGAATGGGCTTCTGAATAAAAGAAAGAAGAAATCATTGACTGTAAGAATATTTGACTTCTTAGGCGTAAGTCTTCTGAAATGAAGTGGAACGCCGATATCAAGACCTCTAAATGAAGTGAATTTCACAAAGAAAGCATTGGGAATTCGACATGAATTGAGGGAAATATTTGATTACCTTCAAGGTTTCCAGAATAAGATAAAAAAAGGAAATAATGAGACAGAAATGAGAAAGAAAAATACCTAAAAACTGTGAGGATAAAAGGGGAGAAATTCTTAAAAACGTTACTTTTGTTAGTTTATACGACAAAAATCGTATGGAATCACTTCATTAATTTATAAATGCCCTCTCATAGTTGCTTAGTTTCTTTCAGTATATATGAAATCTGTCATTCTGAAAAAGAGTCGAATTGTTTGAGACGCAATTTCCTGCAAATGAATGTATTATATGTAGCTGGATTTTATAACTGTTCCTTTTTTTAAATAGTAAATTTTGAATTAGTTGCTTAGAAATCCCCAGTTTTCATCCCTTGTTAATTTCATCTGATTTGAGTAAAGTTTTCCTCTGATTTTCAAGCTAGCAGTACTATGTTGATATCTTCCTTTGGCGAATATGATGTTCTTAGAGAAAATATTTTACATAGATTTCGTGCTTTGAGTTTCCTTTTCCTCATTTTTATCGTTAGCACATTTTAAGATAGAACCGAATTTACTTCACCTATTTCGGACAGTCGTTACCCGGTATTTCATTTAAAATTTTTAATTTTACATTCAACACTATAACGAAATTCTTGACAAATATATCACCATTACAACAAAAAATAATCCCAGAAGTGCCATCAATAATTAAAAATTTATTTAATCGACAGGAATGAATATATTTTACTTTTGTCTTCATTGCAAGTACGGCAGATATGAGCTGATTTTCTTTTTATCAATGTTAAAAGTTTTTGAGGAATTTTCAATTTCAATAATTATTTTAATTTACAGCTCGTAAGTGGTTCAGATTGTAATTGTTTATCTTTCTCAGTAAAATTGGAATCTGCCGTTCCTGCGATTCTTGACTATAATTAATAATTTAATAATAACTGTTGACGTGAGAGGAAAAACTAAATACTGTATATTCTCGAATCTAAGGCGCAATTTTTTGTGTTTTTAAGGCTTATGGATTCGAGTGCGTCTTAACTTCGCGATCCAAAATGCATTGCGGTAAAGCACTTTTAGCGAGCTTTACATGACTTAGAAAACTCGAGAGAGTTTTAGATGCAGGTGCGTCTTATTGTCAGATTCGGTATGTGTGTATGCGTGGTATGTAGATTTTAAACAGTCATAAAAATTGGAATGATAACCTAAAATTTCGGATAACGAAGAAATGCTCATACCCTGGACACCCTTTTGAGGGCCTATAAATATTCTAAGGTATATAATACTGCCCCTCGAAAGTATTGATAAATGATAAAAATGATAATTTATGATTTGAAACGGTATCATACTGAATTCAAATATTCTCGATTGTGAAGCTTCACGACCCCATAACAAAAGATTTTTGAAGCTCTTTTAATATTGTTCTGGATATTATTATTATTTTAGTATTGCTACATATCTTCTCTGGCGCTATTCTACATTTCCAAATGCATGTATTCTGATACCTGTGCACCATGCTTTCTATTATTTTAATTGTTAGTATATAGAGTTGTTAAAAGTGCTTCGATAGTTGGGGTTATTCCACAAATATGGGCTTCCACCGGGAATCGAACCAGGGGCCGTTTCCACCGATGTCGAATATGCTGCCCACTTGGTTATCCTGGATCCTTTTCTAGTTATATTATAATAATATAATTTTCTAGTGGGTTATCCCGTGACTTACACAGCATCATCTGAATCGGAAATTGGTATGAACATCAGAAGTTTTATCAGTATTGCCTGTTTCTCGTTTAAACAGGATAATAAAAATTAAGAGAAGATTCATACCAAAACCCTCTAAGTGAGGAAAATTTCCCAGATAGAACAACTTCGTGATGACAGTCGTATAATGCATGTTTTGGTAGATTGTATATGTTCAGGTCATTCGGTCATTAACGGCTCCTTTTTCTAATCAATCTAATAGCTTGTGATGGTAGTTTTGGGAATTCTCGGCCTTCGCTCATTCAGGCGCCGATGGAGGTGGTTTTAAGCATAAAAGAATGTGTCAGAAAAAACTTTTTCCTCTATGAAACTGCGTACTACAGCAACAGTTTAAAATGCCAGTCTTCCCAAAAGCGGGATGTCTCGCCTCGTATCGATCGAGAGACCTAGGAAACAAATTTAGTGCGTAGCATTTTGCTAACGCATATAGTAGGTGTGGCCTTTCCAAAAGCATGAGGTCACTGAGGAGAAAGAGAATCGATGGAGTGAATACATTTGGTCACGAAAACGTGTTTCCATTCCACCAGCGCAGAATGAATTGACACTGACTTTATGACTCTGTACTTAATACCTTCGCCTTTATTGCTATATTATCACCTCAAGGATTCCTTCCCCGTGTGAATGATGTATATTCAAATAAATATTCTTCAGCGTTATTTGGCAGAATTTCGTATTGATCTTGGTACTTTGCTACCGAAACCTGTAAAACGTTAGAATATTTTTTGGAATTGTACAAATTTTTTTTTGGTAATTTTTGACTTAGTATGATTTATTTACTATATGATTTATATTTATGATAAGATATTAACTTACCTTCAGAAAAATCTTGAAAAAGTAATCGTCTGCTCAAAAATTACATTGATAACTAAATGTATCTCGCAAAAATTACAAATCAAAATAAATTTCGGTTTTAGCATTTAGTTGAGAGTTGGAGAATAGTATGCTTACAAATTTACATCAGTCTTTTCATAGGGTTTCTCAGTTCATTTCAAACATATTCGCGGAAGAACTTTCTCAATGAAAAATGAATCCAAAATATACTATCGTAATATTGTGGAACATATCAGAATAAGATAAACGTGATGGTTAGCAGTGTTACTTGGAGGAACTCAATCATAATCACGAAGACATAAAACCCTCTTTGTTAAATTCAAAAAATATTTTAAATATTAACTTAGGTTAGCTTAAATTTTGTTATCTTGCAACATCATGGCGGAAAGACTGGAAGCTGATGACGTTATAGGGTTAAATAATCTTATAATGCCTACTAAAAGAAATCAGTGTTATTTTATGAGAAAAATGAGAGAACTCGATCAAATCTGACAAATCTGCCATTACGTTGCTATGAAGGAAGAGCAACATCATAAAATTCAGAAAAAGTGAATATTTTGTTAATAAAATACCATTCGAACAAGCAGGTTTTTTCGCAAACATCCACGATATCCGCTATTAATTTTAATTCATGGGACGAATAGTACTTAAAATCTACAAAACTCGGATAAAGTGCAGGTAGAAAAAGATGTATAAGAGTAGTGGGTCAGGTGAAGTTGAACGTAAATGACGCATCTGCAAATTTCAACGGCAATAGAATACGGAGTAGAAGGATCCCCCGGTTATTCATTCCAAAAGGAATGCGAATGAGCGAAACTTTTCAATAACCGCTCTTCGCAAATTGAATGCTCATTAGCCTGGGCTCTCCTTTCCATTTGCAGAGACATGCATAGGTATTCATACAATCTCCGAGATACTTCAGCCTCTTAAAATGGGAGTCCCATTGCGAGTGAAATATTGACGGGAAATTTTGAAGAGCTTTCGTACGAATCTGCGAGAATCAATGGAAACGATGGATAGTTTCTCAACTTGGGAAGCGAGGGAGTGAATGGAAGGGGGAGGACTTGGAGCAAATTGAGAAAATTGAGGGATTTGGAAAGACGGAAGGGGACGATCCATCAGAACCCAAGAATTAAACTCGAAAGAACTGAAAGCTGCAGGAATTGATCATGTGAGAATCCTGCGGAACTTGTCACCCAAGTTTTCGAAAAATGTATTTCTCCTTGATTGCTGATTATTGGGTTCCTGGTGCCATATCTTGATTAATGAATACTTTCATTTGTCTTTTGGTTAAGGATGGGTGCAAATTTTTATTTTATGCACTTTTACCTCAGCTTTGTTAACGGTTGGGGTAATACGAAAAGGGTGACATACAAGAGTGAAATACAAAATACGAAACATGAGTGTTGCTGAATAATGACATTGACCTTAGTCACGTATTCAATGTTATGAATGAATGATAAGTGTCATATGTGTTAATTATATACTGCTCTTAAGTTGGCCTTGTCTGTTTGCAACAAGCTAAGTGAAAAAGAGAGAAACACCACCTCACTCCTCATCTTGCCTAGTATTAAAGCATGCTGAGGTTTCTCGCACAGTTTGTTAGTCCAATCGTGAAAATTTTAGTAATGAGTAATATAGTAATACAAACTAACGTTTTACTTCCGTTTTGAGAGGTGAAGAAAATATAGTTTTCGTATTCATGTTAAATAATGACGGATTAATCTCGCCAGTTTTCCCTTGTGACTAGAGCACCCTTAGCAATTTCCTCCATGACAAGGGATTGTAAGAGCACCAAGTCTCATTTCCTCTCCACAGCTTTTGATAGCTAGCGTAGCAAGGGTTGAGGATCCACCCATCCTTCGAGTTGATGACTTTTCTAATTGGACCATTCAAGAGCAGTATATGAGCAAACTGATTGCTGTAGAAATGAATGGATAAAAAAGTTTTCCGCACTTTAGGCAGTGAATCCTTATCTCCAGAAATGTAACGTTCATGCTGACATTTTTCGTAAATTTTACAATTTCTTATATTGCGACCTATCTCATTTCCTTATTTTCTACACCTTTCGCAGGCTTTCCTACACCCTTTCTTTGTGGGTATGTTACTACTGGGAAAATATTTTTCTGCGTTCAACCAATATGAACGTATTTTCTCAATTAAAACCATGCTTTCTTTCTTCGTCCCCTATATTTTTACCCCAAAGTGTGCTTATTTTCGTAATTAATTAGTATACCTGCTGATCTGAATTTGTTTTTAATATATATGGCTCATTCCACGCCAAACCGAACAAGAAAGAACACGACATATTCTGATGTTCTTCAAACTCGGTCAAAACATTGATAAGCACAATTTCAACATGTTTGTCAATTCCTACACTAATAGTCCGAATAGTATCAAAATGGCGGGCTGACAAAGTTCGTAGAAAAGTGCGGAAATCGGCGCACGCGCTCTCATTGAAACACTCGTTTCTCAAAGTGTTTTAAACATAAATCGTATTACATATACTCATTTGAATGCTCTAAAGTAGGTCTTTCTTTTGATGTATGACGATGATTCCATTCTATGATAAGATTTTGATTCCACTAAGAAGAGAAATGTCTATTTTTAGGCAAAATAACTTTTTAATCAGATTTAAACTAAAAAGGAACCCTTCTACAGCTTTGACAAAAATTCACCAAAAGTAACATTAAGTCTTCTTTGAATGTTAAAATATAAAAGTGGGAATCAGACGGGAAGTACTATTCAAAAAATATAATTTAATTTGCATAGGAATCTATTGATTATTTATTATCATCCTTGTCTAGGAATTCGCAAATATGTTTCTAATGTCCTCATGAATTGTTTGACCTTATCAATGTTTTGTTTGAAGAAAATCCGAATATGTCGTGTTTTTCTTGTTCGGTATGTCGTGGAATGACCCTTATGCATTACATGACTCTTTTTATTATGAGTGGAACGGTAGATGGTATTTAAAGCCCCAATTCAGCTTGCAATAGACGTTCGCACATAAGAATGCATAGGAAGCGAATGCGAAAAAAAGAAGTTGATTCCGCGAAGAGAGGGAAAAGAATAAATTTGGGATGAAAAGAAGAGTGCGTGATCAGTTCGAAAGGGTTGCGTTACGTTGCTTTGGACATTCGAGAAGGATAGATTAAGGAGAGTCAAAAATATTTTATGATAAGTGAGTATCCGGAATGGAAAGGATGACCGAGACAAAGATGACGGCGGCATATGAGATCCGGAGAAGACACGCAAGTATTCCGAGGAATGAAATGAGGATATAAAAAATACATGGATCATCCGGAAAGGAAAGAGGTGTATAAGGATAGGAAAGGTTTGAAGAGTAAGGCAAATAGAAGTTACTGCTAGCTTGCTGAACTGGAACGTCAATAAAATATCACGGTGACTTTAGTCTCGGATGTGCATGAATATCTGAGCATGCATGCGTAAGGCTGAGCTTATTTCCCAGGATCCGATGAATGCTTACCTAAGCATCACGGTGTATACGAACAAAGAGAGACGAGTTATGTATTCGTATGCTGGTTTTATGCTAGTACACTTCTTTGCACTGTGCTATAACTGACGGAACATACTTAAGCCTCTACTTCTTTTGACCTTGATAAACAGGATTGTTATGAATATTCGTTCAATCTTTAGAAGATTAGAGAATAGGATTATACTAAAATCTTGGTTTTACTTAGGCTCATCGTGAAGTCTGCCACGGGTTAGTAACGCAAATGACGCATAATTCTTGCTGCATTTTCAGTCGAGATGAGGGAGGAGTTTTACACATTGATTTTTATATATTCTGTTGAATTACTTTTAAATAACTTACACTTAAATTTTTAAATCCAAACTCATACGTTTCCCTATGTATTTGGATGGATCTAGATGCATTTTCACGTTTTATTCAAATTTTTTCGTATCATTCTCTATACAGAGATCCTTCTTCAATTTAAATACAGGGATTACCTCACGAAATACACTTGCGCTTCTTTCTTTTTTGAGATCTAAAAACACAGTTTTTTTAATTGATAGACTTTCCTCACCCCAAATGTTATCAAGTGAAAATTTGGTGTATAAATTTAAAGCTAAATTTTCGGCTATACGGGAAATATTCTACCTAAAGCCAATCAACCCTGCAGACTCCGATACAAACTGAAGTGATCTCAGATCTTTTAATTGGAGGAAATAAAATACGCGCGAGAATTCTTTTGGCAGAAGTACCCCTTCTCACATCAACCTGTCAAATATCCTTCGGATGCATCTCTCAGGTACATCTCGTCTGGAATCTTGTTTAGGGTTTCTTACCGAATGCATCGAGGAATTCAGCAAGTACAGCAGAATATGCCTCGACGATTCCGCTTTATCTAATCAGCAATGACACTTGAGTGGAAGTTATATCATGCTGCACTGTTGCGAAGGTCACGGATCTGTCCCCTCGCAATACTTTTGTTGGTGCTAAGAGGCCATAAATTTCTCGGCAATCCCAAGCACCACACGACTCCCAAAACAATAACAGTCGTACCCGCCATTACCCACTTATCTTTTATACCGCGTTGACCTCTCAACCTCTTCTTTCATAACGTTCTCTTGCTTGTTTTCCTTCGTTATCGACCTGTAAAAAGCTTACCCTTGTTGTCGTTCCATTTCCAAACAGAGGACTTATTTACTTCTCGAAATCATTTTGGTTCCTACCTCGACACTATTTTAAGCATGGATATAATAGCGTCGTTTCTCAATGCATTCCCTATCAGGATATTAAAATATTATTCTTTGGGGTAGGTCCCGATTCTTACTTATCGCCCTTCGTAAGCAGTGAGCATCATGGACGGCCTTATTAATAAAAAAATGAGATAAACACGTAAAACATTATTTTTAGCTAGTTTTTTCAATTAAACTTTTAGCACCGCTTTCATAGTATTGTCTCCTCTCACAGTTGAAAAAGATCCTACAACTTCTTCAAATTCCGGTAATTTTAGTATTTCTTGTACAGTGTATGCCATCGCAAGGCCAGTTTTATCGTTATTACTCTTTATTTGACAAAGTGGACCGTAATTGTTTTTCTGTCCTTTTCTATTTCAAGAAGGAATGCAATGTAGATGCGAAGGAAAGAAGTAATATTCTAATTATATTTAAGGCACAAAGAAGTAGCAAACAGTCGACCACTGACCAATAACTCTCTGATTGATGAAGTACAGTTCTTGCTGACTCAGTCTTTATGTTATTTATAAGTTATTGAAAATTTGTTGATCATTTACTGAAAAAGAATATACATTAGCCTTTAAGCGAAGAAAATCATTCTCTTTGATTTGAATCCACTCTTCCGAACGAAACTAATATTAATAACTTATAGATCCAGAATTCAGTAACGATAAATTAATTTCTTATCCACTTCTTTTTTCTAAGACCCTTGCCTAGTGGATAAATTATTTAAAATTAGAAATTAGACTGTTTCCGACGTTTTGCTTCTTATTGTTAGACTATGAAGTAATCAGATAATGGCAGAACCGACAGACTTTCATTTTTCGGTAACGAGCATAAACTCGCAAACCAATCAAAATAGTTCATTTTTGATATTTTCCCTAACATTTTTACTGATATACATTCCTCTGTCAATAAAAAAGTTGGATATCGAAGAGACTTACCGTCAAACAGTTCAGGTCGTACTGAAGAGGCTCTTGAACCTGATGGATATGCAAATTTATTGGCAGTATTCTGCACAGGTCAAAGAGAATTTTACAAGATCTGATGACACTTCGCCTTGTGGAAAAACGAATATCCTTGGAAATCCTGTGTTTCTTTATATTCATGACACAAATTATTCACTATGAAGGAGAGCGACCCAGAACGAATCTGGACTACGTAAAGATTCAGAACAAACTGGATGATTGTCTCATCTCATGCCGAAGGTCTTCTCATATCGTGGGAGATCTATCCTTCTTTGCCTGTGTGAAAGACGAGCAATCGGCGAAACCAAACATTGATCGCGAACTTATGACCTTCCTGCTCTTAACCATGGCGCCAAGGAAGATGTTTGAAATGCGATGCATGTGATGCGCAAAAAAAATAAAGGCATGATTTGAAACGAGCGTTTGTAAAAGATTGCGAAGTCGAGGGTCCTGAGAAGAATGTAAACAATCTGGCCAGGGTTGGACGGGAAGAAACGGACCATATCTCGCCATCTGGTTTCTCAGATACATGCTGGAATCGCCGAAGCACTCTTAACAGATCACTATAATCAACCCATGATATATTCGCTGGCTCATATCTGTATCCGCAAAAATTTAAGTGTCCGACCCGATCCAATTCGCAAGAACCATTTACTGGGGCGGTCTCTACTTCGATTCCAAGAAATAAACTTAAAATCTTAGGAAAATGAGCCTTATTGACTGAAAATTAAGTAAAAATATTCTGTGTCGCCTAAAAAACAGAATTTAGGAAAAAAATTCTTTGGCCGCCGCTGAGGTCGGCCGGCCGGAAGCAGGTGCTAGCCTTGCGTCCGCCAGTCACGGCCTATGGTTTGGGGCTGGTTTTATATAAACTTACAGAGGGAGTTGATTTACAGCTCTGTCTACTCCACCTACGGAGTTCATATCGCACATATTGGCTCCCTCAGGTAATCGAACCCAGGAATCCTTTCATATAAGGCAAACGAGAAACTCACTTGGCTATCCAATAGTCCTTATATTATTATTCATTTTCAAATATACATTTACATTAACATTATATTTAAATTAATACCCCAGGAGTCGCCGTATGGCGTATGGCAGGAGGTGTGAAAACACCGAACTCACTAGTTAACTGTCTGATGTATATACCTAATACTATCAGGAAAGTGAGACCAGAATTAACTACCCGTTCTCGCTATAATCTCGCTAAATCTTTTTGACGTCTGGCCTCGAAAATTGCGTTAGCCGAGTACGGGAATAACGATGTCACATATTTCATCATGTAAATCATTAATCAAAAATTAATTGAATAGCATATACCTATACTCATTTCTTCTATCCTCAAGAAATTCCCAGCCGAGGGTTTTGATAATCTTTGATACACTACTGTCAAACCTATCTATTAGTAAGCGTTGAAGTTTTCACGTAGCGCTGTTAAAGCATCAATAGATTAATTTCTTGTATGAGTACAAAATTATTACATAAGAGTCTTGCGTTGTAGATAAGCATTTTCCTCATGGTAAAGCACATCACCGACTCCAAACCTCCCACACAACCGCACACAGATAAGAGTGCATAAGTTAGACGCTCTGGAGACAATAGAAACCCTGAATCATTTATGCTGTGGGTAAGTTTTGGGTAACGAACACCTGTTCATGAACCATTTTCCGTTCTTTCTTTCGGCCAATCTTCCCTTCTGCTACCTGCTGCCTTTACCAATGGTTAAACCAGTTAGACCCAATTCTTTTGTGTCTCTTTTCCTTTTCTTCACACTCTATGAGAATATATAAAATAAATTTTGAGTGCATTCCCTTCAATGAGTTCCCGGTAACAGTGTATGGCTCGCGAAACAAAACTAATAACTTATGTTAGGAACTCGTTGCTTAATCTTTTTCGAAAACTGACTAAGGAACGTTTCGACGATTACAGGAGCATTTTGTCACACAACAACGACGAATATGTTTAAGAGAATTAAATCGGAAAATTAAAAATGTCAGAAATCCTTATTTTGATTAATTTATTGAAAGAAAATAAATGCATCAAGTTCAGGCTTAAATTTTCGGAATCTCATATTTAAAATGAATACTATTTTTATTCACAAAATAATAATAATATCCATTTTTAGAAATATTAGTAAAAATCTCTGGGAATTAAGGATGTAAATTTCATTAGGGAAAATTCATCGATTTAGGTAAAGTTCATTGGGACAAAAAGAATAAATTCAGCATCCCAGGAGGGAGTAACTGGAGCAGAAAAAAACAGGCCTATTAAGCTGCTTTACGGACAATCCTCTCACACGATTAAGCTAGTGACGAGGTTCACTTGTTAAAAAAGGTTGTCAGTCGATAAATCTAAGTGATAAATAATGTGGAAACCTATGTGTTTACATTTTAGTTTCAATATTACCATTATAATCGACGGTAATAGGCCTGACTTCGTGGAAAGACATTTTAAAAAAGAGGGGACTAACTTTGTAATTTCCATAATATTGTGAAGTTTAAATAGTTATTCGTAAGTTCTTTCAGTATCTCTGTGTCGGTTTTTAGTAAATCAATCGAAGGAACACAATTCGAAAGATATATGACGAATTATTGTTTTCACGTCTTTTAGAATACACTCAGAGCAGCGTAAGAGGGAGTTGAAATCAGTAGACATGGGCATGAAGCTTAAAAATACGGGAGAATATGGTCACTAGTATGTGCATCTGAAAGTAAGTAAGTGAGAAAGGAAAGGTTTGAGTTGGGATGGTTGAGAGGAATTGAGAGGAAGATGACAAAGTTGGTTTATGGTTGGAGTGTGAGTTAATCGATAAGAAGAGAAGGGCCAAGAAAAAGCGGATTGAATTGATTTTATTTGATTGAAGTTAGACTTCATCGTCTGACTGTATGAGGGCATTACACTCTTTTACGAATATGAATACACGATTCCGAAATTGTATTTGTGATACAGTGCAGGCTTAGCGTGAGGCCATCCGTTTTTAAGGGGAATTACTTCAATTAACCGATACTACGTTACATCTTGAGGTAGGATAAAATGAGTAAGGCTTAGGGTAAGTTTGATTGATTAAGATAGAGAAAATAAGGCTTCGGAATATGTAGTGCGCCTCCACTAAGAGAAACAAAGAGATAGACGAGAGCAATGAACATGAGAATCGGTACATCGAAAATTCATTGCTTAATGACCCAAGGATTGAAAGTATAGAAAATTTCTGCAAATAAAACTGGTTACTGGCTGACTTTCTACGGAAAGGATTAGCGTGAATTTTGTGACCGTACAATATCTACCTCCCAAATTTAATTAAGGGTCCTTCTCAGATGAACGGCATATAATCTGATGTAATTTACTTCGAGTCTCACCCAAATTAGAGCTAATGCCGTCGAAGCATCCGAAATATGGTATAAACATTTAATCATACAACTTGCTACCACGTAATATCTCTCTCCTAATTTTTGGAACCTTCTCCTAAGCTCATGTGTCGAGAAGAGTTATCTTATCTGACTCATATCACCCAAATTCGTCTCTGTAGTTTCCGGCACGCATACCCTTTCAATGATTATAAGCGCCCATTTCTCATGTCTTTGACATTAAATTTTGAGAATGTTTATAATGCTATAAGATGCATTTACTAGCAATGGGGCCCTATATTTACCTGTGCGGATCTTAGATGCATACCTTGCTTTAGATATGGAAAGAAGTGCAAAATTCGCAGCATTCTAGTCAAAGGTAGACGAATTGAAAAGGTCTAGTATAATATTACAATCTCGATAACGAAGTTTTAGGGTTAATGAAAATATGGGATCGTCAGGATAATCTAGAAAAAGAGAAATAGGAAGCTGAACCTTAGTCATTAAGTCATTATTATAATTTATGGCTCTTAACTGCACGCAGAAAATTTTACAAATGTGCCCAAAAGATGAAGGTGACTTTATTAGCAAGCATGATTACTAAACAACCTCTTTCATTTCATCATATTTGATAGTCCCTATCTTTTAATTTTTAATATTCGCAAAGTGTACATTTCAATCAAGTCGTTTAATAATCTTCCAAGGCCAGGCTCTCATATTCATCCATCTAAAGGAGCAAATTTTGAGGAGCAGCAGGTAGGCATGATAACATAAGTTCATTTTTAGGTGAGCGAAAAAGGCTTTTTCTCCATAGATTGTATACTTTAAATAAAGTGCAGACCCTTGTTTTATGTAGTCCTCTAGATGTTAGAAAAAAATTACCATAAAAATGCGATATATGATATGATTTCTTCTCACTCTAATTTCAGAACTTAATCAAATTAGACATATATCTTCGCAATGTTTTATCTCACTTCAAAGTTTAGAAAGTGCGAGATTCTTATCATTAGCGTGGAATTACGAATGATAAATTATCTACATAAAGGAAAAAGAGCTTAGTTTTACTAAAATTTTCTAAATCTCCAACAAAAAATATGGACTCTATAATCCCGAAAGATTTTAAAGGAGAAAACAACCCATTCTATAAATAAAAGGATTCACATTCCGAACAAAATTGTGTTTAAATCACTTCATTTATAATTTTGTTACTTCTATAGAATAACTCAGTCCGCAGTGTATCGGTTATAACAGTCTCGATACCACTTCACGATTGTCTAAATTTTATTTGCAGTATGCGAATAAACGAAATCTGGAATTCGTATTTCCACATTGGTTTAAAAAAGATCGTGGAAATAATGATGATGAATAAAATAAATATTGCGGAAAATACGAATTCCAACTTTAATTTACTAAATGGCGTTCCACGAAGTCAGGTCAACGCATATTGATTACATGAGTATACGAAGATAAAAGTGGGATTTTTCATTCAGCAATTTATGAGCTGCGTACAAAAAACGTGAACAAAGCGTTTGCGTGTAGTGAATATAATTTAATCAACGTATAGTCTTCAATTTATCTGTTTCCCTCTATTCATTTCTGATTTAGGCGGAAATCATTCAATGTTATGGAAAAATCAGCAGTTTTCTCAAAATACTTTGAGAAATTGCGTTTCGAGATACAAAAAATGTTTTGATATTAACTATTATATATCATAAACGGAAATTATTCATGTATTACATCCGGAATGTCTATAAAATTAACGGTAGCGTATATTACAAACGGAATCGATGCAAATTGTAGGCAAGAATTGGATATATTGTAGAGGATCTTTCTTCCTCTAGGATATATTAATTCATCAAATTTTTAACTTATTTAGCATAAAATGATCCATTATGAAGTCATCAATTTGCGACGCAATTCTTTTATACAATCAAGAGAAACGTTATTGAGTACCTTTTTATTGACAGGCTTATTTAACGTGTAAAATTTATTCGCAGTTGCAAATGCACTTGAGATTCAAACCTAGCACAAGCGTATTAGATTGTTTAGTTTGAGTGGCAGAATTACATCACCATCAGAATCGATTAAATCACTCCATTGTATCAACCAGAAAATTCAGTTCCAAGAAACACAAAGAAAAGAGCTGTGGAGATGTTTCCCAAGAAAAAATCCAATAATACAAATTGATTTTCCCGCTCAATCTCGGGGAATGGTAATTATTTTTTTGAGTGCGAATGACGTCAGCCGTGGGTAGTTGACACTTATCAGAGAGGGCGATAGCAAAACAATAGCTAAGCAAAGCATTGTCAGGAAGTAACTCTAAACGGGGCGTTTTATCATTGCAAAGATAACCCTCTCCTGGCGTCAAGCATTGCGAAGTATCTACTCCTCCATTCTAGTTCCGCGATATTTTCAAAATCGTCTCTTCAAGCACTTCCGCGACTCCTAAGAAAATGAGGTCTGTAAACATCGATTTTCTTATCGTTTTTCTCCAAAAATAGATCTGGAACAATGTCAAACAGATGATTATGAAAGCTTGAAAGTATAAGAAAACTTGGAAAAACTGGTAAGAGGATTTGAAGAAGTATTAAGGAACGGGGTGATTAAGACAGTAATTAATAAGAAAGGAATACGTAAGTGTACCGAGATTAGTATATCGTACATATTTTCAAGGGTATTTTTTACCATTCTACAGGTTTTTTTTGAGAGAACAATGAAGGTGCTTGATCTGACTGAATATATTTTCAAGGATTAAGAATAAAACAAAGTTAACTTAGTAAACGAAGTAGGGTTTATTGATGCTCGACGACAAAGAAATTCATTTTAACATTATGAATCATATGTACATAATATTGTGATAACTCAACCGAACCAATCAAAGATATTTGTTTATAAGTCCAATATAAATATTGATGTAGTAGTAGTAATGATATTTGTTGTAGCGGTTTTGTATTGTAGTAGTAAGTTACAGTAATAAAGGTGCGTCGACAGCTGAGGTTACTTTGCACCATTTACTGATTTAAATTCTGATAAATACAGATGCAGTAGCGTTAAGATTAATTCGAATAAAGAGGAAAGTACTTTTATGGCCCTGAAAAGTAAACAAACATTCGTCTACTTCCATAGAATCGAAAGTAAATACTAATTAAAACAGTCCTTTCTCAGTAATAGTTTAATTTCAAAATTATTCAGTCAATAAATTTTTCGAAGGGAATCGGTCTTGGCATGGCTACATATAAATGAGCAAAGTCATTACTTTACTTTCTAATTATACGATTGGTATCCAATTTAAGAAAGGGATTCATAGATTTTTACGATTTTATTTTACAATTAGAGATGAGGAATTCCTGAGAGCAAATACTACGCTTCGTATGAACGATGCCTAATGCTCAGTTAAATATAATATATAAAATATAATATATAAATAAAATAAGTCAGTTTAAATAGAATATATATAAATGGAAATGTAATAGTTATTTTCAATCATTGTTACCAATAGAAGAATCTGAAAAGTATCAATGACAATTGTACTTAGTTTTAGCATTCATCTCTTGAGCGACTTCTTTCCACTTTGACCGAGAAATGGCTGATGTGGTAGTATTTTTTTTCTTGTCCTACCAGCACTTTTGTTGAACACAATAGTAATTAAGTTTTCGATGTCCGTGGCAAAAAATAGCATTATTGGAATCGAGGACTTTCGAACTGGACTCGAGGCTCACGAGGACAGAAGAACCAACGTCAGAACGCAAGCGAAAAAAATCATATTGAGCGATAGAATTCTTCTGACGTGTTCGACATCTGAAGAGGCGGTCGCAGCCAAAGTAACAAATATCATAAAATGCACTTAGTTCGATTGTTCTGCCGAATTCGTCATATCCCATTCCGTCAGAATTCGCATCCACTGTAAAAATAGCCTAATACGAACAAAATCCGACGTGGAACTGTTGCCAGCAAATACTGGGTTATTATAGTACCTGAAGGCCTAATACGGCTAGGTCTCCAGGAGTTCTGGCGCTCAAGATATTGGGAAATTCAGTTCCAAGTGAATAAACTCACCAATAAACAGTCTGATAACATATATGAGTCGTATAAGGCTGGACTTTTAATGAGACAGAGCTCATGCGGTTGCGAAACCCACCAATGGAAACAAGAGCTTACTCTGAAGGAACTGACACATTACACTTGACACACTTTTCACTCAGCCATTGAGTCGCTGCATACCAAAAATAATTACACAAACTATAGGCGTCAGAAGCAGTTTCTCAACTATTTTAAAGGCGTAGTAACCATCAACTCTGGCATATTTTACGCGGTTCCTATTTTACAACACCGTTTATTCCAAGGGCTTCCATCTCTTCCGCGATGGGCTATAATTGATGGTTGCATAAGCACAAGGATGCCGTTTGAAGTAAGGGAACCCTTTGTTTGAGGAACTTTTAGCTATAAAAGCGACTGAAAACTCCTTTCCTCTAGAATTGGCTAGAGCAAACAGTCGTCCAAAAAAACTTCGAATGAAGTCCGCGGGTTTATCGTTTGCTCCACTGTTAAAGACGCCACGGCCAAATATAGATCAGTTAAGCACAGAGCCTTTTATTTATGGCCGGAAAGTAAGAAAAAAGAAATTACTCGGAAGATGTTCATCTGTTGACATTTTGAATGCATAGCTTACAAGAAGCTCTTATCTAGGATATTATGAAGGTTTCGAAGAAAGATATACCGCTGCAATAAAATTTCACATAAAGAAATGGAACTACGTCACGCCAGAATATATGTTTCCGTTGATAACTATTAAGCCTTTATTCAATTTTGGGTACGTGAAATTCACATACCATATGAAATGAGTTGTTAACGATTGCAAGATGCAATTTTTCTGTGCGCAACGATAGCTATGCAATAGTTATTACTATTATTTATATAGTATTTTTATATGCTATACTCCATACATTTTCCTTGCTTTCCCTTAAAAATGAACACTAGCTTTTTCATTTAGACTTTATTCCATTGTATTCCAATCCGAAAGAAAAGCGGGATTTAGATATTTATCGCTATATATTCATCTGCCTGATTATTCAATTTTTGACTTCGTAGAATATCTCCCACGATAAGCTTTCCTTGGAAAAATGAGATTAATCTTGTAAAATATTTCCCAAGTAATGAAGCATAATCTTATTGTTTGCTAGCTCCCACGTAATGTTGATCTTGGTGCTTCCGTAAGAAAATTATTACAATTTACCAAGACAGAAATCGCTAAAGAATAAATGTATCGATGCCTGTGGGTAATGATTACATTTTGATAAAATTTTGTTAAAAAAATCAATTTTCCTAAAGAAGTAATTCATTTGTCAAGTTTTAAAAATCTTAAATTTGAAGGTTCTTCTTATGAAGTTGCACATACATAATGTAGCACAAAATATCTTTCCCCATCGAGAATTAATTAGTTAAGAGTTACACCGGATGTACGTGCATTCGTTTGGAAAACTTTCCTAATTCCGCAACAGTATTGCTATCACAAAACTTTTACGGTTGTACACTTCTATGACTTATACATAGCTGAGCCGCCTTTCGCCAAGAAACGTAGACGTAAGAAATAAATGTGATAGATATACGAGTAGTGTTTCGACGGAATTCGATTTTTGCAACCGAATGAACCTCTACTTCGCGTAATAGCAATATCTGTGGGTGACGTTAAGGATAATCTTTATTTTTTCCGGAATAGAAACCGAACCCAAACCAAAAATTGAATTTCTCAAAGACGAAAAAACGGAAACTATTTTCATTTCTTTCCGATTATTGTTTCAAGCGATACACATTTTACTTCCTTCAAAAGGAAGATTTACTGA
Organism: Pachydiplax longipennis; assembly: GCA_036926295.1. Classification (NCBI taxonomy): domain Eukaryota; kingdom Metazoa; phylum Arthropoda; class Insecta; order Odonata; family Libellulidae; genus Pachydiplax; species Pachydiplax longipennis. The sequence goes on along the minus strand of JAVFKF010000010.1, from coordinate 11,880,594 downwards.
ACATGTATTTAGCAATCCTTAAACCCTGGCAAGACTCACAAACTACAACTTGCTACCAACCATCACTAGTACTATTAAATATTATTCTAAAATTAGTTTAATTTAGTTTATATGAAAAATATAAATCTAACTTTCGTACGGATATTATACTCGTTATCGAACCGAAAACTGTAACTGTGAAGAATGGTTATTTCTGCAGGATTGAAAACCGTACACGAACCGAAAAAATTGGAAATTCTTTGATGAAATTGAAAGTCTAAACGAAATTGAAAGTCGATATTTATTCTGTTCCGATTTTCGCTCCAAACAATCCACATTTTGCTTGTGTGTAATTGGAGAAAGGTGAACTAAGCTTGTACAGATTCGACTTGCAGCTAACAATTCCTAAGTTTTATTTAAACAATTTAGTGTTACGAATTGTAAATGAAAAAAAAGTAATAATGAAACCAACTTTCAGAGGGAAATAGTCGGATGCAGAAGAAACGGTTCGAACCGGTACAACGGTAGCGAAATTGGAGCTTAACCGATGTTTATATTTTTGTCGAACCTGGATGAAAACTGGAACGAAAAATATTACGGTTCGATGAAATTATATTACACAATGATTATCATCATAACGAAAATGAACGGTTCGAACATGTTCGATGTGTACAGAAGGAGCGAAACCGGAACTGAACCGAAATTTGGTTTTCGCATTGAACCTGAGCGAATGTACTGAACCTTAGCGAACCGGAAGGAAAAATGTTACGCTTCGGTACACTAGAGTGTCATCATATTCTTGCTACCTTTCCGTAGGAGAAGAAGGGATTTTAATTTGAATTTATGTAAGTTATACGAATGGAACAAAACTCGCGGTCTCGAGATACGCCGCCTTTCACCCATCCCTCTGCAGAAAAAGTGTTGCATCCCTAAAAAATTAATGTAAGCACCGAGGGACGAGTCTTCTGTCTCCATAAATGACTCCACTGACACGTGGTAGCGTTTTTAAGTCTCGTCCTTCTCCCCTCCGCTTTGCTCAAGTGACCTGTTGCACTTGAGAAGATAGTTGGCGCACCAATTTAGTTCTTTGCCGCAGAAGGATTTTTCCTAGGTCGAAATGGAGAGAAAGCGAGGAACAAGACGCGGAGGAAATGAAGGCAATTTTTGCTCGATCGAATCGCCACTAGCGAGAGACGCATTCGAATGAGTTTCCGAATCATCTTTGCGTACATCTCGCGGCCATTTTTGCATCGATTGACGAGAGTTACACGGCATGCTATCTGCCTCTGAGGTTTATGGTGCGGAGAATGGACGGTAATTGTTTCTGAATTCTTTCGCTTCATGAAAGCGCTGATTGTCCATATATTGCGTATGATTAATGTTGCTACCTTCATCGGAACTAGGCGAATTACATACGCATCCTTATCAGCTTCCGATTGGATCTCTCGGAATATATGCTAATCCTTTACTCGTTCTTTATAGCATAGGCACAATACTGCGTTACAGTTTTTTAGTCATTTCAATAGCTATATAGCTGATAACTATAGCTGAAATTTTCTAATGTAAGCTTTGAATTGCGATTTTAATCGTCAAATCGAGAAATACCGCATAGAGACGATCTCGAATTAGGCTATTCTTGCAGAGCGATGAAAATTACATATGATTTCATTCCCATATAATCAATCATTGCTGTTTAAATTACTACTAAAGTGGCAGGGATAAGGGAAACTTTTTTACTTTTCAATCCAAGAATAGGCGGAAGTTAGAAATTCTGACCTGCTTGGGACTCGAACCCAGGTCTTCCACTATCCGAACACACATTCCAACTACTGAACTACCATGGCGAAACGATGCTTATGCTAATTACATAGCACCCTGTGAACGAAGTGGAATTGTTTCTAAATGGTATTCCTGTAATTACTAATGCAGCTCATAAAACTGCCAAAACGGTCATGACGATTTTTTACCTCCATTTATTTTTTAGTTTAATTCGTTCCGTAACCGCCAGAATTTGCCCAAATAGGATTTTACATAAAATCGTAGCATGTTCAAAATCTCTACGCATAAATTCTGCCGAAATATGCGTCACTCTTTAGTCTGCAAGCGAAATTTGGCAGCATGAAATTCGCAATCCATTTTAAATTCATGAGTTAGAGAATGGTGTCCAAACTTTATCTTGCATCGGGCCACATAAAGTCCTAAATAACTTCGCGATCCACATGTGATCTAAATCACTGTATTTTTAATGCCAATAATTCATTTGAATTTCTAGTAGAAAATCTATAGCAGTCACAGAAAGATTTTGGAAGTGCGCAGGGGAGGAAATGTCTTTCTAGGTGTGAATTGGAACTAGATGTTTCTTTTATCCACTCACATCCTCAAGCCTTTGGATAGAAAATTGTTCGGAAATAACAGGAAATAATCATTTTTCGGGTCGCTCGGAAATTGGTCTAAGTGCCGTGAGATGGACGATTTCGGATTTAAGGTCTTCACGGACTAAATCCGGGTTACAGAGTTCCTCTTCTAGCTCGGGACGGGTTCATGTAAAGGTTGAATTTCAGACAAATCGTATGTAATATCCCAACATTGAAACGTCGGGCTTCCTTTTTGTTCCACGGGCAACATTTCATACATTTTCGTATGCACTCAACGAAATGAATATGGTTTCCCCTTCTGAGTGTAAGACCCACAATTTCATTCCACTCTACTGCATACCGCAAGCGTGTAAAATTCAGCCAATGACTTAGCTTTTCATTAAGCATTGTTATCGCTCCTTCTCTGTTAGATAATAGAAGAGGATAAGAACAAAAATGTCTTCCGTGTTTATTTGTTTCTATTTCAGCGCGTTTGTTTAATTTGAAATGTTTTTCCTAACTCGGAGTAGTCATAACAATGCATATATAACAATACTTCATACCTTCCTTCTCAGATCTGAAGGAAGTGCAGTCTAGGATCTGATTTAAGAAGTTCATTACCCTATTAATCAAAGCAGTCAGTAGAATACAAGATTATACATAAAATAAACCTGCCTAAAAATAGTCGAATTAAATGATATTTCTTTTCAAAAGCATATCACTCAAGAGGGAATGAAAATCTAAGTCAAACTTACTTCTTTTTTCCCGGGTACTTATTGTAAACGCAAATATTTAGCATTGCTCAGAAACCTGTATGGAATAACATAAAGGATAACATCCGACAATATTTCTATAGATCATCCTGTCACTTTCACGCTCTGGAAACATAAATGTGCCAATGTAGAGAATATCCCGAAAATTAGTTCTCACGAATCCATTTTCTCGTCCAGACCGAGAGACACTAAGGATCGAAATCGAAAAACCAGCGAGAAATATAAATTTATTTTTTTCGAATCTGGATTTTGAAACTTCCAACGACGACTCTTGAATAAATTCTGTATCGTCAATGCATGTCATTTACGTTGATTCTGGCTTGTTACAATAACGAACTCAGAGAGTCAAATATTGCTACATTTTAGGAAAAACGTCAATCCTCAATTTTTCGCTATATTCATCAATTTTAAGTTGATGCTGAAGCCATAACTGGAAATTCGTCGGGTAAAATGTGATGTAGTGCAATAAAACTGTCATTTATCCTGCGCAATACTCCATTTCACAGTTGAATGTTTTTATAAGTACTTCATATGAAAAATAGAACTGTGAGACAAAATTACAAATGCTATGCATATATTAAACAATTCCTCGTTGGCTATTGTTCTAAAATTATTTTAAAATCATTTAATAATTTATGTACTACTACATTTATTTTTAAACAATTTAACACTCGTACTTTTATTTACGCCGTTGATAACCTTTGGCTTTTACATCGTTTCTGCAAGCTATAAGTAGTCTGCAAGCTACAGGATGCATTGTGACCAATTTCCCCTTTCTTTGATAACAATTGTATTTACTATACCATCCACCCTAATGGTCTAGATAGAACTCGAATTCTCTGCTATTTGAAAATTGTCGAGGTACACTCTCTAGCATCCATCTCCAATCCCCTCTAAATATTTACTGACTAAGCGATCCTATTATCATCCACCCAAAATATCATCGTGACAACTTCATTTCGAATTTCTGGACTTCAAAGAGTGATATGCTACTACGGCCGAAACTCCATCTGAAAACGTCGGCGAGAATAAAAGCTACAAAACATCGAACGAGGGATATCAAATGAAGTTTTAAACGTCAGAATGAAAAAAATGTTCTACACAAAAATGTCGATTGCAGTCGGAATGGGAACAAAAAGAGCCATCACACGGTATTTCAAAATTTCAATTTCGAGTCAACGTGTCGAGTCGGGGAAAAAATAAGCTAGAAGACTGCACGTGGAATGTTTCGGATTTCGGATAATAAATCAATCATAAACGCTACGGAAGGGCCCAAACATTCCGTGGGCGAATAGCAATCAAAATTCAATATTCGCTGTTTAAAAAGTAGCTTGCTACGGTAAAATTGAACGCAACTTAATTTCAGTCGTCATAACTCTGTTTCCTGCGTCTTCGTTCCCTTCTCTTCCGCCTAACTTCATTTCCACTTTGCCTAGACCGAATCGAAAGGTTGCAGAGTTTCGCAAGCGACATTAAGGCAGAAAATAACATCGACTTCTTGCCGATTCGTCTGGAATAAAACGCAAGTTTTGGCAGGAAATACAATTATTCATAAATATATAATTATATTATTTTAAACATCCGTTTTCGATGACTAGCGCTTTTCTCTAATTACACTTCATCAAAAATGTAAATGACACATCATTTTAATGAAAGTTTCCCGTTTCCTGCGAGAAATAGACCAACAAATGAAATATGCACCATTTGGTCGAAATATCGAGTTAAAATTTCAATTTGTCCATAGTTTTTTGTTTCTGGGTTTGTTGATATGGATATCTATTGATAAAAACGAGATATATCGAAACGGACACTGATAATTTATTTTCCCTATTAAATGCATCTCAACTAAATCTCCAATTACTGCCAACTAATACAAATACAAACATTAAAAAGTACCTAAAACACACCTTCGCCTATGCATTAATTATTTTCAATATACTTGGGCGAAATTTTCCCACGGGGCAACTAGTTCACATAACTTGAGTGTACAGGAAAAATCTTCATCTCAAATTCATCTTAAAAAGCTTAAAAATTGCCATTAAAATGATTCTTAAAAGTTCATTATTTTAGATATAGATATAAATGAAATATATGAAATTGGGCACCGATGTCGGTGCGGATTCCCATTAAAACGTAATAGAAATGTAGTAGAGCATGGTTTAACTGAAGTTTGTAGTCTGGTGCTCAAAATCAACCCCTTGGTCACCAAAGAAACCAACTGGTTGTACTGTACAAAGAATTAGGCAGAAAATAAAATGAATATGGCTCAATGCCGATTTTATGAAATAGGCATAAAGTTTAATCCACCCATGTGTTTAGAGTTGAATTGGTGAACTTAATTATTGGCTGTCGTAAATTATACGTCAGACAGAAAATCAGCAAAATTTGTTAACCTATTTTTTATATATAAGTTATTCTAAAATATTCGTCTTATTGTCATAACTGATGATTCTCTAGCCATCCGTGAGATGTAGAATCCTATCGTCTAATTTTATCCTTATAACAAGTTCATATTTTAATTTTTATCCAGTAAAATTAAATGCACGACAAAAGTCATTGACTTCCTCCAGCAACCTGTTTCCGTTAACTACTGAATGAGGTCAGTCGGTAAAAATCAATCCTTCCCTACATAAATGGGGCCAACGTTCCCTAACTGGGAACGGCAGAACGTGGAGCATATATAGGTTGAGATCCAATGATCCATATTACGTTATATTTTGGCTGAATAAGGCTCCAATTTTGTAAGACACGCTCAAATTCTCAGATAGAGACCCTTAAGACGATTGGAAAAAAGCAAAAAATTTAATAAAATAGAGTGAATAGATATCATTTGAGACCTAATATACCATATCCAACAAATTGAGAAGAATTTAGAGTGGAATTTTTGTATCATGCGGTAAGAAACACTTAACATCGACTTCGAGATTGGATAATTAACCTAAAATGTGTATAGTTATTACGCTATTCAATTTCTTATCATTATGTATTTCGAGCATATTAAAAGTTGGCGAACAAATTCTGCCATTTAACTATCAGTGCAACATCATTCGAGTTATGACTGACGCATACTTTGCTCTCGCCGCAAGTTTCAGCGATATGACAGGGAAGTAACACATACCCTTAAAAGGTAAAATTAATAGAACAGGATAAAATTAAGAATTATTTTTATTTTTGGCTTTTTAAAAATCTTGAAAAAGTCAATAATACTTGATAAATAATTGAATGAACGAATTTTTATCAGTGATGTACACCGGATTATGATTTATGTTTTGACTCCACTAATAAACAAGATAAAAATTCTTAGTACACCCTGAAATTACTCTGAAATAAAATTATAATTTTTTTAGTTGGAATTTATCACGATAAGAGCTATAAATCAGACGTGATTACCGAATAGGTAGCGCTACTGAATTTGGGGCGTCCGCGGCGCTCAGCCGGATTCTGCCGGGCTGCAGAAAGATCCATCGCATTCTTAAGCTACGAAGTGAATTATAACAGTTACTTTAGATCTCAAATTCGAAAAACATACATATTGAGGTAGTATAAGTGACATGATAGTACAGCGCGGTTTTCTAATTTATTTTCCTTACATTATCTCAAAAATTGTCCGAAATAGGTGTCCAATATTTTTTTACGTTTAATGAGCAAAGACTCATCTTTCAGCGCGAAAACTATGGCGAACGCAAAGACAATGAATCATGCTAGAATACTGCATCATAATTTTTACCAAACGTTTCCAAGAAAATCCTCTACTTTACAGCGAACTTGCATGTTTTCTCCGATTTTTCTCCGAAAAATCATTGTCAACCCTTTTCTGTGAAACTTGCTCAAGTTTGACGCCCTGTAACTTTTTAACGTATTCACCCAACGGAAAAGGACGAACCGAAACGTAAAATCTAATCCTTTCTGAATTATATTGCTAAGTTCCACACTAAAAAAAACCACTTATGGCCTCTTCGCGTCAACTCTTTTACAGGCCTCAAGAATGTGCGACGCAATGTCTGGGTCCGAACATTTAATTAAGAATTCATATCGCTTTAGCTGTGATATTTGTTTTTGAAGGATAGACGTGTAAGCTGATGCTTTCTGCTTTCGTTCTGTGGTTCTTTGTTCTCTCCGTTCGCGTGTGTTAGTGTTTTTGAGTGATTTTTTTTCCCAACCCATGCCTACTCATAAATTTGCTGGCTCAGTCGTCTAGCGCTCTTTCGTTGATTATCTCTCCGTCACGTTTTCTCATAAGCACTCTCATTTTCTGCTATCTTATTTACGGTGTTTGAAGCTGAGATTCGTGGTTATTCGATGCCTTTGTTTACAGTGGTCCTTTTCGCCATCCTTAGACTCGTTCTCGAACAGTGACCATATTCAGTTCACCATGGCCACTTGCTCTGATTATTTCCGAGAATTCAAATGGACATACCCTTGATTCTAGTTTTGAAGAACAAGTGGAAGAATCAACAGAGGTCTCTGTGTGTATTCAAAAGAGTAATTGGGAAGAAGTTGTCCCCCTCTGCCTTTTGCGTGCAATTTAATCGGAAAACAAATTGCGCCAGATTCATGCGGAGATGATTCTCTTGGATATCATGAGTTATTTTTCGATGATGAGACAATCGCGCTCATAGCGACTGATGCAATTCATTATACTGAATAATTCCTTCCCCATGAGAAAGAGAGAATTTCTAAAAAGATCGAGCTATCATAAGCGGGTTCCAGCAACTCCCACTGAAATCAGGGTATAACCCGCTTTGGTTATGGATAGGGAAAACTGTTTATCATTAAGAAAAAGTATAGTAAATAAAAGTATAGCAACTCATCATGGGCAAAATATAACAAAGGCGAAAAGGACGTCCATCATGTACCGAAAATGAATGTAGGTAGACTGATAGGAAAACATTTCATCTAAGAGAATTCAAAACAGGAACTTCTAAAGTTGGAAAAATAGGTGTGTAGTGCGTGCAAAATACAGAAAGAAGAAAAACTAAAGATACAATATTATTTATTATAATATTATTTTATTCCATGGCCACCAGTTCTCTGCTTAGTTCCGCTTCAAACTTTACTGCACTCAGTACTAACTTCCGGAGAAAAATGACCAAAGCGATATAACGGATAAAATATTGTAAGTAAATACTAGTTGCTCCGGGCGAAAATTTTGCAGACGGGCACTGATATTCCATTTCCCCACCGAAATATATTTCAACAAACACTCCAATCTCTACAGACGATTACACAACCGCTAAAACATACCTAAAAACACTCCTTCATATTGTATCAGAGTCCGTTTTCATGTAACTCGTTTTTATCGGTATATATCGATATCTACGCATCTAGTAACGAAACCCTATGGGCAAAAACACATTTTCTACTCGAATTTTTCACATTTTTAAATGGTTCATTTTTCATTTGTTGGTCTATTTTCAGCAGGAATGGGGGAGAATTTCTCTTGCAAATGATTTAGTTTATGTTTTGATGGAGTTAAAAGAGAGAAAAGCGGTCACCGAAAACGGATGCTTATGAATAATCTATAAAGATATTTTATTGAATATATTAAACAGCTTAAAAATTTTCGAAGACTTCCAAAGAGCAATTACTACATGGGAAATATTTAAATGAAAGATTGTACAGGCATTTCTACAGCGGCAAAAACACGCTGGGGTTCAAGCAGCAACTTTAAGAGACCGAGACAAAATTGTGTTTTTAACGGGTCTTAATGTTAATAGTGTGTGTTGGAAGGAAGTAATAAAATACTTAGAATGCATGGGGATCATTTAAAACACCTATAGAAATATGAGGCGTATGTTAAACTACTAAAGAGAGTGTTTAAATAAAGTCATCGCCCGTATTCCTGCAGTGATTTTTTAAATGTAGACTCGCTTTATCTCGTTGTCCGTCTACTTTTAAACATAAACGACCAATCAACAGAAGATATGCATCTCCTAGTCACTGTATTATATGTCTTATTCCTCTATTACCACTTTTCTAGATCGAATATCCCCACCTTTCTCTCCCTTTTGTGTGGTTTTACCAGCACTTAGAATTGAATCCATTTTCCAACGAGCGGAAATTGAATTGAATTTGCAGATGAAATGCAATTTTCTCTACGTTTACTAAAAAACGGTAGAGAGAGCTTTATAAAAATTTGTTTTCTGTTGAAATAACTATGCTACTTCCGACCTTTTTGAATAAAATTCAGTTTTTTTTTACCGAATAATCCAATGAATTGCGTGGATAAAATTTATATCCATCTATAGGAATAAATGTTAAAATCCTTCCATTATTTTGTACCTGCATTTTTTAGAAAATGTCAGTTATTAAATTTCTGACGCTTGTACGAGAAATTTCCGTTTCAAGAGAAAAAGACGGGTATGTACGATGTATAATTGAAAGAATAGGCAAAATTCGAAAAATTCAATGAAACGAAGTATATAAATAATCTAGTGATTGAATTTTATCTTAAGATATTAATTACCATTGGGATATTTTAAACTAGGTTCTTCTCAACGTATTGAATCAAAAAATTCTCTTTTCCATGGATGAGCAAACGGTAAGTTTATACGTGTTGGTGATCCCAAGTGATAATTTCTAGTTTCTTTAAGCGAACAGAAAAATGTAAATATTTGTTGTTAATTACACGAAGCGGGGAAACCGTAAAATGGATATGAGGAAGAAAGAGGACAAAACAAAACAAGGAAAAAACGATTGCCCATTTTTTATTTTCTAATTTGAGAAATGAAGTTATGAGTGAATAGACGGATGTTTGGGTTTATTTTCATTACGTTCTCCGTAGCTTTTCAGCATGAAATGCGAGGCAGTAATGAAATTCCTAACTCCAACTGCATTTTCCTCCCTTCTAGGAAGCCTTTATAATTCCTCGCCATGCATATTCAAAAATTTTCAACTCCACAGAATAAATGAAGGGCGTACTAAGGAAATTTATATGGTTGGTCGAACTCCGATTCATGATATAATTCAAAATTAAGGCGAAAATTTTATAAATCTCGATTAAAATGAGATCGCAAGCTCAGTACATTTCATTAGAAGATGCTGCGATTACTTTCAAGGCAGATACGGCACCGCCACAGCCAAAGCAATGTTTGTTCTTTCACATAGTTTATGTTTGACGCTTTTACTTTTAGTTTACAGCTATAACCTGATGCAGAACCGACTCAAGGTTGGAGCCTTGAGCAAACTCTGCTTTGATGCCTGTTTTCATATTTGTTGAAAGAGTGTGTCGGTTCAAAAAGAATATATTTTACAAATAAAAATATATATCTTGGACAGTTATCGGATCCTCAGTTATTGCTTGAACATGACTAATCGTCTCCGAAAAATCAATTACAGATTGCGTTTTTTTTGGTCACCTTGTGATCTCACCTTTTTCACATACCTCACTTCCGACTCGCTATTTCCCAAAGATCCCTATTCTTCCGCTTACCTCACTTTTTTAACAATTTTTCTTCAAAACATCTCCTATTGACCTTTTTTCGTCCAAGTCAACTATGTTATGAAAAAACATCCATATCTCGATTCTTTAAGTTACCTAATCGTATTTTTATTTGCTATTTTTATTATGGTATTTTTTGTTTTAATATATTATATCGCAGTTTATTGTATCCATTGTAAGTCCCCAGTCATGGCTGTTGTTAGATCTATTTGTAAATAAATTTCATAATAATCGTTAGATATTTGGTAAACTGAAAACCCATTAGACATATCCCAGCTTTCGCTGCAGAGATTTTCAATGGCAATATCAAATGCAGAAACTAGTCTCCCTGGATAGTTTCCATTCTTGCTTGCCCAGCTATTTAAGTTATTATATTGTAAGGTATTGTAAGGTTATTCCAAGTTAGCTACTATTTGACTGTCAGATGCCTCCATTTGGTTCAACCTCTTAAAAATATATGTCCGACTGTCATTGCATTTGAACATGGACGACTCTTCTGTTTTTATCCGCGATTACATATGAGTAATGACGTCCCCAATCCTGTGCCACAATAGCTCATCCCATTCTTCCAGCCCTGACCTGATAAGACTGAAATAAATCTATTGATGTGATATTTTAGTCATTACAGACACGGTTGTAAACCCGTTTCCTCAATATAGTTAAAAGCATTGGAAGTTGCCCAAAAACGGATTTAAAGGAGTAAGAAAATTAAAGGTGTTCAATGGGCAGTTAAACCGATTATAAATGCGCTGCAGCAAAGCGCTTGATATAATGGCGCGGCGCATTGATCTGAGAGGAAATGTGAACATAATATTCCGAAAAGTACATTTCGTGCAAAAAATCTGAAAACGTGGGCTCCAAGTGATGTATAGATTTTAGATTTAGATTTAGATGAGTACCCCGCAAGCCGCCAGTGGCGTATGGCAGGGGGTGTAATGACACCATCTTAGTATTCTAATCGACCCTATTAGCTTCTCTAATAGCTCGCGGGAAGAACGATCAGAAATAACTTCTGTCCTTGCTATTTCCTCCTTATAACGCTTGGTTGATGCCTCTCGGAGATCGCGCTCACTACTAACCGAAATCAAAGTTTCATTTACCTCGTCCCTACATTCGGAACCGAGGAACTTTTTGAAAAGTTTCCTTCGGTAATCGTTTCTTCTCTCCTGAAGTGAATTCCAACCGAGGGATTCTATCATGGACGTAACGCTACTGTCGAACCTGAAATCTCCTGTAACGAAACGAGCTGCTCTACGTTGGGCCGTTTCTAAGTCTGAGACCAAACCTACCTCGTGTGGATCCCAAATCGCGCAGCAATATTCGAGATTAGTTCGAATGAGTGAAAAATAAGCTATTTCTTTTACTCTTGATGAGCATCCCTTCAGCGTTCTACCTGTTAGTCTCTGTATTTTGTTCGCCTTACCTATTACATCTCGAATGTGTTCTTTAAAAGATAAACAACTACTGAACGTGACTCCTAGATATTTATTATGACGCACGAACTCTAAGGGATGTCCTGAAATTTTGTACAGTGCGGGAATAACGTTTGTAGAACGCGTGAAACTCATAGCAACGCATTTCTTAAGATTCAGATCAAGCTGCCAATCCTTACACCATCCTGCTATAACGTCCAAGTCATTCTGTAGTATATGTATATCATTTTCTGACGATATCTCTCTGTATATGAGGGTATCATCGGCGAACAATCTAACTTTGCTCTTTACTTTATCCGCTAGGTCGTTAATGTATATGAGGAATAAAATCGGCCCTAGGACACTTCCCTGCGGAACACCTGATGTGATACTAATTTCGTTGGATAATATTCCGTCTAACGCAACTCTCTCAGATCTGTTTTCTAGAAATGATTTTGTCCACCTGACCACCTTTCCGTCAATCGCGTAGGAACTTGATAACCATTAAGGGGTTCTTTGAAAGGGAATATGGAAAACGAACTTAGTTTTGCTAGAGGAATTTTTATGATATTAAAATCACGGCTGTACACATGTAAATATTAATTTATAAATAAGATATCAGTAACTTCAAAAAGAAATATCTTCCAGTTGATTTTTCGTTTCGTGGTAGACCTTTTGTCTTTATTAAAATTGGATAATAATTAATAATCGTTCGAAATTGATTCCCATAGTATAATGGCGATTCTTATTTAACACATATAATATTTTTATCTCTCTAAAATGTGGAATAAAAAGGACCTATTTTTCGTGAAACTAAGGAAGGAAAAAAGTCAGAGTACCTTACAGAGTGTCATGAATGTTATTTAGGTAGCCTGCGCTTTAGAATTTCAATGAATGACCTTCCTATCATTATTTCTGGCTGTAGGAATGTCAAATACGCAATAAATTCTCCAATTCAGATGTCCAATACATTTTAGCGTTGCAGTTATTTTTAACAATATGGACAGGTGATCTCTTAGAGAGTATTAATGTAACGCATGTCGAACGGGTTTCAAACATTATTGAATTCCAGCGAAGAAATTTCAGGATTGAACTGAGCATCCTCTATGGTTAAAATATTCGAAACTTTAAAATGACACCTGTATTCCTCGTTGAATATTTTAAATGTTACTGTTATTATGGGCCAGCGCTATATTGGAGATTATAACCCAGAATAACACTCAACAAAAATGTTTCGCTTAGTTTTACTAACAAATATCACAACCATGTACGCTGTAATTGCGGATATCTGCAGTTGGGGAGTATGCAAATATTATTCTATTGCGGTAAATGTTTCGGAAGCCTAAACTGGCTCCAGCAATGCAATATAAAGAATTTCCAAAGCGTAACGATAATTGGAAGTGAAAAATCGCATTCAGATCTCTCTCGGAGTTAGCTCCCGTTTTCAACTGAAATCAAAATGTGTCGCAAATGTATTTGAACCAATGAGTATATTTTAAAAGCTATATTTCTCACCCAAACTGGAATGATGTCGAAAACCAAAGACAATATTGGACAAGGGTGAGTTTGTCTTGAGGCTTTGACGTTTGGGAGTAAAAGTTTCGAAATTTCATTTGTGGTGGATTTGTTTTATATCGATCTATACTTCTAGTAAAGTAAAAATATATGCATTAGTTATAACAAATTCTGAGAAAAAAATACATGGATGGTTGCTTATTATGAAGTTAATAGAAGCAAATGGAAAAGAACGAAACATTATATCCTTGATGCATACTCGTACAGAAAGCTTAACTTCGAAAGCTCATCTCACATTTAGTTTCCTTCTAAATAAGTTCCTAAATTAAGATGTTAATGTACATATATAAAAGACTTGATTAATACAGTTTAACATTTCTCCAAAAAATACTTGAAAGTAAAACTCCTATTAAGCGGCCACATCGGGACCTGATATCTGTCCGATAGATCTGACGTGTACCCAAAGAATTTCAGTACGTGCATTTGTGTTTCCTGATGGTTTTCGTGGCATGATTCCGTGGTTTACGAATAGAATATGTTCGTATTGAACATGCATATACTCTGCATCTAAGCATAAGTTCTGGAAACTTATATTTAAGAATTTCAAAAAGTTTATTATTAAGTTTTCACATGTCTGCAGAAAGATTAAGATATTTATCTATTTTACGGATCAGACAAATTTCTTTAGGTGGAATACCAAAAAAATCTCTAAATGTTCTCAATATCCGAATTCGATAAAAAGCTTCGATTTCAGGATACACCGACACATCTCCTTTTACAAAATCTCTGCTGTGATCGTAACTACAAAGATTAGTAATTAGAAAAAATCGAAAGAAAAATAACACTACTGAAAAAATAATTTCATCCCTAAATGGCTGCTGACATTTGCTTAATCTTTCTGAAATTTTCGAATTTATCACACGCTCTTTAACCAACACCAAAACTTACTCCAGCGTCGCTCTTGATGGTTCTCCGATGACTCAGCCGATGAGGGAGGGAAGGGGGGGACTGGGGGGGATTTGCCCTATAGCCTGGCGAGGGGACCCCTCAATGTCGTTGTGACGTGCTATAAGGTTCACCTCTATGCCTAGAGGGCCCTCTGCCACAACTTCAAAGAGAAGCTCCGACCTTATAGACAGAAAGAACGAGCAGGTGAGAAGTGAGTGCTTAGTTACCTCACCCCTGCAGAAGAAGGTGAAAGAAAGGCCCCTGAAATAGATGCCTGAACTGTAGGCCTAAAACTAGGCTAGGTTTGCAGGGAATGCCTTCCCCACGCCCCCTACAGAGCAGGTGGTCAATACATTTATGGTGCACTTTCTAAGGAAACTACTGCCAATTGTTGACAAACTAATGACAGCATTACAGCATTACAGCATTTAATGCTGAGCTGGCTGTAATAATCCAACGTCTATATCGAAAGTTAAATAAGTTATTGAAGGTATTAATCATTAGTTGATTTCACGCTTGAATTCTTGTCTTTCTAAATCAGAGACTAAAAACAAGCCTTTAGCCTCATGGATGGAGGTAACTTCCATTAAAGGAGCAAAATATGCTTGAAAATCCTCTTTATAAACAATAAAAATTTTCTTGATGAACTAGATGAGCTTAAGGCTTTAATCATCTGAATAGAAAAGAAACTGCGTACTCACGTGCGATTCATGAGTTGATGACGCTGAATTTTCCTGTAAGAAAAGAGAAAAAAGTCATTAATGCAAGGAATTCTCCTTATATATTCACGAATATATTCTGTTTTTATCTACATTTATCTATATCTACAGTGTGAAAAATGTAACTTCAATATCTTGGCAGCATTCCTTGATTAACTTAATAAGGCCTTGAAGTTGGCATACAGTAATTAAAATATAAACACAAAACGTAAATTCTATTAATTCAAATCTATTTGCAAAATATTAAATGAAAACAAAGCCATTGTGAAATGTTTACAAAGGTATATCAAATTTTTTTCTCCGCAGTTGTTATCAAAACTTCTGTGTATATTTTACGGGGAACTGGTCGAAAGAAGGAGAATCACTGAGGGATTTAAGAAATGAAAAGGTCAGTGATATGGCGTCACTGAAGGCACTTCCAACGAGGGACGAATGGCTCTGAGTCATCGACAGGTAGAAAAATTCTTCCTATTGTCCTTATGTGTACTGTAATTACCCTAAGGTGTCTCAGCTAAAAAACATTACCTCGGGGAAAGAAATTCTAGTTCATACTATTCGTCATAATGACTGAATAATCTCACTCTCCTGTGGACGTCTTTAATTTTTGAATTGCCGTTTATATAGTCTTTGAATTAAATTTTTCTTCTTATTATTTAAATAAATCTGATCATATGGGTTTATTTTCTTTCGCCATATTGACGTTGTGTACGTTTCGGTTACAATCCGGTGGTAGTTAAATCCTATTAATTTATTTTATTTTTCATAATTTGCACAGAATTACTGTTTTGGGGAATTAAATTACGTCAGTATATTTATCGATCCTTGGTACGTGACTCAATGGAAAAGGATTGGAGTTCCGGTAGAAATGAAACACACGGAAAGATAATGATCTGATTAACGTTTCAGTTTACGTGAAATTACTCTTGAAGGCATGCGAAGGTTGTTGAAGTTTGAATTCAGTCTGTCTTCTAAAACTTCAGTATCCTAAAAACTATTTTTCAATCTTACAATTTATAGAAAAGGTAGATAAAAATAAGTTTAATAATAACTTTTCCAAACTGACTGATATAAGTAAAATATATTTACCATGATCTAAATGAACGTTAGGGGAAATTTCAGCAGTACTGTTTACACCTATTTCTCCAATAACCGGAATAAATAGAAATTCCTATTCCTTCGTCTGCTTGAAGGTGATGAAATCTCATCGTGAGAGCCGGAAATGTACTGAGGCAAGTAATATACTTCTTGAAGACAAGAATTTCCGGCAATACTTCTCGGATTTTTCTAACATCTGAAATCATCCTTTTCTCTGGAACCTTATTCCCTCAACATTCTGTTAAGTACCAAGTCAGCGATCAATAGTGGAAAATAAAATAGTTGGATGAAATATTCGAAGAGCTTACGGAGGTATGAGAATACAAGGCAATATCCGAGTAGATTCCGAGCGGAATTGAGAAATTTATAGTGAAAATTTCCCCTTATAGACTCACAGATCTATTCCATTCACATTTATCTATATCTCCAGTGTCATACGATCTTACTTTTAACAACGATAATCATAGATCAAAAATATGCAGAAAATCCCAACTAATACCTAATAAACATGTATAAGACTTCAAATGTAATACAAAATTTAAGTGTCGGATGTTTAAAATTGAGGTTACCCTTTCTTGTTCCGTTATTCTATGTTTTACATGCAACCATTCTTACTTGAAGCTAGAATACCACTGTGTTGAAAATGAAGAAATGATAGAATAAAAATAGAAGTATATTCTCGGTGTGGAGCATCAAAGGAAAGTTCGGTTAATAATACCTCTTCGTCCAGCACGAATACCTCTTCGTGCTGATAAAGGCGTATATAGAGCTATACATGTTGCTTCTAACACATTTTAAAGTTTCCTGTTAAGCGCACTAAACACAGAAAAAAATCTAGTGAATAATGGAGTCAGAGCATAGATGTAATCCAATAGTGAATTTACATTATTATAAGAAACAAAATTCAATCCGATATTTCCAAACGATCCCCACTGCGAGAAAAGTACTGACTCTTAAGAAAAGTATGCTGTGAATCCAGTTTTAGATCATAATTAAATTTATATTGAACATTTGGTTTAAGAACTCTACTAACCAAACTTTGCTTGTGAAAGAAAAAAAAAGGAACTCGGCGGTTAATGAAAATGAGAAAAAAGGCTGGTTTTCTCTTATTCAAAGCTAGTTTACTTATGAAAATGATAGCATAAATAGCATATCTAATTTTAAAAATTTTTCATCAGAAATTTAAAAACTAATGCAGGAGATGACGATGATTAACAAAAGGCGAAGATAATCCAAACTCCTATTGTGAATTTTACGAATAAGAAGAGGAAATAGCATATCGCGGTTCGAATACAAATTTAGTCTATCAGATTGGCTTCGAAGTGAAACATGGTGAAAAAATCGGTATAGACACAGCACATTTACAATTTGAAGTTCTTCCCTTCCGAAGATAGTAAATTGCAGACTCTCTGTAGCATTTTCAAGCGTGTTGCAAATAATAAGTGAGAGATGTTAGATTAATACCCCTTGATTGATTTATAGAGGGACTGGAGCAGAAACAAGGATTGTAATAGGTATTATGATTACCTTATTTGTTCGCGAAAATTAGAAGGAACTTGAACTTCAGAATGAAGTCGAAGGTCGGCGAAAAAAGGCTGTTACGACTGCTAATATATTAACAGTGAAAGCATCGGAGAGCAGTATGTCCTTGTGATGATAACAAAGTCAGTTTCCAAAATACTAATGAGCACTTCACGAACTTATTTTTTCATTGTATGTAAACAAAGGCGAAAAGGAAAGTGCCTAAGTCTAGGATGAGGTGAATAAGAGGAAAAGTGACTGGCAGGAGATTCCATAAGCAAACAGAAAACGAAAGGAAAGTATAAGCGACACCGAAACTACTGTCGCTTATATAAAACACTACGTGCGAATATCCGAAAAATAGGTTATCCTTTCAAATTACTTTCTAGAATTATATGATCGGTGTAGACTTTAGATTTACACATGAATTTAATTACAAATAAAAATCGTGCGAAATCAGGAGAGGCTCAGTTAGAATAAGTAGAGTAGTAATAAGTGAACAGGAGGAAAAATGATTGGCAGGATATTCTAACAGCAAACATAAAAGGAAGATATTTCCAAGTACACCGCGGAAAAGTCTGAACTATTGTCGAGTATAGAATTTAGCTACATGCGAATATGTGCAACATTGAATAACCTTTCAAATGATTATCCTCTGGAATATATTTATACATGTAAAATTGATAGATTTTTCTATCTCATGTCATGATTATCCATGGGATGATAGACTCAACAAAGCACATTTTCCGTATGGACTTTGACTTTAGATTTTTCAATGATTGTTATAACTTAAATTTCATTAAAATTCGTCGAAATCGGGATAGGATCGGTTACATTGAGAAACATATTAATTATTTGATTCATATCGGCGATCGTACTTTATTATCAAAAGAATGGTTCTAAAATATTGAAAATATTTACCGATTTTCAGAGAATTGAAAATGAAAATGCAATGAAAGCTTAGATTGCTTTCGCAGTTCGATTGCTAAAATAGATGTTCTAAAGTTACAGGTGCTTCAGGGTTTATTTATACAGCTTGCAAAATGATAGTAACGGTCACCTAGAAACAAGAGTTTGAAATTGGTTAGCGCAACCATCTAGTGTACTAATCTAAGAAGATCGCGGTAATTGAATGTTGTAATCTGTGAATAACTAGAATATGTGATTTGAGTGCGTCAAGAAGGAAAATTTAACGTATCTTCGAAGGAAAAGAACCTTAATTTGACACTCACTAAATGCATTTGAAAGCTGAACTCAAAGGTCTGTTGAGTATAAAATACTTTGAACAAGACGAAAAAATATTTAACGCTATTTAATTTACTCATTAATTAAAACCCCATCTATATTACCGTTTCTACTTCTGGAGTAAAATCAGTAATAGTTAATTGATTCTAGTAAATGATTAATTTAGGATTAATTAGGAATAATTAATAGTTTCCTCGTTGTCAGGAAATAATTTTTTAGTCAACCATTCCTCCGTCCTAATCGTTTTAACAATAAATATTGGATGAAAGATACAAGAGAGACAAGATACCAATGCATGTCTTTGTTTTGTCCGCACTTGGGTAAATCTTCATCCACCTTACTCAGATTTTCTGAGAGTAATATTTGGCACATGGAATAGGAATCGTTAGTTATTAAATTTATTATTATAAATTGTTTTTGAAAAACTCACCACTTGATGTTCTCCATATATCCTTCACCTCTTCAATGCCTTTCCGCTAACGCACAGGAGAAATTCGCTGGTGAAAAATTCCCAGAAGGGAGGAATGTCAAAATCTGTAAAATAGAAGTACCATATCAATTCATTGGTCAATATTGAACGTTACTATTAGGTTAATAGTGAATAGAATTGTGCATACATTAGAGCGATCAGTTGCCAAGGATGATGATTCAAATTAGGATATCTGTTACTATTTCATTAAATATTAAACTATTCCGCATCTTTAATTATAAAGTATTTATAATTGTATATATAAGTAAACGAGAAGATTAAAATGATTAAAAGGTAATACGTCTACACACAAAATCAAAAACTCACAAAGAAAAAATAGATGCAGGCTTATTAGTAACAACAAGTGAAATAGGTTCTAAAATTGCTAATGAAAATGAACATCTGTTGCAACATCTGTGACATGTCATCCAAAATTTATTTACAATTACAGTTGACTATTAATACGGAAGAGTCATTACCATTAAGTAACTTTTGAAATGTATTCCATTTTAATTTCAATTCATCTCGAGTCTTTTCGCGGGCACTTCTAAAGATTTATTTCCTTAAGGGCAACCTTTAGAATCGAGTCCCTTATTGCTAATAAGTAAGAATTCCAAATTTGAGAATCAGATGCATATCAAACTTAAAGTGAAAATCGAGATGAAGATAAAAGCGATTGAAGAAGGCAAATGATTAGGAAAATAATTCTAAATTATAAATTCACCTTCTGTAAAAATTACTGATACAAGAATTACTCATAGATCACTACTCGTCGGTTATAAAAAGATTAAAAGGAAAATTCTAAGTCGGCCATCCTTTATTTTTAAATTCAGATTAAATTACGTTTTTATTAGAAATGAGTTCAAAATTAAATATAGAATACGACTAAAGGTCGAATTCGAATCGCTTATCTAGGTAGAGGAATATTTATATTGTTTTAATTTACTACTAAACGTAAAGTTATTCTGAAATTCAAATGTAGCTTTCCGTTACGATAGAGGTCGTCAGTATTCACCCTAGTAAGAATATTACCTAAAATTGTTCTGCACCTAAATACAGCGAATATGTAATGAATATAAATAATAACGAATGAATATACTCGAAGCATAATTTTGGTTTTACGTCAGATAACGTCTTCAATTGCTAGGAGTCGTTGTTTTATTTCTGGAATATCAGTCTTAGCAAGAATTATATAAATATAGACGTAACGAACTGGACATCATCGGAAAATAGTATGATAATCACTTAAAAGATGAATCATTCAGACGTCGTTGATCATAGGAGTCTTACGTAACGAAGACATATATTCACCAACCACTGACGAATAAATAACACAATAACAACCAATAACATCCATATCATCAATTATTTTAAGCTCAGAGGTAACTAAAGTAACTTACTACTAATACTATTAAATTATTTTACTCACCAAATATGACGCAATCCCAAAGATGTGCCACGAATATCTTGACGCAAGAAATTGATATATTTTCCGTTAATTAACTTATAATTCCTGTTATAATTTTAAAAGTTGCAAATTTATTACCTTACGCTTAAAGTACACTTCGTGATTAGGCAATATCGAACCTACCACACTTCGAGAAATTTCTAACGGTTTTTTCAAAAATTTCTTCAATATGTCCTCACTAGCCGATCTTTCCCAATTAACTAAATTTTCAACTTTCAAAATCAACGGTTTAACAAATGGTGAGATCTGATTGGTTGTTGATGGTTGTTACGTTTTCAGTCACGACACCCACTCACCCTACCGGAAAAAGTTGTAATTTGATTCTTAGTTATTAATTCATATTAAATAAAATTTTTATTAATCTAAACATTATTATTGGTATGAAATTATTATAAATAAGTTCCAAAGTTTTAGATTAATAAATTACATTTAGTGATCTTTGTATTTCTTTTTCGAATATTTCGCGGATCCCAAACGCGATATGATTCCCAATAAGACTGTCTACTATCTACTTGAAAAAAGCAATACATTAAGCTCACTTTAAATGTTTTATTAAGAAAATATAATGAAGGATAAAATTTATTAAATATGATATGTTACGGACGTAAGACATTTTTTGAATTACGGTTTTCCTAAAGGTAAAATGAATATCGTAAGGATAGAAATAAGGGTTTGAGTATTTAAGTTTTTACGCCATATGATATCCAATAAAATTACATCAAATATTTAAACATCGTTAAATCCAAGCCATTTCATCTAATACTTCTATTAAGTACACTGGAGATAAGCAATGAATCTTTATGCTTAATTTAGAAATTTGAGGACTTATTCTTATTTGAAGCTTAGAAAATTCATCAGACGTGAATGTAGCAAACAAGTTATTTTCTCCAAGACTAAAAACAAAAATGTATAAGACCTCCCAATTTAATGCCTCAGAGAGTAAATGCATATCATTTACTTTATTTATTTTGAACGAATAGAAACGAAAATGAATACCACATATTTAGTGTTGCAGATGCCTTATGTGAGGCGACAAAATATTACCTTTCTATGTAGATTATTCATAATCCCTCCCCTTACATGTGTCTTTCAGTATTCCGAAAAAGTCCTATTAGAAAACGGAATAAGACTTACATAGCAAAATAAGGAGGGAGGTATTATTCTTCCTCAATGAGCCGGATGACGTCCATGTTACGACATTACATAATACTTCTACAAAAATGGACAGGAAACCGCCTTTCGGCGTTTATTTTAAAGACCTTTATTCACTGGTTAATTGCCCATATAGAATGCTAAGAGTAAAGGACATGATTACAAAGCGAAATGTACAAACATTACTAAGAGTAAAATACACAATTCTTCAACATTACTGTTATATAATAAGTAATGATAAGTAAAATAAGATGGAGGTATTTCAGTAATAACATGTCACAGTAGTACATACTAAATGTAACGTACATAGGCTCTAATATTAATAACCATGTAGAACTTTGTAAGAGTTGCCAGAAGGAAAGAAGCTTGCCAATGCAGATGAGGAATGACATACCTTGCCTTACTTTTCTTACTAAGCTAGAATGTGACGAGAGTAAACAAAGTTGAACAATAAAACAGTAGATAACACTATTCATGCCCTTCAGAGAGACAGTGCATTGTAATCGCTCATTACTCTAAGGATTTCAATTCATCACAGTATGCTCAGGACAAGTAATAATCAATATTAAAGGGGGGAATATTTCCCTACAAACTTCCAAAAGATATTAACAAAGGTTTTGACGAATGAATAGCAATATTATGCTATGAAATAGATCCCGCTGAGGCAAACCAGTCTGCGAATCATGTGGGCAAAAAAGAGAGCAAACCCACAATGATACTTTCATGCTTTAGCAAGGAAATTTTTGTATCATTCTAAACGAAAATATGTGATTGATATTCTTGTCATCACACATGGAGGAATTAAGTTATCTTGTAAGTATTTATCCCTCTGTTTCATTCATGGCAGTGACAATATGATACTACTGAGTTATGAGTGACTCTTTATGATTATAATAATCTCAACTCCCTTTTTAATTGAATATAAAAAAAACTTTTATGCTAGCTAATATGATATGTGATAGAACACCCTCATGGATACCTCCCAATCACAGCATTCTGGCTTAGTAAGGAGAGCAACCAAAATCTACCTCATCCTTCATGTCGTCTGGTAAGCCTCATTTTCTCTCCGAAGATTTGCGTAGGTTCAGATGGAAGTTCTACCCAACCTTTAAACAAATGAAGAAACAGAGGGACGTCAATGCTATTCACTTAGCACTAAGGTGAAATAAATGTGAAATCAAAATAATCAGAAATTACCATTCACTCTTCTGCGCCTTTAAAATTTGATTACAATTATATAAATAACCATTTACAAGCTGAAATTGAGATTTTGGAATGAATCATGTAGTTCAAGATTAAATTCGTATTGACATACTCTGCCTATTATCTTACAATGTCCGACTCAGATTTCAAGTGAAAATAATCACAATATTCGTTACAGTAATCTTTGTAAGAATAATCATACATACCTTCCTATCTTATATCGTATAATTCCGGCTTAATATGTGGAAGTACACGAAGGACCTAGTATCCAACCAGAAATCCATCCATTTATTGTAGATTGCGATGGTATCTTAACACTGTTGTGTTAGAGGCTTGGAATTTCGCAGTAGTAGTGCAGATGCATATGAAGACCTTCACGAGAACACCAAATAAAAAAATTCGTTTTCAACGGAAGACAGACATTACTGCTAAACCTTGGCTCACTCTTCGAAAAATCACCGATCGTAAAACTGAGTTTGTAATGCACAAACATACCTTTGTAAATTTCACACATACTCACATGCATACACTCACACAAGCATCGATACTGCGATTGATTTCCACCAGAGAAATCACTCTCCAAAAACTTCCAAAACAACTTACCGATGCCAAATAATTGAGAATTGTATTTCATAGAAGTATGGGCAGACATTTCATGGGTTTGTCACGAGCTCTTAACTTGCTACCGCGCTTTCAAAAAGAATTATGGTATAGAAAATTCTGACGAACGAAACTTGAAGATGAACAACGACGACGTGGCCTTCGTACTTTACAGTTCTTTGTCTCTCAAAGTGGACTGTTTTCAACATGGTGCCATTTACATTTTCCTACAAATTTCAAGTATGGACAAGAGTGAAATGGAGTCGGTGCAGTGTAAATTCAGTGCTGTATCCAGTGATTTTCTTGAAAAAAGGGTGATTGGGAATCGAAAGAACGGTGTCTGTTGTGTAGATCTTTTCCATGTGTGGAGCATTTGTAATGGCGGCAGCAACACGAAATTGTTCTTCATCACATTTGAAATGGTTTTACGGGATAAGCTTATAATTCTGAAGAAGGCCCCATAGCGTAGTGAAGTTTTAAAAGAGGATTCCTTCGCAGTCCTTCAGATTTACGAGCTTCTGCAGGTGAGTTAGAAAGTATTTGCGTATCCCGACGCATTGTTCTGAATATAATGAAAAATAACCAGTATAATTTTAAATGGTTAGAAATTTATTGCGATATTCCTGCAAAATCCATTGCAAGAATATCGTATGGCGTGTTAATAGGAACTAAACGAATAACGTTGAGCGTAATATTTAGGGAATTAAAGAATGAAAAGTGGACCCCTTTATTTGCTTACTTAGACATCAGTTTCATAGCGTTAATGATCAATAAACATTATTAACAACAAAATGTTTTCTCTGGATCCTCGCGAAATAAAATATCATGAGGTTTTCTTTGCCGCCGCTTCATTTCTTTATTGTACTCATCCATCCTCAGTCTTCCTTTTCCATTTGGGCTTTCAATTTCCTGATTTTCAGCCTAAAGAAATACTTTTATCACTACTTTCATAATACCTGATAGGAATGAAACCCGATGAATGATGAAAACTCATAATGTAACAGGAAGAGAAAGATCAAATATTTCGATAACATCGTCAGAAAGTTTTAATTAATCTCAAATACTATTCCTTTGCAATCTTCGTGAAATTATTAGGATTAAACGATGTTTTAATCATTTTATCGTAATTACTACTTTATTAGTAGACATATAACAATTTGCATTTCATTACGGAAAGGAATATGTTAGAGAAGGAAATTATTAAAGTACAATAATGCACAATAATTACTATATAATGATTTGTTATTATCGTAGTTATTACATTAATTTGTTAATTCCATAGCGTCGTTTTACAATTCGAATAATTAATATTCTTCCATTTTCCTACAAGATTCGTTTAATGACGTCATAATTACGTCAACCACGACTATCAAATATTTTATGTCGAGTTTTAAGCACGAAATTTTAGAAGAACGTAATTACTCCAATATAGTCCAAATTAAATTAAAATTATTATAAGATTGATAAACATTTAATTTAATGATATAAATAATTAAGAAAGAAATTGAAAATTTTTCCGGTAAGGGGATGATAGGGTGGAGTGATGGAAAATTACCAGTGTAACAACCAATCAGATCTCACCATTTAGCTCAACCGTTTATTTTTCAAGTTTAAACTTCAGTTAATTTGGAGTCATAGCCTAGTGTAGACGTATTGAAGATGTTTTTCGAAAAATCCGTTGGAATTTGAATTTCTCGAAGTGCGGTAGCATTGGAATTGACTGAACGAGAAGTGTAATCTATTAAATTGATAAATTTGTAACTTTAAACCACGTTATATATATTCGTTACAATGATTCATAAAGAAAAAAAGGGATAGTAATAATAATTTTAGAATATAGGAATTTTCCAACGTTAAGATGACTGTGGGACTTCTTGAGGATTCCTTAAGTTTTGGTAAGTAACCTAAATTAATCTTTTTAAATTAATTGAAATTATTTAGCGTTTTAACGTAATATTTTCATGATTTGTTGTTTCTTATGTATGTAACTCTTTTCAGGAAATAACTTTATTGAATATATTTATTCGTGTTATATGATATATTTCTGAGTAGCTTTTGAATAGCTGCTCCTGCTTCTGGATCACTCATTATTTATATGATTAGCAATATTCTTATGATTGAGCAATAAATTTTTATTATGTACGTCTAATTTTATCCTACGTCCGATCTACGTTGATATTTTAGACTAGATGCCACATGTCCCAAGTTCTGAAGACGCTATCAGAAAACATTCAAAAATATGCTTCGAAAATTTTCCGCTACCAGTTTTAATCTTAAAAAATTGGCTCTTGAAAACCAAAATGGAGTGTCTATTTCATTTTTCTTCTTGAAGCCTTTTCAGCCAGTATTTCAACGGAAATCTACGTTTGAATTTTAAATTAAACCTGAGATTCGTCATTAATTAATTACTAAACATTTAAAATATTTTCTTGTCTTTCACGGCAATTTCAGATGAACCTGTGTTTTACTTCTAATTTCTGCTGGGAACTCATATTCATTGTATATGTCCTTTTATTCGTTATTACTCATCGCTATCACTTAGCCTTATTGTTCAGGAGTTCTTAGATTACAATAAAATGATTAAGTTGCGTCATAAAATCGGAGAAAAACAACACTACTTTTCACTGGAACTTATTACATGGCTATTATTTCACTAAAATATTGGTAATATCAGTTCGTTTTAAATCCGATTGTGTAACAGATTCAGCATTTGATTTTGAAAATATAGATTCGGATCAGCTTTTAAAATATTATTACATTCGCATTCGTATATTCGCAATGCAATTATATTCGTTTCTTACCTATGAAATGGTATAATTCACTGATGAGCAATTAATTGATTTGGTGCTTCTATTTTACAGATTGTGACGTTTTCCCCTTATCGGCGAATTTTTAGCAGTAAATTTCTCCTCTGCGTTGGCAGAAAAACACTCAGGAGCTCAAGGATATCCGGAGAACAACAAATGGTGAGTTTTTAAAATCAATTATGAATAATTAACTAACATCATAATGATCCATATTTGTGTGGGCCTCATATTAAACTCAGAAAATCTGAGTAAGGTGCAGATTTACCTAAACTCGGATACAACGAAGATGCATTGGTAGCTTGTTTCTCATAAATTTTTCAACGAATATTATTTCGTAGAAGATGAAACGATTAGGACAGAAGGACGGTTAACTTGAAATGATTTCCTGAGGAGGAAACAGTACCTAAATTATTTATTTACTAAAACTAATTAATTGTTACTGATCTCTCTCTAGAACTAAAAACGGAAATATTCATGAGATTATAATCAACTAGTAATTTAAATAGTGTTAATTTTTTTTCATATTTTCCTAATTATTTCATTTTAAGCAGGCCACTTATGAGTTCAGTTTTCAAATACATTGAATGAATGTAAGCTTAAGATCCTCTTCATTGGGAGATACGTTTGATATTCCTTCTTCACGCACTCAAATCACATAATCTAGTTATTTGCTGAAAATGAGATTCACTTACCGAGATCTTCATAGATTGGCGCGTTAGCCAATTTCGAAGCACTTGGTTGCTATTATTTAAGAGAACGGTATTGTAGCCTCTGATTCTGCAAGTTGTGTAAATAAACCGAGAAACTGAAGTGTTTCTAGAGAGAGAGAATCATGAAACCCTTTAGTCCATAGAGCATCTGTTGTAGCAATCGGAATTCGTTGGCAATCTGAAACTTCAATACTCTCTCGTCTTCAATTTAGTGAAAAATAGGTAACATTTATCATTATTTTAGTACTGTAAATAACGCTCGACGATGTAAATCAGAGCAAACATATATTTCCAATCCAACTGGGCCCCTCCTGATTTCACACGGCTTTTATTTGTAATTAAAATCGTACATAAATCTAGTCTACACCGATTTTATACACCGAGTAATTTAAAAAGATAACCCATTTTTCGGACATTTTCACTCAGGTGTTCCATATACTCGACAAAAGTTTCGGTGTCGCTTGGACTTAATGTTGTGTGTTTGTTTTTGGTATCTCCTGCCAGTCACTTTTCCTTTTATTAACTTCATCCTAGATTTGGGCACTTCCCTTTTTGCCTTTGTTTACATTTAATGAAAATAAGAGGATCCTGAAGTGCATATTGATAGTGTAGTAAACTACTTCGTTATCATCCCAAGGACAGACTGCTTTCCGGGGCTTTCCCTGTTAAGATATGAGCAGCCGAATCAGCCTTATTTCGCCGACCTTCGACTTCATTCTGAAGTTCAAGTTCCTTCTAATTTTCGTAAAAAACAAGTTAAACACCATGCTTATAATTACCCTAGTTTCTTCTCCAGTCCATCTATAAACGATTCAAGGGCTTTAACGAAATATCGCTCACATATCAGTTGAATGACTCTTGAGAATGCTATAGAGGGTCTGCAAATCAATATCAATGTGTGCATTTGAAGATTTCCTACATGAAAATATGAAAAATATTTATTCCGCATTTCTTACCGTGATTTTTACCTTCGAAGGGAATCCGAATATGATTTACTAAATTTGTATTCGAACAATGATATACGTACTTTGTCGACTTGTTTCTCATAAAGTTCATAAATCGGAATTTTCTTTGCCTTTGTTAATCATCGTCATCCGCTTCATACACTTAAAAATTTATCATGAGAAAGTTTATAAATTATATATACTTTTCACGCTGTCATTTTCATAAGTAAACAAGCTTTGGTTAGTAGCGTTCTTAAATTAAATGTGTCGAGGAATTTTTATTATGGCTTAAAATTTGATTCCTTGATACTTTTGCTGAGATTCTATACTCTTCTCGTTCAGGATATCAGGAAATTTCATCTCAAGTTTCGTTTCTCATAATAATATAAATTCACTAACGAATTACTTCCTATGAATCTGAATCCATGATTCACTAGACTTTTTTTCATGTTTAAAGTGTTCAGCTGGAAAATTTCAAATGTGCATCGGTAGCAACATATATACTTCTATATATATGCACCTTTAGCTGGACGTACAGATATTTGCGTTGTTATAATTAACGATCTTTCCTTTGTTGCTCCATAACAAGAACATTCTTCTTTTATTACTTATCATTCATTCAGTTTCATCAGTGGTATTCTAGCTTCCAGTAAGAATGGTTGCTGATAAAACATACCGTAACGAACGAAGTAATCTCAATTGTGAATATCCGACACTTAAATTTGCATTCCATTTGAAGTCTTATACATCTTGATAAGGTATTAGTTCGGATTTTAAGCAATTTTGTCATCTATGGCAGGGGTGGCCAACAAGTCGATCGCGATCGACCGGTCGATCGCGAGGCCAGTTTTGGTCGATCGTCGATCTCTCGCAATGTTTGGGGTAGAATTCTGTGTACTCCTTGGCTTAGTGACTTGGCATTTCTTACCGATTTTACTTCAATATTAAGTCATTTAAATTTAGAATTACAAGGTAAAAATAAAACAATAATTGATATGATCAGCTGTATAGACGCATATAAAACAAAATTTATTTTGCTAATAGAAGATCTGCAGCAAAATAATCTGAATCATTTTCCAAATATGGAAATAATCAAATTATCAGCCATACTGTGCATTTTTATAACAACTTTTTTATATTTTCGAACAAATAATACAACAACTTATACATTGCAGTTGATAAAAAATGAAATTGCATTTTAAGTTAGTAAAAATCTATCTCGAAAAAGTGTCGGAAAATCGAATTATTTAGGTACCGCATGTACGGAATGCTGCTATCAAAAGTTGGGTCTGGAAATTTATTTTCTTCAGGAGCCTATATCTCGAAAACTTAATAAGTGATTTAAAAATAAAAAATAGTTATGAACATATATTTTACTTATCTACCCATACCTCGCTGGAATGCACCTTATGCTGAAACACAGTGAATAAACATAGTATGCATTTCACACCCCTTCTTCCCCCTTAGACTACGCCTGTGACAATAAGTCGATCGCGACACACTTTTAAGATAAAAAGTAGATCTTATATACAAAAAAGTTGGGCACCCCTGATCTATGGAGTTCAGACAGAAAAGAATCGTGCAACTCAAGGAATCGCTTACCAAAGTTGTGTTTTTTAACTGCGTCACCGAGGGGATGCTCCAAAAAATTTCATATACCTTCAGTTTATTTCTAATTGTTGTTAGAAGTAAGAAAGTATCACACTGTAGATATAGATAAATGTAGAAAAAAATAGAATATATTCGTGAGTATATAAGGAGAATTTCTTGCATTAATGACTTTTTTCTCTTTTCTTAAAGGAAAATTCAGCGTCATCAACTCCTGAATTAGACGTGAGTACGCAGTTTCTTTTCTATTCAGATAATTAAAGCCTTAAGCTCATCTAGTTCATCAAGAAAATTTTTATTGTTTATAAAGAGGATTTTCAAGCATATTTTGCTCCTTTAATGGAAGTTACCTCCATCCATGAGGCTAAAGGCTTGTTTTTAGTCTCTGATTTAGAAAGACAAGAATTCAAGCGTGAAATCAACTAATGATTAATACCTTCAATAACTTATTTAACTTTCGATATAGACGTTGGATTATTACAGCCAGCTCAGCATTAAATGCTGTAATGCTGTAATGCTGTCATTAGTTTGTCGACAATTGGCAGTAGTTTCCTTAGAAAGTGCACCATAATTGTATTGACCACCTGCTCTGTAGGGGGCGTGGGGAAGGCATTCCCTGCAAACCTAGCCTAGTTTTAGGCCTACAGTTCAGGCATCTATTTCAGGGGCCTTTCTTTCACCTTCTTCTGCAGGGGTGAGGTAACTAAGCACTCACTTCTCACCTGCTCGTTCTTTCTGTCTATAAGGTCGGAGCTTCTCTTTGAAGTTGTGGCAGAGGGCCCTCTAGGCATAGAGGTGAACCTTATAGCACGTCACAACGACATTGAGGGGTCCCCTCGCCAGGCTATAGGGCCATTCCCCCCCAATCCCCCCCTTCCCTCCCTCATCGGCTGAGTCATCGGAGAACCATCAAGAGCGACGCTGGAGTAAGTTTTGGTGTTGGTTAAAGAGCGTGTGATAAATTCGAAATTTTCAGAAAGATTAAGCAAATGTCAGCAGCAAGTTAGGGATGAAATTATTTTTTCAGTAGTGTTATTTTTCTTTCGATTTTTTCTAATTACTAATCTTTGTAGTTACGATCACAGCAGAGATTTTGTAAAAGGAGATGTGTCGGTGTATCCTGAAATCGAAGCTTTTTATCGAATTCGGATATTGAGAACATTTAGAGATTTTTTTGGTATTCCACCTTAAGAAATTCGTCTGATCCTTTAAAACAGATAGAGATCTTAATCTTTCTGCACATATGTGAAAACTTAAAAATAAACGTTTGGAAATTCTTAAATATAAGTTTCCAGAACTTATGCTTGGATGCAGAGTATATACATGTTCAATACGAACATATTCTATTCGTAAACCACGGAATCATGCCACGAAAACCATCAGGAAACACAAATGCACGTACTGAAATTCTTTGGGTACACGTCAGATCTATCGGACAGATATCAGGTCCCGATGTGGCCGCTTAATAGGAGTTTTACTTTCAAACATTTTTAGAGGAATCTTTAACCGTATTAATCAAGTCTTTTATGTATGAATAATTACATCTTAATTTAGGAACTTGATAATTTAGAAGGAAACTAAATGTGAGATGAGCTATCGAAGTTAAGCTTTCAGTAGGATTATGCATCAAGGATATAATATTTCATTCTTTTCCATTTGCTTCTTTAAACTTCGTAGTAAGCAACCATCCGCGTATTTTTTCTCAGAATTTGTTTTAACCAATGCACATAGTTTTACTTTACTAGAAGTATAGATCGATATAAAACAAATCCACCGCAAATGAAATTTCGAATCTTTTACTCCCAAACGTCAAAGCCTCAAGACAAACTCACCCTTGTCCAATATTGTCTTTGGTTTTCGACATCATTCCAGTTTGGGTGAGAAATATAGCTTTTAAAATATACTCATTCGTTCAAATACATTTGCGACACATTTTCATTTCAGTTAGAAACGGGAGCTAACTCCGAGAGGGATCTGATTGCGATTTTTCACTTCCGATTATCGTTACGCTTTGGAAATTCTTTATATTTCATTGCTGATGCCAGTTTAGGCTTCCGAAACATTTACCGCAATGGAATAACATTTGCATACTCCCCAACTGCAGTTATCCGCAATCACAGCGTACATGATTGTGATATTTGTTAGTAAATCTAAGCGAAACGTTTTTGCTGAGTGTTATTTTTAAGTACCTTTATGCAATTTTGTTCGCGATGAGAAAAGTTGTAATTGTGGGTTATAATATCAAATATAACGCTGGCCTATAATAACAGTAACATTTAAAATATTCAATGAGGAATAACGGTGTGATTTCGAATATTTTAACCATAGAGGATGCTCAGCTCAATCTTGAAATATCTTCGCTGGAATTCAATAATGTTTTAAACCCGTTCGACATGCATTACATAAATACTCTCTAAGCGACCACCATATTGTTAAAAGTAACTGCAACGCTAAAATGTATTGGACATCTGAATTGGAAAATTTATTGCATATTCGAGATTCTTACAGCCAGAAATAATGATAGGAAGGTCATTCATTGAAATTCTAAAGCGCGGGCTACCTAAATAACATTCATAGCACTCTGTAAGGTACTCTGACTTAATTTCCTTACTTAGTTTCACGAAAAATCGGTGCTTTTTATTCCACATTTTAGAGAGATAAAAATATTATATGATTAAAATATGAATCGTCATTATACTATGGGAATCAATTTCGAACGATTACTAATTATTATTCAATTTTAAAAAAGACAAAAGGTCTACCAGGACACGAAAAATTAACTGGAAGAGATTTCTTAGTGAAGTTGTTGACATTTTATTTATAAATTAATATTTATATGTGCACAGCGGTGATTTTAATATCATGGAAAATTCCTCTAGCAAAACTAAGTTCGTTATCCATATTTCCTTTCCCCTTAATGGTTATCATGTTACATTATATCAGTGTGTGGGAAGACCACCATTAAACTGACACAATATTAGACACTTTTTAAATAACTGACGCACAATGTCGCACGTGAGCCCCCACTGGGAATCGAACCCGGAAACGCTTTCTTTAAAGTCGAACAGGATGTCCACCTGGATATTTGGAATATTCATGAATAAAATGAGGCCTCCACCTCGTTTAATATCTAGGGTCTTAAATTATCCACATATAATACCGGTCCAAAAACGCCTGAGAAAGTTTAATTTCTTAAAGTCAAACTCCAAACGAAGAACTTAAATTCGTTACAAAAACCGCAAAGAATCTAAACCATCGTCCTCGTCGTTGCGCGCGGAATTTTTGCTCTTTACTTCTCAGTTATGCCCAAATTTGTCTCTCTTGCTCCTTGCGCAAGAGTGCTTCTCCTCTAGTGATCAAGTCTTTGACGATAGGAACCACACTCACGATGCAATTAAGTGAGTAACCGAATTAAGGGGGCATTAATGGAGAGAGGAAACTTTTCATGCACGCGGGTGGCCGATGTTTTCTCAATGCCCGGATGCACCACGAGGGACCTGGCAGGTAGAATTACGGCGCCGTATACATTTAGTCAGCGACTATGAACTGGAAGTCCTTCTCGTCCACTCTTCCGTCACTTTAGCTTAGGCTGTTGACACCGGAAGTGGCCCACGCCCCCTAAAAATTTACTATACGGCCGACTTTTTCGCCGTAGCGAAAGGAAATACAGCGGTACCTAGAAGTACGTGACGCATTGGATCAGAGTTTTCCAACGGGTGTGCCGTAAATAAGCTCCTACCGTGACGCCTAATATACAAGAATAATGCGTTCTTCTGATTTCTCATTATAAATACCCTTTAAGTTAGCTATGTTGTCGTTCCGTGAGATTTAGTTATGAAAGTACCAATTATGCTATAATTCCTCGCTGGATATTTCCTTTATTGGCTATTTGAATTTTAAAAACAAACATTAAATTTTATGTCTAAGAATAAAATAGAGTATGGCTATTAAAGGCGAGATTAAGACTATACAGTCTTCTCATACATCTAAACTTTTGTCATTTAGCGTCAGAAAGTAAGGTCAGTGGAAACTTAAGCAAAAGAAGGAGAGAAAATAAGGGAGAGACTACCATTGAATTCATATACCTTAGTCAAATACTGAGGAAAAATATTCCACTACATGAAAACACCCGCAAGAAGAACGTGGAAAATCTCTGAAACCTACTGATATAAATGGCTATACTTTAAACTTAAAGGAAATTATTCACTACTTTAGTGTCGCGAAGTTGGAATGACTTCGGAAGAATGTCGTAGTAGCCAAAAAGTTGGGAATTTAATTGCCGTAGTTAATTTTGGGTACACAATTTTAATTCTAGCCATATTATTTTCTTAAATAAGAAATCTAACATTTGAATACGCTAATGTTGCTAATTTAGATTTTCATACTGGATCTAATACTTAAATGTAAATGATAGCCTTATTGTGAAGGTTTCCACTAATGACCCCCCTTAACGAGTCTTTTAGACTAAAAACCACAAGAGAATAATTCACTTTAAAGAATTCGAAAGACTTCTTATGAGAGAAGCGTCACTTTGTATATACTGTTGCAGCAGGCGCTGAGCGGTGCTGTGATATATTCCGCCCTGATACCGACAGGTCGTTCATTATACTCTTATGCTCGTATTTTAGCCACCGTATTGTCAAATTGAAACATATTTCATGCGTATATGCATATACTGAAATATTTTTCTCTAGTTTTGAGAGAATGATTCACCCTCGGGTAACACGCGAGCGTAAATTATTCTTCAGATTTTTACATTATTTTCGCTATTTACTGTGGGAGATTCACTGAGGCTAATTGCGATATATTATGTAACTACCGAATAATTTTATAATGAACTCTATGCTTTTTTCATTTTCAACTTGCATTTAAACTGAACATGAGTAGCGCTCTGCAGGGAGCGCCACGATGTTCGAGTCAGTAAGTAAGTGTGCCTTACTGGAAAAAGATTGGGAATAACTGATTTATTGTATATCAATAATTATAGAAAAATTAAGCCCTGATATGGACTCCGGACAACCTTCGAAATTCGAAACTAACACTGTATTTGGTAAAATCCGGTTGTGTGGCAGCCCTTACTTCGAAGCCAAGTCAGGATTTCCATGAGAAATGTGCGAGAGGTTTGTCATTACCGCCCTCTAGGCTTATTCCTATTGCAGATATAGATAAGAAATACAGATAGAGGAAGGTGAGCTCAGAAACTTTGGTAGGAAATACATGAAGCATTTTATTCGTCGTTGTTTATTGCTTGAAATCACGCAAACTTGAATGAACTACGCCCAGATTGCGTCACAACTGCCGTCTTGACGGCTGATGCAATTGTTGAATTCAAGTCCGTTTACTACTCCTTATTCCTGTGAGGTACATGAGGAAACGTAACAGTATGGACCATAAGAAGTCCACTATGACATTCTTTCCCTGAAGTCCAAGCTCGGATAATTTTACATATCTTAAATGATATGACCGATTCTTAAATATCATTTGCGAAACATCAACCGTCCTCTTTGATTCGAGAAATCCTTTAGCACAATCCAGGTGTCTTTCAAATAAGGTTTCCCTATCAGCATAATATTCAAAATCACCCTCAGTACATCTTTTATTGTAAGTCATTCCTTGAAACGATTCCATTGAAATAAAGTAGTAATAAAGTTGCATTCCCACGAGATTTAAAAGGGAATCGGAGATATTATTTTTTAATTCAGTCCTAATCACTTGAACTGTTTTCCGAGAGATGTTTAAGTGTAACATTTTGAAAAATCCAGGAACTAATTATTGTATATATGTAGCACCTTATACTTTATTTGTGAAAATTAATGGTTAAAAGCTAAGTATTACTCATATCACTCGTTTATGCTGGGCGATATCCGTAGTGTTGAAGATGATAAAAAGTTTGACGTGCAATTATAAATACAAATTATTGAAAAGTTGGATCCATACATGTATAAATTATTTATTCCCGAGAATAACTAACACCGCAAAGATCCCTTTACGTTATTAGGAAGTTCAGAAAGAAATTAAATCTATTAAATATTACATTCAAAATCGGAAGATCGATTAAAAATGAGCAAAAACACCCTAATTTAAGGAAAAAGAAACGTGAATCATATGATTAAAGGAGAAAATATTCGGGAAGCCAAACATAATATTTGTAAGTGCGTCATAAAGACATGTTTGTACAGTCAGCGAATGGCGCACAGAGGATACCGAATACAGTTTTTCTTAGGCCTATAATTTCCTGCGAATGGCGGTTCAGTTTAGTCATGGCGTATATAAACGCTAGAAAATGTCAAGTTGTGCTCGTTTAATGTGATGGCTCCGCCGCGCCACAGCGAAACTCAGGGTACGTTTGCATCCCAATGAACTTACGTATTTATGTACACATGCGGTGTTTATGTAAGCGTTCGTAACTTGAAAGCCACGAATTGGAGAGTAGAATATGAAGTTCATCAAGTGATGAACCTATTCTTTATTACTTGCATTGCAGATCCGAGAAAAATTAGTCTCTGAAACGATCATCCCTCGCCTCTGTCGTTGCTATTTTCAGTTTATTGCTAGAATAGGTAGCATTACTTCTGAATATGAGGCATTATACAAATTTCTCCTCTAAATGTGGGTTCTCTAGATTTATTCACTCAATTCGGCTATCTAATGTTCCCATCGCATCTGAGAACAATGAACCCTAGCTAAAGAAAAGGGTCAAAGTTGACCTTGCGCGTAAAAGCGTGCAAGGTCAACTTTCCAAGGAGAAACGGACACGAAGAATGTTTGACAAGAACGGGACTCTCATTTCGAGTTTTGGGATCGAGTCCCAGTCCTTCCAGGTCTTTGTTATGCTATTTTTTCCTTGGGAAACCCAGAGTTATTTAATCGCGTAACCGCGGTTCCTTGTTCGTGCCTCAGCTTATGCTATCCATGAGTACGACCCCGTGTAATTCGACTGAATCGACAACCTTTCCGTTTATTCCACTAATTTAATACTCAAATACTTAAGTTGCTTAATTAATTCAGAGTACGTTCCTATAGGACGTAACCGATAGTATGCGTCTTCCCTGTTACGTAAGCCATTCTGAAACTGCGACGAAGATTACAGAAAAAGATGCTAGAGCCAGTTTATTCAAGAATTAAGTTTTTCGCGAACGGTACGCGAGTAGATCGATTAGAGAGATAAATTCATGGTGCATCCACCTTCTGCCATAAGCTGAAAGGCGGTTTGCAGGGTACATAATTCGATTTAATTTAAGCATGTTATGCTGTCTACACTGTTTCCTTTCGTTGTATTTTCCTACGGAAAATTTATTTACGGTAAACTTTAGCAGTTACTTTTAACAGCGTTTTTGCGTATGGGAGCTAAATCGTTCGAGATCTAAATCGGGAGAGAAAAATTTCTAATAATATAAGATGTATGTATATAAATCCACAGAGTTTTTTTATTTGAATTTAAGCGTTATTTTCCAAGGTTTTCTCTACATCTCATATTAATCTCTTTTGATGTATCAATGGTGGTTTTATAAAGATTTTTATTTCGCAAGTTAAGATTTTAGACGATACCACTGATTTAATGCATTTCTTATTGCATTTCTCTTATCTATGCAAATTGGGACGAAAACAATATATAGTATCATCTTTTACTACTACTAAGCGGACTAATTTAGGAATTAATTCTCTTTCTATGGGATACTATTACGTTGATTTGTTTCTGATAAATGCTCCTCAGTCATTTCCCTAGAGATTGTTATGATCATAACTCCATAATATTGGAAGATGATTTTGAAATTTTTAGTTCTCGAAACTGAAACATTCGTGAAACAATTTTGCAAAGAGAATTTCAATTACCTTAAAATTTTTTTGAAAAGTACAGCTCATTCTATAGTGAGTGACTGCGATTCACTGTGAAATGCGTAGATCGTAGGTTAAAATCATAACATTCGTGTCGTTAAAGTAGTAGCTGAGATTGGAAAAGTTGTTTTTACGATGGAATCGTTCCGAAGAAATAAGAGAAATCAATAAGTCGAACGTGAGATGATATGGATCCAAAAGACTGGGATTATGCAACGTCAGCAAATCATGCATGTGTAGCACTTTTTAGTGTCATGCGCGGGTATTATTTCCGATTAGAACGTAACATTGTGCATAATATACCTTTCTGGTCAGCCTAAATCTTATCAGCACCATCTCTTTTTGCGTCATTGCATCATAAAATGATGCAAAGTTCACCAAAATTCGCGCATAGATAACAGAGACCTCATGAAGCCGTCCATTTTAAACATCAAGAATGACTTTGTTACATGTAATAAATATCAGAATGTGAAATATAAAAAATCGGTGAGATGCTTAAGTTATTTCTAATTATGTTCAGTATCTCTAATTAAATTAATATGAGTACGGCTTTTTGAATTCTGCCAAAAAAACTGTCGAGCATTTCCAACTTCACGCCGGGCGTGTTAAATGAAGACAATTATCCTCAATTTAAGAAGAATAAAAGGCAGGCTTAAACCTTTCAAAAAAGCCGGTATATAAGTAACTGAATTTACTCTCTCAATATACCGTTAAATCCGATTAGGGGCTCCAATATCTCTAATTTACCGAGCGATGTTTTCAATTATGGTCCTCTAATGGGATACTTTAAGACGCGGGAGAAGCCAGCAAGTAATGAGAAGTTGCAGAGCTTGCGTTTCCATTATAGATAAGAATGTTTATTCAGGCTTAATCATTCGCTGATGGGCTTATTTCAGCGAACAGACCATTGTCTATTACTCGAGGTAAACCACTTCGTGCACTTTTCTCAATTCGGGTACTTAAGGGAAGAGAATGACTTCGTCGTCGTCGTCCGAAGCAATAGTTTGTTTCCTATTCGCTCGAGAGTGGATACAAATTAATTGCTAGAGATTATCTGTACTGCAAGAGCTCGCCAGGATCCCTAATAAGTTCTTAGGTATTATTCCTATGTGCTGTCAAAACAACCTCATCTTAACCATTTGCAACTCCTAGTAATTAACTTTGAAGTTTATACAGAAGCTACCTTTAATTATATATCTATGTCCAAAGAAACTATCACCACATTACGTGCAATTCCGGAGATTGAGTTAACTGAAATGAAATTCACCTTTTTTGCTAATAAATCTCTCATCGCACGTTTATCGCACGCTTTTTATGAATCCATATCCCATGCTTCTTTGATCCATCTCAATTAATTTTCATTTCTCTCTTCATTCGTTATCGATTATTTATTGCCTCCGCACAACGTCAATTTCAAGCTTGAAGAAGTTGGAAATGATACCCTTCACCTTAAGACGACGTTAGAAATCCTTCAACTCTCATGACCGAGCATTTGTTCGGACTTTTCCATTTCGTCGCACAAATAAACTACGTTCTCTCGCAAAGGTTCCGATTTCAATTACCAGTTTCATCTTAAGGACGCGTTTTATCAAGGATCGTCATATCCTCGCAATTACCAGCAGACGTGAGGTTTTTATGAGCTTTGGAGTTGATTCCAGCCGAAATTGTTACTTCATTTTGACATGAAAGTCCTCTCTAGGACTTCTGTAATGAAATTCCTTCCTTCGAACTTTCATTGCTACCACGGATCCTGCGAAATTCCATCGGTTATACTACTCTCATCCTCAAGTTGCATTCCTTAGAAACCATGTTTCCTGAGGTATATTTCGCCGCAGTATGAGCACAAGTAGTCTGTCTTTCTCTAAGTTTCATTCCAATTTAGCTCTAACATCTATCATGGAATTAATTCGCTTATCCTGTTAGGACACAAATCCTAATCAAAAATATTCCACTTAATCTATAAAAACGATTCGTTAGATTATATTAGTGACGGAAATGTCTTTTTTCATTCACTTAATGAATCTACAAATTTTATATCACATTAGGCTGGAGTTACAAAGAAGTAAAGATTGAATTTGTATTTTCCACTATATTTAAATTATTCAGGAATTACAATATTATTCTTCACTCATCTACAATGTTTCATTTGTCTACGTACAATTATCAAGTTCTGAGTGATTTAATTAATACGTTTTGAGTATTATACAATAATTATGCAGTACAATTATTATACGCAATAATACACACTTATGGCACATTATTTATACACACTTATACACATTATTTTTTCCCCAAAACAATTAAGTTTAGTTTAGTAAAGTTTTACGTTTACTCATCTATCTCCTTCAGTCCATATGATAAGCACGACTTTCTTTAATTGATTCGTCTCTGATGACTTTGACAGCCGCATATTATAATAATTAAAACAAATAAACATTAATAAAGCACTAATAAAGCATCATTTAAAACCAATATCTGCAACCTTCATAGCCCCAAACTTGCAGCATTAAAGCATTTTATTTTTTAACATAAAATAAGTGCATTTAGTCGATAAAAAATATAAACAAGTAAAATTTTTTTTCGATAACGAAAATACTTGGTGTGTCACTTCCATATTGTATTAAACCACGAAATCGCAAAACTGTAAAGAAAGGTGTTTTTAATTTTTAAAATTTTAATAAACTATTTTTTCAAAATTATATGAATTCGGGGCGCGGAAATAAAGCAAAACCTGTTTGTAATGAGTTAACAAATATGATCTTGTTGATGATTACATTAATGTTGGAATTCAATCACAAACAAAAGTACTAAAGATATCAAATAGCATATTATAAAGAATAATAGCTAACAACTAACAACTAAATTTAAAGTGCATACGCAGTCAACAGCTACCTTTTTGAAGCCCGAAAATATGTTTGGAAAAATATATAATTGTCATCTATCTGGTCAATCTAAAGCTGTGCTGGCTGACAACTTCAGTAACTTAAGTAGTTGTTAAAATCTAACGGAGGAATTCAAAGTTGTGTTACACCTGCGTGGCGATAGATAATGAATTGAGAGAATAGATACAGATAGATACGTTCCTGAAGGGCCTCATTCATATTTGCATTGAATCGATAGCAGTCGGGCTAAAGTGTGGTAATAGCGGTTTTAGAAACATCACGTACTTGCTTAAAATTCCTGAGCCATAAACCATTTGCCATAACATATCCTCGAGTAGAAAATAGTTCAGGTTCTAATGATAAGTAATGGGATTTTGAAATGAACAACCTGAAAAGATAACAATTGAAAGTCCCTGATCAAGCCCCAAGAGGGGGAAATATTCATTCTATTCAGAATGACGTGAGCGAGGGAAAAAAACTTCAACAAGCGCAAACGAGCTCAGCGAAATAATAAGCGATATAATTCCTGAATGCCAACTGGGAGTTCAGATTGATATACCTTTTCCAAGCATTTCATTGCTCATTATAAGTTCAGCTCTTTTTGAATACGCAACGAAACGAAGTCAGTTTCGTCGAGCGCTCATCCTTTTGGTTACAAAAACTTCTGCGGAAAGAATGTCAATTATTGGATGATACCGAACAGTTCCAAGGTTATAGGAATTCAGTCGCATTTTTTAGCGATCGTACTCCGGTATTCATACACGTTTTTGGCAGGAAATCCCTTTACCTGGTGAAATTCCACAGCGACCATTCCCCAACACCCATATAATTTCCTACGTCAGATTGTTTCTCCGAAAACTCCGGGATGGAATCTGCGAATCTCTATTTATCAGCGACGGAAGCAAAAAATTAAATCTCCGCATTCGAACCCGAGAATGGGAACAAATAAACTTTTCGCATCGTATCTCGGCACGACAAGAATAAGAGATATTGATTTCCGTTGGGCACCACGTAGCACCCTAATTGCGAAACCAGCCGCGACTCCAAGAACATTTTCGTCATTAAAATGAAAAAATGAGAAAAATCCTGGTATGGAAAGGACTCATCTATAGGGGAGAAACAGTTCAAATATTTTCTTTTTTGAAGTGTACAAACGTATCATTACTGTCTCCGTATGAAAATACAAGCGTACATGAACACGTTAAAACTCTTAACGATTTTAGGACCTTCCTTAATGACCAAGAAGACAAATCTGAACAAGTCGACGAGTCTGAGTGTATGAATTGCAGTGCGATATTGATTACAATTGAACTTGACATAAAAAAGGTATTTCTATCTTGGAAAGTGGTAAATGACAGTCTTACAACGTGGTTCAAATTTAGAATTACACCGATAGACGAGCTAATCAAAGCATACTAACCAAGAAAATAGACAAATAGTAAAACCCGGTTAAGACGCTTTTCAGGGGACCGAAGAATACCACGTTATAAGCGGGATAGCGTTTTAACCGGGATAGATAAGAGAGGGATAATAGCAGCTTTAAATTCCTTCTACTTAAAAAACAAAAACGAAAGGTTTCATGGCTCTCTAAGTTTTAATTAAGTACTTAACACCTGAAAATACTTCTTTCTTCATTTGCCATAGCTATAAGTCGAGTATCTAGAGTCCACGAAGTATTCATGTATATAACTGGTTGCCTTCTCGTCATATTCTTGGAGAATGCTCAGCTTTTCTGACAAATGTTGCAATGCCACTCTGTTTAATTTGATGTGTTCATAACATGATATCGCGAAGAAAAGAAAAACCACCATGCGATTTTTTATCCTTGATATATCAAATGAGGCGTACAATTAGCTATATTGGCTAGCAGTTCATCTGGGGACGGGAAATATTTGTTTTATAAGCAATTAGCAGAGCGTATTAAGTGGTATTATTACCTTGTAGTTCGTGTGAATGGGACCGAGACCAAGAGAAAACCGCGTAATAAGAGAGATATCGTCTTTTGCGGCAGCGTTCTAACTTGGTTTTACTGCATTTGTAAAATTAAGAAGATTGAAATCCTCAGCGACACTTTTGAGATGTTATAAGTAGCTAAAAATTACTACCTCCGAAGCGAGCACCTTTTATTCCGCAACATCGGCCAGCCTTGAAATAGGCGCCGTGGTGACTAAGCTATCAGTCCAATTTCAATTTATTATCCGAGAAAGGAAAGGAACGGATACAATGGTTTGTCTTTTTATCAAGAATTTCATGCGGTAGAGCAATTCATGACAATACCTACTTGCAAAAGAGAATTAAAATGATTGAAATGTATTGTAGTTTAATCGTTTCTCTCTTTTGTCACTTGGAAAAAGAATCAAGTAGCCATACTTGTAAACTATGTTAAATCGTGACTATGTAATGTTAATATATTTCGTTGAATGTGAAAAGAGAATAACACTTGGATGAAATAAAATCCTTCTAATGATGTAAATCCATAAAAATTACAGTTTTTATTTTACATACAATTTCGGTAATTGCTTTTCCTCAGCGGAGGTTGACTTTCTTAACCTTCACATCTTATTCTGAAAAAACATTGTTTTCAATCCTTCCGAATCATTGAAACAATAGTTCTTACTTCCAGATTCCATTGGCTTTCCTTTTCATACTTCCCCTTCCATAATTCCCTTGCCCTTTCGAGCGAGTTTTTCGAAAAACATTTACTCTTCTCCTCCATCGGGTGCACCAAAAAATTTCCACCCGGCCTCTATTAAAATTTTTCCTTTGCAAATCATCTCGCATCCAGGTATGAAAAACCTTGGGGTTCCATTGATTAACACCTCTCGGCAAATATTCGTACGCGGGCGCTCCTAACGATGTTTCCGCGACGTTATGAACTCTTTCGACCCCTCACGAAAAAAAATATAATTCGATCGGGTCGATATCCTGGAAAGAAAAGGTGAGGCAGAAAGCTCCGTTTCTTATCGACCGATGAGCTCTTATGTCATGGAAAAATCTTACTCCTTTGAGGGACTGTTTTAAAGACCCTCCGGTCGACATATTGATTGGGAACGTTGACCGAGAGCAATGGGGTCCCTGGACACGAATGCGCCCCTCAGGCGAGATACTATTGCAGAAGAAATATTCCTCAGAATGTCACCTCTAGCTTCTCCCACACGGCGCTGCTTGGAGTATTAATCATGCCATCGCGCTATTGACCACTGCCGTTAAGTCTGAATCTCGGATATTGCTTCGCTTTGAAAACTGATGTCCCATTTTTCCTCGGTGGCGGAATGTGGACGACAATCTCTTCATTACAGTTTTTCTTCATTAAATACGAGAGGAATGCTTTCGCCTCTCATTCGAAGGAACACTTTTCCCTCTTATTTCACGAATATTTTCGAAATTTTCTGATACTTGAAATATCCTCATGATATATCTGTGATTGTATGTGTGTCCTCCCTTAGTTTCTAAATAGTCTCAACTTTCCTGTTACACAAATATAAGATACTATTGTATTAAAATCAAGAGAAATGAGGTGGAGAAAATGTACCTTAAACATCTCATATTTATGGAGTTCCAAGTCAAACCTCATCGAGATACATTGAAGATTTACGTATATTGACCCCACTGGCCGACAAAAGCGTGTGGCAGATGGTGTAAAAACACCAATATCCCAATCTAACTCTGTTATTCGCTTCTCTATGGCTTCGCAGAAAAACGACCACAAGTAGCTACGCGTCCAGGCGATTATATTCTTTTAACGCTTTTTCGTTTTCCCGGAGCTTACGAACGTTGTTAAAGGAATAATAAAATCAACCACCGCGTCAACGTGATCCG
Organism: Pachydiplax longipennis; assembly: GCA_036926295.1. Classification (NCBI taxonomy): domain Eukaryota; kingdom Metazoa; phylum Arthropoda; class Insecta; order Odonata; family Libellulidae; genus Pachydiplax; species Pachydiplax longipennis. The sequence continues at coordinate 11,836,094 of JAVFKF010000010.1, read as the reverse complement.
TGATGATAAAGTTTTCCAAAAATTTCCGTTTGTGATCTAATCTCCTATTCTTAAGCGACTTAAGGGATTTACACGTGACGCATTCATTATTTCCAACATGAATTAGAATATTCAATTCTTATACACTACGATTTTAGTATTTATGATAAGTGTTGTTTCAAGTTGTCTTAGAATTCATTCTCAACTCGCAACAATGAATTATACTGCTGAAAGTCGATAGTATATACGAGGGTGGTCTGAAAAGTTTCCGACATTTCGCCATTTCTCGATGTTTTCTGAAAAATTCTAAAAATTTTATGAAGATTTCTGAAAAATCTGGGGTCGGAAACTTCTCAAACCACCCTCGTTTATGTAAACAACTGCCGTATAATGTATATATGACGATAGTTATGCTTTCTTCTTTCTAATGCAATGTCCGTCATGCCACAATTGCTGATATCCTTTTAAAAAATTATATTAATTAGTCACACAATAGAATATCTTAGGAACAAAGATCAAAGCGAATGTTATGACACATCGTCATGTCCTTTGTAGCGGTATATGTGCTGCAATAACCCGAGGACATTTCTTTTTGCCTCAGGTGACGCGGACCTCCGTTACTCTCATCCAAGAACTGTTTTCTCCGCTTTCCTATTTGTGTTTTCCCAACATCCTTCTTTCAATCGCTTCCTTTAGCAATACCTCCTCTCTCAAGATTTTTTCCACCTACTTTTTCCGTCTCTTCTTTTTTCAACCAATCGATATCCTTTTCTCCGTCGCAACTGCTCCAGTTTTTCCCTTCCAAACCTTATACACATCCCCATACCTTAGATCTCGAAGCTTCGGAGTTTGTTTTGTTACCATCAAGTGGATTTCTCTCGATTTAATTTCCGAGAAAATAACTGAAACGTGCGGTTCCATGTTGCGGTCGACTCGGATATTTGTCATCAGAGAGTATTCGCTGTATGACCTCACGTTTTTCTACCATACTTCGTTTAAACTTAGTCGTTTTTTACTTTGCTCCACATCTTATTCAAATTCTCTTAACTTTACGGCTGAGAATCTCATTACATTAAGGGAGATTAAAAATTTGAGCAGTACCTATGTTTCCAAATTCAGCCCTAGAAGCTATTGCGACATCCTTTATCGTCGTCATATCTTCCTATCTGGGAAAATTTCCGTCTCTGGTGGATCCTAAACTACGTACAAGGGTTCGTCATTCGGTTAGTTTCATCTAGAGTTTATCAATTACTCACGTCTTCTTTCATACAACTGTAAATTCTCTTTGGAAGATTAGTGACATGCCATTAGTGAGAGGAGAGTAGTATAATTATTTGGTTGGTCGCAAGGAATCGAAATTCGGATTCCTTTGACGGGAACCTCTTAAAAGTTCCCAATTGGTGTAAAAATGATATTTTCAAAGTTTAAGCTCGATCGGATAAAGCTAAGACTTGCCTCATCAGCCATAAAGTATCTCCTTAGTTTGATTACTTACTGAAATGGAAAAGAAGAAATATAATATTTACAAAATATATGCCTACATTATACACCTTAAAAAATCTATTTTGGAATATTTCATAAACATTTGCAAAGAATGTTTACAGTATTTTTAAAAAGTCGATTTTTATCGTCCACAAAATCTATATATCTTCCGATTTAAATGTTTGCCAGACAAGTTTTGTGAGCAGCAATTGAAGCCAGACATATGCTATGTAAAACTACAAAAAACGTTCTTAGGATAAACCGTTCTAATTTTATAGTGGCAAACCGATGATTTTTAGTGATAATACTTATTTTTTATACTTTAGGGTTGATAAGGAAGGTCTTAACTTTGTCCGATCAAGTTTAAACTTTGAAAATATCATATTTACACCTATTGACAACTTTTAAGAATCTTCTGTCAAAGGCACAGCAAAATAAAAATCACCCACATAACTTGCAAACACCCTAATGATTATACAAGAATTTTCCTGGTACTCCTCATTTATAAGGTTGCAAAGACATTAATGCATGGAAAGGGATTAGGAAATAATGTTTAATCTTTCTTCATTCGGCTTTACTCATCATCAGAATGCTATTTTACGACTCTTAAGTGTTGGTTATCAGCTTTGCATACGCCACAGCCTCATCGTTCATTGCATCTCCACTTAATCACGTACAACATTCTGTTACTCATACCAGTCGCCACATTTTGTAATTGATCAAACCAAATGACACATTTACTGACGAAAATCATATTTTTTTCATTGAAACTGAAGGAAAGTATTGTAGGAATAAGTAAAGTGAAAAATGCATATCCGAATTATTATAAAGTAATTTATTAGTATAATTATTTAACCCCTTTGGCGATCTTAGTCAAATATGGGCTCTCATCTACCCAACCATAATTAAGTTATTATTGCTTATTATGTTTCTTACAAATGAATTATTTGGGGTGAAATTTGTGAAGCCTATAAAGATGATCATCGAGGCAATGTTTTAAAATAACTTATACAGTATTTCTCTTGATTCAATTAAAACTAAGACTAGTTGGTTATCTTACGAACTTCTAATATATTATTCCGAAGTTTCTAGTCCATTTATGATTTCAGAACACTAGTTACAATTTCAATTATAAAAATCTACTGCTACTCCAGGAAGGATATCATCGAGTTTATAGTAAGTCAAATTGGAGGAAGTATTATTTTTAGATACTCCTTCCTTATTCATTTAATATATCTTACAATCATCTGTTTGCGGTTTTGCCATACAGCGAGAAACAGGAAAAAAGTCTGTGTTTTATAGCTTAATAGTAGTGAGTAATGGCAGTTTCAAAACTTTTCATGGGTAAAAACGCCAAATTTTCATTTTGTTTTATGTCAAAGAACTGTTTTTGGTGCTATTAAAAGAAAAATTCTTTGCAGAATTGTCGAAAGGCATTTTTCACACCAAATGAGTTAAAACTGTGGTGTATCGCCAAAAGAAATCTACAAATCGTGATTTTCTTTCCCCGAATGCAGAACTTCGCATTCAGGGGACCTGGTGAGAGGCTAGATTTAGATTTAGATTTGTACCCCGCAAGCCACCAGTGGCGTATGGCAGGAGGAGGAGGGGGAGGCTATTTCCTCAATAAAGGGCAGAATACAGAGAATTTCGATTCTGCGTAAGAAAATATATTGCTAGCGAGGTTGAGACGGACTACAGTATTATAAGTCAGCTTGATTGATGAAGGGGTAAATATTTTTTTAAGATTATTATAGTATTATTTACTCACAACACAATAATAGGAATAAAATATAAATGATCATGTTACATAAAAATTAGATTATATCCATAAGAAAGCAGAACTAATAATATTGGAGGACATCCTTAAAGCACAGTTCATTAAAATAAAGTGCATATAGGAGACAAAGAATAATTCACCGTTGCTTATTTGTAGTTCCTTTAAGTCTGCTTAATAATTGAGTCTGCTTAACCTCACATCAGTCGTCAGTAACCACTGGAACCCTAATTTGAGTACATAGCCTTTAGATTAACTCTCCCATCGCCTAATTCCTAAATTCACCCAAAAACACTATCAATGAATTTCATCCATTACTGTTATATAACGTTCGAGATGAAGAAGTCGAACAAGTTTCCTTTGCATCTTCTTCTTTCCTTATATATTACATTTAGTGCAAGATAGGCTCAAGTACCGGGTTACGTGCTTCTTCTATCAAGATCTCCATTAAATATATTTAATTACAATATCATATATACCATCACCTTCGTTATTATACTCTTGTCATGACTTGGATATTGTCTAAGATTGGTCCCTGCCTATTTCCTATTCAGCCTCAAGGATTCCAGCAGGACAACAGTCTGTAGGGAGTAGGAGCAGGTGTAGACCACCTACTGTTTCTCCATTGTCTCTCTAAGCAGTGGAGACGTTTATTTAGTTTGGCCACCCCACTGAGACTCATAAGCTAATTCCGATGAGCACATAATATCCTCCATCACTAGGCAGTGACCCAAACAATAGAATTCCAAGGCCTCCGGTTGGCCAAGTGGTCAATGCATTCGACTTCGGTTAAATCGGTATTGGGTTCGATTCTCAGTGGGGGCTGATGATCGAAACGACCTCAGCTATCGAAGCACTTTTGAAATTACTACGATTTGTATCTCTGTGCAGTTAATGGTTATGCGTATTTTCTTACGCTTCTATAATATTCATTTAAAATAACTAGCGAAACTGGCAGAGATTTGCCAGTGAAATTCTGAAGGAATTCTCATCGAGAATAAAAGATGTAGCATTTATTTTCTTTGATTCCATCTCTCCAAGAGTATACGAGTGTGTGCTGCGTAATTTTGGATCCACACGAAGCAGGATTAGTTTTCGATTTAGAGATGGTTCAATTAACAGCAGCTAGGTTTATTAAAAAAGATTTCAGATTCAACTGTTTTGGCTATGATTAAGTCCCACGGGAGGGAGTCGCTTGAGGATAGAAGAATAGATCACCGACGGAAGCATTTTGAATAATTTATGAGTACCTACAGACCTCGTTGACGAGATAGTTGATTATGTTATTCCAGTAAATAACGCTCGCAAACCCCCAGGGAAATGAAAAAGCGTCACAAGGAAAGGATCTCCTGTAAGAGTAATTACTTCTGATTTTATTTTCCACGGAGAATTATAGAAGCTAATAGACTAGAGTTAAATAGGGATATAACCCTCTGAACGGGGAGACTAGGGGCAGTCGCTATGGGGGCCCCGAGCCTATGAGTGTTGGAGTTAAGATTAAATTAAAAGATAATTAAGATAGAGCGATTTCCAGTAGAGGCTGACAAGCTTACGGATTTTGTCTATCCAACATGGGGAGGTTGATAAGATTCGTTTATCAAAAATTATCGAAAAAAAATTGCATTAATTAAAGCAAAAAAATTAATATTTAAATTACAATTGCCTTATTTTTGCCATAAATTTGTCTAAATCTCGAATAAAATTTTTCAACTATGTCTCCTGTCGTTATATAAAACTAATGCCAACACAAAAACTTGGAAATTTTTCTATTAGATGAGGAATTCGCTTTTTTCAGCTGGAAAATATGTGCTTGTGAACAGGTAGCTTTCAATATCTTAAATAAATATCAAATTGTCGAGGATTGCAAGAAAATCGAATAGGCACTGCACAGGCTACTACAGAGACTACTGGCCCTGAAGTAGGGCCTTTTTCAGACTTGGAAAAGTCCAGACATCAGGGCCTGAAATTCTGTTCTAAAATAAAATGTGGAAGTTTACCTTTTTTATCCTCAGTCATACGTTTCGTTTTAATTCGCATACATTAGCTTTTTAGATGTCCCAGAACATAATTAAGAAAAGGTATAATATGTATAAATCTTCCCCGAAGGTTGATTGACTATTAAGGATAGCTGCTAAATGACATTATTGTCTCATGAATCCTAGGAATAATTTTATGCATGAGAATAAAAATAGAAAATATACTAGTGTGTCTAAATCTTTGATAATGCATACTAAGATCCAATCTTACGTTGATAAAGGAGGGTATACTTGAGAATCACAATTTTTCACTTCTCGTAGAACCTTGGGTCAGACGCACAACTTCGTGTGCAAAGTTTCAATTCATTGCATCTATAATGTATACGAAAATATGCATTCAAAGATTGCTACTTTAAAAGTTACTTCCCGATGGAAGATTTTGAATGTTTTATTTAATATTGCGGTGTTGTGACGTAAACTGTCGTTTGTGATTCAAATTTGTCTTTTGCCTCAATAAATATTTATCACGCCATGCACAACTGCATAATTTCCAGAGACCCACTGACTTATACGTTCGAAAATTAATGCATTTTAAATATTCCAATATTCCTACATAGCAATAAAGGTATCTGACGAATTGAAAATGTAGAACGCATGTTATTTACCGTATCTATAATGAATCTCGTTCGTCAATCAAAAAGAGAAATCAAAGAGGATATCGTACCAATAGATATCAGGATACAGGACAGTCGTACCAATAGATATTATGTACTGGTACAGTATATGTATGTACCAGTACCTCCTCTAGGTTTTCGGTGATAAAAAATATTCAATTCCCGATAATATATTCAATCTTTACTTTTTTAATTCAAGTATACCTTTGGTGACAATACATTTCTGTGTATTTATTTGTACTCACAAATACGGAATAAGCTGATATAAATGACGGATACGAAAGGAAATGCTCAAAATTGGTTTACATTTCGATCGATGGACATTCAGATTAATTCTTAATGAATATTAAGTTGATATAGTGATGACAAATAAATTAAAATGATTTTTAATTTATAGTTATGCTACAGGGAATTCAGGGATGAAGCACTGCAAACATTTCGAAATCATACTAAACCAATATCGTCTAATTAGTTACATAAAATACAGATCACTTTACGCAAATAAGTATAGCTATATTTGAAATGTATACAACTCAGTCATCATTAATCTGATTGTGGTTTTTCAATATAATGCAAAATATTTTAATCCATCCATGATTATTGACAGCTAGAATATGTTGGTTTCGATTGCCGGAAACGTTGTCATTATAAAATCAATATTAGATTTCATATTTGAAGGAGGAATATATGTCCAAAAAGAGTGATTTTATATGTTCCGCAATCCATGATCCGCACTTATATTTAATGTGTTGATATGAGCCTCTTAGGCGTTGTCATGAATTGATTTTCTGCCTATTTCGAGAGCTATGCTAGAAACGACCCACCATTCGGAGATTCTGTCGAATGAATTGAAATGGTTTAACTGTCCATCCTTGAAAATAGAAGTGTGGTCACTGCAGTTATAGTTGGCTTATGAAAATGGTTCCGCACAATTGCATCGTCGTTGAAGGGGGAGTTTACTGGTAGCATATACGGCGAGGTAATGATAGGGGACGTATAATGCAGAGAGAATGAGAGGGTGCTTTCCATCCATGGCGCTCCCTAGAATCAGTTCTCCAGGTGTGTGGCAAGGGGTGCAATACACCAAGCTTTACGTTAACGTAGAATAGGAAGAATGGGCAATGGAAGGGTAGTAGAGAGGTAATGAAGATATTTCCCTCTCCTTGAGTGGAACTTTGCAATTACAATAGAATTAAATTAAAACGGAATTAAAATCTTTAGAAATCGATGTTAGGCAAATTATATCGCGTGACTGTATGAGGGGTTGTGAAATTACTATCATTATATATTATTCGCATATACACATTTACCCTACAAGCCGCCAGTGACGTATAGCAGGGTTTTTATTAACACCGATAACCCTATCTTACTAAAGAATAAGCTAACTTTCTGTAATTCCCACCGAAAAATGACCAGGAGTAAAAAGAGATTATTTCCTTATGACGCCTTGTGACGCCAGCTGGAATTGAAAACTTATCAACTTCGTTTTAACAGTATTTGAATTTCAATTGACCCGGATTTTTAGCGAAAATCTATTGAAAATGCATATAGTTGTGTTCTCCAGGGTGTTTTTAGAGCTGTTTGTATTGCCCCCAAGGATTAGTGCACGCGTGCATTTTACAGGCCTAAAATAGAAATACATTGAGAGTTATTTTATCTTCATATTCTTTTCGTATTATTCAACGAGGACGGATAGAATGTGGGAAGAGCTCAATCCAATCTCGCCCATGCATGCATAATTGGAAACAGAGATATTTGAATTAATCGTTTTCGAATACGTTTCAAGTGATTCCCCTTGGGCAATAAGGCGAATTTACTTGCCAATATTCACTCTCCGGTAAACACTACGGTAAACTTCAGCCAGGTATAGGTGGTTTAAATATTTCGTCTAAGTAAATACGAAGGGATTTTATTGCTAAGCCACGAGTAAATCCAGATTATTCTGGGAGATCGCAGACTATCTAAACCAATATCCAACGTGAAATTTATGAAACGTCTCATTTAGGTCTTAGTGATAACTACCATGAAAACAAATCTACGAGAGAAAAAGTTTAAACCGCAGAACAATATATATAAATCAAAGATAGAACTAGTTCTTACTGTTGTCGAATAAAAATGTTTGGAACCAACTCTATACACTGTTATTCTTTCTGGTTTAGTAAGCTGTTTCTCTAACTTTTACCTAATTTAAGATATTTATTTAAAATTTACTGAGTTTCTTTGGTCTTCACCCTAATTTTACATTCACTGAAGGAATAGCTTAATTAGTATCCGAAAAACGTTTCTTCTCCACCGCATACTGAGGGGGAGAATTTATTATGCGATTTGTCACCTAAGATAAATACATGGGTGGTCTGAAAAGTTTCCGACATTTCGCCATTTCTCGACATGTTTTCTGAAAATTTCTGAAATTTTTCTGAAGATTTCAGAAAAATCTGGGGTCGGAAACTTTTCAGACCGCCCATAAGTTTCTAGAAATATTTAAATTCTCAAGTGTTTTGACAATATTTACCTGGGAATCTTAGATCGTTTCTACTTTCTTATGATGAGAATCGTTAGCATAGAGAATTGGTAGCATTGTAGAAGAAGAAATATTATAGGTTACGATCAGCTCACGAGAAAAAATTCCCAATATCGCGCGAGATTTATATAATTAATAACCCCAGGGTCGATCTCCAACCCCGAATAAACCGGAGGTCAATCGCCTCTGCCCCTCCAGATCCTCCTTTACAGGAGCCGATGCGTAATTATGCGTACCATCCCAATAATAACGCTCCTGTCATTGCGGTTTCCAATCTACAGTAGCCGATTCGAACGATTTCCGCTCCCACATCCCAAACCACTGCTACGAGCCCCGCCGTTCTTAGGCCCCCTAAGAAAATAGCGACGGTAGAAAATTTACAAACTAATGCGTTGAGCGGCGTGCGGGAACAAAATCGAAGGCCAACGACGTGCACCGGGAGTTAAACAGAAGCGGCGCCTCGGATGACTCCTTCGGAGAAAGTAACCCCGCTTCTTCTCCCCTATGGCGAACACCTGTATGAGGCTGGGTTTGATTCCCCCTCCATGTACCCCATTTCGTGGTGAATTTCCTTCCCCTCCCCCAAAACCGGCTTCCCATGAGGCTGCCCTCCAGGCCTCCTACGCGCCACTCAGGGGTCAATGTACAGATGAAGAGTAAGGCTTTTCAAAGGGGGATTGGGGCGGTGGATTCCGGTGTTGCCACTCATTGGCCTTGGCTTCTGCATTAGTCTCACGAAGGAATGGTAAAGAAATGAGATGGACCTGCGTTTTTCGGTGGCTTTCTAGAGGAAGAATTAAATGCAGGATGTGGGGGATGGAGGGCCGGAAGAGGTTATCCGTGGAAAGATTGGCTGTCGATGGCTTCAACCCTGTGGCTTCGAGTGGCACCGCTGCAGTTAACGGGTGTGAGAGGTACTAATTTGAGTGCGATGGGCAAGAAGGCCGAGTGTTGGAGATAAAGAAATTCGATGATCGAGACAAGTCGTGAGATATTTTAAGTCCCGATTTTAAATGGGAAGTTGATCTGCTTGAGGAGGCGGTGATTGTTTTCCTTCCTAGACGATGAAGCAGACCGCGGCGCGCCTTTCTTCGGAGAAAGGTTGGAAAATGAAATTCATCCCCCTCGCGAATCGCGGAGAGAGTCGATACTGCGTGGGATAGATATCGCCAATTTATGATCGAGTTGTTTGGGTGAATCGAAAAGAAATTTTCGGGGTGGGGATCACAATATTAAAGGAAGTGCGCACGAATTTCTCAAATTTAGGGAAGGACACGTTCCAGAGAGTCTTTTGAATATTGAAAACTGCAAATGAATATTTTGCCCTGATTATAATTCCCTAGCCAAATACCCCGTACACACAATGTTTTCATTTCCAAAAGTAGTAAAATATTCTTGTAAATTGATGAACTAAAAATCATTACCAATCTCTATCACACACTATAGATAGGCTTATTTGTAGACGATAAAACTATCACAATGGCAAAATTTTTAATCTTGGGTTAATATTTCTCCTGTGACATCCATAAAATTTATTTTCGTACGAAAACAACTATCTTATAGAAAATAATTTTGCGGACGAAAATTATACATTTATTTTTAGTTACGGTATTCCTCAACCATTCTACGAAGTTGAAAGTGATAATATTTATTTTGCTCAATACCAAACTAACTTCAGGCGTGATATCGTCAAAATTATGTACTTTCGCGGCTATAAAACTTATGCCCTAAAAGAAATGAAATAAATATGTAAAAAAAGGTGCTCAAATACGTTAGTCACAACTCAAAAAGGTTTTCATATATCAGATCATCACGATAAATTAATTTTGCTTGATTTGCGGCTACGAAAAATGAAACATCAGAAAATGTTCAAATGAAGGAAAGAATGGTAAATCAGCACTTTACGAAATAGTTTTTCAATATTTTCGTTACTACAACTTCAGATTTTTCGTCCTCCCCTTATCGATAACTACCTCGTTATGCTATTTCTATCGCTATAGGACCCAGGGGAGGATCTAGAAACTTGCCAGAGGAGGCGGTACTTGCCAAGGGCTAATACTGGCCATTTCAAACAATTTCCATACGAACTCATCTCCAATTAACCTTTAAAGGGAAATTTTACGTGATTTAGTGATCGTGGAAAATTTTCAGATTTAGTTTTCTTCAGTTTTCATTCAATCTCTTTGTTGGATCCTAGGTAAATTGCTACTGAAAAGTATTCAAGGGGGAGCAAACGCCCCCTTCCGCTCCGCGCCAATAATACAACCTTGATAATTATAATGATCCGCAGGAAAAGGGAAGGAAATTCTTGATTGATGTCAGTGACCGGATAGTCGGACCAATTTAGAGGATATTTGGTTTCCGAAATCATTCCTCATTTCCCGAGAGGTCACCTTTGATTTATTGCGACGAACTTCGTAGTCACACTGTTTAAAACATGCATGATACGTTCTTTGTTTAATGCAATGCGTATTTCAAGGCGATAATCCTCGAGAAAACAAATAAGGATGCATAGAGGAGAGAGAACCTTCATGAAAGTTTTTCACATATATCTCAACTCTGCTAATTTAACATAATGCCGAGTCCTCGATGCGTTCTAGGAATAGTTTAAATTCGCACATCGATCAGTAGTGGCTCATATTGGCTTTTCTCCGAAATGGAATACCATGCTAATCCTAGGGTCAAGGGTCGTGAACATTCTTTGCCGCTTCATTTATATAGAAAAGGAATCAACCGAAACGACCTCGAGTTATAAGATCTTTCTTAAGTATTTAGTTCATTTGGCTCGAACTTTCTTAGTATGAAGAAAAATAAGGGATTTTCCTGAGATGATTAAGAAGTTTTGGCGATAACGATGTTTGTTGTTTATTATCATGTCATGTGAACTGATAAAAAGTGCCAATGATGAAAGCAAAGAGATTTTTATAAATTCAGAGAATCCGATTTATTAGACCTATTATTGAACAGCAGTGTTATTTCGTATGTAAACAGTACCGAAGGCCATGTTTATCAATCCGTCGAGTTCGTGGGGTATAGAAAGCTCATTATATTGAAACAATATTTATTCCCATTTTTCTCCATGATGAAATATACCAAGTGAAGGTTATTTTAGCGGAAAAATATTGCGTCTCATTTTTACATCTTGTTTTGTTTCTTATAAATCAGCAGCGAAACCTCGTCATAGGAAATTTCATAGACCGCCTCCTTTCGTCATGCCGTTTCATATCTGATCCTATTTAAATTTCGCGATAGGCTCGTTATCTTTAATCTCTTAGCTTCAGAACTACCATAATTTATCAGAGATAAAGTATCTTACGTGACAGATTAATACATTTCTCATAACTGTCGTTACTAGCTAAGCTTATTAATGATTTCGACATAAAACTACAACAAAGCCAGGTCGTAGAACTCCTGGAAGTAGTACATCAAACATATCTTACTGTTCTTTCAGGATACTGTATATTGCTGATGATTCGCAGTGAATGATAATTTAACAAAGTCGAAAACCTCTTACATGTACAGTTGTGAGCGACAACTCTTATTTTGGGTTTAACTTTCCTCATCGCCTACTTCTCATTCAAAATTCATTGATTAGGAATTCCTTTTGAACAAAACGTTACTATGGATTTTCATCTCTTCATAGCACAGTCGAGCAAAAGGATAAAACAAGTTATTAGTTGAGTTCAAACCTCATTGAATAACATCTGGTTTTCGGATACATTTGAACGAATATTGCTTTAAAATCTATTTTTTTGCATTTTTATTCTATGTTAAAATGTCTATAGTATTGATAAATAAATTATTCTGATGAATATGATTTATTACATTCATATGAATGTCAATACAATGATTTCTTTAAGGTCTGAATAGTGGCAAAAATGAAGCAGAAAATTCTCTTATTCTATCTAACCTGTAGTCAATGGTAGAAATGAAAGCATAATTGATGTATAGGTGATTGAAATATAGGAAATTTTAGACGGAGTGGATGTTAAAAATCCTAAGGTATTATCTTACGAAAAAATATACACAGCAGAGAAATATTAGGAAAGAAGATGAATGTGAAGAATCTGTGCAAGCCTACTGATAGTATGTAGATACAAGCTAAAAGATGTAAAAGAAAACAGCTTATAACGCGAAAATCACAAAAGCATTAGTATAACACAAATTAAATAATTAAGCTGAAATTTTTCAATAATTCACTTAGAAGTAATAAACGATATAATCTAAAGAAAATTACAATGTTTAAAATTCTAAAAATATCCAAAAGTCGCTTAAACAATGAATGTTTGGAATACTCATCTGAGGAAATTACATTTGTTTTCTATATCTATAAGTTGAAATTTTTGTCTAAAGTAGGAAACTGAATGCTCTTTAACTGAAAAATTCCATGCTCGAGTGAGGAAAATATCTAATATTCGCAAGAGCAGCATTTTATCATACCAGGCCATTTTATCATCCCAAGTTCTTTCCTTAAAAATTAGTTTCTTTTCTTTGCAATTTAGTCAACCCTTCGCTCATTTCGCGGTTTGGTTTTTCTTTGTAATTTCTCGACACGTGTATGATTCCCCGCCATTTTAATTTTCTCACACTTTTAATTGCTTCGCAGACTGGCGTCTCTTATCGGATCAACCCGCCCCTATTACGGTCAGTTCTTTCCCCTTGACTCCGACATACGCTGGTTATTCTCCCGTTGAAAAGGAATTATAACTTCCATTGTAGTAATGCTGAGGCCCAAAGGGCGTTCTTCATGAGTCGACGAACCCCACAGCAATTTTTCCCACTGCGTGCCGATGCAAACCTTCTTGCCAACATTCCCCTCGCCTCTGCCGATCTTCATATGTAAAAAGCAGCCGAGGAAAACAATAATTTTCCACCCGTTGTCTTCGCTATGGCATACGTTTTTATGATTAAATTTTCAACGTGCTGTTTTTTCAACGAGTAAACGTCAAGAGGTTGATAAAAATGGATGTCTTGATATGTAATATAGTCGCACATTCCATAAAAAATTTCATTGTGTTTTAAAGAAGGATGGGAAGTTTCACTAGAACTTGTCAAACGATATTCGTTTATGATGATATAAATTTCGGTAAATGTACTTTTTGAGTAGCATTATTAATTATTTACATCGATCATAAACCTTTATTGAAGCCCATAAAATACGGAACAACTAAATTAGTATTAGTACACTGGCAAAAATCTGAAATAGTGTGTGGAGGATACGAAGTTCAAAATCTTTTGTAAGGATATTAAGGATAAAATGCCGTAAATAATTTTCCTAGCGATCTTCCTCTTGTCTACTAAATATTTTTCCTAAATTCGCTTAATGGTTGTCCAAAGTTTTTTTCAACCTCAAATTTTTGTTAAAGTTTTATATTATGCCGAAATCAGTTGATGCACAATTATGCCTTACGTATTAGTATCAACCCAATTCCCTTACAGGATTATTAATAAACTATATACACTGAATAGATGCTCGGTGCCCATGCTCTTATTTTATTTTCCATTTATCGGTAAAAAACCACCTCTTTCTATCGCTAACTCAAGATAAATATAAGATATAATGTTGAATAGGAGAAAAGTTGAAATTTGGTGCTGTTCAGTTATTATACTTCGAGTTCTCTTCCGCTGATTGTGATATTGGGCAACCGTTTTTTCTTCTAATTTTAAATCAGCATGAAATCAAATCTTGACTCTAATCTTTATCACTGACTTTGTTAGATCTAAGATCTTTCTTAGATATCGTTTCCTTCCGTTAATCCTGAGTCAGATTCTTCCTCTTGCTTTGGATAGAAAATAGAAATAAAATTTATCTTCACCGTTCTCCGACCGGATTGGAAATTCTCATTTTATCATATATCAAAAATAATCAGTCAAATTTATTTCTTTCTAGTTCAAGTTATTCTGTGAAACTATTCCTCTAACGAAAGCAAGGCTAAGTCTCAAAGTGGGTATGAATAATATAACACTTACTATAGAAGGCTTGTACTCGGGCTTTATATGTATCGTGTAACGTCTGATTCACTCCTTTCATGCGTGGGAAGTAGAGGACTTTTACTGCATATTTTCAACTCACTGATTTGGAGAGAGGTTGGGACTTCTTGATGGATTTTTTGCATGTCGAGCTTTCTGCAATCGATCCTGAATTCCAAATTTTCCATCTTCGTAGAACCATAATTAGGGACCTTGGCTTTCTCAGAATCAAGTTTCATTCACGGTAATTTACAACTCAAATTTCAGTGTGATAAATGAAAGAACATCCCTCTTCTATTTTGTAAAAATATGTGCTTTAGAGGGTAATACCCTTTCAAAGTCACTGAATGATTGAACTTGATAAGTTTGATTATATTTAACTGCTCAGGTTCCCTAACACTGTAGCATTCCTCTGTGATAGAGAAAGGTGCAATGTAAACATGATTCCAATTGTAATAGTTATGTTAAAATTGTTTCGGCAGCTGAGGTCATTCCGTATGTAGTGTCTCACCTCGAGAATCGAACCTGGGACTGCTTTCATCGTAGTCTAATGCGCTGCCCACTAGAGATCTTCAGGGATAAAGATTTTCAAATCCGCACCCGACCCTTATCTGCACACATATCATTATCCGTCCCGCACCCGAAAAAGATTGTAAATTGGCCCACTCGATCCGACCCGCAAGAACTAATTGTCTGACCCGATCCGACCCGCAAGTACTGATTGTCTGACCAGATTTGACCCGCAAGAACTAATTGTCTGACCCGATTCGATCCGCAAGAACTAATTGTCTGACCCGATCCGACCCGCAAGTACTGATTGTCTGACCAGATTCGACCCGCAAGAACTAATTGTCGGACCCGATCCGACCCGTAAGTAAAATTTATCCAACTCACAAGGAGAACTCACATTTGAGTACGATATGTAGATATAATTTCCACTCTGGATTAGCTATCTTATAGGTGAAGTATAGTTTGCCTCGCTGAAAAAGTCTTTATCTTATTTAAAAGTAATCAAAAAGTTACTATTTGCTGAAAAAGATTCTACGTTATCCTTCGTTTCTTTTTGATCGAAATATATCCACTAATTCAAATTAAACTAATATTTTTAGTTAAAGATTTTATACTAACTTATAGATCTAGAATCCAATCTTAAGAAATGATTTTCCTATTCACGTCTTTTTTCTGAGATCTTTGCTTAATGAATAAATTATTTAAAATTAGAAATGAATCTTGAAACTATTCCCAGCACTTTGCTTCTTATTGTTAGACAATGATGCTAGCAGAAAATGACAATCTACGCACTCTCATTCCATGTCAACTAATATGTCAATAAACTATGTTACTGATATGCTTTTGTTAGCAATAAAAGTTAAATATCATGGTGACTTACCGTCAAACACTTGTAAACGTTCGAAGTTGAACTTTAGAAGCTCTTGAACTGGATGAAAATACAAAATCAATGCAAAGGCAACGCACAAGACACAGATTTACTAGATTTGATGACACTACTTCGCCTTAAAGAAACACGGATATCCGTAGAAATCCTGTGATTTTTCAAAACTAATTAACTCAAAATTTTCACAATAACGGACGGCGATCCACACCAAACTGACTACGTTAAGATCCAAACCAAACTGGGTGTTTCTCATCTCTGAACAAGGTCTTCCCAACTTGTGAAAGATCTCGCCATCTTTGCCCACTTGAAATTTGAACAATCAACAAAAGCAACCATTGGTCGTGAACCTATAACCTTCCAGCTCTTAATTATGGTGTCGAGGAAGAAGCAGTGGGAAATACGATGCATCTGGTTGAGTGTGGATGAAATATTACCAGGCATGATTTTAGACGGGCTCTTGTAAAGGATTCTGGAAGTGGAGGGTCTCGGGTAAACAAACTGGGCAGGGATGGAAAGGAAGAATGGAACCATATCTCAGATACGCACAGGAATCGCCGCAGTACTCTGAGCTCGAATACAGATTTCCACATCCGCACTTGACCCGTTTTCGCAGGCTTCATATCCGCGAAAATTGGTTAATTGTCCGACCCACAAGGCCAATTAGTCCGACCGCCCACTTGGCATCACACATACAAAACCTATTTACGAAAGCTGTATAGATTTGACGAAAGGATTTTAAACGTTCCATATCACACCAGTGCTTCCGAAATACACGAATTTCATAAAATCTCACCTCTCTCCACGACCTTAAATAGAATAACACAAAGATTCAACTTAAAACTGAAATACATTCAAAATTCCTTATTTTTCACAGTACGGGATTGCAATCTAAATACAACAATCAACAAATACCGTCTCCAAAAATCTGCTTTAAATGAATAAACCGTTAACCCAGCCACTTTACCTTAAACCGAGCCAGATGCTCTCCCCTGCCCCGTGAATTGAATAAAAAGTTAACTCTTAAATGTTTAATCGGAAAACCATGGATAAGACCCCGAGTCAGGAGCCATGATGAGAATTTCCGACTTTATTCGGTGCTTCGTTCCAATTTATCCCACCTGATCTACAACTAACCGTGCGGCTATCCACATAAGATTAATTGCGGGTTTGCAGATCTCTGTACTGTTCACATGGCTAACCGGGAGCTTGATACCAATTACTTGAAGGGAGTGCTGGCGTCATCGAGTTGCGTTCAAACTAGGGAAATTTTCATCAATATCTTCAAATTTTAGCGATTACGACCAACTTCATATGTTCTAGTTTAAGATCGGCTCTATACACCAACAGCGTTATCACGAGGAAAATTATTTTAGGACACTTTACCCGTAATATCTTTCCTAAAGGCTTAAAACTTCGGATCTTCCACATATTAATTCAGATTTTTGAGTTTGGAATTGAAAATACTCAAGTACCGTTATGAAAGGAAAAAGATTAGGGATCTAAAAAGTGGTACGTCCAACCGAAACTTTGTTGAAATTTCATAGCTGTTTACACAAGCATGGTTATCACGAGGAAAATTGTTTTACCACATTTTATCCTTAACATCTTTCCTAAAGGTTTTAAAACTTCGTATCCTCCACAAATTATTTCATTTTTTGGGTGCGGAATTGAAAATTCGCTAGTACCACTAATGAAAATGAAAAAAAAATAAGCGATCGAAAAAGTAGTACGTCAAACTGAAACTCATCAAGAGGAAATTATGAAAGTCTGCAAAAAATACGAAAATAGGAGCTCGGGTGGCATTTTTTCCTCGACATTAAAAGGTAATAGGATTTCTCCTCACGCCTCTGGCTATTTCCGCTGATGTCCGAACGCTGCTAACAGGGTTAAAGAGCACACACGACGGCGTCTCTTCGACAAATAGGGAACAGAGATCACATCCCCAGAGTGCAAAGGAAATTGCCTGCAACGCTCTCATCCAACCAATCGTTGGCTATTGCTTTGCGATGTGGGACCTTCTCAATGGAGATTCTACGAAGGAAATAGACATGGTTTGGCGGTAAACAGCACTTTCGTGATTAAAAAATTGAACCGAATTCGCGTGTATGTTGAAGGTCAATTGTTAATAATGCAGCAGACCGCACGACCAGGAATGAAATGTCCAACATGCATGGTCCAACTCGAAGGAGAATTCACACCCATAAGCCGTTATCTGGATAGGGGATGCTGTTTATTTTCATATACTTAATGTATAATTTCCAAATATTTAGACGTTTTTATTGATTCATCATTTATGTTATCAACGGCTAAAGAAAAATTTGGTAACTGCAAGGGAGTTTTTTTTTTTTTTTTGGCATCCCTTTTTCGTTCTTATTGCCATTTTAAATTTCTTAAATTCATATTTTGCGGCCAATTTTATAAGCTTCATAATATTCATTTTCTGTCCCGTCCTACAATAACATCAGTATTTTATCCAATACTTTGAGTCTCATTTAGCTTGATAACGATATGTTTAGAAGACATTTATGCGAGATTTTAATTGCTTTAATTCTTCATCCTAAAAAAGGATAAGTTCAAATGTTACCGAATTTTTCGTGCGTATATTAGTAAAAATGTTTATTTTCCTACGCTATCAGTATTTCTATACCTTATTGTATTATGTATGTATGTACTTAATCACCCCATTATTGCAATGACGAAGTTGAATCAAATCTTTAGCAATCTCCCATAACAAATGAAATAATACTATTTGAAGTCCCGTATTTTACATTGGAATGATTCCGAATAAACTTAGTGTGTAATACTTTCAAGCTAACTCAAAATCATGCACATTCAAAAATGTTCATTCCATAGATTTCATTACCGTTATAGACCACAAAAGTTATTTTATATAACAACAGTGAGAAATTCTTTGACAGAGGGTCTGCTAAAACCCAAACTCATAATAATAGCTATTATAATGGGATTCAAATCCACACATACATTGCCCACATACGTCCGTTATGACAACAAAGAGATTCATAAACGAGTCCGACGGATTCCCGTGTAACGAACACAAAGAATGCTCTCCTTAACGTCCAGAAGTATTACAGCTGTAAATTCTCCGGAAAAAACCTACTTAAGAGAGACAAGTTTTTCGCGTTTTTCCGCTGCAAGATCAAAGAATCGTCGGGAAGGGAAACATAAGAAAAGTAAGTGAGAATCGTACGGGAGGAGATTGGAGAGCCCTGTTGAATAAAACAAGCTCATTATTCTTTCAAGACCCTCTGATGTATCTGTTTTCGTCGTCCATCAGTTATCACTGTTTTCAACTTGTTGGTTTTTCTCAGCCCTTAAGCGTTATCGTTTGAGAGGTTCATAGGGAATCTATGGCAAAAGTTTCCTGAGTATTACCGTATTGGATAAACTTTCGTGCTCTTTTTGCCACGTCTTTAAGCGAATTATTCTGTCGATAATCCAGTCGACAGCCGCTGATAAAATGTGTTTGTGATACGGATTCATTATCATGAACTACGTCGGGAGTTCCATGGGCGATTTTTGTATGGAATCGTTTTCAATTAAAAAAAATAAAGAAATACTGAAAATTATTTGACATAATTAAGAACCGCGGATTATCATTACAATAGGGAAAAAGCATATTATTTTAATGAGAATGCATCTTTCAATTATTTGTGGTTAATGAGATTTTTGATGAGATTGCATTCCCTACAATGGCAAACTATAAAGGGTAAAGGGTCGGGTAATATTGGACTGCGGATTACATCGGACAAATTGTGTTTTGGTTTTTTTGCGTGTGCAGAAGACCCTGTCGCGTTACTGTTTGAACGAGGAACTTGTAGAGGAATGTACACGTAATATTAGATCTCATTGCTACGGCGTGTTAAAGTAGGAGAGTTTTTCCATTTTGGGAATGTTTTTTGTGCACGTACATAAGTTTGGTGTGGTGTATCCTAAGAAGAAACACTTTCTGCGTGTATTGATAATAACTTGTATTTTTTCATATTTCTTACGCTTTAATTCTAATGATGCCTAGATAAAAGGTTATTTTACAGCCAAATATCCGTATCGCATCAGGCTTATATCGGACAGCATCTTGGAGGGTTATATCAGACAAGAATTCTGCGTAAATAAAATCGATTCTTGGTGACATTTTTCCGTTTAACGGGTAAAATAGGGAAGATAAGGCAACTTCGGAACGAGGAAACGATGAAAATGGCAATAGGAAAGTTAGATTGGAAGAGATTTCAATTAGAGAGGCAAATATTTCAGCGCTGAAGGCCTCAAGGAATGTTCAGATGGAGAAGGAGCGCAGATGAGGTCAATAATAGGAAATACGAAAGATTTTGCTGGAACGTTTAACAATTTTTAAATGTTTTACCTCATTGAGTAGGAAAAGATATTGTATGATTATGCCAAAATGTTGGATCATCAACTAATGCCTTAAAGCAATGTAGAGTTCATGAAATCGATTTTCTCTGCAGTTAATAATAAAGTATATTTTCAATAGAATAAAAATGAAGGTAGTTCATAGATAAAATAAATATAAATGAGATAGTTTGTTATTTAAGGAAACATTGGTGTTTTGTATTGCGTTATCTTACCTTCCTTTTTCACTTAAATAACATAATAGATAATGACGCTATACACCGAAAGCATCAATTATTTGCAATAAATATTTTTTGGTAACTAAAATAGTTTCGAAATATTACATCATGTCCGATATAACCATCGAACTTTTTGTTCACGTCGAAAGTAAGGTCTCCTTCGATTGGCTAAGGATAGTTAAAAATTTCACCAATGAACTTTTATATGTTTGTGTAATATTTATATATGTATGCTTTCGCAAGTAATATGGACCATTAACATGGTAAAAATAGCAGAAGAGCGTAACCGTTCTATATTTCCCGACTCTCCCCAGCAGTATAATAAATAACCTCCTAAATACCAATTTCCTATTCCGTCATATAGTTGTAACGGAAGGAGTATTCAAGCTTAAATCGCAGTATTACAAAAACAATGTTAACAAAAAGTAAAGGCTTTTTTAATTATTAATATCGCCTTCTTGAATGTAAATTATATACACTTCAAGCTGCTTATATTATGCTTGTGAATACTTGAGATATATGAAATAATATCAATCATACTTTTAATTTAATTTATTTAAAACCAATAATTAAAAAAAATTAACTACATGTAAAAGCTATGTAATCTTTAGGATCTAATCTGTTGCTTTTTGAGGTATTTAATCGGCGCGTAAAATTCAGATATGATACCCAGGTATTCATAACACTAATTGTTATAAATCTTCTTAAAATGAGGGCTTCACTGTTCTTATAAAGTATCGGCGCTCATGTTTGATATACTTCCAATTATTCTCATCTTGCAATTTCCTCCACTCACACCTTTATAAGCTAAGAATAATACTAGGAAGGTAGATAAATGTTTTCATAGATCTAGCCCACGTAGCATTTTCTATCCACTAATTTGGCTCTTCGAAATGTTTCGGTAACTCTCTCTCATGGACCAAAGTCAGCCGCAGAATAAAAACCGATTGTAAATATTTTTACCCTTGAGTAGCACGTGAATTGTACTGCACTCAAGCGCGACCCACTAGGAAAAGTCCTTCAATGTCTGAATCATCCGTCTCTTCTTATGGGAATGAAAATGCCCTCCGTAGAAATTTTATATAACTACACACTGCCTCTCAGGCAAAACCCTATGTTTTCCGAACATTAAAATCTCCACTTATAGATTCGTCCATTCATTGGGATTCTCTTTTCTCCGTCTCCTTTGCCACGAATTACCATCGAACACTCCCTAATTTTCCAACATTAAGTATGATTTTGTCCTGTTATCTCCCCTGATCGTCCTTGAATAGACCGGTTTTTTTAACTTTCTACGACGATGCATGATGAGATTTCGAACAATATAAAATCGATTTCGAAGTACAATAAGGTGTGATATCATAGTTTGAAATTATTCAGAAGTCCTTTGGCTTTCAGAATGATGCATATTGTGCGTCGCAGAAACAGAGAAACGTCTTCATTTGAGAACAAGCTTCTTTAACGGATTTCTTTATAACAAATATATTTTCCATTATTATTTCACAAGTTTAGAGATAGCACTTTTACAAAGGACGTAAATAGTACTATGCAGTCCCACTGCTACAAGTCGTTTTAAGGACTCATTCTTTCCGCGAACGGTATGCGACACCAACAAACTAAAATTGTAGCTCTATCAATCGGTGTTTTTATCCCCTGCCACACTCCGAAAGGTGGCTTGCAGGGTATTTACGAAGATGTAGTTATTCATTCGAGATATTTTGTTGGCGATTTCCTAGAAATCGTCAAATCTAAACCGTAGCTAAAACAGTAGTTTGATAAGAAATTTGTAGCCTTTGGATGTTTTAAAATCGATCTAGAAGAAAATAAATCGCATTATCATTCGAGTGGAATTAAGTGTGCCCCTCTTCATGCATTCAACGCATGAAAATGTAGATGTATCTTTATAAATCACAAATTAGTAATGTAAATAGACTTTCACAGAAGACTGCGATGTTCATTAGGGGTCGATTAATCAATTAAAGGCCTCATTGTATTTTCCAATAAAGAGAATGGACCCTTCTTGAACCAATTTAAAACTAGCCCAAGGAGGGAGAGCCCCCAATAATTTTTTAATATGTTGCTGTTAAAACTTATTTGACTTCTCAATATACCATCCAACAGGCCATATGTGACAGGTGATCACTGTAAGAAAGTGGGTGTAGAAGAGAATGAGTTAACAGTAATTCTGAAATGCTCTATACTGAAATTGTTCGCAATAATTTTAATGCTTCCGCTTAGATAATTCACAAGTCGTTGCTGATTAAGTAAGACTGTGGCGCAGTTCCTTTGAAGCGCATCTCTCTCAGAAAAATGAAGTTTTATCAGTTAGAAAAAATGGACATCCCGTCAATGATATGCCAGTAACTGCAAAAAACTATTTTTACGATCTACGAATAAGAGAAATTTCTAAACCTTTCCTAAAGAGACCTAGCATTTGCTGATAATATAGTGTCACTGATTCCTTGGATTAATACTTCAGCAATGAGGCCATGATTCTTCCGGAAGGGCCAAAGCATATGCAGTCAATCCATGAGAAGCTTTCTATTGTGGGTTTATTAGAACGATGTTTACCGCGATACGCTAACGGTAGCTTCAGTTACACCATTTGGCATCTTTCTCTGATATCTTGATTCCGGTGAAAAGATAATTAAAATCGCTGCCTTCAATTATCAGAGCAGCAGGTGTTACCAATCAAGGATTTTCCGTTCTCGATATAATGAAGAATCTGGAAATATAAATTGGACAGCGTTATCTTATTTCTTTTAATACCCACTGCAGCGAGAGACTAGCGAGACCATTGCAGTCTGACTAACGCTAGTATTACTCGGATAGGTCACAGAAAGTAACAGATGCAGTCTCAGTAGTTGCGGTATTAATTTAGTAATTTTCTAATATTTACGTTCTGAAAAATTTGCCCTTGAAACAACGAAGTCCCAATTTTGAAAATAAAACAGTCAACTGTTTAGAGAAACAAAAACTTTGCAAACAAATAATAGAGAAAAAAGGAAAAAGAAAAAATCGTACCTTTGTGAATACAATTTATTTGTTTCCTCAAGATTATTTTTACGTAATTTACGCTTTCCGTTCCGAAAGATCTTTCATTTACCACTCTTCTTGCTCATTTAGGATGACTATCAAATAGATTGAATCCGTCAGTCATGATTTGCGCTATTGAGGAAGTCGTTTTGTACTTGAGAATTCTTAAATTTAATGTTTGTTTCGTGATATAAGAATGATAGTCACTATTGAATGATACCTCTTCACTATGACATTCTCTTATATGACATTATATTGACTGTTTACAACATCCGTAAATAAATTCTTTTCTCAAGCGACATCCACTGAAGGAAATTAAGCATAAATTTTATTGGTGTGTATTTCGTACAAATTAGAATTACTCCAATTGCCTTATTCTCCAACATTTGTATTTTACTTATATCTTTACTATCCCACAGAGCATTGTTATAAACTATTTTGGTTGCCATAACCTAGAGATTTTCCCTCTAAATCGAAATTTTCACCTTCAAGGCTGCTTTTTTCACATTAATCAGATGAGATTACGTTTTTTGAGTTTCATCCACTGAAATTATTCTTCCTTATAGAAAATGATAAGCATTGAATCCTTGAATAAATATAAATGTGCAAGAATACAAGTCATTGAACAAATATGGCGTAGGCTCTTTTTCAATATCTTATGACTTGCAATAAAATATTCGTCATCAATAACTGAAAAAGTTATTTTACTTTCAATCAAACTTTATATTAATAAATTAGCTGAAATGCTTTTGCAACCCATGCCGTTTTCTTAAAATTCTCAATTCTTGGCTCTATAAACAAGTTTACCTCTGTTAAACATATAAAACAGTTTCATAAAATTCATCGCGTCACATTTCAATATCTCAGTGAAAAGCAAGATGCACAAGTAACAATTAAAGGAAGACTTTTCGTTGTTTAACTTCCGAAAAATTATTTCAGTAGATAAAAAAACTTAATGCATCACCATTCTCACGGCAAATCCTTTCAGAACGAATTTTATAGTTCAAATTATAGGACATATTTTATCCGGTAATATTTTGCTTGTAATTGTAAGAATAGCACGGTATATGTATAAATAATGTCCCATTATTATTTCTATGCATTGTAACTAAAACGCGGAAGACTGGAGTAATTAATCAAATTGTAAAAATTTGCACTCGAGATAATTTTTTTGTTTGTCTCGCATGCATTTTTCATGAAGAAATACTGCATGAGTTGCGAATTTTTGGTGCTAGTTAACCTAATATGCTGCGATATGTTACCATGCAGCGAATAATGACATGATTAGAACTAAAACTTTTTCAGATAACTACCGTTGCTGCTTTAACTAATTGTGCTAATTTGAAAAATGCTGGTTAACATACATTAGCGTCCGATGATTAGAGCTTGACGCTGATTAGCAAAGTTATACGTTAATTAATGTATACGACAAAATTAACAATGACCTTCAGATCTTCGCCCTCCCCCCTAGGTGATCTTCATACATATCACCAATCTTTGTTGCATGAAAATGATATGAAAAGCGTAGCTCAGTTTTCCTATTCCGTCATTCGATAGGACAGGTCTTTCTAATTGCTATATTTTTGGAAGGTGATTCGAGGAAGCCCCGGAAGTAATCTAAGAGGTGATTCGTTATCTACATCATATCTTTATCGAGACGACCTTATTCCTATGTTGGCGCCTGTGAAGTATACGTGCGCATGAGGGCATTTGTTGTATTATTTCATAAGATTCGATTAGGCTATTGTAGTAGGCTGACGGAGCAGCTGTTGTAAGTGCTGACATCCCCTTATCGTCATTCTTATAATTTCTAAGTTCATGTGATAACACTACCTGTTGTATGAAATGACTAATCTAACGTAATGTCACTAACGATATGGAGAATTACACTACATACATACTGTAACTTTTCAGTAATTTATCGGTGATTCTGAATACATTTAAATTATAATCAATTTTCTTCTTAGTTCTTGCGGATTATCGCTGGATTCGACATCCCGGGAGTTTTATTGAGGTTTTATATTTCTCTGCCTTCTTATTAGAGTCATGAAAGAAGGCTTACATCTGATTATTTTCCTCTCGTCATTCTTTGTCCGGTAATAAACTATTCCAGGAGTTCTTTCTTCGTCATTTTGACGTCTCGTAAATCTTAAATTCTCATCGGTGAGTGAAGAAAGAGGCAATTAATTTGGAATGGGTTACCTGAAATACATGGGTGAATAAATCAAGGAGACCCAATAACAAGAGTAATACATGATTGCGATCTGGAGGAATACCTTATGGAGAAGATGATTATAAGCTGAGTTACGAAAATGAAGTATAGAAGGTCGATTATGGTGAACGGAATACCGACTCAAAGGTATAAGCGGTATTGATTCACGTAGGTAAATTTACGAAATTAATTAAAAGTAGTACATGCACGTCATGGATAGAACAGCGTAATTAAGAAGCTGTCAGCTTCCTTACTCCCAAGGAGTACCCCGCGAACTTTATACTCACCCGAGTAATTATCATTTTTTCGGTCATGTTTTCAGGAAATTATCGAGGATAAAGGAACGATGCTCGTTTTTCGTTCTTGGTCGTTTTATTTTTAAATGCCCTTCAATCACACTTCCAGGGAATCCATTTAAGCTAGAATAATGTGATTCGGTGCGTAGTCGGATTTCGTTAAAGGGATGGAAAATAATTAATGCTCAATTGTCTGGCCGTCTGCGGCATGCTCCAATTTCGACAGCGTCCCTGATGTTGGAAATTCATTATTTTTAGGAGATTGTGAAAGAATGCCAATGCTAGCGCGGTAAAAATTTTACTAAATAAAATAAATTACGCGAATAAATTTCACAAATAAATTTCACGTACAATTTAACTAATTCTCAGTAAAATGAATTTTGAAATGCTTTTCCCTGTGGAAATGATGAAGGTAAAAAGAATTGCACGTTACAAATTTCAAGTTAAACAAATATAAATATATCCCGTTGAAACTTTTTATATGTATTTTTTTATCTCTATGTCTATTCTATACACAACAAATTCATTAGCTTAGTTGTAAAAAGGGAGAATGTTCAAACATTCTACTCCAATATTTTCCTCTTTTCAACAAAAATGACGATAAGCGAAATATGGAACTAACGGCATAATTTATTTTCATAGATGTTTCAAAAACAGCGTTGTAAATTTCATTTCTCTAAAATAAACACTGTAAACTCTGGAAATTGAAATTCCGAATAAAATCCATACATGTTTCGTTAAAATGGGCTGATTTGCGTTGAAGTTTGATGAATTGACAATTCTGAATTAGACGCAGTTCGGAAATGATTGACAGTGATGGAAAATTACGAATTGATCTCTTAAAATTACAATCATCTCTGATTACTGAATAAAATTAATTTTCCAGTAATGCAGAAACATCAACGTGCCAATAACAGCAAAATCCTTTTAATTAATCGAATGAGGAAATAACACGTTCCAGGATGAATATTCTAAAATTTTTAGGATTACTTGAATCAAGTTTTTGTAACAATACTGGCGCATGGTTAAGAGATGGGAAGGTCACCAATATGCAAAAGATTAATGTCATTCTATAAGTATGCATATTCTCATTTTAGATTAATAAACATTCCAGTAAAGAAGTCGGTTAGGCGTATTTTATTTAATAGTTCTTTGATGCGAAGACAGCCATTTATCCGTTAAATCAGTTGCTTAGTGCTCTATATAATTTTATATTCTTTTTCTATAGCGTTCCAAGTACCTCATCATTAACGTTGCCTTATCGGCAAAACTTAACGTCAATCTTCAATTATAAGGACGCGATAGAAGAATTCTCTGCGAATTAATGAAACGCCTACGACCGATGCACGTTTCCGGGTTTCTGCGCCAAGCTTTGATTGTAGATAACATAAAGCTCGTCGTTCAAAAACATTACTGTTGTGTGGTTGAAAACAAATCCTGAATTAATGTGTGTACATAACAGCATATATCATATTTTCCATTCACGCAAGCAAAAAAATATGCAATATTATAACAGAAGATGTCTCTTTTTATTTCCCGAGTTTTTTTTTTGCTCGGCATGTTTATTTCTAATGCAGTAGTTGTTTACTTGCAAGCAACCAAGGTCATGAAAGCACAAATAAAGCTGAGGTCGATGAATGAATCAACTGCAGATACTATTTACCTTCGGTTTTAACGTATTTTGCATTGAAATCTTTTAAACTCATATCTTTGTATACATCTTCACTTATCGTAAACAAGTGCTATTACAAAAACTATGCCATTTGAGATTTTTTGTATATTTAATCATGAATTAAGGGTATTTATAAGTTTTCCAATATCTGTCTACATTTTTCATTGAAATGAGGGAATCGGCGTAATTTTTTATGGTTCAATTATCTTTTGCGCCACGGAAATATTAAATAGAGCTCGTCGTGTTTTATGTCCCATGATTTCTTATAAAAATATACTGAACTGCTCAAGAAAAATATCTTTTAAAGTAGGCAAATTAAAATTTGCCTACTTTAAAAGATATTTTTTCTCTGAAACGCAATGTTTAAGAAAAGAAAAACAAAACGCCGGAAACACAGCTTTGTCTTTATTCCTAAAATAATAAATGACACCACCGGTTTCCACATGTTCACGTCATCGTCAGGTGTAAAGCAGAATTCTACGCTTCCATCCAGGAAGTATACGACAATGTTGCGTTTTCAGTATTGTGTTTTGAGATGAAATTCCACGAAGCCAAGGCCAACGTAATTGATTTTGTAATAATATAATATAATTTGAGAGCATCTGTTGTATTGCGATGATCAGAAGATCTCGGTGGTCACCCCAGATTTCCTTTATGTTAATATAAATATAATTTAATCATTGATATAAATTTTCCTCGGTGCGTCGAACAATACCTGGCAAGAGGGGCAATATCTCAGTGGTGAGTCGGCAACAGCTTGGATACGCCATTGGCTTTCAATACAGCCTCCGTTTATGTCATGCTGACCTCGAGAACCCCGGAAGAATATGCACATTATTTCGAAAACTACCTCTTCCCTTGTTTCCGTAAATAATACCTTCGGATACGTGCTTAGGAGAGATATTATTTCAGTTAGGCTGTGATCATCCACCTCTCCGTCTCAAGATAGAAATATTAACGAGTAATTTATTTAATATGTAAGTATAACAACGAAAAGTATCAACCGAAGGTGAAAGAAAAATCTCTACCTGCTAGGAAATACGATTAAAGGGGATGGAAAAACGCGAAGAAAATAATATAAAAGTTTCCCTGTGCGAAAATTTCGCAGACGGACACTGATACTCTATTTCCCCACCCAAATACGTTTCAGCAAACACTCCAATCACTACAAGCGAATACACAAACACTAAAACATACCTGAAAAACACTTTCATATTCTGTATCCGTGTCTGTTTCGATATACCTCTTTTATATCGATATCTACATAACGAAACTCTATGGACAAATTCAAATTTTAACTCAATAAAATATTTAGACCAAATAGTGCATTTTTCATTTGTTGGTCTTCATAGGGATTTTCCAAAAGTAATCTTAAAGTAATCAATACAAAAAATAGTACATTCAAATCATTGCATTTAAATGAAATTCCTTTCGGAAAATATGAAAAACGACTCCTCAGAAATGTACTTCGCTAATTGTTACGTTCCTCTATAACTTTATTTAAATTTGAGCTTTTGTTGGAATAATCTCTGTATTCGTTTGTAAAAATTAAGTGAGTAGAACAATGATTGACTAAAATTTTCCATCAGAAGATTATTCACGCCATTTTGCGTTGCCAGGAAATATTAGTGGGCTCCCGGATAGCCAAGTTGGTAGAGCGTTCGCCTTCGGTGAAAGCGGTCTCAGATACGAATCCAGGAAGGAATTCATACGGGCGAAATGACCAAATCTGTCGAAATGTTTTAAAAAATACCAATATAAAAGATTAGGTTGCAAATGGCATCATCAAGCCGAACTTGTTAATGCCAAAATTTTACAAAGAAAAACGACTACAATATCTTAGTAATCTTGCGTAGAAAATATTTTATTTCCTTTATACTTGAAATACTAAACGCGATTGGAAAAACAAAATTCATTTATATGCAGGGATTTCATCAAAGAGGCCGCATTGAATATGGGAAAAGGCAGAAGAGTCCCCTTTGATAAACCTTTGTGATAAAATAACTCTACCGTAGCGAATTATTTCATATATATCGCCGTAATTTATAGCATCTTAATTTCTGAATGAATTTTCAAACTAATATATAATCTCATTCGTTTTCTATACAAAATTAAACAACAAACTCCATCGACACGCGTCTTTCCATTTAACACCGGCCATATGTTCTCGAGGGCAACCAAGGAAGTCATCAGAGAGACCTACGTTTACGGAAATAAGCTATATCACAGGAAATGGAGATTTGGTCGTTTGGAACCCTGATTGAAATCATCCTCTCTCCACGTAATACACGACAAAGTCACCTGTGCACTGTGATGAAAGAGAGCTGAATATGACAGTTTCGGATGAAGAGAACACAAAGGAATCTTTGGCCGTTTGTAGGTCTTCATATGATATTGACATGGGCATCGTTAGGCATTCAATTTACCGGGTACGACTCATCAATGAAGTCATCAAACCCTTTCCCATTTCCTAACTGTTTCGATTGAAAACCGTCTCGTCAGACTTCCGCCTCGCTTCGGATAATGCTTTTCCGCGTAATATTCTTTCCAACTTTTATTCTTCGTCGAAATTTTCTCTCGCGGGAATCGCTTGAATGAGCATTCGAATGAGTTTTGCTTTGACGCACAGTATTCGAAAAGTAATCTTCTTCGTAATTAAACGGAACATCAATTTTATTTTATTTGCGATTTCAATTTTGATCATATCGGTTGCTAAATTATTTTCGGTCGCAACTGAGTTGTTCGTGCTCGAATAGTCACAAATCATAGGATATAGGGATATGACTAATAGGGATTGAAAAACGTTGCGTATCCAGCATCAATTCCTCTGCAGAAAACCAGTAAATTGTAGGATAAATAAAAGTAAAACTATGTAGCTTCGTGGAAAATTTTTATTGGGTGAGGAACTCGAATTTCCGGAGATCCAACCGTAATATTCAGCTAATCAAAAGATAGATGGAGATTTCATAAAACCCATTTGTTAAACTACAAATTTGCTTTGGTTTTTAGCCAAGAAATCCATGCATTTTATTATCATATATCTTATATAATATGTTGATCGGCCATTTGCTGATCGCCCTGATCTGAAGAAGTTTTCAATAACGATTTCTCTATATTTGATTATAATTTTTCTGTAAATATCTTTTATTTTTTTCTGCTTATCTCTTTATATTTTTCTTTCACGATATTATTTTGACTTAATTTGACGATTATTTTGACTTAATAGATGATCGCACGATTCTCGAACTCCTTAAAAATTACAAAATCATAATATTTGTCACTTATTCACTTTATGAATAATATTTTCGGGGAATCGAGGAGATACCAAATGAATCGGACTAGCTTTGAATTATCTTCCAAGTAAACGCATGATTTCATTGGTTTTGACGTGTACCGAGACAACGTTAACTCAACTGTCACTTGTGTACACTGAGATATATGTGGAACAGACTGTCGGGGTCCGATAAATCTCAGCTTCACTCAGAGATAACACTTTTACGCAACAGCCTGACCATAGACTATTGTAAGGAAACGTATCTTGGGGTACCCGTAGTCATCTTCAGGTAGGTGTTTCGTCTTAAGATATTTCCAATTTTCCAAATGGAAAATATTTTGATGGCTATGTTTTCATCCAAACTCTAATGGAGTAGAAAATGAAGATGATTTTCTCTACTGCCGTTTAAGAGACAGTGTTGTGGTATTCCTTACAGCGCTTATCTCACTACATTAGTAGAGTTGAAGGATAGGAATTATTGTAAATTGTTGTAATTTTATTGTATGATTATTATTACAGTATTTAATAAGATTGATTTTGAACTGATTAGATGGATTCGTTTTTATAGCTATGCTCTCTGGAAACATAATATGCTTCAAGTACTGAAACATTATGAACTGCTCAAACGTAATGAAAATGAAAATGATAAGAGCAGTTCTACCTTTATCACAGATCTAATAGATTCCATGCTCAAATATATCAAGCATTTTACATTTTGTGTGATAAAACTTGAAATTTTACAGTAACCATCTGTATCTGCAAATTACGTAACTCTGCGCTGCGGTTCCATAGAATTTAGGTCACATTTTGGCCCGAAATTACTTGATAAGTGAGAAGATTTTGTGACACAAACAATGCTTGTCATCACACAGTAGAATTTTCAAGCGGAATCAACAAGATAAACTGCATGACCCGTAACAAGGATGTCAAAATTTAACTCTATAAAATGTAAAATGGCTGCTTATAAATTTTCGCAAAATCGCAAAGATACTCTTCGGACGAATTCGTTGTTCTTTATTAGCTTCTCATTATTCGTTTTGTTCTCTTTATGTTTAATAACGGAATTAATATACAAACGCTTCTTATAGTTCTTAGTTTGCTATTTTACTTCTATCTATGAGCATTATTGTGAGTATTATTTCGTTCTCCATAAGTTATGAAAAATTTTTATTCTTTTCAATCCCATTTTTGTTTCTTAAGCTTAAAAAAGGAAACAATAATATCTTCCGTAAAACGTAATTTGCCATTTAATTTTCCTCTACTACAGACCCGTCAAGGATGAATTTAAATATTTCCCTAAGCTTTTAATAATTTTATTCGTTTTAAGTAGCAGGAAAACCTCAAAATTCTTCCTCTCTCGTCATTTTGGGGATGTTTACGAGTTGCTGGTATATTTTGATCCCTTAAGAATAGAAATAAAACGACCACTTGAAAAAAGCTTAACATATGGCGTTTATCGTCCCCTTTCTATTTTTAAACAAATTATGAATGTCTGGAGGCTACTCCGCAAGGGCAATGGAGAAAGAGCTTTCACCTTACCTTTCTCTCATCCACGAGTTTCGCCTCAACTAATCCCAAGACTAGCGCCGCAGGAGAAATATTTTTCCCTGCCGTATTTTCCTATGACTTAGCCTTGAGCGAATAAATGCACCCGTCGTCAGCATAGATTGAACAGAAGTTTCTCCGTGATAACGAGCGAGATGCCAAGATTCCTACCCACATTTGCTCGGATATGGGTACAGTTTGCGAAGGAAATCCTTCGATTTTTATGCTTGCTCACTTGACTAATCTTGTCAGATGCAGCATTGATGTGGGCTGGAATAGAGGAGTAAAACTCTTGGGCAAAAGTAGCGTGGAATATTTTTATATGCACCGCATTAGCTAGCAATCCCCTGTGGGCGTTGGATAATGAGCTGTCTATTTTGAGCTTTGAATATAAAAGAATACGGTAGGCCTAGCGAAGGTAAAAGTTAGTGGAGATTGTGTTTCGCTCAAATGGGAGCAAAATCGTACTTTAGCATCTACTCGTTTGATAGTTGTTTTTAGATGCTCTTGGATCTGAATTGGAGGTTGTCCGGCTAGTTTTTACTCCTTGGTGTTCCTTGTTGCTATTCCTTCATGAAAATGATTCTTTGATTTCCCGTGTCTCTCCTTTTAAATGCTCACCTGTAGCAAACCTTGTTCTGAGTTGCAGAAAAGGGTTAGTTATATTTAGATTTAACAGAATTCAATATGTAATTAGTATTATATAATTAGTATCACTCCAAATTCTGATTGATTTTAATATTAAGTGGACACTACTGCTCAATCATCCTTTACGCACAGAAAATTATAACTTCGGAATGGAATTGTAACGACCGATTGATCGTCAATTAATCAATTAGATTAATCTCTACACGATAATGACTAATGACGCTTTACGCTAACAAATTATGTTGCAACCTGGGAAGTGAAGAGCGATGCAGAGTACCGCACAATTATGGATACCTGGCAAGCAGATCAGTCTGCTTATGAAATCTCCACAAAACATGATTTTTATGGTAATTACATCTCTTTGCCGTTTCATTCTTTAGTATTCCTTCAAGCCAAGATGCTCACCGAGAAATCATCACCTTAAATTCAACGTAAGATCGCTTTGGGCGATGGAACATTCTCAGATGGCAATTGGTTTAAAAATATAAAAATCCAGGTTTTACGCTATCGATCTCTGTCTCGATCACGTCGTCGCGCTCCAATGACTTTCATGTAAGCCCCTCGATGAATTACTGGCAAGATTCCCTATCCTTGCCGCAACTAGCGTAAGATACTTTCTCCCAATCTATAAATGAAAGGTTAAAGTCTCCTCCAAGGATAATTGCTATCTTTTGCACCCGGTGACGGTCACCAACGCTTAGCCGAGCTCCTTTTCGCTGGCAACGTCTTAGCAGCTAAGGGAGCAGCGGAAGCAAAAATATATCCTTTGCCACTAATTCGCGTGTGGAGCGATTATCGAACTATTTCGCTTCTCGCTCTCGTGTTAGTCCCTAACGGTAATAAAACCTCGTCTCGAGTTCATTGCCGTTCGGCGTAAGTGGGGAGAAAATCTCGCTCGAAAAGTTTTCTTCGCAACCGACTTTCCGCTCTTAGCAGTGCGACTGGACAATGGGTGCGGCAGAAGGCTTTGACGCACGAAACACGTCAGTTTTAAAAGGAAATCGGAAATATTTTACCCACGAGATCGTTAGCGGAGCGGAGGGAGGGAGACGGCTTGAATAAAGGAGAGGAGTGAAGCATTTACGTCCCCTATTTTAGTTTACAGCTGGACTGTGAAGGAAGGATATTGATGGAAACGCTGGCGTCATTCCGCCTGGTGTATATAGCACGAGACTATTTCAATAAAACATACGCATACATTAGCGGAGGGCAAAATAAACGTCATCGGTTCTCTGCTTTTAAAGGGCAAGTTTTTATCCCGTGCACAAGTGGAAAACGTTACCTAAAAAATTGAAAACCGAGACGAAAGTGCTCAAAATGCAACGCGTGAAATGTCTTAATTGAGGGATTTGCGTTTTTTCAACAACCTCATTAATCAAGCGAACTGTATAGAATAAACTCGTTCGTGTCAGAACTACTCTTATGTAATTCACTCTCTCGATTCTCTCACATGCCGTCTCAAGTTTTGAGTTTGGATGATTTATTTCAATGAGTGATTCTTGGACTTTCTAGGACTTAAATTATGTAACACACTGCCTTCATAAGCTAATATATATTTAGATAAAAGGCATGCCATGCGAAGTAAATGTAGGAATTAGTTTATGAAAATTAAGTAAAAGTAATTTAAACTCGATGAATTCGAGGAAAAATCAACATCCTTGATTTTGCTCCTAGTTTGACCAAGATTTCATTAATTCTTTCAAAAATAAGTAAAAAATGATAATACTTAACTATAAGCTTTTAAGCTTTATTTGTTCAACGTAGGCTTACAGATAGCCAAGTGGGCAGTGCGTTCGACTTTGGTGAAAGCGGTCCCGGGTTTGATTTCTACCATGTGTGAAATGACTTCAGTTGTCGAAGCACTTTAACAATACTGCTTTTACTTGTTCGAATTGTATTTTTATAAGTTCTGAGTCCAGAGATACAAACACGAAAAATTAATCTATAAAACAGGCATTCCCTGTGATCGAGATATTATATATTTCGTGCTCGACAGCAAAAGTAATGACGGCAAGACTTCAGATTTTTTCTATATCTAAATCTTATAAGTGATTTATTTACGCTTATGGAAAAGGAAACAAGAATTACTTCTATTTTTTAATAAATAGATAATTATAATGAAGAATTGTTACTGTCGAGACAGAATGGCTCACAATATTGTCTCAAATGCCATATAAGGATCGTTGTTACTTCCAACCTAAAACTGTTGATTCTGTCACACTGATTCTTGAACGAAGGGTACATAATATTTTTTACCTTTTACAATAGTAATCACGTTCAACGTTTCCGGTTAGTGAGTAAATTCTTCTAATCCTGGATCGCACGTGCGGAAAGTCAGAAGGTGAAAGGTCGTGTTGAAGACACTTCCATAGTCATGGTTTAACAGAATTGGAATAAATTCGAAACGTGATCACCATCAAGTGTGCTGCATACACTGGCGATCGCAGGCATTGTGTTCCTAAAATGGATTCCTTATTTAAACATTCGTTGAGCGCATGCTTTTGCGTATGCATGCGAGAAGGTGTTTGCATATTCAAATACGCACAGCGGACATGAATGCGTATTTGCTTTGTAGATGCTTGAGCGGAGTTCCGAGCCGCTTTCAAACGTTACGCATTGTTCCACAAAGTAATGATGTTAAAAATGACGAATGATATTAGATTAATGGAATGGATACTTAAGGGTATTACAGAAATGGACATTTTTTAAGTTTTAAGGGCAATCCCCATCGGCGGCGAGTCCTGGACCGAGTTGGGCCCAAAATGAATCCCTTCTAATCCAAGTGAGTATGCTTGGCGGGGGGGCGGATTAAATTTATCTACGCCACCACGAACTAGGATTTAACTTTTTCCGAGTTCTCTATATCAAACACTTTCACTCTCTAGTAACCGTTTTTCTCAACATAAACCTCAATTAAGAGATATGGAAACTTACCGCTTAGTAATCCAGTAAATATGAGTTGCAACTTGAAAGTGCCGTAAGGGGGAAGGACTGAGGCTCGCTGCACTAAATCAGAGTTCAAGGAAAAGCAATTGAAATAAGAGGATATTGAAGAGGAATTGACGTATAAGGAAAATGATACGTTTATTGAAGAAAATTATCATATTTTTGTAAATAAAACTGAAGCATAAAATTGCGGGCCGAAAGGATAAACGAGGAAATTAAACGTTGATATCAAGCGGAAAGGATAAAATGAAAAATTTTTGATTGGTTATTCGTCTTTAACGATAATTTTATCGAGCTTATACCAATAAAGTTATCGAAATACCAAATTTCAGCTTGGGTAAAGCTAATAATAGCCATAAGTAATCTATAAAACTCTCAGGGCTAATTTTTAGTTACGTAAGCTCAAAATTTCGGCTAAGGAAAAAACAGTAAATTTGATATTGAGTATTATTTTGGCGCAAGCCTTGTTAATTTTAAACTGCTAAAATAATAAGCAAAATACTGGTAGCTCTGAAAATATCTTTATTAGTTAATATTTTCGTGGTACGAATCAAACAACCTCTATGATGCAAGGTTCTAAAGGTATTGTAAAGATAACTGAAAAGAAATAAGCAAATTACTTATTCATAAACCATTTATAATATTTGATCACTCTCACATAAAATTATTATTTTTTTGATAAAATCCCACAATCAGCACGAGAATTTTACTATAGATTACAAACGATAAAAATTTAAATCGTTTAACAGCGAATCAACAATAACAGTAAAAAGTAAAAAAATGCGAAGAAGAATAAGAAAGAACAAGCAAAATATTTATGTATCAAAACGGAAAAAGAAAAACACTTAATAACAATCAAAACTGAAAATAATAAAGAGCTAAGTTAAAATTGAACCTTAGCATGCAGAAGTACCTGAAGTAGGAGAAAGAGATAGTACAGAGATGAGGTAAGCGGTAAATTAAGGATCGTTCAGTAATGGAAAGCCGAGGCATGTTTGCAACAAGCACCGTGCATGGTAACAAACATATCCAGGAATTTCGTTATAATAGCAGTTAAAGTAAGGGCAAAAGAATCACTCGCGTGACTTCTCACTCCCCGCTAAATAATACTATTTCCACCGAGTGACTCCGAATTCCGCCAGCCCTAAAGGAGAAATATCCAAATTGGCAGCTATGCTGGATAGCCTGCAGTGCGACAAAAAAGCGATGCAAACCACCTCGTGATATCCTACGCATTCCCCTGTCGTTAGAAATCAGCGGAATCGCCGATGCAACGAGAATCGCACGCACCGCCGACTTAGCGACATGGTTTAGAATCATGGAGTTAATCCAAAGATGGAGGCAACATCCCTTCGTATCCCGGACGCGCCTACCATGTGTGCAACGTGTGCACTTCGCACATGTGCCAGAGATCAGGAGGTGCAGCTCTTGCTTACACCCACGTGCAAGCGTATTCAGAGAGAACCTTCATAGCGGCCTCGCACATGCCACCAGAAATAAACTGCGAAATCCCATTTCATCTCCCGGATGATATCAAATTATTCGCAAACTAGTGGTTGCATTTGGGGTGATAGATGCGGAATCCGCGTTCGATGGAATGATGAATACCCACGCAGCTGTCCCCTCCGTGGGAGTTAATGCAGAGCGAAAACCTTACGTCCGGAAAGCGACTGTCTAGTAAGGAAATGCTGCCGTTATGTCCGTGTTTTCATAAAAATGCCTATATGGGTACAGCTCGGACTGTAACATACCAACGGCTTGTACGCGTGAATTGCTTCGGCTGCTACTTTACAATTCATGCTCATCGATTACTACTATAAGTATAAACGCGGTTTATTTACAGTTGTGACAGTTATCTTTTTTATGCCTCGTTACTCGCCCTTCCGTTGACGCAACTTAAATATTCCCTTCTTGCGAGAGATATTTTATTTTCCACACTTATAACCCGAGAGCAAATCCAAGGGGGAAGTGTATGCCACACCCTTCTTTGCTCCAAGAGAAAAGGAATAAGTTCATTATAGATGAGATAGCCAAGTTTGCTAATTTCGTTAAATTTATTCACTTGATAATTTCCTATTAATTTATCTATTCACTTCAATGCCATAAAGCTGCAGCATATCATCATAATACAGCTCAAGAACTGTCTTTTA
Organism: Pachydiplax longipennis; assembly: GCA_036926295.1. Classification (NCBI taxonomy): domain Eukaryota; kingdom Metazoa; phylum Arthropoda; class Insecta; order Odonata; family Libellulidae; genus Pachydiplax; species Pachydiplax longipennis. The sequence goes on along the minus strand of JAVFKF010000010.1, from coordinate 11,797,936 downwards.
TCGAATATTTCCTTTCGTCAGAATTACCAAAAAGGCTCATTCAGACACACCGAAGTTTGCTCTAAGAGAAAAGTGAATAAGTTCATTAAAGATGAACAAATAAACATAGTTAATCAGAGATAGATTTGTAGTTAATTAGCTTTTGTGGAAAAGTACAAATCTATCTCTAATTAACTATAATTATGATATTTCACAACATCACGGCCGCATCCATCGATCGTATGAACAAATAAAATTTATTAATATCATAAAATTTACACGCTAGTTAATTTGATATTGATATAACATACCTAACCGGTTCAAAACTTTAAACCTGCAGCGTATCATCAAAATATGGCTCAAGAGCTGTCTTCTATGGAATATTCAATTTCGCTGAATGTATCCGAAAAGAATTATTCAGACACAAAAATGTTTTGACCGATTTTTCTTAAGATGAATATCAGAGATTGTTTGCCCAATCGTTCTTACATGTTTATCAAGTCAGAATGAAGATAGATATCTGGTCTTTTTTGAAGCAAAAGAAGAAGCATAAAACCGTCTTACAAATTTTTTGGCCGTATTTCACTTCTACTCCCCTTACTTATATCTTACAATTCGGTTAAATCTTAAGAGTTTCGAAAAACTTTTAATATATGAGATCACTCGAGCGAAAAACAACGGTGACCGTCTTGTCCTTGGCAACTTTCGAAATCCAGCTGAAGAATCAAAAGACAGATTTTTTATTTCGCCAAAACTGATAATTTTGCCGAGCCAAAGCCTTGGTCTTTCTATAATGTCGATGTATTCCATCCGCTTCGATCGTCTCTTACTTCCGTCTCGGGTATAGATAACTTCCATCTCCCAATAGCATTCATCAAGTTCAAGATTTGATATTATGTGTCACAGTTTTCGTTTCTGGGTTACTCTTACAGGAATTCCCACGAATTCGGACGGTTTCAACCCCGAAATTTTTCATTGAGATCCGCAACACAAATTTTAAACGGTATCCATCAAGGCCAAAGAAACGAATTATCTAGCGACCTTTTCTTGAGAAAATTTCGTCACGCTAATTTAATTATTTCCGATTTCGCTCCCCGATAGAGATTTGAAATTTGCAATCGAAACGCAAACATAATCAAGGATATCTGACTTCCGAGGAAAGGATTTCGTGAACGCCGAGGATTCTCTCGCATTTTTTTAAATAATTAAAAGCTTATTTAGAAACATTAAGGAAACACAGTTTTTCGAATCAAAGTATATAGATACTATACACAAAATACGAAAACTATAAAGGATGTCAAGATGGCGATCAGACGTAAGTATCATGCAAAGAATAAAAACACGATTTGTAAGTTCCACAGAAATATATTGAATGTAATACATTAGTTGAATATTAATATATTGAATGCTTATACTAGTTTCGTATGTCAGACGTAATCAGGTCCCGTTGTCTGAAAGACTAAACTAGTTGCATTCAATATATTTCTGTCGAATTTATAAATTGTGTTTTTTCCTTTGCATGGTGGTACCATTCCACAAACATCTCAATTTTATAGACGTATGTATTTTGCGAAGTAAAACTGCCGCAAGTAAACCCTGAAAGTGATAAACTTCATTAGCTCAGGCTTTACTTCGTGGAATATCACATTTAAATCCATAATATTTTATTTGTGAAATCAAAATAATATTCCTGAAAGCGATGTTAAATCTGACGCTAACTCTCCTCTTAAATTCCTTAAAAGATCTGAGAAGGAATATAAAATAGCCCAGGTTTGAGATGGCAAGGTTTTTTTCGTAGGAAGGCATCACTTATACAAAGCGGGGTCAGGCTCTACACCTGTCTCTCGTATAGTCTCCAAGAAGAGATGAGCACTGAAAATTCAGCGCATGGAACTACTTTAAAAATATCTGTCAGTTTAAAATGCTACTGCTACATTTAAGTAACATGACTGACCGAATCGTTAGCGTAACATTAATGTTATTAAGAAATATTCTTCGAGTATTTAGGCGTAAGGCGGCTCCTTCGACTACCTGAAAGACCAAGGAAGGAGAACATGAATAAAAATCGTAATAAAGTAAGCGAAAACAGTGAGTATGCTACTATGTTACGGCTGTTGGAAGCGAGAAAATATTCGAAGGTGTAACTTTTAGATCCATGTTCGTGCTACGCGTGTCAACAAGTGAGAAAGACGGAGGTTTAAAGGTCGCAGGTGCCCCGACGCCGTTCTAGCCCTTAGTCAGCTGGTGAATGCTCTTCTAACTTCCAATCCCCGGTTAAAAATCCTTCAGGAATGGTCGCTCCATCCCAGAATCTGTTAGACGTGTTTATCCTTTTTTCGTCTTCCATTGCCCAAGGACAGGTTTTTCAGTTCGATGCAGAGCTGGCCCTCATGTCGTTGGATGGTGAATGCCTCGTGTAGCGGAAGGAAGGAGGTTTGGGCTAAAGGGAGACCTTTGTTATGGCTCATGGCAATGGGTAGAGAGCATCCTAGCAACTTCCCCTCCCCCTATCGTCTCCCAGCTGAGACCAGATGTGTTTTCCCGTGAGGCGGAAGGAATGATAACGGGAGAGCTAAGGTCTTTCGCTCAACGCATGTATTCGAGATCCTGTGCTTTAGCTCCCCAGAGGCTTGATGAGCCATCTACCAGCAGAATCATGAAACTCTCAAGGCGAGACATTTGTTTCCACATTATTTTAATTCCTAAAGAGCATGAGACGGATGTCATCTAAGATAATATGACGGAAAATTTACAAAAATTTCGATTGTATGAAGAGAAAAACGAAAAATTTTAATATACGCTATCTTTCGCGGATGGTTTACCGTTACCACCTCCAACTGGCATTGAAGCAGAGCTGCCAAGTTGAGAGTTTAATAGTATTATAGCGAAAAATTGAAAAATATACTGATTTGTTTAAATAAAACCAAAATTGAAAGGAATGAAGGTTAGTGGCTCTCTTTTTACCTCTATAAAGAGATTTTGATGTCACAATAGATGCGAGATATTTATATGGACTCTCTGAAAACAATTATTTTACTAAGTTGTCGCTAAATGAACTCTATTATCTACTACGATGCATTTCAAAAGATATCATAAAATCGACTGAAATCTGATCTTACAATATATTATTTTGAACCTATCCACATCTTCATTTTTTTCCATCATAAAAATGTTTGTATAGCACGAGGTCAGGTGAGAGATTTGGCAAACAAAATACAAACATGAGTGCAATTTAGTAAAATTTCTTTCGAAGTTTTATATTTTAATTTCCGAGCTATCTTCTGACAAAGAAATTAAATAATTGGATAAATTACGAGAAAAGTTACAAGAATACAAAACAAATGCAGATAGAAACAGTAAGGATACTGAAATCCCTTCTCTTCTCGATGATGGTTTACTGTAAAAAGTTTTTCGTATACGCGGATAGCCTGTTTACGCGGATACCCCCACTATTTTCGTAGAACATTGAAACCAAATAATACGTTTACCAAAGTAGAAGATTATGTAAGAGTAATGAATCCGAGCTGATGGTGGTGAATATTGGAACCACTTTTTTCAGTAACTGCTGGAACACTTTGTTTTCAGGTGTACAGTGGTAACCCCTTATCGGGATTTGTGAACTTTATCATGTACCTCATCAGTTTATAGTAATTTTATACACATTATAGAAATTCGTGGAAAATTTGTTTTTATTTTCTTCAACGTGGAATAAAATATTTTTCATCTCTATGACGGAATAATTCCTCTAAATATTATTCTAAATGCTGTTGGAAAGATCCTCAATGAGTTTATATTTTGTTTTTTTTTGCAAGATTATGCACTCCTGCAGGAAACTAATGGGATCTCAAAATCCTTATGCCACTTTTCTTTTGAAGCTGCTTATTCACAAGGAATCCTTTAATTTATATCTTTAACCAGCCATAGTTCATCGAGACTTGGTGATAGTTGGATAGAAAGAAAACCAGTCGTTACGTAAATATTTTTTACGAAAATATTGAGCCATGAATTTACTTTAGCTAGAATGTTTTTCAAAAAGTATACATTCATTAAATGAGGACTTTTTAGATATTTCGTTTATCGCATGATAATTAATTTTTTGGATTTGTTTAACGAAGTTAAGCGATTCATTTCTTCATAGAATAAAATTAGTACACTCAGCACAGCGATGTTTCGTATACACCGAATTCTTTTATATCTTTGAAATACGAATCTCGCTAAAAACCTTCTATGAACTAAAACGACAGACGGGGAGACCTTTTATTATTATTTTCGAATATGATTGTCTTTTTAAAAAGGTTTAATGCAGTATTCAACCAAGGGACAACTGAAGTTTCCCGCCAACTCTCATTTTTCAACTGCACAACAAATAAAAAGGATATACATCTCATACAGGAAAGGGGCAGAATTTTCCGTAGAAGTATCTTTATTGTATTTTGCAGACTTGTACAATATGAAGAACTCCTCGGTTGAATGTAATTTTCAATCGTCGTAATTTTCAATACCACAACAAACTTTCAAACGCTGCAGCAAAACAAGTCGACGATCTGCCACTGAAGAGCGTCATGAGCACCATCTAGCGGAACGAGCTTGAGGCTTAACATCACTTTAGGATATCCCTGATGCTGCTGTGGGGAAAGATTATACCATGATGCTTCCCCATGGGTGTGCATCTCTCAGAGGCGTAAGATCTGGCGTGGATAGGTTCGGTGAACTCAATCAACGGAGAGAAAAATGAAGTAAAAAAAGAGGCAATGGAGAGATCACCCTCTTCAAACCAACCCTCTTCTAGGGTCGGGTATAGAGTTTATCGATCCAATAGAATAATGGGATATTTTTGATATTTTTAAAGAGGCCGAAGGAGAATGCTTGAGACTTGTTTATCTTCTTTAAAAGTGCCATATGTTTTGTTTAGATTCTTGAGTAATCTTGCGGTACTTTTGTTTCGCCATAGACTTACTCATAGCTAAGAGTTTCGACAAGTCTCGAAAATTCGCTGAGTGAGGAAAATCCTCTTAAGTCTGAAATTAGGGTAAAACGCGAATAAAAATTTAACTCTTCACTATGTATTAAATGTTCAACGGTATCGTAATCGATAGTGAATTTAAGGAAATAAATAAATCGAGCAAAAGCGGAAGGACCCGAAAAATTCGCTTACATATGCCGCAAATCAGGAGTAAATTATTAATCTCATCCCAAAAGGAATTCAAGCGACCCATCTTCTGCATGTTTCTGAACTTTCGTCAACACTGCAAGAAAAAGGTTATCTTCTTTCCGAGAGTTCTTTCAATCATACTTAGACGTGACTTTTACTTGGAAGCGGCTTACAATCCTCGCAAGAGTTTGAGATAATGGAAACAACGTGCCTTATGCAGTAAAGTGGCAAAATTAAGATTTCATCCGCGAAATATCCAGTAAAAGATACTTTGCTTCCAGCGGTGCAGTGTTCTACGATATAATTACTCTCAGGTAACGAGAATTTCTCTCGAAATAGATTTTAGAAGTCATACCCATCATCACCATGCGATAAATATTAAAACTTATATTTCAGCGTCCTTGCGGATTGTGTTGGGAAAAATGTACGCAAAAGATTTTTTCCAGAGCAATGATGTAAAACAAAATGAGATTTCACGTTTCAAAATATATTTATCTCAGTTGTAGGGGAAATGACTGAAACTTTATTCCCCAAATTAAGAAATGATGAATCGAAGCGAATGATTGGAATCATATCTTGAGGTAAACATCAAGAAACCTTCATTAGTTTTTCTGCTCATAAGATATGAATACTAATAGCTTTAGAAGAATAGAAGTAATGATTTTATTCCCTAATTTTCTCCCTACATTAAAAGAATGGATCGAAACGAATAGTTAGAATTAAATCTTAGTGTAAACTCTGAGAAACCTTCATTAGGTTTTTCTGTTCATAAGATATGAATACCAATAGCTTTAGAAGAATAGAACTAATGATTTTATTCCCTAAATTAAAAAGAATGGATCGAAACTAATTGTTAGAATGAAATCTTGATGAAAACTCTGAGAAACCTTCATTAGGTTTTCTACTCATAAGTTATGAATACAGATAGCTTTCCTGCGATAGAATTAAAAGTCCTCGATATGTATAGCTAACAGTCAAGTGGTATTTTAATCATCCGTAGTTACAGAAACCTATTGGTGGGAAAATTTAAAGATCCTCCCCCGCAACAGAACGTCAACTCTCTCTCTCAACCCCGCATCACCACTAAAGTAAACATTCCTTTCATTTGTAAGCAGAAGGCGATGATGGTCCTATCTTAGGCCTCTCCTTACGGACTCTCTTCCGCATGTATCCCTCGCCCCAAAACAACCCTCAGCGATCGGGGATGAAAATGGATTTTCAGATCTAGGCTACACGGAAATGGGGTTTCAAAACTAGGGTACTCTTGAGCGGAGTTCCAGGAACAGGGCCTAGTCTTCGCTTACTTCATCCCTATCGGTAACGTTAATCGCGCGAATCTTCCATGCATAAGTCGAACAAAATTTGTTGGAACATTCCGAAAAAATCGGATGATTTTTTTTTACAGTTAGAGAATTCGCCACGTGTACGAGTACACTTGAGGGAGTCATTCTCACCTCTGACATAACGATTCGTACTATTCTGATTTCCGGTAAGTCGACCGAACTGAAGTTTATCACACGTGCTTTCTACTTTTCAAATGAAGAAGGTGACCCACAAAGGCTTGGTGGGCACAGGTTGGGTAGGTGAGTAAAGAAATGAAACGATGTTGCCAGATCAGGCTGAGCATCCCGAGGGAAGAAGTATCTCCGAAGGGAAACTCCGCTCGGAGACACTCAGATATCGATCACTTATTAACAAACAATTTTTTCAAATTGCGGTTCTTCGGTTTGATGCGGATCCTGCTTGAAAATGACCGTTGCTAGAAACTTTTCCAAGAACACACTGCATCTAGATTTCGATAGGCGAACCTAGAGGCAATACTGAGATTACCAAACATGTGAATTTGTATTTTATTGCGATAAATAAGGTTTTTGGTGCGGATGTTCGGCGAATAAAGTGATTGCCTTTTTTGTGTGTCACTCATCTTATGTCAGTGTTAATTATTAAGAATTAGCTAAGACGAGCTAAGAATCAGCTGTTGATAAGTGGAAATTATTGATTCGATGTCCCCATTGATAAAATTTAACTCGATCGAATGTTAAAATATACATTCCGTTGGATCTCCGCTTCTTTTCAGCGTCTATCGAAACATCTGAGAAGATGAATATATTACATTTTGGTGTGGTTGTAACTTGACTGAGCTACCAAGAGATATATAAGAATCACCTTTTTATAACAATATGATATTATACGATATATGACTACCGTCATAAAGATATTATTTATTTATGAATTCGTGACAACTGCTGAAGTTTTATCACCGCTAACAGACTATTAGCGATCTATGTCGATTATTATATATAGCAAAACCCCTCTAAAAAGCTCCCGCTTAAGACGCTATCCCACTTAATTCCGGGTTTTCTCTCGGTCTCAGTCGCTTTCATAGTAAACATGGTAAAGATACCACCCCATGACCCGCTCATAAATCGGATTTTTTTTCTTCCCCTCATGTACTGCAACCTGCTATACCCAATCATCCGCCTCATTCAACAGAACGAGAATCTTTTATATTTTCCATAATTCCATAGTTGTCTATCTGGAAAAATTCCTTCATTGTGGGGTGAAAAATGGCCAAATTATGTAACAAAGGAAGACGCCCCCTTTTTTCGAAAAGCAGATTTTTTATAAAATATGGGGAGTAGACAACCAATATTACACAACAATCATTCACGGACTCTATAGATATATACAGCTGTAACAAGTAAAGCAAACTAAAGATGATTCCTTTTTGTTTTTGAGGTGCAAAAGCACTTAGATTTTAAAGAACCAGAAAAAACTTATCTTGTGTTTTCTGATGTAAAAGAAATAAAAATTAATAATATTCCTGTTATGACTCTATCCACTTATGACGCATTTTTCATCCGGTTCCCTGTAAAGCGCCTTAACCAGTTTTCTTTGTACTTCTAGCTTTGCGCTAGAAAAGGGAATTAATCACAACATATGAGTATGCTCGAGCGAAGACGTCAATCCGCATGTGACGACTGCGTCAAGATCTATTGTCACCTCGTTCTTTGTGTTTATCTCACCCCTTTGTTGGGTAAGGATGTGTAATCACCCGAAAGCTGCGTCAAATATACTTGCGTTGTATCGCTCTCCTTTGACCTCCGCACCATCAACAATCTCATTGCGTTTACTAACCTATTTTGAGGGCTGGAATTGGTTAATTCAGGAAATGGGAACGCATTGACGAAAATCAGATTCCGATTGCATACTGCATTGCAGACTGGAATGTATTAAGTTCGAAAGAGACGTTTTTCATCGAATGCAACGCTTGTGCCTGTATAAGTCGTCGAGACTTCTCTCATTTTCTCTGTATCCTCTCAAAATTCAGCACCTTTGTAATCGTAAACAATACGATCTGATGAAACATGGGCTACATATTTATTTATATATTTAACTTAAACCTGCACACAAAGTTGAGTTATAATAATACAAAAGAATTATTAGTATTATAAGAATTATACAAAAGAATTAATATTATCAAAGGAAAGATAAATAATAACCATTAAGTAAGTAAACATGAAATTTAAAAAAATACAATAAAAACAATAAAAGTCATACAATAATGCACAGTCAAATGTTAATCAAGGACTAAGGTTGTCAACTAACGGTTAACAAGTCAATATTACACCATACAAAAAATTATAAATTACTTACTTCTGGACTCAAAATAGGAGGCTAGGGCTTTTCTTAAAAAGTCAACATTAACAGAAAATATATCCACTGTATGCAGTTCTTCTAGTATGTTGTTGGCTACACTAAGCATCCTCTGTATTGGCGAATGTTAGTATTTATTGACCCGGCATGTAGAAATGGTCAAATGCTCTGGTGAGACACGACGGAACATTAAAATTTACTAGTCAATCGACTTAGAAGCGTCTAGGCAATCTCCGGAAATATTTTTTTTTTCAAAAAATCACGACACGAAAGATATAAACTAGAACATTCTCGTCATTGAGGTCTTCGATAAGTTTTCGCCGAATGGAAAATTACTCAGCAAAATAAACGGTACGTACAGATTCTGACTCATAGGGCGGAAAAGGAGGGACGATGCCCATGTCCAGAAGGAAGAGCGGAAATCTGCGAACCTCTTTCCCTCGCATCCCTTAATGATATCCGTTTTACGCCCCAATCGCTTGGAGACAGAAAAATTCCGGTAGTTGCTTTCACTCACAACGATTTCGTCTGGTCGGAAAGAAGCCGAACGGATTTTCTCCGCTTTGAGCTTGTCCAAAACTCTTTTTCATTCGTACTTCGAGAAATTTCGGGAGGGAATTACCCCAGTTCCTCCGTACGGGGTCAGCACGCATGCGCCTAAGGCCTTTCTCTTCGATTGATGTTTTGAAGAAGCGACACCTGGTGAGCGGATGATTGTTAAAGCAATGGGATGGAGGAGATGGCAATGAGAGACTTTCAAATACTCTCTCTCGCTATACTAGATTCCCAATCATAAAGTCAGGAAAGGACATTCCCCGGATAATCGAGTCCACGCATAATAAATGTAATGAAAACTAGAACTCATGATAATATATCTCATAATAGCAAAACTTATAATAATAAAACTTATAATAATAAAACTTATAATAATAAAACTTATAATAATAATTATAATAATAATAATATTAATACTTATAAGAAATAAAATTTTCTAAGATATTTTTCATTTTACGAAAGAAAAGGGCTTCCGAATATCCATGTGGGTAGAGCGTTCGCCTTTGTAAAAGCATTCCGGGTTCGAATCTCAGTGGTAGTCCGCACGTACGAAATATACTCTGCTGTCAGAACATTTTAACAATTCTATTAATATTAAAGAAAAGTTAGAAAACGTAACTCAACTTTGAAATTAATTACAAAAATAAATAAACTTATAAGAAGATATAGTTAATTAAAACTTAATGATATCAATTTCACAATAGTTTGTTGAACAAGTATGGTATGTTAACAAATAATCTACATGAGCATGTTGCAATTTGCCGAACAGCGGTTTATGTATTAATAAATAGTTCATTGAACACACAAAATATTCAAGCTCCGGTATATCTACTCAGATAAGTGGAAAGTATAGTATTCGTTTTCTTACTGGAAGTGGCAGTAGATGATGAGAAATGAAAGATTCAGCTGCAATATGTGTTACCAAGTCACCAGGTCATCGAACTATTGATACATTGCGGCTTCACTCCGGAGATGAAATGAGTCACGAAAGACGATATTTCCTCGGGAGCATTACATGAGCTCAAGCTATTCATTTAACCGGAAGATCTACATATTGAATTTTAAAAGGGGGAATCCACACAGATGTAACCGTCCATTACGACATTGAATCGACTTGAGGCTGTATACATTTCAAGAGATTTGTTTTAACACGCTACGGCCAAGTGAGTGTCCAGGCTTATTTCATTCAGAAGAATTTTCACTGTCAATTCTTCCTATCTTCAAGTTACCTCTAAAATGAGTGTTAAAACGCATCAATTCGCTACTTCCAATGTAAAGGTAGACGTTTATTCTCCTCTAGAAAAACTTAAAGAAATAAATCTCCTTTTAAGAAAATATTTGTCTCCGCACAATCGGGATGATTGTTGTCATCATCCGAAAAGTAACAGGGATAAAATGCTGATTTCTCAAAATAAAAATATAAACTTATTTCTCAATTTTTAGTTCCGTTCATCTTCAATAAAACTTGACTGCGCTGATTCATCTGTTTGCTTAGCTATGATTCATGGACAATCGACCCTCTCACTAAATAGCAAGAAAACTACGAGAGCATATTCTGCATTTCTGTTTGTTTGGACAAACTAAACACTAGGTTTTCGAAGGACCAAAATTGTTTCAAATCAAATCTCTCTCTAAGCTGAAAAATCGCCATAATTCCCATGATTAATATGTCTGAATAAATTTTGGAATTTCCTTTAACCCTCTGCGTAATGATTTTCCATAATTTGAACTAATTTTAAGATGCATCTTAGTCTCCAACAACGAGAAATTTACCACTGAGAGGTAATGCTCATTGTATCTTTATTTCCAATACATCAAAAAAATATAATTCGTTCAAATCTTTGGGCGGCTGCACATAAATCCAAAGGAGTGAGTAAGAAAATGTGAGATGAGAAATAAATTTTTATAATTAACGTATTTAAAAATATTTTATCATTGCTATGTAGCAATAAGGTAATTTAGGAACTTCATTACTGACGGAATATAATTAATACATTTTTAGGTTTTGAACTGAGAGAAATTGCGACGGGACATTTTCTCCTGTTTTTCTCTTTTAGTTGCATCCTTTTCTACAGCGCATCAACAAATTTTCTAGATTATGCAGTGTAATTTAGATTCGAATAGATTGTGAAAATTAAGCAAAATTCCAATGATCATCCTATAATCAATACATAATCGTAAGGAAGCCTTACTCTGAAAATATCATTGAAAGAGTGACTTCTAAGTAAACTGAGGATTGTATATAATGCAAATGATACAACAGTTCTTATAAAATTCGTCTTGATAGGATTATCTACAGCATAACATAAACGGTAAATCAGCAAATAGAACACAGCAGGGAATGTTATTTTTGCAAGACCTTTGTATTGATACATATTCTATTCTATAACTTATGCCGGGAGTTAGAATTCCACATATTATAGGTAAGATGCATTGGTGGTTTTCAATGTAGTCTTTAATCATGAAAGTATAGTTTGTAGCTAATTATATAAGGATTCTCGGGGTTCGTACCGAGAAATGGCTACTGCTTGTAGCGATTAGACCAAAATGCCCCAAATTGACCGGTATGGGTACCTATACCATTAGCTGGGAACGCTGCGTACGGTACGGGGCGATTAGAATGCCAACCTGATCTACTCTATCTTTACTAACTACGAACATTACCTGAATAAATCATCATTACGTACATGGGGCGAACATCGTTAGCAAGGGATGCTGGATACAGCGCGAGTGCGTCCTGGCTGATAAACTAATCTATTCTATTATCACATGATAGAAACGTTATCTGGAATGCATAATCATTACCAAAAGACGCACGTACGGAAAATCAGTACTTGTAACATGCGACTAGTGAGGGTCATATTAAACATAAGCTACCGATTTTTCATTTCGCAATCAATATCGATTCAATATCTCGAATTCCACGTTATACACACTCAACTTTCTTTAATGTTGCAAAATGTATTCAAGTATTGCTATGGGTATGAACTTTATATGAAAATTCTAGCAGTATTATTCATCACATTAAAACACTGATCAAAGGTTTACCATTTCAATGAAGTTACGAAATTGCCAATGGGAATAGTGATTAATGAAATTGAGCGAATTCTGAAAACTGATACAAAAGGAAACTGTTCTCTTGAGCCAATTATAACTCCACTAATTCCACAACCTTAAAGTAACGAATTGCTTGAAAAAAGTAATGCTCCAATAATTTTATTCCGTAGAATTTCTACAGATGGATTTGCAAATAAACTCTCTCAGCTACAGTTCTTAACGGTACCTTTTCATTGTCAATAGATTTTGCGAACGATTTGTCACCTCCTTTTGTTTGGTTAATCATCAACGGTTGAGCCTGTGGGAGTGAAAACGAGAAATATTTATTCTAAGAGATCAGAGACACGAAATTTTACCATGAGACTGCGAGAAATGTTTACTCAGCTGCGGAAAAGGCTTGACAAAAATACGGTCGATTTATTTTTAAAACAAGGCTCTCCAAATATAATCGAAGAGGAGATTTCTCTTCTAACTTAGTCATAAAATTAAATTTTCTTACGCTTTCCTTGCCTATACACTCATAATGCTCGATGCAGCTTAAAAAAATGGTTACACGGTTCCGAAATTGTTATACCGGACGCATATCTCTAAAAATGGATTGGATTGAAACATTTTATTCCGAGAACATCTGAATTTCAAGAACATTGGACGTATCTGTTTCTTTCTGCCAATCACAATAACAAAAAATATCTGTAAAACCTTCGCTAAGTTTTGAAAGCTTTCTGTTGAGTATAGATAAATTGACAAGTTTGCCGAATAGCTTATCCCAACAGTTGCCAAGAAATTCATGAACTATTTACTGTTAATAGAATCTATTAATGCGGTCTCGACTTTGTGTTAGGTCTCTATTATAATGAAAAATGACAAGAGAAGAGTAAAATTGATAAAAAAATTACTGGTAATAAACGTAAAAGTTATCTCTCGTCATTTTTCATTATATTCAATGTCAGCGTATTGCAGTTCAATCTTATATTCATTCTGTTTAAATATTCTTTCAATCTTTCCACCAGTTTCTATAAGTCAAGTATAGAAACAGAGATATGTGCATAAGTGTTTCCGTAAAAATAGGAATGGCCTTCAGACGAAAATACTATGAAATTAGAATTCAAGCATTTCATCTTCACTTCATTTCATTAACAGAAGAAGAAAATTTCGTATAATTACGTTGTTCTAGGTGGATCTACAACTGACAAAAATTCTTCAAAACTCTTGAAAAATCTATCGCGATAAAAGCAACCGGTGACCGTAGAATATTTATCAAATTTATGGTATCATAAGATATCAGTAATTGTTTATCAACGCATAAGTTATCTCTTTCAGATAAGAACGCCATTCAAATGAAATATTTGAATTGATAGAAGGTCACAGTCCTTGGAGATGAAAATATAATTTTAGCTGAAATAGTGTGTTTATGCTTTGGAATTTCCCAAATTTAACTCAGAGTGCTAAACAACGTTCTTTTATGTCATTTTTAATGTTGTAAGAGAGGCAGTTTCTAAGAATCTCCTAAGGAAATTTTATTACCTATCTTTTGAAGATTATTTGCCTATCTTATACCTTAAGCCGTCGATAGCCAAAGATATCGAATCAGTATTCACCTTGATATTTTCTAGGTTTTTATCATAATTTTAGGTTTAAATTATGCTTCTACCATAATGGCAGATTTAGAAGTGACATCAGGAAATGGTTTTGATTGATGATGTCACTAATTTGATTCCACGGAAAACTCAACGTTGAAAAATGAGGGAAAAAGATGTGATTCTCAAGTCTAGTACCTTTACTAATATTTCCGGCGAGTAGTCATGGTGAGGAAAAACCATCTACATACAAATACTTTTTAACATCAATGTGATAATCGATAATTTGTTATCCTTATGATCTTGATTGGCATTATTCTTGATTCTTGATATAGTATGTCTTTCTACAGGTGAAAGACTATTTACGTTGCCTTTCTTGCGTTCGTAATGTTTTTTATAACCTCACATTTCTCTGCAAATCTGCACGGGATTGTTGATCCCATGAAGATCGACTCTCAAGCTTCATCTTTAACCTCTCTTTACAAAGAGAAAAAAATCATTCTTTTCCATGGGAAAATTCATGTGCAGTTGAAGAACACCCCTTACTTTTTTCTTCACTCGAAGATGACGCCAAGCGCCGAAACACTTGTAGTCGAAATAAATCAACGTGATACATTGCTTTATTTTTCATTTTATTTCTCCCTCACCGCGAGCTATTAGTATCTAATAAACTCAAGAACTTCTGGCTTTCAGGAGTCGAAACCAGTCGTGTGATTGTATTTTAAAATCGTGGAAGTGTAGAAGTTTTTGTTTATTTTCATTTTCACTAATGAATAAAAAAAGATCTTCAAAATTACTGTCTAACTTGTAACACCTGCATTCTATGCTCTGGTAAATGCTGACATTCATTTCGTTTAATATAAAGAAAAAGTTATACGACGATATAAGATGTACGTAGAATTCACCGACGTGTTCCATTGAGTTGAGATGCTTATTTAGGTCTATTGCTCATTTTAATGATTTGTTCCATCCCATTAATCTTTAAAAGCTCTGGATCAGACTGCTTTTCTTTACTCTTATTATTTGTAAGGTGCTCGTTTCATCTTGTTGCAGCGGGATTCATTGCTTCCTTCGCTAGCATTTTCTGCATTAAAAGTTTTAAAGTGTCTTTTTAGCGTATCAGTCATCATACCATCCGATGCTGCAGAATCCAGGCAAAACAAACCCCTTTCCCATCTCCTTCGTTCACCTTAATATTTATGAAAGGGGGAAAGACATTTTCTCATTCACCCACGTTAATATTTTTACATGTCTGCTCGCACTACTTAAACCTGGATCGTTATCTTACCTTTCATAGCATGAAGAAGACATTTCCTCTTCCCCGAGGGCGGAAAAAACTTACCGAATCTCTTTTCAAATCAGTAAACACCCGTCTCCCTGATATTTCCACAAAACTTTGAAGGGCAGTTTCTGCTCTCTAATGAGTTTTTGTTCGCCCTTACTATAGGCTTTCAAAATGAAAGAGTAATCTTTGTCGTTTTTCCACTATGTTTTGAACCCACGAGAGCGGAAACGTTATGAATTGCTAGTGCATTTCAACTGAAAAATTCCCGAGAGAAGAAATCCAAGGGTGAACGTGACATAAACAAAAGAGTCTCCATAAAATCCAAAGTAAAGGATTCTCCACACTGTTTTCGAGCATTGAAATGCATTTGGATTGCCGAAGTGATGTGAAGTACATTAAAACGCTTACTTCGTATGGGGAGAAAGAAATGTTTTTCCATAATCTGAGTGAGCTCTTGCAATTTGAGGAAAATGATTCGTCGTAAACGGGATTAAATAAGTTCTATTCTGAAGTATGGTTTTCTTGAAATATATTACATCAAAGCAAAAAACCAACCATAGTAATAATTTTCTGTGCATAAATTTTTTCAACACCTCACTCGCATATGCTGTATAAATATCAATAAATAACAGCCACGTAGAATATCAAAAACGTAAGAAAAAATCACAATCAAATACGAATGAAATAGTGGTAAACTAGCACCAAAAAATTTAAAATGATAAGAAATACTTTTAAAAAAATCATGAAATAATAATAATAATAATAATAAATCGTCTTTATTCGGGCGAGATTGAGACTGAAAAGTCCTTTCTTACATCTGACCCTAAATACGGATTCGTAGAGTTTTTTCCTAGGTATGAGCAGCGAGTTATTAAAGAAGTCCACCTTAGAGGAAGGGAGAAATTCATTTGGTTTGTTTGTAGAGTCAGGTCAGAATCAGTTCATCCGTAACTGCGGTGCAGGCCGACTGATTTTGGTCGTTAGCGGAGAGTTCGGAACCGAAATCTGATGGATGTTCTGACCACGCTTTCTATACTTGATTTAAACATATCTAAATTTATGTGAAATAAAATCAAGGTTCCATTCGATCTCTAAAATAATAGCTTTAATAATATAACTAACCTAATACTATAAGAGATGAAGTATAGTGAAAGGTATTTATACGATATAAAAACGTATAATTTATTTTTCTACAAAATTTCCACCAATTGTTTTGACAGTGCTTTAGTATTGCATCACACAAGACTTTAAGTTTCTTATCTGAAATGTCGTTTTTTTCTTTTTTCGATATTTTAAAAGCTCGAACTTTCACTTATTTCCTCTAAAATATCGTGTTTTATATTTTATAAAAATTTCATCCATTATACAATGATGAGTATATCTTTTTATAAAGCCCAACAACCTGAAAACCTCGAAGCAGATGTTTGAAATGTGTTGATTAAAATTAATTTTTGCGTCCAAAGTAGCTCTATGCTCGTTTATGGACTCCATTCATTGAAGACAGCTGTTACCTAGATTATGAAGGTAACGGTTGACCTTTACTGTAAAGGGAAGGATATTATTTTTTACTTTAACCCATCTTCATCACAGAGGCATTAATTCTGATAGCTACAAGTAAAAAAGAATTGCTATCTCAATGAGAAAAATTTTATATGAATTTGCATTGCACCGGTCTATACTACAACATTTATTATTTCAGCAAGTTAGGTGATTTAAAAAAATAATGATTGACACGTGAAAACAAGTTCCTTTTCGCGATGGAAATAAAAAGAATTGGAATGATAAATATATGAACCTAGCGATATTTTCTCTCCTAAAAGCGGTATTTAAAGAATATATTTATAAAATTATACTTACTTTTAAAAACAGATCACTACGTTCTCAAGCGCCATACAAAAATCATTCACATTACTGAACAATAATTGTTGCAAAATAGGTAATGGAATTTACAGCCTTCTGTGAATCGTATCAAGCACCATTCAAGGGTAATGAGTCGTGACAGAGCAAAATCAGCAGTAAATGATACTTTCATTGTGTTATTGAAATTTAAGAAGTAGAAGAGAGGATTTATTAATGCAAGTCACAAAAATTATTACCTGGTTTGAAAAATGCAACTAAAAAGCATCCTTACATTTACGAGCAAATGTAACTTCAATGGCAGTTGGACTAATAAATAATTTCACGGTCTAATTTGAAATTCATTCACCCGGGAATCGCTCACCTGAATAGTATTCACCATAAAAGAAAAGTGATTTCAGCACAGATTAATTTTACAGGCCTGTGACAATACCAGTAACCTTGCCAAAAAGAACTGAAAGTTCGTCAAATGAAAATCTTGGATAAAATGAAGGTGTAAGGTACTCAACCAGAGGTCTAACAAGTCTAAGATAAATACGTAAGTAAAACAAAATATTAT
This sequence comes from Pachydiplax longipennis, assembly GCA_036926295.1. Classification (NCBI taxonomy): domain Eukaryota; kingdom Metazoa; phylum Arthropoda; class Insecta; order Odonata; family Libellulidae; genus Pachydiplax; species Pachydiplax longipennis. The sequence continues at coordinate 11,780,258 of JAVFKF010000010.1, read as the reverse complement.
GCGAGGGCAAAGAGAAAATTTTACGTAGGTAAGGATGTATTCAGTCCAGTTCTCTGATTTTGAATTGCATATAATATTCAATTGCACTTTGAAACTTGACAGTATATACGAGACAGACTTAAGGAATTAAGTGAACACTTAAAAAAAAATTAGTGTTACAAGACCGGAATGCAACAAATTATACGACCGAATACATCAGGTGATGATGCTATGAATCGAAATCGCTCGTATGATTTGTTGCATTGTGGTATTGTAACACTAAAGCATTTTCTTGTAATATCAAAACATTTTTCCATCATGTTTTCGCTTCTCATGGAATATCACCAAGTAAAGACCGTAACCATCGACGTTACTCTAAAATAAAGTCGGTAGTTCTGTTAATAGAGATGAGATTAATGTATTTGAAGGCATAGACGAGATTGGGGAGAAATCCGATGCGGCAGAAAAGGTCAAAAGAGGAAAATACCAGGATCGCCTACGACCAGAATTGCCAGATGTCCTGATTTTGGTGGAATATTCCCGACTCGACGAACTCTCCGTGTCTATTGAATATCACGATATTTGGTGTAATGGCTAACCCAGTGATCATTTGGCGCATTTCATAAAAAATTAGCTTTATATCATGTGTCAGTGATAGAAATTAACTACTAATATCAACTTTTAAAGCGGAACTTACGGTGGAGGAAATTTTTCCAAATAATTAAGTAATTTAGAACGTGACTAAGGAAGCGATACGTTCCTCATCGAATATCTATGATAAAGCCTGTAATATGGATCTTAAATATTTTTGATTTAAGAATAATTTATTAAATATGGAACATCGATTTTCTTAAAAAAATTCTGGATACATTTTAATGGCAACTTCTTTTGTATTTTTCTGTCTGACTTATTCTTAGAGACTCTTTCTTGGAGACTATTTATTTTATCTATATACTATGTTGACTATGAGTTCAAACTGATGGTTTCGTTAAAATGTTTTTGCCGTAATGATCGGCAGTTTCTTCTTTCTGTAATTAAAGCCAAGGCTTATTGAAATAAAGGAGTATCATATGGCATTTTTGATGAGTTGAGTCTCTTAAAATGATGAAATTAATGGATTAAGTTTGAAAATTACAGGAATGTTACACAGTCATCGTTAGCACTTACGAACTTGAAGATTCTGCTTACGTCGACATCTGATAATCACACAAGTTTCCTAGTAGTTATCGGACAATACTTCGTAAAATCGAAGTCGCAATTCGTGATTAGGTCTTGAGTCTACTGCAGGATCTCAACTACCCGTGTTTTGCGACCTGGCGTCTTGAAGTCAGACGTCCAGACATCATTAAGGCGAACAAGGTCTGGAACATAAGGAAACACGATAAAGGTCGAAGCTAAATTGCATAGAAACTTACGGAACGGAAAATATATCTTAAGTTGCAGTATTTGTTACGTGAACATTGATAGAAAACGTCGCTAGGCACTTTAGGTCTATCACCAGAATCGAAACCTTCTCAACTTCAATCACGGACAGATTAATCAGAAAAGAGTAAAACCGATTCAATATTTTTGAATGAAAATTGACGAAAATTCTAAATTTGATCCTCATATTTTGGAAACTACGATGCTTCAATCGCCTTAATTTCTCTCATTTATATTTACTTGGATTGGCATTTCTTTTCTTATAGGATGCGGTCGAAGTGTTTTCCCACCCAAGGTGAGTAACTCCTTAAAAAACACTCTTCCATCATGCTCTTATTTTAGGCTTTCGAGGAAGGAAAATTGTAGTTTACTCCCTAAAGTGAGGAAATAAGAGGATTTACCCATGACGGCACAAAAGTCTTAAATTTGTTTGTAAACGCAACCTTTTCATGGTAGGCAGATCTATATTCACGTCTATTTAATGAAAGAAATATTGATTAATCATCCCGAGGATTGAAGTTTTCATTGAAAAACGAAAACGGTGTTTTAGGTGTGGATCTAGAATTTAAATATTTATTCGGCAAAGAATCATTTTTCGATAACTCCTCTCGGAATATTTGCTCCCGACTGCATACAATAATTCTGTTAATGAGTTCGGTTTCAGAGAACACATTACCCCTTAAATAATTTATATATTTATGCATTTAGACATCGTATTTCCAGGGCCGGTGCGAAGTGTATTGGCTCCTGGGCAGGATGTCAGTCAGGCGCACATTCCTTTTAGATTCTTGCAAAATTATTTAAAGACCATCATAGATGTGCTAATTTTTCGAGAGAATATTTTTGGTATTCATATGAATTAATCTAATCAATGAAGTTTCTTGACGTAATTTCAATATTATTGTCCAAATCAGTACCACCGTAACATTTTTATAGAGGTAAATCGCACTTTGACACTCCGTATTTGTTACTTCTTGCGATCAATTGATTCTGTAAGCTTTCTGTTTGGAATTTATTCAACATTTTAAGCCAAGGAATATTTATAAAAATATTCGTAGCATACACCGTTTATTCAAATCAACCAAACTCATACGCCTCCAAACATCGGCGCCCCGGGCAACCGCCCGTATTTTTATTCGAATTAGTTCCGAAAATTTTGGAATAGAGAAATGGATGAATATAAGATCAATAGATTTCGATATCTGTAGCAACTTCACCGATTTTTCATGTTGAATATTCTTCATGTTAGAGTGATAGCAAGACTGTCATATGGGAAGTATATTCTTTATTCTCGTTAACGGGTAAACGAAAGAATGTTCTTCATCATCAAATTTAGAGTGAATTTAAAACTCCAATTCTGATTTTCTAAAACGAAGCATGAATTTCTTTTAAAAATCCCTTTCGTGTAGATTGCGCTAATGTTGAAGATTAAAATATTAGAATCAATTTCAGCCATTTGAAAACTAAATGGAAACAACTGATTGACTGATTTACATCAGCTTTTTCGTATTAATATTCAGGAAATATAGTTTCCAATTTGCATTTCAGTCGAAGGAATATCTCATATATAGTAATTTTATTCATCCCTTGGTTGCAATTTCAAAAAGATCAGGGAACACTGATTTGTGATGATCATAGTGGATTTTACTTTATAATACGAGAGGGTCCATCATTGCAAACCAAAAATCACCCAACATAAAGATTATGATCATCACCAAATTACATAAGGTAAGGTAAAAGATGATGGAAATGTAATGTTTATCGCACATTTCATTGCTCCAATTCGGAGTGATTCGAAAGTCTAACTTCCGCAATCGCAAAGCATATCCGCACGGACTCCATCCCGATTTCCAAACTTATTCGGAATGGGTCAGACTCCTCTCGAAAATAGAATCGAACTTCTTTCCATCAGCTCCCGTTATTTTGGAGATATTTCAGTGTCTGGCACAGATGTATTGAGGCGTGCGACTTCTAGAAAAGTACTAGCGCAGACGGTGTCAGTGTGGGCGTTTTGGCACCCTTCCCTTTCTGCCATGCTCCTTTCATTGCTGCCTCTTTCAGTTACCACTCGCTAAACCAAACTCGTGTAACCACCGAGATCCGTCCCAGAAAAACATCGGGATTTAGAATTATCTTCGCGTAGAATACCAGCTCTATTTCCGAATCTAAGGTCAACCAGAATGTGTGGGAGGGGTAGGGATATTTACGATATTTTAGAAACTAAAATTCTCGGTTTCGCTCGCTGATTCGGTGCATTCGCCTTGGAAAGAAGACTCGCAGTTCATCTAAGTGCCCAATGACGGAAAAGAACCTTGGCTCGAATTTTTTCATTGCAGACGAAAATTTAACGCCGATACAAATTTGCAGCGTTAGTTCTCGTGACACAAGCCGGCCGCGCATTGCTTAAAAACTGCACTTAATATATATAATGTCTATAAAATTGGCGCTTAAGAAATATTTGCGAGAGTTCCCGTAATTACTACAGAAATATACATGCGAAATAATTAATCTTGATAAATTCTCCGGCGAAGGCATACATGCCTCGAAAACTCCTGAGCCACGTCTTAGAGTTTTATATAAAATTATCTTTTTATGGTGATCATTATTTTGTGAAAACTGAATCTAAATGCTTAAAAACCTACATTAAACGGAATCCTTCACAAGTAACCTTGAAAAAAAACCAGGTCCCCTAAAAATTCAATATTTAGCGAAGAAATGCCTTTAACCGATATCATAATCATGATTCGAATATTGAAAATTTCTCTTAAAAATCAGGGCCGTATTTATATCCGCACCAATGGAGGGAGCGCTGTAAAAAGATTTTGTTATTTCTTATCGTTAGCCATTGAAAAAGTCGCTTTGTTTTGAAAAATACAGTAAATATAGAGCAGTGGTGGAAATATCTTGCTATCAGTTTTATTTTGTTCGCCGTATTCATAGCCAAACAGCTAGCCATGTATCCACTGCGATCTTCAAATTAATAGTATTTAACTATAGCTTACATAAGATTACTATCACAGTTTGAAGTAAATTTGGCAATTGCTTAGTGCTAGATCAGATGTTGCATTCAAAGTGTCAAGAAAATGGATCTGGAATAATTACTGCCATTATCGATGTTTTTTTAAGAAATGTTCCTCAGCTGACCACCGCTGATTAACCTTCTCGACTTGAAATTTCTTAGTAACATTAAATAATTTAACCGTCGTTGTTTTATATGAATTTAACCTTTTCTCGGCACCACCTCTGAATTCATAGAATGTACATAAAATTCTATTACATAGCGCAATATAACGAAGACTGTATTTCTTTCTTTATGGATGCGGAAGCTGTAGGAGATCATACGGCAATTAGAAAAATCGTTTAAACGCTCCTCGAGGTCACTTCTCGCATGAAACCTTTTATGGGAAATTTTGTGATACTGCGGCCAATCAATCCTATGGTTTCCTAGAACTAAAACAACTTCTTGTCAACAAATATAAATGATAGAAATCACGAGAAATTCTTAAATCCATGTTCATTTCTCTGACAAAATGAAAAACTCCCCGGAGACATTCCCTCTATTCCCCTGAGGATGGCATGTTTATTTTCATTCCCGTCAATCTGAAGCCAGGAAGGCTAAAACGCGGAACTACGACGCTATCCTTGTTATATATTCCTCACTTGAAATACTCCTTTAGCGCCAAAGAAAATAAGTGCGAATTCCATTAATGCATTACGGTTTTTCGTCAATCAAATCATCTTGAGCACATCAATGACACAGTAACATAGATAATGTCAGGGTTACTTACACCTAATGGTATGGCATTAGTTCGCAAGTAGGGATTACGGGATTTTAATTACCTTAATCCCGGAAATCGAGGTGGCGAGGAACGATCTTCACCTTCATTACAAGGAAATTGAAGAAACGGTAATTATTTAGGATTGTAATGAACTTTATGCCAAGCATTTATGATTAATTTAACGTATACAGGATAGCTTTGCTAAAATAATGGAAACCATATTTTAGTACAGTAAAGCCGAACAAAACACGATATATAGAATGTTTAAAAGATAAGTTAACATAAACCGAAAGAAATGTTTCGAATTTGCGAAAATAAACGGCACCTCTTCATTAATATTTCCTTTAATGAAAATATTCACATGTTTTTGAAAATGCCTTCAAAATGCAAAATTCGTCCTCAAAATATTTATTAGGGGGTATTTGGGCATGTGGATAAAATTTTAACAAAGAAGCATTATGATGAGTTATTAAACAATTTTACTTGATTCCTTCTGTTGGTGCTTTTTCTTCCATTGAATATGTATTACACAATGGGTTAAAACATTTGTCTCAGTAAATTCAGACCGAATCTATGCTTTAATTATTCTAAAATACAACTTCATTTCGAGCGCCTCCAGTTAGCAAAAGGAGATTACATTAATCTATTCGTATCTTCTTGACCACGGGAATTCGGGATTCCGAGATTGCAATCCTTAATTTTATCAAAGATGGCACTCTTCCGACAAAACACTCTATTTAGCCCTGATTGAGACCATTACTATTTTATTATATATAATTACTTTCTGCGAAGTCTCTTTCGTGAGAGAAAATTTTATTAGATCATCACATATTATTAACTTTTACGATTTATTTCAATGGCAAAAACATTTATAAACCGAAGACAACTTTTCAGTGCCTCAAATCGTTAAATACACAGATTGTGCAATATAAACTACTAAACGCCTACTGAAAAGCAGAAATAGCTGTCATCCAAATCATTTGGTCGTTATTCATGTATCATTCTCGCTTACAAGCAGGCGTACCCACCGAAATACTCTTTTAAGTTGAATCGTTCGCTGGGACCAAAATACAGCAAAAAAATATTCGTTGGCCGAAAAATACGATGGCAGGATTCTCCTTTAGGCTTGGTTTCACTGTATGTTTATTTATATAAACACGCACAGCGGTATAGCTCTGAGTGGGCTTTGGCCTCCTTTATAATCAATGCGTTTCTGTCCTTGATATTTTCTTTCCATCCCGTCACCTTCATTACTTTCAAAATTTGCAATATACAGCCCACCCATATTATTCTTACTCTTCCTTTCTTTCTTCTGAACATATTCTGGCTTTCATAGTCAGTCGCGATGAATCTTACCACATGCTTCCATTTAATGATCATACTGTCCTTAATTTTATCGGATTCTCCTTAATTCACGAATATCGGTATGTATATTTTTCGTAATTTATTCCAATGTTAACAAAAGTAGATGTTTGAGCTTTGTCATGTTTCGAATTCGTTAATTATGAGTAAGATAAAATACGAGTATATTATGATGAAATTGTACGGGCGTCAAAGATTCTCTCTTCTTTTCGTGACATACCAACATTAACGAGAGACCATCAGAAACGCGGGTGTGGTTCTAGTCCAAAAACTTCCGAATTCTGAGGAATATATCTGATGCTTGAGGAGCGTATCCGATGCCAACGAACTAATTTAATTGCATGTTTTGGATATTATCTTTAAGAAAAGATCGAGCTATTCAAAATACAAGAAAAATGTGTTTCAGCCGAACCAGAAGATTATATAAGACCTTCTGTATTTTACGCCCATTTTACCTGCAGATACGGTTATTGAGATAGTAATTACCTAATTTACCATATCTAGAGCTTCCTAGACCGGGAGTCGTATGCTGGACAGCCCTTATATAAATGAATTTCAAGGACTTGTTATCATTGATATCTAAACCTGTTTTTCACGCGTAAACCTTTAATTTTTACTTAATTGTCATTTGGATGTTTTCCAATTGCCCTCTAAACTTCAGCAATTATTACCAAGAAATCCTTCTTGGCGCGAAGTTAAGCCTTTGCAGGCCTTTTATACACATCCTGTATCTTAATGCTAAATATATTGTGTGAAAGTTAAAATGCCTCAGTAACAGCCTAAGAAAACAAAATACAAGAAAAACACGCTCAAGAATAATAAAGACCTTTCGTACTGAAAGGAATGTGTAGCAATCTGAATCGAATTAAAAGTACGATTCAGGGAATATGTGTGGAGAAGGAGCAGATGGCAGATGGACCCGAGCATCCATTTTGGGGGGCATCCAATAGCAATATGAAAATTAGCCTTTGTTAATTTAGATTCCACTTTAAATTCCTTTCTTTCCTTATCTGTACTCCTTACAGCCGAATTAATAACGTGAATTTCCTCTATTTTCTAAGCGTAACATATCTTTTAGTCGACCGGATTTTTCCATTAGATTGTGCTAATATATATCTAGACTCAAAATGCTGTATCAAATGAAAATTTAAGGATAAAATTCTGGAAAAAACATGACCTAACATAAGAGGAACTGAGTGCTCTAGCATAGGCATGACACACTTCATTCGGTAGTGTAGCTTAACCTTTCAGCTTCCTCGGAACTCAGATGATCTCAAACTCGGCGACATAGTGAACGACAAATTTTTCTTTTTCTGTCTAAATTCAAAGAAAAATAAGCGAATTATAATGTGAATCAAGCGCTGAGGTTTTGGTATGTTAAGTATGAGCTTCGAGTAGACGGCAAAATACTTCGCAGAAGTAAAATCATAATATCGAAACCGTTTATATAACTAGCGATCCTCTCAATATGCGGATTCTCAAGTAAAAATCTCTACCGATGATATTGAGTGCTCAAAAATGTTTTCCTCGACTATTAATAGTTATTTGAAAAGCGCCTCGCCCCCCTTATGTATTCGACTTCTTTAAATGAGGAATTAAGATATTTCGGGACTGGTCATCCAAAACCTTAGCCAATTTATCGGTAAGTTATGTATTTGATGTTATGTTATGATGTATTTTTAATTTGCTTTAAACTGTCTTTTCTCAATCATGCTACCCAGAGCCGATTTGCGCGAGCCGGATCATTAAATTTCCCGAATAAATCTATCTGACACGATATTGGTAGAGGTGCTAAATTCCACTCTTTACGACTAGAATATAATTTTAATATTGGATCATGAAATATTTTCATGCTGATTTTATATTCAAGTTACGTAAACAAATCTTTATTACGATAACCAGGAAAATGTAGATACTTGAGAATGCAGTACATGCTTACATAATTCTTAGGGATAAGAACCTGTTCCAGAAATTTTTGAATCCCATCACTGATCCTACCTTCATTTACTTCCCTCGTCAAGAATTCCCTTCTAAATCTGAACCACCTGATTGCTCGTAAGATACCTTTAATCCAAATTCTTTCTTGGCACATAATTTCCGACACTTATTTCCCCCTTTCTATTCCTATAGATTAAGTTTACTTTTTATAGTCTTAAGCCCAAATTATTAAAGTCACAAATATTTCAGTTTGTATCACAATCATACCGCAAAACACTAGGTTAAAGATATCAAAAATCTTTTAAAGATATCCCTCCTAGACTGTACCTTTAAGCTGTACTTAGATGTAGAACTTAGATGTTTATGGTAATTATTTTTAGCTAAGCTTTAAATATATGATCCATAGAAAATCATAGCTCTTAATTATATCTTTGATAACTGAGGAAACAATTTGAGGATTTCGATAAGTACGACACACAGCTATTAGCTATATTATAATAAAATGGTAATTGATGAAGAGAAGAGTGGCAAGACGTTTTCCCGGTTAATACTATAATCACTAAATAGATGACTTTATCGATGTCTGTGGATCCTCCTCCTTTTAAATGATTATGATTATAGTCTATGGATTACTTCAAGAATGATTGACAGAGCTTGAACTCCTTACTTACTAGCGCGGATAAAACTCTCCCCATCCCCACAGTGGATGAATTTTCAATTCAATGGGTTGAAAAGAATAATTAAAAATTTTGATGCATGCAAAGGAGTTTCGTTCATTATAAATTCTTGTTTCGTTGCTTATGGTTTCTCTACATCCTTGTAAGAAGCCGAAAACAGAAACTCTTCATACCATCTTCCAGTGATAAGCGCGGGTAAGAAATTTCCAACGGATGTATCACAAGTTCCAGATATAAAAAGATTAAATATTGATAAATGTCACTATTAGGCATTTGAAATGCTACTCTTATTTTATCTTGCCAGAATTAATACCATAGAAACCGATTATATAGAGAAAAAAATGATATCGACCTTTTCAGATAAGATTCATTTACTATCTTTTGTCAATTGTTAGATTAAGAAGAAAAAATTTCCATTAAATATCTTACACGTACTCATCAAATTCAGTCTTTATTGTTGGCGCTAAATCTTGAGAGTCAGAGAACTTTCAGCTGTCATTTTCTGGCTTGTTTTGAAGACATTGGCTCCATCTGTTGAGATACTGAAATTTTGCATGGTGCCAACTCAGCCGAAGGCTCACCTTGCTAGGTTAGGTGCCGAATGTTCTGTTTATATATTACGCTAGGCAACGCGGAGTGTAATAATGGCTTAGTTATGTATAAATGTTCATGTTAGTTATTGGGGGGGAGAAGTTTAAGTCCTACCGTGAAATACTGAAGGGCGATGGCGTTCGTTAGCGGTACGACAGGGAGCGATGTAGCGCAAAAATTCCTTGAATCGCTTCAGAATGATTTGAAAAATGTTTCATTAGAAACGAAAAAGAAGTATCCTCAGATTAAGGAGGTATGTGTTTCGTTTTATTCCTTCCTTTCCTTTTACTTCAAATGTTTGGTATCCGAGAAGATGATCACTTCTGTCAGAGGATGAGAATATTTATTTCGGCGACAAACAAGTGTAATCAAGGACGCTTTGTAGATGATAGCATTATTATAGCATAGAGTCAACATTGAAATATATTTTTAATTATTGTTTAAAATGAAGTTCAAGGTGTTTTAAGGAAGTGGATTAACATTTTCTGATGTTTGCTGCTTGAAAGGTTATCATAGTGGGCGTGATGTAATCATCATCTTATTTGTAAACTGTGAAATAAATGAGCTTTTCTTTAAGTAAATAATCGCCTTGTATTTTACTGACGCATGTATTGATTAAAATATTTTTCCTGTCAACAGTCATGTGAAGAAGGAATTGTCAAGTTGAGAAATGCCGCTGCCAACCCTCAAACTCCAGTGTTTTATATAGTAAACCAGATTTTATATCCTTTGGTGCAAGGTTGTGAAACTAAGGATACCAAAATTGTTAGAGTAGGTATTTTTATAGAACGTTAAATATATTTGTTCGAACTGCGCCGCTGTTTCCTCCTGGGTTTAAGTGATAACTTATGTAATTACAGCTATGCCTTGGCATAATACAACGCCTTATGACCCAGCAAACTGTAGATCAGAAGGGAGCTCGCTACATTACCGATACTTTATGGATTTTAATGGAAGCGGGAGTAGAAGAGGTAAAAGTTCTTCAAACTGTCACTCTACTCCTTACCACCAACACTATTGTCCATGGAGATACATTAGCAAGGGTAAGATATTTTCGAAACATTATTATTGCTTTATGATGAAAAATCATGCTACTTACTTGATTTTTATCGGATAGGAGCCCTACGAGGAAGCATATTAGTTACCTTAAATATGAGCATTATAATGTCCTCTACAAACTAACTTTGATATCACTGTTGTTCATATATTCAATAATATATTTTCTGAGATATTTGTTTATGAATTCGTTATTAATACCATTCAACTTTTCTTTGTTGATTTCTAGAATTTGGTACTATGTTTCCGGCTACATTTCACAAAAGACTCAACCACCATAAATACTGCAGGAGCCACAGTGAGGCAGCTGGTTTCACTTGTATTTGAAAGAGTTGTCGCTGAAGATAATTATTTTCATGATAAGGAAACTGTCAAAAGAGATGTTAATTTGGAAGAACTTAAAATCCCAAGTAACGTCGCACCCAAAGGTTTAAGGCCATGTGCAGCAGATGCATTTTTGATGTTTCAAGTAAGACATACAGATACTTTAATTTTGTTTTAGCTGAAATTTAAGTTTATTATAGTTAAAAATCTAAATTGGTACAAGAACTGGATCAATATTTTTAGTCCAGTTTCTTATACCTCATTAGAAAATAGAATTTAACTTACTATGTTTCATAATCTTCACCTAAAACTTGTTTTTTTTTTGTTTTTCTTTGTAGTTTTCATCCCTTAATTTATTGAACAAAGTTAGAAATCCTTTGATTTATATTTCAATGGTGGTATATGAATTTCATTGGCATCACCATTTTCAATAGGTTTCTTATACGTGAAAGTTTCTTTTTGACCTTTTAATTGAGTAAAAAAGTAAGAATTTTTAACAAATTCCCTGGTAGTTAATGATCCTCAAATATAAGATGTTAATTTAATGTGAAGTTTTTTTCTTTTTGTGGAAAATTCTTCTTGATGCTAAGACTAGCCTCTTACCCACTAAAATTCTTGGTATACTATGTAATTAAGAATAATGTAGGACAGTATACAGTTATGATTTTACCCAGGGTAAGAGTTGTCTCTGCATTTTTTAACTGATATAAATTTCATATTTATCAATTGCTCTTCTTACAAGAGTTTAGAAGAACATAGCAATTTTAAAGTGTCAGCAAATAAGAAACACTTCAGTAGCCTAAACAAACTAAGTAGATGATTACTTCATTGGTAAAACCTGCTAATAGTATTAAATAATAATTGCTCTCCCTTATTATTCATTAATTAAACAAGACCACTTTATCGATTTTAATTATTTAGATCTCATAACTCATTTAGGCATTTAATCTCTAATTAATAGCTCTCAGAAATTTTATCACATATAATTTAATATTTCATTGCTTCTAGTTACTAGTTTCCTTAGTAAATTAAATATTTGTTTGCTCCTTATATTTCTGCTCAGTTGTAATTCATTTTCTCTTTCAAAGGATTGTGATGACCACTTATTTTTAATAGACTTTCAGTTCTAGTTATAGCCAAAAATGAATTTCTTGATTCCTAAATAAATTAATGATACATTGAGCTAAGGATTAATTGTAGTTATAAACACTGATAAGACCCATCTCAAATAATGAAGTTAATCTGGTGTTAATGTAGTTGCATACTCTTTGATGATATAATTTTAAACGTAATTGGTGAGTGAGCTTGCTTTTGTTTTTTTTTAATCTATCATTATTAGCCCAAGACTCAGGATTTATGTATGAAAATGTTTTAATTGATTTCCTGCAGGATTTAGTACAACTTGTAAATGCCGATCAGCCCTACTGGTTGATTGGTATGACTGAGATGACTCGCACATTTGGATTGGAGTTGCTGGAATCAGTTCTAACAAACTTTTCATCTGTGTTCTTTGAGGTAATATTTTTAGTATTTTTATAAAGAGATACATCTTTGGTACAAAAATGGGAGTTTTCTCTAATTTACTTTTCTAATTCCCTTCCAGCATCCTGAATTTTGTTTCTTATTGAAGGAGAGAGTGTGTGCTCTTGTTATTAAGTTATTCTCACCTAATATTAAGTATCGCAATACAGTACCTGCAAATATACAACAGGCAACTCCATTGGACAAACCCTATTTCCCCATCAGCATGCGACTCTTGAGAGTGGTTTCAATACTGATCCAGAAGTATCACAGTCTTTTGGTAAGATAACATTTATTTATTGAAATTCACATTCGACTGTCACTATTTATTTTTATTGTATAGTCTGGCTCATTTTAGTTTATATATTCTTTATTTTGACTTTTTTCCTCCTAAAATTATCGACAAAGATTTGAAGGCTTTATTTTCTATATTATTGGAAATAGCAGAAAGTTTTATGAGTATACGTGTGTGTATATCGTATGCAAGTAGAATTTGAGATTTACTTAAAAATTTAATATTAATTTCCCTTAGAGATCAGGCTTCTATGTCTGACCTTCATCATGATTTAACTAATTATTTTTAGGGCATAAAGTGAGCATTACTAACTATTACTATATTTCCCTAAAGGAAAATTCTTTTGAGAACAGAAAGACAGAATTACTTCTTTGGTAATATAATAATGAAACTCATCATTTCTAAATATTAATTCATATTTTCCCATAGAATTCCATAATATTACGAACTTGATGGTTTTCTTTGGTGAACTATTGTATAAATCCCTTTGAGAAATATGAATGATTGGAAAATCTTGTTTCAAAGTTGGATGTCTATTTAAAGTATTTATGATATTTGTCTTTACAGGTTACCGAATGTGAGATATTTTTATCATTGATTGTTAAGTTTTTGGACCCTGATAAACCAGTATGGCAGCGATCCTTGGCTTTAGAGGTGCTACACAAGATGACTGTCCAACCAGAGTTGTTAAAATCATTCTGTGAATGTTATGACCTTAAGGCACATGCTACTAACATTTTCCAAGACATAGTCAATTCTTTAGGAGCTTATGTGCAGTCACTGTTTGTGAATCCTCAGTTACTTGGACAACCTGGCAGTTTAGGTATGTAATAATTTACTTCATTTCTTCAATTAATTTTTTTAATCATTACTTATTATTTTTGGAAAAGTTCCCAAGATTTACCTCTCAGTTGTTGCTTGTTAATTTGACTAAGTATTTCACCATTCAAACTTTCATGCATATTTTCTTAATCGAGGCATGACTAAAATTCACAAAAATTGCTTTACAACCCAGGTTCTCCTAATTTCTCACACTTTATAAAAAGTTTCTTTTGTATTTAAGTTAAAGGTTGCTCAGCCAATTTGAAAGTCAATTAAGAGTTTCACAATTCAAGTTTTTTTTGTACCAAACTTGAGCAAATCCTAGGTGAAAATTTGATCTCAATGCTTTTTAAAATTCTCAAATTAAAGAACAAAGAATGAATGGCTAGTAATGAAAAAGTAAAGGAGGTTATAATAGTGTTTAATTGTTGATACTTGTGCTCGAAGATTCCTATATTGTGAATTGTCAAATTCATAGTTTGATTTTCGATTGTAAATTAATTTTGTTCTGATTATTTAGGAGGATCCTCAAGTGTGGCACAAGGTCAGCCACCTGCAATGCTAGCTGGCATGCCAGTTGGTCCTGGAGTGTCACCACAGCCAGGTTTTTTCTCACGTGGGATTTGGTTACCATTGGTGGCAACTTTCAGCAGTGGCCAAGCTAAATCAACCTAGTAAGTCTTATTATTGTGGAATTATTTTTACTGATTTACTTTTTATATGTGATCTCTAATATGGATTGATGACATTAGATCTGAATTCAGTTTGCTGGAATGCTCTCTCTCTCTTCCATTAATAAAGCATTCACTACATCTCAACTTATTTTTACAGAACAGAGAGAAATTATGGAAATGATTTGTTTATATCCATTCTTTTGAAGAAGGACAAAATGCAATAGAATTCTTATAGAAAGTTGTATTATTTCGGACCAACATATAATATGTAAAAGTTTGATGTGTAGAATAACCTATAATTTTAATGATTAAATTAGAGCTTAATATTTGAATTTATTAATGGGAGATATTTTTGCTTGACCTGATTTAAAATTAAAATAAGCTTCCTAAAATTCAAAATTACTGTCTCGAGCTTTGCCAATTTAGCATTCAAGTGCAATTGAAATGTAAAGTGGGCATTTTTGGTGGGTAATGCTTTTAAATTCAGATTTATTTTTTAATATTATAATCAACTTGATGGCATGAATATAATTCAAAGTATCACTTCTCAACTTCTTGGCTGAAAAATTAATTTTGGATTATTTTTCATAATCATAACATTTAATTCTGTTAATTATTCACTACTTTCCAGCCTGGAGATGTTGGACAAGATCGAACCACCTACAATTCCTGATGGGTATGGTATATCCATTGCATATGCCTGTCTTCTGGATATCATCAGATCCATATCCTTAACAATTGAATGCATTGTACCTGGAAGTGATGCTCAGCCAACTCAGATAGAATATGTTGCATCTGAGGAGGAGAATCGTTTGCATTGTCAGCTTATTAATTCCAGCTGGTGTGGTTTACTGGCTGCTCTAAGTCCTTTAATTGATGCTAGGTAATTTTTTGATGTATTATCTGTTCTTTTATCTTTATACTCTGTGGAAAGTGATGAGTTACTCTTCTAATCATTCTTTAGATGTAATATTTACCCTACAGTCAAGTGTGATGGTATGATTTTAGTCTTTTCTTCTCCATCATAATTTGTCTATAATATTCTTAATGGTAAATTAATGTCTTGTGATTTGGCTGAAATTATTGACATTGTTATTCTCTTTCTTTGTACTTCCTTCCAAACAAGATAAAGTATTTTTCTGCCTTGACATTCAATAGCTGAATGATCCTTTATCTTCCATCCCCCAGCAGTGCAATGATTATTTATTTCCAATTTTCCTTACTGACCCATTTTTCCAAGTCCACTATGCATTCTCTTTCACTAATTTATATTACTTTTATTTTATCATTTAATATTTCAGCACTGATGAGTCTGCTTCAGAGAATGTTTTGAAAGCAATACAAACATTTGCCAGCCTCTGTGGCCGCCTTGATCTTCAAATACCCAGGGATGCATTCATTACTGCCATTTGTAAAGCATCACTCCCACCACATTATGCTCTAACGGTATTAAATGCAGCACCTCAAGGGGTTGGGTCCGTTAGAGGTAAATATTGTCTTCACTTCAACTTTAACTTCAAGTAAGTGACATCATTCCCAAAATTGAAATTTCTCCCCTTTTCAGGTCATTCACGGACCAATAGTCAAGACCTGTCATCACAGTACAATCTCAATGCATATGGAGACAATGATTATCGACAACAAGTTGTTGCCGTTGGAACTCCACTGCCTACAGCTTCCTTGCCAATTGGTAAATTCATAATTCCTGTTCTAGTACTAACAAGTATACAGAAAATTTTTATAACTACTAATAAGTTAATATTATTATTGAGGCCAAATACTTCTCTCAGCTAACCTCAGCAAAAAATCACTCTCCTAAGAGAAATCCTCCCTTTTAAGCTAACTCTGGTCAATATGGCAGACACAGGGTTACTTAAAAGAAGATGGCTAATTTGGGAACTAAAGCATCTTTTGGCATCTTTTTCAGTAACACTTTTAGTTCAGTTTATCTGTTATGTAACTCATTGATTTTAATTTTGAAACTTTGCAAATAACAACTGTTACTTTATATACATTAATGAATTTTCTTTTTCAGGGGCCCAACAGGGACCTGTAATGCTAACTGCTAAAAATCTCCAGTGCATGCGTGCTCTACTAAGCCTTGCACACTGCCATGGTAGCATTCTTGGATCAGCATGGCATTTGGTCTTAACCACCCTTCAAGTATGTAATATTAAAATACATCAGACCTCTTTGTGTGAGATGTAGTGATTTTTATATGCATATAATATCTTCTTACAGCATCTAGTATGGATTTTGGGGCTCAAACCATCAACTGGGGGTAGTTTAAAGGCTGGAAGAACTACAGCTGATGCCAATGCAGTGATTACAACAGCAGTAATGGCTGATCTTCCTGTACTTTCTGCAATGCTAAGTCGACTCTTTGAATCTAGTCAGTATTTGGATGATGTAGCATTGCATCATTTGATCGATGCACTTTGCAAACTATCTCATGAGGCAATGGAGCTTGCGTATTCAAACAGGGTAAGTCTAATGATTGTTTTACTCAATTTCACTTAGGAATCATTCAAAATTCTCATCATTTGCATTTAAATAATAATAAACTTGAGAAAATGTAATTTTCAATCTTAAAATGTATTCATAAATATTTTCTGAGAGCTGTACTTTTTGCCTCATAATTTGTGTATATTATGTTTATTTAAGAGAAATCTGAGATTGGAAATAGGAAACCTGATGCCACAAAATGAATTTTGTATTTGTTTAGTTTGAAACTCATTAAAGTAGAACAAAAAACATTAATATGATTCATAGCTATTGGTTCATGTGAATCAAATCAGGACATTGAGTACATTGCTTTACAGTTTACCAATAAATTATTCTCAAACTCATCTTTTGTTTTTAAACATCTTTTGTTGTTCAAAAAAGTTCCGAAAGTTAATAGAATAGAATATTTTTTACATTGTAGGAGCCTTCTCTGTTTGCTGTTGCCAAACTACTTGAAACAGGATTGGTAAATTTACCTCGTGTAGAAGTTTTGTGGAGACCTCTTACTAATCATTTGTTAGAGGTATGCCAGCATCCACATATAAGAATGAGGGAGTGGGGAGTTGAAGCCATCACTTACCTAGTGAAAGCAGCTCTTCAGCATAAATATCAGCCTCCATTGAGGGAAAACCAGGTATGAGGATTTCTAATTTAAATCTATGAGTATACAATTGTAGCCATTTAGTTTTAATATGAATTTATTTTAATTTCAGAAACTTCAGACCCTTTTACTGGGCCCATTATCAGAGCTATCAACTGTCCCTCATGGAGATGTTCGTCAGAGACAACTAGAATGTGTTCTTCAAGTGCTTCATGGGGCTGGAGAAACATTATCTCATGGTTGGCCCATAGTTCTTGGGATAATTGGTGCTGTTTCAGATCACCATGGGTTAGTGTAATATCTGCCATATTATGGGCCATGAAACTTTTTAATCCTGCACAAGAATCAATTTTTCTTTGATTAATGTTAGGTTAAGCTCAATTGGAACTCGATTCTTATTTGTCAGCTCTCTAGTGTTGTAGAGATTCTGATCTGATGCAGAAGTACTGAATTGTTGCCCATTTCCGTAATCATGCCTAATTTTCAATATCCTATATTTTCCATGTTTAAATGAATTATAGAAGTTAAAAATTTCAGTGTATCAGATGAATTATTATTTTTCATATTTGAAAGAAAAGAAATATGTTTAATTGTGAATAGAATTTGGTGTTTAAGATTTAAAAGTAAAGTGTCTAGAAATTTCACCTTAATTATTGTGATCATGTTGTCACCAAAGCTTTGTCTCCATACAATATGTGCCATTATCAGCTCTAAATCAATCTAAGTTTTAAGGTTTAAAAAATAATAATTAAATTTCTATTTCATATTGCCAAACAAATATATTACATAAGTTGGTTTAAATTGTGTTTATCAGTGTAGAATTTTCTAACAATATTTCATTTGTTCTTTCTACTTCAGGGAAAATCTTATTCGCATTGCCTTCCAATGCCTTCAACTCGTTGTTACAGACTTTTTGCCAGTAATGCCTTGGCGTTGTCTACCACATTGTGTAGACACTGCTGCCAAATTTGGATCTCAGACTCAGGAATTGAATATTTCCTTAACTGCTGTTGGTTTAATGGTTAGTTATTGGTGCAGTTTTCAAGCATTATTTTTATTAAAATAATTCAATTAAGTATTCAATCCAGCATTGAGCCTTGAATAAAATGAAGTACAATTTTGCTGCAAACAAATGTTATTCACACTAACAAGAACTTTGTCTTCTCTTTACAGTGGAATATTTCAGACTATTTTTATCAGAATCAAGAAAAACTATCCCAGTCACTGTCTGGTGATTCAAATGTATTCCCAGATTTCCCTGGGACACCCAGTATGCTTCCTTTTGATAAGCTTTGGATGTGTTTATATGCAAGACTTGGTATGTTTTTCTTTTCGATAATCTTGTGAAAATTTTAAAAGTTTAATGAAAATGTGTAATTAAATATAGGTTACACTATATTTGGAGTGTATAATCATAAAATTTCACTTGAGCCTGCTAAGATGAGCCAAAGTCAATCCTGCAAAATGTATCAGTAAATCTTATATTTAACTCATAATATTTACTTTTACCCTTGCTCTCATAGTTAACTTATACTTCATTAGCTACTGCTACTGTTAGTGTGTTCCTTGTTTTAATTCTCTAGTAATGTTAATTTTGTATGAACCAAATACAAATATTATTGTTATGAATGCCATTTCAGGGGACCTTTGTGTGGATTCCAGACCAGCTGTGAGAAAATCAGCAGGTCAAACATTGTTTTCAACCATTTCTGCCCATGGGGCCCTGCTTCATCAACCAACCTGGCAAGCCGTTCTATGGCAGGTAGTGAGAGCTTGATATTTTTACAACAGCTGAGAGATGGGATGGTTTTCCCAACCTTTCTCTCCTATAAGATATGTTTTGGTTAGCATATAGGCACTAGAACTTGACTAGTATATCGGAAGTGTCCAAAACTTTAGTTTTGTTGCATTATTTTCTATAGTTATTCTAGTTTCTCATTATCAATTTATGTATCATTAAGTTTAACTATTCCACTGCTGAATATTTCAGGTTCTCTTTCCATTGTTGGATAAAGTGAGAAGTTTATCAAGCTCAGCAAGTAATGAAAAGGTGGACACAGGAGGAAACATTTTAATTCATCATTCTCGGAATACAGCTCAAAAGCAGTGGGCAGAAACTCAGGCAAGTTCACTCTTTAATCAGCTATAAAAAGAAATATTTTTTTAATTGATTTTCATGTGCTAAAAATTCAGTCTTAAATTGAGAAAATTGATAAGTGGTTGCATTTGATTTCACATCAAATTATTACGTATGATAACTTATTTCCTAATACTAATTTTTCAAATTATAATTTGTCATTTATTCCATTTTTATACAATTGTTATATCCTATTTATTATTGAAAGTGTTTCAGATCTTTCAGTGATTGTATAAAAGATAATATGAAACAAATTAATTTCGTGAAAATTAATATGCTGATGATCTAAATTCTAGGTTTTAACCCTTTCTGGAGTTGCCAGAGTATTTAACACCAAAAGACAATTACTGCAGACATTAGGGGATTTTCCAAGAGCATGGTCTCTTCTTCTAGAATTCATTGAAAACTCAGCATTAAGTAAAAACAATGAGGTAAGTGTCAAGCAGTTTACTGCTCTGTATGTATTCTATTAAAAGATTAGAGTGATTTTGGTTTTAAACACAATCATAGTGTCTTAAGGGGAGCATCGAAATGGGATTTACCATAACAGATATTTTAAATTGAGTGCTTTCCTGATTGTTGAATGTTGTGACTCTGAATTCAAATGAAGGTAAAAATATTTGGTGGTACCCATAACCTGGTTACTAAACACTAGTTTTCTTTATTTCATAGGTTTCTCTGGCAGCACTGAAATCATTTCAAGAAATTTTGTATCTGAATAAAGGAGCTGATGGAAATAATACAGTTTCTGGAAACGCAGCTTCAGCAGGTGAAGAAAGTGATATATGGGCTGTCGCTTGGAGAGTATGGTTAAGTATAGGAGCTGAAAGCACTTCTCCTCCTTGTGAAAACGATGTTCGTGAAGAACTGTACATACCATCTCAAGCATTCCTAACAGCTCTCATTCAGATGTTCCCAGCAGTATTCCAGCATATTAAAAACAGGTCAGTTAATCATTGTTTTCGATTTACAAGGAGATATCATTTATTTATTTTGATCGTAAAGTATGCTTCTTCTATAAATAAATATTGTGTTATTTTTATGTATCAGCTTCTACAAATTTTATGTTCAATATATATTCAACATATTTTTGTTCATAATTATCAAAATTTGCTTTTTTACAACTTACAGGTTTGTTGCTGCTGATCTCCAAAAGCTTTGTAAAGTGCTTCAAAATTCAGTTACGGTACCTATTCATGGTGAATCAACTCCATTTATTCTACCTTCTGTAAATGATGTTTCACTCACACCATTACAAGAGGGTGTGTTAACCTGCATTGAACTTCTTGAAAAGGTATATTAAGATTTGAATGTGATTGAAATTGCTTTTAAGTTCTCACATTTCCAGTACCTCAACCAGAATTACTTTGTTTACCCTCATTTGTGATATTTTAAAAATTATGCAAATATTAAGCAAGCTGAAAAGTTATGAGCTCTGTCACAGAAATCTTAAATACTGGTTTGTGTGCAACCTTTTTATCTAATATTGGATGGATATTTTTATGAATTCTTGGGTTATTAAGTTTATCAGAAAATTTTTTCTAGCTTTAAACTTTATTTATAACTTATATATATATATACTTTATATATAAATGAAATCAATATGTTCTGTCGTAACTTTGTGGAAAGCCATAATAAATTATACAACTTTGTAATTTTCCACGGATTTTTAATATCGGCAACCGGTTCTTCATCATGAAGATGTAAGAACTTCTTACGAAACCAGTTGCCGATATTAAAAATCTGTGGAAAATTACAAAGTTGTATAATTTATATATATAAATACTTGGACTCCATAATTTTTATATATAACATTTTTAGACATCACCCTCTTTTCTTTTATTATAGGAAGCATTTTCAAGTCCAGAAAGTATGAGAAATATGATAACTGCTATATTCAAACAGCTTCTGTTGTTCAGCAAATTTTCTTGTCAGCCTGCCCCCTATGGAAAGTTGGAGAGTAAGAATGTTATGCAGTTGAAAGGTGTTCCGGTGAGGCCATAAGAATATTAATAAAGAAAATGACATAATATATTTGATAAAATTATATATAAATAATTAAGAGCACTAAATAAGGTAGTCTCTTTAGATGTTTGTGTTGTGTGTATAGTTCCAACTGCAATGGCACTGAATGTGAATTTTGTCATATAAACATAGACGCTTGGTAGACGTAGCCCATCTCTGAAGTTGAAAATTGATATATATGTTAATTATTTTGTCGAATAAATATTTATTCAAGTAATGCAATGATAATTATTAATTTGATCTTGTTTTATTTGCAGGCTGAATGGGTGACTATGAACTATGTTCCTTTTGGTGAAAAATCTCTAAATATGACAGTCAGCCTTTATCAGAAAACTGCACAAGAACCTGCTGTCATTGAAGGTGGAATTTTAAAAGAAATCATAGAGGTTAGTTTTGGGAAATCATAAATGCAATTTATCGTTATGCAAATATCCTCTTTTCTAGCTACACTGGCATCAACTACTTTAATTAAATGAATGTGCATGAATATGAATTTTTTGTATTTCAGACTCTTCACATACCTCTTGGTATGAAGTACAGCTGTCCTTCTCCATCTACTTGGAAATTAGCTGTGAACAGTCTCCTAACGGTGCTGTTAACTGGTTTACCATTAGCAAGAAAGCAACCAGAACACTTTAAGACAATGTGGCCAGAGTTAGCATCAACATTAGATCACTTCCTCTTTCCAAAGTGGTAAGTTCTATTCCAAAACATTCATGTAGCCCAGTCAAATCGAAGAATTTCCTAAGAAGTTTGTATCCCACATTGGGCAGTTAAAATTCTTTACTGAGCTATATATCCTGGTTTCCAATGAAAAATTCTGTTCAAATATTGAATTACTTCTGATAAAGGAAGTTCTACATGTGCTCTAGGAAGATTTTGCTTGCTCTCATGCATAATTTCTTAAGATTTTCATTCCAGTCCTACTTGATTGAGTCTTACTAATTTTATTCTGTGATTGGTAAACTTTTTCTCATCCAAGTTTATGAAATTTTACTAATTCAAAATAAAATTTCACTAGCTCACCACCTGTAGATAGAATCCCTGAGGATATACGTGCAGATGAAGGAATAGACTGTAAAGTCATTGAGTTATTGAGGGATGAAGTAATGCCACACTCAAGTGCCATTCCCAAGGATTTTGTTCTCCAAGTGATCGTTTTACTCAACAAAGGTTCCATACATTCTGCTTCTGCATCTCGATCCTCAGGATTAGGTGAGTGTTTTTAATTTTAATAAATTTATATTCATCTGAAGTACAACTTAAACATACCTCTGCTGGAGTTACGCTGCACCCGCAGAAAAATCGCATTCCTTATTGTCAACTTTCTCTGGAAAATGTGTTAGGCTTACTTCAGATTTAAAAATTTTGTATAATTAAAAAAACAACTAAAATTCATAGTACTTAAAAGATAGAAATGAAACAAATGTTATTTAAAAGTATTTTTACTGCCACTCAATATGTAGGAAAATGATAAAATTATCATTGTCCAATGTCCAATATAATATATAATAGGTTGCCTCTTATAAAGAGTACATTGCTATGACAATGTGCAGTGCATGTGTGACCTATTGCAGCATATGAATGAAATTCCTGTGTTGGACATGTTAAACAACAATTAAGATAATGTGTACAAACAAAAATGCTTTCTGTAAATCTCTGCTTGTCAAGGGTTTACTGTAATTGCCTCTGAAAATTACTTTCCTTGAGGGTGATTTGTTTTAGATCATTTTATTGTAAATTGCCTTCATAAATCAATAGTGTTATTTTTATAAATGATACATTGAATCAATAATAGTATAGATTAAATCTTTTTTACAACAGAAACATGCCAATACTGTTGTCTTTTTAGCCAATAATTTTATATGAACGCAGGATTGGTAAGGATGATGGCAGCTTAAAATTTGTTGAAATTGTTTGCTATGTAATACTTGATAGTAAATTTTCTAAATAAAAAGTATGTATTATTGGTTTAAATGATTATAGCTTAGCGTATTTTGTAAATTTTGTTTTCCCAAAGTTGACTGAAAGAAAAACTCTTTCAAATTTTATTGAAGAGATTACCAGTTGTATCAATGCAATACTCAGTATTTTTGATTTTTGTATTTCTTAGATTATAGCACTGAGCAAAAGCTTCGAGAGGAGTTTGCCAAAACATGCTTTGAAACGTTGCTTCAGTTTTCATTACTTGATGAAGTAGATCCAGGTGACTTAGGTGCTATAGAAGGTGGTTTAGCTGGAAGATTAGCAGTGACTGCATTACTGCATCGATTCCAAGAAGTATTAAGGCAATATGTGGCAGATGAACGTCTTAGTGGAATATGTCCTCTGCCTAGGTGAAGATATTTTAATTGATTTCATGGAGTATTCTTATCTGAAACTTGTGAAGGATGTTTATATCTCTTTAGAAATATATGCAATTTTAGAATGTAATATAGAATAACTATATATAGTATGTCTTTATTGCACATTAATTTATTTATCTGAAATATATATATTTCCTTATAATATTTAATTCATCATGAAAACATCAAATAAAATGCTGAGTATTTTTTATTTTCAGATATAGACTTTCTGAAATATCATTTGTCCTCAAAGCTGTGGCAACTCTTGTTGTCTCCTTGAAGAAAGCACCCTCTGGCAAGGGTAAGAATTACATTAATTAAATTGTAGTTCCCATTATGTGCTATTAAGAAGAGATTGATATTCCAATACTTTTGGTTCAGGTATTTTAAACATAAATAAGTTTAAATTTATAAATAAAACATTTTCTTTATAGAATTATTAAGATCTTGCATGCTTTATCATCATTCCTGAATGTAAATAGCCATTGATAAAAAGAGGGATGTTATTTTCTAGTACATTATGAAGCTCTTGGTTTTACATAATATTGATGAAACAATGACTTAGAACTCAAAATTAGTTTCAGTAATTCAATTTTTAGCTCTTTTTCTCAATCCTCCTAGAGTATACAGCCGAACTCTATAGAAATTGAAAATTCATTTTAAGAACACTTCTTTTACTTACAATCCGCTGTATCCTGTCTAACTAACAAATCTGAAATTAGGAAGGCAATTTGTGAAATCCCTTTCGAAAGTATTCAAACGTTTACTGATATCTTGGTTTGTGATACAACCAGCCACGGTGGAGGAGTGGTTAGCATGCTACCACGTTAGCACTCCAGTGCCAAGGTCCCGGGTTTGACTCCTAGCTAATCAAAATTTTCTGATTAATGAATGGTTGCGTGTGTTCATCAATAATAATAATTACTAAATGGATGTAATTGGGATTGTCTTCCTGTTTCCATTAAAGAAGTTATTATTATTATTGACCAACAAAATCAGAATTGGAAATATTGAAACTTTTATTGGCTGTCAGATTTAGAGAATTTCTGCCAAATTTCTGATTCCAAAATCAATTCTTTGGCATTAATTTTCTAAAACTCAATCTTAAATTTTTCATGTTAATGATAAATAGTTATTAATCTGAAGGTGTATACTCAGGAAACTTAAAACAGCAATCATGAGTGACAGTTGCTTGCACAGGGCAAGCTAATGGGTGATAATTTTCAGCCAGTATAACATTACTTTGGAAAATGCTTGAGAAATATTCCCAAGCTCAACTCAGTCCATTTCAGAAGGGAAGATGTAATTGATTGAGGTGTCGACCAAGAACTATTTCAGGAGATGTTGCTGCAAATTACATTCCAGTATCATCCGAATAGGATTGTTCCTTTTCTGAGGTTGTGTTTTGGATTAGCAATTACTATAAAATTAAAAAGAAAACATGTAGAATGAAAATTGAATATAGTTTTAGAGAAAGGTGATGATATTAATTTTTAGATTCATTGTGATAATAATAGAATTAAATAAAAATATGACGACATTGTGCAGGAATCTCAAAGAAAACATATCAGGATAGAGAAAAACATATCAGGTTAAAGAAATTCTGGATTCATATTGGAATCAGTAATAATTTTATTGTTCCAACTATAAACTTGATTGAGCACAACTTGTTAAAAGGACTTAACTTTCCCATTTTCTTGTTACAGTCTTTATTATAATGTTTCTCATTTTTGCCTGTATTAGGTGGAATATTAATAAAGGGTAATTATGGAAGTAATATCCATAATTGAGAATTTATTCAATATATTTTAGTGATGTAACCAAGAATATGAAGTCCAGCTATACATGGTATATAGCATGCAAATTAAAGTAATTAGAATAAATAAAAATATTTCAGGTTTATAATGAAAACCATAAATATATTGCTGTCTTTCTCTTTTTATATCTACCCTTTTTATCATATGCTTTATTACCTCCCAATATACTCAGTCTGTTGTAACCCATTTTGTAAATATATGACAGCATACAAAGACTAATAAACCAGGTGGACGCCTGTAGGATAGAAGCAGCTAATATCAACTAAGAGTAATACTGCTTTGTTTGGTGGTTGTTTAAATGCTATTGGATGATGAGATGTAATAGAGCAAATGCTTGATAATTTCCTGCTCTTAGCTTCTTTGGAAGAAACACCCTCTGCTTCTAAACCTCTCTGTCTCATCAAGATAGCCTGCTGAATAATTTTGAGGCTTACTCAAAGAGAATTATTTAAGGTGTTTATTGATAAGCAATTCTTTTATCTTTCACAGTGGACAGGTCAGCTTGGGAACAGTTAATTGGACTCTATCCTTACCTTGTTGACTGCACGGCAACTGCTTCCCCTCAAGTATCAAATTCCTTGCGCGAAGCACTTCTGCAATATTCTGACCTATTACAACCTCCAGGCTTGCCAAATGGGGTGTGATGCTGTACAAATTGCTCTAAGTAATAATTTTTGTTGTTAATAATTTGAAAAGGTCGTTATTGAAATGATTTATAGGATCATATAGCTGAATGCGACATAAAACTGTAACAAGGCTGTGCATTTTAATTCATATATGTACCAATTAAAATTGTCACAATCAGTTATGGATTAGAATCAGATGAGACTGTTGAAAATGAGTGTAGTTTAATTGCTGTAAAGCCAAAAGTTCAATAATATTTCTTTGGATATAAATTTTATGCTTTCTGAAATAAAGAATTATCTAGTTTAATGATAAACATATATCACAATGATTGATTAATCTGCATAATGATTTTAAAATCACTGAAGAAATCAGTTTGGTTGTACTCAATTTTCAAAGAAATTTACTGCAGAATTTTCAGTAAGTAATAAGTTAATGACTAAAAGGTAAACTTTGGTAATTTTAACTGTTTAGTGTTATAAAAAATTTTCAGGGCTTGTTAAATTTTACTTAAAATAGAATTTAGGCATTTATTAAAGAGAACATTCACTTGAGGATAATGTAATTGATGCATATGTGGTTAAGGAAATATCAGTAAGCTTGGTATTATTATCAGGCAATGATGTTCAGGTTTAGCAAGCTATGGTATAGACTTCTATTAAGCCTTACATAGCCACCATTTAAAATGGAATACAATTCAGAAAATGTTAGTATTAGATCATAAAAAGTATTCATATTTGACCATCAGTTTTCTATCAGAGCAGTGCTCAACATCCTGCATTCCTATCTGTCCCATTACAACATAAGGCTGTGGCATATTTTTAATGCTTTCAGTAATTTTTACAATGAGGAAGTTATGAAATTTGTATTCCAATTTAAATCGCAGTTTGTACAGCATCATCTGAAAATAGTGAGTTTTTATTTTCAGACAGTATAAGTGATTCAAGAAGATAGTTATTCTTTGTGATACATAGCCATCTAAACATGTTATGGATGTTTATCAGTCCTAGAGAAACTGGATGGTTTTAATTGTTACTATTTGTAAATGGGCTATTAAGCAGTTGTTGGGTTCTTAAGTAAAGTTTGTAGATAAAGAAAAATCAGTGAAGTTTATTATTTTAACAGGACATGAAGGTAAATTTTACTGTTCAATTTGCACAATCTCTCACCTATTATGACCAAGCTTTTATGCTTGAGAGTGAAGTTACTAGAAACATCAATCCAAGTATGAGGGAAGATCTGATCATTTTGTTATGATCATGTTCCAAGTTGTTGACCAGTAAAATAACTCATAATATTTAAATTTTCTGGGAGTTTTGCTTTAACAATGTCTTGCAATTTATTAATTGGTCAACATTTATATTATAAATCAAAATTCTAGAGTCCATAAATAAAGTTCCATTTATTTATCTTTGTAAATATATGATTGAGTAAAATTAGTTTGGTAATTTTACATATTAGTCTCAATTTTCTGCATTTGAGTGTACATTATGTATATTTGAATAAATATCTTGTTAATTCCACACTTACATAATTTTTTTAATTGGTAATCATCAATACAAGAATGTTGGAGGGTCTTTGTTATACTCAAGTTGTATTTGCTGACCAGTGAAGCACCAAAAATCCTCACTTTTCTGGGAGTATTTCTTCAACAATTTCCTTATAACTTATTACTTGGTTAAATCTCATAGAATAATGTCAAAATTACACAGTCCATTCATAAAGTTATATTTATTTATGCTTATGAATATATAATTGAGCAAGGATGTCTTTTTAGCTATTTAAGGTTAGGTCTCAATTTTCTGCTTTTTAGTGTACTTTAAGTATATTTTAATAAATATCTTATTAATTGCATACTTATATAAAATTTTGAAAGACAGACATCAGCGTAAGGAAGTAGGAAGATGTCTTCACTTTTTTATAATAATGCTCCAAATAATTGACCAGCTTCATCTTCACTTTTCTGGGAGTTTATCATTAACAATTGCCTTCTAATTTATTAATTGGTTAACTCTTAAAGAATAAAATCAAAATTATAGAATCCATACATAAAATTCCTTTTATTTATCCATATAAATACATCATTGAGAAAAATTATGTGATCCAATTTTATATATTTGTCTCAATTTTCAATAGTTGAGCAAACATGAAGTATATTTTAGTAAGTACCTTGTAAATTCCGAATTTACTTTAAGGAGACAAAAATAAATGCAAAAAGTTTAGAAATATATAATCATTTTGTTATGACATTTTTAAAATGTTTTGCCAGTAAAAAAACACTTATTCTTCTATTTTCTGGGAATTTTGCTTTCATAATCAACAATTTTATAATTGGTCAACTCTCATAGTATGAATTAAAATTATGGAGTCACTACATAAAGTTCCATTAATATATATTTGTAGATTTATAATGCCATCAAATTAGTTATAGTAATTAAACATATTAATCTCACATTTTTGCATTTAAGTGTACATAGAGTATACTTGAACAAATATCTTGCTAACAACACACTTATATATAATTACTTCAAGGCGGCAAACATCAATGAAAGAAACAGGAAAGATATAATCATTTTGTTATGATCATGTTTGAAATCATTGTTCAGTAAAACAATATGCACTCCTCTCTTTTCTGGGAGTTTTGCTTTTACAATCTACTAACTATTTAATAATTGGTCAACTTTCATAACATGAATTAAAATTACAGAGTCACTACATAAATTTCCATTAATATATATTTGTAGATTTATAATGCCATCAAATTAGTTATAGTAATTAAACATATCAGTCTCAAATTTATGCATTTTGAGTGTACATTAAGTATACTTGAACAAACATCAATGAAAGAAATAGGAAAGATATAGTCATTTTGATAATAGCATGTATAAAATCTTTAAGACTAATAAAACAACACATATTCCTCTCTTTTCTGAGAGTTTTGCTTTTTCATTCCACTCAAAATTCATCAATTGGTTAACTTTTATAGTAGTTCTCTTATAGTTCATTTACATTTTTAAATATATAAAGTTATAAATTAGTTATAGTAATTTAAAATATTAGCCTCAAATTTATGCATTTGAGTGTACTATTAGTATATTTGAATAGATACCTTGTTTATTCCTCACACATATATAAACTCCTGTAAAGTGAAAACATCAATGCAAGACTGTGGGCTGATCTGATCATTTTGTTATGATCATGATCCAAAATTTTGACCAGTAACACAACATTAAATATCCTGGGAGTTCTGCTTTAACAGTTCCCATACATTTTATTAAGTGGTCAGCTTATATAATATAAAATCAAAATTATTTAGTATATACAAAAATTACATTTATTTATATATATAGCAATCTAATTAACTAAGAAATTTTTTTTGCAATTTTCAAGTGAATGTTTTACTATTCTGCATTTTGTGTACATTAAATATATTTGAATAGATATCTTTTTAATTCAACACTTATATAAAATTTTCTTTTTAATATGGAAAACATCAATGCAAGATTGTGGGCTGATCTGATCATTTTGTTATGATCATGATCCAAAATGCTAAACAATAAATAACACGACACTTAATATAAACTATCCTGGGAGATTTGCTTTAACAATTCCCTTACAATTCATTCATTGGTCAACTTATTTAGTATAAAATGTAAATTGTATAGTCCATATATAAAGTTACATTTATTTATCTTTGTAAATATATTAGGTTATGATTCTTTTTGCAATTTTAGGTAAATATCTCAATTTTCTGCATTTGGGTGTCCATTAAATATATATATTTTTTAGATATCTTGTTAATTTCACATATATATATTTAAAAGAGGCTAATTTTCTCTCAGTAACCTGAAACAGAAGGATATATCTTTAAGACACTGTAAAAAATGTCAATTATTCCATTTCATAAGTATGAAAAATTCTTACATAAGATTAAGTATAATAATTTAGATATGAACACATCCGGTTAATGATAACTTGATTTCTAAACTATGTACAGGCCATTTTCAGGCATTTTACAGTCTGAAGAGAGATACAATGTGTAGCCCTCACTTCTCATCTCTAAGTCATTGTGGTTAAAAATATTTAAGAAAATTATGATATACTGAGAATTTCTTGATTAAAGAATTTCAATTGTAATCTAGACATTTGAGGATCAATCATTTAAATAAACTTTAATTAATAATTGTAACTTTAATTGTAATTTAAGGATTTAATATTCCCTTCAATGTATCTGAAAACATATTCTACCACCTTGAAAAGTTGTCCCTGAACCAAAAGCAAAGTTCGATATTTGATAGCATATAAGATGCACCCTCCAATTCGATTGGGCAAACTCAAGAAAAAAGTTTCAATGACACTGCTAAATCTCAAGTCATAGTTTGTTTAATTTTTAAGTTTCAATTCCACATTAATTTTTTAACTATCATACACTTCATTTGATCAAAATTCTTTCATATCTGAATCCCACTTACTTCAGTAAAGCTGATACAAGCAAAAACTTCACATAAAAGATATTTTGAGTCAATTTTATAAAAAGTCTTATATGCTGTCATATACAGTATATCCAATATTGCATAATGTCAGCTGACCTTCTGAATGAAATTCTGCAAGTAATTAAGATTAAAGTATTTTGATAAAATTGCTAATGACACCAAATTTCTGCTCTGGTCATAACTATTGATGTACAATATTTAAAAATTTACATCAGTATATTTACATTAAAAGATGCCAACAGCTTGCAGGGTGTTATAGGGGTATATTAACACTAAAGTACCTGTCTAGCTGTAAGATGCCAATGCTCTGTAGCAGTAACAACCAGTAATAAGCATTAGAAATTATTTCATGGTAATGCTGATTGATATGTAACTGAGTTTGTGCTTCTCACTAATTGAATTAACCAAGTCATCTAATTCTTTAATGAGTTCTGCAATGTTTGATGTTTTGAAAGCTGCCATTGATAATCTTATCTCCTCATCTGCCAATCCCACCCAAAGCTCTTGATGATAAATAATTCTGCTGAACCTGAATTCTCCGCTAGTGACCTAAGCCTGACTATCTTAAAGTCGAAGACTAGCACTATTTGCTGGGTACTACAAATTGTGCAATTCCTAATTAAAATGAATGCAATATTTCAAGCATCTCTAACTAATATTTAAGTAATGATTATATTAATTAAATTAATGTTTGATAAATTATACAAACCAGTGAAATCAGCAAAAGGTAATTCTGAAATTTAATTTTGTATGAGTTTGTGTAAGCCATTATTTGCAAGAGCTTGTATTTTGAATTATGCCAGTGCAATTTATGGACTGGTTTTCTTGACGTCAGATATTTTATATTAAAATGGGGTAATTTGCTTATCAATTTATTAGCATCAAGACAGTGTTGAATTTAATAACGTACTTCAGAAATCTTTTCTGTATGCTGGAATCATGACTTTTCATATTTGATATATTATTATACCCCTGGCCCCTCATTTCCTTATCAAATAGCCCAATTATATCCAACTGCTTTAATATTACTTTACCACTTGACAGAAATTTGCACAGTATCTAGTTACCAACAGTTGCTGAATGTTTCTAGTTTGAGGAAAATATAAATATAATAAATACTAAATATAATATATAATAAAAATGAGGTGATATAGTTTTTTGTGTACTTTAAGTTTGTTATAGTTATGTCCTGGTATAGAAGTTAGTTTTCATACCTTTCCTTGTGATTTGTCAATAATAATAATAAGCTTACTATTAATTTGCATGGAAATTTTCTTTTATTATCATAATCTATTTTCATAGAAATAATTCTGTATATTCATTAAATTTTCATTTGTGGTTGGTAATTCATTTAGATAAATTTGTGAACAGCATAAGAAATGTAGTTACAATTCGAATATAATTTTAAAAGTGTAGAATTTATATTTTGTTGAAAAGTAATTTCACTAGTGCAATATTCTGATTTATAAATAGTTAAATTGTGATTATTGAAAAATACAAAGAAAAGCAATAGAAATGAACGCAATAGAAAAATAAAAATAAAATAAAGTCAATAGAATCAAGAAATGATTCTCCTTGCTTACCATTTCCAGCATCTTATACAGAGCCAATAAGAATTTAGTCTAAGATCTAAATCTCATATTTCCAGGCTTTATCTTCTTAACTTCTACATTTTCTCCATCCTTTCACTAAAGGCAATCTCATTACCCATTCAATTGTTTGGGAGCCTCATATTTACTATTTCACATTATAACTAATGCATTCTTCTGTCCTAATAAGTTATATAACTCATCACACAATATCTTTGTCGTACAAAGGAAAAAGTTAAAATGTCAACGTATTTCTTGTTCTTTGCAGAAGTAATTAAATAAACTTACTAAGAGAATACAATGGTTTATGTAGTAAAAAGCTTTTTAAGTGCCTCTTAAATAGCATGAGTGAATTAATTCTCTTCAAATTTATAGGAAGGGCATTAAATAATTTGATTCCTTTATGAGGATCATCTCTATTTAATTCAATAATTTATTATTTTTTGACAAAAATCATGAGATTAAAGATATACAATGCAAACAAATGTCTCTAGTTCAACATTTCTCATGTCACTAGTTTTTGATATTATCGGTGAAGTCTCTCCAAAAAATAATTCCACAAGAAAACAGAGCCTGGAAACTAATGTGGTTGAACTTGGATAAAATACTCCCACTTAACTTGCACTTTTTTCTCAGTCATGATCTCTTTCATATAAAACACGTAGAAAAATACAGTTAAGTTACATAAGCTAAACACTCAGCTAACTGGTTTTAAGTCAGATTTTTTCATCGCTGCAGACACTTTGAGAAAGACCTCTCTTTTATGCAGTTGGTGTCTGTTATATTAAAAATATTCGTAAGGCAATTTCAGCATTTGTAAAGGCTCTATCCAATTAGTATTCTGTAATTTTGTGGCAAAGTTCTACTTTAGTGTAGAGATCTGGATAAGCATTAATGAGTGTCATACAAATCTTTCTTTCACTTTCTGATGATTGAGAATTAACACCTTGGTGGGTAGCATTAGAAACACCTTTCAGTGAAGAGAATTTCTACCAGTTCGGCTTTAAACTTCTCATTGCTGTTTTTAGCTTTTCAATAATTACATAAAATGAGGAGATATAGAATTTGTCTCTGGCTCTGAGTAAGACCTCTGGTGCTTTTCCATCATTTGGCATTCTCTTTCTTATGTGCTTAAGCATTTGAGATGGTTTGTGTTTCTGCATCAGGGGGCATCTCCTTTACATGTAATGTGCTCACTCAAACTCATATCTTGATTTGTGAAACTGTTCTGCAAATTACAAATAAAATTCTGCTCATATTTGTAAGGGCACTTTTAGGAAGTTGATTTGTTCTTTGAAACTTTTCTAAAGATTTGTTCAAAAAATTCAGCATGAACACGATTTCTGATTTTTGCACCTTGTTTACAAAATCTTTGCCTCCCTTTTAGTGCCACCTTTTGCAACTATTCATCTGATAAATGTTCCAAAGCTTCCAGAATCTTGAAGAAAGATAATTGACTTAAGTTTCCACAGCATGTTCAACACTTTCATTTCCAATGTAATCATTGAGACTTTTACTCTGAGTAGATGAGGCTGAAAAGAATTTGTAGAGCAATTATACAGGGGAAAATAAATCACCTGCTACTTGAGAGCAATCCACAGGGCCTCATCTAACTAAATTTACTAAATGGGCCGCATATTATACATAATTGGCAAATTGATTTGCATCCAAAAGATTTAACTGCATGTCATTGTAATGCCTGGACATATTTGTAGCATTGTTGTATGCCTGTCCTCTGCATTTAGCATTATCAAATTTACAATCATCACAGAAGTACTTCAGTGCCTGCTCGGCCATACCAGTGTGGTATTTTATTCCAAAAATTTAATAAATTGTTCAACAGGTTATCTTGTAAGTACCTCATCACTATATCAGTTTTTTAACATGGAATAGATCAGACGTTGAGTCCACAGGAAGGCTGTAGTATCCAGAAATATTTATTTGGTCGATGATGACAGAGTATATCTTCTATGCTGTTAACTCAACAAGTTCCTCAAATATCATTTAAAGAGGTGAAAAATGTTCCCTTTTTCAGTATTGCTATACTATGTATTACTTTCAACAGCCAAGAATGAGTCAAACCAACTAACTAATTTGAGTAGCGCTGAATCTTTTACATTATTGAGAGTCCAAAATGTTTTCACTTTTCCTTGGAATATCAATCTTTCCTCAGCTAGTGTGCAAATGACAACACAACATAGCATATTCTCCCAGTAATTGTTCTCTTCCTCAATTTCTTCAGCACACTCCAGTTTGTTTTCCAGTGGCTGTTTCAAGCTCAAGTCTTGTTTCCATGTCAAAATGGTATCTCTGTGAGTGGTACTTTTTATTTACTTGTCAATTGCAGCAATCCTTTGCCCACCACTAAATCATTCATTGTTGGCAAAACTAATTGACTCTTTGAATTTAAATAGTTCAAGAAATATAATAATAATATAAAAAATAATAAATCTTCATTCAGGCAAGATTTAGAATATATAGTTCCTTCTTATGTAAACAGTTTACTGATCCTATTGAAGGAGAGCACAACAGCCCTCCTATCTTATAGTGTTCACCATTCACTTTTATTCCCAAAAAATTATCTGTGAGCAGTATCTCTTTGGCAACACAACTTATCCAATCACCAGTTGTAGTTGGAGAGTACAACAGCCCTCCTATGTTATAGTGTTCGCTATTCACTTTTATTCCGAAAACATTATCTGTGAGCAGTATCTCTTTGGCGATACATCTTGTACAATCACCAGTTGTAGTTGGAGAGTACAACAGCCATCCTATCTTATAATGCTCACCATTCACTTTTATTCCCAAAACATTATCTGTGAGCAGTATCTCTTTGGCGATACATCTTGTACAATCACCAGTTGTAGTTGGAGAGTACAACAGCCCTCCTATCTTATAGTGCTCACCATTCACTTTTATTCCCAAAACATTATCTGTGAGCAGTATCTCTTTGGCGATACATCTTGTACAATCACCAGTTGTAGTTGGAGAGTACAACATCCCTCCTATCTTATAGTGCTCACCATTCGCTTTTATTCTCAAAACATTATCTGTGAGCAGTATCTCTTTGGCGATACATCTTGTACAATCACCAGTTGTAGTTGGAGAGTACAACAGCCCTCCTATCTTATAGTGCTCACCATTCGCTTTTATTCTCAAAACATTATCTGTGAGCAGTATCTCTTTGGCGGCACAACTTGTCCAATCAACAATCATAGTACAGCCATTCATTGAATCCTCAAGCAATCAATTGAGGCTCACCAATAGCCATGTGGGCAGCACATTTGACTTTGATGGTTGTGGTCCCAGGTTCGATTCCCAGTGGGAGTCCACATGCGAAATGACCTCAGCTGTCAACGCTCTTTTAACAATACTACCACTACTACAGAAGCAACCAAATAATTCACACAATCACCATAGAATTCTTCCCACAACCCTGGGTCCTTATCTTTGTTTGGTTCTCTTTGGAAAGGAAAAACTCCTTTGATAGTTCAAAATGATTTACAAATCTTATAAGAAAACTAGTTCCAGATTTTAGCACTTCATCATTTGCCAAGTCATTATGAAAATCAGACCTTGTACAAACTCTGCTTGTTTCTCAAGATTAAAGAGATATATTTGATTCACTAGCTCTCTCTGAAGGCTGACACTAATCTTGATCTGTAGATAACCTTAGGGTGCAACATGATCAAGAAGCAGAAGATTATGATCAGTTCCATCCTTCAAGTTTAATCAATAGTTCCATCAATTTTTTCCTAAATCTTTATTTTCTTTTCTTTTCACAGTGCCAACTACATGGCTTTTTCATAATGGTCATTTCCTCAATGAGTTTTTCTCCAATTTCATTGCAGCAATCTAGCACAATTTTTGCAATAAGGTAAGCCTTAAAATCTTCCACATTCTGTTTCTCCTTATCTCTCTTGAGATTCTACCATAGATCTTGAATCAGTTTCATCAATTTCAGTTAAACATTCTTGGTAACGTTCACAAAATCTTCTTCATTTGCAGAAATGTTATCATCAGCATATAGTTACTCAATCAGTAACTCGATTTCACCAACTGCTATTAAAACAAAAAACTTCTCCATAAATACACAGTGTTGAAAACACTTTCTCATGAATTCACATTTTACACACTTGATTGAATGACTTAAAATGCAATGCCATCCAAAGCATCAATTTTAATGGTCATATATGATGCTCTCTTTCATTTGTCTATGGAAGCAGTAAGATTCTGAAGCGTAACATTGAGGTGTAGTTTAACTTTATGTTTTGCATTGTTTCATCAAGAGGCTGTAGAGCTGATATTTCACCCAAAGTTAGAAAGACCAGCAGAAAAATATAAAGTCAAATTTTTGGATGGCAAGTTGCATTATCAAAAAATAGGTAAATGCTCCTATTTCCATTCTTTCACTTAATTTTTTTGGAATAATTTTAAGGAGCATTTTTAATCCACACTTTTCTATTCACTTCTAATTCTGTAGAAAGTTAGTCCTTCCTTAAATTTTTGAAGTAATATGGGTTTGCACTGTTGCTGTACACCAATAGTTTCTGTAGTTATCTGTCAGAAAATACTTCCAAAAGTATAATCAAATCATTCTTTTGAATGGCAACCTCTAGGATTTTTTTTCCTTTCATCTATAATGTTTTATTTGACAGAGCTGTGAAATGTTTATCAGAATTTGCAGTATATTTTTGGATTGTAATGGAGAAAAACTTCTCAGAACGTTCTGTGCTAACTTTCTATTTTTCCATTTGCTTTTCCAAAGAAAAAACAAAGGTAATGCCATATATTTTCCTGAAACTTAGCAACCGCCTATTTAATGCATAAAATCAATATACGTTAAGTATCTGTGCCTTTTCTTTTGCTTTTTATCACAAAATTGGTCCCGAATAAGGAAATCTTTTGCTCTGGCTGTCAAAAACCATTCTAATACAACATTATTTAGATCACAGTACTTGGAATCCCTTTTCCTTGACAAATAGGTTTTGCTGCTTGAAAAACATTTTTTATTATTAAATCCTATAAATTGGAGTTTTTCCATATTTAAAATGAGCAGCAACTGCTTTAACATTCCATAATCGCTTAAAAACCTTCATAGAAAATTAAATTCCACTTTTCCTCAATATTTAAAGTTATCACTTATTCATGGGTCTGTGAAAACAAAAAATATTTTAATGGGCACCAAAATAAAGATTCACAAGTTAATTGGTGATGATAAAATTTACATAAATTTATAAATCAGTATAAATAAATATAAATCAGTACTTACACTTATTTCTGTGTATCCTATCTGCTTTTAACCTGCAATCCATAAAATCAGTTCCAAAAATAGAAGATCCTGCAGCAAGTCAAAGGTGAGCTGCACTCCTAAACACAGGGTTAATGAAAAGAAAAGAATATTTTAATGAGAGTATCCAGAACAGTTCTAATCAATTAATTCATGTTTCTACTATTTATATACTGTAAATGCAGCAAACACTGGTAAAGTAAACAGCAATTTTTGGAAACCTAGAAGCATTTTGACAGATATAGATGCTACTTATAATAACAGTATATCATTAATTTAGGATTAGTGATGTATTTGATCCCCTATTTGCTATTTCACCAATGTCTGTTGAAACAGAAAATGCATTTTCTGCTGCACGTCACTTTGTTACAAAGCCACATACAGATAGAAATGGCCATAAATACTTAAGTTTTCTCAAAAAATATGATCTTTCTAAAATAATTTATGGCTCTTAAATAATGTTTGAAAATACTGATGATTCTGTAACAGTGATGATGTTTCTGTTTTTCCATCATTTCCAATCCCAGAAAACATATACTACGTTATACTTATTGATCAACTGGTAAGTAAAATAGCATTGTGCTTTTTCAGAGAATCAATATAAGTAAAGTAGTCATTATCAGAGTGACATTTAACTGATATTGAATTAGTAGCAGCCATTTTAGACAGATCTTGGTGCCTTAATAGGGGGATATGTAAATAGATTTAAGTTTTTTTTTAACTTCTGTCTATTCCTTATCATACTGAATTTTTATTTAGGGAATAATGGGTTTGGAGTCAGGTTTAGGGGGGTTAAGGTTGAGTCATTGGAGGTTGGGTTTGGTTTTCAAGTAAATCTACATGGTCATCAGTCAGGAAACCAAATTTTGGGTCCCAACTAGGTGAGATGATCTGGCAATCAGTCTTCTTTTTTGACAAATTTTGACCCAAACATCATTGTAATCAGTGATTCTTCTTAAAGCAATTAACTCCAAAGCAGAGGATAGATAGAGAGGCTTGAGACTAGCATACCTTACGTTAATAGTGAGGGGTAGATGGTTTTGATGGCAGTCATCAGGTAAGTTGAAATCAGGTCACTCAGTTTCACCAAAGGTAGCCATGATCAGGAGGAAGACAGAAGGGCTATAAGTTGCTGTAACTCCTAATCATGAAAAGAGTGGTAGTGGACAATAGCATCTTCATTGACAACATCTGCCATGGACATAGAATCCAGCTCACACTGTCTCAAGGGGAGACATGTTTGGTGAAGAGGATGCTGAAGGAGTTAGTAGAGTAGTTGCTACCACTTGGAGAAAAACAGCCCTTTTAAGGTATCACAGTAACACATGGATCGGTCCACACTTAAGGAAACAACATTATAGCCAGAATGGTTGCTACAGAAGTCTTATATCACATTGCCTCTGAAGTACAGAAGCTAAATTACATATCTTTTATTAGAGGTTTATGGAAAGCAAGACTTTCCTCACACGTTTCATGCCATCATACACATGTATGTATGGCACATGATCTCTGTGGAATGTAATTTTGTTCTGATCGATTCTGAATTTTTGAGTGTTGTTTACTGGTACAAAATCAAGAAACTATGCAAAGCCTCAGTAAAGTTGGCCACGTTCAGATGATAAAATTTCTCACAAAACACCTAGAAAACATTTTTGTACACAAAGAGCCAACCAACAGAAGCTACAAATTGCAGACCATCAGCCAACAATTCAAGGTGGCTTTGGATGAACTTCCAGAAAGAGAAAAACCTTCACTGTCCGAAACTTTTACATGGCTGCCAAGACTTTTTCACTCTGCTTCATCTTCATCTGAAAATGAAAGAAAAGTATGATAAGAGATTAAAATTGCAATAGTAATACCACAACATATGCAATATGATTTACCTCAAGTATTACAATGTACTCGGCAATTTCATAAAATCATTTGTATTATTCATTCATGAAAAATACATCTTTAAATATACAAAGAGTGTGGATAAGTAACACCTCTCAACAAGTGATGCGGCATTTGGACAGAGAAAAAAAGCAAATTATGGTCCAGGGATGAAAGGATTAAACAGCCTTATCCGCTCCCCACATTTCATTGACTTTTTATGATCTATTGACCTCAATGAGACTACCTATGTCCTAAAATATCTCTTATATTGAACTTTCCTAATTTTGCGTCTGAGCCCAATGCAAACTTAATAAAGTAATTAAAAACTTATATTAAGTATCAATACACCAAAGTTCAATGATTCAGTTATATTAGAAACTCCTCTTATAAAGCAGAGGTGAAAAATAAAGGAAATTGAAATTCGGAAGAAGACCCTAGAGTGGAAAGTAACCTTGGCAGTCCCAATCAGGTTTCTTTGTTGTCTTTAGTTTGAATTGAAAACAGATAATTTCTTTGAAATTTTTTCATCTTAGGGGAAATAATAATTATTGGTTTATACTACTAATGACTTTATCTGACATGTAGAAGTAACATTATTTCCCTTTATCATATAATTTTTAGCAATCTATTCTTGTTGTATAACAGGGATGATCATTTTGTTATAGTTTTAATATAATAGATAAATGACTCTTGATTATAGCTGCCAAGGAAACTTGAAGAATGACCACAAACAGACTTTTATTACATTGTCAAATACATGATTTTTAGGCTTTATGCCTCCAATTATGTCTCATTAAGAGAGGCTAAATGAATTAATCCTTTATGAGTAATTTATGTTCGACAGTCACCGACATTTGGCGATTGGAGAATTCTTGAATCTCTTATTCATTGACAGTTCCATTTTTTTCTTTCATACCTGAAGATGTCTACTCAGGTTGTTTGGTAGTATCTTCAGTAGAAAGTCAGTGTAGGATGAGTACCTTCTATTGCCTAGAAATAAATGCCCCTTACTTTCATAAATTTACCAAAAAATGTAGTGGAAATTAAAGTTCTATGAAGTTTTCCTAATGCATGTAATATATTCATATTCCAATTTAACCCAACTCTCTCCTTCACTTATAAAAACAGCAGCATGATAAAACACAAACATAAAATTGCAAAATGACTGTCTTAAAATAAATGTATATGGAATAAATTTTGCCTTCCTTCAATCCATTAGAGTAAAACAGGCAAACGTGTGGATTACCTTTAATGTAGCTTATTTTATTGCAATAATAAGATTGTACTATCTTTTGCTAAATGGTAAGATTTTATGATGCATTGAATTTAATCAATATATTGATGTTGAATACCTAGTGGGAATTTAAGCTTATGAAGTTGGTTATGTAAGAGAGATGGAATTTGTAACCTTTGTCTTACAATTTCTCCTGCAGTATCTAGAATTCCTCAAATTTTCCTGGGTGAGATGTGTAAAATACCTATC
Source organism: Pachydiplax longipennis (assembly GCA_036926295.1). Taxonomy (NCBI): domain Eukaryota; kingdom Metazoa; phylum Arthropoda; class Insecta; order Odonata; family Libellulidae; genus Pachydiplax; species Pachydiplax longipennis. The sequence goes on along the minus strand of JAVFKF010000010.1, from coordinate 11,739,034 downwards.
ATCCGAAATTCAGAAAAGTACGTACTTTATGGAATAAAACCATTAGATGAATATTTTGAGAAATCACTTAATTACCTTGATATTGAGGGGCAGGTGTGGATGGGACCACATGTTGTTGTACTAAGTGGCGTGAAGACGTTTGCCATGCTATAAAATAGAATTTCAACAATGAGTCCTTGGTCAAGATTAACCTCATGGAATGAGACTAGTAGTTACATATTTAAAAGATCACATACCTTGGCTATGAACAACTGACACACGTCTCGAGTTCCGGTTCTCCATCCATTCAGATGGGGATTGCTGTCCTACAAAATGGCAACAATGAAGCTTATGAGTAAGATGAAAAAGATAATGAATATAACTCCCTATAATAAAATAAAACGATGCATGTGTGGCAACTAACTGTGATGTCATCTTTTACATTAAGGAAAAAATTTGAATATATATTTACTCCAGTTATAGAATAAGAAAATGATTATTTCCTGGACAATTAGGAAGCACAACCAAATTGTGATTATCGAGGCACTGAGGAGTGATGAATTACATTTAAATGATGTTTAGAAGTAAATTGCTGGGAATCAGATTGAGAAACAGAATTAGTTATTACAACCCTGTCCCAATAACCAGGAAATTTTAAACCTTAATCCCACCAAAGAGCTGCTGTATGGAATACAAAGGGCGAAGCCATCATTGTTCATCCTACCTTGGATGGGTTACTGTAGTCTGCTAATGAATATCTGCTTAGTAGGGGTAGAATTGGAAATTTTGGAACTGTTGGTTTTCCCCATAAACCACTTAAATTTCCTCATAAAAAATTCTTACTTTATCCTACCACAGCAACATGCTAGTCTTTCATTTCATGAAACGCGGCACTCTTTCACTGTAAAGTTTGGCATCACTGTCTTAGGTGGTTTCCTGAAATTGAGAATATATATTGCAAACAAAAGATGCACATGATTGTAATAATGTTGATGATAGTAAATAAGAGTGTATAAATAAACATAACTGCTACTTGCTCTTCTGTTTCTGTCTGAGCTTAGAAAGAAAAATAACAAATCAGTGGTCTGTAATCTTGCATTGAGGTAAAAAGATAGAATTTGATGACTATGTTCCTTGATTCTAAATTATGACCTCAGACAATCTAACATTGTCCTTTAAAGAAACTATACTGGAGTTGCTCCTTTTTCTCATAGTATATATAAGAAAGATACAGAACTTCATCGTCAAAAGAAGCCTATACTTTCCAAGGTTCACAGCACTTTCCTTAACCAAGTATGAGGTAGAAGCTAGTAAAGTTGGTCAAGAATGAAAAATAAAAGCTGACCAACCACATGAGTGGAAGTTGACCAGGCTTGCATGCTGCTAAATGTACCTGCCAACTGTTTTTTTGTGGTGGCTTCTTTCATGCTAAACACCGTATGACCTTGCATGTGATGCTTATTTCTAAGCTGTACTGACTTGATAGAATGACTCTAGTAGCTAGATATTTAAAAATATCACATGCCTTGAAATTGAAAAACTGGAGTCCTGCTAACAACCTGGTGCTCCTCATATCCCAAAGGGATTGGTTGTCCTACAAAAAATGTCAACTAAGAACAAATGGTAAAGATTATCAGTAATAAAAATTAAAAAAGATCCTAAATATAACTGATTATAATATAGAACAACATGTAATATACAATTTCAATGATTCAGAGAGTAGAGAAATTAAAAAGGACACAAAGTGCTATGTGTTTAAAAAATGATATACCTTGATGTTCAGATGCAGGCATTCCAATAGGAAATTGGTGGTTCTGATGGCCTGAGATTGGTTGCCCTAAAATAATATATCAACAATTAATAACTGGCCTTGATTCTGAGTAAGAAAGAAACAGGACTGGAATATAAATGGTGACACAGAGAATTTGAAAATGATGATTTCCCCTTAAAATTGTTTCATCTAGCATAAGGATAGTAAAGATTATTGGTAATAAAAATTAATAAAGGTCTTTAATATAACTGCTTATAGTATAAAACAATGACCTGTAATATACTATTTTAATTATTCAGAGAGTAGTGAAATGAAGGAACGACACCAAGTGATATGTGCCTTGAAAAAATAAAAATTATATCCCTTGTTGTGTGGATCCAGGCATTCCACCTGGAAATTGATGATGATGCTGGCCTGAGCTTGGTTGCCCTAAAAAAATATATCAACAATGAATAACTGGCCTTGATTATGAGTAAGAAGAAAACAGAACTGAAATATTAATGGTGGCATATATAATTTAAAATTAATTCATGATTATATCTCCTTAAAATTGTTTCATCCACCATAATGATGGTAAAGATTATCAGTAATAAAAAATAAAAAGGATTATAAATATAACTGATTATAATATAGAATCACAACATTTAATATACAATTTTAATGATTCAGTGAATAGTGGAATGAAAGAATGACACCAAGTGCTATATGCTTTAAAAAATTGACATACCTTGGTGAGCAGATTCAGGCATTCTACCAGGAAATTGATGATGATGCTGGCTTGAGCTTGGTCTCCCTAAAAAAAAATATGCCAACAATGAATAACTGGCCTTGATATGAGTAAGAAGAAAATAGAACTGATATATAAATGGTCTCAAATAGAATTTAAAATGAATACATGATTAATTCTCCTTAAAAGTTTTTCATCACTTCAACGAATATTCCCAATTCCTATTCCTACCATTTCCATAAACTTGGATAAAATTAAGGAGACAAATGAATGTTCCTTTTTCCATTGAGGGCATAGATTACTTTAAATTATTTTCAGTTTTATCTTTTCTATAGAGAGAATGTTACACATAATTATGAAGTAAAAAATTCCATAAACAAGCTATAGTAAACCAGTAAGAGCTATTTGAATGTATGAAATGGGCAATGTATGACAGGAAAATATCAACATTAATAAACATGAATGTATGCTATGCATATAATTCAAAGGTAACAAATACAGTATTAACTTCATTTAATGCTACCAGAAGATACATATATTTTTTAAATTACTTTGTTTTCACAGCTTGGCATTGTATGCTCATGTACAAAGTAGTTTTCTTCAGAAGGTCTTGGATGTGTTGAAAATTAAAATGTCAACAATGATTCTCTAGCCAAAATGAATATCAAAGACTTGGGATTACACTGGAGATAGAAGAACATAGAGGAAAATCAATAATTCTCACATACCTGATACAGTTATTTCGGGGCAGTTGTGGGCTTCATCAGTTGGATCATTTCTATATGAAGAGGCACTCTCTGGAAAATTAAGTCCCCAACTGTTACAAGTACGAAGTATAATCCAAACATAAGTTAGATAAATTTAATAAATTTATCTAATTTATGTTTGGATAGGTTTCCTAATGCTGGGAATACATTCACATTCTTCTATAACTTAACCTTCACTGTAAAACTTTTGTAAATAGAGAATTACCTATAAAAGGATTACCAAACGTATGTTGACAATTTATGTGTATCTGTTCCTCTTGTTCAGCATATCTACACAATGAGAACCTGTGTAATAGGTACTGAAAGAAAAAGCAGGAAATTTCTTCCTGAACTTTAAAAAACATATTTGCTGGGGGATAAGGTAGACTATCATTTAGGGACTGTTCTAGATTATAGAAGCTTCAATAAACAATCTCAAATCAGATCTGCCTACCTATATTAAACTAACTGTATTGGAAAAGGAGATAAAGATTACCATTAATCAGAAAGAGGAAATTAAGTTGGTTTATATTATTATGGTTTTATTTCATTGGCCAGAGTGTATTAAAATCAATGCAGATTATTTGAAAGTCCTAGGGTAACCCATTGCTGAATAAATGAAGAATTTGTAGATACCTGCAAACGCGAAAAACTGAGTGCGGCCAAGTACAAAAGTGGCCGCCATCTCCAAACAGTAAACATTAAAAATATTTAAAAATTTACTTTTGAGCTCTCTAAACTTAAAGGTATCTACACATCAAATATCAATTTTTCTGAGTTGGTCGAGCAACCAGTGTTGGACCACTTGTTATGGATTGACCCTAATATTTAATGTAAATTTTATATAATTAAAAATCTAATAATAATTAAAAGATGGATTGGCTAAACACAGTAAAACCCAAATAAGATGGTCCTGTTTAAGATGCTATCTCGTTTAAAAAGAGGTTTTCTCCTGGTCCCCTGAAACAAATCTTAACTGAGTTTTACTCTAAGTATATGAAAAAAGAGTCAGAATCATATAAAATGCAATGTAAGCTTCCATAGAGTGAAATAGTAAATTGCAGTGAGAGGAAAATAGATAAAGCTGTAATACCCATCTGAAACATTGTATACTAATGAAAATTGCACAGGCATGTTATCAAAGTAATTGGACTATCCAGGATTCTGCAACATTCTTAATCAAGAGCATTTACCACAGATTCTTCATTACAGATGTGGATTTGAGATAATTGCTCAGCCCTAATTCCTAAAAATAAAGAAATCTATATACAAGCAATGAGATTCTAAACTCTTCTGACAGGAATCAATCAATGCATTGGTCTCCCAAGAATGTGCCTAGTTACTACTGTTTCAAGTACAATTAGTTTCAGTTACTAGCATTTTAGTTCAGTTTCTTTCTTTAATATATGTTGTAGATTTTTAGAAATATTTGATACAAGTGAATGGTTCCAAAGAAAATTCAGATATGGATAACTTTCATTAAAGGTCTAGAGAATTACATCTGCAACATTATTTGCCGTAATTACCTTTATTTACTTAGTAAAACTTGGTACCTTGGTACTTAAATGTCAAATATAATTTGAGGGTGATCAGCTTTTGAAAAGTAAAGAAATATAAAGAGTATAGATAATTTCAATAATAGCTTTGGGCAATGTCACAATTTAAAGATCATAATTTGATATGCTATTAATTTAACAACATATACTGTGAGTGTAAATGGATTTTTGTTGCTTATGCTAGAGAAACTACCATTTATAAAATATGTTTCCTGCAGTACATAGAATTTCACAGATACATTGACAGAAATGAGACACCATTCCTATGATTCAAAAATCAAAAAGTTACTAATTAGATGAAATGTTGCCAGTAGGTATAGATTTTAAAATCACATACCTTGGTATTCAAAGTTAGACATTCCATAAAAATAGTTGTGCCCCAGAACACCTGGAGAACTTAATTGTCCTAGAAAATAATATATAAACAATAATTCAATTTTTAACACAATGAATGAAAATGTATAAAGGTTATAGATATAAGTAATTAATGGTGAACACAATGTCATTGTTGAACTATGTAAATATATAATGCTTATAATTTAAAGATAACTAACATCAATAGTTAAGTAAATATATCATACCTCGGTATTGAAAGTTGGGTGCTCCACTCATGCATCCATTCGTCTCTTTTCCGTTAAGGCACGATTGATCTACAAAATAAAAGGTCAGCAATGAATCCCTGGTGTGTCCCACAATTTAATTAAATATTTATGACTCCACCATGGATAGATAAATTTATAAATTTGGTGAGTCCAGTATGTGTCATTGTGTGCATTGAGGACAATGATTATTTTAAATAATCTTCAGTCTCACATCTCTGCAGATAGGATGTCAAATGTTAAATTTGAGAAAATTCAAGCCCCAAAAATGCCTTGTTATAAACCAGCAAATGCAACATATATATAAACACATGTAATAAATGATAGCTCGGAATTATAATCTTAAGTTCACATGAAATAAGCTCAAACAGCATTTAGAAACTATAAACTGAATTATAAATAAAAGGAGAGAAAGAATTGAGGAGATAACTTTCTTTGCTCCCCTATTATTACATTCATCCATATCTTGGTGTACCACCCTCATTCTGGGGAAGTGGGTGGTTAAAAATAATCTATTATTATTTCTCCTAAAAATTGTTTCACCTCTTCACCAAATATTCCTAATTTGACCATTTCCATAAACTTGGATGAAATTATTTAGCCAAATAAATGTTCCTCTTCCCATTGAAGGCATAAATTACTGAAATTATTTTCAGTTTTATCTTTTCTAAAGAGAGAGTGTTACAAAAAAATGTGAAATAAGAAACACCCCAAACAAGTTAGAGTATACCCTTAAAATCCATATTTGAATGCATGAAATGTGCGAAGAATATCAGGAAAATTTTAAAATTAAAAAACATGAACAAATACTACACTTAATGATACCAGTAAATACATATTTTTAAAATTTACATACCATAATGTCGAAAATCGAGTTTCCCGTCGCTTATTTCTTCATTCTCCCCTCCTGCAGGGATTTGTTGGCCTAATGAATAAAAAGTCAAAAATGATTCCCCATGCAACATGAACATTAAAACTTGAAATAACATTGGAGATAGAAGAGCATAGAGGAAAATCTATAATTATTATGTACCTGATGCCTCAGGGGAGTTGGGGGCTTCCTCAGTTGGATCACTCCTATATGAAGAGGTACTTCCTGGAAAATAAATTCCCCTACTATCATTAGTATGAAGTACAATCAAAATATAAATTAAATCATTGTAATAGCTTTTCAAATGTTTGGAATAAATTCACATTCTCATATAACTTAACCTTCGTTATTAATTTCCAAATATAGGAGTAGATCTAAAGACTTAATACTTCAATTTTGAACACAAATCAAAGGAATCATTGGCAGTTATCAGTTGTTGAAATTAGTGTGTTATGAGAAGGCAAGAAGAGCATAGACAATAAATAATTATTACATACCTGAATTTGATGAATGAGTGGCTTGCTCACTGCGACTTTTTTTAGAGGGAGGGGAGCTCTCATCATCATCAGAAGCTGGAAAATCAGTCCACCAAGTATTTTCACCAAGTCACCAAGTAATTCAAGTATCATAAATTCAAATCAGTTTGCAATATATCCTGGGACTTAGATTTTCCCAAGAGAAATTACTGTATTAGGATTTCTTTTGGATAATACTTGAAGGACAATTTAAGAGGCAAATTAGAGCATTTTAGTAGGTTTCCTAATGCTTGGATTACATTCAAATTTTAATAAAACCCAACTGCAGAATATATTATTAGTCACAGAAGCATTATTTTAAACACTGAACATAATCCTTACATAAAAATATGTGAATGTGGAGCAAACTCTGCCTTATTATTACTTATTTCATTGAATTGATTATTAAATTAATGAAGGAGGAGCTTAATATCATCCATAATATTATACATTATTTAGGAAATTCACAAGCATCTCCAGAGATTCTGCAGAGGTACTGGAGTTCATAATACTTTCCCACAAATTTTGCTGAAGTTACTAGTGTTACAGAATTTATGTAGACTAGAATTTGATACAATGGTTATTAAAATGACTACTACTGTATTACTTACTCTATTATCTCTCTCAACAATTAGTTGAATGGATGGTACAGTTGGAAGTTATACTATTAAATTAGGTTAATGACTAAATGAAACAATAAAGTTGAAAGAAGAAATGTCATTGAATGAGATTCTCACCTGTTTTGATCCTCTTGAGTGGAGGCATAGGCCTGTATACCATCACTTCTGGACTGGGACCTGTAATAGATATATCCAATCATTCAGAAATTCAAAATGAAACTTGGATACAATTTAATCATTCCTGTACGTGGGACTTTTTATTTAATTGTAATTTCCTTACACAAGTGATGTTGTATTTAACATGTTACTAGCAATTAATTGCATGAGGGATATTGTTTTACCTCATTAATTTGAATTATAATTCGTACAGCTATTTATTTGCACAATTACTAAGTTATGCCTTCTTACCTTCAAATTTCATGCATTTATATTATTCAAAGAATAAATTTTTATGATTCTTAAAACATATTTTTATTCATTTAAACATCTATCAACCAGAATAAACAAATATTGTGCAAGAGGAAATTGTGAATATAAAAGAGCAGATGTACTGGCTGTATCATGAGAATGTGACGACCATGAAATTTTTACGACGTACTGGACCCACCCTGTAATTACCTGAATAATTCAGACTTCGACGCTTGCTATGATGGGTTCGATACCAGAAGGTCCCAAACATCGGAATTTTCCCATAAGAATGCATTGCGCGTACATTTGAAAATTATTTTGAGGCACTTATCGGTAAGATAGAGGAACCAAAATCTCGAAGGTTGGAGTTGAGGTAATCTTCTATGGTAGTAATGGAAGAAATGTTACCAAATGACCGTGACTTAAACGCCAGGTGGATGCGAAATTCTTCCGTAAGAAATGCATTGCTGCAATATTTGACAATTTAAAAAAATGCTTTTCCGATAAGCTGGAAAGATAAAACTCGGATGGAAACAGAGGCGTTTGAAAACATTCTTTGACGCGGTTCACCGTTTCTCTAATGGTCCTTGGTTCGATGTCAGACGGTCATTTCTATTCTACCATGCATTTCAAACGGGGAAAACGGAATCTTATTTTAGGACCTTCCCAATAAGATATTGAATCGAAACTTTGGAACAAGTCAGAATGGCACTTATCTAATATTAATATGTAATTTTCACTCACGAAAGGGTCCTGAGTTCGACGCCAGGGGGTCTTTTGCGCGAATTTTTGAAAATTGTTTTGAGGCCTTTGTCGATAGAGCAATCAAAATCACGGTGTTTGCAGATGAGATGGTTTTCTATTGTACCAATTGAAGAAATGTTACGAAACGACCGTGAGTTCGACGCTAAGTGGGTGCAAAATTTTCCGGTATAAAATGCATGGCGGTAAATTTTGACAATTATCTGAATGCTTTCCCGATAGAAGGGAATGATAATATGGAAGGTACATAGAGGTGATTCATAAGTTATACATACGCTATTTGCCGTTCCTTTGACGGTTCTTGGTTCGATACCAGAGCGTCACGCTCTGGTATCGAACCAAGAACCGTCCATTCTACCATGTATTTCAAAGGTGGATAACGGAAAATCTAATATAATAAAATAAGGTGTGTGTGTGTGTGTATGTATGTTCGCCTAAAACTCGAGAACCATAAATGGCACAACTTTCAAACTTTCACGATTGTTAAATGTACTCCCTGCGCAGATAATAGGCTACTTTTCATTTACTTAAATGTCCCCAGTTCGAACACAGACAAGAAAAACCGTTCTCATAAGAAATGCACGTAAACCTGTTTTATCGGTTGCAGACCACATTTCTTTTGCAAAATTAAATTAGAAATAATAGGCTTACGAAATCGAAATAAGCACCGAAAGAAAGAGAAGTGAATAAAGATTCTTATTTTGGTCGTGAAATATCGTTATAGGGTCGAAATGGCGACAATTCGGTTAAAATAAACGGAAATTTCGTGAAATTTTGAGGCTATAAACAACGAGTCCCCTTGACGACGAATGCGATTGTTGAAACCGAGGTATTGCGTTTTTCCGTAAGAATACACGATGGTTTTAGGTCCATATGAAGTAATGATTAAAAATGAGTGATAGTATATGTTCACAGCAGGCAATATTCTGAAATTTCAGCATTTGCATTTTCGAACAATTTGCAGCGTTGATTCACAGGAGGCAACTAATGATCATTTAAGGAAAGTTTCTTTATCACCTCGAATTCGCCAACTCTATTTTAAAATAACGAAGCTACTACGTGTGATTTACGCTGGAAAAACTTTAAATTGATTAATGTATACTGCGTGCAGCCTCTCGGCGTGTGGCAGTGGGTGCTTGAACCATGACTCTATTTCCCTAATCGTCTAATACCGTGTATTACATAAGCATTTCGAGTAAATGTTAACTTAATCAAACGCCTCATTTTTTACACGAGCGAACTTTTGTATTCGTGAGCAAATCGCAAGTAGTATTGTCTCCATCAAAATTTTCTCCCGTATAGGATTCAATGTGAAGCTAAGCAATACTATCTTAATAAGTAAATTTAAAGGAAACTTAAGGAAATGGGTAATTATTACATGAGACGACGTGCACCCAGGAAAAATCCCAAGGAAGAATTATCTTGCACAGTTGAGGAAACTCCTAAAGAAAGAAAATCTAAGACGATTCCTTTTCTTATCGTGGATTCTAGAATTGCATTCAAATGATAAGAAGTTAGAATAAAACATTTTCATTTAGGATAACATTTTCATTGATCCAAGCTAAGTGAGAGATGTTAGATTTTCCTCTTCACAAGTTATACCTGATATATTATCTACTGCTAATTTATATATCCCCGTTGAGAATCAACGGGCGCCTCAGCTAGTATTAATATGTATTTGTCTGTCACAAACGGGTCCTGAGTTCGACACCAGGCGGTCTTTTGCGTGAATTTTTGAAAATTTTTTGAGGCCTTTCTTGGTACGATACTGCATTCTGCATTTGCATACTGATTAGCTTGCAGGTTGCAAGCAACTTTTACTCGTGTGTGTATGTATATAATCAGATATATATGAACTTTATTTTTTTGCTCATACATTATAACACTGTAGGCTCACAGCCATAGTTGACAATGACCTGACTTCTTAATGTATAATATCCCATTGAGATCCTAGACAGTGCATTAAAACCAGGCAGACCTTAACTTTGGCTTTGTAAACATAATGAGGTGATTAATAATTTGCACTCACAGTAAATACTGCCTAAATATTCTTCCATTCAAAAGTATCATAAAATTCAATGGTGAAGGTTGATTTGATTGATTCAACTATATTGGTAGTGAATAAAGAGAGATCGCCTCAGGGTAGAGAGTCGCTATTGGGTTCCCTTATTGATATTTATTTTGATTGAAACCAGATCACAACTTTGGACATTTTTTATCTTACAGAAAATAATAATGTTGGTCTTTCAATGTCAGCCTACCAGCATTCTCAATTACTTTGAACATGAATTTTAGGTAAAAGTGTACTGATGGAATATTACTCAGAGAACAGAGTTGAGAAGGACTAATAGTCAATAGGAAATGAAGCCCTAAAACAGAAATTTGAGGGTTAAACCAAAAGCCTTGCATTCAATATATGATGATGTCTGTGTACTTGCTTTGATGCAGTTATGTGCACATTTATGTTTGTCAGCAAGTCAAAGAATAAGACCAAGATAAGTGTGAGGAGGATGGTCATTATATGAGATTCTCACCTCTTATGATTCTCCGTAAACGGGGCATAGGTCTCCAGCCCACGACTACGGAGCATTTGCCTGAAACAGATGCACATTTCAGTCATTCAGAAATGCAAAAATAACTTAGAAATTTTTCATAAATTCTGTTCTTGAAACTTTATATTGATTTTTTAATGGAATTATGCCCATTATTAATGGAATTTTTCTTAATGCTAAAGGAATCTACCATTCATTCTTTCATATACAAGTTTGCAATTATTTGCCCAGGAGGAATGATAATCTTTCATGCATTAATTTGAATTGTTGTTTGTACTGATAATTCTCTCTGCAATTCTAATTTCTGCCTTCTTAGCTTCAAAATTCATGCATTTTGTATTATTCAAAGAATGAAGTTGTACCATCTTGAAAATGTTTCTCAGGCATAGTACAGCTATAGAATCATAGCATAAGCTATTTTTAGTTTACTATTTAGTAGAAAATAATTGAAAGACTATAAATCAGAAGAAATTATATCAAAATATAGAAGTCAAGGAAAATCATAAATTTTATTTCTGATAAATATACTGATATATTATTGATTGGCTTGATTTTAATATTGTATTTCCAAAGCTTTGTGAAGTGAGGGCCTTTAACTTCTTATAACAAATACCCCAAATCAATGATATTTTTTAAGTAAGTCATAAGTTCATTGGGTAGTTTATTGAAGTTTCTGTTTATATATACACTTTGTCATTAGTTGGTCTCTCTGGCTTCTTTCTATTTTCTAAAAATGTAGGAAAATCCCTTATAAATGGACTATTAGCCAAAACTTTTTCCAGAAAAATTACAAATGATAATTACTGTCATGATCTCTCTGTACTTTACTAGCAGTCCTATTTCTATTATATATAATTTAGAATAAAACCTCCAGATGGAATCAGTGTTGAGAGATTTAGATTTTAGATTCACTTGATATAAATCATAGTTCATGACCTGAAACAGACACTAAACAGTTATAACAAAGGCTTCACTTATAATGTATGTGTGTGTGTTCTTGTGTGCAAGCTTCTATGTTTATTTCTATGCCTAATTGTGGTTCAGTACATAACATGCAATATTATCATCACCAACATGTGGCTATACAGCAGTTAGATGAAACCATCATAATTACATACCTGCTTCAGCTGCGGATGATGTGGAGGGTCGATCACTTGAATAATTATGCCACATATAGGGAAACCTATAGCCTGGAACAAGAATTCCCTTAAATATAACAAATTCAAAGTGCAATCAAAGTTCAGATTAGAGTATTTTAGAAGCTTGACTAATTTAATAAATGCACTCAGATTCTAATATAACCCAGCCTTTAAAGTCAACTATGAACTCCAGAAGCCTTATTAAAAAATAAATATTATGACGACCTTGAATTAAATAGATGTGGAATGAATTCTGTGATCTTTTAATCCATTTAATAGAAGTAGCTATCCTAATCAATGCAGGAGTAGCTTAATTTCATACTTCATATTATGAATTATTAGCTTAATTCTAGTGTTACTTTATGGAAGAGCACGTTAGTTTATAGAAGAGAGACATGGACTCTTGGCACAGATGTAAAGAAAAGAACAGAGGTATTTGTGATGTTGTGCTTCCGGAGAATCCTCAAGATATCGTGGGTAGATAGGGTAACCAATGAAGAGGTACTACGCATAGCCGAAGAAGTGCCCTGTCTAGAGAATACAATGAGAAAGAGACGAGACTCATGCATAGGCCACATCTTAAGATATGAGGGACTATTAGCAAAAGCACAGTAGGGCTCAACTATGAGTACCAACGCAAGAGGGATACCTAGAAAGGAATACATCGAACGGATTGTAGAGGATATGGGCTGCCATTATAACTTAGAGTTTAAAAGGCTGGTGAAAGAGACAGAATACAACTGCTGCAAATTAATCTAAGGATTGTTTAATCAAGAAAGAAAATTTTGATTCTCATCGATGATAATCGAAAACGCAAATTTTTCAAACATACCAAAGTTCTCATAATCAGAAGCCGAAATTTATAATACACGATAAGGATGTGGGTCTTCATACAATTTCTTTCTTATTAAAATTTTCTAAAGTTTAGACGATGATTCTTTTCAATGTTTCGATAAAGACAGAGCCTGTAACGATTAATATTAACTTTATATGAAGTTTTTACGAGAACGCTTTGATTCGCCGGGGATGAACTTAGAGAAGTCTATCATCTGCGGGGCGTCATATTTAAGTAATATGCAAGTTTGTCAATTTCTGGTTCTCGAATTTTAGACGAAATACGCACTAGGTACACATACACACAAATTAAATTACGGAATAAAACCCGTTAATTCTAACGGGAAGTAAAGTTCGATGAGTACCATACTGATTGCAATCCCGGTGTGATTATTCAATCCCGCAATTACGGGATGTGGGCGGTATAGTTAGCCACTAAAATAGTTGATTTTCGTCTGAATAAGGGTTTGATTTTCGCTCTAGGAGAGCTTCTTCCTTAGTTACTTAATTTTGGTCATTATTCATCCAATAATGAAGCAGTTGTTACCAGATAGATAATTAAGGAAGGATAAGGAACTTTTTAACTGCTGTGGTGAGACAGCATCATAGAGCTTGGTCACTGCAAGAATAAGCTCACAACATTCTGCACTCTTCTTCCGGTTTATTCGATATTACAGCTAGAGATAGGTACGAAAGGAAACACCGCCAAGCACCTCCACAAGATTTTTAAATTCACGTTCAGCTCTGAGAAAAAACTAATACAGACAGAATTAATTTGTGACATCTTCATTTTATTCTTACAAAATTCGTCGTACAAATTACATTCACAAGGCACCATTTAAGAGACAAGTATTCTGGAAGTGCTTCGAGAGCAGAATTCATTTCGAACATATGCTGTAGGCACATATGGCCACTGAATGGAATCGAATCCGTGACCACTTACACCAGAGCCGAACGCTTTCCATACTTGGCTATCCGGGAGCCCTCTGCTTTAAAATATAATAAATAAGTATTATTTTAAAAAGCACATCATTTACATTCCTTGATTCAATTAATTTACTGTGATGATATTTATAGAATCGCATTTTTGCATATTATTGGGTAGAATATAAATAAACTTTATTTTTAACTTCCGTTATCAAGTCTTGTATGTTTATACACATTAATGGAAAACAAAATGACACTTGCACATGCTCATATCAATATGATATAGTTCGTCAGTTAAATTCCATTCGACATTCCACGTTTAATATCAGGATTTCACGAAATATCTTACGAAAACGGCGACAATAGAACAGCATGAATACAAAATATTTTTATGAATTCATTTATTGAAATGATTGCATATTTCCAACGAAGGAAAATTATTCATACCTTCTGTTTCATCGTCAGAATCTTCACCTGAGTTCGAGTCCTCATCCTCTCTTTGGGGCGCCAATCGACGATATAATGCTTCTACAGGTTTCGACATAAAAAGTAAAGAATAATGCAAAATTTACGTACTGTAGATGTGGGAAGCAAAATCTGATAGATACATTTCTAATTGCTGCTTATTTCCTCGCGATTCTCAGGAGAACAAAATACAGCCAGTGTAAAATATGTGATGTTGAATTAACTCATTATTTTCTCGAAATATTTTGTAACAAAGAACACGACCGATTCTACCTCTCGCCAAATAAGTTCCATTCAACATTTCTCGTTTATGATAAGGATTTTTTCAAATAATTTATGAAAACGGCGACAGTAAAACTGCATAAATACCAAATGTTTCCAAAGATTCATTTGTTGAAATGATTGCATATTTTCACTAAGGAAAATTGGTCATACCTTCTCTTCGCTGATCGTGCCTTACACCTGAACTTGGGCCCTCCCCTCCGTTTCGATAATCAGGAATTTCGTAAGAGTCTTCTTGTTTCAACATGAAATGGAAGAAAAAAGCAGGATTTACGTGCTGTAGATGTGGGAAGCAAAATCTGATAGATAAATTTCTAATTGCGGCTTACTTTCACGCGATTCTCACAAAAACGAAATACAGCAAGTGAAAATATGAGATGTTGAATGAACTCATTATTTACTCGAAATGGTACTATGATACGTGGTGTAAGCCCTTTAGGGAAGCAGAGTCGTCACTCATGCAACCCCTGCCACACGCTGAAAGACAGCACGCAAGATACTTCAGTAACTTTAAATTACTTCGATGGAAAGCAAACATAGTACCTTCATCATATTGGAATAACGTCGGCAAGATCAAGCTGATTGGAAACTTAAACTTCCTTAAATGGTCGTATGTTGATCCCTAAGAATCGACACTGCAAATTGCTCGTAACTACTAATGCTAAAATTTCTAGTAAGTGACTCTTGTTCGTATCGTTTGTCATTCTTACCAATACTCATAAAAGGGCCAAAATTCCCCGTGTATTTTCACGAGAAAATTCATGGACTCGGTTTCAACAATCGAATTTTTCGTCAAGGAAAACGGTTGATTATGGCCTCAAAATTTAAAAAAAGTTTCGTTAATTTCCTCAAAATTCTCAAATTTTCGACCTGACAACGATATTCCACGACCAAATAAGAATGTTTATTCGATTTCCTTTCTTTCGGTGCCGGCATAGACTATGTGCGACTCTTATCTTTAATTTGATTTTGCAAATGAAATAAAGACCGGGACCGATTTAACCTCTCGCCGAATAAATTCCATTCACCATTTCTTGTTTACGATAAGGATTCTTCGAATTAATTAATTAGAAACGGCGACAGTAAAACTGCATGAATACCAAACTTTTCCAAAGATTCATTCGCTGAAATGATTGCATATTTCAATTAAGGAAAATTATTCATACCTTCTCTTAGCTGTTCGGGCCTTCCACTATAACTTGGACCCTCCCCTGCGTTTCGATAATCAGATCTTTGGTAAGGAAAAACTGGTTTCAACATGAAATGAAAGAAAAATGCAAGATATACGTACTGTAGATGTGAGAAGCAAAATCTGATAGATACATTTCTAATTGCGGCTTATTTTCTCGCGATTCTCACGAAAACGAAACACAGCCAGTGGAAAATATTTCCAAAGATTAATTCGTTGAAATGATTGCTTATTTCCACAGAGGAAAACTAGTCATACCTTCTCTTAGCTGGTCGGGACTTCCAGCCGAACTTAGACCCTCCCCTGCGTTTCGATAAACAGGTCTTTGGTAAGGAATAATTACTGGTTTCAACATGAAATGAAAGAAAAATGCAAGATTTGCGTGCTGTAGATGTGGGAAGCAAAATGTGATAGATACATTTCTAATTGCAGATTATTTTCTCGCGATTCTCACGAAAAAAATACAGCCAGTGGAAAATATTTCCAAAGATTCATTCGTTGAAATGATTGCATTTTCCACCAAGGAAAATTAGTCATACCTTCTCTTATCTGTGCGGGCCTTCCAGCCGAACTTAGACCCTCCCCTGCGTTTCGATAAACAGGTCTTTGGTAAGGAATAATTACTGGTTTCAACATGAAATGAAAGAAAAATGCAAGATTTACGTGCTGTAGATGTGGGAAGCAAAATGTGATAGATACATTTCTAATTGCGGATTATTTTCTCGCGATTCTCACGAAAAAAATACAGCCAGTGGAAAATATTTCCAAAGATTCATTCGTTGAAATGATTGCATTTTCCACCAAGGAAAATTAGTCATACCTTCTCTTATCTGTGCGGGCCTTCCATCCAAACTTGAGTCCTCCCCTCCGTTTCGATAATCAGGACTTTGGCAAGGAGAATCTACTGGTTCCAACATGAAATGAAAGAAAAATACAAGATTTACGTGCTGTTGATGTGGGAAACAAACTCTGATTGATATGTTTCTAATTGCGGCTTACTTTCTCGCGATTCTCACGAAAAAGAAATACAGCCAGTGTATGTTATTTCCATAGATTCATTCGTTAAATGATTAAATATTTCCAACAAAGGAAAAAAATTATTCATACCTTCTCTTTCATCGTCAGACTCTTCGCCTGAGTTTGTCTCCTCACCCCCTCTTTGGTGATCATCTCGGTGGTAGAAAGTTTCTACAGATTTCAACATAAAAAGTAAAGAAGAATGTAGGATTTACGTGCTGTAGATATGTATATTCATTTCATCTTTATGCCTATATGTTAGAATTGAATTAAGCTATAGTCTACAAATTAATTAAAATAATCCAACAACTGTAGTATAATATTTTCGCAGGGAGCAAACTGAACAACAAAAACAATCGGAAAGGTATATATCTCCTGACTTGCAATATGTCATGATTGGCTCTGGCAGTTTCAAAAAGATATTCATTCCTAAAAACGGAGATGACGGAAGTGGTTTGAGCATGATTTGATGAACAGGTAGTAGGTCAGGAAACCGAAGTTAGAATAGCACATAAAATGAGGCTGTAGATATCAGAAGACAAATCAGTAAAACCCGGTAAAAATGTTCTTAATTACGATGATTCGGATGAATCACAGCTTTTTTTCATGTGCGAGGTCGTTCTTTCCTGATTGTATAATCCTGGTTGCCTTTTAAGTTTCAGATTAAGATTTCACGAAATATATTATAAAAACGGAAATAGCAGAAGTGTATGAATACCAAATGTTCTCATGGCTTAATTTGCTGAAATGATCAAATATTTTTAAAATATGAAAATTAGTCTTACCTTCATCGTCAGACTCATCACTTGAGTGTAAGCCCTCGTCTTGCTCAGTTGCATCGTCTCTTGAGTTGTAGGAAGGTTCTACAGGTTTCGACATAAAATGTAAAGAAAAATGCAATATTTACGTGATTTAGATATATAAGTCTTCATTGCATCTGAATTTAGATATAAGAATTGAAGTCAGATATAGTTTACGAATTAATTAATATGGTCACAACAACTTTTGTAGTATAATGCAGAGGGTGATTGGTTAACGAACCCTTGAAGGATTTCACAGGGAGCAAATCGCAAAACGAACACGATCAGATAAGGATGTATTCACTGAATAGAGATTCTGTGAAATAATTCCCTTTTCCGGAATCTTGGATCGTACCATGTAGTAAAACTATTTATTTTTGGTTTTCTTCTATTAAAGGCTATTTTTCAAACGTCTGAGCTCTTTCCTTCTAGTTTTTTATTCCTTCTATTTTAAATCTGACAAAGAATAACTGCAGGGTTTACCAAATATTCATTCATCGTGACATAGAAATATTCTGTGACATTTTGTTTTTCTATGTCACGATGAATGAATATTTGGTAAACCCTGCAGTTATTCTTTGTCAGATTTAAAATTTTTATTAAGATTACGGAACTAGAAGGAAAGAGCTCAGACGTTTGAAAAATAGCCTTTAATAGAAGAAAACCAAAAATAAATAGTTTTACTACATGGTACGATCCAAGATTCCGGAAAAGGGAATTATTTCACAGAATCTCTATTCAGTGAATACATCCTTATCTGATCGTGTTCGTTTTGCGATTTGCTCCCTGTGAAATCCTTCAAGGGTTCGTTAACCAATCACCCTCTCTCGCTGGCCAGTGAAATTCCATTCGACATTTCTCGATTAAGATTGTGATTTCACAAAATATCTTACGAAACCGGCGTTAATAAAACTACATGAATACCAAATATTTTTATTAACTCACACATTGAAATTATTTACCGTATGTAACAAATGAAAATTAGTCATACCTTGTTTTATTTTGACGGGCTCTTCAACAGTGCGTGAGCTCTCGTCATCGCTCTGCTGATCCGACCCATAGTAATAGAGACCTAAAGCTTTCAGCATGAAAATAAAGAAAAATGTAAGACTTTCTTGTTGTAGATCCATCTATATTCATTGGATCTTTGTGTTTGGACGTAAGAATTACAGTAAGATATAGTCTACAGATTAATTAATATAGTCACAATATTAATTAATATAGTCACAACAACTTTTGTGTAATACAAAGGGCGACTAGTTTAATAATAATAATAATGGACTTTATTTAGGGCGAGATTGAGACTGTAAAGTCTCTTCTTACATCCAACCCTTCGTTATATTAATTTAAAAAAAGAGATAGCTTGAAAAAGCAGAACAAAGAATAAGACTACTTTGTGGATTTAAAAACCTAATCTAAGTGCTTAGGAAAATTATTTCCACTGCAGGAAAACACCCTCAAGAAGGGGGTGTGAAAAACCTGCGAAACCTACAGCTAGGAAAACTAAGATTAGTGGTGAAAATGAAAGTGAAATGGTGAAATGAAATCATTTAAAAGAGATTTTAAAACACTTTATGTAATCTTAGGAAGAATTCACATGGAGTGAAGAAAAATGTAGACAATGTTCAGGGTTCCGAGTAAAAATGGTAATTGTTGTTCGACTTGAACATATGTAAGGGAAAGCATAAGAATCGGTTCATATGGGTCACATATTGTCACCATCCATGAAATGGAGCGGAGAGCCTGGTAATGTCGTAGTAGTTATTTGTTAACATGATAAATGTTTCAAAGGATTCATCTGTTGAAATAAACCAAAAATTCTAGCAAATGAAAGTTCACTCATACCTTCTCTTTCTTCCCCTCGGAAGTGTGGAACCTGGATGTTGCTTATGTTTTGAGCTCCGAAGTAATAAGGATCTACAGGTTTCGACATAAAATTAAAGAAAAATCCAAGATTTATTTGCTATATATGTATATTCATTGCATCTTCACTTTTAAATTGGAAAAATTAAGTAAGATATTGTTAAAAAATTAATCAATATATTTACAACAACTTTTGTAGTAAAATACAGAGGACGACTTATTAACGACTCTTGCGAGGAATTCACAGGGAGCCAATCGAACAACGGACACAGTCGGATATTTCTCCTAACTAAAGGGATACTTTCGGATACCGAACAACGTGTAATGATAATAGTAATAAAGCTTCTTGATTAGGTTGATATTGAGACTAAAAGTGTCTTCTTTAATCTTTCCCTAGTCCATCTCCAATCCATCCTACCGAAAAGACTGAGTGAACCTGGCATTTTCAAAGAAATATTTTTTTTGGAAACGATTGAAACAGAAGAACATTGAAAATGTTTGATGGACAGGTAGGAGGTTACCGGAATTAGAGTAGCACATAACCCATGCTTTAGAAATAAGCAAACAAACGGATCCAGTAAGGATACTTAGGGGGTCCGAATGAAAACCTCGAATGATGCATAATAGCGTTTTATGCGGGGGCATTTGAAAGAGTTTTCTGTCTTTAGAAGAAAATTTGATGAAAAAGCAAATTTAAAGGAATCATTCAATGAAAAATTCATTGGAGAGTTAGAGCTGATTGAGAAAACTCTTTAAAACTTTGAATTGTATTATGATTACTCGAAATGCTACTATTATAGTGGTATTAGCCAATTAGGGAGGCAGAGTCGTTATTCATGCAACCCTACCAGAGATGCATCAGTAAATTTAAAATTTTCATCGGAAAGCACAATTTGTAGCTTCATCTTATTTGACATGGTAGAGCTGATTAAGATACTTTCCCTAAATTGTCGTACGTTGTTCCCTATGAACCGACATTGCAAATTGTTTGTAACTGCAACGGCAAAGATTTCTAAAAATTGACTCCCGTTTTTATCGTTGCCATTCATCCATGACAATAATTATACATGGGCCTGAGTTCCCCCTGCTTTCTTATGGGAAAATGAATGGGCTCGAAGTCAATATAAACGCAACAGTAAGACCTTGGTGATCTCAGAGGACGCGTATACAATGTTTTGCGGAAAGCGGACAACCGGTGTGGCCTCTAATATGACAAATAAACGCACAAACCCAAGAAAAAACAGAATTTCTGATTTCTATACACATAGATATTATTTTAAATACCTAATAATTTAAATTCGTAAACAGATAAATTTACTCTGATAATATTTAAACTGATCGTAGTTTAGCACGTTATTGCGTAATGTATAATTAAATTTTTTAATATTTTTAACTTCGCTTATCATGTCTTGTAGGTATATACACATACAAACATGGAATACAACGGGGCACTTGCAAATATTCATATCGATACGATACAGCTCGCCAGTTAAATTCTAGATAAACTAAATTCATTCGATAATTCTCGTTTAAGATTAGGTTTTTACGAAATATCTTATGGAAACGGCGACAATAAAACTACATGAATACCAAATGTTTTCATGAATTGAATGATTGAAGTGATTTAATATTTAAAACATGAGAATTAGTCATACTTTGTCTCGGTTGGACTCCGGCCGAGCTCGAGCCCTCCAATCCGTTTCCATAATAAGCTCTTTGGTAAGGAGAATCTTCTGGTTTCAACATGAAACGAAAGAAAAATGCAAGATTTACGTACTGTAGATGTGAGAAAATCTGATAGACACATTTCTAATTGCTGCTTTTTTTCTCGCGATTCTCAGGAAAACAAAATACAGCCAGTGTAAAATATGTGATGTTGAATTAACTCATTATTTTCTCGAAATATTTTGTAACAAAGAACACGACCGATTCTACCTCTCGCCAAATAAGTTCCATTCAACATTTCTCGTTTATGATAAGGATTTTTCGAAATAATTTATGGAAACGGCGACAGTACCATACCAAATATCAAATGTTTCCAAAGATTCATTTTTTGAAATGACTGCATATTTTCACTAAGGAAAATTAGTCATACCTTCTCTTCTCTGATCGGGCCTTAGACCCGAACTTGGGCCCTCCAATCCGTTTCGATAATCAGCTCTTTGGTAAGGAGAATCTTCTGGTTTCAACATGAAATGAAAGAAAAATGCAAGATATACGTACTGTAGATGTGCGAAGCAAAATCTGATAGATATATTTCTAATTACTGCTTATTTTCTCGCGATTCTCAGGAAAACAAAATACAGCCAGTGTAAAATATGTGATGTTGAATTAACTCATTATTTTCTCGAAATATTTTGAAATAAAGACCTCGACCGATTCTACCTCTCGCCGAATAAATTCCATTCCACATTTCTCGTTTATGATAAGGATTTTTCGAAATAATTTATGGAAACTGCGACAGTAAAACTGCATAAATACCAAATGTTTCCAAAGATTCATTTGTTGAAATGACTGCATATTTTCACTAAGGAAAATTAATCATACCTTCTCTTCGCTGGTCGGGCCTTACACCCGAACTTGGGCCCTCCAATCCGTTTCGATAATCAGCTCTTTGGTAAGGAGATTCTTCTGGTTTCAACATGAAATGAAAGAAAAATGCAAGATTTACGTGCTGTTGATGTGGGAAGCAAAATCTAATAGATAAATTTCTGATTGCGGCTTATTTTCTCGCGGATCTCACGAAAACAAAGGATAGCCAGTCTAAAAAATGAGATGTTGAATTTACTAATTTTTGCTCGTAAGCTACTGTGATACGTGGTATGATTTTACGAAATATCTTATGAAAACGGCGATACTAGAACTGTTTGGATACCAAATGTTTTCGTGGATTCAGTGGTTGAAGTGATTAAGTATTACTAACATGAAAATTAGTCATACCTTCTCTTTGTGGGACGGGCTGTTCGCCGGATCTTTGGCCCTCCTCTGCGTTTCGAGGCTCAGCTGCGTTACTCTCTTGGTCATATTCTTGATCTGGTTTCAAAATAAAAAGTAAGGAATAATTCAAAAATTACGTGCCGTAGATATGTGTTCATTCATTGCATCCTTATGTTATAAGATATAAGAAATGAAGTGAGATATAATTTACAAGTTAATCAATAAAGTCACAAAAAATTTGCAGAATAATACAGGGGTCGACAGGTTAAAGAACTTTTGAGGAGAATTCACAGGGAGGAAACCAAACGACAATATCGGATAACAATATAACTCCTGACCGTTACCAAACGCTATGATTGGCTCAAGCAGTTTTTAAAACATTGTGGCTTCATAACGGTGAAGACGGAAGAGGATGAAGCTTGATTTGATGATCAGGTAGGAGGTCAGAAAATCGGAGATAGAATAGAACATTTTTCAGGCTGTATAAATCAGAAAACAAATGTAGTAAATCCCGGTTTAAATGACTTCCGGGAGACCATCGAAAACCTCGTTTTAAGTGTGATGTCGTTAAGCATATTTTTGAAGAATATTCAGTTTTCCGCCATAAGAAAGCGTCTTAGTCACTTTTGATCATTTTCATTCAATGACTGAGGAGTTTTTATCGATAGAAAATTGGGGTAGAATAGGGAATTATTGACGGAAATGGTGAGAGGGTATCGCGATCTCTCCATCCAACGCACTACAGTACCTAAAACTATTTTTCTTGAATTTTTGATATGTTATCTTCATTAGTATGTGAGGAAAGGAAACATCGAAAAGCGGCTGTTTAATCTATGTAACGATCTGAGCAAAAGTTAAAATTGAAAATCCCATTCTATCTCAGAATTTGTATCAGCTCCAATCGGGGAATGCTTCGCAATATTTTCATTTTCTTCCAACAAAATTTACCGTTCAAAAGTAGAAACACAAGAGGAATCCCTTAAGATTCAAGGAGAGGAGAAATAACGGCCATACGTGTAATAGACTTCATATCGATACCCTCTTGTTCGCAAATTATTTTCCGTTCAGGTTTTCCCATTTAAGATAAGAATTTTACGACACCTTCTGAAAACCACAATGATAAAACTGCACGAAGACCAATCGTTTTCATGGGCTCAATTATTAAAACGATTAAAAATTTCTAGCGAATGAAAATCTAGCATACCTTCTTCATCTTCGTCGGCCTCTTCATCTGAGCGTTGGCTCTGATCCGTTTCATTATCATCTCCAAAGTAAAGAGGATCCTCAGCTTTCAATGTAAAAATATAGAGAAATACAAGATTTACGTGCTGCAGATACATATATATTCATTGGATCATTATGTTTAGATATAAGAATTGAAGAAAGATGTCGTCTACAATTTAATTAATATTGTCAAAGAAACCTTTGTATAATACAAGGGTTTGGTTTGCGATATCTTGGGAGGAACTCGTATGGAGTGAAGAAAAGAATGTAGACAATGTAAAAAATGTTTAGGGTTCCGAAAACATTAGTATTTCTTGTTTGACTAGAATATATGTAAGAGAAAGCATAAAAATCGGTTCATATCTTTCCATCTCCGATGTAATGTATTCAAGTATTACGAAATTAAAGATAAATGGGGAAATGATTATAGAAGTGCGTTAAAAACTTATTTAATAGATAGTTGCAATATCATGCTTGATATGTCCACGCTACTGAATCA
The DNA here is from genome assembly GCA_036926295.1 of Pachydiplax longipennis. NCBI lineage: Eukaryota > Metazoa > Arthropoda > Insecta > Odonata > Libellulidae > Pachydiplax > Pachydiplax longipennis. The sequence continues at coordinate 11,714,752 of JAVFKF010000010.1, read as the reverse complement.
AAATTGGGAAATAAGTCAAAATGGAGATGAAAATCTGTTCATTACGGAGTAGGTATAAAATTATAAATAAATGCTTCAATGTATTCATCTGTTGAGATGAAAAAAAAATTCTAGCAAATGAAAATTCACTCCTACCTTCCTTTATATCTCCAAGGATGTGATCAAACGGGAGTTTTATGTCTTTGAAGAAATAAGGATCTACAGGTTTCAACATAAAATTAAATAAAATGTAAAATTTATATTCTATGTATTCATTACATCTTTACATTTAAATTAAAAAATTAAGTAATATAATGTATACAAATTTATGCTTCATCAAAAATTTATAAAATAATCTACAGGTTTCAACATAAAATTACAGAAAAATGCAAGATTTATATTTTATGTATTCATTTAATCTTTATATTAAATTTTTTTTAAATCAAGTAAAATAATGTATATAAATTAATGCTTCATCAAAAATTTACAAAAGAATCTACAGGTTTCAACATAAAATTAATGAAAAATGCAACATTTATTTTTATCTGTTCATTACATCTTAACATTTAAATTTAAAAAATTAAGTAAGATAATGTATAAAAATTAATACTTCATCAAATGAATCTACAATTTTCAACATAAAATTAAAGAAAAATACAAGAGTTATATGCAATATATTCATTGAATCCTTAAATTAAAATAAAAAAATAAGGTAAGATAATGTATACAAAGTAATCAATATATTCACAACAACTTTTGTAGTATAGTACAGAGAGTGGCTTGTTAACAACTCTTGGGAGAAATTCACAGAAATTCAATTCACAAATCGAACAACGGACAATATCGGAGAATAATATTTCTCCCGACCATTTACAAAATTATAAGTTACCCTGGCGTTTCAAAAACATTCTCAATTAAAAAAGGTGAAGACAGAAGAGGATTAAACCTCATTGCATGAACAGACAGGAGATTGGGAAATTGGAGTTAGAATAAAACATTTTCCGGTCTGCAGAAATCAGAAGACAAATGGAGTAAAACATGGTTAAGATGTTTTCTGGGGGACCAAGCATATAGCGCATTTCAAGTGTGTTATTGCTATTATCTGTTTGTGTAATTCTTTTTGCCTTTAAGTATATTTTAAAATATATTTTATATATTATTAGAGGAAGATGACATTGGTGTATGTGAATGTTTCCACGATAAATGTTTCAGCGGATTGAAATTAATAAAATTTTCGTTTTTAATGTTGAAATGAATAAAATTTTCTAGCAAATGAAAATTCACACCTACCTTCACTTTCATCTTCACAGAAGCGAGGAACCTGGATGTCACCTAGGTTCTGAACTCCGAAGTAAAAAGGATCTACAGGTTTCAACATGAAATGAAAGAAAAATGCAAGATTTACGTATTGTAGTTAAATGTATTATCATTGCATCTTTGTGTTTAGACATAAAAGTTTAAGTAAGGTTTACAAAGTGACGGACAATATAGGGTAATGATATATCTCATGGCTAATAAGAAACTTTGGGAATCCGAGCATTGCATAATAGTAATGAGAATAAATCATCTTTAATCCATAGAAATGAAGACTTAAAAGTTGCTTCTTATATCTAATCCCTAAATCTATCCAGAATGCATTCTACGAAGAAAAAATTATACGTGACTTGAACGTTTCAAAATAATTGTTTCTAAAAACGGTGATGACAGAAGTGGATTAAGCATCAATTGAGAAACATATAGGTAGGTCGGGAAATCGGAATTAGAAATGCATATAACCCATGCTGTAGAAATAAGAAAACAAGCAGTAAAATGCATTTAGGATGCTTTAAAGGAGAACAAGCAAATACCACGTATTAAAATTAATAGCGTCTTACGGGTATTGCCTTATGTAGATGAAACTTTGCTCAGTAAAAACTCATTTACACGCATCATTCTTTGAAAATCTTGTTGGCAAGATAGAGCCGTGTGGGAAATACTCGAATTGTTTGTATGATTAACCATTATTCGTCACTGTAAATTTTTCGTAATTACAAATGCGAAAATCTCGTCAAATCTCCTCCTCTTTTATAAAATCTTTCATTGATTCTTACAATTACTTTAAAAGAGCCTATAATTCTCAGTGCACTCTAGTGGGAAATTATATGAATGTGCATTCAAGAACCACATTAGCCGATGGGAGACAGGTTTTTGATAGCCTCAAAAGTTAAGGAAATATATAAGTATGTTATCTGAATTTTTGTAAATAATTATAATTGCAAATATAAGTGCTCAATCTACTACGGGTTTTCTCCCATTGGATAATTCTAGTAGCCAATTTTGACTGTGAAGAGAATAAATATCAAGAAATTTGATTTTTTAGATATGAACAGTGTATGTATATCATCAAGCATTTACAGATTGCAAGTTATTAAAAGTAACACTTTTTCCTATTAAAAATCACAGTAAGAAAGCCACCAAAATGGGTGCTGGTCAAAAGGGTGTCAGTTGTAAAGGCGGATGACTGAAGATATGGGGGGTTGGTTAATATGAGTAATATATTGCTATCTCCAAGGAAACGCATCCAAGAATTAAGAAATTAACGATGGAAAGGGAACTGGAGTTAGACATGCGGTAGAAATTAATCTGTAATAAATAGCTGCAATATCATGCTTAATATGTCCACGCTTCTGCAACAAAACTTAGAAATAAGACACAAGAAAAATAGTGGAATGACAGATAATGTCGGAAATTTTTGCATGCTAAATGTCTTCGTGGATTCTGTTGATATGATGAAAAATTTCGAACAAATGAAAATTTAGTCATACCTTCTCTTGGTTCATAGAAGCCCATCCTTGGGCGCGGGCTCCGCTCTCTTGAGTACAAGAGCTGAGCTGCATGTTTCAACACAAACAAAGGAATAGAATATAAGAGTTACATACTAAAAATATACGTATAATAATTGCATATTCATGTTAGGATTCAAGAGATGTAATAAGATATAGTTTAGAAATTAATTTATATAGCCACAAAAACTTTTGTAGTTCCTGAAACCTTGGTCGCATAATAAATCCTGTGGTAAGGTTAAACGTTGATTTAATTTCGTCAGTTTGCTATGGCTTCCTACCACAAATTCTTGCCACTATCCATTGATAGCGTAATAGCATCTTAAGAGCGTCCGTCATAAAACGTGTATGGTTGTATGTAGATGAAAATTAGCGCAATAAAAACACATTTAAAAGTATCATTCTTTGAAAATCTCATTGGTAAGAAAGAGCTGAGTGGGAAAAACTCCTAATAAGTTGTATGGTTACTCAGCGATTCGTCACTGTTAATCGTTAGGGATTAAAAATGCTGAAATCCCGTCAAATTTCCTCCTCTTTATAAATTCTGTCATCGATTCTTACCATTACTTTCAAAGAGCCTATAATTCTCAGTGTATTCTAGAGGGAAAATATATGAATTCTCATTCGAGAACCATATTGGCCATTAGTGAGACAGGTTGTTGATAACCTCAAAAGTTTAGAAAATTTTTGAGTATTTTTATCTAAGAACTCGTAATTTATCAAAATCGCAACTGATGATTCTCAAACTCCCTTTTCTCAAAATCTCCCTCTCATTTCGCAAAATCATCCATGAAATGTTTCCAAGGAATAAGGAATTAACGACGGACAAGGAACTGAAGATGGATGTGCGTTAGAAATATATCTGTAATAAATATTTGCAATACCATGCTTGATATATCCACGCTCCTGCAACCAAACATACGTATAAATAGATAAAAAATGCAGTGGAGAGTCGGCTGATTTCGGGATGGGTAAACGTTTACATGATAATTGTATACATGGATTCATGAGCTGAAATGATTCAAACTTTCTAACTATTGAAAGCTCATACCTTCTTCTTCTGGGGAATGATGTCCACAATGGCATGGGGCATGGGCATGGTGATGGTGATGGTGATGGTGATGGTTTCGGTGATGTCCTCCATGGACGAAGGCAACTGCAGGTTTAAACAAAAAGAAGGAAAGAAAAATACAAGATTTATATGCTATATATATATGTATATTTATTACATATATATGTTTAGATTTTAGAAATGTAGTAATATATAGGGAGTTTTGATAGTATACAATTAGGTGAAGATATCGCGGAGAATACTCGCATCTACCGCCGTAAAGACCAAGTAAAACTGAAAAAAAACTTAGAAAGAAAACAAGCTGCCAAATCTTTCAAACATAACAAGTTTTCCTCGAAGGTACACACACACACACACATAGGTACTGTACCTCAAATTTTCTTTTTTGCAATATTAAACATCTGTAAAGATAACGTGCAAATGAGACTGCCATCACGGCCAGAGAGAAATTATGAAATGTTAATTTTGGTTTGATGCTCAGTAGTATTATTGTTAACGAAAATTATTCTTAATTACGAGTAATAAAGCTCAAAGGGATCGACAAGTCCTCATAAAAAGGCGAAATATTGTATTCCTGAAGATAAAGTAAAAGAGAATAACAATTATCGTGAGTTTTATTTTAGTATTCTGACGATGATTATTTGAAAGGAATTTCATGATAGATTCTTCTTTAATCGTTCGATAACTCTTCCTTTCTCATCGCTAAGTGAATCTAAATGATTGTAATACTATACTATACTAATACTATATAATTACAATAGGACATATGTATTAAGCATACTTACAGGGGTTGAGCGTAAAGGGGTAAGGTGGTGACACACCCCCGTTGTACAACCCAGCAGCATGAGCATAGCCTCCTAGGTAAGCCGCATCTTCAGAAAGGTAAGAAGAAGGAATCAAATGAATGCCTCGCAAAATTAAATATGTGCACGTAAACGACAAGGAGTTGAAATTAAAGATTATGTATTTGAAAAACACACCTTCTGGTCTCCTCACTGGTTCACGGTACATATAAGGATGAAAGGCATGTTCACCTGGTCGTGGCCAGTAAGATGGCAGTTGACGCCCGTAGTTGTATTCATGACCAAGATAGGCATCAGCCCATCGAGACGGTCCCGGAGTGGGATTGAAATCCTCTCTAGGAGGTTCTGCAATAATAGAGTAATACACTAATTATTATACCAGCAAATTATAATAAAAAAGCGAATTTTTTTTACGGAAACGCAAAACTTGTCGCATACCGCAATGATTCGAGCGGCTGAGTACTGCGATGCGGATAATCTACCTATTTTTCCGAATGTTTGCTGAAATACTCTTATTCCATACTTAATATGCATTCAAATAAATTAATATCATTGGATTATTGGATGTGAAATGTTTTACTATTCATTGTAGATTTCAAAGCGATCGGGAATTACTACGTTTCCATATAAGGTAAAACCCAGTTAAGACGGTTTACAGGCAACCAAAGGAAACCACGTTTCAAGCGGAAGCCGTTATAAACGGGTTGTGTGATGCTGGTTGCCTTTTTGTGATATTGTGGAAGAATGGTCTGCATTTCGCCCAAGGAGAGCGTCTTACTTATTTACTTTTATTTGGTAATTTCCATCCTAAAACGAAACAAACTTTACCAGATATAATTAAGGAAGGATAAGGAATAATTTAAACTGCATTAGTGTGACGGCATAACAGAGTACGGTCACTGCAAGACTAAGGTCACAAAATACTACTCTCCGTTTCTAGTTTATTCGTTATGGATACAGCTAGAGATTGCGACGAAAGAAAACACCAGAAAGCAAATTTAATCTAAGTTCTGACCTGAGACAATACTGATTAAGAAGATCTCACTCTATATTAGACTACGCATCAGCTCCGACAGTAGAATATTAATTCGTGACATCTTCATTTTGCTCTCACAAAATTAGTCGTTTCGAAGAAAAAATTCACTAGGAACTATTGAAGAGACAAGTATTCTAAAAAGTGCTTCGACAGCCGAGATAATTTCGCACATATGCTATGGGCACCTGTGCTTTCTAGTTCTTTTTCACTCTACAATGGAGAAGATTTTTAAGATAGGGCTAAACTGTCATAAATTAAATGCCCAAAGACAAACAAAAATCGGTTAGCGAAAAACAATTTAGGAAGAATAAAGATTGTTTTAACAGTAGTGGTAAGAGTTCATCATAAGGCAATCTCTCCAAGACTACGCTCAACAGCCCGCAATAAACTGCAATCCCTCCTTGAATTATTTGACACGTTTACAACTTTAGATTACGATGAAAGAAAACACCACAAAGAAACTTCTTAATCGAACGTTCCGTCCTGGCAATGAAACAGAACTCATGGGGGAGATCTCACCCAGTCATGTCGTTAGTATTGACTCTGACAGTGTCTTAAGATAACGCTGCTTCAGTTTCTCTTCCAAAATTTGTCATTCCAATCAGGCGAATCGCAAGAAACCCTTTTAGAAACAAGATGAAGAAGGAGAGGAAAGAAGAGAACGGCGAGGTAGATGATTTGTTCGAATACTCAATGAAAAAGATATATATAAACACTTCGCATCATTTTTGAAGCGAATACAGATTATGAATGAATTATTTTAATATCTCCCGTATGAATAACCTCTAGTATAGGATTTTTTTAATACATGCTCTGATGATTTATCCATACTACGTTCACCAACGTTTTTTTAATTTTACAAGTCAAGCTTTCCCGATCCTCGCCAGTAAATTTATTACAAGAGTTAAACTTAGTTCTAACGGGCTTCCACTGATCATTGCATATTGTTCGAACACTCGATATTGAGATTTTCAGTTTGAACACCGCGGCATAGTTTCTGTCTATACATTTATAAGTCTAGAATCACACAGCGAGGCAAATCTAAAGATTCACTCTTCACTCAGAAATTTGCGAATGAAAGTCATTGAGGATGGAGCTCTTCGACAATTTCATTGAATACATTCCTTAATGTTTTTAATGTAAATGTTGAAGAGGATCAGGGTGCGTAACCAAAGAATATCGATCAAAATAGATGTTTTTCAACATGCATTAAAACCAAAAATACCATAGAGTAAGGATAAGGCAGAGCGCTTATCCTGGTTGCGCAGTACTAAACGCATACAAAGATAATTAATGAGAACTAATTATAATTAAGTATTTTTGTGTGTTCGCCTATAACTTGAGAACAAAGAATTCATATCTTAGCGCATAACTGAAAGTGGACACAGCATGTAACTTTTCCCAGTCGTAGCCAAGAAATTCGAATGAATGAATGAAATGGAATGAATTCGAATGTTTATAAGAAAATCATTTCATAAGCTTGGGAGGCCATATCCCACGCAAAAATAAATAAGAAATAGCTAAGATACAAGGGTTACTTAAGTGTAATTTAAGAGGAAATTTCACTTAGGATTAACTTTGGGAATTGGTCGCCATTGTTCGTCGTTTGCAATCGTCCGAACAGAAGAAGCATAAGTCCAACTGATTTCACGTGCATTTCAATGGATGGAAACCGAGAGGCCGGATGTTTACTTTTTTGCTAGCGAAGCGAGTTTCGATCCTAGCTTTATGAGCAGAAGACCGATACGCGCCCTACCTAATCCCAATACTGCGAGATGGAATTGGTTCCAACACTTCTTCCCGAAGAGAGATACGATATCACATTAATGCAATATTTATGTTAAAGTTTTTTGCAATATAAAATTTTCTTGTAGAAAAAGTCTCATGCTATCTTTACTCAGGCACATTCAGCATTATTCTGCTTCGACGATTCGGAATATTTGGAATTTATTTATCAATCAGTCTAGCGCATACATTCAAGGAATCTCATTTGCTCTGACGCAGTTTTGTCTCATCAGATGAGGAATCGTAATTATATTAACCATTAACCTGATTTTTATAGTTGTTAATGCTATCAAGAAACCAGCCCGGATGTTGAGGTTCGAGTTCCAATCATGCCGATAATTTTTCACACCTATTCCTTCCTGGATTTCCAGACGTATGGCTATCGTGCTAATCTAAATACCTATTCCACATCAAACCTGAAATCATTGACTCGATCGTCGAGAGAAAAGTTCAGCTGCAAATGCAACAAGTGGATACCGGAAACTACCACGAATCATTTAGAAAGTTTCGACTGATCGCATAAAATATTAGTTTGAAAATTATGACTTATAACCTCACGTGGAAATTACAGATCTTATCAAAAATTAAATCACAATAATCAATAATTACATTGAGTTAATAGGGTTAATACAACACCGTCATCGAAAACACAAATAATGTTAAGTGCTATCCCATGCAATTTCTATCTCATCAAATTTATGGTAGTAAAAATATTTAAGTATATGCAGAAAATTATAAATTTAATATTGATAATGTAATACATAATATTAAACGTAATTAATAATGCTAAATAATTCAATTATCAAACCTATTTAGCTTAGCTTTGATTTTTTTGTGTTTTCTGGCATTGGAATGAGAAGTTCTCCAAAGTAAAGCATTCCGTTCCCTTATACCTCTATTAATGAAATAATATTTCGCGAAAGTTCCCGTTCCTTAGTTTTAAATTGTGCTCGCCATGTCCAATATAATTTGGAGCATGAAATCTCTCTCGCAGTTCTACCCGACCATCTTACAGTTCCACGCATTATATACACCCTAAAAGCCTTCCTTCTCGACGTCAACGATTCCCATCCGATCTAACATTTTGATAACACTCTCACCCTTCATCGCAACTGCGTATCTTGCCTCCTTCCTTCGCCTCCGAATCTCTTACTCATGTCCGTTTCGTGGGGAACCCAAACACTCGTTGCATATTTATACTATCGGCCTAACTAAGGATTTATACGTCCTTTCTTTGACACTCTTCCCGTCTGTCTCCGTATTAGGTTCCTCATTTCAAAAGGAAGATCTCTATGTGCCTTTGAAATGAAATCTTCGATGTGACCCCCCCATTTGAGACTTAAGGACTGATTAATTCTTAAACATACAGTAAGAATAGTATTTTCGTTTAGCTTATATATTATTGTTTATTATTAGTAGCTTATTATTATTGTTTAGCTTATATTGTTTAGCTCATTTTATTCGTTTTATTGGTAATTGTTTATTTCAGGTGGCTTTCTTCTGGAAAACTTAATATGCTTACATTTACTGACGATTATCACCGTGTCGTTTAATTTAGCCCACTCTGAAAATTGTTTTAGATCACTTTGCAAGAGGTCGCGGTCGTATCTTTTCCTTTTTCTCCTTTAAAATATGCAGTCATCGGTTAACAGTCTAACTTCAGATTTAATATTTAGTATGATAGAAAGTAGTTGAAGATTCTGCGGGCTATATACTCAGGCTCAATGTCGGGATTCAATAATATTAGGAACAGATTCTCATCCCTATGCAGTAAGCAAACACGCACTAAAATCTTAAGCGTTACATTTAATCTATTATTTTATCAAAAATTATTCATTCTCTTATATTTTTTATTATTAAAATTATGCAAGAAGAGCCAACCATGTAGCTCTTAGTTAGGCCTGTAGTTATCAAAGAGTGGATTGAATTAATTATTGATGTATATGATATCAATGCCAATGATGAAGTAGAAATTAAGATAAATAACTAAAAATGAATTCAATTTGAACCGGGGATGGTTAAGGAATTTCGTCATACGTAATCACAATCGCAGGACTCTCAAACTCAGCGATACACAATAGAAAAAAATTGCTTACACAATAGAAAAATCTTTATAGCAACTTTGATATGTATGAATAAGTTTTGAAATAAATATCCCATGAATAAAGTCTAGAGTATGATATTTATAATACAAGCTCCGGTTATTTATCTATGCTATGTTCACCAACATTGTTCAATTCTCCACGGCTCTTAAGTTAAAACTTCCCGTTCATCGCTAGTAAACTTATAACAAGTTTTAAATTTAGTTTTGCAGTGTTTCCAATTATTTTTTTTAAATATTAGGTGTATTCTTCCATTCTGAATTATATTTTCGTTTGCTGTCTCTTCTTATCTTATCACCATATCATAATTGTAGGCTATCTATTTAAGTTAATGAATCGCAAAAATTTAAATTTCTGACGAAAATATAACAATGGATCAAAAGCGATACCGAAAGTTGTCAGGTTCGGAGTCAAATCGCTGACATAATTATAAACTTTCGAGGAACCAATTATTTTTCCCGCCAACAAGTTTTTCGTACCTTCACAGTACATACCTATCGCTTTTATGTGAATGAAAGGTTATAATCATTCACAAAGAAAAAACATTACTGAAGTCGAAGAATAAGAATTGATACTTAAATCAAGAATAACTTGTATGAAAAACAAAACACGCTCCACCCCGACGCTCGACTTAAGACGATCCCGCTGAAAACGCGGTTTTATCCCGGTCCTTGGGGCATGGATCACACGGTGAAAATGCCGGTTAAGTCTCTAAGTTATTTGCTAATAGCGCACATTTTTCCCGACCTTCCATACACTGCACCCCGCTGTAACCGATTGCTCGCCTCATTCGATTGACCAAAAATGTTTTACATTAACTACCCCGACGTTTCTTCTTTCCTCTCCTGCTTCACCTTGTTTCTCAAAGGGTTCTCTTGCTCCGAATGAAATTTTTTTAAAAATAAACTGAAGATTTTGCGGAGGAAAGCAATTTATCTCACTGTCAAAACCGATGCTAATTATGAGACTGGTAAGATCCTTCACATGTGTTTCACACTCAGGAGAGAACAGATTAAAAAGTCACCCGTTGGTGATATTTTCGATGTAATATCAGGTTGTAAACATAACGAATAAACCAGAAAGGGATTTCAGCGTTTTGTGGGCTGTTGAGCGTATTCCTGGAGAAATCTTTCTTTATGACGACCTCTTACTTTGCCGTTAAAACATCTTTATTCCCTAATTGTTTATCCCTATGGTAAAATTGCTTCACTGTACAGTGAAAAATGTCCAACGTGAAGTAACGAGGAAGCACTGTGTCCGAAAAGTTGGTAATTCCTAAAAAGGTATGACGTGAAGCAGCTAGCATCACAACAGTTATTTACGCTGGCTTTCAAAATATCACATCTTCAACTGCGGCAAATGAAACAAATTAAAAAGGAATCATTTCCGTTTTATAGTTCGAAGCACTTATCTACATATGATAAAACTAAAACTCTCTTCCCTTTTATTTTCCAACGTAAAATATAAATAAAGTCTTCGCAATCCGATTATATCGCGAATTTCACTTGCCCCCAAGCTGAGTATCATAAAATTACATGTCGCGGTACATATATCTGTTTAATACACTACAAAAATTTGCTATCATCTCATATAATTCGTATTGTTGAATTTCCTACTACACTTACATTCATGAACCTATTCTTCAATCAATCCTCGAAGTCCTAAAATCACTCAATCTATATTATAGGTTATGGAGAATCTCTAAAATGTATTAAATTATAACTATTAATTTTTCCTACAATCTCCATGCAACCATCAAACTTTCTCCAATCCAAGTCTACAATCGTTTTCAGCCGGCACTCATCCACCCAAACACACCAAACATCGTAAGTTCGCACAATCACATCACAATAGCGGAAGGAAATTTCGCTCACCTTCGCAAAAATATTTTCCACTCGATTGAAAAATATTAGCTGTTTTTTACTCACGTTTTCCATCCATTGTCTTCCGCTAAACGTGAAGCACAGACTCCGGAGAAGTGCAAGGGTAACTCTGGTAGAGACTCGGGTAAGATGAGGACACTCCCAACTGCAGCTCGTCACTGGACTGTGGAGCGCCAAGTGGTCTGCTCTCGGTTCACCCTGCGAGGAAATATAAACAAAGAAAAAGAAGATATTAGCTGGAGCAAGCATAAGCAGAAAAGGAAGGGGCGCAGGAAATCGAGGCTGGTGCCGTACTGTTTAGCTTGGGGAGGGAGATAATTGACCATTAGATACTTCACTGTATTCCACGACTTTGAGTAAGCAAAAAATCATACGGTACAGCATCACGGTGATAATTATTATTAAATTTCCCGATTAATTTTACGTATGTTAGCATCTTGCTGGTGGCCTGATTCATTATGAATGGTTAATTAGATGGCTAACTTATCCTTCATAATCCATCCATCTATAGCGTGAGTTGATGAAATTCACGAAAGTTACGCCTAGTTTTTCCCAATTAACTGTTTTCACAGGAGCTATTATCGGCGATGTATGATATACAACATGAAAATTCTGAAACATTATCTGAATGTTATTAGGTCGTAACCAGATTCTCCATTCTTTAAGAATTATGTATCTCAAAGGGGAAAATTATTCCATTTTTTTAGTTAGGAAAGAAGAGAATAAGATTGCACACATTTAATTTTCATTGATCTAACAAGAATTTGCCATCTCAGTAACTTTCTCAGGCTGAAATATCTCTCCTGATTAAAAGAAAATTTCACGTTCTGAATGTTTCTTGAGGGTTTGGGACTGAGGCAGTTACAACTTCATTTCATATGGATTACGTAGAATTAGCGAAATTATTCCTCAAAAAATCAATTATATTAAAATTCCTTCTCCTTCAGTATGGTTTCGTATCTCTTTTGGTCAAGCTTTTTACGTAAAGCTGATCAAAGCTGATCAATCTGATGTTTGGCAAAATTACAGGTGAAGGAAATTTTCAATGAGAAAGTCTATGAGGAACAAATCGTATTCTGTAGGCCGCCGTGAGTTGTAGTAAAAATAATATTCATTACTGCAGGCGTTCTCTCGGGGCTTTGCCTTCATCAATAAAAAAAGATATTCTGTTTCCAATTTCTTTACTAACGTAACTAAGCAATTAAAGATCACTTATATCTATATTACAAATTATCTCCTCCGTTTTCAATATAACCAATAATTTTAACTGATATTTTTTGCTGCAAGCGTGCACTATGGATTTTTTTTAATTGATAATACAAGAAATACTCCTTTTAATTTTCCATTATTATAATAAAAACGCAATCAAATATTCACCAGTAACTTTTATATACATGTCATGACCGATGATTTTTATGAAACAAACGACGATAACTATAGCTAATAAGTTTGAACATACATCGATATTTACTATGTATATCCGCCACCAATATTTTCAAGTACATTGCTATATCACGGATAGATGAAACTCGTTTCTTGAGAAATGATCGTTCTTTGCGTTAAACGAACTTTTCGGATATTTTTTTTTAACCCGGATACTTTCGGAAGACGAAAGCGAGCGATCCATCTGCTCTATTTTGTCGAGGAATTGTAACGCGCTACATAAAAAATCTTTAGAATTTATATCGGGATATATGGTGTATTAGATGTTAGGAATGAATCGGCGCATTTTAGACGCTATCGTCTAGACCAATAATGGAGCCATCCACTGATTGAACGTAGTCAGATTAAGTCATGAAATAAAAGGATTTATTTTTTTACTGCAATGTATTTCAGGGTGTATACGATCTCGGATTACCTCACAAATTCCTGTTAATCCAATCCTGGATGGGATATTATATAACATTTTAATGCAAATTTAGAAAATATTTTTCCAGCTACGAGTTCCTTCATTTACAAAACACATACATTGGTGAGTAAGTAGTGTTAATATATAAACATAGTAGAAAAGTCAACTCTCACGCTAAAATTTGGAAAAGATATTACAAGTATAATAAGTTTTGCATAGAACGAGAGAAAATGGTAAAGCCTCAGCAGCTTTTATAACTCATCTTTGATAAATTTCTCATTCCCGCCAAATACACCAGAGTTTACTGTATCTCCTCCTTTACGTAGCACAATTCATTGCAAATACAAAGAACGAAGCGCAGTAATTGTTAATAGAAATTGGAAATAAATTAATTTATCCTAATAATTAAGTTATTCGATTAAGGGAAGGAATTGAATTTTTTCTAAGTCTCACAACCCTCGACAGCATATCATTGACGTCTGGTGGATTATAATGGTGATGAAGAACAGCAGTACGATGAACGTATATGTTATTAACGTTTGCGGAAGTATATCCTTCCAAAACCCCGTCTAAGGAAAAAGCCTCCCGCTTGAATGGAAATTAATGAGACATCTCTTTCGCCTTCTTGATGACAGACACGTTAAGATGCCCTATCTCCGCTCGTAAAACGTTTCAACGCTGCTCCTGTAATAGACTCGTTTCTACGCTACTCCTAAATTATGCAATCCGTTCAAACTTTTCTCTTCTGTGATGACAAACGGAGATTCGCCTCTACTGAGTCATCTTATTTCATATAACCTCATTTCATGAGGAGGAAAGTTATAATTTCGGAGTGAAATATTTGTATGCCTTCACAAAGCTCCCAACGAGAAATAAGTTTCCCGCAATCTTGAGTGTATTGGTAACACAAATGGTGCAGGAGAGCTGTTTTGAAAAGATAATAGGGAGACTTCTTAAATTTTCATCCGGATCAACAAATGAACTACGGTAGCCACTCTCGATTGCGTGGTATGATTAACCGGTCATTTACCGAATACCGATCATCGGCGTTATTTCCTACCTTATAATTATTCAGCATTTTAGAAAACATGAGTTTTTAATACAAAAATCGAGAAATCTTATATATTGTTTCTAAACATTTATTTTCGTAGACCGACGCTTTTCTTCCTTCAAATTCCATCAAAACATAAAAATGACCGACCATTTTAAAAAGTGTTTCCCTATCCCTGCTATAAGTAGACAGACTAGTGGCAATTGTACCATTTGGTCAAAAGATCGAGTTAAAATTTTAATTTTCGTGTTTCGTTACTGGATGTGCAGATAGCAGTGTTGTCCTGTTTGGGTTTATCGTTTACTTGGTTACGTATGTTATGATAGATAAATAGTTTTTCTCATCGGTCAGTGATATTTACTCCCGGTCTTAAAATGATCGAAACTGTTTTAGCAAAATATTATAATCTCCATAAACGAAGATCTCGACGTTGTACGGATCCATAAAAAGATTTTAACAAAAAAATTAATTTTTCGCATCTTTTGGGAGCAGAACGACAAGCTCAGAGACGTATGCTTAGCCGAATATGAAGGTTTGTGTCACACTTATAAACAGCTTACATCTTCATTTCATTCAAACTACCTCTTTCTTTTAATTAAATTGCTTAAACTCCAGTGACCATTTATTCGTAATTTTTGCACGGGAAAACTAGTGAAATATTATTTGCTGGTAGTAGTATTTTTAGAAGTGCTTAGACAGATGAGGTTATCTCGTACATTCCCCGGGAATCGTAACCGTTACTGTTTTCACAGAAGTCGAACGCGCTACCCACTTGGCTATCTGAGAGCCCCGATTTTACTCGTATGTCCTTAATATTTCTCTGAGCTATCAAATCTTTGTAAGTTGCAAGTGGGTACATGATCTCTTCGTCTTGAAAGGAATTTTATTCACTAAATTCAAGCGGCGGATAAAGTCTGACTTAAATATTTTATTGTGTATTCTTTCTTTTGTGTCTGCCAATCTTCATCTAGTATTTGAATTACTCTTATCAAATTATATGATCGTTTCAATTCTTCGCGAAGCGTCTTCTTGCAAGAACTTTTCTACTTAATTCACGGATTCAACGCTTGTCCACAGATTAATAATAATAGTATTTATTCCTATTCAGTGATGAAAATATATATTATGGTATATCGGCTGAAGGAATATAAGTATCCTATAAGGGATATTTGTTGAATTCACGATAAATTTAACTATGACTATGTGTCTTGACAGAAATAAAAAATACCAAAATAATTAACTTAGAAAGAAGAACATTATATAAAAACATACCATATTTCTTAGCAAAAATTCAACATCTTCCTGTTTTAGCAGCCAATCTTTTGATTTTATGGCAGATTTAATTTTACTTTTAACAGAAGTGATACACATAGGCAAAGTACATGATTCCTTATATACTGCCCCACGCCTTCCGCTTATCATAGATGCTAATAAATTATACTGTTTTTTATATCCGATATCAAGGCATCGTAGTGAGTGACCTCCTTGAACAAACGAAAACTTTTTCTGCGTCCTCACGTACACATTTCCCTTTTAAAGCAATAATCGAGTAAGCCAATAATTTCTCCCGGAGAATATAGAGCGCTCCTTTGAACCCTCGAGTTGAATTATCGCGTCGACAGCAAACTGCTTGCAAAGCTCTACGTGGGTGTTAAAGATGCTCGCTCTCGTTCGGGGGCCGTAAGCCGAACTTTATGATGCATATCGCCTTGTGGAGCCGCATTGTGAGAGGGAAAATGAGAAAACACACGTCCTGTTCTTTCTGACGAGTGTGAGAGGTTCTGGAGGGATAAACAAAAACCTACGATGAAAGGCGTGACGTTTCCACGAAATGATTTTTTTCCCTTTCCTCGAGTGATTGTGATAATTGACTTTGCATGTTGTTATTATTATCGTTCGATGCCATTGTTAGGCGAGGTTAGGCCTGTTTGGATCTCTCTTCCACCTAATCTTTCATGATATTCTTACGCGAAGATAAAAGAGAGGGAAAAATACATCTTCATCTACGTCCTACAAGCCGCCTTTCGGAGTATGGCAGGAGGTGCATTATGACCCTATGCACTATGACTGTAATTTCCTAATCGATTACTTTCGCGTATCGTTCACGGAAAAAATGAATTCTTGAATCGACTCTAACATTTATTTCTCTTATTTTTCTCGCAGTATCCGAACGGCCTATATAACAAGAAAGACCCATAATATCGGCTAAATTTTCTATGAACTCACTCTCTCTGAATTTAATAAGTAAATTAAATTTCTGTTTGAACCTTCTTCCTTCTAAAGATTCCCATCCCGCCTCCTGAAGCATCCGAGTAACGCAAAGCGATTAAAAGATACATAGAATAAAACGTATTAAAAGTGAAAAGGTAAAAAATAAAACAGAAAAGATTTCATTTGTGGGAAAAAGTCTTCACAACTGAAAGTTGATAGAGAAAGAAAGAACGTTGCGGGATAAGGCCCACACAGGAAGGGTGTGAAAATACCCGCGAAAACACAGTGAAGAGAAACGAATTTGAGTTTACATTAAAATTATTTTTTTAATAAGACAGATAAAATAGTAAGACAATTGAGGAGTATTTAAGTGGATCAAGGAGAATAGATGACATAGACCAATTGAGTCCTATTATTTGAAAACAATAAAAAATTGATTTAATAATAAATAACTTTGAGGTGAGAGTAATCGAAATCGACTTGAAGGTGATTCAGAATTTGTTAATAGAGAAAATAAACTTATTGAGTAGATTAGCTTGTTTTCGATAGTTCATGGTTATAGAGAAATAGATAGAAGATAGAATAGATAATAGAAGAAGATATTACCTATCACGGAGAATTACCGCTTATATAGTATACTACACATATTTATAGATGTCTGCAAACTGAATTTTGAGAGGGTAACCTTTTGTGTAAATGAACGCTTGAACAGATATTGATTGATGTCAAGAATGGCAAAATACAGTGGTTGAAGTCTCCCCTCTTCAATGCTATTGGAATTTTAAACTTCAGAATAGGCGAATTCCAGCCTAAGGTGCTCCATCCAAGTTTAATTCTTCGATCGATTTAATTAATCCTGTGCTATTCTCTTGTTGTTACCAGCATGTGTATTCTTAGCATGTGTGTAATTACACACATCAACTGGAGATTTCAACCGTAGAGGTCCTTTTGAACTGTAAATGATGGAATCATTTAACTATGCAAAACTTCGTTTAATATAATTTTTTATCTAGTTTCTTCTAAACAGACAAATGATTATCAATGATTATATTCGAATATGATTGGGAAGTATGCATTGATAAGAACCCAAAATTTAGTAAGGAATGGAACATTTTTCGAAGTGTTACGAACTCTACGTTTTCAATATTCAATTTTTCTTAGTTTCAGTTTTTCAACCGATGAACTACAATTTAATATACATAAGTTTATTAGGCAGCATCTCAATCAGTATTAGTTCTTAACATAAGTCTCAAAAGAAATGGGTACCCGCAAATCTTAAGCAGCCAGTTAATTAACTCTTTGCACGTCACATTAGCACGACTGAGAAGTTCGCATTTAGCAGAAGGAAGTTCGAGAAATAATTAAGTTTTGAATATTAAATGGGAGATGTAATTTGACGGTCGCTTTATAGCTTTCTCTAATTGTGTTGTCTGCAAACTTTAGGTGATGATAGTCAGGCGTTCCGGCGCGGTGGGAATCAAGCATCCCTTTCCCCGCGTAACACGAAGCACCCAATTGGCTGAAAAGACCTCCCAGTATCTCCGTTTTCATTTCTTTCCCCCTTCAGTTTGCGGCGGACTGTGCGAAGCAACTTGTTGGTCTCCCTCTTTATGGGTCTGCTCTCTTTCGGATGGGCTAAAGGACCTTGAGCACTTCGTCTTCCACAAACAACCCCATACCAACCATCCAATGGTGAGTACTGTCATTTGATTTCCATTCTTCGTTATCATTCTCCGTTCGAACGGCTGTATCCGTTTTGATGAAAAATTAATCGCCTCTTGACGCTTATTTCTTTTCGGACGATTGAGTCTCTTCCACTGTCATAGCATTTGAATTCGACTGCCCATTCTCGTTTTGCTTCGACGTGACCAAGGAGACAGAATTTTGACGCGATATTATTTTGATGTATTTTTAAAACTCGTTACAATTGAGGTATCTCGCGTAGAATACAATGACTTATGCAGAGCAGGGTATCGAATAAAAAACAGAAATCAAGAAAGTTAACTTTGCGGGAGTGAAAACCGAAACGGAAAAAATTGTGATTGTTGAACCCGAACCGAAGCAGAATAATAATAATAATAATTTTATTGATCACTTTGGTCTTAAGCATATACATGTGAAAAGGCAATAAATCAAATACATGTACCAAAGAAAAACACGCATACATGGTATACGATAATTATTACTATTCATTGAATTAAATAAATTTTCTTGGAATAGTAGGTGTCTATTTTAGTTTGACTGATATTCAGTTAAGGGGTAGAATGTTTTCCTAGAAGATATTTTACAAATTTTATTTTAAAAGTTCGGAAACTTACAATATGTTTTTGTCGAATACGAAGTTTGTGGTACAATATACATATGGTGCTTTGTATACATAGAATGTATTCTGTTTCGATTTTTCGTTCCCGAGCACACAGATTTTACTAAGGTTTAAGGAAACTACGACTTGCGACTATTACTAAGTAGTTCAAAAATTTATTGCAATGTAATATAAATGAAAGAATTAAGTAACGACTGATCAGAGCAGCTTATGGTGTCCTGATATGAAAGGCAACAACATGAGCTTACGATTTTTAAAAATGTATTTAAGGAAAGAAATGCTGATTTATTTATACTTATTCCCTTAGAAATTCTAAAATTTCTATTAATCTTTTAATCGAGGACGAGTGGTGTTTCAAACCAAATTTTTCTATTACCTCTCTTTTACTTTCTTTATCCTTATATATGACAGTAAGCTTTACAGCGGAAATAATAATGTATTCCACTCTCATATTAAATACAGCATATGTTCCAAATTAAAAATCGGTATTTAAAATTTCACGAGAGCATCGGAGACAAGCAAATTTATCGAAACTGAATGTTATCTGAAGCGGCCTTCAAACCCTTAACTAAATCAATTAAAAATTACAACTTAGATACTTTAAGTTATTACAAAAAATTATTTATATGAAAGGCGGTTTTGGATGAGTTGTTTTGGATATTATTAAATTAATAATAATTAAGTGAGATTATGGAGAAGCTTATGAAGTGATATGTGACTTATCATTAAAACAATGTAAAATGTGATTATATTGTAGCAGTAATTATAGAATATATCTGGCGTATATGTATTAGGTGGAGTAATAGAGATGTTTTCTTAATTTAGTCTTGTTGTTGTAGTCAAAAGCGTGACCTAATCCTATTTGTTAATATAGTGATGTTATTTAGGAATTTTAATGTATCATTTAAGTGTGCAAGTGTAAATTAAGAATGTTTGGGGCTGCTTCCTGGCTTCTGTCAAACTATAGCAGATAATAATATCTCAAAATCCCTTTCTAATACGCATCCCAAACGCTTTCTGCATGCTCCATCGTAGGCCCAACATGCATCTAGTATGCTCTGACTTTCCCGCCGAAAAGTTTCTGATGACGAATTTAAGGGATTATTTTGCTCTGCTGGTTAGGTTCTCCGTACGATGTGCGAATTTTATACTCTTGCTGAAGGTGATTCTTATGTACCGAAAGTTCACCTGAAACTTAACTGCGGTGGCGGAGTGGCGACCAACTTCGAGGTCTTCGAGTCCCGGTTTCGAGTCTCAGCTGATCGGATTTAGTAAGACTGTAAGAAAAAGATTACCAATAGTCAGTAAGGAAACATATACAAAATAATCTTTTGGCACACATCACCTTATTTTATTAATATAATACTTGCTAACATCATCATAGTTTGTAATATAATATAGAGGTAGTTTGGAGAGATAATTTAATAAACCTCGCAGGGAAACTCTTGGAATAAGTATCACATTATGAAAATATAATGTAAATAATAACGTCATTATAAGCGCGATGTAATGAATAAACGTGTAATTATGCTATCAAAAATCACTAGAAACTTTTTCACGCCTAATGAATTTTAACTAGAAATCCACGTAACAATTGGGAGGAATTTGAACTGCGTTCATCGGATCAAATCTAAATAAATATAATGACGGAGAAAGACCGACGCCGATTAAGATCTCAACTTTAAGCGGGGGATCAGTGTTTAGAGCGTTTGGAAAAATTGTGATTGAGGGTTTAAGGCTTGGGATGAGAGGTGAGTGGATAGTTGTCGGGTCCATGATTTCAAATTAAGAAGATATCGTCGATGGAAGGGAGCGACGGAGTAGTTTGGGTAGCCACGGTGGAATCGATCTTTGCGTTGCCCCGGAAACAGTTGTCGCTCTCCGATGCCTTCCATTCTCTGCCGTCACCCTCTCTATAATCCGCGGGCGGGGGTTCAGGGGATAAATACACCTCTTCAATTCGCTAAAATATCTCTTTTCCAGGTGGGCTATTCACTTCATAACGATTTTCTACTTAGGGGATCGTTTCAATATCTGATTCGCTTACTTCCAGTCACTCGCTCGGCCAGCTCAAGAGGATTAGGGGACGTAGAATCGTGAATTGAGATGTTGAACAAGTTTATATTCGTTATCATTTTATGCACGGGACTCTTTTATGAAGAACATAAAGAAGACTCGAGACTTCGATAAAAAAACAGCGTAAATCGTTCATTTTCTAATAACGCTACGATAAAACGGCAATTGTTACTAAGATGCTTTCGGAAGCAAGTTTGGAATTGTTGAAAGAAAGGAGACTACGGGCTAGTTTGCGAACGCTTGATAAATTCAGAGAAAGCACGTTTTTAAAGGACGTTATCGGTATTATACGACACCCCCTGCTACTTCGACTGGTCCAACAATGACTATATTAAGAGAAAGAGATGCTAGAGTAAGTCGTTTTAAGGACTCATTCTTTCCGCGAACGATATGCGATAAAGAATCTAAAGAAGTATCTCAAACTTCCAATGTTTACACCCTCTCCCACACGCCCAAAGGTGGCTAGAAGGCTCTCTATGAAAATATAGATGTAAAATACTGTCAATGGCATCTTGATATAAATCTATCTTGATACAGCTATTCACGTTACCCTCTTAATTTCATTAAT
The DNA here is from genome assembly GCA_036926295.1 of Pachydiplax longipennis. NCBI lineage: Eukaryota > Metazoa > Arthropoda > Insecta > Odonata > Libellulidae > Pachydiplax > Pachydiplax longipennis. The sequence continues at coordinate 11,693,192 of JAVFKF010000010.1, read as the reverse complement.
TTAAAACTTTTTGATTGCTTCTTGGAAAAAACGACTATTATTGATAAAAAACTAAATAATTTTATCTGAAAGAATTTCGAAATCGGGACTCTATAAACTAGCACGAACAAAATAAGATAAAATCGAGGGAAAACTTTATTTTAATTTTTAGGACCTTAAGATACATATAAATGTAGTATAAAAAAGACTCAGTAATTTTCAAAAAATATATCAAGCGAAATTGATCGGTTAAAATTTATATTGTGAAAAATTACCAAGTCTCTCCTTTGATACCGTAGCTTTCTACCAAGTGACGCCTTCGCTCATTGTTTACATTATAAATGCAGCTTTTATTAAGGAAATGATTACGAAAGTGATCATAAAATCGATTTAAAATTGCCGTTTGTGCGACAGAATTTCCTTCATCTCCTTTCGCTCGAATGGAATCTAGCTAAAATCTTTTAGATACACATCGAAAGAGAAATTATCGACGCCTAGTAAGAGAACGAGGGAGAAAGAACAAAGGGATTAGAAAGAAAACGTCGGGTGGCAACAGAATGGTGGAAACCGCCCAATCAGAGATGATGACTACGTATCCCCCTAAGTGGGCGTCGAGGAAAGGAAGCTCTGAGTGTATCTTGAGTGTGAGGAAGTGGAGTGAGCTGAGTTTAACTGCGGAAGTTGTGAATGGGAGGAACCAGCGCCCCTCGGTTAATTTCAGCAGTAATGGTTTCAGGCTTTGGGTGGCACATTTCAATTTACACCCTCATGGCGAGGCCGAGGGCAAAAGAACAAATCAAAGTAAAATACGCTTTTGAGCTCGTAGTAAATTTGATGTTCTTTTATAAGGACTTAAACCCGAGACTGTCTGTCTTCCTAGCCTTCACACTTAAAGATATAATCAATGAGAGGATTCAGGAACTTTGTTATTGTTAGTTTTATTTGCAGAAAAATTATTTCACAATACAAAGCTGGCGAAGTAACAATGCGGGTCAGCACTCACATAAAAAAGTTTTCAAAACCCATGAAAAGGAAAAATGCTCATTTAATTTGAAAAGGCTGACGATTTCCCAAGCAAGTTAGCAATTGAGTCATTTTTATATACCATCCCCGACGAATTTTGAAACAAGATAAAACTCATTATTTTATAAAAAATTTATTAACCTTGTTAGTTATTAAGATTGATAAATCATCACTTTAGTGCTTTTAAAAACGTCAAAATATGAAAATAAACGAATTTACTGTTGCTTTTGGCCTACACTTTTCTGTTATCTATATGCCCTCCGATTGCCCAACTACACATTCACACAACCATGAAATCATTTGTAGAAGACATTACTGGGTTTCCTCCGAAATAGCATTCCAATCCCAAAAAGGTTAATAATTTTTTTTTATAAATTTTTTATCTCCTTTTTCTTAGATTTTTGGAGTAGTGTATGAAGCACATGCAAATTTTAAATATTATGATATGATACATAACAATTATTTATAATACATAGTCACTTTTGAACAGAGAACATAGAGGAATGAATGCAAGAGATAGTAGTACATACATTTAGACATATTTAAACATGCATAGGTGGATGAGAATTGCGCCAGTAATATATCTCGAGCAGAGATTGAGAATATGAATTATCGAACTAATAACGTTTAAGATGATCTAAGAATACTAAATCTGGGGTTAGAAATTGTTCGTCTGGAACATTGAAACTCGAAAGTAAGGCTATGCAGTCCAAGAGAATGTCGTTCATGCGTTAAGGGAGGGATGTGAAAGAAATGAAAAGATTTTTAGCTGAATCAGGGAAACAACCTGTTTGAATGTGAGATGCATTTCTATCAAGATTAAGACGAGCTACTGCTCTCCGTATTCTCGCTGCGAGAGTTACGATTTACTATGTATTTATGCTAAACTTGATTGTTTAATAAGTTTGTGTTCCCGATAAATACAGAGGTAGAAGCTGGATATTTCTACGATATTTTTTTGATAAAAAAAAGAAACTGAGACTATAAAGAAGAAGATTAGAAATCTCAGGAATGAGAGCTATGTACAAAAGATAATATATATGAGGATCATATTTAGAACGAGAAATAGAGCAAAAAATACATTTTTTGGTCAATATAACCATTAGTGTTTCAAGCCTAGTGTATGGAAAGTTTAACTTTTTTCGTTAAAAATTATGTCTCCGTGGTTTACAACTACTGAATTTTTAAAGATCCATCTTGAATGATATTTCTGAAAATATTGATTGATGCAGATTATTTTTCATTTAAAAAAATATCCGATTATATTCAAAGCATCGGAATAACTGAGGTTATGCATAAGTAATCGTTTCGTGAATTTCATCGCCTCGAAAAATAATGTATCTGATCCCGATTCTTAGGTGGAAAACCTAAAATAGGAGACATTCTTGGAAACAAACTTTTCCACGAAGCGAACGAACGGTCCTAATATAAAAAAGCGGAGGCGAAAACGGACAAATCTACGCTCTTATCGGAAATGTCATCACTTGAAAAATCATGAGTTACCAATAAAATACGGCACACTTATGCCTGACAATTATGCGCCACTTCCTTGAGGCGGACTGCAATCGCCTAAACGTATTCCCTTCCAGGAAAGCAGCCTGAGTCACGCAAGGAACGTTCATCAATGGGGAGGCCTTCACCACTTAGGGTTCTTAAAATTGCGAAGAATTTCAAAATGTTCCAACTAAGTCACAAAAATTATACACATATTTTGCCCATATACTCCTTTCTTATTCCGTAGAACGTCGTTCCGAACTTCCCAAAAATTTCTAATACTGCAACTTTTAATGCGAATTAAAAATATCCTGAGTGTTCATGACCATTTTGATTTTGGACAATGGTTACGATGTATGGAGTGCTGAGTACTGAATTAAACACAAGCCATAATTTTACGGAGTGTATAAAATCTTCCGTAAGTCATTTTTACTGGATTATGACCACAATTTCCCCTTTAGGCCTTTTTAAAGCTCCAATAATTTCCCCCAGTGATGAATCCCGCTTCGGCTGACAACCCCTGCTCTGGGAAAATCAAGTCAAAAAGTATCCACGCATTCACCTTTCACTTCAATAAGCGGTTTCCCACAGTTTTAATCCACCTTCTCCCTTATCTAGTTTTAATGTCCTCAATCAAAACTCAATCCACGGAAGAGTAAGGACTGTTGACAGATATGACTCAAAGAAAGATGATGTAAGATAACCAACGGAAAAATTAAAGAGCTTCAAAATTTTCGGAGGAAATTTCTAAGAAAGATTAATAACATACTAATGAATTTAAATAAACGTAGGATGAACTTGTTATCTGTCATTACTTAGAGGTTTATTTAAGTTAAAATGAAGTTTGATTGCCATAGAATATTGGTGATAAACGAAAGGGTCTATTTTTATTTAATTTAATATTTTATTTAAAATAAAATTGCAATTGTATAAAATTTATTTTATACAATCGTAAAATATCGTACATAACTGCATGCGGCAAAAATTTCACTACAAGGATAAAGAAAGAAACATAATTGAAAAAATCTATCGAGTAAGTAAAATGAAAAAAATCTATTAAGTAGAAATTTTAACTTTCCGCAGCGCCCGTAACTTTCGTATTTCCGAAATTGCACAGAAATTATTTTCACCGCGTTTTAAATATTGTCAACTTAAATCTGGCCACCCATTTAATGTAACAATAGAATCATCTACTCCTTCACGGCCATATTCATTTAAGAAATAAGTTACGTGACTGCGTAGATTTTACACGAGAGACATTAAGCTTGCTAATGGCGATGGGGTGAAAATATCAAAAGGAAAATATCGAGTAAATCGCATTCGATTTTGGATTCGATTAGAAGGAGAGGAGTATTCATTGGCCTGGAATATGACGATGGCCGTAAGAGGCTTTTAAGTCACGATGAGGAATCTGCAACCCTTTCACGTACTGGACTTTGATCGCATCAGAAAGGTAGCAATATGACCCCAGGAGTTTCCCTTTGTACATACTTTCACAGCCCTCCGAACCCTCAAACCATCTCACCCTTGTAATCCGTACATCCCCATCGTACTTCTACCTTCCCCATTTCCATCCCTTACTCTTCCCTATTCCACTTCCCCAATTATCGGTACATGTTGCTCATAAGTGCAGATTCGAATTCCTGCTCGAAAATAATGTGATGAGAGAGTAGATTACAAAGCTGAAAAGGGGAAGTTGAAAAATTAATAAGATATCCTCGTTAATAATGGGCCAGCCACCCCTGCTGCTGAGTGATGGGATGAGAAACTTTATTCGCTGCGCATTTTCAGAGTGGAGTGGGTCCGTGAGAAATTGGCATAGCAACAGCGGTTGGACGTATGCTCCCATCCCACTGCAGAGGGGGAGAAGTCATGTTGCGATTCACAATCGAACAAGATTCTTATTTACACAATTATTTCACGTCGAATAATCGCGGAATTTCGGATTGTCGACTCCCAAAGTATATGGATTGCTCTCCTGATACTGTAACCCCTTCATTTTTATTTCAAATATTACCGCTTAATTGTCATCAAACGAAGCCTCTTTGGTGCTCTGTGCACAATTCGGATTTTGGCATTCTCATCGGATGATAATTTCCGTTCTTATTATTGTGATATAAAAAAACTTATCACGATGTAAACAGTTTCTTTTACCTCGAAAACTACTATACAAGTGTACTCAAAATGAATTAGTTTCCACTCAGGAATCATCGCATTACTCTGCAGATCGATTCTTACTTTAACTAAATTTAGTCGTAATTCACAGGATATAAATACTCTTGATTTTTCCGATTAAAAGTAGCTGAACTTTATGAAGTATTTGTTTTTCTTGCTCCTCCAGGTAAAATACCTGCAGGGAATGTTTCATCATTTTAAATTTTAGAAAGAGTGGATTTTAAATTTTCCATAGATTTTTCGATTCACTTCTTTCTGAAGCGACATTATTATAATTCTGTTATTGATTCCGGGTCGAAACTTGATTTTGAACCTTGAGACTTGATGCCTCACTTCTGTCGCCTTTCTCTTAAATAACTCCATTTAAGCTTTTAAATAAGTCTTCATCTTTCTACCTTTCAAAATTTCGTTTTCTATTTACTCCTCTTCTGCTTATAAACTTTTTGACAAGGAATCAAATTGAGGCGCGGGTAATCGATATCCTAGACATGGCAGAGGGTTTCGACCCTAATTTAGGTCACCAGGTACATTTGATGAAGAAGAAATTTGTCGCGAAAATGTACTTTTTCGCTGTTATTTTGTGATTGCCTCGATAGTTTTCGGTGATTTTTTTCTTATTCTGCTAAGTTTTAATGGCCAACACAATTATGCCGAGTTAAAGGTCATGGAATTGGATAAGGGTTTTTGGCAAAAAAAATATTCAACAAAACCATGAAAAGAGATATTTATTGACGTTTCAATAACAGGAAGTTAGGAACCAACAATAGACTAATGACAATACTAATTCTTGAATGCACAAAGGAAGAAGAAAAGTCGTCGAGCAAGTACTTGAGGAATGACACTGATATGAAATTATTTCTTTAATGGAATGGTCGAAATATTATTGGCCATAATATTTTAGCAGAGAAGAATCGAATATCTAACAGCCTTATTTAAGCCTTAACAGACTCAAAAATCAAACTTTATCTTAAAGTTTTCCATTAAAATAAATTTTTAAAAAGCCGCATTATTTACCCATCAAACATACATTTTACAATTTATAATGTACAGTTTTGTGCGTTTATTTTTAAACGTTACTCAAGAAAATTTCTTTAACATCCTAAAGAAATAAATTCGAATATTCTATTTTTGAGCATATCTTTATTTTCAAGGTATATTCTGGGTATCGAACTGTAATATTTTTTGTTCCGGTCTTTGCTCCGGTTAAATCAAAAATACAATTATCGGTTCAGTTTCGGTTTTGCTCCTTCTGCCTTCGTCGAACCGATTCAAACCGTCATTTTCCCTCTAATAATTGCAATAATATATCCCTCAGAAATTTTAAAAATTATTTCTCGCTATTTTCACTTACACTATATTACACTAATGGTTGACTAAATCTTCGTTTCAAGGCGTAGTTACTCATGTGTAGAAAAACTTCTTCGATTCACACATTAGCATACTTTGCATTGTTGGGAACGATAAAATCGGATCGAAATTAATAATGGCTTTTGGACTGTTCGAGTTTAAAAATTTTAATTTTTTCGGTTTTGATTTGGTTTTCACCCTGGCAAAAATATATTTCTTTTCGGTGTTGGGGTCTGTTTCGGTCCGTCTGTTTTGCCCTGGCTAATTAGATGGAAATTTAAACTTTACAAAGTCATATAAATAATTAAAGGGGACTTAACATGCAAATCTATGCACCTAGGAAAATTTCCATGGAGAAACGGACTTCAAAAAAGTCTGACAGGATCAGGATTCGAACCTGGACATGTGCAAAGTATCTCTTTTCCTTATGCTATCTTTAATAAAAGAGGGCTCTTCTTTCTACCAATTCGTATGACTTTCAATGAGAACGTTTCTGTATGAAGGCACACGCTCATGATTTCAAAGTACCCCGGTCGGCAAGTCTAAATGTTCTGGTTAGATAGCTTCATCGGCTAAAGCATCCGCCCGACAATTGGAAGACTCAGGTTCGAAATTTGATCTTAGGGAATTACTAAGGCAATTTAGTTGTTGGCTATAACAATGGCTGAAAATTGTAGAAGTTCGTTACCAAAATCTCCATTTGTACCTTTGTATCAAGGAAATATTTCTCGGGTATATCTCATTCTGTTTGATATATTTGATTTCCATATATGTTTACGGAGTCGCACATTTCGCGCATGACATATTTGGTATGAGAGTCTCTTTGTTCTCAAATGGCTCGGAAGGCCTCAATTGGCACACAGCAACTGACTTTTAATCTCTTACCTCTTTTTTTACCCGCATTTTTTCTTCTGCTACCGTGTTTTGTATCGACGGATTGGCCATTGGAGTGTTTACGATCATATCATTGAGCACAGCCATGCTCTTTTGGCGGGTGATTTTTTTTTTGGCGGAACCTGTCTGGCAGCCAGATCGATCAATGAAAGTGAATTCTCAGAATCATGAACCCTCTCCTCTTCTCCGCAGGTAGCCTATTCATGTCTGCCGATTCGCAAATTGGGAAGTCTCAATCCTTATGAGGAAAAGGGGAGATAGATTTTGGATTTTCTTGCCTAAAGGTGACTTCATGAATTGTAGGATCTGATACGATTTTATTGAAGAATTAAGAATTGTAGTTCTTAGTTATCCTTAGCGATTGAGTAGGGGTTAGATATTTCTGTTTTTATTGAATGTTTTCCTATAGTGTGGTTGACTTTTTAAAGGATGTCGATGGACTTGATGAAGCCTATTGTGGCAGCTCTGACTTTTATTTGGGTAGATCTGTAAATCGGCCGGTTATGGGATATATTTCGTCGAGTTCGCTCTCGTAAAACGATCAAAGTTGTCAAAGTGTATGTAATGGAAGCAATGGAGTAATTGAAATTTAAATATTCAATTGAATGGGCGCAAATTACACGGTCATGCTCATATGATACTGAGCTTCATTTTTGACTTTTAAAAACTATAACTACGTGGAATGCCTATCAATGCAATGTAATCATTAAGTAAATCGACTTAAAAAATTAAAAACTAATTCTGTTTTAAACCTTCCAAATTGATTACCCTCTAATTGATAAAAATAAAGAGAACAGGCGATTATTCGAATTAAATTATTGGCTTAATGTAAAGAAAATTATGCCTCAAATTAGCGGCAACCATTAATTTAGAAAATAATTTATTGCCCGGTTGAAATTTCATGTCCAGTATGAAAAAAGCCTGTATATTAAAATAGCAATAGATCTTAAGATGGGAATATTTATACTTCATTCCAGATAGCAAACTATTTATTTAGTTCAATATTTCTATTTCACTAAAAGTCTTAAAAAGGTCAGACATTATTTCATGTCATGATGATTCTAATAAAGAACGAATAAAAATTTCTACAGAAATATGCGGAAATTATTAACAATAAGGCAAATTCCACGTAGGAAATTGATAATGAATACGATTAATCTTTTGGTTTTTCAATGAGATATCAGTGAATTATTAAATTTTAGGAAATGTTTTAATTCAATACTGTATATATTTTTAAAAATTCACAGAAAATTGTTTTAATTTTGTAGAGGTTATAAATTTCCGTAGAAAATAAACAAAATTTAGGAAAAAGGGAATTTTATATCAACTTATTCTGCCGGTATTTGCTATCAGAAATTTAAAATCTGAGCCACATTGTTTAACTGAATGATAATTACCCGGTAGAATTTCTCCAAAATAAATGTTCGAAATTAAAGTAACTCAGTGCTGCTTTCATTTTGCCAATGGATTCCATTCCTTAAAAATGGCTCTAATGACGTTATCGAAATTTATTTTTTTAAGTTTAACGGCGCAAGATATGATGAACTTTTTCTTTACTTATCGTTGCTGTTAGAAATTTTTAGATTTTTAAAAGAGCGGAAAACTACCTCGCGGTTATAGCATTCTTAATGTGCTGAGTGAGAATATATTTTCATGCTCTAAATTGATGAAATCCTAACGTCGATTATGACGGAGAATATCATCCCATATCGTATACGCCAGATATATCGTTAAAGATTCAATGATGTATGTTTCTGATAGAAGTTATTTTATGTTCCGTTCTTGAGTGAAAATTTATGAAGCCCAAAATTAATTGTAATTATTATCTGAACTACCGAAGAATTAATGCAAAAAAATCTACCAGACCATGTCACGTTAGCTTATTTAGTATTTAGCTACTCTTCAACTTTTACCAAAATGGCTGCCAAATTTCTATTTATCCACCACCCACCGCGATACTTTTTTTTAGAAGTATAATTCCCCTAAAGTCTCAAAAACTCAATTCAGCGCTCATTAAAATAATTTTAGTAGATACGTTTATTATATTAGCCCTTATCGATACAATTAAATTCGCATAAAATAGCCGTTCGAATATTTTGTACATCGGTACATGGACGCCATCTTCCCATTGTCATCAATTAAATAGTCTGACCGCCCACCAGTAAGTTTAAACCGCCCGCTATTGAGTGGCTAAGACCCGATTGGAGAACGCTGATTTTTGCAATTGATTCAGCCACCCCCTGAAAATACATAACGTCAATAATTAGCGCGGCTCCACCGGACAATACTTCGTCATGTCGCGCACGGAGTATTTTATTTTGTTGATGGCGGTAATGATTTTCCCAGGGGCGTACTCGAAGTACCCCGGGATAGCTGAGCTCCTTGCTAAGGGGGAGGGGGTTGCGCTATGCACTAGGATGTCCTGCGCAATTTTCTAGGATGTCTCAATACACATTTTAACGATTTTCTCGCGCTTTAGAATTTACGTACAAAAATAAGATGTTTATCCGATTAATTTTCCGCCGAATCTCCGAGAATATTTAAACTTACCCCGACTGAAAATCCGCCATACCGTTATCACTAACACAATTTTGCCCCTGATTTTTAATTTTTTTCGTTCTTTCGACCGTAAAAGAAGCGTTTTCACTCGATTTGAGTCTAAAAAATCACTATCCAGATTTTGCCACTGGGTAAGAATTGGTGAACCTTATACCACCTGAAAATGTTAGCCAAGATCTCAAAAATTAACGATTATCACTACACTGAAGTACTACCATAATATGCTTCTTGAGGTACAAAAAAAGTCCCAAAGCAAAAGAACTAGAAGATGATACAAACCATGGAAAATTTATCGGATGCGACGAAGAAAAATCAACTTCGGAGAGAACTCGACCGTTGAGAATGTAGTTTCGAAATCAGAACACAGATTCGCGGGAATGGCGCGGTAAAATTCATTGATCTATCAATTAAGGTGCGAAGGGACCGATGATAGGAGATGAAAAATCTCGTTGCAGTACTGAGTGCCACGCCCTAACTCGTTAACCTAATTGCGACGCACTAACTATCTTCTAACCTGAATCTAAGAAAAATAATATAATTAAATCGCGTAAAATAACACTCCGGCGACGAACTGAAACTAATTCTAGAAACTTCACTTTGATATTATCGGTAGATTGAATACGATTAATCACTTAAGCTTCTTGATCGATTATTGATTTTTCGGGCATCTCCGAGAGTAGGACGATAAAAATACGATATTTAAATCGGAAAAATCGCGTTAATTTAAGAAATCGCGCCGCGAGGTCTACAATAAAATAGCATCGACACGAACGATAATTTAGAAACTAAACTTACACAATTAACGCGTCACAGCCTTCGAGCAAACATTCAAGAACTCACGAAACATACACGTACGTAAATTATACGTATATTTTCCCGTAAAAATTACCACAACATTAATCAGCGGTAGTGATCATAGTGATTTGAAAACACCGAAGACAGTTACAGACATTGCCGTACAACATAGATCATGCCGTACAAGAGTGCATGCTTAGGTTATTTCCAGGAGGGTAATCTTTCATGAAACGACAACGACAGAAGAATACATTGAGGAAGATAGAGGAGCAGTGTCATAACAACAACAATACGTACCATACAAACATTTAAACATTTATTCCGTTTATTGAAACGTGACGACGATAAATATCGTATTCACATGCATGTAATACCTTTATACAGCTTCTGCTTCAACGATATATTCCGAATTGTTGATCTGAATGAGAAGTGGAAGCAACAGCTAAGTCGCGAATTACCTACCGCCCAGCGTCTGCGAAGTTTTGACGAGAAAGATCTATGCGCGTGTGCCTGGACCGTGCATTTGTCGGCGGCGCCTGTGGAGGGGAGGGCTAAGGATCGTGATTCTGCCCGGTAATACTCCCCCTCCCTAAGCGAATATTAGGCTATTAGGTTGCGTTACGCAGGGTTTTAATATTAGCGATTTTTGAATACGGATGCAATCCATGAGTTACCTGATGCAACGTGAAATTACGTAAATTTTACGCCACATGCAAACGTTTTCACACTCGAATTTGTGTTTGTTTTGCAGAATTTGAATGTTATGAGATGCACTATTTGCTGCGTATTTTTACCTATTGCATGTTATTGATCCGTCGCACTGCGGAGGGGTGGCTAATTTATAAAAATGCAATAATTTATACATAGTTATCTTAACATTTATATTGATGTTAATGGATATGTTAATTTTGGAGAAAAGATATTGAGCATAAAACGGTATTTATAATTTGAAATTTATTACTGGTGGTATTTTAAGCTGGAGTATGAGAAAGTTTAATTTTATCGAGGTTCAGCGGAAAGATGCGCAACGCATATAAATAATTAATAACTTGTATTTCTTTGAATATTAATAATTCTAGTGAACTAAATGCCTTTTAAGTAATCATAATAAAAGAAATTACTTAGTATAAAATTTACGTGCTTTTTACAGCGTAGAAAGTAATTTTACAACAAATGATTTATATGATTAAATACTTTTACATTTAAGCATTTTATTGTGGTCACGTTGATCGTATTAATATAACACAGTTTTAAGTAAGCATAGATGAATGTTTCAGTAAATTAAATCACTCAGAAAAGCAATTTGAACACCATGAACGTATTCAATTATAGCATTCCTTTCTTCATAATCCCTTTGATGACTCAGCAAACTAAAAATTGCTTTTATAATTCCAGTTATAAAACTTAACGAAGTGTCTACTTATTGAGCATTACTTTGTAGAGAAATGGAATTCAAATTTGATTTGCGGGTTACATAAGATTGAGGCGCATATGCGAAATTTAATTTGTCCAGTGAATCTCTTCTAAATAAAAGATTTTAGTCGAAGATAATACAAATAATAAGCATTTGTACTCAAGTTATTAAAATAATGTTATAAGGGGTGTGTAGTTATAGGTAGGCTCAAATATGACATCTCTTCCAAAATTTACTCCAGAAAGAAGCCCAAAATATGAAATAATATAAGAGAAGTGAACAATGAGAGTAAATGATGACTTTCCTTTTCTTAATATGTTGGTAAAATTAGTCTACTAGTTGGGTTATCAAATTAGTTGTAATGCCAATGAAAGTTTAAATTATTAAAGTTTCTAGCGTAGTCACCCTCAATTTAATGAAGAATGTTAATTTGATTTTCGCAAATTATTTCACAGACCACAATTGCTTATATTCATCGAGCTATTAAACTTTCTTATGTATTTGGTAGAAAGGGATTTGCCCCTCAGCTGTTTGCTGAACTCAATTTACAACTTCGCTGGAAATCGGGAAGCTTTCTTATCTCTCCTTTTCCTTCCTTGCTTCCTCACTCAGGAATGTTTACCTTTATTTGAATATCAGTTGTCGATAACTTAATTTTTAACTGCCTAGCATTCTCGACTTCCACTTGCGGTTGTTGGGCAGATTAAGTAGGGAACGTGAGGAATTAAAGGACGTTATGGAATTAAGAAAATATTCAAGACAATGCGAAGAAAGTAGGTTGATATATCTCTTATGAATGTTTGTATGATTCTATTACATTATCATGAGGAAATCTGAGAAACATTTTCCAGAGTAAAATGTAAACTTGTTTTGCTTAGCTTCAGAAGGAATCTTGCCATGAATTTGAGGCTTAACTCCAGAACATAAAAGCAATATTTATTACAAAGAAATCGTTGATCATGCCAAGAATTCTCAATCATTAACAACACTTTTCCAAATAAAATTCAAAAAGAGAATTCAGTAACTCTTTAAGAAAATACAAATGTACAAATCTTGTTTTGGAGACCTGGTTTGCATGTTGGATAGGTCAGTAATCCACACCTGCAACATTAGTATCCTTAGATATACTTAGCAATGTTGGCACAGATTCATAATAACTTAAGAGAGTCAGTTAAATTATATACTTTGTGTTTATTCTCATTTAAGATACTGAGTAACTAAGAGAAAATTGCTATGCTTGCCATAAACACATTTTAAGTTTAATAAATTTTGTAATGGTGATAATCTATTGTACTGAAAACAAGCGAAACCTGATTTAACTTTTAATGCAGATTAGCAATAAGTGGTTTCAATGTACTAAAAATAACTGTGACTTAATCACTGAATCTCAAGAAACAAAATTTATGCTAAACGAAAATGTGCTTCATGATAATGTGTTAAATGAAATTCAGTTCTACTGAATTTTAAGATTTATCCTTGGGATATAGCTTTGATTCTAGGATATAGCCTTAAATTTAGATTTCCTTACTGTCATTCCTAAGTTTGAAAACGCTTCTTTAAAACATTATAAACTTGCATGCCTTACAAACAATCATATAGTATTCACTATAAAATGTGAGACAGTTCCATAAAGTATGTCTATGCAGATTATTAGTAGCAATGGAATGCTTTTAGAAAATAAAGACATGAAAATTATATCCTAACAAGTGAAGAAGGTTTTCTTCCCTCAAAATCATTTGAAGATGCCAAGATATATCCATCAGTATTTTAAGGGGACTAAGTATAACTTTAATATATTTACATAACAGTAAGTATTGTTGTAATTTTGATCAGCCGTTTTTCAAATTTAATTCTTTTTATACTTAAGCGGTGCACCTTAGTTTTATGAAGTTCTTGCTTAAAATGTAGTGCATTGCTTCGAAATTCATTTTCTGAATTTGACATTGGAAAATTTCAACTTTTTGGATTATTAAGAGACAAACCTTTGTCTCTTGTTCATTGAACGCCGAGTTCCTTTTTCTTTCTTGTTGGATTATCATTAATTTTATTTTATTAGAGTATTTTCCATTTCTATCGAGTATTCATTCTCCCCTCTCCATTTTGCCTGAGATTGCTTTCTATTATTATTAGCTGCCGATTAGAAAATATCTGCATAAAGGAATTATTTTGACTTTGAATTAAGGTTCCAAAGAGGCATGGAATTCAGAAAATTGTCTTCTTCAGTTATCAATTCAACTATTAAAATTATTTTGAAATGTGACTCATGGAAATTTTTTCTTAACTGCTATTGTTATTCGTATCTTTATTTCTTAACTGATAACCTTTTTTAATAGGTACATTTATGATTGATTTTCTCTATTTTGTATACCAAAATGATTCTCTTATCTGCTTTCTATTTTATTCTGCAAGTAACGCATCTCTTTTGAATTGGCCATCGTTATTATCCTTCTCTTCATTTCCTCCACAATTCCTCTGAAAGCTATATCCATAAGCTCATCCCTTGTGAGTCTTTCTATTAAAACTTAAAGCATATCTTCTTATCCTTAAAGAATATCATATCCTTTCTTATGCTACTTTTCAACCTGATTTTGAGCATTCTAATTGTATTCCTTTTGTAAAACCCTTTCCTTACTGTCTTTCAGTAATACGCTCTAACCACATTTATAAATTATGTGACTAGGTAGCTTTTCTAAAATCATTTCCTGTCTTACCATTTCAATATTTTCCAAATGTTTTCTCTCCAAATCATTCTCTTTGGTTAGAAAACCCGTGTTTTACTATTATCTCTATTTAACTATGTAATTTGGAATTGGTACGCTTTTTTATTATTTGAACACATATCTTCTCTATGACTGAAAGATACCGTCTAACAAAATAACTAAAATTCGGGCGCATTTCTATAAGTTTTTAGGCTTTATGTTATTTACCGACCGTCTCATTTCCTCTAACTATTTTAATGCCATTTTTGTCCTTAATTCTTTCATTGCCTTCATTCTCGCCGTCTTTGCATTTTGGTAGTTTTTTGGAGCTTTGCACACTCTCTACCACAAAATCTTTTCATTTTTCTCGAGATCTCTTTCTCTCCTCTTAGTTCCAGCTGAGTTTTCTTATAGCTTAGCTCTATTCTTCGACCTGGTCTCATTAAGCTCAAGAATACACAGAAAATAATTTTGCTCCTATTTCTATTTCTTTTCTTGATAAAAATGTTCTACAGCTGCTTTTGAGTCATCAGTGTTTTCTTCTCTTTCCCAGAGTTTTCTTTGTCAATCTTTCTTCCTTCTTTGGCAAAGATGTATTCTTTTTTCTCTTTCCTGTGTGTCATCTTCTCTTAATCAATGTCATTCTTTATCTCTCTGTAATCTGAGTATTTCATTTTCTCCTCTGCCATTCCCATGATTCCTCATTACTTCTTTTCATGTTCAGGTTTTTTGTTAACTCAAAGTTATTTTCCGAAATTCTTTATTCTCCATAATATGCATATACTGTAATCATCACTATTTCCATTTCATACAGCTTCAATAAGATAGCAAATTGCTCCTTTCATATCATATGTATGAGTCAATCAATGAAAATTTCATTCAATGGGATTGAGAGGATAACTGGTGGATGAGCTCCATTTTTTGCTTCCACAATTCCCATCTTCATGTCCTTTCACTCAAAGATTCACTACATTTTTCTGTTACGAAAATCCTTCTAAGTTAAATCTTTCATTTCGAGATTCGCTTGCTATCACTGTAATTTTGGAATATTTCAGGTATTTCCTCCAACACTACATTCAAATCACAGTACATTGAAAATTTTCTCCTAACTTTATCATTAATAAACTCTGGCTTTGACTTCTGAGGAAAATACCTTGGCCTTCGAGCTGTATATTGTATGATTCCTAGGAACTCGGTGATCCCGGAATTCCCTTTGCGCCCAAAGCAATCTCAAACATCGAAGCTAGTCCAAATACCGTCAATACTCTATAGAAGCGCTTTCGAACTTCTAATACAGCTGCTCTTATTGAGTTTTAAGAGAGTAAACAGGATTGTGTTTCCATTTAATGAATCTTTCTTTCTTCTGTTCCTCTTAATTTTTAAGATCCATTTTTATTTATTTTTATTTTATTTCAATTATATCATATACAAAAATACCATTCAAAAAATTTAAAACAAACATATCATAGTACATATAATTATTGAGATAGCCAAAAGATTACATGATTAAATATTGCCCAGCTGTCTATAATTTAATTTTACTTTCATTAATTTTAATTTAAAATCTCGGATAGCCATGTGAGCAGCACGCTCGACCTTCCCTAGAGCGGTCTCGGGTTCGATTCCCGGTGAAAAATTACCTTAGCTGTCGGAGCAATTTTAACAATACAATTACCATTACTTCTAGGCCCATTTTGCCTCCTTATCACTTATTTTGATTAAAATCATTCGTCTATATATATTTTGCGGTGGTATTGCTGCATTATCACTTAAGCCGACCTTCGACAGAGTTCGTTTAGGTTCGATTTTTTTAGTGCAATATACTCTGCGAATCTATCTGAGGGTGGAGATTCTGAGAAAAGCCGTTTACTCATGAAAGTACGCATTATTCTGACAGAAAAATAATATGACGTGTGAAAAGTAGCACGAGGACATTTGTGAAATCATTTGCACGTGTTCGCATTTGGCGTTTTAAGTCTTATCCCTAGCTTATCTTAAGGAAAACATAGCTTGTTTATGGTAACGTAGATATAGAAAGAAAACTAATTATTCAGATTTTTCGCTCCATTTTTGCTTCATAAAGAAGTATGACTTCCGGTGACTCATTTACCTCTCAAGATTGCGTCTCATTTCTCAACTTCTTCAAAATCTCAGGATTAAATATTTCCGATCACAAAAAGTTCCCGAAATTAAAATATGAGTCAAATTTATGGTAAAATTATACGAAATGTTTTAATTTTTAGAATTAAGTAATCTCCAATCAGATTAAGCATTCACCCCCTGAGAATGAAGGCATAACCTCCGAAATGCGCATTGAGATCTTCCCAGAAGATCGGTGATCCGTTGTCTCATTGGTCCCTTCGAGGAATTGGCGCCCAACGGTCAGTGGCATTTTGGCGACTAGAGAGTTTTTTCTATTATTTATATTCATTCGAACCTCTTATAAAGAGTTTAGTTTAACTTTGGTTAAAGCAGTGATTAGTTAATTAGATTCGGAAAGCTTTCCCAAGAATTTCTTCCATTGCCTACCGTTCGGCACTGCTTGCATCCTTTTATTTTAAATGAGCCAAATTATGATGCAAACGTGCCTCTCTCAAAAATCTCGTTGTTGCAACGTAGGAGGTCTTGCACGTGTGAGAAATTCAGTGCTCAGGTTTCCAGTCGGAGTGGGGGAGACCCCATGAGACTTTAATGTGTTGTTTTCCACGAAAATGAAATGAGGTGAGACGTCTGCCCAAGGGCGAGGGGTCATGGAAGTCAATCCCTCGGGTGTCTACCGAAAAAAAAGAGACTAGAGAGTAAATAAAAACACTTCTCGGAACACGCCACGAATATTTTCCTGAATGTTTTTCCCTCGAGAACATATTATTGCATACCAAAGTTCAATTTTTGCATGCGGATTTCGCAAATTTCTGTGCTGAATAGGATTGGAATACAAGTGGCAAACGGAATTATTAACGATGTAACCCCCTGTATTTTATAATTTTTATGGTAATTATACATTTCAAACATTTTTTTGATAGCTGTTAATCTTTACCGACAACATGTTAAGAAATGTAATAATAGTAGTAGTAGTAGTTATTTTACGAGTACTTTGACAAGAAAAGTTCATTTCGCACATGATCCACCACCGGGAATCAAACCCAGGACCGCTTTCACCGAAGTCGAACGCGTTGCCTACTTGGCTGTCCGAAGGCCCCTTTAATAACAATAATAGATTAGTTATGGGTGTAGGCCTTTAGCATGTGAAAATACAATAATTTCTATAAAATTAAGTAAGTATACAAACAGTTATCATAAAGAATTTTAATGTTCTGAAATAAAAATTTCACTGCTTTTCCAGTTAAATAATATTTTAAAATAACAAAAAATATTAATGAAATGATTACAATAAATTTTCATATGTAAAGACATTTTCAAAAGAATAATAGAAAGATATTATATAGATTATAAAAATATACAGAAATAAAGCATTCAAACCATCCTTTACAATCAGCAATTATCATTGAAGAATAAAAAAATATAAATCACTTTACAAACACTTCACACATTTTTAAACATATAAAAGAAGGTATCAAAAAAATCGGTGCCTTTACAAAACTTGTTAGGTTCTCATTAAACGGTACATGGGTAAATAATAAGTGTAATTTCTTAGTAAAATAATGTAGAAAACGAATAGTTTCTGGCGTTGGTAACAGAACAATTAAAATTTACCAGAGAGAGCAGTTCAGAACTTTTATGATTATTGTTTAAAATACCACATAAATTATTAAGTCTAATTGTTTCCTCCTGGTGGAAAGAAAAGATAAGTTTAAGCAGCTCATAAGACTATCTATCTTTCATAAGACTATACTCCACTTTCCTCATACAGATTAAATTTTAAAGGAATCATCCGTAGAAGCTTCTTTAAGAATGAGTATGCCTGAAATACTGTGTGCTAACAATAATTCAGTCTATTCTATTAATTTAAATTAAAAGTAAGATTATTTCACTTGTTTTATATCTTGTCTCTCGTAGGTATTCACGGTGGAGGGATCAATCAAGAAGAATGGTATATCTCCATCAACTCAACGGTGCTGTTTCCATCAAGGGTACCTGCTGAGTTGTCAGCGGAAATATCGGCTGTCTCGTTAAGGTTTCCGCATCGGCTGTCACTTTCAGGTAAATTGAAGTCATTTCATTCTGCATTGATCGCTAAAGGATGATAGCACAGCAATCGAAATCCGCAATAGCATACAAATCAAAATGGGCGATTCCTAGGGGGTCAGTAAAGGTAAATAAAGATATCAGGTTTATTACATCACTGAAAATAACGATTCAGGAAACAAATAAAATCCAGCAAAAGCTACCCAAGTCTCAATGTGAACAATGTCCACAAAATTTTTATGGAGAAGTTCAACATGAAATTTAGGGAAAATAATAAAATAAATGCAAAAATTAGGAGGCGATTAGAAAATCTGAAGCACAGAGGAAATTGATAGGAGGCAGGAAGAAAAGTCAAATGAAATAATTAAGAAAAAAGAGGAAAAATGTAAGATGGTCAAATGGAAACAAGGAATTATAGAACTAGTGGACAATGTGTTAGGTTAGCAAATTAAATGAGCGCAGGTGACCATGAATGATATGAGGAATTTCAATGGAATAGAATTATAAATTGGGAATAAAGAAGGATATGGAAGAATTCTTCTTTGGTGCTTCTGTCCTTAGACAAGTTTCAACGGTGATTTTGCTTCCACAGCATTATTTTTTGAGCCTCCTCTCCATTCGTTGCCATAGCCATGTTTCAAGCCTTTCTCCTAATATCTATCTTGATATTCGTTGCTGTCACTAGTTCCTTAATCTTGCTAAAGACCACATTTTCATGTGAAATTCTATTTTCAATTACCTCAGCCCAATTGTCATTCTCTCTAATTATACTTTCCAAATAATAGAAGGAATTTATCTGTTTTAATTTTTCCTCTTTCGGCCGTATGTTTAATTTTTCTTCTGTCTTGATTATCCTCATTAAATTTGTTTTCTTTCTATATATTTTCATTCCATGTTTTTCATCCTTCTCCCAGATTTTTTTCCATCTTCTCCTGCATTTCTCCTTGACTCTCTGCTATTACAGCCTGTTCATCCGCACACTTTAAAGATTTTAATGTCTCACCTCCCACTTTTATCCCACCGGTGTCTTCTAGAGCTTCTTCCAGCTTTGTCTCCATATAAGTTGAAAAGACATGATAACAGACAGCAGCCCTGCTTGAATCTCTTTCCTATAGTAATTTGTTGCGTTTCCTCTTCCCCAATTCTTATATTCTGGTGGTTGTACATCTGCTTTATTAATCTCCTGCTTTTTCCAATATATGTTTATCTCTCTCAACCTCTCAATAAAACAGACGCATATCTCACGGTTCAATTTAATACCCTTTCTATCAACATACATCTCTCATTCCCCCTGCTTTTGTGGAAACCGAACTGTTCTTCCTTTAACATCTCCTCCATTTTCCCTCTCATTCTCTCTAACATATCTTTGGCTATGGCCTTGTCCACATGTGAGATAAGGTTTATAGTTCTGTATAGTCTTTGCAGTCCTAAAAATTACCCTTTTTCGGTATCATCACTATTATTGTTTCCCTGTGTTACCTATTTAATTAACCATATCTGTTGGTCGGACCATCCCATTATTCCTGAATCCCTTTGGAATCTTTACTAGAATTCTATCTCCGTCTTCTTATTCTTTTTCTTTATAGCCATCTCTATCTCCTTTTCATTTCTTTTGGCCCTTCCCCTCCGCTTCCATGTCATGCTCCAGTACAATTCTCTTCCTCTCTCTTTCGCAGAAAACAATTCTTTTATATACTCCTTCCAAATCTCCCTCGCTTCTTTTCCCCCTGTTGATATGTTCTAAATTTATCTCTCACACTTTTCTTCGAAAAAGCTCTCGTTTTTCTCGCAGTCAAACGTCTCACAAATTTGTACATTTTCTCTAATTTTCCTTCTTTTTCCAGCTTTCCAACTACTTGAGACTGTTTCTTCATCCTCTCTTTACTAGCATTGTCTGTATCTCTCCTTAGTTAGTTATTAAACTTTCTTTATTGCCCTTTTCCTTCTTTTGAGTTTTTTCTTTTCCATTTCCTTCTTTATTTCATTTTCCAACATATCTGAGTTATCCAACTTTTCCTAACTTCTTTTTAGTACACAGTTCCAGTCCTTTCCTTAGTCCTTAGTCCAGTTCCTTTTGCTCGAGAACCGTTATTATGTCTTCCTTCGTATTTCTGCACTCTTCCTGAATGTTTTTCTTTCTTTCCCATTCCTTTGGCAACATTTCTAGAGTTTTAAGGATTTTCTCCCTATTTTCTTCTAACTTCAACAAGTGTCATCTCTTTGTTGAATTCTTTGTTCTCGTAATATGATAAACCCAATCAACAGCAATTCAATTATTATCAGATTATGATCTATATCTGCTCCAGGTAGCGTCTTCGCATTATTGACAAAATTTTAAATCTTTCATTCGTCATAATAAAATCTTTTTGGCAATAATTCTTATCACAAAGACTTTTCCAGTTGTGGAGCTTTCTCTTATAGTTCTTGAACCAAGTTATTTGCTATTAAGAAGTGTTTTTGTTCACTGAATTCTATCAGTTTCTCTCCTCTATCACTCCTGTTATCTATACCGTATGATCCTACAATTTTTCCTTTTCTTCCTTCTCCTACAACACTATTCCAATGTCCCATA
Organism: Pachydiplax longipennis; assembly: GCA_036926295.1. Lineage (NCBI taxonomy): Eukaryota > Metazoa > Arthropoda > Insecta > Odonata > Libellulidae > Pachydiplax > Pachydiplax longipennis. The sequence continues at coordinate 11,672,095 of JAVFKF010000010.1, read as the reverse complement.
ATCACAGGTTTTACTTGACCCCGGCAGTTCTTTTCATAAACTTGCAGGATTTGTTTATATACCTCTACATCTTCTCCTTCTGATGTAGTCGTAGGCATCGCACTTATACTATCTATGTATCAAATGGTTCACTCCTTAATTTCAAAGAGATCACCTTTTGACTGCAAGCTATTACCTTGTCTATCTTTTCTGCAATTTCTTATTCTTGAAAAATGCAACTCTTCTATTCTTGCTGCCATCTCTCTTGTAAATAATTGTGTATTCCACGTAAGTGAATTCTCCATCTCCTTTTCATTGAACTTTTCTAATTCTCCTTAAGTCTGTACTATTCTTCTCCATTTAGATTTTTAAATTTTGTATTTTCCTTTCCTATTCCATGCCCGTATATGCTATGTTCCCATTCTCACCTATTTGTTATTTTCTACCCTCTTGTTTTCCTTCTTGTTGCACCATAACTGTCCTATTTGTTACCCACCCGGAAATCCGATTATGGGTAATTTTGCCTCCGAAATCTTTCAATGCAGAACACATCATGCTGCAGGGCCTTACATCCGTGCAATTTAGGAAATCTTATGGTTTATTAGTGAGACCACCGTGGGGCTCATCCACCTTTGTGATGCATTTCTAGATCCATGGGAAGGAGAGTGCTGAAACCTCATGAGTAACCGGGATGAGGGCTTATCTCGGCCTTCTTTCGGTCTCAAGTGACCCTTTAGCCACTAATAGGTGCCTGTCACCCACCTCAAGGAGGTGCGGTCGGATATTTCCCTTCCTCGAGATCTGAGAGCTTATCAGCATTTAGCATCCTCTCCAGTACTTTTCAAGAGCGGTTCCAGACCAGATTTTTGTGGGGGGGTTTACAAGCATGTGTACTTACTTACTTGACAACCTTTCAGAGTACTTATTGTTGTCTTTAATCATGAAATAGTGTTGCGTCGCTTTACTGCGGCTCTTGTAATGAAAAATATTTTTATTTAGTTTAAGACATATGTCTATTATTGTACATTCTTTTGAACCAACCAACACATCAAAAAAATAATTTGGGCTTTTAGTTTTAGGCCTATAAAAAAATAGATAAAGTACTAAGGGTTTCGGGTGGGGGGGGCAGTTACCCCTACTGCCAATGGGGGTCAAAGAATACAGGTCAAATAATAAGATTACAAATAAATGTTGGAAAAAATTGGGATGGATCGGTAAAATAATCAGAAGAACATATAAGAATAGGCAGAAAAGGTACAGCACATTAGAAATTAAAATAGATACATAAAGAAAGAATTTACAACAGCCAAGAATACGGTCAACGATACATCGTTCTCATTGTGTAAAATGCGCTGTTGATACATGTATACCTGCAATAAGTTTACTTACGACTAATAATTCAACTATATTAATTAATAATTTATCGTCTCGTTGGCAGAGGAAGCGGAGAAAGGGGACTCATGGAAATGTGGACCCAGGCCCCCTTTCGTAGATGGACGGCCCAGCTTCCTACTACGGATATGAAAGCTTCAGGGAATCGGACGACATTCAGTCACCTGTTGAGCCCTTTAATCCATTATGCGCAGTGGTTGACATTCATTTGAAAATCCATGCGGTGAATTTGCGATTAAGTCTTATCAGGTTCCGGCTCAAGTGGTGGGAATCCGGTTAAATGAGAATTCACTTTCGCCCGAAATTTGCACTTCTATGACGGGATATTATCAGTCACTGTTATCTCCAGCATTCATTTTAGTACAAGAAATAAAGCATGTTTCATCTCTTGCACAAATTCATGTTTTTCGATGATGTTTAACAAATAATTCAACGTCGCTGGCAGTTAATCATTGACAAATTGAACATGATTCGACATGATTTCAGGATGAAATGAGTGAAAAATCTGCTGCAAGTAATATGTGCTGATCAATGATATATAATGAACTGCAATCTATTTACATGATAAATCTAAAAACTTAAAATCCCAAAAGATATGCAAATACAGGTAATCGCACACAGCAAATATACAGATTATGTAGAAGATCCGATTTGTCTCATAAATTCATATTTCGAATTACTGGATGCCGAAAACCCAATAGCAAACCCAAACTGAAATTCCAACACCATGATTTAATATATTTTCTTTCCAGATTTATTTCAACTCGGCAAATTATTGAATTAATTCAGTCAAATCGAAATTAGCAAGTAAGTCATTTTCTATAGATAAAACTGCCAAAGAGTTTTCTATTTGTATGCGATATTTGTTGTCAGATATCTTTCCTTTAATTTCAGTTTGCTTAAGCTTCTTTTAACGCCTGTGAGTCAGATGAATCATTTGTATAATACCCAATGCTATCCATGCATTTTCCAGCATGTCATGCATTATGTTTTAATTTTATGAACTTAAAGATTCTCAGACAATCAATTGTCTCATACATTTTCAGGTGAATAATGTCAACACTAACTCAGTTTTTTGGCTAGACTCTTCCCCTCACTGTTTAAATCATATTTGTCCTTACCACTAAGTTTACTTCAAATTAATCGCAACTCTTTGTTAAATCATGTTGATTCTCATTCTTTTTCTTATTGTAAAGAAATTCCCAAGCAGAATGAAACTCATCCATTTACCTGAGTGTTTCTGTCATGAAATTTATGGAATTGTCTAAAATTAATTTGAAAACTTTAGTTTGAAATTCTTTGCTTCCATTTCTTGCAATAATTTGCTAATAATATTATTTAAAAACTTTCGAGGGATCCCGTAATCTCAGTTTCCTATACGAAGAATACAACGGAGAATATTCCGGGAATCCACTGCATTTCCCGGAAAAGTTCGGGCCTGAGATTGTATTTTTTAATATTTACACAGTTAAGAACTTTTCAGTCTCTTTTCCAGAACCATTCCTCGCTTTGCTTTCTATTTATGTAATTAGAATAATCCCCTTCTACACATTATTTTTTTATATTTCTTGCTGAGTAAATATATTATATATTGTATGATACCTTTGCATTCTACTATAAGGTTCTCTCTTTTTTTCATCGTTCATCCTTGTGTGTTTTTCTTTCTCAATCTAAGTGTAAGCCATATAATTCTTATGTTATTATATAATTAAAAGCCAAAATACAAAACTAAAACCACGACATTCATGGGCTTCAGGAGCAATGCCTCTTGTTCAAGTTTTCTTTTCAGAAAGTCATCATTTAGCTTTCCATTTGTATTTTGTTTCGTGGCAGATTCAGGTTTATGCCGCATGGGGGATACAGAAAACACGTTCCTGTAGTTCATTACCAAGGTGAGGTTGGACTGTGCCGGGGGCTCGTTGCAGGTGAGAGCTCTTGTGCTGGACTGAATACACGGCATTCTGAAACGGAGTGCCTTCTCGTAGACATGGAAAAGAGGTTTGTTTCCTAATATACTAACAATTGATTTTCGCAAATAACAATTGAGAATTCATTAAAATATAATTGCCGCATTGAACCCAGTTTGATCCCTTGTGATATGCGATTCGAATTTGTTAAACTTTCATTCCAGTTTCTTTATTTCGTGAAATTTAGACATGCTGTCGATATAATTGATGACATTACGCGATTTTTTCTCCACCAGTTTCAAATATTACGATAGGTTGCTGTCCAAGTGACCCCCATCGTAGCTCTTTCGCCTTGTATTGGAGTTAACCATTTGACTTGACGTTCCATGCAGCCTTAACTGCTGGAGCGCCTTAGACCGTACATTGGACCATCGGCCTTAGTAAGAAGTAGCCCCATTTTGAAAATAAAACTATTTGGCAGATACCAAAAATATATCTGTAAGTAATTTTGTCACATGTGCTTTATTATTCATGATTATTTATTTCAAGGACGGAGTAAGCAGAGGAGGAAACCCGATGGAAATTCGCACCTGGACTCTCTATGGTAGGTGCCTGTTATTTGCACTTTCACAGTCTCTGAATTCCTATGCAAGATGCGGTAAGTATTTTCAAAGGCTGAAGTGAGTTCTATCTGTTCTTAGGTTCCCAATCCATCTTTACCTAAATATTCCCTCGTAATAGTACAATTCCAACCCATAACTTATCGTTTCAGTGAAATGACTTTAGCCTTCTTGAGCCGAGGATATGAGTCAGAGGCATCTGAAGGGTGGAAGTGGCAGTGACAACGCCGTTGGCGGTCCGGTACCTCTGGGAATTGATGGGATTTGAGACTCTCGAAAGGTAGTTCATCCAGAAATGATCTACGAAGAAATTAAAGGGGTAAGAGATGTTCCTAGGCTCATACGTGATAAGTTTTAATCAAACGAGATTTTTTTATTTTATACCCTGGCAACCTTCTCCCCCAGTGCACTGAGGATTCTAGATATGTATCTGATATGAGTGCTTTTTTTAAAAATATTTTCAAAATTCAGCATCATGAGCGAAAATTTGATGAACCTTCACAATGTGCCATTCTTAAACTTGCGGTAATTTAGTTTAGTTTTTCATTTTCTTTAACTGTCTTCTTTAATACGACTATACATTGCCATGGAATTTCACATTAATTTCCAAATTTGGAATTCAATTTTTTAGATTTATATATAAGAGGAATCATTTCCGTCGAATTTTTATATTTAGTTGAATTTAATATATCAAGGCTCATATCTATAAGTTTTCAAATTTTTAAATTAAAATACAAAGTAAAATTTTAGGCAAAACTGTTACTTTGTGCTTTGCAAATTCTTTTCTAAAAGCTATCATTACAAACCATGCTTAGACAATCACACCATGTGTATTGCATTTTGTACGTGAATATAGATATTACATGCAATTAATGTATATTAAAATGCCAACATAGTTTATTTCCAATCCATCATGTGGTATACTTAACTAACATGTTACTTGATATATGAAATATACAGTGATGCAACCGTAAGGGGCTCATCAATTGCATGGATTGTACCGGCAAGTGTTATTGCATTTTTCTTTCAATTCAAAAGAGAGTTAAAAATTCATACAAAAATAATTTACTCAGTTTTCTCGATTTGTTATTAGAGTGGAATATTCAAAGTTAGAATTTCTTGCAATTTGTTATCTAGATGAGAAAGCAGAATTTCTGTTTGACTTACAAGAAGTTTAACCATATTAAATATTTTATATTTTTAGGGAAGCTGTTTCTTGTTTCCTTGATTGAAGGAGAGAACGTAGCATTCCTATGGACATTTTAAGCGGACAAAGTGAAATCAACTGAGCTCAGGACATCTGAGCGCCGAGTGCCTGACCAGAGGTAGAAGTGAACGCAATCCTCTGCAAATGAAAATGAATCACCTATTGAAGGCAGGATAGGTTAGTATATGTGCAGTATACAGTGCAGTATGCTTCAGAAGCGTAGTCACGCTAAGATAACGATTGCAGAAGTATTAATTGTAGATAATCTTATCTAGTCTATTTATTACTCTTCTTTGTATTATATATGTATATTTATTTCTCCGTCTCAATTGTTTGTGCTGATCAACTCTGTTTAATTGCCTCGAGGTCACGCAGTACAATAATTTTTGCTACAATTGTTTATTAATCGTTAATGCATTAAACGCGATCGCAGCTGTTGCTGCATATTAGTAACCGTATATTGATCGAAAAATTAAACTTAATTAGCTAGGTAATTGCAATGAGTTATGTATTTTTAAATTTTCATTTTTGAATTTTCGAAGCGTTCGGATGATTTGTCGATGATTAAATGTTGATACGTCATATCATTTGTATTCCCTCAGACGGCTGCCTCTCAGTTGTTTGCCTTTTAAGGTTTACCTTTTGGTGATATGTAAGCCTGCAGGTTTTTGAAAAGGAAAACGTGGAATAAGTACCATCGCTTTTCTATTGAGTCACCGAAACCCGGCAAATTTAATTTCAAAATTTTTCTCTCCCGGTTGGAACATTAAGTGTATCAAATTTGGGAGTTAAGATCCGTGTTTATTCGGGTGATTTCAACGCACCTCATGTCACAATGAGTGAGTTAGTAATTTAAGGCGCCCAAAGATATAATCGATCTATAATGTGTTAAGGTTATGACTATTTCCATTTGTTGCTATATTTTCCAGGGACTCGGCTCTACCGGTGCCCACTTGTTCTGGCTACGGGAAGACTTCTACTAAGATGGAAATATCTGCTGAACGACTGCTTGCAAGGTGATCAACGTAGTGCAAGAGGACATAGGAAATCTATCATCTAACATGATCATTTTTCATACTTGAATTATCATATTTAATATTGTATTAATAACAATAGAATGTTTTTCAACATATGTTCTGTGTACAAGCTAAGAAATAAATACATTTCTGATAAATAAGAATTATTGTATTAATTGATTAATCCTCCACGTCAATGTGATAATACTAAAGGTTTTAAGTATATTACAAAGAATTCCATTTAATTTGGCATTCTTCAGATGTAAATCCATGCGGGGATTAAGGTGATGAAATTTCGTTAGCTGGAAATTTCGAAAGGATTGCCTCAAATTCAATTTTTTTGAAAATGGATTAAGAGTGTAAAGATAAAAATTATCATATGCGCAGTGAATCGATAGTCATTTTGCCATGGTCCAAGTTGGCTACAAAAGGAAATATCCTTAAAATGGACGAATTTTCAAGATAAATTCATAATTATCAACTTCACAATTTAAATCGGCGCCTAGTCAGCACCAAATGCATTTTGGGAGTAGAATTACATTTGCGATTGTCATTTTAATGGAGAAAATTGAGAATCTGCGAGTAAGGAATGATAAATTCAAAATGGCTAAATTTCGAAGAATAGAATTCTGAAATAGAATACAAAATTTGGAAATTTTGAATCGGCGCCCAAACCTCAACGTCACAGTGACGTCATGAACTTTCGCTTTCATGCCAAGGTTATTGGGCTCAAAGGGTTAAACTCGGAAGGTCTGTTCGCAAATTTCGAAAAAAGGGTTAAAAATTGCTGGTTTTGACCTTCAACGACCTCTAAATTCTGAATTCGTCCTTCAAAAAACGCCGGGAAATTCCGCAAGGTTATGAGGGCGCTGCATGTACTCTTCAGTAAGTAATTTATAAGGTATAATATCACTCGTACTGTAGCAAATGAGGTCTTGGAGTAGTGGAAAAGACTTTGTTTCGAGCCTGAGAAGTTAGGGTTCAAGCCCAACTAATGGCTTATTTTTTTCCTCATGATTCTATCTAGTTCTATGATATTTTTATGATTGCAAGAGTTTAAGAAAGCCTTTTCTCTTGTAATCATTCATAATTAAAATTATGCGAGCAATTTAATAAACATTTCTTCCGCTTCCCAAGTTTTTAATGAATGACCAGTAAAACCGAAATTGATTAGAACCAATCCTCATATTTTCCTTTTAATTAAAGGAAGAAATTTTTCGAACGCCGGTTCATACTTAAAGGATTATCTTGAATTGCTTTTTTTAATGTTAATTATAGGGTATTAGAAACAAAACATTAAGTTTTTCTTATATTTTATTGATGATTATAAAAATGTACAATGAACACTCCCGACGAAAAGGCAAGTGATACATTGTGTTTATAAAAGTAATTTTTCAAATCATTCTTATGGATCATTTTCAGAGTTGTAGGTGATAGTACATAAGCAATCAACACAAATGATAATAATATTATGTAAATAATTTCCTACAGTTAAAACATACGTAGAAATCATAGCACTTCGGTATTGTGTACAGTAGAGTACTGCTAATTTGGTGTTAGAAATGACGAGAAAATAGCAACGGAATGAATGTAGAAATTATAGTTTTCATCACTAGTACGCACAATTCCTACATTTTAAAAGATTGACTCGTATTTTGAAAGTGTCTGAAAAGAGGCATGGGATAATTATTTTATATTGAGATATTTGTTTACCTACAAAAATTCTTTAAAAATTTTTGTTCAAAGAGAATAAATTCGCAACTTGTATAACTTTAACTTTTCCATCCTTGCTACTAACACAGTTGTTGAAAGCAAACCACACTCATAACTTATTCTTTGACCTTTGTTATACTTTTAATTTTCTTTATTACAAATTACTTGGGTGTTAGATAAATATAGCCAAAGAAATTCTGACAAACGCACTGCATAGAGCTTTGATTCCCCACCAAGTGATTCCCTCGTCAATTCTCTTAACACAAAGTAATTGAAATGAGTAAATCTATAAGAGTAAAAACATAGTCCCAATTTGTTACCCGAGCGAAATTCTGTAATACCAATTCTATAAAAATGCATATCTTAAAGTTTGCTTGAGGTAACTCTTTGTTTCGTCTAACGTGAATCAGCTGCTCATTAATTTAATCCCATATTATCGAGTAACTAAAAGTACCGAACGTTACATTTGTAATTTGATAGTGGCTGACTGGCAGCCTTTTTACTATGAGATAATTGAAAAAATAATACTTATCTTTATCTCCGGACATCCCATGATAACATACCAAATCTTTGTTATTATCTTTAATAAATATACTAACGTTCTCAATCAAAATTTTCATCAAATAACTTAATTTCAGCAAATAGAAGAAAAAATAATGAATCTATTATAAATATATATTTCTTATCTAATTATTTCCTTGTCTTATACCAAAATACATGAAAATATTTCATTTATACAGATATGATAGCAGGAATGGTTTTTACCAGAACTTGAAATTTATAAAACAATCCGCTTTGCTGTGTGTTGAAGCCTCGTTGAAACCCTGGGAGCAGAAGAGTCCTTGAGAACGAATAAAGGTAGGTTCCTTGAGCCACCTGCAGCCTGGAGGACATAAGAAGCGTTAATATTTTTCATATAGGACTTCGAATTCTTGTAATAATATCCAACACTCACACTGTACTTAGCTTGCAGGGATCATCAAGTCAAACACTCACAGCGTCGATCCAAGGCAGAACAGCTAATACAAAGGCTGCTTGGACAACAACAGAGCAGTCATCTTTGAAGCTGGTGGAGAAAAATTCGCGTTACGAGATTAGTCATATCGAAAACATTGACCAAATTTCGCATAGTAAAGAAACAGGAACGTTTCGCAAATCAAGTGGTAACCAAACCAAATAGGCCAAGAGTAGCAATCAAAGCCTGATTAAACGCGGCTGTTATACTATAAATTGTTATCATATGTCATTTACTATAATCAATAATGGTCATTATAGGCAACTCACTTCTATCCAAAGGAGAACTAGCCAATCCATTTCAGAAACAAGTGGAAAGAATGCAGTAAGGCCCTCACCAACAGCGGTCACATATTCCAACTCCTCCCTAGGATACGGTTCACTGGAATGCCACGTATCTACTGTTTACCCCAAGCGGCGCAAACTTGAACATTCCACGAGAACAAAATAGGATTCAGCAGCTTATTTCTGAACGTACTTCAAATATTCCTGAAAATGAAAACTTGAAATAGAAGCAACTTTCTTAAGGCCATTCTATGTAAATGCCTTGTTATGAATTAAAAAAATATGCAAGTATTACACGATTTACATTTTTCTTGACAATGAAAAGCACATGCGTATTCTATTTACGATATTTAAGGTATGCGTCGATCATCATTAAAGGGTGAGCTCCAGAATATGCGCAAAAGCTTCCTTTCTCTGAATAAGATTTTGGAACCTTTTAACTCGTCGATTCTTCATTTTTTGATATGTTTCAGAATAGAAAATTGTATTTAAAATCGTACAATTTTCGTATCGTACAATCATCAAGCCTAATGAATCTCATTCATTTGCTTCAGTGTTTCTATCCCGGGCATTATGGCGTTGTCTTAAAACACATTGAAAACTTTGGTTTGAAAATGGCTGCTTTGTTTTCTTGCAATAATTTGCTCTTAATATTATTAAAATGTCATCACCGGGAATAGTGATTCTTAGATGGGATCCTGGGACCCCGTTATCTCCGTATCCCTTATGCAGAATGTAACCGAGATTATCCCGGGTATCAACTAAATTTCCCGGGAAAGATGGTCGTAGATTGTATTTTCTAAGGTTTACAAGGTGAAAAACTTTTAATTTCCTTTCCTTAAACCTATATTTTTCTTAATTTTCTATTAATATTTATCCCATTAATTGTTTTCTATTAATTTTAGCTGCGTGAATTCATTATATTGTATGTTACCTTTGCATTCTACAATTAATATTCTTGGTTTTTATTTATGTTTATTCTATTAATTGTTTTCTATTAGTTTTAGCTGCAAAGATATATTATATTGTATGTTACCTTTACATTCTAGTAGAGCGTCCTCTCGTTTTCTAACCGTTCGTCTCTGTGGTTAATATTCGGCAAAGTGTGTTTTTTCTTTGTCAACTTAACTGTGAGCCATATAATTCATTTGTTATTTTAAAATTCATAGCCAAAATAGAAAACTAAAACCATCATATAGTTAAGTTTTCGGAAGGAAGATTTTTCTTCGTGTTTTACTTTTCGGAAAGTCGTCATTTAGCTTTCCATTAGTATTTTGTTTCGTGGCAGATTCAGGTTTATGCCGCATGGGGGATACAGGAAACACGTTCCTGTAGTTCATTACCTAGGTGAGGTTGGACTGTGCCGGTTGCCCATTGCAGGTAAGAGCTCTTGCTGGATTGAATCCAGGTGTTTCATAAACGGACTGGCTCGTTGCAGACATGGGAAAAAGGTTTGTTTCCTAATATAATTACTATTACAATTGTTTCTCGCAAATAGCAACTGAGAATTCTTTAAAATATAATATCCGCGTTAAACCCAGTTTGACCCCTTGTGCCACACGATTTGAGTTTGTAAAACGTTCATTCCTGTCGATTGTTACGTGAATATTCATGTTTTTGATTAAATAAATATATAATGCGAATTCTTTCTCTTCCAGTTTCAATAAGTACGATGCCGTCCAAAAGAACCCCTGTCGTAGCTGGTTCGTCTTGCGCTGGAGTTGTGCATTTGACCTGACGTTTTCTACAACCTGAGGTACTGGAGCAGTACTCTGAAACTGTGAGTGTCAATTGATTTTTTGGACCACAGGCCTTAGTACGAGGTAGCCCCATTTTAAAAATAAAACTATTTGGCATATAACAAAATTTGTAAGTAATTTTGTCACTTATGCTTCATTATTCATGATTATTTCAAGGACGGAGTAAGCAGAGGAGGAGGACCGATGGAAATTTGCATTTGTGCTTTCTTTGGTAGATGGCTGGAGTTTTTTATTTGTTATGTCCACCACCACTGATTTTTGATGCGAGGTGCGGTAAGTACATTCTGAAGTGAGTTCACTCTGTTCTTAAGTTCCTAATTCATCTTTACATGAATATTTCCTCGTAATGGTAAAATTCCAACCGATAACTTGTTATCGTTTCAGCGAAATTACTTCAGCCTTGTAGCCGAGGATATGTGTCAGAGCCTTCCGAAGGAGTGAAGCGACCCACGCCGTTGGCGGTCCGGCACCTCTGGTAGTCGATGCATTTGAGACTCCCGAGTGGAAGTTGACCTAGAAATGATCTTCGAAAAATTAAAGGGGTAAGACATGAGGGCTGTTCTACGCTCAAACTTGAAATAGTTTCAATTAAACGATATCTTTTGTGTTGTTGCCCCCGGGCACCCTCTTCCAGGGCACCGCGGATCCTTGTGTTGTCACTGTTATGATTGCTTTCTCTAAATGTATTTTTCTAATCCAGCTTGAAGCAAGAAATGTAATGAACTTTCGTACATTGGCATTCATGATCTTTTAGTAGTTTGGCATTAGTATTTCGTTCGCTTTAACGGGGTTTCGCTCATTAATATCTCCCTACATTGCTGTTGCAATTTTCCTTTAATTTTGAAAATAATTTTTTTAGATTTATCTATTAGAGCAATCTTTTTCTCATAGTTTCTATATTTAGGCATTAATATCCATCAGTATATCAGATTTTTCCAAGCTTTCCTTGTTATCCGAGATTTCTCGCGGAGTGATTAACTCCAACTGTTTGAGAGATATTTTAAAAGCAAATAGTTTCTTCCTCTCATTTAATTTCTGAATTTTAGATACCTCTCTATTGTGTAAATAGCATGACGAAGTGTGTGTATAATTGCTCACAAACATTTGAATCGCTACATGTTAAATATGTTATCTTATGTAATATATCGTTATTTGCATAGGACAGGGGTCACGAATGATTTTGAAAGGTGGGCCGCATAAGTTACTCGCGCACATAAACCAACCTGGCTGAATCTAAAGATCATTTCATAATTAAAATATTATAATTACTAACGAAAAGGAATGCTGCATATTTAGTAAAGAGAAAGTAATTTCCTAATTATTTGAGAAGAGCTTAGCTTTTTTTATTAAAAATATTAGTTGAAGGTGCTTAATTTTCGATTCTACTACCAAATGGTTTGTTTTTACCTGTAATAACTGACAGTTAAAATCTGTAGTGTGTAATAAATAATGTTTTATAGAGGAAGACAATGTCAGAAGAGAGTTGTGAAGCTTGAATGCAATTGATTTCTAATGTGACTAATTAATATAGCCAAAAAATTGAAGATATCGTATTATTACTAGTTTTCTTTTGTTACGATGGACCTCTTTCTACATCATCTTATCGGTTTATTTTAATATATTAAGGCTCATTTCTGTAAATTATCAATTTTTTAAGTTGAAATAGAAAGCAACGTTTCAGGCAAAACTATGCAACGTTGTGCTATTAAATTTTTTTATTAAAGGCCTCATTACAAACTATGGTTAGACAACACACCGTGTTTATTACATTTTATATACCTGAATCTACACACTACAGGGAGTTCATTATTTATTCAATATATTTATTTTATATAGGTTATTTCAATTCATTATGTGGTTTGCTAAACTGTTACTTGATATAGTAATAATTAAATGTACATTGATGCAACTGTAAGGGGAATAGCGCTTATCAATAGTACAGTCTGCACCGACAAGTACTGCGGCGGTTTTGTTTTAACATAAAAAGAGCGTTGAGAATATAAAAAATAATTTCCACAGGTTTTCTTTCGGTGGTTTATTAGTCTTTTATTCTAAGCTAGAATTTATTGCAATTTATCACCATGATGAAGAATAAAGCAGAATTCTTGTTTGACTTGCAAGAAGTTTAACCATCATAACTATTTTATATTTTTAGGAAAGCCGTATCTTGTTTACTTGATTGAAAGAGAGGACGTCGAATCCTTATGGACATCTGAAGTAGGCATAGTGAAATCAACTGAGCTCAGGACATCATAGAGCCGTACACCTGACCAGAGAGAGATTTGAGTGCCATCCTCTAAAAACGAAAATTTATCACCGAATAAAAGCGGAATAGGTTAGCAAATGTGCTGCATAGCCTTTGACAGCATAATCACGCCAAGATGACAATTTCAGTAGTCTTAATTGTTAGTATTTCGACTCGCGTATCAAAAGTTTTGTCTTAAAATATTTTATAAAACTGCGTTTGTCGCTAATTACCTGTCTTAAATGTTTATGGTTTTAACTCCCTCAATTTGAAAGACTCTTCTTTACGCAGTACAATAATTTTTGCTAAGATAGTTTGTGAATTGTAAACTTATTCAACGCGATTACAGCATTATTTCTGGTTATTTCTAATCGTAGATAGATCGGAAAGTTAAACTTAATTTAGCGCGTTTATTGCAATTCGTGATAAATTTTTTAAATTTACTTTTTGAAATTTCGAAACATTCGGATGACATGTAGATGATTAGATGTGAATGCTTATTTTTACTTGCGCGCTCTGAGACGGTTACTTCTCTCTTATTTACCTTTTCACGCCTGCTCTTGGTGATGAGTAAGGTGAAGGTTTTTGATAAGGGAAGCATGGAATGCGTCATATCTTGGAATTGCCATTCTATCAATTCACCGTAACCCGGCAAATATAATATTGAAATTATTCTCTTTCGTTGGGGAAATTCAGGATATCAATTGTTGGGGTAAGATCACAATTTATTCCGGTGATTTCAACGCACCGCATGTTACGATGAGGAAGTTAGTAATAACTGACGCTCAAAGATATGTTAGGCCAAATATGTGTTAAGGTTATGACAATTTCCATTTGTTACTATATTTTCCAGGAACTCAGTTCTACCGGTGCTCACTTGTTCCGGTTACGGGAAGACGTCCGAGATGGAAATCATCTGAATGCTGCTGCACAACAGAGTGCGAAATGACCAACGCAGCGCATGAAGACATGAGAATTACTATCATCTTGATGTTATTATTACTTGATAATTATACATGTTATTATAGTTAAAATTGTATCAAAAGCAATGAAATGTTTCTCAACATGTTTCCTGTATACTAGCTAAGAAATAAATACCGAAATAATTATTTATAAAAGAATTATTGTATCGATTAAATCTCCACGTCATTATATTAATACTGGAATCCAGTATTTTACGAAGAATTGCATTTAATTTGGTATTTTTAAGATGTAAATCGACAGTAGTAATAAGGTACCGATATATATGAACAATGAAGATTACGGAATGATTGTCTCAAATTCGATTTTGTTAATAATTGGATAAAGAATAAAGCAAAAAAGTCTTAACCAGAGTAAAACGATAGTCATTTTGCGATGTTACAAGTTAAGTACTTAAAAGTACTTAAAATGAACGAATTTTCAAGAAATATCTAAATTATCAATTTCTTAATTTGAAATTTGCGCATAGACAAATTATATTTACGATAGTCATTTTAATAAAGAATTGAATTCTGAAATAAAATACAAAATTTGGAAATTTTGAATCCGCGCCGAAACCGCTACGTCACAGTGACGTCATGAACTTTCGCTTTCCTGCCAAGGTTATTGGGCTCAAAGGGTTAAACTCGGAGAACTTATTCGTAAATTTCGGAAAAAGGGTTAAAATTGGCGATTTTGCCCTTGAATGACCTCTAAATTCTGAATTCGGCCTTCAAAAAACGCCGGGCATTTCCGCAAGGTTATGAGGGCGCTGCATGTACCCTGAAGTAACTAATTTTTAGGGAATATAATCACTCGCCAAATGTGATAGAGGACTTGGTGTAGTGGATGACTTTCTGTTTCTCACAAAGAAAGTCAGGGTTCAAATCCAACAGATGTAAATATTTTTTTCTTACGATTCTATCATTTTTATTTACCGATTTCTATCATTTCCCTACGATTGCTCGATCTTTTTCTCTTGTAAACTTTCACAATTCAAAGCTTACGAGCAATATAATAAAGTTATTTCTTCCGCTACCCAATTTTTCAACGCATGACTTTTTAAATTGAAATTTTTTAATACTAACCTTTATATTTTCCTTGTAATTAAACCACTTTCCGATCGCCGATTCATTCATGAAGGATTATCTTGCATTGCCTTTATTAATGATAAACATAGGGTATTAAAAACAAAACATTAAGGTCTTCTTATCTTTTATTGATATTAATAATAATACATAAGTAACTTTCAGAATAATAAGCAAGATACATTGTGTTTGTAAAAGTAATATGTCAAATAAAACTCGTGGATCATTTTCAGAGTTCTAGGATCATTTTTACTAATTCATTTCGATTATTCCATTGATAATACTGAATACTGATAATACTCGTATATATCTGTAAAGAAGGTTGAAATTAAATTGAGTAACAAATATTAGATGTTCACAGAATATAGCTCAGTGAAATTCCATTAGGATATTTAAACATGATCGCAGGCAAAATAATGGCTAATGAGAACCTTTATAAAAATTTGAATTCCAAGTATAATTTTCATCCGCTGTTACATGTTTATAAAGTCTCTTGAAAACGATGCTTTAAGCATCATATTAAGTGCTCATAACACACAAAATTTCCACGAATTATTATTTAAGTTTCTAGGTATTTCATCAAAACTCTCCAAAATCATGTAAATAATAATATAGCCAAGATGTTTTTCTTTTGTATAGGTAGTATTAAATTCATATCTTACATATACAAACGCAAATGAGTTAAATAAAAAAATTCCGTATCTACTCCAATCTATGTCTAAAGTGCAAAATAGCGTAAAAGTGATAACTTCTAAAGGATTAAAATTATTTAAACCCGACAATATACCACGTTTATAAACCTACGCATCTGCTGCAGATGAGCTTAAATTCTTAGAGAAATATACTGCAAATAATTGTATTATTATTTAAATATTTTCCTAAAGAAAAAACACGTAGAAATCAGAGCGTTTTAGTAGTGCGTATTGACTACTGCTAATTTGAAAGTAGGAATAACGAGAAAATTGCGATGGGAAGAATGTGGAGATAATAATTTTCATCACTACCTCGCAAAAATATTACATTTTGAAAGATTGATTTAAATAATTATGTTTGAAAATCATCATGAGTTTGAAGAGAGACATAGGATGTCCATACTGCGGCATTTATCTTAAAAAATTCTTTTAAAATTTTTCTCCTCCATATCGAATAAAATCGGCAGCTTGTATAACTCTAACCCCCTCGGCTCCTTGCTATTAACACAGTATATTAAAGCCAACCAATCCCATATTCATTTGCCATTCTGATACTTTCTATACTATATTTATTCGGGCATTAGATAATATTTATCTTATACCCGAATCTTAATACCCGAAAGATCTTATAATACTTATCTTTATCTTCGGACTCATGAAAACATACTGAATCCTTGTTATTTTCTTCATTAAAAACTCAACTTTCGCAATCAAAATTTACATTACATAATTTCATTTCAGTGAAGAAAAATAATAAAACAATTTTAAATATTTAAAACTTTATTATCTTAATCAAACATGTAATATCATATATATCTCAGCTAAGAATATATTACATTGATTGATTGTTCAAATGAGAGCAGTATTCAGAAGTCCCCAGGAATGGAGAAGGTGGTTCCTTTAAACACATTATAACAAAGTTGAGGCACAATGTAAGGGTTAAAAATCTCGGAGATAGTATTGAAACCTAAGCAGAGTGAATGAGGATTACAGTCAGAAGTACTATAAGGGCAAGAAACGGATCTGAAAACTATACCTCCCACCTACTGCAGCCCATTCCCTTTCAGATACTACTTTTGCAAAATTGTACCTCACCTTGTAAATTCTCTACAAGAATAGATAAGTTGGAAATTTACCACTGAAAATTATTTTAACGAGGCTTAGCGAGGTTCTAGAGACAGTATGAATGTTTACTCGTATATCTGCATTCATTGCAATTCACTATAGGTACCTTTAGTTAGTTATCCTCTCAGATTCAATTGCCTATTTACTCGCTAACCCTAAGAATCCTCGATGAAGCGTCCAGCAGAATTATAACAATGGAAAATTATAGGACACATGAATACCATAAATCCAATAGGCCATTCACAGCTGTCCTAAACACCGTACCAAGAACGTCTAGCTGCATACGGACTCCAAAGCCACCATATACGGACTATAAGAAAGAAGATTACAAAAGGGGAAAGCCATTATCTCAACTCTAGGTACATCGACTGATTAGACGTATCCTTGAATAATAAAACATTAACGTTGTATTGGACTACTCACGATGATACAGAAACAAGTGAAATTCCTTTCCGACGTACGTAACTTTTCATTGTATTCTTTCTTTTGGTAGGTTGGTTAACACGAGCTTAAAATATAGCTTCCGTACCGTAACCGACCTTCAGTTGTAATTGTAAAATTTCCCCAATAATTTAAGGACAAACACAGAGATCCTGTTGAAGCAAACAAAATAATAGATATATTTCAAAGATTAAGAATGCCACAATGTGAAAAAAGTTCAATAACTAGTTTTCTTGCATAAAGCTGGCTCTTTCAAATATATATTAAGTTACTCTTATCAAAGCCGTATCTAGGATCCGCGGGTCCCTGGGAAGGTTTCCCCTGTTTGCTTTTTTAAGTTAGATCCTTCGGAAAATTCTCTCTTCTTACTTCTCCATGTCTTGGACTCCTGTGGTCATTCCTTTTGGAGAGTCTAAAATGTACCAACTCCCAGTGCTGCCAAGCCGACACACGGGTGAATTCTTGAGAGAAAAGTATTACAAATACGACATATTCTAGTTATGTAAATTTAAACGTCAGAATATTTTAAGATAATAGAGAATAAAAATACCAGTCGCTAAATGTGTCCGTCAATTCGACATCCCGAAAGTCGGAAAGATCCCAAGGTGCTCCTCTTATTAGTTACCAAAATCTCTGGAGATAAACTGTAACCTACTAGGCATGATGAGGTTTGGGATAGTTTTCCATTGCCTTCCTCACTGGGCACAACGACCCTATAAAAACATACCATATACTATTCAATAAGAAACATGAAAAATATTCCATTTATAGTGATAGCAGCGACGGCTTTTACCTGTACCACAACGTGAAATTTACCTTTCAGAAGTGTCCTTTAGAATAAATATGAAAGGTTTCACGAGCCACCTACAGGCTGAAGGACAACGAGAATGTAGAGGGATATGCACCATGATATAGTTTCGAGCTCTCGACTTATGCGGTGCAAAAAACTGTGGATGAAACGCGCACCGTTTATGACGAGATGTTCCAGTGCCTCAGCTTGCAAGGATCATCAAGTCAAATGCCCAGCGTCGAACCGAGGAAAAACAACAAAGACGAAAGTTACTTGGATTGCAGCATTTAGCCTTCCTTAAACCTGGTATAGGAAAATTCGCGTTGCGTGTTGAATAACATCGAAAACACTGAACAAATTTTTCATAGTAAATACACACGAAAGAATATATCACAAATTCAAATCAAATACCAATCAAACCAAATGGGGCAAAAGGAGCTATCAACTTCGGATTAATCGCAGCAATTATACTAGAAAACTGTTATGATCTGTCATTTGCTTTAATCCATATGAATGATGATCATAATAGGCAACTCACTCCTATCCAAGAAAGAACTAGTCAATCCGTTTCAGATACTATTTGAAAGAATGCAGAAGGGGTCTCACCAGCAGCGGTCACATAGCACGGTCGAACTTCTCCTTAGGACATGCTTTACTGGAATGCCATATGTTTTCGGTTTACTCCAAGCGGTGCAAACACGAATCTTTCACGAAAACAAAATAGGAATGAGCAACGTATTTCAGAGCGAACTACAAGTATTTCTGAAAGTTGAAACTTGAATATGAGGCAACTTTCTTGTTACATCTATGTAACATAGCTTTGAATTAAAAAAACTAAGAATTACGTGATTTACCCTTAGGGACACTGAAAAACTGACTGATTGACAAAGAGAAGCACACGTGTAATCTATATCAGATATTTGAGTTATACTTCGGTGCAACGGTACTTCGGAATATGCGCGTTAGCTTCTTGTTTCTGAGTAAAATTTTGGAAGTTTACAATTCGCCGATGCTTCATTTTTCGATGATTTTTAAGCATAGACGATATTAAAATTATTTTCGCACAGTTTGGAACCGTTTAAGGTAAGATCCTTCCTAAAAACTCCAAGCTAAAGAAAATTCAGTTTTTGATCCCGATATAAAGAGATGCGGAGCGTGGGTTTGATAAATAATCAGAAAAATCAAAATGCTGTTTGCAATTCTTTTTAATTTTGAAGGGATATTGTCAGAGCGGCAAAAGATTTAAGGAGTACGAGAATCTTAAACATTCCGCCGATTAATCGTTATTTTCCATTTTCTCCTAAAAGCTTCGTCATACGTACACGTGCGCAATTTTTTCTCACCGATTTCGCTTTCAATTGTGCAATGGAGACCGAACGGATATCGTTCCAGGAAACAATAACAAACTTTAACCCTAACATCACGTACGTGATAAGCTCTATAGGTTTCTGCGTTCAAGGGGAATATATTTTCTTGGAATTATGACTAATAAAACACGTGCTTATCCTTCTTGAAGGTGGTGCTATGTCGTCACACAGTAGCACAATATAAATACCCTAATTCGAGCTGCTTAGAGTGCAGTCTCATAGAGTACCTTTGACACAACGTGCACAGATAGCAGCCTTCCTCCGTTGGGAAATCTGGAAGTTTCTCTGATAGAAATATTGCATTCTACGGATACAGCCCGGACAAACAACGAGAAAGTGTGGCACGTGAATGCTGTTCAAGCAGTCGTAATTCTTACAACAGATCTGAAGCAAGTGAGTATGTAGAGTTACATTTACATCGACATTACATCTACTTAGATAATAGGATTGGAATAGGAAGTCAACTGTTTCACGAAATGATCTGCTTTCATTTTCTCATGGTCTGAAAATTTCGACACATTTCAGGATCACCTTGGCGATGAAGTTCATTGAAGGTCTTGAAGAATGCTGCCTTCGCTGTCGATGCAGAAGATCTTAGGCAGGATAAAAAGTTTGTCCCGGTTTTCTCATCAAGACTTCAACAACTGACAGCTGTGGGACGAGTGATAGGAGTCAGGATAAAATTAACCAGGCAAAAGGTAATGTGCACTGCCGTGTCCAGCTAGACTATACTTCGTCCAACGTCATAAAGAGACCGTGTACATCTTTTGATCCCGTGTATTACTTACGAATTAATAGTGCGAGCTGTTGCGACTTTTGCATCGAAAAAGAATTTGGTGATAATTGATTTTGAAGACATTCAGCATAGAGTAAAATTTTTCCTCCGTAAGGAATCCACGGTGCTATAAGATTTACGTGGTCTTTTCGTGATGTTGGACCAATTAAAGTGCAATTCTCCGCCGCCGATTCGCCATTGCCACTTCGCCGTGAGCTACAAGATTTGTTTCGCCGCGTGTTTTATGTACGAGTATCATCATTCTATCGATGTATATTCAATATTCCAATTTGAATTCAAGAGGGTTTCAAGCGTTTTTGGCCATTGTACTTGTATATTTCGATAAAGGAAATTATTTAGAACTCATAAACTATAAGGAAATGTAAAACTACCGTAGCTGCTGTCAGATATTGAAACTTAAATCGAATTAAGATTCATAATTTCAAAGCATTTAAGTCAATCTAGTATTACCAAGTGCTTGTCTCTCAGTTTCATGGAATACTTTAATCAAGAACTCATCTTTTATATTGTGTCGAGAGTTTACATCTTTCATAGAGCTTTGCGGTAAGTTTTTGATTTTCATTGCTTCCGTAATACTCTTTTAATGAAGTATCGGATCAATGCAAATTAAGATAGTCGACCTTATTTCAAATGGCAAATACTTGCATATGTCCTTCGTTACAGAAATAGGTAAAGTACAGTCACTTGCAAAAAAAAGTTACCACTAAGAATGCAACCCGTTTAACAGACGAGGAGCTCGATGAGAGCGAGTCTATGAGCGTCTCTGCTTTTAGCGCGCGTTTCGTCTTCCTCCTTACGCACGTTTTGATGCTTTAGACGTTATTTTTTTAATACCAGCTAAAATACATTCATTTGGATGCTATTTACGTAATATTGTATTATAAAGAAAGTAAATTCAGATTTTTCTTATATCGGCTCATATCTCTGCGTAATCCATTCCTCTTCGAAAAGATGGGACAAGAAATACTTTGGTTGCCCATATTTTCTCCTTACGTATAAATTTCCATCAATGGAGGTCTGGAAAGGACTTCGTTATCTTGCTTCATGCTCCACATGCTCGCAGGACAAACTTCTCCGTTAAACATAATAAATAATAGAGCTTAAATGTATGACAAATAAGAGAAAATGCAGTACTATGAATAAGGTCAAAAGAAAGGGAATTTAAAGAAAACGTAACGAAAATAGAAATGGAGTAACAATGAAAGAATATGTTAACCCTTCAAAATCCGCCTTTACTGATGGGGATGATCTCGTTTGGCATATGCGTAATAGCGAACGGATGGGATGAATAAGACGTTCTATGCATAATTTCACCGCTGCACAGTGGGCTAGAATCGAAAAAAGCTGGCCAAAAGTACGAAAGCGCTTTTCTTGAGTGCGGGCTACGAAACTTCGCATAATTGATTTAGAATAAATCCTGCATACAACTATGGAGGTAATTTACGTTGGATTCTTCACATTAAATTCATACAGGGGGTCAAAGTTGACCAATTTTTGCGAAAATTTCCAGTTTCCGATTTTTCGCGAAATTCTTCAACTTCAAGTCGATTGTGAACCCAAACTAGGATAATCATCTGGTAAAATATGATGCCATAATATAAATATGTACTTTTTCTTTCATAAGACTTGGTTTCAATGAGTTCTGTCGAATATTTATAAACTTTACATTACAAAATGACGGACCCTTACTTTGGAACAAATTTTTACCTAAAGCGAGGAAAATGGTAGATTGAGACACCGTGTGACACGGGATTACTTACAGCACGATAAGCTATGAACCTTTCTTAATGGGAATCTGAAATGAAATCTTGCCCTAATATGCCCCAATAATATATAAATTGACTTTTCGACAACGCTACGAGGGCCAAATCCGCGTGGCGGAGCACCGTCCTCCGGTACGCTCTCGTATTTTGAGAGGAACAAAGAACCAATACGATTCTGATTCGTTTTTTGTAGATTTTAAGCATTAAAATGCATCGCACTTACCTTAGATATCTATTTTGTTTAATTTTACTCGTAAGTTAATAGTTGCTCGAGATATATTTGTGATTTTGATATTTCTTCACTCTCACTCTGTACAATCCTGAAAATTTTCTTAAAAGATCGATAAAACAAGCTGTCACCTTGTGTAATTTCATTAAAGTAACAGAAATATATTATGAAAATATTTGAAGTATTATGAAAATGGTGGAATAACTCCTAATAACTCTTGTAAGAAAGTACGATGGAAATTTTAAGTAGAATGACGTTATTGGGAATGAAGTCGCGTATGTAACAAACAAAAAACCATCGTGAATGAGGTGAGGGTGAGCGCTTGTTGTTATTAGCGGTAGTTTTGGTGAAAATGTTTCCCTAGAAATTGCGCCCGGAATTACGTGTGGGACTAAGAGAAGAAAAATTTACCGATTATGTAATGGTTAGGGAGTAGCAGGTAGGCGAAGGGGGCTCACTGAATTCCGCGTGTGCTGATCTCGGAAAGAATAGCGAGGTCTAAGGAGTAAACAGCGGGTGAAGAGATGAGGTCAATGTGATACGACGGATGCCAGTCATGAAGGTGCATTTTAGAACGTATTTTTTCTAGGAAATAATCAATGAATATGAATTGTCGAGAACCCTCTTCCAAAAGCATCTGGGTTTTCCACTCCATTTTGTCTATTCTAATCGATGGAATCTCAGAAACGATAAGTTCTTCACTCGAGTGGTGCATTTCAACCGCATTTCACTTATACTAAAACATATTTTGTTTGCATACCATACTAATATATGTCAATTTCTCACTCTTATTCTCATAAATATAGATTACTTGTAATTGCCTCTTCTTACGGTGTCACTGAGGGCATAGGACACTGCGGAGTTTACATTTACATATAGACCCTGCTAAACGCCACTGGCGCATGGCAGGGGGTGTGAAACATCGAAAAAGTTCTTCTCCGAAGAGTTCTTCCTTATCGCTCAATTTCTGTCTAGCTCTATTCCAGATTATTTTCTAATAGCTTCCTTACCATGCGCGAATTCAATTAAGTTTCTTTGCGCGCCATTCCTCGGATTTTCATTCTCGAAGAATAATCTTTACGAAATTCCTTATCAATCCAAATAACATGTTACAAGTTATAATCGTTATCATTACTCATATTACTATGAGTATGATATTAAAATCTAATGAATTAGATTGCCTTTGCACTGAAGTGGCAAGGACTACTTGTTGTGATTCAATAAGTGCACTAATCATAGTTGATGCAAGATTTTCACTTTGAAATTTTTTACCGGAAGATTTCTTAAAAATATTTTCTGTGATTCTACGACATATCATTAGCAATGAGATTTTAAAATATTATACACTCATGAGTGTGTGAGACTGCGTTTTCCTGGGACTCGATTATACAGCTGATTATCTTCGCAAGTGCCTTTCGACGGGTTTGTTTATATATATATATATAGGATCTCAAAGCTTGCCACATTCCATTAAAAATTCTACTTACATTCCGTACCTTGCCCCCTATTGTAATCGTTGCCCAGGGCAACCCCCGGCTCTCAGTATCTTCTTCTGGCTGTGGTCAAATATGTAAGCGATTCAACCAGAGAAGTTCATGCAAGAAGAAGGAAAGAGACTTCGAAAGTTTCTGGAGGTCATAAACAGCCCTCAACTTTGTTGTTGTTTTCCTCCCCCAGATGTGGGGGAGGGGGAGAGTCCTTTCCCGTCCTTCACTACCCACTCCATTTTTCCCTGAAATGCTCGGCACGGCTTCGGAGCACGGTCGTGAAAATATGTGAAAAAGTTTACTCTTACTTTCATCCCCTCAGATGTTTATGCAAACACCGATATTATTAAGAGAGTTACAGAATAGGATCTCAGTATTTTCGAGATAAGCTTTGCATTAATATTTCCAGTAATTCTTTTTAATAACTTGGAATATCCGATGACAATAGCTTGTAATTTTTATGGATTTATCTTCAAAAAATTGTCCTTCCTACATTTGTGACATTCAAGGAAGCAGGCAGCTGTAGAATCGAGATATATCTACAGGTCATCAGCGTATAAATGATGTTTACAGAATTTAATATAATTTAATTTTTAATATATATCCGCGTTAACAGAATCGAAGGTTTCACTGAAGTCCAGTAATTCCATTAATTAGTCCATATCCTCAGCTGCTTAGGATGTTTCCCAACGCCTTATATTAAAATGCAATTGGTAAATTCAATCCATGATTTATCGTAAGAACTAGCTAGCAAGACGTAACGCGCCAAGAAGGTATGACCATATTTTCGATACACTTAAGAAAATATCTTGGATTTAACTCTAAAATCGTCAAAGAATTCGTGATATAACGCCAGCTTTCAGCGACTCGCGAGCACAAAGTGCGGAACGTCTTTTCTGAATTTGCTAACAAGCTTACTAGAATCTGTCCATAATGGCAATACTAGATGGAGAAAAATCTATAGTAAAATTATATCGAGGAAACAACTTTTAAAGCACCGAATTAATGCATTCCGACCTCCGTTTCGCTATATTATTATTCTGCCATGTTAATGCCATTAAAATCGAAGTAATGAAGTGATTTTAATAGCAATAACGAAAACAAATCCTTCCAAACCATGAACGTAGACCTGCATAGCTGACAATGTCCATCTTTAATTCCTCTCTCTCTATTCTGAAGGCCCCCTGGCCTCTAAATAAAACTATTAAAACGAATTTTAAGGGCCTTTTAATACACCCAAGTTGAAGCATTTTTACTTTTCATATCGCAGGATAGTATTCATCATAGTCCTTATAAGCAGTAGTTAATTTTAGATTGAACTGTGGAAATACATGGTTTCTTTTCCTTTTAGTTAGGTTGTAGGAACAAAATGCCACTAAGAATCAGAACAGGCAGATCTCAATATTTACTTTTATTTCGCTTAAATCTCCCTGCGATTACATCAGAAAAAACTAACCAAACAGCAAAACAACAGTAAAACAGACATCACAAGGAAGACCGGAGGGGAAGAACAAGTCTGCCTGGCATTCGCCCGAAGTTGAAAGGAAAACCCCTCCGAAAAAACCTCCCAAAGGCAGCCAAAACCACAGAAGTTAATCAGCAAAACATCTCAAATTCAGTGATTTACAAACGAATTATTTAAATACAAGCGATTCCTCAGATACTTTTACAATAACGAAAAACCATGTTTGATTCCATCAAAGCGTAATGTAAATACATTATCTGGCAATGCAAGCTGAAAGCTGACAAGTTTCCAAAAGTAGGCAAAAATATTTGTACATATATATGGAGAACACGTAATAATTAAAGTATGTGATAAAACATTTACATGAATAGAAAACTTGGTAAAATTAAGTTCTTCACTGGATCTGGTAACCTATTGTATTATTCATCACTCACTTCTCCTGAACTTCTATTAGGTATAGCACCATAGGCCACACTATTAAGTTCACAAAATAGATTAATTGCTCCATGAAGAGTGAATAGTACAGGGTTAAAATAACTGTTAAAAATGCGGTCAGCTCTTTCCGAGAAGATGGGTTAATAAGCACTTCAGCACGTTAAGTGTGGCTTCACTGGTGGAAGAGACTATAGTTCAAGTAAATGCTCTGCAAATGTATCTGAACTTGCCACACGTCAAAAGTCACTTAACAATGCACACAAGTGATTTGATGTCCATTACGGGCGCCCCTCTGGAAGATGACCGTGGATGAAATATGCTGCAGCATCACTTCTGTCTGTAGAATTTCTTATACTGAACCAAAGGGTTGTAATCTGATGAACTCTAAGAAACTCCACCAGAACCTCAGCATATGTCGTTTAACTGGCAGCAAGAGACCAATAATCAGGCAGACCAAGGCTATCCCATCTTTGGGCACCTAAAACGGCTCAAACAGCACCTTCTCCACTAAAATTCCACCAGCAAATGAAAACTGTGGCTAAATAAGAGGCTGGACCTGGAAATTCTGAGAAAATTACACGGAACAGAAAATACACAAAACAGACCTTTCAAAAACAAAAATAGTCATGCGAAGAATGGAAAAAAAGATTAGATATTTTTAATGCAAACATTGATATGCGAACACGTACGGAAAGGAAAGGAACGATACACTTTACAACCTAGCCTGTAAAATTTCAACAAAAATACATCTAATCAGTAATTACAGATAATGAGAAATCGAGAATTCAAAGAAATTCCTTAAAATGTTGAAGACTTCCTGTAAAAAAGGGAAAATTAACCATATGATTTACCACAGAAAATATCTAATAAAATTCTCACAATAGTAAAAAAAATATTATAACACCATGTAACACTCGATGAAAAAAAATTCAGTAATAACATGAGAAAAGACATACTAAAACCCTCAATAACTTTATTGACATCCAATAAGAAAATTGGGTATAGTATGAAAGGGATATAAAAACAACTTATAATCTAGCAGAAAAAGTTGCCTTAAGGATAACGCGACATGTAATATTAAATGAAGGACAAATTCAGCAGGATCTTTTGCAGTAATTTCATGAATAATAATTAAATTCGTAATTACAAATTGCAAAAACAAAAAGGCTAAGTCATATACAGGCGTTATATAGATAAGTCGACTGCGGACACCGTACGCAAAAAAAACTTTCATAGTAAAGTGCGAACATAGGCCACAGCCGATGGTGACGGCGACTGTGATCGTAGGCATCACGTCGACACAAGGTGATGATATATACGATACTCTTATGATGATCCAGTAATTGGGAGTACGCAGAGATAAAAAAACTGTCAAAAAACGTAGTAATCAATCGCATTAAGTGGATGCAGCGTTTAAACGTTCTTATCAGACGCATCGTGGAGGTTTCGTTTCGTGGGATATGTAGAGACGAAGTGTTGCCGCTGAAATACGGATTCGTGTGTGAAAATCGTCGCAGGCTATCTTCGTTGCTTGGCTTCGAACGCCCATGCACGAATTATACCAGTCCATGAAGCAATTCATGAAAATAAAATCATCAGTAAAAACCTACCAAGTAAACACTAATTCAAACAACTTCCTTAAGCTTAACGACTTCATATAAAAACATACTCCATCATAAAAAATATGCCTTGAGGATGAGGCGACATATGTAATATTATACGTAGGAAGGACAAAGAAATGCAGCCGGATCATTCCATAGTATATTGCGAACATCGGCTACAGCCGATGGCGACGGCAAGGCATCACGTCGACACAGGGTGATGATATAGTATGATCATCCAGTAATTGGAAGAACGCAGAGATAAAAAAAACTGTTAAAAACGCAGTAATCAATCGCATTAGGTGGATGCAGCGTTTAAACTTATCAGACGCATCGTGGAATATGTAAAGACGAAGTGTTGCCGCTGAAATTCGGATTCGTGTGTGAACCACATGTGACAATAAGAACGATGAACAAATTATACCAGTCCATGAAGCAATTCATGAAAATAAAATCATATCAGTAATAACATACCAAGTAAACACTAATTCAAACAACTTCCTTAAGCTCAACGACTGCATATAAAAACATACTCCATCATAAAAAATAGCCTTAAGGATGAGGCGACATGTAATATTATACATAGGAAGGACAATGAAATGCAGCAGGTTCATTCACACTAAGTACATGGCTATTAACAAAGTTCGCAAACAACCAATCGCAACATCTAACAGGCTAAGATATAAAGGCGTTATACACATAGGTCGATTGCAGACGCCGTACGAGGAAACATTACGTAGTATTGAGACAGCATCGGCTGAAGCAACTGGTGACGTTGACACAGTTGTCGTACGCATGACGTCGACGCAAGGTGATGATAATATGATAATCCAGTAATTGTGATAACGCAGCGTTCGAAAACAGTTTAAAATCGCTGTCTTCAAAAACGCAGAGTTAAAAAACTATATGTTCGCTGTGTCATATTCGCAGTGTTCAATCGCATTACGTGAATGCAGCGTTAAAACGGACTTCTTAGACGTATTGTGGACGGTTCGTTTCGAGAAATATTTGTAGAGACGAAGTGTTGCCGCTGTACGATATATTCGGATCGGTGTGTGAATTTCGTCGCAGGCTATCTTCGTTGCTTGGCTTCGCCTGCTTTTTGCAGGCTCTTCTTTCTCTTCCCTCTGCACTGCATTCGGGCTCGACCTGCGGCCACCGCTGTGAGGCTCAACCTGCAGTGGCGTAACTCTCGGCACCTCCTACGGACAACAGACACGCAGGCATTACTTACTTGCACACCTCACGCGTACGGCCTCAAGGATCGGCACGAAAGCCTCGCGTGCAGGCCTCGCTCACACAGCTAGGCTCGCAGAATCGTCTCGATGCCTCGGCTCCCTGACCGCTTCATCTGCTCGCAGTATCTTCTCTGCGTCGACGTGAAAGCTCCTTCCTCAGGTCCCTGCACAGCCTCCCTCCGCACCTAATACATTCGACAGCCGTCCCGAAACTTTTCAAACGGATCAAAAAAGAAATAATCTTGCAAATGCATAACATCTAAACAAAATACCGAAACATACTGAAATTACAAATTTGTAATTAAATTCTAGTTTCCAATCTTCTCTATTATAAAAGTTAGCAATATTAAAGTCCAATGCATCCAGGCTTCATGAAGTACATCTTGTCTTCTAGTACAACTTTCTCACTTCTAATGGGTGCTGCTGTAGGGATCCGCATTTGCTGCTTGAATTCAGTGTTCCAAGGTTTGTCTCCTTTAATAGCCTTGTCAGTTCCTTTTGGAGGGAATATTCACTTTATCCTCTTTCCAAAGGCGTCATATGCAGGCTACAACCTAAGGTTCTGCAAGCAAATACGATGAATATGTTGCAATCTATAATAAACTCAGTAAAAGTAGGTTGAGAGGGTAAATAAAATGAATTTCATAAATGGAGTAACAAAGTAACAATACAGTAAAAATAGAAACCGCTATGTATTAAATATCTTGCAGAAGTTCAGAACAAGTACGTTGTTATCCTTAAATACGCATAATGTGCAAGGTAAATTAATTAAATACGCATAATATGCAGGATCATGAAATCTGAATCTATAAAACTGTTAGTTTACACATTAAAAAAATTCCCAGACAAACTGATATTCTTTTCCCCACCCATATGTTTTTAAGCAAACACTCCGATAACTACGAACTAATACAGAAATTTTAAAACACCCAGAAACGCCTTATCCTGTATCAGTGTTCATTTTCTCTATTTTATTTATGTCTTTGTCATATTAATAACATTCAAAAGGCTTCTGATATATAATTTACCTGAAATGTTTTATAAATACAGGTAAAACATTTTCCATTCCATTTTCACCGAATATAATAAAGCATTGTGAGAAAAGTCATGCATAAAACCATGTAAAATTCAGGAATAGAAGAAAAGCTGGTACTGAATGACAATGGTCATACAAGTTGCAGGCTCCCCATCCATGGGCTAAGTAACTATAATCATTGTCGAAACGAAACCTTTTCTAATTAAAAGCTATAACCTTCTTTCGGTGAATACACTTTTTAAACTTGCATAAAGCAAACGATTTAAAAGTATCACACATAAAACTTAAGGTACAATATTATTGCTATTTAATTCTACCATGCAAAGCTATGCTCCTATATAATCTAATCAAAATCTTGAAATATATTGGCTTGAAGCTCTTTTTTCTTATAAGCGTTACTTCTGGTGAGTGTACAATATGAGAGGGCTTGAGTTACTGTTCAAGCCAGCAGCACCACTGTCTTAACAAGCATTGCAAAACTCCCTTTAATTCCACTACACAAACTGAAATGATACAATTTAATACAACCTTACCCCTTCCGATCCCCAACTGCTTCCTTTATTCCTTGATCTTTTAACTGCTCATTATGCTTGCCTGATGTGGGAGAAGAAACCTCTGGAAACACCACTAATTCCCTTGAGTCTTCCAATGACATCCACTCAAGTAATTTTACTGAAAGTGTACAATACTAGATTTAAAAAATTCAATGTGTGTTTTGATCTAAGCTGCAAGCCCTACGTTATCTATTTAGATGATTTTGGAAAGTTTGCTGAATTGCTACAACTGTAAAATTAATCAACACAGCATCTGCAGAAGATGTTAAGCATATCCCCTCCAAAAATTTGATTAACTTTAATAATCATTATCGATATTTTCCGTTAAAAATATATCTACTGCTATAAGGTGATCGAATAAAGGTTACACCATAATTGAGGGTACTCAAGCAACTTAATTCTCTTAGAAAGTGATGAAATTTAAACTTAATTAAACATGCTGAAATTACCTGGAAATAACTCTGTAGTAGTACCCTGACCAAATGGGAAAAATTATTAAAAGTACTAATTGCGCAAAAAACTTAAGGGGGGCTTTATAGTTAATTACGTTTTCGTTGAAGTTAAGAAGCACTCGAATTTAAGACAGCTCCAGATAGCTATGCGTGCCGCGCGTTCTACATTGGAGAAAACAGTCACGGGTTCGATTCCGTTGGGAGACCACGTGCAAAATGATCTCAGCTGTCGAAGCACTTAAACCTAAAATACCTATTCTAATCTAACAGGTACCGGATGAATTGAAGCTCCGAAAAGGCAAAAAGGAGAGTCATAAAATTACAATACAATATGTATAGGAAAATAAAAGCGGCACATAGAAAACAGATCAAATCTAGAACAAAAAAGCAAGTCTACAAACAGATTCAAGAGTTCTTAAAGTATGCCTTATTTAACGAATTAGATTATCGACTAAATTGACTGAAATGAATCGAGAAAAATACTCTCTACGACCATAAAAACCACCAAATATTCAAATTATATTTGATAAAAATCAGCCAATATAAATAACTTAGGAAAGCTGAAAAGTCTGAAAATCACATGTGCAAAGCTGTTCACATTGAAAGAAATAATTAACTTGCTCAAACGGGAGAAATGTTGAAAACTATTCCAGCCGAGGCACATTAAAAATTCATTACACACTAGAATATCTATTTAGATCGATATTTAAAAGCATCTGTCAAAATCTTCCGCGATAAGTGGATTTGAAGCAAAGCAAAGGATGGTTTATTTACTGTCTCAGTTTTCTTTAAAAATACAACAGAAGACCTCAATTTTTTTCGAATATGCAAATTGGATTTTCATATTCATTGTTATACCACACCACATACATGAAATGAATAGCCATTAGTGACGATGGAACTAAAACCGATAAACAACCAAGCCTTAACCTATTCTCACGGGATACTTCAGAATACACATTGATATATGTTAGATACCATGGAACTACGATTGCTAATACCATAATCCATCATCAAATACACAAAAGAGTCACACTCCAGTCACATCACCAGACACTCCATTCTCACTGAGCAGACAAACTTAAAACCAAAACCAAATACATGCACTCTCAAAATTAATGAAAATGAAAATCCAACTTAAATGAATATATAGAAACAAGTCGTTTTAAGTCAAACTATCCTCGCTTTGCTTCAAGAAATATATTTCTATTCACTCACTTTGGAAATTTTACCATATTTGAAAATTTGAATATGACTGAATGAAAGAATTTAGTGATTCATTCCCAAATTCATAGCAACGGATTACTTTCCATTCATGGAATAAAAATGCACGAAAAACAAAATATAAATTTAAAAAGGGTAACATTTATGATTTACGTCTGTATCGAATCAAGGACAAAATTAAATCTAAGAAGCGCCGACAGCTTTGAGGTCTTGATTTACAAGACTAAGTCTCGTACTATTCTCCAAAGTACCACCCACATAATGTGGGTGATATTAATGGCTTTGTCGGATCAACCAAATTAACATATTTAATATCAGTTGTATGGTTCAATTTGTTTAAAAGCAGAGGTAATTTCGCGCATATGACATACCAAAGAGAAACGAACCCGGGAACGTTATCACGTAAGTATTACACTCGGCTATCCGAGTGTTAGACGCGATAAAGTAACAAATCTGATGGGGCATATTGATCTAAGGAGACTTTGAGCAGAGACCCACTCGAAATCTCCTATTCTGTGTGATTTTACACATCTCATGCTCGCCAAAGATATCCCTGATCGACTATTCTTTGTGACTGAATTTAATTTCGGAGGAATGTGGAAAGACTTTCGACTTTCCTAGCATGGAGATATTTCGACAATCCTTAAATCCCACTGATACTTCGACGTAATAGAAGTATTCCCTAGGGTTTCTGGCGAGCAAATCTACCAAAGCACACGTTAACTCTGACAAGCATCCCGTCGTAGGTGATTATTGAGTAGAAATGAATTCTCTATCAAATGGAGCGACTGAGGGAAATCTTGCCCACTTGGGTCATTAACTTTCAACCGAGCGGCATACCCGAGAACATATTCCAGAATGAAGAAACCTTGGCAAAAATTATGAGATTTTACATTCATCGACAAATTACGGTATAGGAAAATTGAATTTACTAAGCACGCCGTAACCTTCGAAAGAGTTCGAATGACTCAACGCCGGTCCAACCATTTCGTCAAACGCCAACGATTCAGATCGCAATTTCTAAGGGATGCCTGCCTTCGAAAATGTGGTGCGATTCACCTTGAAAATGACGAATTTACCCAGGAAAACCTGGATAAAATTACTTGGAAATAAGAAGGGATGACACGCTTTAGAATTCTAAGACTGGAAGAAATGTTCGAAATCACTTAACTTCTAAGACTCATTGAATCTTCCCTCGCAGTCCCTCGGCATGGCAGAGCACATAGTTGGCAGGAGAAGAATTCCGAAGACAAGCCACACATCCAATACATTTTCCAATTTAAGAAACGCTTTCCTGAAATTTAGAAGATTGTAAGGTATTTAAACTACTAGAATGTCGTTAATTACGTATTTATAAGCCATGAAGAATCTGAAGATAATAAAGAGGACAGACGCTGAGTTAAGTAACGTAGGTATCGAAATCTTTACTTTACCTAATATTCTTTACCAGAAGAGCTCGCGATGTTAAGACGACTGGCGTTGAAGCATTGAAGTCCAGAAATGAGAAGGAGGAAGGAATCTATGAAGGTAAGTGGGGGAGGAACGAGAGAAAGTCATGGTTTGGGGATACTCTCTACCAATGGCGTGGCACAGAATATGGATGAGTAATATCGGAGAGGAAAAAATGGTTTAAACTTCCCCAAAAGTATTATGCACTAAAAATGTGGAATTTGTACACATATTTTTATAATTTATATAATCGCGTTGAATATTGACGAATCAGTTTTCATGTTATTTTTTCTTTTGAATATTCTTTGCTCTTTTCCGAACCCTTAATACATCTGTCTACATCGTTGCCATTCTGTCTACATTGCTGCTATAATCAACAACTCCATCTTTTCTCATGATCTTGTTTTCTTACTTAGTGCTATTATTTTCATATGCATGCTTTCCAGTAAGCGATGACGTATTTCATAATAATTTTAGGGCGAAACATAGTATGACCTTGTTATCAAATTTAAGATATGTTAAATCAGTATACTAAATGTAAAAGAAATATTTCTCAGCGAATATGAACTCAATTCCCTCTCGTGCGGATCCCAATTATCTATAATTGTTAAAGAAATCGAGATAATTATTATATATTTTCCTGATCCAGATACCTGATTGCCTCCAACTTAATCAACGCTTAATGCACTTTATTTATTAAGTAATTTATAATATACTTTACCTAATATACCTTTACCGTACACCCCGCTGAGGGAGTCGCTGGGTCTTCTATCATTGTGTTGGCCGATGGCTCTACGTAGGTTCAAGGGACATAGAAAGTCGGTCTCAGGTCATCAGGAAGCATGTGTCCCATTCTATAGGAGAGACTTCCGAGGAAGGGGATTCTCCGCCATGAGGAAGGGGTTGTGGAGGATTATTAGAGGGAAGGAGTGATTTTACGGCATTAGAGGATATTTGGTTTTTTCCTCAGGAGTTTATCCACCATATCTAGGCTGTATCCGTTATTTATAGCAATCTGTTTGATGATTAAAACTTCTTTAAGGGAATTGGCCGTTGACATCGGGATGTGGGTGGATCATATTGTGGAAAGCGGGTAACTTCTGAGAAAAAGGATGGAAGGAATGAGAGGGGATGGTGAAGTCAGAATAGGTGGGTTTGCTGGAGGGAGGTGAGATAATGTCTGACAGAGGAAACTAGTTGCCGATTAATTTATTTCTGTGGAATTTACAAAGTGTGTTTTTATCTTTGCATGATGGCACCATTCCACAAAGTTAGGCTGGAAAATGTCAATTTTAAAAATATATCTTGCGAAACGTGGGGTCTGTTGGACGAGTTACCCCTTGGAAGTGGTAACTTTTTTTGTAAGGGACTTTACATACGAAAGATAATTTAAATACCTTCGTGAAAAGTATATTTTAAGAAAAAAAATAGATACAGTAACTAGAAACGTGGGATGGAGAAAATAATTTGATAAGAATTCTTTCGTTACATTGAGGATCAAATGAGGTGACGTGTTTTAATCCAGCGCGAGAAAAGATCGCACGTTCGCACAGTGGGCTAGAATCGAAAAAAGCTGGCCAAGAGGCCAAAAATGGTTTTTTTGAGTGCGGGTTTTGAAACTTCGCATATATATTAAGAAAAGATTGAATTTTATGTTCCCGTTCGTTGTTTTTCGATATCTTTACGCGTTAAAAAGATACAAGGCGTCAAACTTGAACCATTTTCACAGAAATGGGCAGTCGCGAATTTTTCGGATAAACGTTCAAGTTTGCGTTTTTATGGAGGGTTTAAATAGATACTTTTGGAAGAGACAACGATGCAATGATCTACAACAACTCTTTATCTTTTGACTGGTTGCTATCACTGCTTACAAAAATGAGTTTTTGCTCATTTAAAGCAACAAAATGGCGGACACCTTTTTCGGACAATTTTCGAGATAAAGTAAGGAATATAAATAGGAAAACGGCCCTAATGCATCGAGTCTCTTATACCACGTCATAGTCAGAAGTGTCTAGATGTGGAATCCGAAGAAACTGTTTCAATTCAGGTGCTACTTTGGGAGTTAAGTCGATTTTTCGTAAGCGCGGCGCGTTCCGACTCACCACCGTGGAATCCCCGAATGCAGTTTCGTTGTCCTTTTGGTGATACGAAGTCTAACGATTGGTTTCTTTCATGTTAAATTCTGGCTAATTATCCTTAAAACATACGTGAAGACAGTTTAAGAGAGGAATTAGATACCTCTACTTTACACAACGGATGTGGAATTAAGGAAAGTTTAACATTCAGATGAAAAGCGTCTCATTATAGTAAAATAATTAAACTAAATGTTAATGCGAATTTAAATTCCACGTATGTTACCTCTATGACAAAAATATCTATTTACAACATAAATATTTATGCTAATTGATATATATCGTTACTTTATTGTAGCTTTAGTCTTATTCGTCAGAAGATGAATCGTCCGAATCCTCATCATCAATAATTTCACCATCTCGGTCGTCGATGATGAGGAGATTTCTCAATTCTTTCGCAATTATCTGTTGTTTCTTATATTTGAATACTGCAGACATGGAAATTTTTGGATCTGATGTAAGCAGAAGTCTTTTAAAGAGATCCTCGTTTGTAGCAACTCTCGAGTATTTTCTCGTAAATCTTTCACGTAACCTCCTAATATCTTTGTTTTTTGCCTCCATAACCTTTTCCGAGAGTTCTCTTATTGGAAGAACGAATTGTTTGCAATTTGTGTTCCATGAACAACTACCTTATGTACTGTCGGAGGCATGTAGTACCATGGATGCAAACTTAAATATAGAGAGGCAGCATCCCAGCAGTTCTTTCCGAGCATTAAGGGGTAAACAACTCGAAAGTGCCTTCAGTATATTTCCGAATTTTTTTTTTATTAGTTTGTCGTCAATTCTTAGGAAATAAATGGTATTGAGTTATTTTGATTATCCAAACAAACTCTGAAACCGGTTAAACCAATAGAAATCATTACCGCGATTTATTTTACGGTGTTCGATTAAATTTACTCTAACATTTTTCCGAGTTTTATGTAATTCAGATGCTAATATCGGTTTTATACCTGTTATTTTTGCTGCTAAAGTTGGACTTTCAAAGAACCTCCGAGCAGTATTACCATCATTTGTGGTTCCTGTTCATACCTTTGGCGTATCGACTATCAAGCCCACTTTTTGCCGAAATTCATTTCGTAGGTATAATTTTCTCTGTTGCAAGTTAACTCTTTGGCTACCACGGGCCTGTAGTGTTGAATTATTGCATGAGGTTTCTTCATTGCTTTCCGAATGTAACTATCAATAACTTTATTCACTCACCTGCCACTGCCTAAAATCAAGTCTGTATGACCAATGCAAAAGACATTACAAAATACCTGATATAGCAATGAAGAGTCGATATTCCGAAAGAGAATTCCGGGTCCACTTTCCGTTTCCTCATTTCCCCTATGTCATTCATTTCAGATATTCTTGCCGCACAGATGTAACATCTCAATGTCGAGTTATCTGTTAGTGCATTGCACAACTAAAGTATTTATGTTACATTTAAGTCAAATTAATAAGTCCAAAAAGTAGATTACTCTCATCTTTCCATCTACCATTGTAAACAACATAGGAAAGTTGATTTCAAAATATCCAATCGTAACCTTCGTCAATTTTAATCTTCAAATAATTTTGCTCTTCCTTCGCAACTGTTTTCGTTTTCTTCTTCCATTGAAGGCGGATTGGCCGACAGAATCTCGTTGAACGACGAAAAATTCTGCTGCTGCTATAGCACACGAGGAAGCGCACAGTACGAGAGCACAGAAAAAAAGAAAAAAACATTCGGTCTTCATAGATGGACTAAAACTGAACAACAAAAATATTTTCTTTTTTCCTAAGAATCCAAAAGACACGTGCGGAATAATCCTAGCCAATGAGCGGATACGCAAGAGCGTTTGCGTAGCGCGGGAGTGCCATAAACCGTACTTAACTCCAAACCCGTGACTCAAGGCTCGGTAAA
The DNA here is from genome assembly GCA_036926295.1 of Pachydiplax longipennis. NCBI lineage: Eukaryota > Metazoa > Arthropoda > Insecta > Odonata > Libellulidae > Pachydiplax > Pachydiplax longipennis. The sequence continues at coordinate 11,634,751 of JAVFKF010000010.1, read as the reverse complement.
GATTTCCAGATGTGAAGATTTCTCAAAGTAAATTCTGTCAACCATTTTTTCTACCAACATCGGGGGCAAAAACTTCTCTATTAGTATATTTATGGTTAAAATTAAAATGCAGACGCATCTCATCTGAATGTTAAACTTTCCTTAACTCCACATCCGTTGTGTAAAGTAGAGGTATCTAATTCCTCTCTTAAACTGTCTTCACGTATGTTTTAAGGATAATTAGCCAGAATTTAACATGAAAGAAACCAATCGTTAGACTTCGTATCACCAAAAGGACAACGAAACTGCATTCGGGGATTCCACGGTGGTGAGTCGGAACGCGCCGCGCTTACGAAAAATCGACTTAACTCCCAAAGTAGCACCTGAATTGAAACAGTTTCTTCGGATTCCACATCTAGACACTTCTGACTATGACGTGGTATAAGAGACTCGATGCATTAGGGCCGTTTTCCTATTTATATTCCTTACTTTATCTCGAAAATTGTCCGAAAAAGGTGTCCGCCATTTTGTTGCTTTAAATGAGCAAAAACTCATTTTTGTAAGCAGTGATAGCAACCAGTCAAAAGATAAAGAGTTGTTGTAGATCATTGCATCGTTGTCTCTTCCAAAAGTATCTATTTAAACCCTCCATAAAAACGCAAACTTGAACGTTTATCCGAAAAATTCGCGACTGCCCATTTCTGTGAAAATGGTTCAAGTTTGACGCCTTGTATCTTTTTAACGCGTAAAGATATCGAAAAACAACGAACGGGAACATAAAATTCAATCTTTTCTTAATATATATGCGAAGTTTCAAAACCCGCACTCAAAAAAACCATTTTTGGCCTCTTGGCCAGCTTTTTTCGATTCTAGCCCACTGTGGTTCGTCTCAAGTTTTGTAACACTTTTTGATTCGATTTGACATTTTTGAATTTGAAGTTTGAATTAATTTGAAATTGAAATATTATGCAGGAAATTATTTAGGGTGATAATTACGAATGAGGTAGACCTTAGCCTATGCTAATGTATTAATTCTTGATTCAATTCTAAATCAAATTAAAAAAATTAAACAATTCGAAATTAGGAGACGATGGGTCGAAGATGTAAGGGATGGATGAAAAGAAATTGGAACTCGGCTGTTAAAGAATAAGAGAATCAGAATCCTTGGATAGGATTAACGCCAGGTATGGCTACCGATTTCAGGACAAAATCTGTGACCGCCCCTGGTGATAATCCTTTTCTGGGGAATGTCCTAACGGTCGCCGGCATACGGAGGGAAGGGATAGCGTAAATGCCGTGTGCGGACGATTCCTCCTTCCATATAATTCCTAGCGGCGAAGTGGCGGCGGCAAATCGTCCCATTCCTATGCCGATCATTTGCTGACTGTGGCAAGATGTCATACTCCCCCTATCATTTGCCTATTTATAGCCGAAATAATTAGAAAAAATATAGCTATATGCGTGTCAAAATCTTAATTTCATAAATTATTGAAATGCGTTATTTTTTTCAAATAAGACACAAAATTTAAAAAATGAAGACATCAACCTGCTCTTAACATCGAACTTAGCACCCTCTGTGAGAGGTGCCAGTGGCGGTTGTCTCGCCAATCCACCAATCGGGCTGCTACTAATAACGTAGAATTCTTTTGCAGCACAAGAAACAGAACAGCTTCTCCGTAGATCTCCCACTGGAAGTCTGCTCGCATTGAAAATACATACGTAAAACAATTAGTAACATTAGGAGAGAACAACAGGAAGTGGAAGGAAGACTTAAACCTGGAGCGCATTTGGAAGAAACGAGCATATTCTGAAATAGTGAATTCCTATGGTCTTGTGGTTGGAAGCCTTCCAATGCTTTTACCGGTCTTAATACTTAGATGTTATTTATAAATGCTATAATAATCCAGCGATTCAAGAAGTATGGAACCCTGTATCCTTAGAATCGCAAAAAGAAACAGAAAATGCATGGATGATGACTATAGTAACCGACATAATACATATAAGGGCCAAGTTAGCATAATCGCGTTTGGTGGAAGCGGTCCCGAGTTTAATTCCCGATGAGGGCCCTCAAATTACGTCAGATGTCGAAGTACTCTTAAAAATACTATTACTACCACCACTACACGAAAGATGACTGAAATGGATGTCGGTAGGGTGTAGGGAGAGATGAAATGGCAACCATTACACATTAGTAGTCCACAACACGGAGTGATCCTGGGAACGGAGTGATCCTGGGAACGGAGTGATCTACAGAGGCTACGAAGAATCACGAAAAACATACCAAAGAGACATCACCAATGGCTGATGAAGATGATGACCACATTCTGGAAAGTCCAGCGAGTTTTTGGAATCTGCTTTGCTGACGATGCGTCTCATATCTCACAAACTATCAGCTGTGAATGGAGGGTTGGTATGCATATATCATGACGAAAATGGCACTCGCTTTAATATCGTGGGCCATTCTAGAGGTATTGCAAAGCCGCATCCGGCCTGCGGGCAGCCAAATTGAACCCCTGATTACTATGGCCAAGTAATATATGAGGTAGCCCGTTAGCCATTATTATCTGCATATGCGTTAATTTGGGCAATCATTTAACTGTAGTTTATTACTAATTTTATTTTCAGTCAATTCTTTTACTTTTGTAGATTGGAGAGAGAAGTAAAGTTGTTGGTCTTGGGCTGTTTAATGTATAATAGAAACTGCTGCTCAAGATGGGGGTGGGGACATTCACAGTATCTGGGAGGCATAGTTTCCAATCCTGGGAAAACAATCCAACGGGAGACGTAGAGCAGAGGATATGTAGATGGGAGGGGAAAGGGAGACTTAGATAGAGGATAGTTTTGTGTGTTTGCACAACTTCAGTTGGTATTGAAATCAGAATAACTGGAAAGGAGAGAAAACTTTGAGTCAGTTTTAGGGGAGGTCAACCTAAAGACAGAAAGACACCTAAAGCAGTGTCCAAAATACTACCAACCTTCCTCAGCAACTGTTTAACGAGATTACTAAATATAAGCTTATTGAAAAAATTCTAAACAAAGAACTATGGAGATGATATCAGCAGTACTTGGTAGTAGTAATATTGTGAAAAGTACTTCGACAACTGAGGTCATTTTGCATGTGGGCTCACACCCGGAATCAGACCCGGGACCACTTTCATTCATGTCGAACGCGCTGCCCAAACGGCTATCCGGAAGCCCATAGTACTTAGTTTGCTGAAATTATCTAGAAGGCTTGGCTCCTACACTAGTAAAAGTGCCACATTTGAATTATATCACTTAAGGAAATACAGTGAAATTGAAAGCTCATGGCCCCTGTACCGAAACTAATTACCAGACCAGAGAATTCTGTCTGTCAAGAATAGCTGGCAGCAAGGGATTTGGATATGCTGTATACACCTAGTGGTGACAATGTATCACATTCTATTTTCAAAAAGGAGAAATTATGACCTTCTATCCACTAATATTCTTACCAAAGAGGAGCCACAAGCTTTCAATTTTACTGTACACTTGGTGAGCTGAAGAGTTGTCATGGAAATATTTCACCAAGTAATACCGCAGTATTTTGAGTTCAAATTGTATGCCTGGGCTATCTGAACTCTTTGCATGAGTTGAGACAAAATTGATTTGGAGATCCTATTGCTATGGAGCCATAGGAAGATAATAAATTGCTTTATTATTTCTCATTAATTATTTCTCATTGCAATGAGATGTCTATAAAAAATCTATCTATAACAGGGATCAAACTCGTTACTCTTTCACTACCATGTCAAATTAGAGGAAATAATGCAATAACTTGGTAAAGTCCTACAAAAATGTTATAATTACATGTGCTACATATTTTGTCTCAAAGAGACATCATCAGGCACTCTTTGAGATGCATCTTTGAGATGAAACATGTAGCACATATAATTAAAACATTTTTGTAGAACTTTACTAAGTTATTGCATTACTTCCTGTTATGGAGTTCCACCAAGTAACAGCTACCTCAATTGAATATACATGTCAAATTAGAGTGGGCAGCATTACATGTAGTTTTTGGTTTTAGTTCTATTCTCTGCCATATAATAATACATTCAACTCATAGCTTGCAGTATGAAAGCAACTTTTACTCGTAATAATATATAATAATCATCATCTACCTCTGAGCTTGATCCTGGAATCTTTACTCTCAAGAAGAAGTCCTTTGACATTTAATCTTAAATTTCCCTTGGCAACCTCAGTTACCACAAGATCTTCTTTCTCAGCATAAATGGTTGACATTGTAGAAATTGTATTCAAGCTAGCTACATAATTTTCACACCTTTGTGTTCTTTTACAAAATTTTATTTCTTTTTCTCAATAGAGAAAATCTATTTTACGATTACTCCTATAAAGAGATGTGTCATTTTCATGTGGTCAAATGTAATATACTCATGTTTTTATTGCTACAAAGGCTTGAATATAGTGCAAATATTACGATGAAAGTGGCACTTGCTTTAACATGGTGGGCCATTCGAGAGGAGTTGCAAAGCTGCATCCAGTTTGCAAGCAGCCAAAATTTACACCCCTTTTCTGTAGTATTATTATGGCCATGTAATATTTGAGGTAGCTGGTTAGCCACTAATTATCTGCATATTAATTTGGCCAATCATTTAATTGTAGTTTATTATTAATTTTATTCTGTCAATTCTTTTACTTTTCTATACTGGAGAGAGAAGAAAAGTAAAGCTGTTGGTCTTGGGCAGTTAAATATAAAATGGAAACTGCAGCTCAAGATTTTCTAGGCATTATAGGATAGATGTAGAATTGGCACCCTGAAATCACTCAATTGTGAAAGGGTATATTGTATTAGCATAGATTGTGGTCATTAGGAGTGGGATGTTTGGCTTCCTGCTGATCCGCCACAGAAAATAAAGGAAACGAGCCCATCTGCAAGGCCTCCTGGGCGGGCATGGAAGTTTGCAGACAATTGTAAACATTTTGATTCAAGAATAATAAATATTCACTTTACAACAACTGTGATTCAATCATTCTCAAAGAATAAAAACTTTCCTTCATCAATCAGGATCAATTTCATTATAATGTACAAAAAGTTGGACAAAGCTGAGAGATAAAGATCCAATTGTCTTCCAGGTAAGGGAAATGCCAATTGCTTAGAGATTGGATGCTAATATTGCACAGCTACGAACATCAAAGCCTTTGGTGAGAAACTGTTAATCACTCGACTAATTTGCTTCCTGTTTCTATATTTTATTTCAATTTCAGGGGAAATAAAAGGCACATGTTGCTAACCTATGGGATAACACATAGTGTGGAAGATGCAAATCACAGTCTTCTTTTAATTTGCATGAATTTATAACTGCCAATGTTAGCCTCGGATACTTCTAAATAATAAACATCTCTAAATTATAGATTTAGAAATAAATAATATTTAGATAAGTGAAAGGAAGTGAAATTGACATCAGTACTTTTTAAACTAGACCATAACTTTAGTTTTCCCAGAATGCATTCAGGAAATATAGCTAAGAATTACTGAATCAAGATTTAACTGATGAATGAAGAAAATTATATTACACACAAATGGAGGATATGAAAGCTTCAACTATTTGTAAATGCTAAAAAAAGGCAGTCCCCATTCATCTGTTTATTTACTCTCTGTCATTTTTACTTTGGTTCTCATTGATTTTCTGTTATGCCTGCTTCTTGAAAATACTTTTCAGATCAAAAATCTAAGATGCACTGGAATCTAAGATGGAAACTCTTAATAATTTGGAAGATGTTAAACTACAAAATGGTGTATCTTTGATTTGAGAATATTTGGTATATAATTTACAGTTTTATAATGAGTATTTAACACCATTTTGCCACATTCTATTTATAAACAAGTATGCATAAAACTTTATTTTAATGTTAAATTATAACAGGTGTGATATGTGTACCCATCACACCACCTGATGATTCAATAACTGGCTCAAGAGAACCATAATGGTTCAGTCCTAAAAATATGAGATAATCTTTTATCCTTTTTCCTCTACATTTGCTATAAGGAAAATAAGTTATTATTTTAGGGTGATAAAATAATGAAAAGATCATCAATTTGTAGATCATTAAAGTTGTAATCCTATATTTGTTTCTATAAGAAAAGAATTAATTCTCTTTTGAACGAAAAAGTATTATCATTATCTCATACTTGGTGTACCAGATTTCAATCTTGCACCTAATAATCATGTTCTTAGCTAATGCAGAAGTAGTAGTGTAGTAGATAGACAACCCAGCTTTGATATCCTTCATAAGATGCTGAAATAACAAGTTCTTGTATGCAACATGTATAGCATAAAGAAGTCAGAGGATAGATAAAGAAATTGGTAAGTAAAAAGAAATAAATGGATAGTGAAAGATTGATTTAGTAAATAGATTTATAAGAAGGGACATGATATAAATTGAATATCTCTAGACAAGCAAATGAATATTTCAAAAGATAAGTTAAAACCTGAGGGTAAGGTTTATAGCCTGATCAATCAATAATTCCTATCAACTCCACTATAACAGAATGTGATCAAATGTTCATTTGCTTCATTGTATCTGTTCTCCTTGGGGTATAATTTATCATGTCTTATCCTTTTTCCATTGTTGAAATCCTTGATTATTACTCTAAAATATAATGTTAATTCTTTATACACTGTACTATTTGTTAGCATAGTTAAGTAGTTAGAAGGAAGGAAAGCAAGTGGGTAGACATCAGTAAGTATGATCACAAGTCAGATATATATGAGCTTTGCTAAAGTGGCACCAATATCAATTACTCTATGGCATCTAATGGCCAGATGTATTTAATGAGCTTTAATACCAGGTCACCAGAGGCATTCCATATTTAAAACGTAGGCCTACTTTGCCAAGAAATTTTGTCTATTACACCTCATAAAATTAGAAAATGAATAGAAGTTACATCTTAATTTTCAATGCAGATACAAATTTCAAGTTCATTTTTCAAATTTTAGAATAGATTTTTCTCTTCATTAAACAAGTTGTGTATATATTAATTCTAATTCATAAATTTTTGGTAAATATTGTTCTAATAATGCATTATTAGTACACGAAGGAGCAGGAGATGGAGTAGCAATACTCTATGATGAACAACCTTCATTTTTCCTAAATGGACTAAGCAGTTGAAGTTTGGCTAATTACGAGGGTCATCCGGAAAGTAGTACCCGTTCGTGAAATAAAGACACAAAAGTAAATATTAACAAACATAAAAAAATTTATTTGAAAGAGGATACTTTAAACTACTTCTCAACATAATCTCCAAGCAAATTAAGGCATTTGTCATAACGTGTGACAAGTTTCTGTATTCCTGCTGCATAGTCCTCCGCCGCCAACTCATTGAGATACAGGGTCACTCCTTCTTTAAGTTCTTCATCGCTGTCAAATCTTTTCCCCGCCAAAAAGTCTTTAAGCTTTGTAAAGAGATAGGATATCCAAAACCAAGTTTTGGATAGTCCTATCCACATTATTGCCAGGATAAGTGTACAATATTTTTAAAATTTCATAGAGAAACTGAAAGATTATCTGAAATGTAGTAATAGGTATCTGAAATGAAGATAGAGTGAATTTCAGCTGAAATGAAATTGAAATCCTTTTGATATATGTTGGGTATGATTATTCATCCTCATGAGCCATGACAACTGATTTATCCATTCTCTACACACAAGGTTTTCTCCATAGCACATGTCCAGTGCTTAATCTTGCTAGTTCTACAATACAAACACTGCAGTTCTCACTTTTTTTGCCCAAAACCTTCAGCTCTTGAGCCAAGTGTGGTAAAGTTGAGTGTGGATTTAAGCTAATGCCTCAGTTTTACTCAAAAAGTATCATTTATGGGAAAAGTGAGATAACATGGATTGGTATCACAGTAATTTTACTTTGCATTAGTATTCTCAACATATGATGAAGCCATTTACAAAACATGGGTTACTTTATGTGCCTTAAAGTTTGCCTAAATCTACTGTAAGGTTATTTGGTGATGAGTTACTCCATCAGTTGCCATCTATCATAGATTATAACACAGAATTAATATCAAAATACTTTATAATTTCAATAGCAAAAATATAATAGTTTAACAAAGAAAATTATATCAATCAATTATTCTCTAATTACTAATCCTACTAATATTATTGACTAATTACTTTATTGTTATTACTAAAGATCAAGTGACCTAATCTGAAAACACCTTTTAAGATCACTGGATTAGGTAATTACGTTACCTTGCGAAACATTGGGATAGTCAGTGGCACACTTAGAACTTTTTTATGAGGGGACAATCTGCTCAATTTTTTGCATAACAGTGTAACCAAAATGTTATTTTAATAAGTATATTTTAAATTTTATAGCACAAATAAAAGTGTTTTTCTTTTATCTTTACTCTGATCGCACTTGAGTAAAATTATGTTAAATAACACGTTTTTACTATTTTCCAAAAAATACTTCATATTAAATTCAGCCTAAGTGGTTTGCCAATTAAAGATTAGATTGGGTTAAATCATCATAAAATCAGATTTAATTTTCAGAATTACCTTTAGGATATTGTACATTTTCAATGATACAATGGATAACATAGTTCTCTTAGCACTTAAATTGACAATAATCATGAATTCGCTAACTATTTCCATCCATGACAACTGTAGTGCTGCCCAAGTATCTGAGCTCCCATTGTAGTTTTCGATTCTTCTAAGAAACAAAAATACTATGAAATATAGAAAACTAGCTACTGATTTTACTATATCATCCCTTAGTTCTCCTAGCTAATTGATTTTCATGAAGTTCCTGAGTGCCCTTTTATAGCTGCGTTACCATGTGATATCCTAAAATCAGTATAAAATTTCTTTTTATTTCCAAGAAATGGCTCTTACCAAACTTCAACGGCTTAGAATAACGCCTATAGTGCTTTTATGAAGTTATTTAGGGTGAGCGCGAGAACTCACCGTTAGCCTCAGGTCATATGGAAAAGAATATATACACAATATAACCTATATAAAAATACATGTACAAACCAAAGGCTTCAAGGAAGAAAATAGGTTGTGGTTTCTATCTAAAGAAATAAATAGACCCGCCTTTGATCTTTTTCTGTGTATCTAAGAATAAGTTTTTGGGGATATAATTTTCTCTTTCCTGATATTTATTGTCATTATACTTATTATTTTACTCCTTCTATTATTTTTCTATTATTATTTCATTCCTCCACCTATTCATTATTTGCTTCGAGGAAGAAATGCGAAATAAATAAGATAACGACTCAGCATGATATCTAATAATTTTCGATCGTAAAAATACATTAAGGAGTTCTGCTGCAATTCCTCTATAAGGTGCAGATAATTTCTAATTAAATCTCTTGAAAATTAAAATATAAACATGAAATAGGAACCTGAATTCGAATATATACGAATAGACCAAAAATCTGCCCAACACAGTAATTTTATTCAGGAAGTAAAAAAAAGATGCAAGCAATATTTTTTTTAGTTTATGCATTACATAATCTAATGAGTTTTATGTATGCATCCTCAATTCCGATAATTGCGCTCTGATGGCATCTTAAATGGATTTTTTTAACCTCTCTGACCAGCAAATGATAGCCTTTTACAGTGCGCATGACGCCGTTTATGGTCGCATCTTAAAAAAAAGAGCTCGTGATACTTCGAACAACTGAGGCTTTTAATAGACGATTTAATAACTGCATAAATTCCCATATCATCTGAGAGTCCTAAGAGTTGTGATTGCACCTTTGCATTGAACTATGACCTTATAAGCCCATAGTAGTAAAATATTTTCACTGAATCTGCAGATTATGTAACATAATTCGGCTATTGTCTATCTACATAAATAAGAGGGGATTTCTGAGACTAGTCATGCTCGATTTGTCATAATCATTCTTCGGAGATTGATGTCGTTTAAAAGAAAGCTATATCCTCTGCTTATTTATTTCCATTGTGTAGCATTTCTCTTTCGATGGTTCAGAAGAAGAATAGAAATTCGTGACTCGCTATAATTTTCCCCCGCCTGCAAAATATGCATGCCCCCATTTTGCTCGTCTATTTACTTCAAAGGAGGGCACTTTTACTGCAGTCCGTCCCTGACCAATATATGTAGACACTATTATGACCTTTGGCGTCCGGGAACGTGCAATTCGCTAGAATGCAATATAGAACCATTCATATTTCCTCGGATTTACCTAGTTAGGCGAAGCAGGAAATTGTAGTTTCTAAAAAGCACGGGTTTGTGATTCTCGACCACTTAAAAAGATTACTATAAATACCAGAGCAGGTAGAACTGCTGCTAAAACATGCGTTTGCGTCATACTCTATTATCTTGTTGGCAAAATTGAGATTAACGTCCACAAAAGAAAACATCGCCAGGGCATTTTTTTCCGTCTCATTTCCTCTTGCGTTTTATCTCCTCATTAAAATGGAGAAACGAATGATTCAATCCGAGCAATTTTATTGACACATACGCAACAGCTACAATTAAGCCCAGGTTGCGGCATATACTCATCTGTCAGTTTTTTACTAGATTATAAGGTCTCTCGAATTCATCGTTTCCATTCAAAAGTTATTATTAGTCTTTATGCTGCAAGCAATGAAAAATTTTTACGTCATATACCTGCATAAACAGCTCTAAACTTGTAAGACGTAGGCTTCAGGATATCCAAGTGTACAACGCGTTAAACATCAGAGAAAGAGAGTTCGATTCTTGGAGGGGGCCTACATCCGACATGATCTTAGCAGTCGAAGCACTTTCAACAATACTTCACGCAGGATGAAAAAATCGTTTCACTATCATAGCCATAGAATATACGATACCATGTATATACATAACATTTTAAAATATTTTCACTACATGCTACCATAAAATACATCAATAAACAATATTTCATCTTCACATGAAGGAAAAACGAAACTTAATGGGCTAAACAAAATTTTCTCAACGATTCTCTCGTTTGGGAGCAAATATTTTAGAAGGGCTGGGTCATAGATTTTCATACTTTTCTCCTCCGCGTTGTGCTTAACTTACAGGCCCAAAATCTGTGTTAGATTATACCAAGAACTACCTTTGATTATACTAGTACTCTACTAAGAAGTAAACCAATTTCTAAATGAAAATATTGAAAATTCTGCGAGTAACCACCGAAAAATATAATATTACGTCAATCCAAAGGCTAAGAAGAGATACAAGATATTGTAATATCTAACTAGAGAATAAGATATTATAAGATTACAAGATAATGTAATATCATCAAAATTTAAAAAGTGAGAAATTAGATTATTGTTTATGGCTTCCTTACGGCTCATCACGGCACTACGGGACATTCTTCAGTACTTTTGAGTTATAGATTCGGATCCTTTTGAGGAAGACAAGATGTTGCCCAGATTTGCTTTCTAAATGTGTAATGTAACTATTATCAATGGATATTCAGAAGTACATTTAAACTAAAAATATAAAAAAATTCTTGCTACCATACCTTGATGAATAGAATATTTTTTGTTGTCTTTTGGTACAGGATTAGGTAAATATATCATTAATTTCAACTTTGTCTCAATTTTGCTCATCTCATTGCCAATTGCTTAGAGAGTTATTTCGCAAATAGAAATTTCACTCGTTTCAACTCTATAATTATAACACATCCTAAAAATCTGAACCAAGAATATTGAATTTAGAGAATGTGAAAGTAGTTTATATATAGTAGCTCTCCTTCATTCGCGAGAGGCATACGCCATTTTGCTTTGGAGGAAATATTTAGATTAGAAAGTCTCACGTTGAATATGCGCATCATTAGTTCTCACTCTTACTGGAACTCTTCGGAAAACGTCTTTCTTTACTTCTTTTCCTTTTACCACTCTTTATTTTCTCCTAGGAATAAAAATAGTGGAACCTGGGTGAAACTTGTACCGGATGTTAAAGATTGAAAGTAATAAAGTAAACAATTTATATATTATGTTTTTATCATCATACCTTTTCGATTTTACTTCCTTAACTTCATTCATTATATCAGCATACAACATTCAGAGAAGTTTTTACCATCACTTACAAAACTACTTAACTTAAAAGGCCTATGGAAAATATTTAGAATCAGAATAAGCTCGCTCGATTCTTTGACAAACCATTTACGGTAAGTGGCAATGTCGATGGATTTCATAGGAGTTAACTGTCAATAGATATGATACTGAATAGAAACCTACAGCAAAATTATACGACAATATAGCGCAAGAATCCTGCTCAATTAATAGAAACAGAAGTAAAGTATCAATTACTAAAATCATATATCATATATGGTTAAGACACATGATATAATTTGTTCTTGACTTAACTTTTGTTGAGTTACGATTTGTAGAATGATAATTATCAAAAGACAAAATGAAAAACATTCAGAAGCTGAGAAAAGATATAGTTTTCGCAAATTCTAGTAAATTAAGTTGGGACTTAAAAACTCTGAAAATAGAATTAATTATCTTAACACTAAGAAAGTTATAGGATTCAAGAACAACTAAAGCTTTCCGTGAAGGAAAATGAGCATTATCTTGCGCTACTGACCACCTGGTTCCAGGAAGACTATAGTTACTCAAAATACTTACTTCTGATAGTTGAACATAAAATATTATATATTTATCATATTTTCAACAGAATGACAATGGGGGCAATAAGAGTCAACAGAAAAATTCGGTGGATGATCCATAGCATTCATTAGAACCTTGCTAGATTATTATTGGTTGCAAAACATAATTGTTTAGAAAGGAGCAATGAGTGACGCACATGGAAAATGACAACCCTTTCGGTTACGTAGTTTATTCCGAGAAAAATAAACTCAGACATCACTTAACTGATTCTTTATCTATTTCTTCCAATTCCTCAGCTTTTCCGCTGATTATTATCTACTGCGTGCGCGTGAATAAAATTGGCGAGTCGAGAAATAGCAATTTTCCAGCTACTTCATTTTTTACACCAGTGCTGAAAAAATACAATCATATGACGCCAGTGGCAATGAAATTGGTTCAATTTTTCTAGCTACTGATTCTCGCAACTTGACCATTTTTACAAGCGTTCAGGTTATGTTATTCTGGGAGTAATCTGCTACCGTTAACAGAAGATAAGTTTTGAAATAAAACATTGGTTACTCAGTTCATTCATTGCACCTACTTTACTTTGATCCACCTCAAAACTCTTTTTCTTCTTCTATTTTATAAGATTATTTCCGAAGTTTTGCCTTTCACTACCTAATTAGCAGATGGATTTTAAGGTGTGGTGCGTGTGAAAACCACTATGATATGAAGTGAATGAATGAATGATAAATTGGAAGCAAGCGAATGTTACGCCAATTTTCAAAAGCGAATTGCAGGGAGATCCTGGCGAGTACAAACCCATCTCATTAACTTCGTGGCTCTGGAAATTAATATTCATATATTGCGCTATTCCTTCACGACATCTTAAAGTCTGTCGAGAGTAAGAATCAATTGAACGATATATCCTTAACATCGAGAAGGCTTCCGACACGGTCCCTCACTACAAATTAATTTACAAAAGAAAAGTTTTGGGTATTACCGAGACAGTTAAATTGTTTTAACCGGATTTACTCTGCGAGAAGGAACAACAAGTAGTTCATGGCGCAAAGTGAACCCACGTCAAAATTAAATTACCTCAGACGTCCCTTAGGGCAGCGTAATTGGCCCTCTACCATTCTTAATATACATTTTTACGGCTTGAGTGACAAGATGGATAGCAATGTGAGGATATTTGCGAATGAATTGATGAGTACACCTAGAGATGTAAGAACCATGCTCTTTCTCTTAGAATCTAATTGACTTATCCATTCAATTTTCGGATAAAACTGACTAAATAGTCGAATAGATTGATTGATGGACCCTTTATTAGGCGAGGTTAGGCCCGTCTTCCACCTAACCTCGTGTGAAATTAATATATACAGATTATTGTTAAATATAAAACAAAAGAAAGAGCAGGGTGTGGGAAAAAATCACTGCAACTGAGGGTTGTATTAGATGCATGATGTCTAGCTGTTTCCGGTAAAATTCCTATACTTGAACTTGCATTTTTATCGTCTCCTACTTCACGTAGAAAATTGACGAAAGAAATGAAAAAAGAGTAAGTAAAGCATAATTTTCCGCCTCTTAAATTTGTAATCGATTTAAAATTTTGCAGATGTCGGTTCGGTTCGAAATTTTTGTGGGACAAAGAAAATTAATTCGAATCGATTCGAAATTTTGAACTTTTGCAGTTTGTTGGAAGTTTGTTTAGTAATGAGTAATGCCAAACTAATAAGACCATATTTATCTAACAAACGATTTAGTTCTTATTCAATGGTAGTGCGAGAAGCGGCAACTAGACTTTAATGTAATTAAATAATCCATAGTTAATTAATTGGGAAGGATGCATTTGCGTCAAAACTACTCGTATAAAAGAAATGGAATAAATATCAATGTAGTCGTAGAATTCTCGATATTGAGATATATATAAAGCTGGACTTTCTAAAGTACGTTGCCGGCAGATGCGATGAAAAGGTTAGAGAGCGATGCTATTTCACTTTGGTCTTCTGGAATATTCAGCAAGTATATGGGATCCGGTGGATGAAATACGTATGCGCAAACTCGAGAAGGTGCAGAGTAAGGTGAAACGTTTTGTTAAGAAATGCTAGGATAAAAAAGCAAGCGTTATGAAAATACTCCCAGACCATCCTTGAATGAAAGGAGTTGAAAGAAGAATATGCTATTATTATGAGATTGGTTGGCTGTTGCTATGAGAGATGGACGCTATATAATATTTTACGCTCATTGTCTAATCGTTGGAAGTAACTGGAGGACATAATACCGATTATGTCTTCCGCATACGTGCTTTCTCTGAATTTATCTAGCAATTGCAACCTAGCTTCTCCTTCCATTTCCTTATATTCAAGGATTTCTAACCAACGTTTGAGAGTATATTCATAACACTCATCAGTACTTAAATTATGTTGAGAATGTAATGTCTATTATGTGATACTTTGCCAAGAGCAGCAGGATATCGCTGTTTGCTACATTGTTCATTCTGGTTCATTTCAAGATATTGATATTCGACTAACAATAGTAATAACTTACATCGTCTAATACACTAAATAGAGTAATATTTTTTTAAAATACCGATGATACTTTGCAAAATTCAGTTTGCAAAATAAAGAACCCAACAATCTCTCTACATTGTGAAAAAAGATTCAAAATTCTGGTGAAGGAGTGGAAATAATATTGAGAATTCAATCGCTAGATTCAATCCGATTAAAACATGCACATGCCTATCCGTCGTAGGAATGAAATTTTAAGTTCCTTAACATTTTAGTTTTATTACATCTGAGCGATTTTACGGCTTAATAAATATTGTAATGAAGTATCAGAGAAAGAGAATCATTGAGAATCAAAAATACATAGGAAAATAGATTCCAGAAGTTCTTCTTAAACCTAATATTATAATTATCTGCATTAATGGCCAAATTAATTTCTCATTAAAAGATGTATATCGTGCTTTATTACTCTGAAATGTGATACAGAAATTCTACCTGTGCTTTGCACGCGAGTGCCACTTTTTCATTTAAATAAAGATTCAAGTAAGGTTGTATTCATTTGTATTAGTAACTTAGTATTGTTATTGATGAATATGAGAGTTGTGACCTCTCTAATAATTTACCCATGTGACAATGTTCAGAACACTCAGTTTCCTATTTTTACATTTTTTCTCTTCAGCTCCCTTTTTAAACTTCGGCGTGTTTATAGATTTGAGTGAATAATTTCATAAATATATTAAAAATATAAAATAGATATATGAAATAAAGAAAATACATTTATAATTAATATATGAAACAAAGAAAATATATATATAATTAATATATGAAATGTATAATATATTAGTATAACATATGAAATATAGTAATAATTAAAAAAATATTCAATAAATATATGAAATTATTCACCGAAATTTCCTGTAGTTTGCTTGAAACATAGGTGAGTAAGTGCTTCCAGTTAGTAATTAATGCTGATTAAGCAGTGCAGGAGGAGTTACATACAAGACTCTTCTGAAACAAAGCGATGTTCTTCAAAGCATTTGCTGAATAAACAGATGTCTCAGATTAGGAATATTTCTCAACTCAGTCGACCGACAGAATCCCATGTGCGACTGGACGTTCAGGTGTCTCCGCCCAGGTTCTCTGGATGAAGCTGGAGTTCCGTCACTGGTACGTTCAAAGACACAACTTTCCACTGTCACCCCACCTCTTTCTTAATTTTAAACGTCTGTCTTTCGGTCATTCATTTAACAC
The DNA here is from genome assembly GCA_036926295.1 of Pachydiplax longipennis. Classification (NCBI taxonomy): domain Eukaryota; kingdom Metazoa; phylum Arthropoda; class Insecta; order Odonata; family Libellulidae; genus Pachydiplax; species Pachydiplax longipennis. The sequence continues at coordinate 11,618,454 of JAVFKF010000010.1, read as the reverse complement.
TTTTCTCCTCAAATTTAACAGTTACTACGATTGCGGGGGGGCCTATTCAATCGTAAATAAATTTTGAACCTTAGAGAAATCAATTGAAGACTACGCAATTATCTGATTATGGCATTAAATTTTAATTATGATAAGCAATTAATATAAAACGTTACTACATGCAACATAAAAACGTATAAGAATTTTGCAAAAAACGTTATTCTATTCTCCGAGTCTTTTTTTCGAGAAATTCCATAATAGTTTTTTCGTCTCTCAGCTAGCATTATTGAGCATGATTGATTGATTTTTAATTAATTTAAGTTTTAAATAATTAACTCTTAATTAAGTAAGTCGTCGACTTACAACCATGCTCGGTTCCGAAAGACCGAACGCAACCGACATGGACGTAAGTCGAATATTCATAATTATTTGGTAAACATCGATAGAAACACTTTCTATTCACGAAATCTTGTTCCAAAATGGAGGCTCTTCAAACTTTTGCTTTGAGTGAATGTAGTCGAAACTCCTGGTGATAACATAGCGGCAATAGTGAGTGTTCTAGCTTAACCCAGCTGAGCAGCACCATTCACGCCGCCACCAAACGCTCGATCTTAAGTGGAACCGTCGTAACTGTGTATTATGCGGTTCGCATGTCGAAATATCTTTTTTTGGAGGAAGAGAAAAACATTTGTTTGTGGAAAGTGGCACCGGTAATAATTTTTTCGGCAAACAATTTTTTCGCGTAAACTTCTGCCGTAGAGGCATAAATTAGGCATCCAATAAAATAAACAGAAATTATCTACCTCAAGTTTGTCAATTTCCTCCACCGATTCCATTAAACCATCATTTTATTCAATAATTTCATAAAATAGTATTTTTATGGTTTATAAACAGTTGCTTGAACTCCCACGCCTTTATGGAGCCGATAAATTTTCTACTTAACTTCATTACCGCTTCAGTTGATTAATTCCCTTAATCGAATGTTTTAAATTGCTTACAATTATTACTTGTCGGGTAGAAGTGTTATTTTATATACAAAAGTACTTCGACAACCAATGATATTTCTCACATCCTCCTCCAACAGGAATCGAACCCGTGATCGTTTTCACCAATGGTGAACGCTCAATTTACTTGGCCATAACCTGACGAAGGAATAACAACTTTCATCTATTTTATAATAGTTTGATGTTTTTTTTACTTCTTACCCTCTTCGCCTATCACTCTTTTTCTTCTTTATCTGTAACTCTTTAAACTGTTGTTTATTCTTCTTTAAATTATTTATGTAAACAATTGCGTCGATGGAATCAGGTTATGTTGCTTCCAGTTTCAGTTGTTCTAGATATAACGTTTCATAAACAGAATAATATACTTCCAATGATAGTGGGAAGACTATCGTGAATCTATAATCACAACCTTTTCATATTTTGACATCAGTAAGTTTAAATTATCCACTTTCCTGCTCATTAAACGCAAGGATGATTAACACTTTTCGTATAATCGCTAAAATAACATATTGTGGTAATTCCATAAATGTACGCTAATAGTCGTACAAATGCTGATTCTTACTGGTAAATGAGATTTTAAAGGGAAACTTAAACGCAGTACGAAGTATTTCAATTTTCAAAGATATTCTAATAAAAATAATCTAATACGAAAGAGTTGGTTATGCAAGTCTAACCTCAAACATCCGTAATGTTGAGCTTAAGGAAACCGCAGATGTTTGAAAAGTTTAGTTTTTTATGTTTCGAAACGGATTAGAAAGTAGAGATTTTACGCAAACCCTTAAAATTTAGCAGCGTTTTCAATCGTGAGCCAAAGTAATTAGATCTTCCTCTTTCTTAATTATTTTTCTAGTTTTATACGTGCCTGCCTCATTATATCTTCAAGGTAGATGTCTCTCTGACACAGTCTCTTTGTAAACACTACATCTCAGTCGCTGAGACGTAGTAAATGCAGAAGAAGAGCTGGACATATCTATAAAATATCGAAGGTGAAACAGAGATTGCTCAAGGATCTCCAACTGGATTCATCATACTTGAATAACGTATATGTTCGTAACAAATGTTAATGTTCAAATTTTCAATATCCGCTCTCAATATGAAAGAAACAATTTGTCTTCGTCCACAAATTTTATTTTTTTATTTAAATTTAAATTTGTGGACGAAGACAAATTGTTTCTTTCATATTGAGTATGGAAATGTTCCACCAAGTATCGTCAGAAAGCATCAACTATAAATATCCGCTCTCATATTTAACTGAAATGAACAATCTTCTATTCGGAGATAAGGATTTTATCGAAGAATATTTGGCATGATTATCGTTTAGATGATTTTCTTATGTTTAAATGAGGTAGTTGAATCACTCACGCGGCATACTCTTTCATTTGTCACTTATGTTTAATTTCAAACATTAACTTTCGAAGATTAAAAGAAATAACTTTGCAATATATTGGCACAAAATTGGAGGTACAGTATTAGATGGAATTAATATCAAATTAGCTGAGAAGAAATATAGTTTTATATAAGAAAATAGTTTTATGTTAGTTACAACTCTGTATCGACCTGCAAGCATATTTGACTTGATGAGACCTTTCCTCAATTTGTTTCCAATGAAGAATGACACATTTTACCCTAAAATTTCTTGTTTACAAAAAGACTTTTAGAACCCATTGAAGTTTCATGGGTTGTCGTAAGGGTCGCTGATATCTTCATTAAGAAAATGAACTAGTAGCATCATAAAATGAAAATCGTTTCATAATTCGCAACGGGGTTAACAGCAGTCAAAGCTCTTTCACAAGTCAATAAAATAACGCACTGAAATTAAATTTCGTAAAATTTACATTTCGGATCATTCTTCATTTACTCGATTATCTTTTCAGATTCTTTATATACTGTTTGCAATTAACGCCTCCGTATTTATAGCATAGATTTGTCGATCGATTCGAATCTTTTTATTTTGTCACATTAACTCAAGGTTTACAGATAATTAGCGACCGTCTCCTGTGATTTCAGCATCATACTTAGGTCAATTCGAACACCAATTTAAAATATTTACTGAAATTTCCACCAAAATGCATTCGTTTTCAAGCTCTCACTGTTTACTCAGCAATTGGAAAATCAAAATATTAATTTCCGATAAGAGATGATTCGTTAAAACTTAAGGTGAATTCAAAAGACAAAGGTATGTCTGTGACCGTTATGAGAAATTAGTAAAGCAATAGAAGCCGAAAAATTGTATTTAACACAGCTGCAATGTGATTGCTTGCTACTGTATCGTAGTCGAGATTTTACTTAGAAAGATATTTATTTTCTCGCGAATACATATATTAATGAATACCATTGCCTTTTAGCAAATTAGGAACTTAATTAGGACACTAAGCAGTCATTTTCTCACTTGACAGACTTCTTTCTACTCAAATACATTTACTCGTGTACATCTTTTTAGAAGTTATCCTTCATTCCTTGAATTCTATTACTTAATATGCCTGAGCTTAGAAAATCTATTAGAGCTGCACTCAACTCACCAGTGCATTGCTCTTGAAAAACCCACGTTTAGTTACTATACAGCATGGTGGATGCAAAAACGCTTCTATGTTAAGTTTTGCTATTCTCGTGTCTTTCGAGAACTTCACAGGTTTAGTTACCCACAAAGCGCCTTTCTATCTCGCTATTTAACCTTCCATTCTCGGAAAACGTTTTTCTCCAGTAAACCACAACCTCCAGTTCATACTAAACGTATATGAGAAGGAAAAGAATTATGCTTTTACCCTCACCACGTAGATCGATTATAAACAGTTTTGGTGACTGTTAAAGTTTGTTTCCTTTGGATGGAGTTCTACCACAAATTCGTGTACAGCTTACAATCACTAAACTCCATTCTCTCATGAATACAGTAATCTCCCTTCGGTAACAACATTTTTCTAACGACTTTCTATGCAAATAAATTATAAGATTCAGTAAAATCGGTAACTCTTTCGAAGATCCCAAAAAAATGAAATCATCGTCATAAACTCACATTTTATTTAGCAACTACGGATGATTACTATTTTTCTAGATCACGAATAAAGTTGGACAATGTATAAACAATTTATCCGTTGTACTCCTTTTCAAGAGTTGATTGATGGATTAATTTCCTTGAATGAATCAGAACTTTTTAAATATATGTTAATATTGGATATTATGTTATACTATTGATTATATTATGCACTGATCTTATGTTATACACTGATCTTACGCTATCTGATTCCACTAAGCACAATACTGTGAATAAATAAGTGTAGGTAAGAATATTCGCTGGATAAAAGAATAAAATTATTGAGAATAAAATTATAGATTTCTTATATATCAATCATAGTATCATGGAAAAGATTCCACGAAAAGCTTTATTTCCTTTGCGAAATTAAATTTGAAAGTATAATTATACGAAATGTAGACAAGCAGCTAGAGAAAGAATATCAAACAAAAATGTTGGGGTTTTCACTGAAATCTTTCGTTTTTGATAACCCGCCCCACTGAAATAAACTAAGATGACATATACTGGATTTTTCATCTTGAAAAATTCTGCTACTTCATTCATCCCATTTCCATTGTTATTCGTTGAGAGTCAACGGGAACACCAGCTGATGATATTGTAAAATATTTTATTTCACTAATCGTTTATTTCTGCGCATCAGAAAATTGTAAGAAAAACCAAGATCAAAGTTTAGAACGCGCTAGAATCCTCATGAATAACGCCTAGTATTCTTAAAGAACACCAAGTGGGCGACTGTTTTGTAAGCGGTAAAGGAGACTGAGACCGCCTGGCAGACTATGTTGTTAGCACAGTTATCACTTGTAATATTGTGATAATTGTTCAAGCGAAATTGTTCTCGGAAAGTCGGGGAGAATTCAGAGAATTCCGATGAATCCGAGAAGGAGTATCCTTGTCCTCGGAAGAGTTTTACGACCCCTAGAACTTGAATTTTTTCTTTTAGATTGAGGACCTTGGTTTTGGCGCTCAGAAAATGAGATGAATTGCGTTAGCGTCCACATAAACCCTGTTTCTGAGCAAGTAGCAGAGAACAGTTAGATTCTGGTATAAAGAAATTGTACGAAGCTCATAGATTATTAGAAGAAAACCAAGAGAGAGATACTGTTACCTCAGTCGAGAGTACAAAACGATTCAAATCAAGAAGAGTTATTAGCGAGGTATTATTTTAATAGCCTTTTAGCGCGATGAAAACTGTTTGAAGAGAAGCGCAGCTAAAAGAAGATCAAATTCAATTAATCAAAGTTTTAATGAAATGAGGTGAGGAAAAAATGTCAGATAACCTTCAGCTTCAGAAAACTGAAAATTCTCCTCAAATAAACCAGGGGTGCTAATGAGCTTAGTGAAGAGATCTGAGTAAACATATACTTCCTCATAGAAGATGAAGGCAAGATGGCAAAGCCTTGATTTTGTATAACAAAGCTATTAGGAATATAGATGTTGATACTTGTGTTTGATCGGAAGTTTCCCAGAAGGGTCGCAATATGTTTGTATGTACATACATTACCTACATACCATAACTTCCCTTAAATATTTACAATGTATGCACCAAGATTAAGCAATTGAGGACGATCAAATTATCCTCAATTAGGTTTCTTTCAGAATTATTCAGTATTGTATTAAGATTGAATGAATCAAATTCTGTCGGTAATAATTATATTAATGAGTACCCAAATTTTGTCGCTTATTCGAAATCCAAAGAGTTAATGAACAAATTCTAACGGCTATTACTTGGACGAAGACTTACTAATGGAACATATAATGTTTTATATGTTTATAATGATTTAGGAATAATGGACGGGATTATATTTTTAATCCGAGAGCGGAATAATGTTTATTTTACACAATACACTCGCGAATGGTAAGGCTAAGTGGTTCCGGAATTGCTATTTAAATCTCTAAAGATAAAGCAAGGAACCTAAAGATGAAAATTAGTAAAGTATGAAAATAACGAAATAGGTATGAAAGGTATGTAAAGTAAAAAAGGTATGTGAAGTAAATAAGGTATGAAAATTAACGAAAGGGAAACTTCAGTGACTCATGAAGGAATGAAAATATCACATAACTATAACGATTCGCGAAGAAATACAGTACAATTGGTCCGGTTCCTATTCCCCTCTGTTAAGTTGGAAGATACAGAAATGTGTTTAGAAGAGGATTGCAATTAGTTATGGAAGCTTTTATCATTCAAAGGAAACGTCTGATGTACGGTATTCGTGAGGTATAAATTAGAAAAAGATAAGTAATATTAGTATATATTTAAGTATATATTTAAGTATATATTTAGTCTGAGTCGAACTGCTTCACAGATGTAAAAATAGAATCTTACCAAAGAAAAATACCAAAACATTTTAGAATTAAAGGACGTAAATTTGGCGAAGATCGGAAAAAGCTATCTATCCATAAAACTAAGAAAAAAAAACTTCAAAAAAAACAAGAAAAGTCGGAGATGGGCTTTAATTGAGGAGGCATAACGGAGGATATTCGTAAAACAGCTTTTGTGAATAGCTGAGTAAAGAGAATAACTGGTGGTAAAGAATACAATGGTGATAACAACCAGTGGATGTGCAAGGAAAGGCTAGGCATCGTAAAATAAAGGAAACGGTAGTATTTATGGAATTTACGAGAACGTGAAAACAGTGAGAGGTAAAAGAGGAACGGTTTTAATCCCGTAAATGTTTAACGTATGCTTTAAATGAGTAATCTCTGCTATCCTTCATGGAGGAGGATTCTGAAAACGCTTGAGTCCAAAACTGGTTGAGTATGAAGCAAGAAAAGGAAACATAAAGGACGAATCACGAGACTTATTCGCATTAAGTTATTTTATGACAGCTTAAGCTGGCAATATATTTAAGTTTGGCGGGAAAAAGAATTAAAAAATTGATCCACTACACTAAGTGTTAAGAATTTATTACAGCTAAACATACAGTGAGTGAATCGAACCAACGTAAGTACGGTTTGAAAGATCTGCGAAATGTAAACATGTTATTATGCTTCGAAGAAAATATACTGAGGAATTCTAATCACCTAAAAACTATACTCTAAAATCCCAATATTAGAGTCGTCTAAAATACATGATTATTTTTATTCCGCAAAAAAATCAGCTCATATTTTTCACATGGGCAAATTCCTATAAAAGCACTTGCGCGGAGAATAGCGTTTGAAACATTTTTTACCTCTTTTTTACCTCTGTGAGGAGCTCACACACGTGAGTAAATGGGTTAACCCTTCTTTTCTTCCGCAAAGGGAATAATGAACTGGCTATGGACCGCTTCCGTTGCTTTCATTACCAGAGTAAAAAGTCCCGAAAAAAATGAAATGGCCATGATTTGAGGCGACGCATGTGACCGGAGATGTAATTACCAGTGTCGTAACGGACACTCCCGGAAATAGAAAGGCTTTCGGAGACCATTACTTCTGCTCATCATCGGACGCAAGAGACCACTCAATCATTAAGTTGTGCCGGCGGCTTTTCACGGTAAAAAATTTAAGACCCCTCATTGCAGAAATTTTGCCAAAATTAAGTAATGGAAATCTAACAAGTTAGTAGCTATGAAATTAGTGGATTATTTTACCCTTTACCGTTACCGCTGCCTAAAATTCAATTCAATTCAAACTATAAGGATAATTTACGAGTGGTAACGAGAAAATATATCCCTACAATATAAATCTTTGAACTCTAAGAAGCGCAAAAACATCTGAAAATGAATTAGTTATTTCACTAACGAAATACCTGGCCTCTATCATTATATTCACATCCAGAACCAAGCGTTTCGCATGAGTGAAATGTCAAAAGAGTCAAATAAATGAAATGATCCAAAGACTACAATCTCATAAGACAATATGTTCTCAAATTAATTCCTTTTTCATAAACTAGCAAATCCCAGAATCTTATTTCATACTTGCAATTTTCATTATATTTTGAATTAAAATTCTGGAGGATGAAATGATAATACTGAAGAAATCTTCGCTAGAAAAACTTTTTCATTAGAAGGCTGAGAATAATTACTATGATATCAAAGGTATATTTATTATTATAATTTCAAAGATTTTGATTGTGATGTCAGTCAGTCAATTCCGTCAGGTTACAACAAAATAGATTGGTCCTGAATAGTAAACTCCTTCAGAAGTACTGCAATTAGCTATTTTTCACTTAGTATAGTTTAAAATGGTATTTATTCTCCAATGATTCATTAATACTGAACCGCTGAGATTTCAAAATGAAAACGGTATAAGAAAATCCTTCTTGGTGATCCTTGTACCCAATGTCAATCAAAAATATTTTATCACTTTCAAAGAAGCCTTGAGCGATCTATTTAAAGCGATTTTCCACATTCCATCGACATTTCTAGTAATAGCGTTGCGACTTAAAGTGCTTTAACAACTAAGATCGTTCCGCACACATGGGCCCATTCGGGGAATCGAGCCCCGGACGACTTTTACCATAGACGAACGAGCTGCTCACTCGGCTATTCGCGAGCCAGAATTAAAATAATAAATACTATATTAAATAATATTATACCAATAATTACTATATACGATGATATACATTCAAATAATAAATTTCTTGATTTAATACTGTTTCAGGAGATCACAGAAGTTATTTTAAGGATTATTAGTAACGTAATCATTTCCTTAAAGTTGTTATTATATTTATTTATACTCTTTGAATAATTACATTCCTTCCCACATTCCGTACAAATTCCCTCCGTTTGGGTAATCGCTCATTCCATCTTTTTTGCAGACACTACATTTTCTATCCTAGACAAATTATGAGCCTCATGTCAATTTTCATTATTTTATGAACTAATATAGAAAGAAAAGTACTTAGAACCAAGGTTGAGACGTATGGTTCTGCTGCACTGCATTTTCAATATATCTGCTGCACTGCATTTTCATGCCAAAGTATTGCGTTCCCATCACGTTCAAAATAAAGGAATATTTTGCATTGCAACTTTCTTACTTCTTATCGTTTCATCGGAAATTAATAGGACCAACTTTCATTTTGATTCCTTTACAGAATATTGTGTGGTTCAATAAACGTTGTCATGCGGATTTACGAACCTGGCTATAAAATTATTCCCTTTCGATAATCGTAAATGCTGCATAAGTTTTTTTACTAGGAAATCAGGTTTGTATGGGATTTTGAGTAAATCAATTTTCAAAAATTGAAAAAAATCTGTAGGAGCGCTTGATGCAACCAAAGTGGATCATATTCTTATCGATGCCGTAAACATGAAAAGGTTCAAAGAACTTCCCATATTGTGATGTTAATGATTTTTACAAACTTCTTTTCCTCCTTCAAGAATTTTAACAGAGGAAAATATTTCATTTAACATCCCAGACGTCGAATTACGATTCTTTACACTCTTCTTCGAAAGCTAATTACTTCTATAAATCTTGAATTTTTTTAAAAATTTAACAAATGTGCTTTCTATAGCGTCTTGTATGAAAGAAGAATGTGATAACCATTGGGTCTATGACTCATAGGAAGTGTATACCTCAGTTAGTTGCAGGCAATGAGGATAAAATATCTACCGTTTGACGTTTCATAATTATACTCCAATTTCAATGCTTATAATCATTCTTACTATGTACTTATTGTTAAAATCGGTTTCAATCAATAATATCAAGGACAAGTTTTAGTGTGGTCAGTTCTTGCACTTTTGTACCATACTGGGTCACAGAATCATTCAGATACCTCGGAAATCTCAAACTCTCGAAATCATCTCGAACCTTGGAAATCTTTTGATCTTTCCGCAAAGAGGCGGAACATCATTTATTGGGAAATTTAGTCCTGTTACCTAAATATTTGCGGATTTTATCAGAATTAAAAATAAATGAGTTTTAATCATATGGAGCAAGCGTGTTTCCGTATTTTTTCCGTGGATCTTTTTGGGTAATATGACTTAAATAGGAAATTTTGACTTCAATTTTAGACAGATACTCCGAGAAGCTGAGAGATAACCTATAAAGTAGTAGCTAGTTCATAAGTATGAAAGGTATGAAAAAAAATAAAAGGGGCGAATGTTGGTTGTTAATTTTACTTATTTTTGTTACATCAGTACAGTCTACTTACTAGAAGCACTTCGCAATTCCCCGCTACTTAATCTTACTCTACTATATATATTTTAGTCTTGGTTGGAAAACTATAAAGCGAAATGATGACGATAACGTAAAGGCAGTTCAGGATGACCTGACTGTGGTTAATACAGTTTCAAATTAAGATTTTAGTTGAAAAGATAAGTTTTTTCTTATTTTTTTAATTATGATTTTACAACTGCATCTTCAATTTATTGCCTAATTTATGTTTCCACTAATATTGATGTACATATTCTGCGTGTTTTAATTTCTAATGAAGTGCTTTAAGACTTAAGTAACGATATAGTTAAATATTTCAGCAGTAAGTTTCCCAACTGTAAAATTGTAATACCTTAAAACACGGCTGAACATTGCATCACAATCTGATTGGTCCCCAAAATATAGTTGACAAACTTTTGGAGTATTTCATTGCTGAATATTTCCATGTCCTAAAATGGATTTCCACGAAGTTAAGGGCTGAAGCAGTTAGCCTACCCAAATTTACTCTTGTCAACAAATAACGACTCTAAAATTATGATCCATGATAAACTATGATTGCTTAAAAAATATTCCGAGTTGTGTACAAAATATCTGAAAATGCCCATTGAAGTTTTAATTGCTTCTTTCAAGTAGGCATTTAAGTATTAAAAAGGAGGTCTCGAATAGCCGACTGAGTAAAGCACTCACCTTAAGTAATATCCCGAGTCTGATTCCCGATGGTAGCCCGTATGGGTGAAATGATCTTAGCTTTTGAAGCACATTTAACAATACAACTACTATAAATATTTAAAAAGTTCCTATGTTTGCTTTCAAGGTAATTCTGGAAGTAAAGGTGCACTTACTACAATAGATAAATAACAAGTAAACACATTAATTAATTATATTTTACCACAATTTCCCTACATTTCAATGTAGGGAAATTGCCTTTTCCGTCAATTGACCAGTGTCTGCGAAGAAAGAATAAAGTGCTCCTTTGATGGCGAATTAAAAAATGCAGTTTACTTGAAAAATTTAAAATCTTAACCTTAATCAAAGGGGGCCTGATGCGTTAATGGTCCATTCCCTGGATGCATTCACGGCTCTTGAGTTCAATTCCCAAAAGAAAAGAACTTCGATCGACTTGATTGCCTCCCAATCGATTTTTAATCACCCGGATGACGAGCGCAAAACTGGGGACATTAAAAGAACAATTGGCCATTACAATTCCATCACAGGAAATCGATCTCGATAGTAACACCTATTCTTCGACCGCAATAATAACGGCACACACATCCAGAGAAAAAAATCACTCCGCCCAAGCGTTCAATACCCCAAACTGCCGTCTTTCCAATCACTTCGACACATGGCCCACGAATTGGTCCGTGTCGGAGTTTGGGCCAATGGTTTTGCCGCTTTTACATTCCCGACAAAGGGATTTAGCCGAGCGATACTTCGTGACCGACGGGAGAGCGGGAAATGTGAAAAAATCTTTCGGACCGAGTGAAAGGATGAATTTTAGGGTTGAGAATTTCGGAAGGGTGGCGCTTGAAGAGAGAAGGGATTGAAAATAGAGTAGGTTAACAGCTACATTGTTTCCCATACCCCGCAGCCTTCAAATTGTTCCCTTATTGTAATTAATTTTTTCGTCCGAATCGCCCCCCGTGCTTTTTTTCTGCCGGGTCTTCTTCTTACCGCAGGCTGAACTCCACGCTCTGAAAACAATGATTGGAGCTGTCATCGGCCTTGACAATGGAGGCTAAACCTTTCAGGGAGGAAATCGCCATCGTTTCCGCTTACGATCTTTTCGTCTATAGACTAATGGAGGACTTCTTTAGTAGTTTGTCACGACATTTGTTCGAGTCGCAACGTCCCTGCTCGTGGAAGGGGGAGAACATATGTTAGCCTGAGCGAGGGCAGCCATGAAATTTTCCGTCAAAAAGTAAACAAATAAATGAGAGAGTAAAACTATAAACATGATTTCGACACTCGGGAGGAGTAGGTGGGGGTTAGGACGCAATATCCTTGGACATAATACTTGGACACCATGTAATGAACGTAGTTGGAAGATTTTAAATGTACTGTGGAATACATGACCAGCTGAAAATTCAGTCTAATTACCACACCATGATCCTTTGATATCTGCAAAGAGTACTAGTACAAAACCAAGACAGATACTGTATTCTTGGGAGCTGATGTATTGATTGCAATATTTCGACGTTAATGGTATTATGACTTATACAACAATAAGATTTCATACTAATTTAAGTTTTGGAATACAAGAAGTCTCATTTTCTTTTTGGTTTTACTTTGGATCAATTAAAAGAAAAAGCTGTATTTAGTGTAAATATGATATGTTCGCTGCAGTCCGACACAAATTTAGTTATTAAACCCAAACAGGTAGGAACTACTAATTTGAGTTATAATAAAAGCATAGCAAATGCATCAAATACAATAAGTGAAATAAAAACATTAGATTAAATGTTCGAATAAAATAAAAATATTCGATAACGAAATGCAATACCAATCAAAATTTACTATTGGAAAAGATCAACTTGATATATCGACAAACCATTGATATTGAAAAAGTAGTAGTATTAATGCTAAAATTACTTAGACAGATGAGGTCATTTCGCACGCGAGCTCCCATCGGGAATCGAACCCGGGACCGCATTCATTGAAGTTAAACGCACTGCCCACATGGCTAACTAGGAGTCCTGAAATTGAAAAAGTGCTTCTCACGAAGACGGAATGTGGAAAGGCTTCACAAATAATACGGAAATACTAGAAGCGAGCCTCAACTAGGATGTGGGCATTCCTGCAAATCATTCTCCCATTCTCATTATCCGAGCCGAATCCTGCCGCTTCATGAAGGTGTCGCAAAAAAATGATACCATCTCAATTAGACGCGCTCCCGAATTCGCTACGCCTTAATCTTCTGCTTCGTTTACTTACATCTTCTTCACAACTCGCATCTTTGTCCCAATTGCGTAAAAGACACGTCTCGTCGATCTTCTCCAAATGTGCCATTATCTAGCCTTCGAACGTAAGTTTATAAAAAAACGACGCGAACTGTTAGTGCTGATTTTTATCTCAGATGGAAGCCTCACGGAAGAAAGTGCAAAGAAGAACAGTTTGAGTAGTTTTTTGCCCATAAAAGGACAACGTAATGTCAAGTGCTATAGAGGTTTTAAAGAGTATTATCTGCAGGGCGTTTGGATCATCAATGGGAACAACAGCTATAACGGGCACAGCTTTCTAATTCTTAGTTTTTAAAATAGAATTCCATTGGTGCCAAACATTTACCTTTCATTATAAATTTGTATTTAATCGTCATAGTACTTCATAAGTAGCGTTATCCTTATCCAAGCAAATGTAGTTAAGAAATAAAATTCTTCTCCTATATAGATTCTGAGAATATTGCCATCTATATCTGTTGCATATATTTTGCGGTTGAGAACTCTATAGCATTTCGAAAATATCAAGAAAAATCCTAAGAGAAGTAGAAAAATACGAGTAATTATCAATGTTCATAAACCATGAACAGCTACTATGTTAGGCATAAAATCAAATCATTATTTCGGACATTGAAAATGTTTTTAATATATGTCAATGTATTTTAAGCAATAATATTTCTACTACTTAATCCCTTGTATGAGTTTATCGGCGTAGTGTAAAAACCAGTTTAAACTCGTTCGAAAATGTAAGACCGCGATATACAGGCCTTAAAAAGAACTTATGCGTTTTATAGCCAGAAAGATAAATGAAGCAAATAATTGCCGTTCATTGTTCCGATAAAGAAAATTTGGAAAACTACATCTGCCAGATTTTTGTTCGAATTTAAAAATGAGGCGTCAAACTATAACCTATAAATAAACTATAACTATTAAAAGTAATTTTCTTACTATTTGATAAAGATGTAATTATGACTTTCCTCGCAGTATTGGAGCAAATGTATAGAGGTGATATTTAGAACAGCATTGATGAATAGGATAGTTATAATTTCGGCCTTCCTTAGGATTATCATCATGCTTTCTACTTTTTAATTTCCTAAAACTTATGATTCGTTATAACTTCGCAAAATACTAAACTTGTAGATTCGATAAGAAGGCGTACAATATTTCATAATTTATTTCGGTACGCTGTCATATACACGTATGGCAGTGTCCGAATAATGGAATTGACTAATACAGAGAATAAGTTGATAAGCTTCATTCATACCGCGTTGTCTTGAAGATGAAATCCAAGTGAAAAGAGCTTATATCGTCACGGCACTCAAATGCTTAGAAAGCAATCACGGCCGGAAGTTACTAGTGGGAGTTTTCGCGCACTTCTGCTTCGTAATGTTTTTGTTTAGCTAGAATGCTTCACCGAGCTGTCTTTCTATTGTATCATGGGTTAAATAGAAAAGAAGAGTTTATAGCCTCAATGTCGCCCAAGATAAAGAAGGAAAAATTTGATTCAATTATCATTCTGAATTAAAAGAATCACATGCAGGAAAATATTCTGAACTATTACTTCGTGCAGAAAAAGTTAGTCTTCTCCCGCTACCACCTGTTCACAATCACGAGCGATTCGGAAGGTTTTTGACGAATTTTTGAAACCGTAAACAATTACCAAGCACCTTGGCGGGCTGCGACATCGATGTCAGTACTTTCCTTGCCGAGAAGTAGTATAAGAGACTTCCAGAGAAATATATGAGACGCCAACGCAGGCACGTGCAGTTGTTGACCCAAAAACTGCCGCACAAAATTAATAATTTCTTTACACTGAGGAAAGTAACTAAGGATGAAAAAAATGGATATATCCGAGTCATGGCTCGAATGCGATGTGCCATTGTCCTCCTTAGCCTAAATCGGACGAAAAAGAAGACAGAATGGTATCAATGTGAGCCCAAATCATTTTCAAAGGAGTCTCATGTAACAATTCTTAAGCCAAATTTAGGTTAGCACGGTTCATTTTTATATGTGCTTTGCAATGCTGTTAATCAGGTAAGGGTTGTTAAATTTGTCTTCGTACTACTATATTTTAACGAATAAAATATTTTCATCGGTCTTTTGCTGAAGAGGATATGTATCTTTCGTTTACCTTTCTCTTTTTCATGGCTGTGGTAAAATGAAAATTACCGAAGTATGAATTGAAGATGGCATTTATTTTAGCATTTCCATTTAGAATATTATAAAAAGTTTGATTCGCAGGGAAACTGTACTGCACTTACGTGGAAACTTGCTACCCTATCATTCTAGGAAAGAAAATGCTAACTATATCACTCATCATCTTGCCTAGTAAGCTTCATTCCTTCACTAGAGGATTTGTAGCTTTGATAACTTATGGTTGATGGATGAGCTTTAATCCGGCTTTCATGATGTAATGACGGAAAATAGCAGTTCTTTCTTTAGCTCTTCGAAACAGAAACTAGTTTCAAGCATGGAATTAATATATGACTTTGAGCTTGTTATGACTAGACTAGGTCGACTTACATACTTCTCAGATTGATTTACACATTATACTAATCATTCGACTGAGATCGATCTAAAGAAAAAGAGTTGGAATTCGCTGATTTTAAAATCGTTGATAGTAATAATTTTGCCTTATTTCGGCTATTTTGTGTTTTTATTAGATTCACGAAACTGTAACGCCATTCAATTAAAGGGAGATGTATTCTGCAGTTAATGAATTGAAGTAATGAAAATTTAACTTTATTTAATTTTATTAGAATTTAACTTATTTCCTATGACGATTAGTCGATCGACGTGTTACCCACCCCTATTATATAAAATAGTCAACAGATGCAGACGTAGTACTTAAAAGACCCAAATTTTGAAGCTCCATAACATATTATAGCTCTTAAATTTAAGGATATTGTGGTTGCATTTTACATTCAGGGAATGAAATTTGTTTTTTCTCTCGATAATTCTTCTGTTGACAATGCTTCTTATTCATAAATTAATATGATTAATCGTGAATATGTGGAATTTCAGAGAAACCATATTGAGAAGAATAACACTTCGTAACTTCGAAAGCAGATTTTTAATTCGTCATGTTTCGTCAATGTGTTGACATCTTCAGGTGGTCACCATCAGGTCCTCAAAATGTCAACACCTTAACGGAGCATTTAGAATTAAAAAT
The DNA here is from genome assembly GCA_036926295.1 of Pachydiplax longipennis. Classification (NCBI taxonomy): domain Eukaryota; kingdom Metazoa; phylum Arthropoda; class Insecta; order Odonata; family Libellulidae; genus Pachydiplax; species Pachydiplax longipennis. The sequence goes on along the minus strand of JAVFKF010000010.1, from coordinate 11,602,263 downwards.
CTGCTTTGGAGGTTACGAATTTATTCTCTTTTCTAGATGGTAGCTTCTTATTTAATTAAAGAATGCACTGCCGAAACGATGAAAATAATTAGATCTGAAATACTCTTTATTTGCGATTAGAAAATGAAATATATAAAAAAGTAAAATCAACTGATATTTTAAATCAATATTTTTCAAACCTTTATCGTAGTACTAAAAGAAAATCAGCACTAACGATTTTTCATGAATAAGATATTCCTTGAATTTCTGGAGAAGGATATCCTGGAGTTTCTTTACTACGAACTCCTATGATTAATAATTTCATCGAAACAAAAACCTAAAAGCGTGACATTTGAGCGGAGGATAGAGAAGTGAACTTAACTAGGACATCATACCTGTCCTTCACTACCATCAATTATTATGCCTTGAATTGTATTAACTAAATGTGTCTTGTCCTTGAGCTATATTACATCTTGTGCAGTATACCAAAAAAGGGTATAGTGAAGGCAGTTAATAAAAGCGCGAATCAAAACATGCAAAGGACGTTTTTGTTTGTATTCGCCTTTTATGTTCACTTTTCTGTATTCATCTTTAATCATATCATTGGAAGGAATGACCTTACCTGTCTATGCACCTTTCACCTGACCTTCATTTCAACTTAATTTCCATGTTAATCTAGCATCTTTTACGCAATACATCAGTTTCTATAAAGATAGGAATGTATGAAGTTGCATGGAAAGTTACTGCGAAAGGTAATGTAATAATTTGTCGATTTATTTGGATTGGAGATTAAGAAATTAAAGATGATGCTTGTATAATATATTTTAAAATAGAATGATACCCGTAGTTGTGTTTAAATATAAATGGCGATGAGTGGAATGATTTATTCGAGATATATTTTTAGAAATCTCATATCACTCCACATATGAAAGGCATGCCTTAAAAATGGAATATAACACCATCTCCAGGTTCGATTTATAAGCCGCGAAAAATATTATACTGTTTTTGGACGAATAGAGCTGGAAGCCTTCATAAGATTCTAAAGAATAATTTAAATTTTCGTCCACAAGGCAGTGACAATACTTGCAATACTTAAAATACTTCATTTTATGTAATCTTGTCTATATTTCAGAATTTTTCCTTGAAAGAGGAAGCAGTTAAAATATCTTAACGATGAAATGTTTCTTTTCGCAAATGTGTGTTGAATAAGTATTTTTTAAGGTATTAAGGAAATGTTAGAAGGCCGTCGAATTTCATATTAATGTAAAGGAGGTCTTAATATGGAACAGCAGGTCATCCTTATGTGGATCCTAATGACCCTTACATTTCCAATTATCCATGACTTGGATTGGGTTTAGGCACATATTTCAGTGGCACAGGAAAACTTACTTTTATTAACGGTTATATACTTTATATCTCACTCACCGTCTTTGACGTGTTGTAAATTGGCGTAAATATCATGCCAAAGACAAGTTCAAGCACAAAAACTTGAAAGCATAACCAAAGTATGAGTATTCCTTCTGGACATAGGACATTTCGCATAAGAACTTACAAGAGAATTTTTCATTAGTTTCAAAAACGAGCTGATAGACAGCGAGATTAATCTGACCTGATCCAGTAGTATTCCACATCAGGAGTATATTCCATATTAGGTGCAACCACCCTACTTATCCTAACATAACTACAATTTTAGTGCCTTAATTTTTCACAATTGATTGCTTAAAATTACATTTTAGTGATAAGATAGATACGAAAAATATAGAGCAATTGTAGAAATATTTGCTTTCTCTTATTTGTTTACACTTCTCGTCATTTACACTCTAGTACCGGGGGTAAAAACGCAACAGGGATTCTATATGAGAATACTATATGCACCCAAATCCTGGAGGACATAGACTACCCGACAGAGAGAGCAGTGCTTAGTAGAAGATCTCCCAGCACAAAAAGCTGTAGTAAGCCAATCTTCAGGTTGATGATCATGATGATCTAAGTAACTCTTGCAGATATTCCAAGTTTTTTCCTTTTGTATTAACTTAATTCATATTTTACCTATGCTCTAACTTCATTCGTCAGCTCCCTCAGTGCTGAGAAATAAACGATTAGATAAAAATAATTTTTAATAATGTACATTAGTAAAGAATCGTATCTAGATGGAGGTCGTGTGCCCTATTCTAACTAATTCCACCTTTTCATTTTGAAAAAAGAACTTAGTCACTTGTTCAGTCATCGCCTCAAGGAGTTAAGATAAAGCAAATGTAAATGTGGGTTTCAGATTAAGGACGTTTATACGCTGGAAAGAAGCAATGCTTAAGTTCATATTAGGTCGAAGCCACTCTAGAACGAGGTGAATAGAAGGAGGGAAAATGGATTCTGCAAACTTAAAGAAAGAGATGAACTAAATGCAGGCGTGAAAGCTTTTTCCTCTGCGACCTCGGTTATATTTCCTTTGTCTCCAAAGATTTTCTCCCCACCAACTCTAGTGTCACCTCGAGCAAAAGTTATCATAATCCTTTTTTAAAAATGAATGGTTTTCTAATTGTATAGCTCTTAAGTCAGAAGTGAAATTTCAAGAAAAAATGCATTAGTTGCGAAAAATACAATGGGGAGGATTTACATTAAAATTAATTTGTACAGGATATGAAGTTTTGGATAATAGCAGCCTTTTCTCGTACTGTTTCCCCAATTTCATGTATGACGTACTCTAAAATTTGTATTGAGAATTATAAGTATTAGAATTATGTAGTACGGCATGGAAAAACATTACATCCTAGCACATATTTTATCTTATATTGCATTGAGGCTGAATGAAAATCTTTAGGTACAATGCTTCCAATTTATCAAAATTGCTACCCTAACGATTAATTAATATTTAAAAAATATGCGCTGTAAGTTATGATTAATTACGAGATTTAACATGGTGAGAACCAGTCATAAACTTATTTTTTTCTTTATCAGTGAAAATTAAGGAAGTTAAGGTAGAAGACGACATCGAAAATTTCATCGACAATTCACATCCATATTGAGGAAAATTAATAGATCCTCAATATTTCAGATTGGCCATAGAACTGGCGTAAGAGGATCCTATCTTGAATTTATGATCAATGCAGTTAGAATTTGTTGATATCACTCCAAACACCGTTCAGTGCAATATTATTTTACGAAGCAATTTTCATATGTTATTTGTTGTGGAAGAAATTCGGTTAAAATGCGTTGTTCCATCAATCCCATTCCATCATGACAAAGTTAACTTGCTGATGAATAATCATACAAAATAAATACGCTAATACGATAAATAAATTTACGCTAAATCGTATAGGTCATAAGTAAATGATGTACCATAAAAATTAATAGCATGTACCATTATCTATACACATCACGGTTCGATAGTAAATACTTAAGGGACTTATGCTTATAAACTTATTATCATCAGCAGAGAATAAGAAAAGGTGTAAAAATAAACACGTTACGTATAATCGAATAAGGTTCATAATGGACTTCACCAATTACTGGCAGATAGATTCAATGCTGAATGAAAAATTTCGTCTTAAAATTAGCAGCAGGAAATTAAGAACACTTAATTGTCTATTCGATTCCAAGTTTAAAATAATTCATTAGAAGATCCGGGAATCAAATGAGAAACTCTACTCCTCCATCCTCACTAACGGCTCATAACTCTTAGGGATTTTCTCGAGCTATAGAACGCTCATGCGAATTCATACTCATCCCGAGAGAAAACTACGAGAATAAACATAGTCATTCCTCCGCCGGAAAATTGGTCATTGTAACAAGCTAGTCACACACTACAATATCCGAGCGGAGAGCGGGTCTCTTTCATCCCACGTACCACCGCGGGACAGGATGCAAATCTAAGACCTCTTCCTTCTAACACCGTCAATACGCCACAAAGGCAGTGCAGAATCCACGTCCCACTGATCCATTTCCGTCCGATGCGTGAATAAGCATCTCCTCATCACTCTTCGTTCGGATCGTTTGTTCTTATGTGCTTCATCACGCCTTAGCTCTTAGAAGAAGTATTTCTTCCACTCTAAACGCAGCGGAAAAACTCGCAACTTGAGGAAAAATAACAAAAGGATGAGTACCGTTAGGGAGTAAGTGCCTGGAAGGGAATGGGGGAGAGAGAGAGGAAAGAAAAGGCGTGCCGTGGTCGGGAATTACGGATCGGAGTTATTTCGGACAATGGAAGGGACAAAGGACCACGGATTTTCTCCATTCGATCCATCCACAACCGCAATCCATCCTCACGAAATAAAGGGTCGAGAGGTGGAAAAAAATAAGGGCGATAATAAAACGAAACTAAGGTTTAATCTGCGGCCCATTGTTCTTCGTGTGGCATCGAAACCTATTATGCCACCGGGGAATAGCCCAGTTGCCGAATAAAAATGTTTGTCGCACATGTCGCGGGAAGATTTTGTTCTTGACGGAAGTCCCCGGGCTAAAAGTTGGAGAATAAGGGAACGGTTTTTTTTAATGGGATTGGAGTTCAACTATAGCAGGTACTTAGGATGGAATTTAAATCGGTGAGTCGCGTCGCACTGGCCAAGCGTTGCCCTACAGAGCTAATCCACTCGTTGAGATTCGCATGGTGGATTCTCCTAGAGAATATCAACTACTTCCGCTAAAAATATAAAGGGACCCCTGAAATTATTCATCGTCCAAGATATATCCAGAGATAATTTTGAATTATTCCTTTTCTCAAATCAGCATGGAGGGAACTGTATACCTATACATATACTCCTTCAACTTAACCCGTAGTATTTTTGCAAGAAAAAGGCCTTAACTATACACAGGGAATTTAAAACAATTTTTTTTCAGATCATTAACGAGAATTAAGAAATATTACGGTATGACTGATATCAGTAGGATAAATATTAGGGTATGTTCAATCCCGGCACATATATAGGAGCGCACTGTGATAACTGTTCGAAAAACAGATTAAAACAAACAAATTAATTTAATAATAAGAAAAACAGACAAATTTATTTTCCAAATTTGGCTAGTTAGACGATAACAAAATGAAATAAAATATTTAATATAGACCTAAATACTTCTTTTGATATCTAAATAGAATATCCAAATGTTTTTTTTTTATTTTTAAGAAAAACGTAACAGAGAAGCTGTGATTATTATAGTTTCATCCCAACAATTTACTTCCGCAGAAGCTAGAGATAATGTTTCGAAATATTTTCCCCTTCATTTTTCAAATATTACAGAAAGTGACACTCAAATTGCAGGGTGTTGTAATTCAACACACAATTTTAGTATATTTTGTCTATTTCCGGTTCTTGAATGACAAACCAGCGAATTAACCATGACTTACCTAATAAAATATCATAAAACTTTTCAGTGTCTTTTATGATCATTGAATTAATAAACAGTTTTTCTGTGATAATTATACCGCATGAAATACGGGAAATTACAGCTCAGAACAGAATTCTTCTTCAGCGGCATGTATTGCTCAAAGTGTAATAGCGTGGGAAGAGTAAATACTGAAAGGATAGGGCTAAGAGAACGAAAGACAATAAAGTTCCCAGGAGAACGAAATTCCGCTTAGAACCAGTATAGAGTTAATATTAATTGAATAAGTGAGTTTAATTCGTTTTAATCAACGGTCAGTGCATTGAAAATTTCTTACATCAAAACCCGAATTTTCATTAATTCCATGAAAAATAGTTAATTCTTTGACATTGAAAATTATGTTATTCTTGTTATAGAATATGTGAGTATACTCATAAGAGGATGTGGGAACTGATTACTGGCACACTTATGAAATACATAGGATAAAATATTATCCTAACCAGGGACAAATTTTAGCAATCTGAAACTCTAGGCGGAAGGAAAATTTTGAGCTCACACTAGCAGATTATTGACATTTAAAAAGTACAAAATATCCTTATTTAGGGCCCCCTTTACATTGGGACTTCAGCTAGCGCCTAATAGTAAGTCAATTCCTGATCCCAGCCCACGAAGACTGTACATGATTTTATAAAGGAGATAGAACTATGGTACTCAAAATTAAAAAGAAAAATGTAATCAGACACTATATAAATCAGGAAGAAGTTTATGATAGATTACATCAAAGGATTGTATCTCTCACAATGTTCCTTAATATCAATATAACTAATAAAGAAAACAGTAAATATATCCCTGAAACGAGTTATAAAAGGTTGAATAATACAGCCATAGGATTTGCCGAATCTGTGCTTTTAAAACACCAGGAATACTAACAACTATTGATTATTAGTGATAATAATTAAACTGTAACAGCTAAAAAAGCTGCAACAACTTATTGCACTAGATAGCAAGTGACAGTACTGTCATGAGAGCTCAGTTCCGTTACTTGAGGACAAAATATGGCATAATAAAGTTTATATTTCGATATACTTCAATTTAGAATGGTCTTCTAGTTGAAGATCTCCGCTACTATTAGCTCTAGAAACGCATGAATCCCACTACGCTGCAAACCGTTAATATTTCATCTATTATTACCCGGGGAATCTGAGAACAGTTACACCGTTCGCTTTCACGTCAACAGAGTTTACAATATTTTGCCTGGAAAGATTGAGTGCGTGAGGAATGATACAGTACGAACGAAAGGATTTGCCTCGCGAAAACGACTCAAAGCATTAGCGAGGCGGCGATACAACTGTCGTACTCAATGGGCGTTCGTTTAACGGATTGCTATTGCATCGCGAATAAATGTTCCGTGCACAACGAAGCTGTGCGCTAAGGTAATTTAAAAATATTTAGAAACAGACAATTAAGTCGAGTGTTTATTGGACCAATGCATTTGCAGGAGAGGATGTAGGTCAAGCTTAGACCTGCGGAAACATACGCCTAAATGGCCCAGTGGCATCTTTGCCTCCTTGACATGTTGAAAAATGATTCTAGAGGATAAGGGAGCATAAAATCTTGCGCCTGGAAGCTAAATTTATGACCTAGGTTCGTTAACGTGCCATAACGAAAAAGGGAACAAATTAGCCTTCCTATTGTACAGCAGCTCTTAGAAGAATTCCGTAGAAAAAAATAAGCAACACTCTTTGCGAAGGTGAACTCTAGAGTTGAGTAGAATGGAATTATTTTAATTTTTAGGAAAATTATTTGTTTCTCTTCCTTCAGATTATCTTTCGCACCTATAATAAAATTTTTGCCTCATGCTTAGGAAAATAACAGCAAAAGAGATTATTAAGGAGAAGATTTTTCTCAATGTTGATTAGCAACGGAAGTATTTTTGGTCCATTTCCATTAACTTGCAACAGAACAACTGTACTCCTAATCTTACCGTTATATACACATTATTTTAATATAGTGGTCTATACTCGTAACAGTGAAAAGAATGGATTTAATTAAAATATTATTAACATATTGTAAAAAATAAGCTGCTTAATGATAATACTGACAGAAAATAAGGAGCCAATTTACATCGCAAATATTTAAAAAGTGATGATTCGAATATATCACCAATCATTGTTAATATTAATTTTTCATTATTGATGAGTACTGCCTTCTTTATTAATTTCGCATCAAAAACTTTTCGAGAAAATCTAAAGAGATAAATGTGACAGTTATGATTTAACGCGCACGAGCCCTGTAATGAATTCTGCTATATCATCTAAATAAGGTGCTAAACGACAAAATCACTTCAGAGCATTCAACCATAGCTTCAGCGATACCTTTCTTAATTACCTCAACTGTCGTAATGGTATAAGTAACCACTCTTAACCTAAGTAATTACTTCTTTGCGAGAGGTGAAAATTTTCAATTACGGGTACCTCCATATAATTGTGCTATTGAATGGATGAACTTCCGAGATTGATATTTTGGAAGAAAATCTTGAGTGGATATTTTTTAACAAGAAAATCGGAGTTCAGTTCGCGATTAAAAATTTAAAAAATAAATAAAATTTGCTTGGTTAAATTTTTTCATGATTACAAAAAAACCGTAGGTCACGTACTGAAATTTTCACTTAGTTGTTATTCGACAAAGCAAGAATTTTCCCTACGACATTAAAAAGATAAAATATAAGATCACTTTGTGGGTAAGCTGTGAGCTGCAATTAGTAAGTTAATGTACGCTAATTGAAAAGAATAATTTCATATTATTTCTTGAACAGACAAAAAATAAATTTAAAAAAATATATACAGGAATAGAATTAAGTACTTTTCTAAGCATAAAAAACCAACATTATAGTATGGCTTTTTAACTACCTACTGAGCAAAACTTACTAAATTGGGATAAATTTGACATTGAAAAAGATAACATTTAATTGGGTTGTATATACCCATCTCATTATGCTTTGAATTTTTTGCTGTACTGCTATAGTGCATGATGAAAATGTAAAAAAAACAATGTATCTTGCGTTTGTACGAAAGAAATTATAGTGTCTCTATAGTATATGTATCTTTATTGTACAGTTCATGCGAGCCTTCTATCATAAATCATGGTGTGTATCATATTATAATGAATTTAGATTGATACAGCGTGTTTACTGTACATATGTGATTGAATTGTCCTAAACATGCTTGTGTTTGTAAGTCGATACATAAATTATTATAATTACTTAAAGAAAAGAACTACTTAAGTCATGATAATAATATGGATATTCAGAGGGATCTACAAGGACCGGATTGCATGAATCTTTTCGAGAGATCTGATTGTAGTAAATTTAAATAGCATGTCCGATGGGATAATTTATTTAAGATATCAATAATCAAACGAATTCTTGCTTAACGACGCCTCTTCAATCATTAATGGAATTCTAATTGGTTGAATCAGGTCATCTAAGATGGTTTAACCTGGTCTTCTTAAAAAATGATAGAAGCAAGGAAAAATGTTCCTGCAAACGTCTTTATGGAGTTAAGGGAATTTTTAAGAGAATTTCTATAAAATCACTACGATGTTATCTTCACGAAAGAATTTTATTGTTCCACGATGTATAAAAAATAATTGGAATTAAAAATTGAAGATAAAAACTAATAAAAAGAAGTTCACAAACGAAGTTCACAGAGGATACTATTATTTTATCCACAAAGATAAAGAGACATTCAAAATATTTTGTATGCATATATAATTTGAAAGAATAACAGAAGATCAACGTGGATAACCTGGATATGGTTCAGAATAGATAGTGGAGCCATAAATCAGCCCCTGCAATCAGATGATCTAAAGCCTTTTGTGTTTTCACACCATTCTTCCTTTCATTGAGCTGGAAATTTTTCGCTTTCGGGAATATGCTTAAGTCAACTTCTTTCCACTATTTGATCAACAAGTCAATTCTCATTTCTTCTATGATTATGTAACTATTGCGCGAGAGCTACGTGATATTCTCCCAAAAATTTCATTCACTTAGGATTTAGAGCGAAGGCAAAGCGTGGCAAACGTTTGGTTCCGGACCAATAATTCGGCTGGCAGTTTAAGTGGCGAATAAAACTCTACAGGTGAATTGGAGTTATAGCTATATAATAAACTACAGTTATCCCTTAATTGCAAAATACATCATTAAGCTATTAGTAATGCGTCCGAGTCGTAACGAATATATTTTTATTCTTGCCAAATAAGCATGACGGCAGTTTAGCCACTGAGAATTCGGTACTAGGAGGAATTATTTCGGGGCTAAGAAGAGCTGAACTTTTGAAATTCAGTCTTCAGAAATTCACCATATGTAATTCCTCATATCAGGGTAAAAAGGAATCGTCTAACTCCTATGTTTTAATTCAGATTTAGGGATTTTTATACTCGAGTTTTCTCCTTATCAAAGCCACTTTGCTATATCTCAATATAATTCTTTTAAAGAGTATTATTTCGTCAGTTCATCGACTCCCTTGACGGTCGACTGATGCACATCAATGCTTTCGTCGGTGGAAGAAAAACGTTCTCTAACGTTAACAAATATTTTCTATATGATTATTTCCAAATTATACGATTGTAATCACAGGAAGATACTAAGTATGATAGTAACACTATGTTTAGTAATTTTTAAGTTCTCTAAAGAATGAGTGGCTATGGTATATCAATTCGACGCTTAAGATTGGGGAAACTATTTTTAGGATTAGGAATTTTATGTTGCTCTTATTTGTCGGACACAACCACTGCGTTACTTCAGTTGCTGGAAATAAGTACTTCCTATAGGGAGGGAGAATTCCTGCGACATCAGAAAATTACATTATGGCCCATTACTTTTTATTCAAGGTAAATATGGTCACTTCTATTATGTATTTTTTAATGCCTGTCTTTGAACCTCTTAAGACATAAAAAATCTAATGATCGGTACGATTCCCATCAATCTTACAAGAAACTTCGCAGAAAACAATTAAGAGGAATACTTTTATCAATCTTTTCATACTTGGATAATAAACTAAATGATAAATATTAAAAGAGTGAGATGAGTCCAGAATAAGAAACATAAGGCATAAAAACCCTAAAATAGCCTAAATAAAATAGCCTAAAAACCTAAAAACCCTAAAATAAAATATTCTTTTTCATTTTAGATTATTGATGCTTGCTGTAAGATAACCAAGAAGAAATTCTGAAAAATTTCAGTTGTTCACCAAGGGTTCCGATACGTTTTGCAAATGACTAATTTACATTAAGCAAAACATAAAATTTCATTTCCATGCAGTTTTTAGACAATTAATAGTTAGCTATGACAATTCAGAGGGACTTCCATGTATTATTTGAATTAGAAAATCTTTTGCTATGTTTATTCATAAAAACAATTCGACTGTTCTGACATGAATATTGGTATCTTTACATGAACTTTCAAAATCGTCAAAATATACTGAACTACTCGGTTTCCCTAACGAAAGTTAATAAAAATAATCCAATAGATAAGAATTGTTGGGATGAGAAAACTGTTTTAGGAATGAGGATGCAACGTATTTAGGACATAATGGTCCTTTTTTGACACAAAAAGAGGCGGTGTAGAATCAGGCTAGTAGCGTCATTCTAGTATTAAACCGTTATAAGATGTTAGATACTAAGAGAAATGTTTGAAATCATAAAGGCCGCTTTCGCTTGTCATTTTCAAGCATATATTCATATGGGATTAGAGGACGGGCGTCTTTCTTTACTTGATAAGAGAGGAGGTGGAGGTTGGGTGAAAGAAAGGATTTTACTGAGCGAAGAGAAAGAAAATTGGAAATCGAGGATGACTACAAAGAGGATAGAAAATTTCGAATCCTTGTGATACTTAGACCTCGGATTTCGGCATGTTGATAATTATGTTCATTTATTAAAATGCAGCTGCTGTATGACAAAAGCCAGGTGCCAACCTAAATATCAACTCTTAAACATTTTACATGCATAATTTTAATTCACCTTTTAAGTTAGATCCAGCCAATGTATTAACAGTACATACAATGCATATTAACAATACCTATTGTCCCACGTCTATTGAAAATCTTAACGGATAGTTTCAGGGTCAAAAGTTAAGTTAACCTCCCAAGCAAAAATTTGTGACCTTAGCCCTTAAAATCAGTCACAATTACTTCTATCTACAATAGGATTACTTATATTATTATTGCAGTATTATAACGAAATACAATATTATTAATCTTTATATTCACATTGTGATTAGAACTTTTTACGTTTTCCTCGAAACATCTTATTTGTTTACGGTTAGGACATGAAGACCACTTCAAGAGACGTATTCCATTCCTTTACCTCTCTTTTAAGAAACGAGTATTTAACCACATTAGTCCTTTTTTACCTTGATTTTAACTTTTTGTGAACCCCGTTAGCATGCTCAACTATCCCATCTTGCCCCGTTACCCCGCTATTCCTCAATCTTCCCTCCTAATGGGCTTAGACACTCCAAAACAAGTCATAAAATTTCCCAAGTAACAATATCTACATTTACGGAGAAGATAAGCTAAAACGGACGGGAGTTTTAGAAGCGCAATTACAATGATTAACAACTAATGATAGATCATGGAGCCAATGGAATAATAAAAATTACGATTTGGGAATCATATTCTAATCATAATATTCATAATCATATCGATTGACCTTCGTCATAAATGCGTATTTTAGGACTCCATCCTGGATTCAAATATGTCCAATGAAGTAACAGAAAATTGTGTATTTAGAAGATAACCTCGTTGCCAACTTACAAAAACATTCGTGCTTACGTATTGAAGGATGGAAAGCAAAATATGAGAAGCGTGCCGTATAAAAATCTAAGAGAAGTACGTACTTAAACCACACGACACCTTCTCAGATTTCTCATATTTATTCGGTGCTCTTGAAACAATGAAAAACCAAATTCACGGTGTTAAATTTTGGATAGGTAACTGCAGAATCATCACGACCTATTAAAGACGATTTTAATAGTTTTCTTCTCGGTAAGGTATAACTTGCATGTCATCATTCCTGACGTGTGCAGCTCATTGCGACCGTGAAAAGAATTGTTTTCCAAAATAGACTGGAAAGATAAAGCTCGATGGCCTACTTACGTAGATAAAATTAGAGCGTCATTTTTCTGGCGAAGCAGCTACGAAAACAATTTAGATAGTAAAAATATGTGTGTGTGCGCATATGTACGTATGTGTACTGCTTCCTGCGATTACTTCATGTGTTATTGAAGTTGTTTAGCAAGAACCCATTGGATATGGGCATACACAGCAAGGGTCACGGCTCTCTACATTCGATGAAGGAAACCGGAAACGATGAAAATAACTGGGATTAAAACAGCAAACATAATTACTGAAGCATCGACGTTAAAATAAAATATGTAAATACTAATAAATATCATATTTTACTACCGGTTTATTTTTAAAATTAAAATTTTATATTACACTAGAATATTTCATAAAACAGGGATTGTTTGCTTAGGAAGTGTAGATATGGTCGGGACGTAATGAGATTTTCAATCTGAATCTATAAATAAAGTAGATATATTTAAAAATTTCCCAAATTTCAAAACGGCCATACCTTATCTGAATAAATTTCTCATGATGTGCCTTCTCTTTAGAAATTCACTAAACCTGGTCCAAAAATGAGTGGAAAATGAATACGGAATATTATGGAAATTTATAGCTCAATTTATTCAAGAATCTGTAGAAAGTAAATCTCTCTCGAGGATGTTTCTGTGCCATATGTTCACGCATAGTCGATTCTCCCAACCCTGATTTGATTTCTGTTTTTTGTTCATTTCAGGAGCACCAGGATCTGAAGTCAATCTACGTTTTGGATCTTTTATCCTGAGTATTGGGTGAGTTTTAAAATGACCAAATTTTCAAATCCCCCTCCTTTAAGAATAAAGTACGAACATAACAAGAAGAATAATATCTGGGAGTACTATAGTATACTATGTTGACGAAAGTGATTCATGTAATACAAAAAATTTTAAAGTTTTACTGAATCAACAACATTTTGAAAGGATTTTCCTTTGGAAATTCGGTTTATCTTTCATTTTAAGAATTTTTTGAAAGATGACTTGAGTGTGTGAAAATATAGATGTATCGTTATAGATCTAGAAGTGGTTTTCCGCAGGGTTTTTATGTTGTTTGAGCACATACGAGGATGGTCTGAAAAGTTTCCGACCCCAGATTTTTTAGAAATCTTCAGAAATTATCAGAAAACAAGTCGAGAAATGGCGAAATGTCGGAAACTTTTCAGACCACCCATGTACATAGGCAGAAGTACTTATTTATCCTATTTATAAATGTTCAAGAACTCGCGTTAGTGAGTTAGTTATCAAATAGAGTATTTAATAGTTAACTTACTGATAAATTTCAGCCTTGATACTTTTTAACTAAACCTAAATTACATAGTTACACTTAAAACAAAATCGAAACTTACCAAATGTGGAATCTTCACGAAAGCCTTGAATACAGTATTTATATTTAATGTTTATCATTTAACTACCCCCGCTAATTAAGTATCCGGAAGCACCCGTTACATTATTAAGGTGGTTTACCCGAATTTTTCTCACCGACATACTAACATTCCAGCTGTTTAAGTAACCGGAATAAATAACTCTGTGCGATTTTCGAGCTTCCATGATCATACTCGGACGCATAGCAAAATTGCATTAAGATAAACACAAACGCAAACCCAGAATCAAGGCCAGATGATAGAGGATTGTCAGTTTTCACCGAGATTCGTATCTGATCGTGATGTTAATTGGGACTTGAATGCGCGGAAATTGGGTGAATATTCGAGTGAAGCAGTAAAGTTTGGTACTCAAAAGTTGGTGAAACAGATGCAGAAGGTGGGAGAGGAGCTGTAATGCGGTCACCGGAGACGAGAGCCTTCTTATCTTTCATTCTCTCTCTCTACAAACGGAGCGAAACGCTGCGGAAGTAACGTGGGGAATCGCACGTAAGGATTTTCGCTGACAAGGTGAACGCTCTCTCCTTTCGAGGAATCGGAAGACGAGATTTTCATGGTCAGCATTCTCCCAGGAGATTCCAAACATTTAATCATCGAACGATCGATTTGCTTCTTCCTATTTTGAATATGGTGATAGTGTTTTCCGTTTCTTGGAACCGATTACTTTCATAATGGCCAATTTCAGCGAATTCCTCCTTCATTCTGCATATTTTTGTAAGCATGGAAGATATGGGGGAAGGATGAAGTTGATATTCACACTGCATATTCGTATCACGTAGAAAATGTATATGACAAATAATGGAAGGGCACGTAGACAATGTATATAAAAAATAATGGAAGATAATGGAGCACATATTGCCTATTAGAAAAGTAAGGAAATTATAGTGGTACCTCGACTTACGAACTACTTTACGTACAGACTTTTTTTTATTCCATTTTGACTTCTAGATGGGAGCTTTATATCGGGAAACGAATAGATAAACACTTAAATATATTATGGAAAACTGGGCTTTTGGATGGTAACTTTTCGAGTTACGGGCTTCGAACTGGTACGAATTGAGCTCGTAAGAGGTACCACTGCATTGGAAAGAGAGAAAGCTGTGACCAGGTGCGACAAATCAACCAAGGGTTGATCACTTGAAGAAGACGTAAAGGGCCAAGGGCGATGGTGATGTTACTACTTTATTGTCATTTACACTGAATCACAGGTGTTCTCACAATTTCTCAAACCGGGACTTATTCTAAGAACTCGCTGCACCTAGATATTTTTCAGTATATTCGATAAGATCCGGCAATAATTTATCCGCACTAATTTCTTAGTGGATCATTAAGGCCATAGCTTACGAACAACTTTCATAAAGTAGGTAAAAGCTAAATAAAGAATTTAATGAAATTTTGATACAACGAATCTGATGCTGGAACAATTTTGTTTCCGGTCAAAGAAAACTTTCCAGGAAGTGATTAAAATACGATTTATCTGGGTTTGGCCACCCGCATTTTTCCTAATAATAAATTGGATTACAAGAAAGCAGTCTGGGATCAGCCAGACCTGTGGAATTTGCAGCCTTTTTGGTCCTCCAATGAGCCCGTTTAATCACCTTCTGAAGCAAATACCCCCATTTAAATAATTTTGTGCACCAGTCTTACAGATGACTCCAAGTGAAAAAATATGAAACAATTCTCCTTAAGTTCGCTCAGCGAATGAATTTGTTTTCTCGTATTCATTGTCAATGTTTAGCTATGTGGATGTAGGCTACACACGACACAAGTATAGGCTGATGGTTTCAAATGCGGCTTTTCTTGTGCGAACGAATGGTAAAAGTGGCATTACGATTTAAAATATTCCCGCCCTTTTTCTAGTAATAACCTTGCTCCAAGTACTCTGTTTGAGCTTCAAACCCAATTTTCTCGCGATTGTCATACTTTCTCCGTACCATGGAAATGGAGAAAGTAAAAATCTTAATATTCATTTATTAACGCGCATAAATTTCTCCTCGACTAAATGGAGTCAAATAAATGAAAGTTCATAGTCAAACTATAGAAATTGTTAAAATTCTTCACATTCTAGCTTGTAAGAGGATTTTTGGATTAAGGTTCAGACCACATATTCCACGATAATTAGCTAGATGGTTTTATACTTTTTACTTTTTTAAATTGGATTCATCGCTTAAATGTTCTTTAGATTTTTAGAGACTAGAATTTCGCTGAGATTCTTCAAAAATTTTGAACTTCAAAGCTTCTTTTTGTCACTTTCATGCCACCTTATAAATTGAAACTTACAAACATCAGATTCCCAATCTTTATGTATGAATGAGACAATTAGCATGATATACCAATATTATTTGAGCTGTAGTATGATTCGAGGCAAAGAATATTTCTCAATGTAGAAAATCTTGGAATTGAAATTTTACCATACTTTCGAACAGTAAGGTATTCCACCAAATATTAAATCAAATATTGCTGAATTTGATTATAATAAACAACTTTTTCCGATGCATCATTTGTTAAATCGTTATTACTACAAAACGTAAAGCTATAATATTAAAATTGCTTAAAAATTTGGCAACTTTATACACTAGATATAATTAGATGAAATATTACATTGTATCAGCAATAAATAAAATTAAATAATAATTTAATATCTGATTTAACGGTCATCTATATTTCTCATGAGTTGAAAATCTGGTACAGAAATATTTTTATAAGATATCTTTAATGCAAGCACAAGAACTGAAAAGAGCTGTGACATTTTATAATCATAATGACTTTAACATGCCGATTTTATCTAATTAAAAGACGTGTTAGTAATTCCACAAGAATTTCAAGATCACTACAAGCCTACCTACGGTATGCTACAAAATTCTTCCTCTGTAAACCTAATTGTGAATACCTTGTTAATGAAACGATGACATGCCCCGTTCCATTTTCGCCCAATTAATTCATCACAAATGGCGGGCGAACACAGAACTTGAGGTCGTTACCATCCATGTCTTTTAACAGTAAAACTTCTCTAATTACCACCAACGTAACATCTCTACTCTAATTCTTTTGGATTTAAGCAATGAAGCGCTCCTAGGACCATGAAATGACAGGAGCTGCGAGAGTCTTTCATACGGAAAAGTATAATTTCAACCTTTTTCACAAATAAAATGTATATTCTGAGTTCGAGGAACCATATTGTGCAAAAGTAGTCCTGTTTGCATAGAAACGTCTCTCTGTGGAAATCAACGTTTTTTCAATCCTATTTATCATCTTTATTTCTTCACATGCTTAAGCAATCAACTCTTGAAGAGAAAAACCAATCATGTATGACATCCTAATAGGCTTAACAAGTGCAATTTGTGCAATGATAGCAATCCATACCAACAACGAAAGAAAACCTCGACACTTAATCAACTAAGAGATTAAGAAGATTATACATAAATTTCGCAATGCGGCAACCAGCCAATCTTCTATGGAAAAAATATCACCAATATCCATTTTAATTTTATTTCGTTGCACTGATAGTATATGACCGAATTCAAAGATTATTAAATGAATTTCCTAATCGAGAAAGGTATAACTCATGGAAGGGTGAGGATATGGCATCGAGAATATTCGTATTTTAATAGGTTATGCTATTCTGAGTTGGTGAATTTAGGAAAATTTTTGTACGTAAAACTACATTTCCTCTTTCGTAAAATCAGAACAGTTTTAATAAATTCTCACTTTAAATATCACCCTATTTCGTTTGTCCTTTAAAATAGAGATATTAAAGATCTCGCTCAAAGGAAGAGATTCTAAAGTAAATAGGTGATGCACACTAATTAAATTCATTTTTAACAGCCCTGTTCGAATATAAAAAGCAAATTTCCCATCTGATATTTCCTGTGTTACCCTATCATAACCCAAGTAAAGAGTTCTGCTACCTTGAGAACGTCATAACGAGAGATAACAAATGCACTTCTGCAGTGAAAAGGACAGCCTTGGCGAAGAAGGCATATGAAATTTAAAAAATCTCTTAGGAAGCAAATACATGAAATTTTTTGTAAAAACGTTTATTTGGTGCATATTATCATACAGATGTGAAACTTGGATATTGGAAAGATGGAAAATTCTCCATTGAAAGCAGTGAAAATGTGGACTTGGAAAAGTAATACAAGAGCATGATGGATAGATAAAGGAAAAAAACTTGGCAGCTCTAAGAAAAATTAAAGAGAAAAGGAATTTACTGAAAGAGACGGAGAGAAGGAAAATTAAATTTTTGGACGTTCTAGGGCATTCCTTGAAAATATAATAGCAGGAAAAGTGTGTAGGATAGGACAGGAAAGAAATTCCTGAATGACTACGTAATAGTAACATGTCCTATGGAAGTAACAAGTACAAATACTACGGAATTAACAACAAATAAGGATCTGAAAAGAGTAGAAATGGAATTAGACATATGGCTGTGAAGAAAAGGCTCCCTGCCCCTAGAGGATGATGATAATGACCTAACAAAAGGCGCAAGTTCGAAATTCAATTTCTTCCATCTCTTCGAAATAAAGACTTCCGATTCATCAGGTATATTAAATAAAATATTTGAATTTCTTTTCTCTCACCATTAATTAACTTTCCTCGCAGATCTCAATGATTTTGAGAAACAGTTACTTCAGTTTAGCAGATTTTTTACCGATTTTCATTCATATATCCGAGCAAATATCTTACGTGAATACTGATAAAAATTATTCAAAATTATTATTATATTTTTTCCAGTTTTCAATCAGATATTCTTCAGTAAATTTGAAAAATCTCGTAGTCGAGTAATATAGAAAATTTTCTTTTAAAACAATACGAGAAAACCTAATATTCAGGATTATGATTCACAATGAATGCTGGATGATCATGAGATTTGTTGACAAAATTTCAATATTGATATATAAAACCTGTGTGAAAAGTTGAAAAATAGCCCAAAGTTAGTCTGATATCCCATGAAATAAAACTGGAAGTAAAAGTCACATATAGTCGGGACTCGAAGCCAGATCTATTTTTTCCGGTGCTCTACACCAGTGATTCCCCAAGTAGGAAGTACCGCCCACTGCCAATATGTTAAAATCGCATTTTAACATTGCTTTTTATAATGCTCCGGATTTAATCTTGCATGCAATAATTCACTTAGATGACCACCCTGGGTAATTTGTATAGAAGCAAGGGGGCAGTGGCATAAAAAAGTTTGAAAAACGCTACTCTAAACCAATTAGAACAAACGCGAATCAGCCTTCCTCTAATAAAAAGGAATATCTGTGATAGTTGAATTATTTTACAGAATTCTTCCGGATAGTAGAAGACCTGAAACCAAGTCCCTTGGATTACTGATGACTTTTTCACTTCCGTTTATATATCGTATTCTTTGCCACTAAATTCATTCTTTAAATTTCCTAAATCTCCTTTGTAAAGACTAAATTTGTTAAATATTTTACGAAATCCAATGACAAACAAAACTGAAAATTTTACGTAAAAGGGCCAGTATAATTTGATCAATAAATGTATTGGTCTAATATGTAACATACGTAATTAATACTATATTAGTGAAAGAAAGGAAAGAAAATAAAAGATCACAGAAGGTCGTAACCCGCGACTTCCGTGATCCTTTCGAGGAATTGACTCCCGACGGTCACCGACATAACGGCGACTGGAGAGTTTTATGAAACTCTTAACCACATTGGTAGTTAATATTGAGGTTATACACATGTAAGAAAAAGTACTCACAACTCAGTATCCATTCAGAATTTAATCTCACTCAAGAAACGGAATTTTTAGAGAGCGTAATACATAAGAAATTATTAAAGAAAAGTTAAACTGCTGATGAACCCCGTGATAGGATGTTTTACCCAATTGTCATATGCATCCTCCATTCCTACTTATGATTCTCAGGTGAAGGACACATTTTACGTGCCGGTAGATAGAAGAAAAAGCACTTAATGTGAGAGACGAAAATTGACCATTGTTGTTCACTTACGGTGTACTGGATTCACTGTCGTAAAGCTGTCCAATTTCTCTTGTAAACTGTTCACCTTAATTAACAAAATGCTATAAAAAACTTAACGCGAGATTGTTAAACCTCCTATGAGATTCATCCTCATTTTGGCATCTACATTCACCAAGCTTCAACCGAGAGATCACCTTAACACTTGACTCAATGTTGATAGAAAGCAAATCCACAAAGAAGGATAAGAAAACCTTCACGATATACGTATAAATGGATGAGGAAGAGCTGTGAGTCGAATCAGCAATAAATCGGTATTGTTAGAAATTTCTGAGTAAGTTTCCATCTCTAAGTCAGAGACACCCGAAGAAATCTTAGGCGAATTTTGCCATTATCTGAGGAAAGTTGGTGAATAAGCACGTATCACATACAAAAGCAATAAGAGATTGAAGGACGTGGTGAGAGAGTGAAGGTTTCAGCTGATCAGTTTCGTCTTAAGAGTCATATGCATGGTTTCAGTTAAATCATAATGATGCTGACGGGAGGAAATTCACCGTTTAACTCGCAAATACTTCTAAACTACGATTTCTGGTTGATAATTTCCTCATCCCATACTATACCCATACATCCCATATATCCGAGTTCTAAGATTGAAAAGATTGAACTACTTTTCAGTGAATTGAAAATTGACCTATTGACAGAATGAGAAAGTTCTTCATTATTTTTCACCGTCATGCAATTAAACTTCCAATAAAATCTTTCCTGTGAAAGTTCATTTACAATTCCATTATACATATATGGGTAAGGTGCATTAATAGGTTACCCCTAGCGAGGCGTTGCTTTGTTAGAGTGAAAAAATCATTTCAACCGTATTCTGACTAATTTGTTAGTTTTGAAAGATATGAACCTATTTATTTTTATAATAAAATTTAAAAATCGCTCGAATTAGATTTCCTCAAATCAATTAATTTCTAAAAGCACGGCACTACCTTTGATTAAAAATAAATGAGATAACTTTTCATGAAATACATCAACTGTTAGTTCGAACCGATTTTATGGGAATTATTAGGAAAATTAGTCAACTGATAAAATTTACATTAATTAAATTTATTCCTCCAGTTACCCAAGTATATAATATTCATCTAATTGTGGCATTCAACTTTTGCGATGAACGACCTAAGTATAGGAATCGTATGAAGCATAAAATTGGTGAATGGAAACATTAACGTTTTATTTCATTTTCACTTAAATTTAAAAGCTGAGAGAATTTAGCGGTGGACTCTTGACGCATCCGCTTTATTTACCTTTTAAATAATCGTTTCATTTGTGAGTTGGAGAAAATTAACATTTAACATTAAATTTGTCGGACCCTCGTAACCGAAACTGTGAGAGTATAAGTATGTAATCTGGCATAGTGACTGTCATTTACTCTACGTTTATAAAAACAGCAGTTAACCTATATTATTCCTAATGAATGAAGTTGCAAACGGAAGTTATTAATCCATTTATGGTGAAAGTTGAATTTTTTTATTGTACATGAAATTCACATAAGTTGCGGAGAAAATACAAGGAACAAGAATTTGGAGAGAAAGAAACTGTAACATTCCGTTACAATAATAGGATATGCGGTTTAAATTAGTTAAGGCGTCAATGAATCAGAGAAAGGGATAATTATGACATTCCGCGGTATAGCGTGCGCTCAGGAATATTTCCAAGGATAAAGATAGATAGACCATTTATCGGCGAGGTTAGGTTCAACGGGCCTCTTTTTCACCTAGCCTCTTACGTCCTCATTAATATATACAATTGCAAATGAAAGCAAGAAGAAAGAGTACGGTGTGAGAAAAATCTTAGCAACTAAGGGTTTACAAAGAAAAAAAACCCACGTTGACAAGGATAAAGGGACACGAAAAGAGTCTGATAGGACCGGAACAGATCCGGAACAGTTCCGGTCCTGCCGTACATTTTGCATATCCGTTCCTCCTTGGCAACAACGATACTGAACTCAAAAGCCTCTACTTTACGCAGTATGATTTCTGAGACAGTCCGCATTTCGCGTAACGAGCAATATAGCTATTCGGCAGACCGCATCCTCAAATTGACATGCTGTAACACATTATCATAAACATTAATTAATTGAGGTGGAATCGTCTCCTTGTATACGTGCCGGGGAACACGTTGGTCAGACCTTTTTTGGAGACAATTTTGAAAAGAGAACGAAGACGAAAAGCGCGCGTGTTAACGCCATTAGCACTCGACTGTTTATTAAATTAATATACACATAATTCCTTCGACTATTTTGAAAGGAATTTTCAAAGCTGAAAGATATAAATAAATATACTCCTCCACTCACAACACTCTAAAGTTAAAAACTTTTCTAGGTTACTCCTAACTGGAACCTCCTATTCCGGTACACAAGGCCTGACTCAGATGCCCGTCTTCGAAGGTTGCTTCGATTTGAGTTTCTCACGATCGTTTATGAGGAAGCAGACGCCTCTCAGAGACAACTTAACCGGATGTGTTCATCCACGAAAACAGACAACACAAGTCTACGTGTTATTGAAAGGAGCGCATATGCCTTCAATACCCACCCGATTGACAATAGAGCGGTTCTGATATCTCTAGACAGTTCATGGGTTAGGTAACGCTTGAAAGAAAAACTGATTTAGCAAAGGCTTCCATTAAGATATGAGGTGATTAATATAAGAGTCACGGTAAGTGGCGAGGTGTAGTGGTAATCTATCATATAGAGTGAGTAAAACGCTTCTCCTCAATCTATATTATTAAAATAGCATCATCAACCTCGTAGGCTCAAAACCATTAACTTTTGTTGTCAATAATAAGAAATATATATTTATTTAAATTTTTAATCTGGGAGATTAAGTGAAATAAATTCAGTGTTATGTTGATGAAATAGGTTTCGTCCAGTAGTTTTTCGATGACAAATATCATCATATAAAATCGATAACTGACAGAATAAACACATTTAAATTATTTTTATATTCTACATTACTACCGGTGTACGGTTTCATTACAGCTCAATCACTTTAAGAGAAAGAATCCGTTCTGTCTGATTGTGTCTTCAATGAATTGTTGTTTTTTCACTAAATGCCCTAATAATTTTTATCTCTATGTAATTATTTATCAAATTTTTTAACAAAGGGAAGGATCTAGAAATTTGCAAAAGCTCTACAGAAACAACAATTATTGTGATATATATTGTGTAATTCTTGACTAATAACCGTTAAAAATAATCTTATCGTAATAAATATAATGGATGCTTGTGAATCATAAGAAAACTACGATAAAAGTTATTAATTTTTTTAAACTTGGAGCTCTCTTTGTCATATTCGAACTGGAGAGATGTTTGAAATAGGTACAACATTTATCGATAAAAATGATCTTTCTCGCAAAATATACAATTAGCCGTCTTATATGTGTTTTAGTACAAAATGCTACTTAAACTGAACTGGTATGATGGAATGAATGTGAAATTTGAAAACATGAGGATATTTTTAACTACTTCCCCTGTACATATGAACGTTTCAAGGAAGGATCGAGGAACAATCTTGATACACGACGTTGTAATTGTTAATTTCAAGAAAAACAGTGCTTTGTTTGTAACATGAATAGTAAATATGAATGTCAAATTTTAATGTTTTTGAAGTGTTTGATATTTTGGTCTAACTGAAGTTTTATTCCCCCCCAGCGGGACGTTTTCGAGGGGTTTTCCTCCAAACATAGGGTGAATACCTAGTAGAGTACCTAGAGTAGCTGCTTAGTACCCTATGCAGTATAAAGTGTTCATGAAAGTGTTGCCTTCAAAATTGCATTTGTGTAAATAGCTTGCATTGATTGGTGAGGAGTAATGATTTTTGATATGACGGTGTAGTGTTGCGTTTTGATATGCGTTATAATGGGGGTTATAGTTTTCTGCATCTGGACTGTATAATTGATTTATCTTTATGGTGTTGACACAGGAGAGCTGTCCTCATTTAACGTGATTTTTAATCTTAATAATATCCCAGACAACTACTTGTCCTACAGCGTCATCAAGAGAGAGGTGAACGATTGCATTATAACGTCGCGTCTCCCAAATCTGTATACACCAATTCCTGAGCGAAACTACGAATAAGCATATTCAGTATATACCTGATAAGTAAAGGTAATTTCCCCATTTACCGCTGGTATATCTGCAAACAAGCTCAGATCACGTTCAGATATACATTTATACAACATACTGAGGAAACTATAGCATGTATATCACAATTCCCACATTTTAGATTCCCTTGGAACCGAAGAAGAAAGGCATAAACTAGAGGATCCATATTTAAAGAATGATATCGCGCCATCTAGTTCTCACTGTCTAAGCGGAAAATCTTCGTATGCCTACAAATCGAGCGAGCGAAAGAGCTAAATCTTAGTAACACGTGGATTGAAATGACAGCTAGCTCGCTCACTCGCTTGCTAGTAATGTTCGAACATGAACGTGTTAGTAATTATCGCTTGGCAGTGTCAAGGTACCCTTCGTAAAAGCAGTGAATTATTCTAGTTTCTTCCCTATCGTGTATATCATCGAAATTTAATATTCTCGATGTTTTCATGGTTACTTAAATTTGAAGGGAAGATTTCAAAAAGATACTTTTCAGCTCAAATTATATTTTCATCGATTGAAAATACTTTCGTGAGAAATTTTAAAGCGTATTAACAGAAAAAACAACGAAGTAAATATTACTTTGATCAGAAAATAATTGATATAGTTATTCTTTGACGAATTTGGCCTACATCCATTTGATTTTTATTCAAATTTCCAGAAAACATGATTTCCGATTGTAAACTCTTGAAATGACATTAATATACTAATTTGGAAACTTTGTTGATTCCCTTCCGTAATTTTTGCTTCCAAAATGGACTGCTGAAGGATTTAATCCTGCCAATCGATTTCCGGCGGAAAAAAAACTTATTTTTCTTCCATATATTTAGCGCGTCTTATAATTCATCACTTCAAATAAATTAAAAGGAACTAATCGACTCAATGGTTGAGAAGACTCAACTGAAAGTAATGGGAGGAAACTCAATAATGAGAAAAACAGAAATTTTTAGAGCAAAAATGTTTGCATATTGGAAAGTTTTCTTCCATTTACAGAAATCGTTCATCTATGTAGGCGGCATATTTACCAAGGAATATTCATTACGCACGCCCTTATGTGCAAAGATACCTCTACCCTTTTCCCGAATATTCATTAGTTCTAGGTGCTTATTACTTTCTTTTGAATGAATTTTAAAGTTTGAATTGTCTCCTTAATAAAAACCTAATGACAAAAAGGTCAATAACAAATCTTCCTAGAACAGAGACGATAAATTGTAGTTTTCGTAAAATTGGTCTATTCTAAATTGGGCTTTCGATGAATGAATGAGTCTATCATCAAAATTACTCGAGCCTATCCCAAAACTTATTTCATTGAGGGTATAAATAAAATAAATATCATAGACGAGAGGATCTGCTGAGACGAGTAGGGGATTACCTGGTATGACGACGCACGTTGTGACTTAATTGGCCTAGGAGCCGCTACGGTAGCTGTGAAAGCATATCAGGAACTGAAAATTTTGCATGATTGTAATTATGACAAGCCAAATCTCTTTCACGATAAATAAAAATTCATATGTAAATTAAAACTATTAAATAGAGATGATTCTAAGCTATAGTAAAGTAAAGTCTTTTGCACCACTAGCTCCCACGCCGCTGTATTCGGTTTTCGGTGACCAGATGTAAACTATCGTAGTTGATTGGAAACGTGTATGCACTGATTTTCTGTATTTTTACTTGTATGACCTTTGTCGAATTGTTAAAGCTGTTATTAAATGTGTTGTATACAGTGGTTGTAGATTATAGAATATGTAAATTATAGATATTTTAATTGTAGATTATTGTCTTTTGTAAAGGACTGTAATTAGCTGGCGGGGTATTATTCACGAATGTTTTGAATTTGTATATAAATAATTTCGTCACATTGTTTGAGATATGTGTTGAATGTTTTGTAAATTAACTGTGTCTTACTCCGGTGAAATTATATAATAAAAAAATTCTGCTAGGTTAGAACTTCATGACGATGTTGGAAGTAGAAGTTTGTCCAATATAGTCTTTGCTAAGTTATTCGCTCTATAAAGTGATTCAGAGGGGTTAATTATAAATGAAATGGGGACGTTGAGCTATAAAGAAAGGAATGTGTTTAGAAATAATCTTAACGACGGTAATAGGAATAAAAGGTTGAAAATTTCTCCAAAGACATCAACAAAGAATTATTTGGGTACAGTCGGAGCCGGATTAAGGTTTAATCAGACCTTAAGCTACTAAAGGTCATGTCCTTTATATGTCCAGCTATTTTTTGTGAATGACAAATTGTTGCTGTTTTTGTAAATAAATGTATGCTATATGGCCATTTATATACCTAAAAGCAATACATTTATTTGTTGCAAAATATGTATAGTTTCTTTTACCCTTACATTTTTTGGTGACCCCCAAGAAATTGGACCCAAACTACTGCTTGTTTAGCTAATGCGTAAATCCAGGAATGGGTATGGTTAACGTTTTATTGTTGTTTGAAAATGAGAATTAGGATTTGATGTTATCAAAAAGTAGAAAAGAAATATCGAAGAATTTTGTTAGATACGTATATTCGTTTTAATTGAATTAACAATAAAATTTTCCTGACTGATGCATTCGTTAAGAAATGTCATTTACAATAGCGCTGACTTCTTCAACATACTCGCAGTTTCTCACTTTTTTTTGATTGAAAATTTTGATTCTACGTCTAATAATATAAAGCACGATTTTGGGTACAAACATCGTTATTGCCCTCACGAATAACTTCATACCCCCATAAGCATTCAACTAAATATGTTTTACACGATGGACAATTTATTTTATTCGGTCCACCAATTTCATCCCTCTGAATTAAGCGTCGCGGAGAATATTCAAATAAATCATCTATAAGGTGAAGGTAAACGCGAAGGAAACGCGGGAGCAAATGCACTTTCTTTCGCCGATTCTGCTGCACAACTGAGTAAAAAGGTCAACCCGCAAACGATTAAATTTTTTTGCGAACAGTTAAAATGCATGTCATGGCTTACAGGAAGAAGGCATCTATTAATGAAAATAGGGGAGAGTGCCAGCAGATCGGTGAGAATTATCTTAAAATCGCGTCGAGAGAATGTGTGTCCGTAGGCGCTATGATAATCGGAGCATCGTTTGAATAATTCTAGAGGTTAGGTCATAGTTAAACCTATATAAACTTCAAAGGAAATACCTAAGATTATGTAAATGGGTTTATTACAGTTTTTTTATGTTGAATAATCGCTGCTCCGTAATGACCTCATAGAAAATTCACGTACTCTGCCGAATGTGGAAATAAGAAATAAAAACCAGATATTCCAAAAAAACTGCTGTTATTTAATATATTGCTATAAATCTGTCAGAAAAAGAGGCTGCCATTAGAGTGGAAGAAATTATGCTAAATGATATTTTAATACTCATTTCTTTATTCCGTTACGCCTCGATCTTGAAAAAAAGGCGATATTGAAAATACTACCGATTCGCAGTATATTATCTTTGTTCTATTATGATATAGAAGTTTACTGTGGAGTATCGTGCAGCTGACCTAGTTTATAATTATTTCAAATTCAGATATAGAAGAATTTCACCTGGTCACGCCTCAATATGTTAATTTTATAATGAACGAGTGAAATTTTATTTTTTATTCAAATGGAGAAATGAAGATTGTGTATGTCAAAATAAATACGAGAAAAGAGGCGTTGTACTTTTTCTATAAAAATATTATTTGATGAAGAAACAACCAGCTTTCGACGAGCAATCGTCATCAGGTGACAAGCAATAACCAGATGTCGCCTGTCACCTGATGATGACGAGTAATTAACAAAGATTACTCTCAATCACCAGGCGTCATAATAAAGGTCACGAGGTCATTATAAAGAAAATAGTTTTTGTGGAAGAATTATGTCCAACGCCTCTCTTCATTTTACATGTTGGATTTTCGCGACACCTCAACTCTTACTGTGAATATTTTGCTATTTTGAGATCAATTACCAGTTGCACCAAATATCCATGCAGTGAATTCGTTCAAGTCACTCTGCTTTTCATTATATCAGGTACAATCGATTACGGTGGAATCGGTGTTGTATTTGTAGTTCTTGTGCATATTCACGTGCTAGTGTATGCGAGCAAATAGAACCACGGAAATGAATGTACAAGTATCTTTACTAAAATCTTATATAAATTATGACTTCTCTTCCACGTAGGCTATGCAAGCTTGCTCAAGTTATTTGACCACTCACACAAATAGTATAAGCTATTAGTGAACCAGTGCGAAACACAAGTAAAGACAACTAATAATAATTCTTGATACATGGTTGACATTACCTTTAACTGCGCCGTAAACCGTGGATAGAAAACTCAAATTAGATATCATCCCATTGAATTTTTTTGTATTATTCAGAAATTAAAAGTCCTATTAACTAGCTCAAATATCGCAATTGCAACGTAGGAGTTTTATGAGATAGTTGAATGAAAAAGCTGTAACAATTGAATAAATATCAATTTCTTTCGAGATTTGGTTATTATGCACATGATTACATAATAGTTGACAAATAACACATTTCTGCAACAGAGAGTTGTCAGTCACCTCCACAAAGCTAATTGTAAGTCCAAATGTGGGCCCAAAACGACTATTCCATTGGGCCCAGTACGTGGATCTGATAAGATCAAACTACATCACTGTTTTTGAATCTGTGTTGTAATTACTGTGAGTAGAATTGAGAGAAATAATTTGGTAGTATGTCTGATTTTACAAAATGCACGCTGCATAATTTTTATTACAGAACTGATGCAATGTTCTACGTTATCGACACTAATACTCATAATTTTAGTAAATCTTAGTATCAACTCAATAACCGTGTATTTCTTGATTCCTCACCTGATGATGACCGAACGTGCCAAAACCGGTCGTTGTTTTAGTGTTTTTAGTAGTTTTATATCTTACGGAAGTGTACTGGAGTTAAAGTTTTTATTTTAACATATAAAACAAAAAGAATTTGATCATGGAAATGAACTGCCATCGTGTCAAGCTTGAACTAATTGAGTTTTGGATTCGACTGAAATGTAAATGAATATCATCTAGCATAAGTAACAATCAACAACTATCATCAGCACACTATCTAAAATTAGTAATACATTCATCCCTCAATTAACGTAAATGAAACAAGTTAATATTCCATCTTTAGAGCTAGAGCAGAATATTGAACCCCTCTTTATCGCCCAAGGAAGTCTGTGTGAGGATTATGACATAACAAAATGTCGGTTTAGGACGTATCGTCGATAAATCACTCCCTAAGTTTCCGGTTTCCGTGCAATTTTTTCACGGATATTGCAAAGCGGAGAGGGAAAAGTCATTCCATATTTAGTTTTCGTTTGGGAGAGAGTCAAAAACGGATCTCCTGCCCTGAGGAAAGGGATTCGCGGGGCGCTTTCGCCTCCAATGTGTTTGATGCCTCTCGAAAGTACGTGACGGATGGCACAGAAGTTAAACTTCCTCCTGCTCCGGCTTTGGCACTTTCATCTTCACATTCAGAAAAACTATCTTCAGTCGAAAGCATAAGAGGCGACCTTTCTTTTCGCCCCAAAACCAATCGCTTCAATTCAGAGCATCAATTTTTCTCGCGTGATTTTCACTTCTACCATGAGTGCAAGGTAAGAGTTCCGTTTAAAGAAATGTCCAATTTAAGAGTAACGGTATGAAGTTTTCAATTTCGTCAATGATGACAACGCGGAAATATGAAAACCTAGAACAGTCAACATTCCGTTGTAAAATAGCTCTGGAAATAGAGTAAATTATTCTTTCGTATTATTACCCAGCGAATGGCCAGGTAAAATTATGCCTTTGATAAGTCCTTATTTGTATACTCGAAAAAATACGACCTTGTTCAATGCGAGATTGCTAAAACTATGCTCAACTACTTACCATTCACTTGATGCATTGCTATTAGTTTTTTTGGAGTGTTTCGACAGCTAGGATCAATTCTCACATGGGAGATTCCAGAAATCCTACCAGGAAGCGAAACCCCCACCCACTTGGCTACCAGGAAGCCTTCACTTTATGTACCCTGGCAAATTTTTCAGTAACGTACGATCTACTGCAAGACAAAATTCGTCAAATATCTAAAATTTTAAATAAAGATTAATAAGCATTCTTAGGATACATCGGGACTTAACCTTCTGAGCACTACCGGCTATAAAATTGGACAAGGCTTCAGTTTATATTGGTTTCGAGTTCAAATTTTCGTGGTAACCTAAATGGGGAAATCTATGTAAGTGTTGGTCTAGGAATCCTATTAATAACTATAAATCTCCTTGGTTGCGATCAACTTGAAAAATCTACGACATTCAA
This sequence comes from Pachydiplax longipennis, assembly GCA_036926295.1. NCBI lineage: Eukaryota > Metazoa > Arthropoda > Insecta > Odonata > Libellulidae > Pachydiplax > Pachydiplax longipennis. The sequence goes on along the minus strand of JAVFKF010000010.1, from coordinate 11,572,029 downwards.
ATGTAAACAGAAGTGAGAAATAACAACATGACTTGGGGAGGACCCTATGTTCCCCACTTTCAGAACAGGTATTTTAACCATTAAACTACCAAGCTGTGTCAATTCCACTTTTTTATGGTGTACTTTGTGAACTAGGGAAGTGGTACTCATACATAGTGGCACCAACCACCGCCAGAGGTCCTCATTGAGACAGCTAGCACACAAAGCGATGTTTCTGAGGTATTCCCGCAAAGGAAAGAAACAAAGATGAGGGAAAGGTGTTAACTTTAAACGAGGAGGCCCCTTTGAGCCCAAAGATAAACAGAACTGATGAATAGCGACATAACTGGTACTCGAACCCAGGTCGAAAAGTCGGAATCAAATATAGTAATACATCTGTCTCTCTCTCATAGCCAGAAAGCCATAGATGAAAGCGATCCCGGGTTCAATTCCCGGTGGAAGACCACGTGCAAAATTCCCTCAACACTTTTATAATTACCACAACTACTACCAAAAAATGCACGTAACTAAGAGAATCCTTCAATGTTTCTACTTTTTTATGATAGTATACAATCGTGACTTTCATTTGAAAAAATCTAACATTAACTATACAAAGAGCCGCATTTACGCATTACCTAAACTAGCAATTGCTTAGGGCCAACTCTCTTAAATTTTAGATTACCTAAATTCTCCGATCATTCTTCTAAACTCCCATTCACAATGATTCTATCATTTTAGCTGATAAACGATCTGACAGTGGGAGAAATCGAATTGTAAAAGTAACTTAAACGACATCACTCATTGACCATGACCGCGAATGTCATAAAAAAATGTTCACGGAAAGGGCATTGGATTGGCCCCGAGGTCATGAATTTTGTCAAGGAAAACGAACTTGAAAACAGTCTGACAGGACCGGAAATCGAACCTGGGATCTTCCTCTATCCGGGAGATTTCTTTAGCCAACTACTATCCGGCCAGAACTTTTCACGTCTGTTTTTCTTGGGGTATTTCCTGCAGCAAAAATACCTTAACCCTTGTGTAAAGATACCTTAACCCTTTTCCTCGCGAATTTTGGTTTCGAATCCTGCTCTGTGGGGTTGTTCGCGGACGCACGAAGTTGAGTGAAGGGAGGCTGCAGGGAAAACTGCGACAAGAAGAAGCGTAAAATAAAAGAGGGGTGAGAAGTCTGCCATTAGCGATTACGACTATGAAATAGGGATAGTAATGAGGATGAACACAATAATCAGAATAGTAATTATTATTGCGGAAGTAATAATTGGGGCAACAATGACCTATAGCCAGGGAAGGGTAGATGCAATATTTTGAAGATGGGAGTGAAGGAGAGAATTGGGGTGAGGCGGATGGAAGTGGGAGAGAGCTGTGGGAAAGGGCAGAGGGGTAGAATACATCGGTGAGAGCTATAGATGAGGAGGAGGGGAAAGGGAGGAGAGTTGGGCAGTAGGACGGTGGTTGGGGGTGTGTGGGATGCTATTGGCTCTCTCCACCGGGCCTAAGAACTTATAAATGTATAAGTCTCCCGCAACTCAGGAGTGTATTCCGCTGTGGTCTCCGGATGCAAACTCAGTGAAGAATAGTGGGGCAGAGTGGTTACCGGCACCTTCTGGAGCTTTAATTCTCCGCACCTTGACACTTCCTGCGGAGGCTATACTTCTGTGTGACTTTGAGGCGATATCTCTTTAATTGTGAGTACCAGTACGCTACCAAATTTCCCCCTTTTAATTATATCCCCAGTTTATGTTTCGTTTGTGGTTGCTGTTGTTGGACCAGGAGGTGCGATGAGGAATTTTTTTTGGATTTAAGTCTTTTGTTTTCCGGATGTTTTCGGCAAGTCGTGCGCGTAACAGATAAAATAGAACGCGTGCGCACTTCGGGAAATTTAAATACATTAATGCGTGCTTATGTATGCGTGTATATTAAACATATGCGTGTATACATACTCATTCGTAAATGTATTAACTGTTATTAATTTAACTGTTAATTTTGCATGTGAATGAAACGCGTACTGTTTTGAAAGTTTTTTTTCAACTAGGATACAGTTGGAAGGTGTCAAAGGATGTTATTGTGTATTGCGACAATATTCTCAACTAAACTTCAAATTCATCATGTATACCTAAATAATTTGCCTAGTTGGGAAATAGTACTCCCCGGATATAGAATAAGTTTATTGCGGTAGATATTTAGAAAATTTTTAGTGGAACATTCGGATTTTTTAACCAGGAAACAGGGAAATTCGTAATCCTTCATGCCAAGCAGAATAGCGAGCTTAATTTTGCTTAAAATTTTGAAAATTTTCATTCATGATTTTAGCGTTGATCATACAGTGTCGATGTTCGCCAAAGTAAGAAAGTGAACGATATGGAAAAACGTCCGATGAAATATAAATAACAATTGAATCGAACAAATACCTTCTAGTGCATTATTTATCGATATATTACCCTTCTTAACATTTTGTGTAGATTTTTAACGCGCCTGTTAAACGGGAGTTCATAATCAGCGGTCCGCTGCTTAAAAATATTTCTCCACTGTCCTGATTTTAGCACTGATTTACTTTAAACATTAGGATCGTTCGTGATATCACCCAACGGTATTTTTCATTTTCACCTGTAAAAATTCAGAATTCGGTGATAATCCGCTCATCGCATGTAGCGGAAATAGTCCGAATTTCACTTCCGGTTCCAGAAAAGGTATCAGCCATCGCCTCTGCTCTCCCTAGCGTTTAGACAGCATATTTTCGGGCAACAAATCTTTCGATTAAGCCAATCCCCCGCGTTAATACGTCATCCGATGTTTACAGAGTCACTTGAATTGAAGTTAATTGAATTAAGGGCTTTCGGTATGTTTCGCACGAACCCCACTAATATGAAGTCGATTCGCACCAATTATGCCCGTTACCGATATTTTATTTTCTCGAGTTATTTATATTACCGAAAATATAAATGCTCGGTGAAGATAGGCGAGACCGTTTTCCTTAAAGTTCCTAACATTATAAAATCAAAATTTTCTCCAAATTAACGGATCTCCGTTACCGATAATATCCCGAAATTAGCGGGGACGAGTAATGATAAGTTGTTGTATGAGTCACTATTATCAGCTTCTCGTTGAGTCGACACGAAAAATCTAAATTTCAGTTAGGTTTTAAACGTCGTCAGACTAGTATACATGAGCTAAACTGCTTGACAGTACTGTTTCTGAATCTTTTTTCTAGCTTGCACAAGGTGACAGTGTACCGCCTACCTCATCGCAAATAAAGTGATTGTGTAAAAAAATCGACCCTTGCAATCAGCGTGCATATTCCTTCCGTTTCTTCAGATCTGCATTCCTAAGCTTTTTCGACGCAAGGACAATTTAAAAGAGTCCATGAATGACCGAACCTTTGCTAGAGGGAGTGTATCTTGGCTCGATTCGCAAACTAAATGCAAAAGATTTTCCTAAGATTCCCAAAATTTGAAGGATCGCGAGGTGTTAATCACCAAAGAAAAATCCGAATAATAGATATGAATCCCTCCCACCTTTTAGTTTTGTTTCGCACAAAAAGGATATTTTCTAGTGACGCAAGTGAAAGATATCCACCGGGGCTCTTTGTTTACTATTCATAAATTTGGAAAAGGGAGGGAATTCATCGCGGCTTACAAATTAGCCGAAAGCTATAAAACAGAAAGGAATTTCCCTTTTCTATTTACTTTAATTGCTTGTGCAAACTTTCCGTGGGGAAGGGTCTCTTTCAAGACTTCTTCAGCTTCTGCTAATGATAATAGTCGTGATCTGCGAGTGTTTTAGATGACCCTTCCCGAGCTGATCGCCATGTCCAGGCTTAAGCAAACTCAAAAGGTAAATAAAGATTTCTTCGTGTGTTACCTTAGATTTGCAACATTTATCGTGCTCATAGCCGCCAGGTTAGTGGCAGAGAAAGTAAAAATTTCGGAAAAGTTGGACGCGGATATTATTTTTGTTGATTCTTGAATCTTTTGGTTGATTCTCGTCTCAAACTGAAGTTTGATGATCGGAGGAACTCATAGCTTTCGTAACACAGTCTTGTTATGCATATTGATACTATGCATAGATTCTTCGAATGATTATCACTAACAATTGGTAATCTGTGTTCGTGGAATTATCACTCTTTTGCTGGCGAGATTCTTGTCGATAGCATGTCTAATCCGATCTAGATAATATCCCTTTTCTCTTAGCAGGCGAGGTAACTAGATGGAATCGACGTAGCATATTTCAAAATTTCATAATTTGGGGTAATAATTCAATGCAACTCAGAAAACTAATAGAGAAGTGATCACCAGTTGACTTTCAGCCTTGAATCACGCAATGAAATCGGACCGTTGTACAAGATAACTATTGATTAGTTTCTAAATTCATTCTTGAAGAGAACTTCTAATACTTAAAATGGAAATCTTTCTTATCTAGTTTTTTATCAAACCAAACTAAATTGAAAAGCAGGGATGCCAATCAGGCCTGAATTTCACAACCTTGGGTAAGTTTGGCAGATCATAGACTCAGCAGAAATATTGCGACTTTTAGACTTCTATGAAAAATATAAACAGACTTCGAGCCAAACTTACCTTCTCTAACCTTGAAGATGTTAATGAAAATACTAGAACCAACGACAAAAATTTTGTTTGTAAAACAGCTATCACGGTGAATCATTAAAGCAACTGGTGTTAACACCTTCAAACTTTAAATTACCATCGACGCCCTCTTAGCCGATCGAGCTACATCTGATTGCAACGAACTAAATCATAGCCTAGCATCCATTCCCTCATGATAATCGTATAACGGTTACGTACAGGTATCCATCATGCTCAGCATTATCGAACTCGAAATTAGGTCTCGTGTTAAAGAAAGAGAAAAGCATGCATTAATACAGGAGCTGCTTTTAGCCTCAGTTAAGGCGTAAGAGAAGGAGTGAGAAAAGAAAAGAAAAGCGAGAGAGAGAGAGAGTGGAGAAGGGGAGGAAAGGATAGGAGGAGAGGAACATAAAGATAGCAAAGATACACGAAAGAATACGGGAAATTTTGATGTGACGGGGTATCCACAGCCTATGCAGTCAATCTTGAACCTCGAGACTAAACAGCATCCTAACCCGCGGAATACGGTTCTAAGGAATGGTGCATATAATCTTTGAGTGCCGGTGATTCAACAAGTGTACCTGCTTGTGGTCCGAGGTTGCAGATGAATTGCAACAACTGTAGGGAAATGAATGGCCTTGGAGAAGTGCTAAGTAGTGCGAGACAAATGAGATTAAGGTGCGATTGGGAATGCTAAAGTGGCACAGCCCTCAACAATTCGATACTTGAAATTAAATATTGAAACGGAGCGCTTGTTTCAATATGTTTCTTGAATCCACGAGTAGAGAATGAATTTTTAAGTAATCCGCGGGAAGTTGCTTCTACCAGTATATAGTGACCCAATTATTTATTCTGGGATACTATTAGAGAAGAATTATTCGGGCTGGTTAGGAGTCTTCTTTGATAGAACTTGAAGATACCATAAAACCCTCCAACTTCCAATACACTTCAAAAGGAGTGGGTCTTATAAAATTTTCTTACGCTTGTTACTCGGAATAGTGAGATGGGAATGGAGCAAGAAATGGTGATGGCATCGGAGTTTGTGTAAACAGAGTCTCAGAGTAATTAATTGTCACCTCTCGCATCTCTTCGCCAACATTCCCTTTGGACGGCTTATGTGTGCCCAACATTTTTTCGTTCCGTAAACAAATCCTTCGCACGTATTAAAGTCACGCAGGTTTAACCGACTTCACTTTGAAAAATAAGCGGTAACGGAAGGGGTGCTCGTGTTAATGGGTTCGTTTATTAACAGAGGTGAGTGAACTATTTAGAAGAAAATAAAAGGTTTCTCAAGAGTTGGAGGAAGGTTTCTCGGAACGGTGGCATTCCGATATACACTAATATGGCCTTCTTTGACGTAACAACCAAAGGGCGACTTTTTTCCACAGCAATTTCTTTTAAAGGTGACCAATTAGGGGGGAAATTTCGGCAGCTCTCGCAATCTCCGAATATCATATTTTCGCTTCATTTTCGGACCGAAATTTTGGGTTAACCGAAGAATAAAGATTGTCGATTGCAAAAGAGTAATTAACTACATGTCGGTTCCCTCTTTGGCCTGAATAAAACATGAGAGATTGAGAACATCTAAACTCAGTCTCCGAATTTCTCCGCTGCACCTGGTAGGGGTTTCCTAACTTTTACTTCAAAATATAGGACACGTTGAAGATTCTTGCGGAGAAATTCCGCATTCATTACTATAATATGGTATATTTTGGCAACGCGCTCCACTGTTACTTTCGTGGGAGACGTGACTATCTCAATGGGTATGGAGCGTACCTCGAGCATTGATCTAATGATTTTACTATTAACATCATCACAGAGATTGATCACGGGGAAATATACTCCAACACTGTCGACGAGGAGTTATGAGCGAATTCAGTCGGCAGGTTTGTCTGAAAGACATTAAAGCCTTTAAAAAACTTTCGATAATTGCTCACTTCTCGCCAAAAGGGGTTGAACGCTGTAGGGCGTATTTTGTCTGCGCGGCATCGCCGAACCTGTTTCCGATACCTTCCCAATTCTGCACCCACCACCGCTCTTTCATGAATCGATAATCGAAAAACTCCTCATCCTGCACCCTGAACAAGAGCTCATTTAATAAACGGGAAATCAAGGCGACGCGATCCTATCCCAAAGGGTGGTCCTTTCCCAGCATTCGTCCTCCACGGACGGAAAAAAGGACCCAGAGAAATTGGGTTGTGCGAGAGAAAGAATCGAAGTCTACGTCACACCAAGAAACGGGTGTTCCACTACCTTTCCCCATCTCCCTCTGGCAACAACGGGATGACCGAGAAAAGATCCACTCACACCACAAACTCCTTCCCTAGGACCCCCTTCAACAATTTGAGGCCAAATCCCCACACCACTCCGCAAGGTGGGATGCGTTAAAATGATCTCTCTTCTCAGTCGAATTGGAGGGACGTGCAAGCAAGGACGTACTCGAATCGGATTTAGAAAAGGGCGCGAAAGGCGTTTTTTGCGGGAAGTGCAGGCGAACCTAAGGGGAGAGTAACTAGCGGCAAGGCGGGGACCGAGGGAAAAAAGGTGAGACAGTAGCGGGAGTTGATCGCTTTACTTACGAAGAACACCGGTGTATCGCTGGGAGAGCCCTCGCCCGAGATCGGTACGAAATGTATCTTGGAACGATCGAAGGAGTGAGGGAGATTTCAGTGCGGTATGAGTCGATGACAGGCAGCTCATCCTAATAGCTGTTGGGCAGAGAATAGGTAAATTATATCGGCAGTTCCTCTCATTTTCGCCGGAATAGTTTAATGAAATTTCCATTGATCAGCGGATGATGGTCGTATCTCCGGAGAGGAGACAACGACGATCTGTGTCAGTGATTCCCGACCATTTTTCCGCAAGTGTCCTCTGGCTTCGGCCTGAGGAAATCATTAAATTTATCCAGCCCAAATTAATTATGACTTTAACATCAGTGCGCGCTAAAAATTTGCTAAAGAAACTCCCGCCATCTTAAAAATTAATTTCTAATTTTGATATTTAGCATCGCGCGCAATGTTAAAATAAAATTTTAAAAATTTAGAATAAAATAACATAATTAATTAATTATATAAATAAGTGAATGTGCCAACATTTGACGTTAAAATTTTTCTTAGAAATAAAATTTTAATGGCGAATTTATCCGTAAAATTTATATCTTTTTCTTCCCACGCGCTACAAAATTTAATGAAATAATTTATGTGGAGATAAATTTTAAATCGATCCTCAAAATCGAGATGTGTGTATAAATTTATACTGACATAGAAAAAAATTTAAAATACTTATTACTTTACCATAAAATATTTTAATTTTTATCTTCTGGCATTCTAAAAAGTACGGCTAAAGCACATTGATTGCATAATACTAAAACTTAGGTGATTAAATGGAAGGAGCAATAACAGCTGGATATGAAAAGTCATCCGCGAACCCAAAACGTATTTAGACCTTACGATGTACAATGCGGCGATTTAGAAAGTACGAAAAACTTCTATCTTCCTCATTCTTCCGGTTCCTAACCCTCCCTCTTTCCCGGTATCTTCCTTCCCCTGACCTCTCCTTCCTACTCCGAATCTGCTGCAGCATCTGACTCCACCTCCTCATGACTATGAAGTTCGGTGGCCTTGAACTTCGAGTAGCATACGCTACGAATCTGTGTCACGCGCTCGGAAAGCTTTGGGCCTTGGAGCATGCAGGGGGGCGGATCACGTCGGCTTCTTTTCGGTGAAATCTTTGCTTCTCCAGCCCTCCGTAGAGTTGGTGAAAACGAGATGCTGGAATGGGAAAGGTGAAAAAACTTCCCGAGACATTTAGCGCGGATTTATTCTTTTTATAAACATTTCGCGAAGGATCTTTCTACTTTCTTTGGGATGCGCAACCTCTATAGGAATGTTTGGGTTTCTTCTACGGTGAGGAAAGGGCCGATATTAAGAAATGAAATGTTTCAGCGATTTCCCTGACTGATTAGTCAGTACCCACTTCTCCCGGCAGTCTAAATCGTGATAATGACTCCTAAATGAAGTATTCACCGAGGGTATTTCCCTTCTCGTCGTGTAGTGGAACTCTAAGTGTTGGACGAATGAGACAAGTCTACCGCGAAGTTTCGCTGCAGAAGCAACAGGTAATGTCGCCGGAAATACTTAGGTTGTGTAGTGTACTCTACTATTTTGCATCTATTCCAGTATCTGAGAGCATCACTTACTAGGAATTACTAGTGTTAAAATGAATTATAGGTACAACAAATTCCGAGGATCAAATATCGAACGCAAACTTTAGCAATTATTGCAAGCACGCAAGTACATTTGATAAATAAAATGAGTCTACTCCCCCGGTGGTTAATGAGTTAAACTTTAAATATCAACCCATGGTATTTGGTAATTTTTTACGAACTACAAATTAAGAAAATCACTGTAGAATGATTGCAGATTAAAATCTAACAATTTTGGTTTTACTCATTTGCTTCAAAATACGCAGCAAAGGTATTAATTTACCATAAAACAACTTAGATATCATGTTGAACATTCGAAAGAAAGTAGCTAAATTTTCACTAACTCAGACTCAAAATACATGTTCCCACATATATTTTGAAGTCTATCTAATTAAAGGAACGATTTGGAAAAGCAAAATTATTTTGATACATCGTATAAGAACTAGCTGAATTTTATATTTTACTCCTTTCTAAAACATCCTAGCAGCACTGCGTTGAATCGCTGCCATATAATCGGCTTCAGACTCCGCACATATTAGCTGCGCCACTAATTTCGTTAACGCGAAGCTTCCGGAATAGGAATATCTGAATACTTTAGGATACAGTCGCTTGTATTGTCAACCGCTAATGTGAGTTAACGGTATCCTCATTGACATGAGCAGCCGCCGCACCTTCCCAGGTGTTGCTACTAAATATAACCGCACCTCTTTCCAAACCAACAACTTTGATATAAGCCTTAGTGGTACTCACAAGATTTAATACGTAACTGGGATTAATTCTGTTACTTACATCTTCTGATTCTATATATTTCTATCGATAATATCCAATTCCTATAGGTGAAATGACTTTCGAATTTCGAACGTAAAAATAAAGCGATCCTTTAAGGCTGAATATATATAGCTTTGAAAGCATAGATGTGACTTATGAATATTTGTTAATAAATGCCATGAGAACATCGGTCATTAATTGAAAAATTCCGGACGTGAGTGCTTAATATATCAACTGACTTGAGTCACTTCTTCTTGGTAATACCACTATGGGTGATTATCACCTTCACAAAATATTCACAAAATTAAAACAACCTGGATACTCTATAGAATAGATAGTGATTATAATAAAATTTGCATTCGAAAAAGTATCTCGAACGTATTGATTGCCTTCAGTTTAGCATCGAAATTCTATAAATTTGTACAATACTGTTTAGATGCTCGTAAACCAGCTTCCAGATAGATTCATTTCACGAATGAATATTTCCGAAAAACAGAGAAAATTAGCTATGATTTTATTAACAACTGCACATTTTTTTAGGTTTGCATTCCATGTGTTATCCTCCCAATATGCCTCATATTTTATTCATTCTAACGCAAGTAATTCTAGCTAATAATTTTTACGGCAAATGAGAAATAGGCATATTTCGAAGTGATAACGCATGAATATGTTGTCAAAGTCTAAATAGTCAGGAAAATTATCAACTGCAATATTGCAAGTATCATATAAAGAAAAGCTTACTAATGTTGCTTTTCTTAAGTGTGGCAAAGGAACATATTCGTGGAATGATATTCGGAGGTTTCAGAACTAAATTATTAAAATATTATAAATTTCATTTGGATAATAATATGTAAATCTCAGAGGTACATAGATTCGATACCATATAATATCGGTTACTTAAATAGCGTCATGTATCTAAGCAATTTACGCTCGGGTAATACGCAGGTAGACAGCCATCACTGACGCAACCACTTCTCCTCATCCAACGTAAATCAAACATTCATTTCAGTGTTCCTTATAAGAATTTCTACAGTTAAAACTCTTCTGAATTTAGAGTTCCGCAAACAGTGGCACACGGAAGTTTATTTGCCCATTGGAAAATGGAAGGCCTCATTTCGGCGGTTTTATCCTCTTCTCGAAGAATCTCTTCGCTCGGATTCGTGCAAAGGAAGCGGAACGCGATGACCCACAGTGAAAAGCCGCCGGACACCACAAAGAATATTTAGACTCTTAGAGATTCTATTCCACAAAACTTATTTTGTCCAAATTCCACCAAAATCATTCTTAGTTTCGCGTGGAAGAAAGCGGCTAACCCGCGTGACATTTTCGAGAACCGTTATTTTTATCATGTCTTCCTAACTCCACCTTTTCTCAAGACAGGAAATCCCAGCAGTACCACTCCTATTTACATCTCCAGCGTATCAAATTCGAGGAGGGAGAAAGAAAATATTAATAGCGTAAATAACTTACTGTGTTCCATAATATTGCAAGATATATTTTACGTAACAGAATATTTGGAAAGGTATTATACATTCAAACCTAGCGAAATATTTTAGGCAATCGTAAATGAAAAGGAAGGAGTAAGCAGAAAAATAACGAATCGGACTTTTCTGTAATACTGCTTCCTTCGCACCTTTTCCTCGGTATGGCGTTTACGTAAACGGTGATCTTAGTCCCAAAGTTTGAATTTAAATGTCTAATATAAGTTATAAGGGCGCATTTCTAACGTAGTAACTCCTCTTGCTAATGGAAATCCTCACGCCTACTTACTTCATACGCAGAAGTTCCTCTTTAGGATTATCACGTTCCTAGATCTGCGGTTTTGAGAGTAATGCTATACTTTACGTAATCTGTTGCTAGCGTAAACGTGATGCAAACGTAGATATATTCCTTGTCCTCATAGGAGTACATTAGTTAATGCATGCATATGAGAATATACGTAGATTCAATTTATATTTACTTATACATCTACTTAATAATATAGTAATGCATAGGAGTACCATCGAATAATTATTGGAACTTTCCAAACGATAAAAGTTCCTCAAAGGTTTACATCTTGTTGCTAGGTTCTACAAGCAAGATTCACAGTTGGATAATACTTTCTTTTGTAATGTGCTAAAACTGGCGCACTATGAGGGTAATGCCATTGATTGTCGCAAAATGTTCCGCGCATCTAGAGTTGTTTTGAGAAAAAAAGTAGATGAAGAAAAATAAAACTATGCAAACTTTAAGCATGGAACCTTATAGATAAACGGAGAACTTTTCCTCGACCTCAACTACAAACTCCGCTGGTTATAAACGACTCAAGAAAGAAAAATATCGCTGAACTAAGAGCACAATTATCGTTACGAAACGCCGACACTAGTTTAGCCCACAGGCAGTAAGGATGTGGCTGTTTATTTTTTATCGTGTTAAACCACATAAAGCTACTTTGCGTTTTACCATATGAAACGTGAGCGATTATACGGCGTTTTTAACTCTGAACTTCGTTCATGAACAAATTTTGGGTATTGTGAAGTGAAGAGATATGCTTAGTTAACCAGAATTAATTTCCGACGAGCATTCGCTATTTATTCCGACATCGATGGTTACTAATGTCAATCACCGCCTTTGAACAGAAAAAATTTCAGCTATTCCCTGTCATTTCTACTGGCATGTGAGAGATGCAAGACCGGTAACGGAATGCATTTGATGTTGCGTTACTATCCGTGCTGCCATTGCTGGCTCAATCAGCATTATTCGGAGACGATACGAGCTCTTTTTGTTTTATTCTTTAATGAGTGACTTTTACGGATTAGCCATTCGTCATTGTGATTCTCATTTATAACTCTCGGGAGGGTTGGCTGGGATGTATGAATGGAAGGTTGGGTTGGCACTTTAACGTAAATGAATCTTATTTTCCGCGCCAAAAAACTTCAACTCATCCAAGAAAGCATTTGTAAACGTTATTTGAATGCTTTAACGCCAGGAGAGGAATTAAAGTTAGGAAGATGCTGAGATGTGGTCAGAAGAGAACCAGTGCTTTCATCATGGTATGGCCGTTGAAAACTGAGATGTTTAATATCCTGAAGTAGTAACGCTTAGTAGTAACAATTAATCGAAAGGCAAATTTCCACATGATTCAATTATTTTCTTCGGAGTCGAATGAATAACTAATATAATATAATAATTTAATGAATTAAATAATACATAACAATGCAAAATAATATATAATTATTATTGGAAAGACCAAACTGATGGCAAAGTGTAATAGTAAAAATTCACACAAAAAAACTATCAGAAACAGCTTATTAGAAAAAAATTTCTTTGCCTGATACGTATTCGATTCCATTCAAATCAAAGAAGTTGCTACTAATGAATTATTAGATAAATTAAAACAATGGATAAATAAACTGAATAAAATTGTGACAATTTTACAAATTTAAATTTTACTATTAGTTTCTTTAGATAATGCAAAAGTAAATCAATAATGATTTAGTGCGATGCGCAATGTTTAACTATCATGCAAGTTGAAACATTTTAAATGAATTCCTTTTAAGATTGTTAGATTTCGGTCCACGATAGGTCCGAAAATGCAGTGCTTAGCTGGAAAATATCTTAGTTATTCAAAGTAAAGTTAGATGGAAGCTAAGTAGGTCTGGTATCCTTCGTACGACAATCTGAAAAAGACGCTTATATTTCCTTAGCCAAAGATCCATTTCGCTTAAATGAGTAATTTAAAATAAACCTACAATTTCCATCTTAAATAATGAGTATTCTCCATTGACAGTGCAGTGCGTAATACTTTCCATGAATTTACAGCAGATGTTCAAACTGCTTCAGACCCACTTAAAAAAATATCGGAATATTATTTGGAATACATTCTCGTAATACTACTTTCATTTTCCCCGCCGAGGAGAATAATTGTATAAGGTAAGCCGTGAAATTATTTGGGACTGTACTGCAGGAGTTGAAATCTCCAGTACGCCCATACGCCATTTATCGCTGCAGATACCATTTCACTTTCCATCCGCTTTTAAAATGGGGTAAATCTTCAAATCGAAATAATATGTGTGCCTAAATTTCGAAACCGCCGTGGAATCTCTATTTTGGGGTAGAGCGACCAGTGTCACCGACAGACTTCACTTTCTCCCCTAATTATCACCAAGGGAACATCTCCGCCTGTTTTCCCAAGTCTTATTCCTGAGCTATTCTTAAGATTCAACCGCGCTTCTTCCTTGTTTCCACCGGGAATTTTCTCCTTGGCCGAATTTCCGCGCAGACCCGTTGGTCTCATTTCTGGCAGAAGCATCAGTTCCTCAGTTCATCACCAGGTGGGGAAAGTGGAAGTGTGCTTAGAGCAGCCTCAGGCGGTAGTCTCCCTTTCTAATGGACTGGAGGCGTACCTCATCACTTCCTCAAACCGCTATTATTATACCCTCGGATTGAAAAGTTCGCTTACTCCGCAATACGCCCTTTGTTAACGGTTTAGTTGAACAAATAAAAATCCTTTCAGCGCGCCGATATTGCGGTTTTTTAGCCTAGCTTTCTGACGGCGAAAGGATCGTGTCCACGGAAAACGAAAAGCGGTGGATGAACATGCAATTTTCTGGGCGTGAACAGAGACTGGTCCTAAGTAATCACAGCTTTCAATTTCTCCCAAAGTGCCCCAAATTTCACATCGCTCCAGACGCGATCTTTTTCTTTTCATTATTCGCTTTTCTCTATTTATATTTTCGTGGATTTGCGAAACTAAAAATGAACGGCGTATGTGAAATGAAATGACGTTTAGAGATTAAATATGGAAGAAGAAGGGATGTTCAACTTCTGGAATACACGAAAACGTTGAAAAGTGGTGTTAATTTAGAGGAAAATTTCAAGTTCGTACATAAATTATAAAGATTGAATAAGATGTTTACAAGAATAAGATGTTTAAGATGCAATTTTTTTACATTATGTACTGATATTCTGTAGGGCTTGGCCTTATCCTTCAAAGAGATGTTGCACCATAGACATTACTAATATTCTGTATTAGCATACGTACGATTTCTTTGGAATTGGTTGAGTTAACTGTTAACCGCACATTCTGTATGCAGTAGTAGCGGACGATTTTTCAAACTGTAGCGGTTTAAATTTTCAACTAACGTAACTACCTGTCCTAGCCACTAATAGCAGTGGTTTTGTATTATTATAAAAAATAATTATTTATTAACCAAATATCACGTTACGACTGGTAATCAGATGGTTGTACCATGCCAAAACCTTGCTCGTTTGCCAATATATGTTCTATGATAAGATAGAAGTCAACATCCGACCGAGTAAGGGTATGCCGCGCCATCACGTCTGTATTTCTTCTTTTCTCAGATTGCATTCATCCGAGTAAACGATTAAGAAGTATTGATTGATAAAATGCGAATAATATAAACAGATTAATAATCTCTATAAAATCAAATATAGTGAAAATTCTCATTGTGCTACGTAGCTGCACTTTGACAAGTGACCGTTGTGAAATATATCCAAAGATAGCCAGATAGAGGATCTTCCCTTTTCCCCACTCGATTTGGAGAGTCAGCTTCAAAAGTCTCTTTAAGTCCTTTTACGCGTCCTCTTAATTCGATATAATCCCTGATTAATTTCAACTGCCTATTTAACGGGATAAGGATATTGTCTTATGAATTCTCCTCTTCGACTCAAAATTTTGCCGCCCCAAGAGGTGATTGATTCACTTGATTTGTAGGTCAGACTCTGTTCCTACCTTCGTGGAATTTTAATTCCAGAAACCCAAAACCTGTACGGCTAAATAAAATTTTCCAAAGACTTAAGAAATCGATCAAAACATTTTTGTTCCGTATGAAGTGAAATACATGCATTATTATCATTTGATATTTGTACTTAAAAACTAGTGAAAAAATCAAACTATCAATCATAAAACAGACTTTGTTATCAACATTAAAGGAGATCGTTAAATTCGCGTGTATCGGTAATTTACGAAAATATTGTTTTAAAAATTAACTTTTTAAGCGTGATAAATCGTTATTTTTGTCGCAATAGATGTAAGAACTCAGAATAACCATCCAGAAACAAAAATAAATGAAAATTGTGAGAGTGTGCTAAAATCAACCGTAGACTGTGGCGCTAAATATACAACTACGATTTAAATACAAAAATAAGGTAGTGAAAGTGGTGACATATTTAGACTTAAATAAGTTCTTGCCTCGAAACTGTAAAATTTTCAGTCGCGAGCGAAATATTGGAAAGTTGATTATCAAATTTCTCTTTACTTTAGAATTTATCCCGTTACACTTTCTTTGCTTGTTTTTAAATTTCTTACTTTACTCTCACTCCTTCTTTATTTCTATAAAATTTTATCAATTCCCGGAGTTTTCCTGCTAAGGAAGCCAAATAGATTCGCGGTTCATTACCCAATAGATTAGCTTATTCGAAACTCTTGAAATAAATTTCTAAATGTTAGTCTTTTCGATGGTGAGTTATGATTCAAAAATTTCAAGAAACTCTTGGAGTCTATCAAAATAATTAACTGAAAGAACAAGAGGTTTAATATTTCCTCTAGACCTTCAAATAGCATGAATCGGTTGGAGAATTTAGAATGCTGTTATACTGATTGCTTCATAAATTGGTTTGCAGTTGAGATCTATTCTTCTATGGAGTGAATCGAAAGGGTTTTCTGGGAGCGAAGTAATCCAGATTAATGAGAGACTTTTCTAAGAAAAGCCAATGCATATGCATCGCAAAGACAAATGGGGCCACGGCCGTTAGAAGTTGCGCAGAAAAATTAATTTCTCGAACATTCGTGGATTGAGGCGTATTTTCTAAGCAGGAATCAATGCGTTCTGAGAACATTCAAAGCAGTTCACGGTTAATATTATCAAGCAACGTGACATTCCAATTCATGTTGTCAACTCTTTCATAAGATGAAGGGCATGAAACCTCTCTCTTCCATTGATTATCATGAGCAATGTAATCGCTGCTTGGAAACGAAAATCCCACCGATTTTATTAGCAATCAAATACGATAAGTAAATTGCATTACTAGACTGAAGATGGACAGCAAAATCTCTAATTACGGGTTACTGACTTGTAATTAAATCGATAAACCGTTTAAATTGGTCATTTTTATCGTTTGATTTTAACTGTATCGATTTTCATTTCGATCTATTTCATTAATTTCATTAATATATAACAATGATCACAAGCATCAATACATCAAATACGCAATAGATGCTCTCGATTGCAATTTTAAATAGGCTGTTATAGCAATTTATATAGCGGCGAAATTAGTCAAACAGGAGCTTTTGGATATTGCTGCTTGATACAAAGAAAATCATATTCAACACACCAACAGAGAAGCCGAACCCTCCTTTTCATGGGTTACTCAACGTATTTACCGATCTGAACGAAAAAGCTAATATAAGTGGCGCCGAGGAAATTTATAAATACAGAGAAAATTTCAGAAACCGACCAATTTGTCCGCGCCGCCACTTAAATTCCAAATATTGAAAACTTTAAGTATGAGAGATATCTGCTCAACAGTTGCCACCTGCCAGAATTCCTTCCACAACTATTACGAAACAATACGCGGCGCTATTTTCCCTGCATCGTACATCCAATGGGTTGAGGAGGGCGAGACCATAAAGAGTAAACATCCTCGACTTAGAAATTATTGGACAAAAAAGGACCGACCGTGTTGGCTAAAGATAACGCGGAAGGTGAAACTCAAAAATGTCAGAGGAAACGGGACGACCGTGTCCTCATCTTCAGTCGGTTCCATAAGTAAAGCGCTGGAGGGTAAAAATCAAAGTGGGACTTCGATACCCCATGACATGCAGCGAGAAAATCACGCCCAATGCTGCGTATTCATAGAAACGGAGCTCGGCATTGACATACATGGAGGGTTTCTATTACGAAAGAAAGCGTACCAATCTCCTTTACTGCAGTCTCATACAGACAAAAATTAATATGCCCATAAATGAAGTTGGTGCTAGATAATCAACATTCTTTTTATGTCTTGCGAAACTCGGAGTTCGCGCTCGCGTAGGTCAATGAAGAGAAACAATGAAGGAATCATCTAGAATATACTGAGGGATATAAGACTTGATGAACAGCTCTCATCTTAAGGCTTTTGTACCGTCTTACTTGTTTGGTCGTTCTCAAAAATTCATATATTGATTATATTTAAAACTGAAATATATTATCCATTCATAAAATCACGGTACGCGTGAGTTCGAAGAATATTTTATACACAAAACCCGTACATCCGCATGTTTAATGGTAAAGTGTCCAATTGAATTGCAATCATACAATGATAGGATTCGGACAAAATTCTTACGCCTGTTATTTAGCAAACATGACGCCTAAATCCACTTCGATTTCGATCTTGAAAATTCTAGAACCGCTCCCAAAAACTTACTTTTTTGATGGCTTGGTCAGTAATTTCCATAGCTGATGAAGAGATGGCAACTGATGAATTGAGGAAGTTGCTGTACTTTGTTGTATCTCAATAGCTAACTCAATATTGCTGTTCCGTAAATTCTAAGGAACGAAAGTGGCTTTGAAATACTATTTGAATATCAAATATTCAATATAAATATTAAATTAATTATTTTAAATAAATAAAACGCAACGTTCAAGTGAATACGGTTCCAAGAGGGAGAAATTACATTATATTGCAGGTTTTCGATAATTTAAAAATCTTTTTAAATATTAAAGTTTGATGAAGGAATTTGTATTACAAAGATAAAATAGTAAAATTTTGCTTTAAGTTCTAATATGCGTTAAATCAAACATAAGGTATTGTGATGTTGAGCGTATTAAACGTTTCTATACAATGAGTAATTTTTAAAGATATCTCCGTTCATTAGCTAATAATATTATAATCCTCCAAGAAAAAATGGGTACATCCGCAATTACTTGAAAAAATCTGTGAGAACAGTGGAAGATAAGCTAGAAAAATTTATTGCAAAGGAGTCAGCGAGAGAAAAAATCGGGGACAAGAGAAAGGCGGTCGAAAGAGTTTTCGGGAAAAGTTGCCGCTTGAAATCACCCGAAAAATGGTCCGAAGTTCCGGTGTTAAGGACTAGCAACGAATAAAATTACTATGGAAAATTTCTAAAAAATGGAAAAACTGTGGTTTTAGACAAGGATAGGGAATATGCAGAAACAAATATTAAAATAAACTACTGGGAAATTGAACATGAAAGGCAATTTGGCTACCTATGATGTAAAATTACTTATGATAATAGATTCTTGACATAAGTAAATAGAAGGATTGCATCCGCTAAAATAACTTCCCATGGTAAGAAAAATCTTCCCTCGAAAGTAGTAGTAGTAGAAGCCCTCATACAGATTTGATAATCAGGAAAGAATTGCAAATCTTTCCTTTGGAGCACTTGTATGGCTGCGAATGTTGGAATTTCAAAAAAGGCTAAAAGAGCCCTTCTAGAAGTGGCGTAAAGGTAGATTTGGAGAGTAATACTAGATATTAGTTAGAAAGGAAAAGGAACCTCGAAATATGAAAGCAAGTGAAGGAAGAGAGTCAAATGATGAAAGTGATGGAGCAAAGGAGAGATTCATGGGTCATGTACTGAGACATAACAGGGTGATTAAAAAAGTTTTGGAGGAAAAGAGGTTAGAAGAAGGAAAAGTACAACCATGACGAAAATATCTATATGAGAATGAATAAGAGTGAATTTATATCGTGGCCTTAAGACAGTAGCAAAAAGGAGTTCCTGGCTACAGCGACAAGGCTTTAGATAGTGGGTGGAAGGAAAATAACAAATCAAAAAAAAACTTGAAAAGAGACTTGAAACTCAGTCGAGGTTTCCAAAATTCTATTTCTTAAAATCATAGCGTAATATTGGGACGTAAGTAGCGTTTTAATAGCGCGTAAGTAGCAACGATAATGAATTTATTGTCTTCCGAACGTTCTCGAACATTACTCATAACAATGACACTCATATAATTCAGCCAAAACCATTGAATTTTACGTATGATTGTTACACAAAACTGCTGATATTTTATCTTTCATACATTAGTAAAAAAATATTAAAGAAACGGGATACGCTAAGCACATGGAAAGTGCCAAACGGTCCTAACATAAGTGATCATTCATTTTCCTAAAATCTTGAATTGAATAGTCAAGAATTGAATTATTTTTTCAGTTTTAGGTGTCGAAGTAGAATTTACAAAGTATTACTTAGTAATTTTGCTAATATTTGCAAAAATTGTTTAATGGACTGGTCATAATTTAAGAAATATAATAAATAAAATATAATATTCTATTTGGTATGTCGGCAAGTTTACAAAACGCAAAAATACCTTTTGTGAACCAAACTCTGACAGATTGCACTAACGTAGTCTCAAAATTACTCATAAGTAGTCCGCTCTTCGATTCCTGCTTCGATTTGCTCCGAATATTTCCGAGATTCGAATTGAAGAGTTCCTCCGATAGTTACGATCTGGGAGAACAACCTCTGTCCCGAATAAAGCTGGTTTTCAATGCCAAGGTAGGCTTAACAAGGAAGCGTGAGAGATTCTCGGCCGAAATTTAGGACACATAACACTGAGAGAAAATCTTAATCCTTATATCTTCCAAACTTGAAAAATGAAGGGCTTGCGCATATTTTCAATTGTAGTAAAATCTGTAGTAACAAAAGCTTTCGTATCCTCGAAATATTAAAATCATAAAATAATACGTAAATTTCAATCGATAATCTTTTCCAACTCGCAGGAAAGATGAAGTTAAATGAAATTTTAGAAAGCACAATTTTAAAATTTTAGCAAATACGAAGAGATATTACCAAGGCATAACTGGAGAAGTAAGTGTTCAGCTCTATCTATCTTGTCTCACACTGATCTCTGGAAGATTTCAACCTCAATCAATCCCTATTTACTAAATAAAAAAATAAACAGTCTCTCTACTAAACACTTGCTAATCTTTTTTGACTGTTTAACAGAATTTCTCTTTTCTACGCAACACTTCTGACGCGAAAGTTTCTTGTCTACTTGCATCATTTTCGTTAAGGAAGGGGTTCCCCTCTTAAACATTAATTAGGAGTCGGAAATAAATATTAGCTCTAACATCTATATTATGAATCAATTTTGTTTTTGCCGCGTATATGCGTGTCGCAATGTGACCCAAATGAAATTCAGTGGTCTAACATGAGTGTTTGGGAAATTGTTGGGAAATCAGAAAACTGTTTAAGGTCCTTATGACGGAAATAATATACAAAATTCTTTCGGATGGAGCAATACTCTTTCAAATTCTATCCTTCTATCCCAAATATGATGCTTCGTGTACATTCTTATGATATTTAAACAGTCCCTACAGTGTCTTGAAAATTAGTTCTGCTTCTACAGAGGACATAATATTTTGGGTGTAGTACATCTGATCAGATATAAGATTTTGTAAGGCTTAAAAATGTTAAATATTTCAAATAATCTTGATTGGCATCAACAATACTAGGTTTGAATCTTCCTTACTTTTTTAACTACTTACAAGAAGATATTCCTAGCAAATTTCCAAACGTAATTTTTTTCAGTTCAAGTTCCTCCGGGTTCAGGTTCAAATATTAGCAGTATTTTTGTTGCATTTATATATTATTATTTATTTGTTTATTATTCATGTATTTATACTGTTTTGGACAGTCTTTCGACAAGATCTAGATATATCAATACATCCAAACGTTCAAGATACACTTCAGATGATTACAAGGAGAGATATATAGAAATAAAAATAAAACGAGAGGATTTTTAAGCCAGGTTTGAGAGGATTTTTAAGCCATTACTTCAGGATTTGTGATTTAACTCGAAGTTTTTCAACTCCACAAAAAGCGAAAAGATGACACGGGAATACTTTTCCTGCAGGCCTGCTTTTCTCAATTTTCTGCTCCAATTAAGGAACAACTGTATATAGCTATGTATAATCAGCTGTGAGATAAGAGCCAACAACTACTTTCAAACACGAACCATTTATGCATCAGTGGCGTTTCTACGGAATTTTCCGAGTCCCGCAAAATTTTGAAATCTGTTCGTGGTAATCTAAGAAGTTTTTTTCGGATGAGATTTTAATAGTACATTTTACCGATCTTTTAATATGTGTGGGTTCTACAACAAGGTACATGAGATTTAGTGATAACATATTTGCGAATGATTACATAAGAACGCAAGATACGTTTATCTTTCGGCGGAACAGAAACTAACGAAAAAAATATCTTATGATAAAACTTAGTGCACTATCAACAATGCCCATATATTTTGGGTTCTGAGGTAAAAAGCCTTTAAAAAGTTAAATTTCGTAAATTGATTAGGATATCCTATATATGGGGAATATGAAGATGATAATGCTAAAAAGCCAACATTATCACTTTTTTCTTACTGATATGAAATTGTGACAAGTATTGTATGCATTGCCGTAAAAATCCAGATTATAAAAGTGTTGGGAAATTAAAATTAAATAATAAAATTTAAACTAGTTTTTATTAATTAATTTCACATATAGCTACGGCTTTTCCAGTATTAGATACAAATTTTATGTATATTGATAGATATTCAAAATTCATTCTGTGTATCTCATGAATCTAAGCTTGATGATGTCATTTTAACACGCAATTTTAATTGTAGTAACTCACTTATACGAATATTTAAATAATCCTCTTCCATAAGTAACTATCTTGCCAAAGATAACTTAGTCTTTAAGTCTCCAATAACTTTAAACAATACATTAATGACAGTAATGATAACATTGAACTTCTTTTTCTTTCAGACTAGGAGCAGAGCAAGATGGCTCCAAAAATCACGAGTCCAGCGCCATATCGGCCGGATGATCAAATGGTATTAGCATCAACGAAAAGCACGGCGGACGAAAACAGACCGCCTAGTAAATGTGGCGATAGGAAGATGGTTATAGTATGGAGAAACGTCCTTGTATTCACTTATCTTCACATAGGTGCCCTTTATGGCATGTACCTTGCAGTCACGGCAGCCCGCTTCTATACAGTCTTATGGGGTAAGCATAATGTCTACATTAAGGTATATTATCAATAGAGAAAAAGATAGAGTGGAGAACGTGAAAATTTCATAATCATACATTTGCGAGTCTAATTTTGTAGTGTAAGTGTATTACATCTCTTGAAACAAGATTGTAGTGACAGTGATCAACGAGCCTTACGTACATGAAAATGAAAATGTACATGAAATTCGACTCATTCAAAAGATTTATTAAATAGTCCTAATTATAGGTGATTGAAAAAATGTAGATAGAAAAATATGCCGGATTATGTATATTCGAAAAAATTAACCTGTTCCTCTGTTAAATTTCCTTTATAAAGCGGCAATGATGACGGATAAGTATGAATAATTTTTAATCAGTATATAGCTTTCAGATGATCCCTTGACTACAATGAATGTTGAAATGAAATAACATATTTTCAGATTGCTAAATTTCTTTTTATTTCCTTCGGTATTCGTGTAGAGACTGGCTAGAAAAATGAGAATTAGCGTGACTCAAAACTTAAAGAAAAAACTGAGTTATTTCAGGAGGCCACCACAACGATTCGCTGAGGTTATCAGGGCCTAACGGTGAAAATAGGTCTCGTTCCGTATTAATAATGGACACCTCAAAAGACCGCTTTCGAATTACTCGCTGAATACACTCGTTGCTCTGATTTTGATGAGCGTGTGCACTGTCATCCGAAAACCCGAATGAATAAGAAAATATTGGGAGAGATTTGCTACGCACGTGAACAGTCGTTGAAATCTCCAAAGTGAAAATGCGGATAAAAAACAGAGAAAACTCATCAGAGGGTTGTCTTTCACGAATATACCTTGGGAAAAACATTATAAAGCTTATAACGATATTTTATAGAGTTAAAAAAGTATATGGCCATCTTAACGCGATTCAATTCAGATATAAGGGAAAATTTTGTAATGAATTTTCAATTATTAAATTTCTATTTCCTTGCTGAAGGATTTATTATCAACTAATTTTTTCTTTTTTATCACCTGTAAATAAATTTTGACTACAAATTTCATCACTGAAAAACATATCAAAAGTCTAAATCCATGGGTGCAAAGAATTTGTAAAGAAAATTTAAAATTTCTTCTTGCTTGTTTTGATGTTCTTCTATGAATGGGTAAACTCGTGAGTTCATTATGCCTCCAAGTATCTGTTGTTGGTACTTGAGTATATCTCCCAACAGTGGAGACTGGATGGAGATAAAAATTCGGTCTACTGCGCCGGGGATTTGAAAACCTCCAAGTTACGGAAAGCGAAAGATGGCCAAAGGCCGCAAATCACGAGCAGAGTGAATGACCGCCCGGTTAAAATTCAAGTTATCGGCCAGGAGTCATTCAACGGCTTATGATCTCACCCCTCCTCGCCGAGTGACTACGTGCAAAGAGTCATACGTGTTTCACAGTTTATCAATCTCCCAGGCTCCACGACCTAAAAATGCAGACCACTCGCTTACTTTTCGGCACAAACTTATCCTACATCGTGATGGAGAAAAGAGAAAGAGATTCGCTAAAGAAATAAGATTTCATTTTCGTTGGGCGAGAAAGTTTGGGAAGTGCTTTCTTCATCCGCTCGGGGAGAATCCTCCTTAGAAGATGCTTCTGACCGTCATCCTCCCACGTGGTTGATGGGAGGGGTATCGCCCCCTTTTTCCAGAGCCCCCCCTTTAATTCTCTTGCATCTGCTTTCTCCTTTCGCTAAAGCGAGAGCGACGTTTACTCCTTCACAATCATCTCGCGAGACCGGTTTTGGGAGCCGCAACGGTTTGCCACTCACTAGGTCAACAAGTTCGAGGTTATATGTCGGATCGTGGTCAATGCTGACTAAAAAAACTCCACAGGGACATTGGCCCTAATTTTGCCGAATTTGTGATGCGGAGGCTCACTTTCTATTGTATTCCGTTTGGTTGGTGGATCACCTTATGGATTTTAGCATTGCATGCTGAAATAACAATACATGCATCGCAAAAAGAGATGGGGTTGTTTGTACTGTACGTGATAAATCGGTAAAGGACGTGGGAAAAGTAAGCATGTTTTTCATTTGAAGACGCATTGCTATAAACATTAGAATCTTGCGTGTTTCTATGCCTTCATCATTTGTTCAAAGCAAAATTTACCCCGTTTTATAATTTGCTTTGAGGCACTTTTACTTCTTGAAAATGGATCACGGGTTAGTTTCATCGCGTTAGGGAGAAAGGAGAACGTCATAAGCTATAAAACTCGGCGGACACAAACAAGAATTAAACTTGCATGAAGTAAAGAGATTACATCAGAGTTATCTTTCGATCAGAATCACCAACTGCATTCGTATCCAAATGTCATCATGCATTTGCATCATTTTTATGAATTGCAGGAAGCGACCCTGGATATTTCTACTTTGAAATTTAGCTATCGAGCTCAAGTTCATTCAGCAATATTTGTTTCAATTAAAAAAGTTCATCTTTTCATTATTTATTCTTATAGGAATCATATGAAGTTATCCCTGGAGAATTATTAACGAAATTTCAAGCCTATGAACCATATAGGAGGAGTGATGACTAAAGAAATATCAAGTGTATATGAAAGGATTCCATTCCGACTTATTTGTTCAGCGAGTGAAATAAGACATAAAATAAAGCAAAAAGATAGAAATGACATAAGATCGAAATGTCGTTCTAGGAAAGAGATAGGAGGTTCGTAGAAAGTACATATTAATAGCATAGAGGTAGAACATATTCGTATAGAATAGCAAGAATAAATAGCGGAAATCAACTATAACAAATTTTCTATATTAATGACCTTAAAATAACTTAAAAGTGACAATAGTCTAAATAACTGAGGTAACTAAGGCAAAAAATAGTTATAAGAATGAGGAAAAATATGTAACGGCAAAGAAAAAGGACGATAAATTGACTTCGGAACAAAAAATAGCACAAGGATAAATGATGGCTTCGCACGCAAGGAAATGTTTTGAATTGTAGAGATATATGAACTTTCTTTGCTGACATTGAGTATACTTGTTACTCGTGTTTCTTATTTAATTCAAAGTAAACAACAAAAACGTATATACGATCTTCCATTAGAACAAATGGAGAGAAGTCCTAATATGTGATAAAGAAAGTCACTTATATAAGAAATAGAAAGAATAAATAATTTGAACATTTACATGATTTTAAATATCTTTTGAGTAAATTATTGGACCGATTTGTGAATTTGTCATCAATAGATTGCTGATGTAAAATATTCTTATCCATAGTTTTTATAATGTCATACGGGCTTCATTCAGGTAGCGTCAATATTTTCGGTGATTCTGATTAAAAAGGAACATTTTCAAAAAAGGTGCCAAGAAAGATGAGATACGTCGATCCAAATTGGAAAAGTTATTCCTACAAGAATATCAGTTCAGGAAATCGCAGAGTAACGTAAGCGGAGGCAGACACGCGTTTAACGGCATCATCGACATGGTCGGGCAGTCAAGAGGAAAACATTCTTATGGAAAATAGCTTGCTGGGGGTATCGTAATTATGGCGGAACGAAACAATCAGCTGGATAGGCGAGTCATACTGAGACAGATAATTTCAAAAATAGCAGGAAGAAAAAAGGAAATGTAACATTGATCTGAGAAAGGAATGGTTACAGTGAAGAACATAACCGTGTATAAATATAATAAGAGATATCCGGAAAGGATGAGGAGTGGGCTGTAATAACTTATTCAAACTAACTTATTTAAACATAAAAAATCAAGAAACTTTTCATAGAACACTTTTCATTTAGTTTCAGAAGTCGTAATTTATCATTAAATTCAACGTCTGTATGAAAATGCCGCACAAAATCTTAGTTATAGTAAAATAAACCGAGCGAGCAAAAACTGAAATATATCTGCTGACTTTTTGTATTTGATGTTTGAGCTATCTCTAAAAATACATGAAAATAGATTTATTCCTATTGGAACGGGAAACAGTCTTGGTTAATGCTCACCAACTAAATATTAATCGTAGATAGAGTTGAAAGAAGTAGCACGTGAAAACAAATTCCAGGCAGAATTTCAAGTTCAATCTGCTAAATTATGTTCTCTCTTCTCCACCTGGATTTTCTCATCGCTTTCTATTTCCTTATCTAATTTCTCGTTATTAGCATTTCTATTTCGTAGCGCTGCCTGATCCGAGAGTTCAACAACTCCGCCTCAAATTTTTAATAACAGATGTTACTTTTCATTCAGGCATTAAATGGCATACATTTTAATTAAATGAAGCATCACTTCCGTAGCCAAAGATATTTTTAACCTCTCCTGTATTTATCCAAAACACGAGAGATAAAAATACCAACATATAGACTAGTATTTATATTTGAATTATTACCTTACTGTCCAAGTACTACTTTAAGACTATGATGTATATAGAGAATCAGTCATAATTCATGTGAATTTAAAATTAAGTAAAATATATGTAGCGCGTTTGGTTTCTGATGAAATATATAGAAATATTTTAACGAGAATACATGATCTTACCACCTGAAAGAACTTTTAAGGTCTTTCGTGACTCAATCTTGTTTTCGTTCGACGCTGAGATTATCAACGACACAGGTACAGTTATGAAAAAGCTCTGGTAGACATGAAATTACGGTATGCAAAAAGTAGTCTGAAGGGAGGCGACTCATAAATTGGGAATATATCCAAAGAGGAGCAGTAATTACAATGAGGCGGT
Source organism: Pachydiplax longipennis (assembly GCA_036926295.1). Lineage (NCBI taxonomy): Eukaryota > Metazoa > Arthropoda > Insecta > Odonata > Libellulidae > Pachydiplax > Pachydiplax longipennis. The sequence continues at coordinate 11,544,794 of JAVFKF010000010.1, read as the reverse complement.
CCATTCCACATTCCATAAAGTATGGTCTTCGCTAATAATTATGCTAATACTCGTATTTATAGCAGCACGAAAATTTCGACAGATGACCCAGCAGCTCAATATGCAAAAGAAACCATTAGATAAATATGACGACTTATCAAAGTAACGGAGAACAGAAATTGTGCGCATCTTTTTGGAGGTATCCCATCCTATCTCTCCCACATACGTTAAAATTGGTCTCGTAAGTCTTATAAATTCTACTTTCTGTTCCTGAAGAGTTTTTGCCAGACAGACGCATAAAATCAAACCCATCATTCTTTTAAAGAATATAGCTCTATTCCTAGCAATTTAATTAGAATTTCTTGTAGAATAACTTTCTCGTTCATCTCTAGTTTACTGCACTGGGGTTCCTTTGATGTTGCTGTACATCTGTTTCTTTCCATATCAATTTTTGTCCTGTGGTATTAAACATTTTCAGGAGTCTTTTAAGTTATTTTCACTATCAGCCAATAGAACGGCATTCCCAGCATTACACAAAATTTTAATTTCACGATTATCCATTCTTTATTTTTTAATCTTTTTAATTATCTCACCCATTACTATACATAACTATATTGAATAAGAGGGAGCTTAATTCATGTATAACGTAAAATATTTCATTGGGTGTTTACTTTCATTTTCAGCGTTCCTAGTTACGTGTGCTGGTGCGGTCGGTATTACAGCAGGTGCTCATAGATTGTGGGCCCACAAAGCATACAAAGCAAAGTGGCAAATGAGGGTCATTTTGGCGATCTTCCAGACCGTCGCTTTCCAGGTAAGAATTCAAGACAGATTTACCTGATCTCCTAAGTAGAAAATGAAATCGAACTATGGCATTTCTCCAGAGAGGGTGTATCTGGGTACTTTATAACTACATAATTTCCACGTAGATTCAACTTTGCGTTACGGAATCGGGAAGTTTTGCAGCTTCTTCTCAAATTGAATTTCAAATAATCGGTATAAATAATGACAGACCTATTTCAGTAATCTATCATAATTTTATTCACCAAAAATAAGCTCCACAAGAATTCTGTTGCAATGTATTTTTATGGATTTTGGTGAACACCTGGGAATTGCAGGCATTTAATTAAATTCTCGTCTGCTACGCTGCTCTGCATATATTCACCTTTCCTTTCACCTTTTGCCGTATCTTTTTCGTACTCGTTCATTTATAACGAGGAATCATGAAAGCCAATATATCCCTTATCAATATTTTTCATTCATACGTATCTATTTCACACCATCTGTATTTTGAAGTAATTGACTTTGCTCATTAATGTATGCATTTACATGGTCATGCTTGTTGATCTACTACATGTATGAATTTATTTATCCACTGTACAAATTCTTGTTATGTTCTTGCGCATATTATAGCCATTACTATCGGTAGGTTCGCACAGGTTTATCACATCCTCCTTACTAAGTGGGTGTTTTGATTTGATTTCTAAGTGTGTGCATTGATATACCGTTCCTCTTTTTCCATAGAATCACATATACGAGTGGGTTCGTGATCATCGAGTGCATCACAAATTCAGCGAAACGGACGCGGATCCCCATAACGCCAACAGAGGATTTTTCTTTTCTCACGTCGGATGGCTCTTGGTCAAGAAGCACCCTGACGTGATCCGAAAGGGAAAGACTGTTGACATGAGCGATCTCGAGAAAGACTTCGTCGTTATGTGGCAGAAAAGGTAAGCAAAAAGCCCCTCTATGTTCATAAGCATCCTTTTTCCGACTTACTCTAACTTTCAAATTCGATCTCACTTTGAACTCAATGGACCTCCTTCATTTGCTCTCACTGGCCAAGTTCCTAAATGTTTTTTTCTGAGTGTACATATTTTATCAACAAGAAATTAGGTTACCAATCATACGAGAAAAACAAGCTATTCCGGAAGGACAGTTGAGTCACATATACTGCTTACAGTCCTTAACTTATTTCAACTATCATTATAAAGTTGTTTCAAAATCATAATTTTGAAATGAGAAATAATAATGAAAAAACAAATAAAAATGAGTAAAACGCCAATATTCCATTTGAGATTACAAAGTTTCATGTCAAATAGTCTCGTTTCGTTTTGGCTACCATCATGTCGAGAAAATGATACTCTTTCTTAGTTTTCTATGAATCATAAATACGGGAAACTTTTTTAGAGAAATTCAACAGTATGTATATATTCAATAGTTCAATACAACTCCTCTCTAACAAATCAAAACACAATAATAATACATACTTTCCACAAACAATATTCTAAAGCGTCACCGAAACCATCGCCAATTTGGAATAAAATTTTGTCTAGAGAACTAATTATTAGTGTGTTTTGATTTGCTATCTTTAGAGAATTCAGAATTATCTCTAGTGATATTTCCTTTTGCTTGCGATAGATCAACAGCCTTCAAGTCCAAATAGTATATTTCAAGGATATTAATCTTATAGGACTTTCTAGACATTCGAAAACATGCGGATTTGTACATCGTAGATCGAAAAGGAATTATACGTAGAATTAGAAAGCTTTGAGAGATCGACATTATTTTAGTTTCAACAAAACTTAATTTTGTTATATTTATCTTATACGAGTAAAAGTTGCTTGCATACTGCAAGCTAATTGGTAAAAATTTATAATAAGTTCCCCTTACGGGTATCATCTACGAAGCTTATCCAGCAAAATTCTGGAAAATTTCCGCAATGCAGTTCTTACGTGCAAAATTTTCATCCATCTGGCATCGAACTAACGGTCAAATGTAACCTTTCTTCCGCTGGTTCAATAGAAAAGTACTTCAAACGCTGTGATTTTGAATAGTCTCCTGCATAGAGAGAGGCCTTAAAACAATTTTTAAAAAATTAGTGTAAATGACCGCTTGGCGTCGAACACAGGACCTGTTCGTGAGATACAATGGCATGGGAATGTCAGAGAAGTGTCACTCTGACGTGTTTCAAAGTTTCAATTCAGTATCTTATCGGGAAGGTCCTAAATTAAGATTCCGTTATTCCCGTTTGAAATGCATGGTAGAATCGGAATGACACTCTTGCATCAAACCAAGGACCACTGTAGAAACGGCGAATAACATGAAAGAATGTTCTCAAACGCCTCTGTCACCATTCCGGGTTTTATCTTTCCAGCTTATCGGGAAGGATTTAAAAAAAATCATCCAAGATTTCACCAATGCATTTCTTACGGAAGCATTTCGAACCCACCTGGCGTCGAACACACGGTCATTTGCTAACATTTCTTCCTTTGATACTATGGAAGACCATCCCATCTGCAAACACCGTAATTTTCATTGCTCTATCCCATCGAGAATGGTCTCAAAACAGATTGCAAAAATTCGCGCTAATGACTGCCTAGCGTCGAACTCAGGACCCTTCTGTGAGAGAAAATAGCGAATTAATATTAGGTGAGTGCAATTATGACTTATCCCAAAGTTTCGATTCAATATCCTATCGGGAAGGTCCTAAAATAAGATTCCGTTTTCCCCGTATGAAATGCATGGTGGAATCGGAATGACCCTCTTGCATCGAACCAAGGACCACTAGACGAACCGTTAAATTCAGGAAAGAATGTTTTCAAACGCCTCCGTCGCCACACGGAGTTTGATCTTTCCAGGTTATCGGGAAGGCATTGAAAAAAAATGACAAAAGTTGCAGCAATGCATTTCTTATGGAAGAATTTCGGAGCCACCTGGAGTCGAACTTACGGTCATTTGGCAACATTTCTTCCATAAGAACCATAGAAGACTACCTTAGCTTCAACCTCCGAGATTTTTGTTCCTCTATCTTACCGATAAGTGCCTCAAAATAATTTTCAAAAATCCACGCAATGCATTCTTATGGGAAAATTGCGATTTTTGGGACATTCTAGTATCGAACCCATGACACCTAGCGTCGATATCTGAATTATTGTAGCATTTAGAGTGTGGGGCCAGTACGTCGTAAAAATCTGAAGTCGACGGCGCTTGTGGAACATGGTCAGAATTCGTATCCCCTATAAATATATAAATATATATATATATATATATATATAATATATATATATATATATATATATATATATATATATATATATATATATATATATATATATATATATATATATATATATATATAGGTATATCCGGAGAGTTAGCTATATATAATAGATTAAGACATCACGTTCCGCTAATTATTTAGATTCAATTACATCGGGTTCATTTGATTCCATTGTATTGAAATTCTTTCTTCATATTAGGCTTGTCATCCGAATCGTAAATTAGCTCTTTACACTTATGAAAGATTAAGTTGGTTTCAGGGTCTCTTATTCTTGGGAGAGTAAACTGTATATCTCTTGGGTGCCAAACGAAGCAGTCAATCGGAATTAAATGTCAGATATAAAGCGATACCTACATATTCACCCAAGACTTTTAAAATCGTACGCCCACACGAACCTCACGGCGAGACAGGGCTGGGATCGTTGCGGAATTCGGGCATATAATCCCTTCGAGTTCCACTGGGATCAAGTACCCGATCGTAATAACCGAACGGGCGTACGACTTTTCCGAAAACCGGTAGAACGAGGAAGAAGTCGATAAAAGTCAAGAAATACAAGTGAACTAATTATCGAGTGGTATGTTGCCCTACGTCCCAAAAACTCTCTGACACATTTTTCTTCGAAATTTCCACCAATGCATACACGTCTCTAAATCCTCACCTGGCTCATTCATCTCGTGCGTAAACTTTATCTTAAACATGTAACTAAAATGCCTTCTCTCTGAGGAGTAAATTCAGATGTTTTTATTTCTCTAATATTAATTTTAAGAACAAATTTTGCTCTCAAATCTTTGGTAAAGCATCATTTTAAAGCTATTCACCATGCTGTCCGGCACAGTCGTGGAGAGAAAATTGAAAGTTTATAAATATCTCTTATTCACTTTTTAGTCTTAAATGATGACGGGCTTAATATTATTTGTTTTAAATATCGCTTCCGATACTTTTACATCTTTTCAAAAGGTGACTGTTCGTATATCTCTTTGCCTTTCATTGGATCAGACTGCCGTGAAAACGCTTTGTTCCTCAGTAGTTAAGAAGTTCTTTTTAAAATTCTTTGAGAATTGAGGAAATTTCGCATATAAGGGGACCACCACCGAGACTCGAGCCCGGGACAACTTTCACACTTTGGATATCTGGGAACACCTGTCACTCAACAAAATTCATGATATTCGACCGCAAACAGATTTCGGATTCCTATGTTTTCAAATAAGCAAGAATTTTCCAAACAACAATTATGAAACCAAGAAACAAGCACAAGATATACAAGATCGTCCTCACTTTCTTAGACATGTGACGCTAACTTATATAACGTTATGTTCTGGATAATTTCTTGACTTTCAAAGACTTCATAAAGGCCAGCCTTCATAATATTAGATTATTTATATACTTGATCGTTTAAAGTAAAAATATCCAGCAGGTGGCATTGAAGACGAAATATTTTAGAGAAACAATTTGCTGAATATTTTTTTCGGTTTTCGAGAGCAGTAAATACAGCACGAAACCTAATAGAGCTAACAAATGTTTGACTTTCCAAAATCGTTGTAAAAGCTTTCCCCTTCAATCACTAAATTTCAGGAGCACAAAAAAGTTTTATGAGCAATTTACAAACAAACAATAGTAGATTTTTTCTCTTCATTTTTAAGGTTGAATTTGGGAGGCCGACCTTTACGTAGTTACGACTTGTTCAGGGACGAAATTCATGCCCAATCTGGGTCGAAGTTGGAATCAGTGTAAACAATACGGAAAAAATAGAAAAGAAAATAAGACAAGGACAAATAAGTTAACAAGAACTCGAGAAGAGTTGCTAAGGTAAAACCTCCGATAGTAACTGCAACGAGCGGTAATACGTTCTAGGTCTATGTTACTAAAACTTTTCTTCGGTTCTTCCTTCCCCTTCCTGGATTTGCTAACAGAAAAGTATGTCTCTACGTTGGCTGCCAGAAATTCTAAGTAAAGTTGTACATTTAATAACATGCTGTACTTGGCTGCACGTAAGCAAGGCAGGCAAAAATCTTGAGTCGATTTTATTGGAAGTATGTGTATAAAAAATTCTGGATTTTCTGGCCATTAATAAGGAGGCCAACTTTCAACTGATATCAATTATTACTCGGTTATTTAGGGTACCATGAATTTTCATGCTTTCTTCAACCGATCACGTCAATGATCACGTTATTTAGGATAGAGTATTCCATTGATCATCTTACCTTAACAGCCTTCCTATCCTGTGTCGCAGCTTATAAAAAAATAGTCTTCACGCTATCTTTATATTCATAAGATTTAATTGCTGGAAAGGACAAAAAATATGTAAAAATAAACACCCATCTCGCTAATCTCAATATTTAAATGTCATCCTGAGAGGCTAAAGTCTGAATGAAACTAATTTTTTTCCGAAGTTTTTAATGAAAACCATTCTTTGAGAATAAAAATTCATTTCGTTAAAGCCCATGAAAGTCTATTCAGGATATCTGGATATTTTGATACATTCCTAATACGAAAAATGGATTCTCTTTCTTATATGAATAAAATTTAACGACTTTAATATTGAATGAAATCAGTATTCCAATCAAGGGAATGGAATGAATCGTTCAGAGTTACAAGAATAAATACCATGGTAATAACAAAAATGGCTAAAGGCAAGCTATTCACTATAAATATATATTTAAATATAAATAGAAACAATAGCTTATATAAGGAGTCTTATTCTTTGGATTTTTTACAGGACATATCTCATTACGATGCCCATCCTATGCCTCATTCTTCCAACCTGGATTCCATGCTATTTCTGGGGAGAAGATGGTTGGATTTCGTGGTACGTGTGTTACGTCATGAGATACACCCTGTCTCTCAATGGAACGTGGCTTGTAAACAGTGCAGCACACATCTGGGGAACCAAACCATTTGACAAGTAAGTATTAAATCACACCTCCATGTTAATTATCAGTAGCCCGTAATAGATTCCCCTCTGGTCATCATCTGTCACTCACATGAATTAAGAACCTATTTTCTATTCTATTAAAAGTGTTTTCAGCTACTGTTTTCTAAAGAGCAGGTCTCCATAGTTGTGCCTTTTTAAGTATGGAATCGAATTATTGAGTTACAATTGGATAATTTCTAATTCTTTCGGAGGAATAACTCACCGAAATAACATCTTCAGAAGCTTGAAAACAATGTTATTCAATAGTATACAAATTTTACACCTTCGAGGAAAACTTTCATAAATATTTTCCCTATACGTTTTGTAAACTTCCCCGGGAAATTACTTCCGAAGGCGAAAGAGTGACGAAATATTTAAAATTTCCTTACGCAACAATTCGCTAGCCTCATGGGTTATTTGTCCTCTCCTTTATGCTTAAACATGCATTTCTCCTTCACTTCGGGAAGCTATTTAACGTATGGCAATGTCCTTCTCGTTACGAAAGCAAATTTTTCATGCGGAAATGCAGATTCGGCTTCCGTAGATAATTATTTGTTTAGAATCACGGAACCTTTAGATCATTTTTAACTATTCAAGCCTTCCCATAAAATAATTCAGACGGTAAAAGTACTCCTCTCGATCTCTCTAGTTTGTAAAGCTGTTTGTGAAGAAGAAACTGGATGAAGCATCATGATAGCAGATTTGAAGTCAATTCTCAGAACGCTCAGCGAAATGAATTTCAAAGTTTCGTAATATATTTGCGAAAGCATCGCATGCTAGACAAGAATGGTTTCAACTATTATACTCTCTCAAGGTTCAGACCAAGTAATAGTAGGTTATAACCCTCACATAGTGTGAAGGCCTTCGAGTCTACTCGGGTCTTTTACCTGAAAATGATTAACTCAGTTACTGATGGGTTATCTAGCAACATATTATGAAAGATAGTTAACGTCGTACGGCCTCTTTTTCATCCTCTTCGCGTATTATAGGTGTTGCATAATCTCAGAGTTTTATTTTCACTTTAAATAGCGCAATTTCTGGGTTGAATGAGAGTGAGGATAGATATGTCTGTGAATTTATCATCGCAAAGGGTAAAAATACGTGCTGATGAAACATTCTTATTGGCGAATCAGAAAACTTTCCATGGAAAACCTTGGGATAGTTATTTTAGTGTGGAATTGTGCAAGAAACGTATCAATTACTGACCGCTGACTATTATTTTAGTCCTTCTTATCATTAAATATGAAATTATAAACTTCCTATGTCATTTCAATTCAAATAGTTGTCTCATACGTTCAAGCGAGCAACTTCACGCAAAAAATTATTCTCATATGGCACCTCAAACGAGAAAACTGCCCAAAGGTTTATGCCAAGTAAATATAAAGTGGAAAATTTTCTCTTTTAGTTCACTCAGCAAATGAACTCAGTTTTTCACGTACAATTTCATCGAAGGATAAGAAATTGGAACTCGACTGTTAATGAATAAGGAATTCGAGAAATCACCCAGGGTCAACTTCATCCGGGGTAATGACCGGGGGTGATTCCTAGAAGATTAGAAATTCGCGTTTTTTTCTCAATTCGGGGAAGAGGTCCGAAATTTCACTGACGCATTCGGCTGACGGAGAGTTTCTTGAACCTCTTAAACAATTTCATCGCTAAAAATTGGAATTTAGGCAACACGCAATTCCAGGATGGCTTGATGATTTTAAAAGTGGCACCTCTTATGCGTCCTTAGAGTAAATGCGGCAATTAGAATTTAGGCAACATGCAATTCCATGGTGGCTTCATGATTTTTAAAAGTAGTTCCTTTTATGCATCCTTAGAGTAAATGCGGCCTTCCAGTGGAAAAAGGTTCCCAGACCCTGGTATAGTGTATTGAGAAAGGCAGCAATATCGGGGGCATCCCTGAAAATCGCAAATACATTTATGTCACTGTTAAAGGATTATAATAGGGTGTTGCATCAAAATAAAAAACTTTGTAATTTTTAATTTTGATACTATGGCTTTCTACGAAGTCCCACCTTTGCACATCGATTTCATATCAAATAAACTCTACAACCGAAAATTTATTAAACGAACCCTTATCTATCTTTCAGGAACATCAGCCCAACGGAGAACATTCCCGTGGCCATCGCAGCCTTCGGCGAGGGATGGCACAACTACCACCACGTCTTCCCATGGGACTACAAAGCGGCTGAACTGGGCAACTACCGAACCAACCTGACGACGGCTTTCATCGACTTTTTCGCGTGGCTTGGCTGGGCTTACGATCTGAAGACTGTGCCAGTGGAAATGGCCCGTAAGAGAGCTGCAAGAACGGGCGACGGAAGCTATCAACCCCAAGAAGATAAGGACAACACTCTTTGGGGGTGGGGCGACAAGGACATGGCCCCAGAAGACGTTACGGAAGTGGAAACTTTTGGTACGACGGATTAGGACGTGTGGGGAGGCTGTGAGTGAAGCTGGCGTTCCCAAAGACAGTTGAGCATTACGATAACAAAAGAAGTTCGATCGACGTCTCCCGGAGGGAGGCGCTTTTAATAACGGACTCAAGGAACGAAAAAATCATTTCGGGGAGCTGAACGCGTGCAGAGAGTGAAGAAAAACCCGTGGATTCGATCGGAACCTATCTATCTCGGTCTTTTTGGAAACATTTTCGGCTTAACTTAGAAAAAAGCACCACTCTAGGAACCCGTTATTTAAAAGAACTAAGCGCATAGAAGTGTCACGACTTTTTTTGTGACGCACCGTTTGTAACAGCAGTGGTCTGTCTCGCGGGGTGTGAATGAAAAAAACGCGATGACACGACAGCGCGGCTGCTCGATACAAACGAGATATTTCAAGACTGGACTTTCTTTTGAGAGGGCGCCCACTGCAGTTAGAGAGTCGGCAGAAAGTTACTTCAGGTATGATAAAGAGATGTGCTGAGAAGCTTCATCCTAAGCATTAACACTATCAATCACGCACGTCAAATCCTCGTCCTCCTATAGCCATTTCTTGAACGCCATCACGTTTTAATACCTTCAAAGAAACCATGACGATAAAGGCGACGTTTTGGGCAGCATAGCAAAATTTTCTCCTCCTCGAAAATTAGTAAGTGATAGGATTAATAAATTTCATAAAAATGGCGAAACGGATATTTTCCTGTCGCGACCGTTTCATGTCATCAAAGTTCCTATGTTATTTCATGACAATTTTCAGTTTGACGATAGCAATCAAAAGTTTTACACGAACGAAACGTGATGGTGGAAAGAGAGGCGATGGGGACGATTGGAACAGTAACTTTCTGAAAGGCGTGTATCCTGTCTCGTACGAAAAGCAGATCCCATCTCAGGAGAGAGGCGAAATATATACCAAAAATATTTCCTTTCCCATTAATATATATAAAATATATTCTTATATATATTATTAGCGTACTCAGTAAAATATTTTGATGACTCTCTGGATGATTACGAGTAGTTCAGCTGTACATAAAGCAGAAACTGTTGCCACCCTTTCTTATCTTCATAGGTTTTAGCTCTCCACACAGTGTCCAGAGTCTTTATATTTTTTCCCGAGTAAATATTATTCCGAAAAGATTATACCTGTTAATTGATGAAAATTGGTGGCTGTTAGGTGTTATTAATTTATTATCTACGAAGACGCTTGATACCCACAGTGTTGGCTATTGTTTAATTTTCTCAATCGACTCAAATTCGCATACTTCATTCATCATAGCCGCAAAAATAAACCGACTTCTTAATTTAGAGTAGGGTAGCTGAAAGAACTAAATCCCATACTTAGACGACCTTTAGAGGTGATTCTTTTGGAGGGGTACATTATATCGATCACTTTCTTATCTAAGGGAAATATAAATGAACTGGAATTATGTATTTATTAGATGCATCGTCTTATCCCAGTATTCTTTTCCGTTTCAAGGATAAGTGAATCTGTTATTATAATTTCTGAATTACTTGGGATTAAAGTTCAGTTCTATTCTATGGGCACATAATGAAAAGAAGACCTTATTTCAATTCATACCTTCCTCACTCTTTGCATTAGAAACATGTTATAAAGTTTTGTGATTTTTACTGATATTCTTTCTATTTCAAATGTACAAAGTCTTAAATAAATAAAATATACGTAGAACGTGACTGTCTTATTCACCCAATTTATCCTCTAACCCCAAAACTGGTTATCATGATAGATGTGAAAATATCAAGTTGTCTTTAAAAACGAAGGCAAACAGCTCAAATTGAAAGAGATATGGTACGGACTTTTTCCACGAATTCACCAAGTGATGACGTGATTATTGACTGAAACCGGTTTCGTGATATAATTTTGCGGCGCTCTACTAGTTTTTCTTTTATATTCACTGATGATTGATACCCAGTAAAAGTCAGTCTGCTCTGTAATGACATGAAATTTCTACAGCTTTTTGTGAAAATACAGGAAAAGTGATACTGATGAAAAATTACACAAGATGACATGCTATAAAGTTTTGTGTTTTGTGTAAAATTTTAATGATCATTAAAGTAAGAGAAACAAAAGATGAGGAAGGATTATCACCTATACGTTATGCAGAGAAGAATTACAGAAGTAATCGAGTGAGATTCTAGTGATCCCTGCATGATCTTGTAAGGTATGGTGATCAATATTCGGTGGTCGAAAGCATTCGTACAAAGTTATTTTAAAAGAAAGTATATGATGCAACTGATGAATGATTTAAAGATACCTGTTATCCAATTTTGTTCATAAAAATAAAACGATAACAGAAAAGAACCCTCAACTAATGGAACTCCATTTCTGCTGTCACGTAACATAATATTCTTAACATCTGTGAAAATATCATGCATAACTTATTGTTTGCTATCTTTACAATTATAGAGAGATCTAGACGAAACTGAAGAGAGAAGTAAGTCGATTAAGAACTAATCTCTCGCGAAAACGCAAACCACCTCCACACCGTACGAAAACGTATTTTGTTGCAGCTAAATATTAACGTTTCTTATACAGAACTACGGTAGAAAGAGTGGCGTTGTTATCTTTCATATATTTATGCGCCTCTTTGGCAAATCTTGAATGAAAAATTGAAGAAACCCCAAACATGTCAAAATAGTCTTCATCTTCTTAATTTCTCTCTTCCCTTCTCAACTCCTCTCGCTAAATTATAATTTACGTATTAAATTCTTACTAAATTTTTTTTTGGAATGACTCCAGATGACTCTCATTCTTTCCAGCTTATTCTTCCTAATTTTACAAAATTCGTATTAGCGAAATGGCTCTTTAAGTATACACATCTTTGGGCTGAAAATCGCAAGAAAGAAAATAACACCAGCGTTGAGTTTTGTTGCGGAATGTATCAGAAAACTTTGGAGAAACTATTTCTAAATTTAGGGCCAGACTAAAGACTAGCTTCCGCAAGCACCACAGAGCCGGTGATTTTTGGGTCCGTATAATACCAAAAGTTATTCGTTCCAGGAAGTCCCCCTGGATCTTCAATAATACCACCGTACAAAGAAATGTGTGAATGTATAAATAACGTTATTCATAGGGCTTAAATTGTTCCGCATAATTAACGATGGATGTCCGAACAAGAATGCATATGCTTAGATGGTTGTGAGGACCGCACCTTATCTAGTAAATGCTTAAGGGCCGATTACGGAACTACTATATTATCTAAGTCCTGATTTGGCCTCTTTACATATTACCTAACTTCGGGTCTAGGTTATGGTTTGGGTCAAGGTCATGACCATGTAGAACTTTTTGGACGTTTTTGAACGATGATCTGAATCATAATCGAGATCTAGGCCACAGTGATGATAATGAAGAATCCCTCAGGATGGTCTGAGAAAGAGCCTGGTCAGACTAAGGGAACCTCCAGGGCTATCATTGCGGCCTATTCCACCTTTCCTGATACAAATACCCGCGTTTAAATAAATTTTCTCCCAAAATAATTCATTACACCAAAAAATAATAAAATGGAAAATCTACCCTGTAAAAATTATCGATTTAAATTGAATTGGATTGAAATCCCTTTCATTCGTAAAATTTCGATGTCGAGCAATAGAATATAAGGAATACGGCATTCAAGTGAGGCCAGTTGATTCCATGTGCCAGCTAATGGTTTCCTATGCGACCGAAATGTACAGTTCTAGCGGCCTAAGGATGCACCAGACCGTATTATGTTCCTAAATATTTGGGTGCATCCTCATAGCTCGAGCACTCTACTATATATAGCCTTACGGTGGAAAAGGTTCCTCATCCTTGGCCTAGGTCATTTGCCAGAAATTCTACGAAATGACTTAATTGAGTTGGTTTGTAATGTATGCATACCTCTCAAATTGAGAATCCAATTTTTTCGGATCGATTATCATTCCGGACTATACTGAAATCATTGGGAATTTCCCCACGCATTGTTAACGGAAACTTTCTCCCAGTCCATTCATCGAAAGAATCAAAATTATGGCGATAAAAATCATCAATGATTTCAGCCTAATCATTAACACCGAAAACTTTCTCGATCAAATGATGATGGCGCATGATATGAGCATTGTATGAGCAGATGAACGAACAATGAAAACTGTTTTATCTTCATACGTCTGCCGCGACTGACATATTTGTGACTGACCTACAAAGGAGATTAATTTTCGAAACGGTGCTTCACGGAATCAAGGCTGCACTACGAAGATGAATCATGCACACAATTGTGAATGCTGCTTCATCTTAGAAGTTAAGAATCTTAAGAGTGTGTAATTGTTCTCATGGTCATTCTCGATATTTAACGGAAAAATACAACCTAGAGTTCCCGTTCCAATTCAAGCCATTCATAAAATAGGCCTCATAATTTTTCTCGCCGCAGACACAGATCTCATCATCTCGCGCGGTTCAATATTCATTGATTGAAAACTGCAATGATAGTCAGCTTGAGTAGTACAAGTTCTATTTATTCTTTATTAACCAGAGTTACTACTATTTCACGTTTCATCTTTAATCTACTAGTAATTTAATCAATTATATCTATTTTTTATCAGAAAGTACGCTGCGATTTTATTTTGCTCTATTTTTTCTTATAGTAATGACAACTGTATTTCGAAAACCCATGCGGTTAATAAAAAAATAATTTTCCTTAAACTTTTAAAATGGCGAATTAAAATTGATTTGCTCCTTCTAGTGAGATATTTAAATTTACCCTCCTATTCTATTCCTGTAAAAGGAAAGGAAAAATCTTCATATCAACATTGGTCTGGAATCTCCTTGCTAAGACCATTAATTTTGCCTACCTTTAATTAAAAAGATTATTATAATAATTAATATTTTTCATAATAATTATTCATTAATAAGTAACGATATCTATATTAATTACATGCAAACTCTGCTTCGATCTCCGCAACTCTATTATCAAATAGATAAGCTAGTAGTAGCTATTTACGATCCAATCGACTAGTAGATATAAAGCGTAACGTATTTCTTGATTTAGTTATTGAAGGAGACAAAATAAAGTGTAATAATAAAAAAATTCATAAGCAAATATTATTCTTAAATGCTGGTACTATAACTGTCATTCTACGTCAAACTCATCGCCTTACCTTCCAGAGATATCTCTTAACTTACAACATAAATTTGAGATTTTAACTGCACTCTCATTTCTCTTTTTTGAACCTTGCATATTTTAGATACATGATTAGGTGACAAAGTTTGCTTCGTTCGAAAAATCAATCATCCTTTAAGGTCTTATATTCGTGAAAGTTCATTAAAATATTTAAACCTGATAACCACCTCAGTAATTAGTCAACTAATCTCCCATACTTCTGAGACTTAGTGTCATAAACACCATACTACATTATTCCCTTGATAATCTCTTTAAATTTATTTCTCACATTTAAAAAGGATAAAGTGTTAAATTTATTATTAGTGCAATTATAGGAATAAATATAACAATGTTTTACACTATCACTCGAATTTGGTTTGTCCCAATGTTACCATACTCATATTTATTGAAAATATTTTTAGATTTGTGCATTGAGCTAAAGAAATATTTCTTGAATAGGTTCAGAAGTTTTATTATATTTTATTATGCTTCGCTCAATAGCTAGATTAAAAAAACTAAATTATAAGTAGACAAATCTAACAGCAGTAAAACGAGCAGAAAACCTATTAATAACTCTCCATTCTTTTTACCCTTTAACGAGATGATAATTTTTGGGGTAATTAACGAGTGAACCATTATTGAACAGGTGTTGAGTACGTGGTTTGGAAAATGGACCTTTAAAAACTTCTTTTAGTTCCCGGAAATATCATTTATGCGCTCAGTGCCTCATGATATATGAATAATTTTTTGTTAATTTCTAATGCGATTGCAGTCATTGATTATGATCCAGTGAATTCAATCCATACGAACATGCTTTTCAGAACAGGTACATTATTTACCATGTTAAATCATAATACTCTCCTTACTTCCCATCTATTTCTGAAGATGTCGACTGCCAGAGTACCTATTGTAATTACTATCCGTAATACTCAAGATTGGTAAATAAAACAAGATTAGTAACCTTTCTTAGTTACGTGAGAATCATTGAACCATTGCGTAGATAATATAGGACGGTAGGGGCTATTTTAAAATTTTTTAATTTTTCGGAATTAGTCGGGATCTAGTACTTAAGTCTAGTTTTATATTTGTTAAGACAAAGGGTAAAATATTCCTAGTTACTCTATAGCAGTCTTTTCTAACCCTTATGGTCTCCATTCCCATTTTCCGTGTACTCACGTAAACCAACTTACGATGCGCAAGAGGTTCTTTTGATTCGTCGATGGATGCAACTTAATATTTTACGAATCCTTAGTTCTTTGACGAATGGCTGAAAAAATTTTGGAAGATTTTTCGCAGATAAGCAAGATATTAGAACAAAACAAAGTGAATAAATATTCGTAAGATCAACGTAACAAAATAACCTCCTCGAGTCCCACCACTCAGGCTCTTAACTCCAACTAGTGGGACGCGTCACTTCGGTTGGTAAACACTGCCCTATTGATCAACAAAACTGTAGAGTCGTTTTTCAGCGAAGGCATCAATGTTTGATGAAGAGAGAAATTAGAAGATGAAAAGAGAAAGTAGTGCTAACAGAAAATGCAAATACTACTTCAAGCGCGATATATAATATTCGACTAACAATATGGAAAATTCCGAGAGCGAAAAATATCGTAATCTTTCCTTATATATTATTTTCTTCCTTCACCCACTACATCTCATACTTTCTGTTCCTTCATCTCTCTCCTCATTTTCTTCTTGCATAACTCTAAGATAGCCAGAAAGAAATGAGGTGATATTTTAAAACTTAAAATAATAATAGTACTGAAAATGAAAATTTCTGAATTATTGATTTAGATTCTATGGAAAATACTAGTACCCCAAAGTATCCCCATATGCATACCCTGTAGGTGCAATAAACATCCTACCGATACATGTATATTTTCAGTATACAATTTAATTTTAGGAAATAGAGGAGATGAAAAAAATTGTGTATAGCCACTTTCAGGCATCGGAAGTATATACATTCTAACTTGATTTCTGAAAATTAACAAGATGCATGATAAAGATTCATTCATGCATGATAAAGATTCTAATCTAATAATAAGTACGATATGATCATAAACTGACCTACATCCAACGGAGGTGAAAATACTGGTTTAAATTATCCCCAGAAAAAATGCATTCAAATTATTTAAGAATCACTTGCGTTCTTCTGGTAAAAACTGAAGCAAGGAATTAAAGGGATCTTTATCATTCATCGATTCTAATCAAGGCAACTTTCTTTACAGTTAACTCTCAGGATTTTTCCCTGCCCCAACCTAACTTGCTTGATCAGTCACTCTTATGATTCTTTTTAACGCCTCCCAAAAACCTGTTATTTGGAGGCCGGAAGAATGGGGTAATCGGGATACTCTTTTCAGGCGGCATCCTTTAGACTTTTAACGCCAAAATTTCCGTTTATATTACCAATGGGTCCTTTCTGTAAGTTTCTCTGTTTTTCAAGATAACAGTTCGACTCAAAAATTGAATCTAAATTTTATTTCTTGAGTATAATTCATTTAATTATCTTTTTCTGCACTAGCTTCACTTTTATATTTAACAGTTTTGCTAGCAATTAATGGACTTTTTTATTCTTCCTTTAATTATGGAAGTCACATATTCATAGAATTGCAATAATAGTTGAGTTTATTGACAAATCTCTTGTAATGTTCCTAAGCAGAGACGGGTGTAGAGTCCATAGGAGCAAATGTCGGACTGAACTTCCCATCATAAAAATATCGGAACAAAAACGAATGAAAACTTTTCCATGTAGCATTTAGTAAAATATATACAGGTTTTCAGTATCAAGCAAATAAAATTCGCCCTTGTACAGAACGAATTCAACCTTTTGGAAATCAAACTCGGTCACTTAGAAAACAAGGTTCAAAAATGAAATGTCTTCTGTGTTAGGTTGTGAAATAAATAAAATCGTGGCAAAGTTGTCGAAATTCGTCATTTTACAGAATTTATTATATTTCATAAAAATATGTAGCCTTTATGTCATATTTCAGTTCCTTAATTTAATCGCAATGGCTTATCTTTGCTGACAGCTATTTCATGTAGATAACTTAATTTTGATGATCCGAAGCAGGGGAGAATTTTAGCGATTCTAGGTTCTGGGAACAACAAACATTTTGAGGCCCAACCAAGAGATGATTCGCTTCAAAAAACCTCTCGGCGAGGCCCTCAGCTAGCGTCTGGTGCGCCTAGTGTTAAATCCATCCCTGTTTCTAAGATCTCTTTTTGCGAGTAAAATATCCCATCATCCTCTATTGCTTGAATAGTGTACATAATGAGTTAGAATTCACGTTGCCGTGAACAATATTAAAAATATCAAGAACAAGAGCAAAACACTACCACAAGGTCAACATTAGAGAAATCTTTGAGGTTTAATGTTAAAGAAAATGAATCTACAGGGAATAGATTAGAATAGGCTCACCTCTTACACTCGACTAGTATTTGATTTATATACAAGAACTGCACGGATAATAATTTCTCTTGTCCGCTTCTCTACGTGCATACAAGATGAAGAATGACTTAAGTGAATACGACTCGTTTAAATAATGCACACAATTATCGTAAGATATTAATGTGACCAGAATGACTATACCTTATGCTAGTGGCCTTAAATAACCTTCATTTTGACCTAGATCATAATTTAAATTTATTTTCGAGGTTACCTATGACCATGACCGAGACCTGGACTAGGCTTAAAACCTTCAACTCGCTTCATTTAATAGAGGACGACAGGGTTAAACTGAGTCTTAGATCCGACCTTGAACTCCCTTCGAGTTATGGTAGCGCTACCCCAATCTATCATATCTTGAGACCTCGCCCCTGTTATTAAATCTGACCGATGGTAGAAGTATTTTTAAAAGCGCTTCGACAGCTGAGGTCATTTCGCACTTGAGTACCCACCGGGAATCGAACCGGTGACCGCTATCACCAAAGTTGGACGCGTTGCCCAATCGGTTATCCAGGAGCCCCAATTTGATGGATAATCTCATGAAATTGACAAAGAAATTAGCTACAATATAAACGGAAGCTACTAAAAGTATTCCCTCGGCGTTACAAGTTATATCGTTTCATTCAGCAATCTAATTCTCGTGTCAGGATTCACCAAAAGAATCGAGTCGAAATTTGAATCGATGGAAATTTAAACGGAGACGAGGAGAAACCGGTTCCCTAAAAACTGATAATTAATCTTGATATGCACATAGGAGGGAAAATGAGTAACAATGAATGGAATCCACAACATAATTAAATCTATTGTATTATCAGCATTTTTACTTCAACTACTATAACTACATTAGATATCAAGTTATCTGTATTTCAGCATTTGGACCACATCAAAATTACAGATAAATCATTTCCATATGAGTAAGAATTATATTTTACGAACCAAGATATGAACGCAATTAACCAACCCATTAAATAAAATATAGTTCTTGTATCGCTTGAGTAAAATATATTGCCTCAAACGCCCTCCGAATTTTTTTTGTGAAATATACAATAAAATGGATTGAGGGAGAGAAAGAGGGACTTTTGGAGCATCTGTGCCAGCCGGTTTTTGAGAAATACCATCTGGTTCCCCGACATAAGCGGTGATTCAAGATCTCATTCAGCCAGAATATTTTGCCTTGCAGAAAAAACATAATTTTATTGCGAGTTATTACCCGGCCAAGGGGGATTGACCACCTTTTTCCACGAAAAATAATGAAATGGAGAAATGATTTTACCCTTAGCTGCAAATGAAGAAATCAGGGAGGAAATTCCACCGTAGCCGGGACTCGAACCCAGATCTCCCACCTGCCACGCGGTTGCTTTATCAAATTAAGATAGAACAATCCTTCATCCAATTCTTATTGCTATGATAGGACACGATGTGATTTGGAGGATCCATCTAACAAGAAGATGGCACCAATTCCTACGCATAATCCGTTGTCCTATCATAGCTCAATAGAAATTGAATAAGGGATTGTTCTACATAGAGCAACCATCCAGCAAGTGGGTGATCCAGGTTCAAGTCTCGGCTACGGCGGACTTTCTCTCTTCCATTTCTTCCTCCGAATTTAAGCTTTTTCATGTGGTTTTCAAATTTTATGGCTTCAAAACTTATCGATATACTTTACGGATAGTCAAAATTGAGGCTACAAAGGCTGCCAAGATATGGTGGATATGAATAAAACAATGTTATTAATTCCGATATTACCAAATTGTATCTTAACGCTACCAAATATACTTAAGAAAGCGCAGCGGCACGATTTCGATTTTAAGTGAGCGGAATTTTACAAGTTGAAAAATATTATTGTAGCATTTAGTATTATAATTTAATTAGTGATTTTAATTTAACATTAAATCGGATGCGATAACATGAGGACAGAATATATAAAATGTTAATTTTACTAATTTTTGGAAGGAGATGAAAATAAAAGTTAATCAAAATATCACTTCAGATCTGAGTACTATCTGTAATAAAATCATTATATGACCTATATAACGTGACTTTTAAATGGAGCTAATCATCTCGAGATTTTCAACAGGGATAAAAGTACTGCTGCCTTGTATTTAAATGGAGCGGAAAGAAAAGATTGATCTCTCGGAAATAATAGCCATTCGACTGAGACTTCTAAGAAAACGACTACTCACAGATTCTTGTGAATGTGTTCGTGCTCCGAAGCACGTTATCTCCTTCCGAGAGGTAGGAGAGTGAAAAATTAAAAAATGCCTAAAATCTCCATGTCTCTCTCCAAGCTTTAAGATTAATAAGCAAAGGTCTTTTAAAGGATAAGCACCAAAAGATGGTAAACTAAACCATGAGTTACACACTTACTATTCCACGGAAAAGTTTTAATCCTATAACTCCTTGGTAAGAATTTTCAATACAAAGTGACGACTGTAGTTGTTTTTCATTTATCCAGAGTTGTTAATCGTTTCTTGGAACAAACGAAAGGACTCATGGAAGAGAGTTAACACAAATTCATTTTCCTTTCCAATTAACGCACTGCTACACTGATGGCAGCAGATCAACAGATCAGGAAATTCCCTTCCACCACCGAGTCACCTCTTATCAAAGAATCCGTTCGACATTCAAATGCTTTTACGAAAGTAAGGATAATACGGGATTTCTACCTTCAAATAACTGAAATCTGATCATCTAAGGAGAATTTTAACATGAAAACTCAGACGTGCAGCGGTAGGATTTTAGCGCATAGTCGAGTGGTTCTTTTTCAAATTCGTCCTTTCTCAATAGGTTTTCGAGGAATTATTACAGTAGGAAACGATTAAACTCCAGACACATGCATAGGCAAAAATTCGGCTGAAGATATTGAGCGACTGTTTGATCAGAATCCAACCGCTGCTTAAATTTCAGTTTTTGAATTAAACAATAAATAGGCATGATAGTGAATTTCTTAGAGAATGATAATCTGAAAATGCCACATATAGGAAGTAATAATAAAAGTTAACAGCAAACAATTTAATAACAGTCGGCTATCACTTTGTTTGTAATTCACCTCGATTTAAAGAAGAATTCGACCAAATTTCTCATAGCGGTTCCTGAATCAAAACTATATTATTTTGCATAATTGAGGAATATATTTACACAATTATGTCGCTAACTTAACAATATCCAATGAAAACTTTCCTCAATGCAGTTGAAAAATCTTAGTTAATTTTCAAAAGAGATTCAGTGATCGAATGAGATTATAGAATTTAGAAGAATATTTGAATTAATAATGAACGATAGAATCAACAAATTTGCGACACCAAATAGAATTAAAATATATAGATATATCAGCCAACAATCAATCCAAATGAAAAAAATTTGAATTGCGGTTGAATACGCATTGATCACTACAAGCTGTAGCAAACGTTAATGCCGAAAATTCCAATCATTCCCATTTTTCAGATATTTTATTTTTTAAGATCCTTCGATTAGCTTCACTTTCGATCAATAAATAATCTCTTTTCATACGGAGCTTTTCTTCATTTATTGTAATCACTACTTAAAAGGTACTACTCCTTTCCAAACAGGTAAGGAATAAGAAGGGCTCGGCTGACATAAGGTTTCTTTTGGAATCTTTTAACCTGTTTTTCGAGAGCCACAACTTTTGGAAAATGTCGAGAGAGAGAGAGATTCAGGGATATTTTTCAAAAATATCATTCGTAGAAAAAGAACCAATGAAACTCTGTAGAAAAGTCGCGCGTTGACACTAATTACGAAATCAGATAGAAAGACGACAAAAAAGGGGAATTATTTACACTTCAACTACTAAAATACATGAACTTGGAAAATTTGAAGTACGTATTACCATGATACAGATCATAACATAAATATGAAAATACCAAAGACGTGCCACGATTTGAAAGAGAATGTCTTGAAAGCTTGCATTTCTATAAGAATCATGATATAAGGGCAAAATGTTACTACATAGTCCCAGAACGATACTTTTTAATATAATAACATACAGACTCAAAAGTAAAATTTTCCCTTCATAGACAGTCAGAAAATTGCAAGAAAATAAAAAGAGCAAGTTGACCTGATACTCTTCCACCAAAACCGCATCTCCGTAATACATAGAGATATTTCGAAAAAGAAAAGCATAACTCGATTGCATGAGTCAACACTTGAAAGCAGGTGGAAATATTCTCGCTTCAAGTGCAAAGTGGACTTTGCGGGTAATAGACATTTCTAGGACAACTTGAGGTATTGGTTGATCTCTAAGCTAAACTGTACACAAAAGCGTGCTCAAACGAAGCACTATGAAAGAAGTCGAGAAAAGCATGAGTGGATGCGGCAAATAAACCTCCATTTGCCGGAAGAAAGCTCTGAGATCACGAGTGGAGCCGAGGTGCAAGGGAAGACAAATATTCCCCGGAAGAGATTAACTACCTACCCTCCTATTAATTCTTAGAGTCATTGGCGGACGTTCCAGATTTACTCTCTGAACTTCATGAAATACAGCCACAATTACCTCAGAGCATCAGCCTGGAATGAAGGCTTGCATATAAGATCGACAAGAATGTTGGTGTTTATGAATGATAATCGTTAACACAACCATTCTGAATTTTTAACAGAATATCATACTTGAATGATAATGTTCTGTATATACAACAATTTTTATAAATGAAGCTCCATTATTTATTTCTCAGCCTTTTTACTTCTAACTCATATTAAAACCAGATTAGATTACACAGGTTACATATAGAGAGAAATGGATGACGGATTTTTTTTCCAAAGAAAGAATTGTTCAAGAATAGAAATCAAAGCATTTCACAATCATTCATACGTAAGATATATCGTACTCAGATAACTTATATAATTCGAAGTTTAAGGAGTTTGAAGATAAATCATAGATCTGATCTTAAAGTACGAGCTAAGAGGATTTCCAATTTCAATTTTTAGTCAACATATTTGCTGAAAATAATTTCCTTTATGAATATATTATCACCAAATGGTAATAACCGAAAGAATTTTTTTAAATACCGGGATGATTGATTTCTTATTTCGTGAGGATATTTCTATCTAAATGGTATACACTGAGAGACAAAGATCTCCTGAAGTGTATGCAAGTGTACAAGGAATTGTGCAAGGAGGGGTTCAAGAGGAAGACTTATGTTGAATTATGAGAGGCAGGCAATAGTTAGCGTTAAGGTTAGGAATGATGAGGAAGTGAAGCGTTTAGCTGGGTACAGGACAGTATGCATAGCTTTTGCAAACCAATCTTCGGGTTGTTATCCTATGGTGCCGAGGATGTATCTAACAGTTTAAGCGCATTCCCATCAACTTCAAAAGCTAGCATTTCAGCAAGAACGGTCAATGCCGCACGCTTTTCAGAAATGAGACTCCAAATGAGGAAATTTAAAAAAATATATATATCTTCAGAAAAAAGGGGCTTTTAACGGTCATTTAATTACATTTTCTATTTATCCGGACAATATTAATTGTAGTGTAGAGTTCTAACTTAAACATATTTACGGAAAATATATTGCTGGTAACAGTAAAAATATCCGAGGGTACCTGAATAAATTAAATTTCTTAGGTTATTAAAAAACAGGAACAAATATTTTTTATGTATGCATCGGCGACGTCGCGTTTCTATTTAGATTGTGTTTGCTGTTAAGAAAATAAAGCTTCATTCATCCAGTAATTGAACGGCAAGTCAATGGCATATAATTGAAAATTTGGTTGCTTTTTATGGAAATAAGACTTTCTTCCAAATATACCTGGTGAAATAGAGAATGGTTTAAATAATACCATATACATTTTTAGTAAACATTTTATTCCACATTGGGAATAAAATATTGCCATGCATATTATTTTTGTCACTTAATTCAAAGTATGATTTCACGGTAAATATTATTGGAAAGTTTGAAAAATTGAAGTAGAATAATTATTATAAACCATACTGAATGAAATAACTTCATATGAAAATATAATTATGCATCACTTATGATAAAAGAAATTTTAAATATTAATTGCCCAGTCGAAACGAACATTAATGATCTTTTATAACTAATCGGGAAGACTATAAAATACGGGAAGCACGAGATAACTTTTTTCACATTCTGTAGTCCAGCGAGGATAAGTATAGGCTAGCTGTAGAAAAAAATAAGAGCAAAGAGGTAGAAAAAACGAAAAATAGCATGCCAAAATCATTTACCGAGTCACAGGAAAATAATTGACAAAAGATCACTATAAATAGTACCATTTTTTGGAATTCTTCAAAGTAATTTTACGCCCAAAAAGATTTACCATTCTCTGATTGCCTGCCCATACAGCAGATTTGATTTAGTATATAATTGACAATTGTATATGAAAAAAATCTCTGAGGTGCAGCGGATAATTATTTCTCCTTCACCTCCGATTATATACAAGGTAGAAACTTCTTCGTGCACTCTATAATTACCAAGCAAAAAGATTATAATCTCCGCAGTCACAATATAACATGACAATGGCTGAAAATTTGACATTAGATTCCCAATAATGCAGCGCGAGTGAGGCAGTGAGGACTCCGCCGCGCCGCCGAAACCACTTACCCCTGCTAGCAAGTGAATTGATTTTTCCAGATTCTATATCAACGGCAATGTGATTTTAAATATAGTAAATTGTCTATCAAGACGAAAGATTGATAAATAGCAATTTATTTTCTAACACAGTAACTTGTAGGATTTTGCGACCTCATTGCTAAATCACGAAAGAGATCTGCAAAATCAACGCTCACCGTTGACACCGTACGGCATAACGCGAATACTAAATATCTAACTTCTGCATTCTGATTTCTAAGGCTGTAAAATGTCCGTATTTTAGACCGTATCCCCGCGCGAAACGCGAGATAAGCTATCTCCCAGGATACTTTCGAAGCAAATAGAGGAAGAATTTCTCTTCTCCACAGAAAAGGTTTACTTTCTTTAAAGTACGCCTAGATGGCAAGAGAACAAAATAATCCCCCAACAACATCCGATACCTTCATAATAGGAAAATACAGATAAGGAGCCCAATCTGTGTGCCGAACATCCAGCACCTAGGGATAATTTGCCAATGGTATGCATGTATTATCATATAAAATTACATATAGAATAATGAACCATAAAAAGGGTTTTATCTAATGCATCAATTGATAATTGATTGTTCTCCGGTCCTATTTTGTGATAATTTTAAATTACTGAATTGATGACTATTATTTGTTTATATGGAAAATTTTCCGAATAAAAAGTTAAATAAGGTATAATAAGGTTTACTCAATTGAATTGAGAGAGATATAAAGTAATGTTAAAGCATATATTTCCATTGATTAGGAATGATTTCAAAAACTAATGCTTTGTAATGTTTTGAAGGATACTTTAAGAAAGATCTATTGGGAAGATGCCAAAGAACAAGTAGAATAGCACAAACTTTACGATTAATAATTTTGTTTGAAAATTGATAACCTATGAGTATCCCTTTAGAAGGTTTTTCTGACATGTAGAATAACTGAAAATTTTAGATTTAGTATAACTTTAAGGGTTGAACATCGAGTTAGATATCGAATAACAAAAATGAAGATTATATTTTACTTTGTCAAAAAATAACAATAATCTTCATTTTATGATGAGATTCCTGATCGCATTGAGTTTATCGGGCATAAATATAAAGTTATCTCAGGAACAAAACTTAAGGAAAGGCAAAACGCAATAAATTAGAAAATTGAACAAACTTACTTCAGCAATCTTCTTAGAACCAAATGTAGATATTTTCAAACTTCTTTTCATAATATTTTGACCATAAATTCATAAGCAAATTCCGGGTAAGATAAAACTCATTCTTGGAATAAGAAAAAAAGATCTTATTGTTAAGAACGGTGATACTTTGAGGGGGAGGTAAGGGTCCAGTAAATTTTAGAAACTCCATTCTCCTGAAGAATCTCAAAATATCCACCTAAAAAGTTAATGATGCTTAGCTTTGAAGAATACCAGCTGAATGAATTGATAAAAATATGAACAATGATGAAAATACATCTCTATGATGATGAGGGCAGGGATGGATACAAATGATTGGGTAATATGTTTACATAAAATTTAATACATTGATGAGAAATCTTTGGAGCAACATGAAAAAGGTAGTATACCTTAAGTGAAAGCTTAAGAAAATGAGAGCATAAAGGTCATAACTTTCATTCCAGTTAGTTACTTTTGAACTGTAGTCAAGGGTGGAGCAAAAGAGCACACCAATTCTAAAGATCATATCATTTCCAAATTTATGTAAATAAAAAATCAAATACCAGGAAAATGAAGACTTAAATATTTAACATGGCTCCCTGCCGGAGGCACCTGAGGCAGTTGCTTTGCCGAGTCACCCATTCCTGTACTCAACTATTAGATGGATATTGAGGGTGCCAAAATGCCTGCCGGTATGTAATTCCAGTTTGAGTGCCTTGTAAATATACTTTCACATACAATATAAGCTCAATGATTTTTACTCAAAAATTTTTCTTCTCTTGGTATCATATCATGTAAAAATAATCACTTTGTACAGATAAACTGTTCTACTAAGCATGAATTTAGAAAAATTCTACATATGGTACATACAATAACTAGGTTCTCCATAGAGGTCTATGAGAATGTTTAATAATTCTGGTTTACTTGCTACTATTATTGAAGATATCCATAAATTATTATTAGGACACCTATAGACACTAAAACAGTGATTTATAAATATGAACAGTTGTACTTACAACTATTCATATTTATAAATCACTGTTTTCTAGGTAGATATCTAGAAATATCCAAATTCACAAGGTTCATTCAGTAGCAAGACACTAATCATTTTCAGTATACATAAGGAAAATTATAAGATTCAAATGTGTTACTTTTGACACCAATGAAGCATTAATAAATACATGAATTTGGCATAGGTAGAATAGATGTAGCTGAGGAAGAATGATTATACTGATGATGGTACTGAATATGAGGTGAGACAAACAATACAGAATTTTAATGGAGGGGATATTGGACTTGGATAATCATGTAAGAACTAAATAACAACAAACAGGACATTTAGCATAATTAACTTTATGTAGAACTTGTAGAAAATCCATTTACCTCATTAAACTGTAAATGATAAAAAAAACGTTAGCCAGATAATACAATCCATCTCCATTTTTAAAAGCATTTCAATACTCCACGATGACACATTTTGTTTTCAGATATTCTTGAATGGCTTCCAATCCTGAAATAAAATTTAAATACAAAATTTTAGGAGAATGCTGATAAAATTACATTTAATGAAAACTATCAATTATCAAAGCGAGTTTCAAACTTAAAAAAATACACATCTAATTTACGATGTACTACTGCTTTTGATTTAAAGATTAATTTTTCCTTTTGACTTCTCTCTGATGCACAATTTGCTTAATTATGACTTTATATTATTGTCATTTTTAATTGGAATGGTTTGGTAAGTAAATAGTAAAGTAAAGTAAATGTCAGAAAAGAATGATAGAAATCTCTCTTACCCAAATCTTTTCCAAAGCCGGACTGTTTGAATCCACCAAATGGTGAAGCTACATCAGTCTTATTGTATGTATTGACAAAAACAGTCCCAGCAACAATTTTATCAGCCATTAGTAATGCTCTGTTGATATTATTTGTAAATACTCCAGCAGCTAATGCATATTCAGTGTTATTTGCACGACAGACCAGAGAATTAATATCACTGTAATTATAAAATAAAATTTAACAGGACTACAAATATAAAAAGAATAAAATAAAGCTATTGTAACTAATATCTAACCTAAAAATCATCTTCTTAGCTAAGGATCATTAACTTACCCAGAGTTAAACTTTGAGATCAACATGATTGGACCAAACGATTCCTCTTGAGCCACCATCATATGATCCTCTACATCAGTAAACACAGTAGGCTCCATAAAAAAACCAGGTCTATCAACCCGTTTCCCACCACAAACTAGGGTAGCACCTTCCTTCACACCATCTTCACAGTATTTCAGTAGGCTGTTTAAGTGTGCCTGATGGTTCTGTGGGCCATGATGTGTTCCTCTATCAAAAGGATCTCCAATCACCTAACATAATGGACATTATTGCAAAAATATTATATATAATAAGCATATTGTAAGTGATTGTCACTATAATTGAAATTACATAAATATGAAGGCACTAGATTCTATGCATTTACACTTTAAAGAGAACAGATCTGAAAAATTTATAGAAAGTTATTGGCATCTATAAAACTAAATACTATGCAAAATTTTGCTATGAAGTCAAATTCAACTACAATAAGAGTTCCAATGAGCATTTTTCAAACTCACAAAGATTCGTGAATTACAAATACCATTCACAAGATATCAGTAAGAACTCAGGAAATTGGGTTAGTTGATCTCGAAGACCTGAGGTGACTATTCTTAAGAAAATATAACAATAAATCATATGAACCTCATTTCCAATGAATATTACCATTTTTGAAACCCTATCCACCACCCTTTTTACAAATTCATCATGTATAGATGATTCCACAAAAAGCCTTCCAGCAGCGATGCAATTTTCACCCTTGTTGAAAAAGACTCCACTCATTCCCTAAAAGGAAAAGAACAGATGATGACACAAATATACAAATACTTAATGGATCTAACACTAAGTACATACAAATAAACATTTTCAATCCAAATGAACATTTAATCGTAAAGGAACTAAGTAGTTCATACAAAATGATCATTCATCATTAAAATCCACAAATTTTCTACCAAGATACCCAAATCATTTTCAAAATAAAATGAAGGATATAATATGCATAAAGTAAACTTTAGATACATAAAATTTTACCATTGTTACAGCCAGATCAAGGTCGCAGTCTTCAAAAATGATCAGAGGTGATTTGCCTCCAAGTTCTAAAGTAACTTTTTTCAAGTTGGAATTAGCACATTTCTGCATGATCTTCTGTCCAGCAAAAGTGCTACCTGTGAATCCCAATTTTCTAACTTGCATGTGTTCTGAAAGAGCTTGCCCTGCTACGGACCCTGTAATGTGAACCAAAGAAACTTTTGGAACACTCCATAGAAGATTTACGAATACCAGGGGTTCAAGAATACCAGGAAAAAATAATATGGTTGTGAATGGAATAATTATACTCCTATAATACCTCATGGTTAATATAACCTTTTTAGAATAACAGTAAAACATTGCAATATATTATTTAATTTAAATTAGAATCTAACTTAAGCTTAATGGAAGTCCCTAACAAATGACATGTGATCTTGCCTACTTCATAGCTGTTATGGGAAAAGGTTTGTAATACATTTTTAAGATTAACATTAGATTGACACAGATTCAGGTATTACTTTGTGGTATTCATGAACACAAAAATACTTCGTTGTAAACTTTTACTACACCACAGATTTACATAAAAACACTACTAGGTTTCAAAGCGATGCTACATCATCAGGTGAGTGCATCAGGAAAGGAAACAACAAGAACAAAAAAGGAGGGAAGGTAGGAGTTGTCCACTTTTGAATGACTAGATTTTCCAAATCAGCAATTATTCCAATATCTTCAGCGATCCTTAACCACTGTGGACCTGGTGTTTTGGTCTGTTGGCTTTTCTTAGACACGAAAATGTGTTTAAGAAACTTCATGTCTACGAAAAGACAACAGAAATAAATTTACTGAAATCTGAAGGGAACAAACCCTTTCCACTATACCAGATACATAATATAGATTATATTGTAAAGCAAATTCTAACTATTCAATTGCAGCTTTATATTTTTAAAACCTAATGGTGTGTTTTGAAGGCTGTGATTCTTGAACTTGGATCTTAGTAGAAGGAGAAAAAAGGAACTCGGAGGTCAATGAACTAAGAGATAAAGGTTCTCCAAGCGCCGAAATAGCGACATTGACACTTCAAAATGCAACACCACTGATTTCTTAGAAAAACTTAATGAACAATTCGAATCTATCAAATTCACCGCCGAAGAGGAAACAAATGGTACACTCCCCTTCTTGGATTTAAAAATAACTAGATCACAAAACAAGCTCAAATTTAACATATATAGGAAACCCACTCACACAGAAATGTACATACCATCTGACTCAAATCACCACATTTCACACAAATTAGCCCCATTCCATTCCATGATCAACAGACTCTTAAAAATACCACTTTCACAAAAAGACTTCAAGAAAGAATTAAACCACATCATAAATATCACAAAACAAAACGGATACGACCAAAACATGGTTAACAACATTCTCAGAAAACACAAACATAAACTCAAAATAAAACAGAACACGACTCTTACTTCATCTCAGGACAAAAAACACAAATTCATAAAACTCCCCTACGCCCCGGGAACTAGCAACAAATTAAAAAACATTTTCTCCAAATTCAATTTTACTCCGGTGTTTGTGAATAATAACAAACTATCCAACCTTCTTCATAACCCCAAGGACACTACGACACCAACACAAAAATCGGGCATTTATGAAATCTCATGCCAAGATTGGGATAAAATATACATAGGGCAATCGAAACGAAAAATAGAGAATAGATTCAAAGAACACTTAGCTCATTTTAGACACAACCAAATTAATAAATCAAGCGTAGCGCAACACATACAAGAACACAATCACAGGATTAATTTAGACAATTTAAAATTAAAGAAATCAATACAGAATAACTCAAAACTCGATGCTTATGAAAGCATTTTCATATATCAAAAGAAAGGGAAACTCATGAATGCCGACGATGGGCCTATCCCAACCTCTTCATTGTACTCTCTCTTAAATACCGCTTCTTAAAAGACCCTAATTCCGGAATTTCCGTTCCCCACCTCCTCCCCGTACGTCACGAGGAAAAAACCCCACCCCATCACTCTTGGCCATACACAGTTCACACGGACGTCACAAACCCCGAGAAAAACCCCACCCCCAAAAAAACCCCCTCCCACGACAAACAGTTACAAATACCTCACACCCCACTCTTTCTGCTCATTCAGCATTGGACCCCCTATGAAGATGGAAGCATTGTTTCCGAAATGTACATCGGGATTCTGAAGAACTGGGACCGCTAAACAATTATCCGTTTCCCGGTAATCGCCCTTAGACGGTCGCCGCTATTTCGGCGCTTGGAGAACCTTTATCTCTTAGTTGGATCTTAGTCACCTTGACTTTGGAATAAATATGGTAACAATTTACATGGGAAATCTTAATGTGGACTCTACCTGCTCCAGGTAATACATTAATGACCCCTGGTGGAAAGCCTGCCTCAATGGTCAGTTCAGCAAATTTTAGAGCCGATAAAGGTGAATGCTGTGACGGTTTGATGACAACTGTATTTCCTGCAGCTAAGCATGGAGCCATCTTCCAAGAGAGCATCATAAGAGGATAATTCCAAGGAGTTATAATACCACAAACACTGCAATTGAACATCAAATCAATTTTATCTATTGAAATAAAACAGAAGTGAATTCATATCAATACGACATCTTCAATTTCTTATCTATTGGATACCATAAAGCTGCCTTCATAAATGAAAATTTTGTAAAATAAAAATTTTTTAAAAAGTAAATAATTGCAAAATATTTACACAAAATGTTAAAAATTATTCTACACCTTGATGTCTTTTAAAAAATACTATTTACTTCTTTTTCATAACAAGATGTTTAATATCTGCTATTTCATCTCATGCAATGAAGCAATATAATATATACTTATACAAACCATCATCGTAAACAAATACTGTTACTCGAGAATTTATATTATAAATATATTTCATCCATATTAATTACCCATAAGGTTCCTTCTTAGTATAAGCAAGGTTCCATTTTGGACGAGCACGAGAAATTGGAATGGTGTCTCCCTGAATTTTGTCAGCCCAACCAGCAAAGTAACGCCATGTTTCAACTGACATTCCTACATGGGTTTTGAGAGCTAGAGTAAAAACAGCACCCGAGTCCAGAGATTCAATTGTTGCCAGCTCTTCTTTGTGTTTATCCATCAAATCTGCTAGCCTAAAGAAGTTAATAAATAACTTCATCTCAATATTTCATAATCACCTAATTCCATAATAAAATTGAGTAAACATTGTAGAACTAAGAAATTTTAATTAGAAATAGCATGAATTTGTAAGAAAAGATCCATGATATTTATAAAAATGTTCTTTAAAAATTTACAACATCTTTTTGCATACAAATATGCAACATACTTCATTTAAGTTATGGATATATCATAAATGTTACAGAATTACTTCAATGTAAAATATTGTGTCTATATTCGGGGGTAGGATGACTTTTAAATACAAATTTTTTATGTAAAAAGTACTGAGTTGACTTATGCATGGGAAATATTTCTAGCTGCTTCAATAAAATCCGTTATTTGAGGTTTGAATAAAGCTTCTATAATTAAAAACTTTAAAATTTCAATTTAGGATATAAAAAGTTGATAGATTTTAATAATCAAATAGAACGTAAATTATACACATCTTATTAACTACCATGATCTGTAAAGGGTAGTTATGGAAATGAGAGAAATGAGAAATTTAAAAATTCTGTGGAAATTAAGCTTGACATAAACTTGAAATTATAAAGTAAAACAAGTTCAAAAATTAAAGAAACAAGAGCAAATTAAACTTTGCTATAAGTTGTACAAATAGTCATCAGCAAATTAAAATAACAAAAAGAATGAAACAATAATTACTTATACATTCGCAGTCCTCTCTCTCTTGGACTTATCTGAGACCATTCCCCCTCAAAAGCATGTTTTGCTGCATCTACAGCCTTATCAACATCAGCAACTGAAGCATTTTCCACCTAAGATAATAATTACACAACATCAGTCACATTGGCTTATGAGGAACTCCTTCGTCCAATAGGTAAGGTGTCTTAAGATGCACCTCCAAAACATTCACATGGTGGATAAAGTTTATGAGTGCATCTCTAAATGCACAGATAAAATAGTGTCTTATGCATGGGAAACAACCCTCCCCACCACGCAAAAAATATCTATTATATATAGCTAACTCTCCGGATATACCTATATATATATATATATATTTATAGGGGATACGAATTCTGACCATGTTCCACAAGCGCCGTCGACTTCAGATTTTTACGACGTACTGGCCCCACACTCTAAATGCTACAATAATTCAGATATCGACGCTAGGTGTCATGGGTTCGATACTAGAATGTCCCAAAAATCGCAATTTTCCCATAAGAATGCATTGCGTGGATTTTTGAAAATTATTTTGAGGCACTTATCGGTAAGATAGAGGAACAAAAATCTCGGAGGTTGAAGCTAAGGTAGTCTTCTATGGTTCTTATGGAAGAAATGTTGCCAAATGACCGTAAGTTCGACTCCAGGTGGCTCCGAAATTCTTCCATAAGAAATGCATTGCTGCAACTTTTGTCATTTTTTTCAATGCCTTCCCAATAACCTGGAAAGATCAAACTCCATGTGGCAACGGAGGCGTTTGAAAACATTCTTTCCTGAATTTAACAGTTCGTCTAGTGGTCCTTGGTTCGATGCAAGAGGGTCATTCCGATTCCACCATGCATTTCATACGGGGAAAACGGAATCTTATTTTAGGACCTTCCCGATAGGATATTGAATCGAAACTTTGGGATAAGTCATAATTGCACTCACCTAATATTAATTCGCTATTTTCTCTCACAGAAGGGTCCTGAGTTCGACGCTAGGCAGTCATTAGCGCGAATTTTTGCAATCTGTTTTGAGACCGTTCTCGATGGGATAGAGCAATGAAAATTACGGTGTTTGCAGATGGGATGGTCTTCCATAGTATCAAAGGAAGAAATGTTAGCAAATGACCGTGTGTTCGACGCCAGGTGGGTTCGAAATGCTTCCGTAAGAAATGCATTGGTGAAATCTTGGATGATTTTTTTAAATCCTTCCCGATAAGCTGGAAAGATAAAACCCGGAATGGTGACAGAGGCGTTTGAGAACATTCTTTCATGTTATTCGCCGTTTCTACAGTGGTCCTTGGTTTGATGCAAGAGTGTCATTCCGATTCTACCATGTATTTCAAACGGGAATAACGGAATCTTATTTTATTACCTTCCCGATAAGATACTGAATTGAAACTTTGAAACACGTCAGAGTGGCGCTTATCTATTATTCGTATGCCATTGCCTCTCACAAATGGGTCCTGTGTTCGACGCCAGGCGGTCATTTACGCAAATTTTTAAAAATTGTTTTGAGGCCTTTCTCTATGCAGGAGACTATTCAAAATCACAGCGTTTGCGTTTTAAGTAGTTTTCTATAGAACCGGTGGAAGAAAGGTTACATATGACCGTGAGTTCGATGCCAGATGGATGAAAAATTCTCACGTTCGAAATGCATTGCGGCAATTTTTAAGATTTTTGCTGGATAAGCTTCGAAAATGATACCCGTAAGGGAAACTTATTGTAAATTTTCACCAATTAGCTTGCAGTATGCAAGCAACTTTTACTCGTATATTCATAAGCCTAATGAATAAAATTAGATAATCACCTCACATATCACGCTCCCATCACTTGGATTAATTGACTTCAACTTTTGAGTTGAGGTGGCATCAACAAATTCTCCATCGATGAAAAGTTGAGTAGGAATGCTCACATTCATGTTGTTGACAAATAATGAAAATGAATCATGTACTAAAGCCTTCTTTGCATCCCCTCCTCTTGATTTTAAAATTACTACTTGCACAAAATCCTCAAATTTGGAAGACATAAATACATCCTCTGTTTTTAATGTTACATTAAGCTTTTGTTTTATCTCTTCAATGAGCCTAAGGGAAAAAGGATACAACAGATTTCTTAGTACTGTTTGAGGATACCTTATTTTATCAGCAACATTGATACTTCTGTTTATAAATGCATCAATACTTTTAAGAAGAAAACAATAAAAACACAGTTAACAGTCCAGAGGCTGGTTATGTTCTCAACTCCTCTACCATTAATAATAAATAGTTTTTTTTAGAGGAAATGAGGTGATAAGGCAAGATGAGAAGTGAAGTAGTTTGCCTCGGCTTTTCTCAATGAGCCAGAATGAAATTAACAGAAATATTCCATGTCAGCTCAGCACAATTGCATAATGAATGACACTTTATATTGCATTCAATTAAGATTTAAGAAAATTGATGTCATTAGTCAGTGTCATTCATAATTCAGTTACTTTTAAATCATCACAGCAATGAGTGAGACTGCAACAAAATTAAATTAAAGATACATTAACAAGGATGAGAGAAATGTATTCTAGCAAAGTAACCATACAACTGGAAACCCAATGAAAAGCATATCTGGAAAATCATCGACATGACAGTACTTGGGCACAGGTTCCTCATTTTCCGAGAGTGATTTAAACATACAGACTCAATTCCACACTCTTAATCAAATGCTTTGTGAGCAAGGAAAATAGCACTCCTTATAGTGGCACCATCCACTGTCAGTAATCCTCACTGAGGCAGCTGACTCACAAAGCAAAGTAGCAAAGTTTTGAACTCCCCCAAAGGAAAATAGCAAAGGAAATAACATGGCTATCATGTTAAAGTAAACTCTTTTCCTCCCCAGAGGAAATAACAAGGATGAGGGAAAGTAAAGAAAATAATAATTAAATCAAAGTAGAAAGTTTACACAATGAATCCGTAAACTTTAAATTTGTTTCTCCTCACAAATTTCAATAGCAACACCAACAATTTCCAAATTTAAGTAGACACAAGCTGGGGAAATGATACTAAAGAATACCTTTTTGAATAATTAATAAATCTATTGAGTTGTGAACTGTGATAGTTTCAGAAATTAATTTCTGGGAAATACTGCAGCAAGGTTATTTTTATGTTATGCAACATGAAATTAATATTTTCCATAAGAAGTATAATTTGATTACCTTACAATGTCCATTGAACCAGCACCAGAAGAAAAGAAATCAGTTTTGTCATTTACTTCCGTTCCCAGAATTGCTTTCCAAATCTGCTTAAGAGTTTCTGCACCTTCCATTTCATCTGGAGTCAAAACAATTTCCTCATGTTCAGCTGCATCTTTCCCAAACCTAGCAGCTGGTATCATTTTCCCATCTACAGACAGTCTTTCTACATTCACCTGATTATTGGGAATAATAATAATAGATATTGAAGCTTGCACTTCTTTCTAAGCCTAAGTTATGAATACAAACCTGCTGTTTTTTCATAAATATGGTTGAATTACAAGAAAGTCTGTTGTAACGAGAGCTGACAAAAATTGAAAAAGTACTTGTTATAAAGTGTTCTCATAACAGCCAATTTCTAATACTAAATGTCCATCATCTCAAATGTACGGGCAGCAAGTGTGGTATAATGGAATTGAAGGGTTTTTAATTTTTATGCAAATGCTTCAGAATCTGTAGAAAAATACATTTGCGTCAAAAATATTTCATTGATTTATAAACCATAGCTTAAGTGCATATTTTTGGAGAGGCAAAGAGGAGTATGAAACATATGAGAAGTCTCTAATCTAAGCTCATACCA
Source organism: Pachydiplax longipennis (assembly GCA_036926295.1). NCBI lineage: Eukaryota > Metazoa > Arthropoda > Insecta > Odonata > Libellulidae > Pachydiplax > Pachydiplax longipennis. The sequence continues at coordinate 11,508,304 of JAVFKF010000010.1, read as the reverse complement.
ACAGTATGAAGTTCAATTTTCATTTTTAACTTCTAAATCTCTTAACTGCAGAATAAACTTTCCAGATTGAGATTCTAAATTCAATTTTGACTACCCTGGGGTTCACACCACAACATCTGGATAGTTAAATAACTTAAGCTTACAATATAAATTAGTTAGACAAGGTTCTGTCATGTGTTTTAGCTTCTGCTTAAACTTGAGAAAATTGAAGATTAATGTTAGAAGGTGAATACATAACATCATACCAGAAAATTAAAAACACTTCAGAATGAAAATCACAACACTTGATATCTATAACATAAATTTAAATTACATTAAAATGTTTTGAGAAAACAACTAATCTTTTATTTATTCACTGGATTTATTGTCTATGCTCAGTAAAGAGAAAACTTACGAAGCAAAATATTCAGTTGCATTTGTTTAATCAGAAGTCATGAATATCTATTATGATCTTCTGGCACTTTCTTACTACTTAACATAGCTACTCGAATAGATTGTTCCTAAGGGAATAGTATAAGAGAGGATAAGTACCAAATGTCCGTCCTCTCCTGCCAAGATCAATCCTCCAGGATGGATGATTCCCTTCAATTGACTTCCAGCAACTTCAACATAATCTCCTCTTGGCAATGGATCATCCCATATGCTAGAACCAAACAATTTCACTTCTTGGCCTTCCAATACTGCCCATGCTCCTGGAGAGCTATCCATTCCTCTTATAAAATTATGTATTGCAAGAGCAGGTTGATCAAAGTTAACCTATTGAATAGGAATAATTTCAAAAACAACATGAAAAATATTTAACTTCAGTTTTTGAGAGTACTAGAAATTTTAAAACTATCCATTTCTTAGATTAATTATGTAAATGAAAATTGGATTAATGGACTACTAAAAAATATCAGAAGGAAAATTAATTTTTAATATTTGTCATTCCATTCAATAGGAATTTCTACTAGCTATAAGGTGATTCCATCCATCAATGAATTTAAAAACTAGCCCTTTCTTTAAAATCTTTTTAGATATTTGTTTGACACGTTTTTCTTTTTAATTTATTATAAAATTTAATCAGCACTGTTGTCATGAAGGGAAAAATCTAGGAGCTGTACATTGCCATGTTTATTCTGGATGCTTACCAAATATATTTTAGGATAATAAACCATCTTTGTAAACTATAAATCATCAATATCTGTAGAGCTATCCAGACCATGAGTTTGTGTAGGATTTTAAAACCTGTTAAGTATTTGGAATATTTTTACCTTTCGAAGTTCCTTCTTGTTTAGAGAGGGCTCATATGATGCCCCTTCTGTTGTCTGAGGAATCATTGGAGCATTACCATTGGCAATCATGTTGACTGCCTCATCCTGTTAAAAAATTTCATTAACTTTAAGTTACTTAAATCAATTTCAAGATATTTCACATTCTTTCCCAATTCCATACCATGGCCTTAATTCCTTCAGGAAATAAAAACCTCCTATATAGTGAGTCAACAGTGTCATTTGGATCCACATCGCAAGCAAATTGAGATAGTATTGGTCCAGTGTCAAGGCCATCATCAGCCCAAAAAATTGAAAAACCAGCTTTTTCATCTCCATGAATCAATGTCCTATTAATGGTACACATTAAATGGTCAATTAAGTATGAAGTCTGAAGAGTTAATGAGAATTTGAAATAGTTTGATAAGCAATAATATTTAAATCAAAAGTCCAAAGAGAAGTTATTAGTACAGTTTCATTAAGTAAGTAAACATTAACTAAAATAAGGAAGGCCAGTTAAAAAATGGAATTTCAGATGTCAGACAAGATATTCATTATTCTGAATAGCAATAGGAAACATTATCCACAAATTCTTTCCTTAAGTGTTACCATTCTTGTCTTACATAGTCAATTCACCATCAGACAATTTTTTATTCAAATACATAATAATGATTCATTTGATGGTATATTAGTAAAAAATTTCATCATTTTATAACATCTTACCAGTTGATAGCACTGACACCTCTGTGCTTGGGGAGCAAGGATGGGTGGTAGCATATGCTTTTATGTTTTGGGAAATTGATGACATCCATTGGAATGAATTGGGAACAGAATGGCAGGACATTAAGTTCTGCATTGACAGACTTATATTTTTCCAGGACATCTTTGAGGGCTTCATTGCCTTTCCTCCAAGCCTTGATTTTAAATACTGGAGTATCGTTTTCTTTTGCAATAGAAGCTGTAATGAAATCAGGCAGAAATTTTACTTGTACATTCCAATATCATTTACTATAAAAATTGACTGCCCAAAAAGAGAATAAATAAGACAATATGACTTCACTGACAACGATGAAAATTAAATTAATGATTAGTTTTAGAGTTGATTAATAAAATCACCATTACGGGTTCTACATAATGATGATCTCTATTAAAGGCAGATTTGATATCTACAATAACATACCCTTACCCAAATTAAATGAATAACCACAATTATAATTTTAAACAATTTATTAATTAAAATACAATGTTAGATAAATATCAAGGGCAAAAGACTAACAAATTCCTCCACCTTTTAAGTTTCGTATTTCATGAATGAAAATTAGTTGAATTTACCGAAAATCCTTCAGATAAAGTAAGACCTCGACAACATGTATAGATGACTACAAATGTTAGTATCTCATATCAGCTTCCAATACGTGAACAAAAGCAAATTATAACCCCGAGATTCCAACTTTGACCAGAAAAATGCAAGCTTCTATTTAATGTAAGATTAAATTTATCAACCATGAATTTAAATAATCTTAAGCAGTAGGTATTAGTTAAAAAGATGATTTAGTTTCTAAACTCGATAATTTATAGTACTATGAACTTCAACAACCTAAAGCATCTTCACGGCTTCCTTTATCTGGAATTGTAAAAACTCCTACTACTTTGTGGCCGCTACGATTTAAAAGCTTAAAGACTTCAGCTGCGAAAAGGCTCTGTCCAATCACAGCGATATTCAAATTCCTGTTGTGCACCTAGACGGTAAAATACCTGACTAGAAAAGCTGCCATACACTTCCACTCGTAGTAAAACATACGAGTACGCTATTGAATAACGAAAGATGAGTAAACAAAGAACATAACAACAAAACCCTACCGTGTACGGAGAGAAAATTCCTTTTTTCAACAGAACTTGTAAGCCGAACATTTTGTCCATGTGTACACGAATGCACTTGATTTACCGTAACGTCATATGTCCACCAAAGATACAAAAAAGAATAGGGAACTACCAAACGGGTTCGTTCGCTTCCATGACCTTGAACTTTTTCTCCGAAAATTTGACTGTCCACAATGGGAACTTGTGACTTGTCAAGGGTTACAATGATGAGATAATGCTAGTAGAAATCTCAAAATGGTTCAGTTAGAAGAAGGATTTTATTTGAATAAAGAGTATAAGTAAATGCGTATCTGTCAATCCCAAAGAGAAAAATATCGCCGAAATCTTCTTGAAACACAACGAAGATTGAACGCGGGAACAGGGTGACCTGCTCAGCTACCAACATACGAAATTTAAGAATGCTATGTTATATCAGAAAAATATTTCCGAAGGGAATAATAAACATCAAATATATGAAAAGGAGAATTTTTCATTACGCCAATATACCTATATTTAATTCATCATTGTGCCGATAATGTAATTCCGCGCTAAAATCAAGGAAAGAGCGATGAAAGTATCTCGCAGAAAAAAGTAAAAGCAATTCAGGGAAATCTAAGATAGCAACTTGACATTTACCTTCATTGCGTATTATAAAAGTTCTGAAAAACGTTAAAGTTATCAAGCAATTCTGTCAACGATGGAAGGAATAAATTAAAATTAGCGTTTATAAAAACTTCTGCAACTTATTAAAAAATAACAGTTTTCTAAATTTAGTTGAATGGATTGTATGGTTTATCATCTCATCAATAAAAGTGATTTTCATATTAAGTCTTAAAGCCTTGTAGGAAGCCTGAAGAAATCAAGCAATGGATGATTATTCGTTTCCTCTGAAAGTAGCTAGTCTATTGTAATATAACTAAAAATATACGCCGAGATAGGGTAGGCAAGTTGGTAGTTTCATATTCTACACCGTCTACTCAACATTCACGGATTCAAGTATTCGCGGTAAAATAAATAAGTATTCAGGTAAAATCTGAATACTGAAAAGGATCTACGGTGTTTATCTAAAAAATTAAACAGAAAACGTTGCGAACTTATATTCGTTGTCAAACCGTATAATTCTCACCATTACTAAGTAATTCTGTACCACTATTACTTGGATTTTTTGCAATCAATGGCATGTCAATTCATAACCAAGAAATGTGGATGACGATTGTTGAGTTTGGGGAATATTAAGAGCGAATTTCCACATTTGCGAGATAATTGGGACGTAACACTCGTGAATGTTCCGAGACCCGTGCATTCATACTAATTCGAATCATGAAGATTTATGTCCTACTCAGGTATTGTTATTCTAGCACCAATTGTCGCACTCTTCTGATACGCATACTGAAGTCATTCTAGAAAAAGACAGTTCATCTGAACTTCAGCCATTTCTATGTTTTTAGACTCACCATTCAGGTATAATTCTGGTGAATTGTGACACTAAAATTAATTTTAAAAATCTTCATTCATTCTGAATAAAATTGCAAAATCTTACTTTGAGTTATATTTGTAAACCAAATTGGGAGTTAAGTTTGCTATTTGGATCTCCGTAAAGGAAGAAGAAATAACAGCAAGTTATAATTCTGTTACTTTCTGCCTTAGTGCTTCTCTAGATATTTTGTAAAACATTTCTCTTTAATTCCTTGTTAGCAGAAATTTCTTACTAAAATGATAACAATAATAATATTTTATTTGCCCGAAGATCAATACAAATACCAAGAGGTTGTAAATGATATGTGTGCTATTTTTAATCATAAATATTTTAATTCCAATGACTACCTATTTTTCGATTCCATTGACAGCTAAAACGACCCACCAAATAAACAGATTTTACTTATTGTTCACTCTAGAGACAGAACTCCTAAAACATATAATTATATTACTTTCTTTTTCACCCCTTCTTTCCTCAGCCAACAGATTTATCACGTTGCAATTTTGATTGCACCATTTCTTGTACCAAAAATTGTAAGAGAAATTGCATTGTGTAAAACGGCCTTAAGAGTACAAGCTTTTAGGATTTTAACCTATGTCAGCTCTATACTCTCTTTCATCATTCATTTCAATTAAATTTCTTTTCAATTTAGTTCAAAAATCATATTAATTATTCAGAATTTCTAATTTTTTAGTGTAATCCAATTATTTTGCTCTCCTATGACCAGACAAGATATTTATTTTGATGCATCGATGAAAAAGGCTGCTTTCCTTTCAGCACAGATTTGGAGCTTGTGAAATGATTCTGCAAAGCTAAAATTGGCTTTTGATTGTATTACAGGAGTTGTTTGATTTGATATTTTCATACATTCTTTTATTTACAATTTTTGTAGCCAATTTGAGAATTAATATTTTATTATCACGTTTATAAAGCATTATCTAGGGATAGAAATTGTAGTTTGAAAATAGTATTTGTTGCATTATTTAGTTTTTTGTTTTATGTATAAATAAATCATTCTTTAATTATTTTATATCACTTGATCACTCAAAACTTATCAAAAAGGAAATGTACATACTAAGAAAAAGATATTTTGATAGAGTTGTAAATTCGGAGTATGAATCTTCTTGTATAAAAAGTAATCTTCTGTGGCAATTTAAGGGAAGTATGACTTGCATAAACATATTGAGTCAAGAAAAAATTAGTTAATGATCTGGGAAAGTGAAAAATCAATAACTCTAGAAGGCTTATACAAATGAAATGTTAAGAAGTTAAAAAAAAGCTGTGGTAGTAGATACTTCCATATAGGAAGAGAGGACTTCAGAATTTCATCTGCTAACCCACAGTAGTTCCTATTCAACTCAAATATTAAAGGGATTATTTCAGGATCCTGCAATAACTCAGCAGATGTCCTTAGGAAAAATCAAAATTGGGGATATTGCAACTAATATTATTGCTCCACACTGTATAGGCAATGTAATCTATTCCCAATCAGGAATTACATTTCTGCCACTTTCAACAGACAGAAATATAGATTATCTGAACTGGTTCCAATCATTGTTCATATTTCTGCAGTTAAAATGATTATCTTAAATGAAATCCTTAAATAAAATTACTTCATTTTAAAACTTATGCCTTCAGCAGGCAATTGTAATACTAACTTGGTTGGGCTGAATAGAGCAGGTAAATGAGACATTTTTGCCGTTTGAAAACTGAAATGAATATGGAAATAATTGGAGGAAATATGGAGCATTTTCATTACTTTAGACAGCTAAATCACAAAAAGAATGAAAATATAAACTTTTACCTGTACCACTAAACATTATTAAGTAAACCAGGTTTTGATTCTTCACATCATCTTCAGCCATAAAGCAGTGAAACCTGCATGGCCAAAATAACAAAACCCTCTAGTGGCACAGGCAAAACTTTGTTTTGTTTTTAATTTTTTACATTATGGAGTCATAGATCACAGAATCATGCCTGAAGAAATCGGGATTACAACCAAATCAAAGTAAGATTAAAATTACAAGTTAAAATGTTCAATTTTTACCTGATTCCCAGATGCTTGAAAGAAATTTTGTCTCCTATTTTGTTAAAAGATAAAAATGAATGATAGAACTAGCGCCAATTTTCTTTTTATTTCCATGAATCTTATCCTGGTAATTCTACATACATAGCGGCATACAAAAGTTAAGGTTGTATAAGTGTAAAGCTGTCTATCGTACAGATATCTCATCAGCTTTGGTAGAAGTCATAGGTAGTTAATTTAAATAGAAATGTAAAAGTACTCGAATAAGGTATAAAATTAATGGGATAATCTTAGTATTCACATTTTACCTTTACATTTATGAGAGAACACCAATTATCGATTTAGAAAAATAACTTGAAACTGAAAGTTGATTACTTTAACAAATTAATCTATATTTAGAAAATGATTCACACTATTCTTCACAAAATTGTTAGAAACAGATATGTCTGCAACTCTTCCAAAGACAGACAAATGCAATAGAAATCAAAGAACAACAACTAAGAATTTTCAAAAGTTCCTCAAACGTGATTGAATATTGATATCCAAAATTACACTAGCATTCTAAGACTGCTTTTAGTGTCCACAATTAGCAATTTTATTCATTATTTATCCTCCACTGAAGGAACAGCACAATATACTTATGATACCAAAGAAACACTGGCAATGGAAATATATCTCTATGTGGTACATAAAAATAATTTCTTCACAAGACTTATAAAGTTACAAAAGAGATGTACTTCTGGTATCATTTTCTATGAATTATACATGACACTGCAGGTTCACATTGTTTTGAAATAATTGATTCTAGTATCCATAGCTCACATCTGATTTCACAATAATCCTATGAAAATATGACAATCTGGATAAGAACTTATACTTCCATGTGGAGTAAAATAATAACTCACGAAATTCTGACCTGATCTGAAAGATATTTTTTGACATTATGTCAAATCTTATTTGGCTACAAATTAAGAACAATGCTGTAGTTATGAAAAGTAGAGAGACAAAAATATTAATTACTTTATTTTGTAACGAAGTATTCTTCGGACAATTTTCCTGAAATCTGCTATTGTATGCCCCAAGAAATGCATTCCAATATGTCCAATAAATTTAAGAACATGTATAATGGAGCTTTACAATAAAGGGATTGATTTTCCATTGTCATACAATTGTGTTTCTCATGTCAAAAAATTTGTTGTGTAAGCTGCTTCAATAAGAAGAGATAATCAAATAGGATACACAGCTCTTTTAAAGATCTGCTCCTAATTAGTCCGACTAAATCCTAACACTTATTTGCAGTACTAGTTTATAATCAAGTAACTATACTCTCAAAAGTGCTCACAGATCAGTGCACAATAATGCATGTTCAAACACCACTTCACCACCTTGTTTCAAGTAACCTTCTACTTAGATGATTTGCTTGCAGGTTAAATTTATATGTTACCACAACTGATCTAACTCGAAATAACTAGATGTGAAAGTTAGATTTTAAAGCACAGCCTGTTCTCTGAAGCCAGTGAATACTATTAGCCAATAAAAACAACTTCAGACGGTAGTTTGAGAAAAAAACACAGAGGCTATAGCCTGATTGTAGGTATAAACTTTTTATTTCATTTTGACATTTCTTAAGAGTGCAATATATGTTCCCAAATTTTCAATGTTTAGCTAAAATAGCAAAGAGAACCTGGGTGCAAATAAAAAATATCTGAAAGTATATATACGTATGTCAACATGAGTGAGAATTAACTGGAAAGACAACGTGTAAAATGAATTCAGGAACCAGATCCCTCATCCTACAAAGTTTTTGGGCTAAAATTTCTTTTTCCCATTTGAGATTACCATACATAATTCATTTTGACGACATCTTTTGGCTATCTAAAACAGCAATGGAATCTTTATAAGTTGATTGTTTGCAAATTTCAATTACCAATTTATATCATCAACACCAGGCATATTTTCTATTTAGTTTTAAAATCAGATCATTATAATGTTTACCCTATAACCAACCTACCACACAATACAGACATCTTAATTTCGCTAAGATACATTCAGGAGAAATTACATTTTTAGATTCCATTATGCATTTATCAACACCTCAGCTGTTTTAAATATACAAGTGTAAAGAATAAATCAAAATCATTGCAAGCAAACAATCAAAACACCATTGCTTCACTTTGAGGTAGGATAAAGCAATTCTTATAGATTCATTTGTATGCGCTTAGGTTTGGAATTACTACTGTTCATGAAATTCATACTAATGTAAAAATGAATATAAAAATACTAACAAAATAGCTGAATTGGAATGATGTTTAGTTGAGATTTCTGGTATAAACACTGATAATAATGGGTGTAATCAAACAAAATCTCTATTTCATCACGGACTCTCGAGACTTTAATCATAAAAATGACACATACTACTGTGAGAGTCACAAGACATTCCAATATTTGTTCCATGCATTTGAAAATTTTGAATCACTTTTAGGTGAATTTTCCTAGAGTAGTTCCTCATCTGGATTTCTAATCTAAATCACTTACCTAAACAATCATTAATTTAAACATTTGTTTCACAAAATTAATGGGCAGTACCTCTTAAATACTCAGAAAATCAAACATTGAAATATTTGATTCAATGTTTAAATGATACCCAAAGTTATCAAAATTTTTGAATTTTCATACATTGCAATGCATTCAATTGTAATAGTAATCATAAGGTTTATGAGTGCAAAGTATGTTACATGTACACAAGATTGTTTCAATATGGAGGAGCTCATGCATACGTAAGGAAATTCAACCAAAATGACATATAAAAAACACTTGGATGTAAATAACATTCTAGCAGAACTACTTTTAATTAAAACTATAATATGTTTAAAGAGATGACATAATAAAGAGATTCATTGAAAAATATAAGCAAGGAAATGATTAAGGTGAAACAATTTGCAGAACAAATTCTATACAAAGCTGAAAGCATCAGATCGTAAATGTCACAGTAATAAAAGGTAAAGAAATTCCAAGAATAAATCTCTTAATTTACTATTTTAGTGACCAAAGAAATGAAAGTTCCATAAATTAATGATTGTATTAACTAAATTTTACAGATGCAAAAGCAGAGGAAATCAAACTCTTGAAAAAACTCAAGACAAAATTCGTTGACTGATTTATGCCGCTTATAAAAGTGCACAAATGAATAAACTCAAGCAACCACTACTAGCGCTTTTTAAAGAATATTTTGAGAATTTGCACCTCATTAATTTTCTCAGAGTTCCTATGGCACTAATTATGCAAATATCATGGTTAAAGCTATAAGATGACATGGGAACTGTAACCATTATTTGCTACAAATATGAACATTGATCTTAAAATATTTTACTCTTTGGGCAAAATCCAATAGCTAACAAAAATACTAAAGAACATACTTAAGCACAATCTTTAGGTACAAAGGATATGATCAAAAAACTCTTGTTGTTTGCAGAACAGTATAAACAGTTTAAAATGTTACAAAACATGGATACCAAAATAAATTAGTACCAATAATACATTATATAAAATTGGAAACAAAGTCCACATAAATAAAAACCAGTCTCTTTAACACTTTTGCGATGTGCTTTTGTTTCAATTACTTTTTAGTTAAAGTTAAGATATTTTTACGCTGATGCATGTGTTCACCTATCATAAACAATTACAAACACTTTCATTAGATATTCACAGGGTGTTACTTCTTTGATTAATCATTCAGATCATGCAAAGCTTTGACAAATAAATACATGAGCATCATTGATATTTTCAAAGTTGACCATTTTCAAGATATGAGGATTCCTTTCAGAGGCAACAGAATTTTTCAGATGTCATGATTTGAACATTTTGAGACAATACCTGGCAGTGAAACTTAATGATTCTTTCAAAATAGATGGTTACATCATCTTAGTTTCTTCTGTTTCAATGCAGTTAGTGAGTCACAAATTATACTCATCAATCCTCTTCAGTTAAATGATGCAAATCTACATAATTAACTATGGCACGATGCAAGAATTCATACTGAGCCTGAAAATAAAGAATAAAGGAGAGTCAAATCCATGAGAAAAACCTTGCACAAATTATGACTTTTATGTGATTTACAATACACCAAAAATGCTTCTTAGCTCAAAATATTAGCTACTGAATCTCTCAAATGGAAAGTACTTTATATCTGCAGCAAGAAAATATAATATTTAGAAATTGAAAGTATTTTTTTTAACCTGTGAAACAATATCATGGCGTTTCACTTTTGCACAAGAAAAACTGATTGCATTGGGTATTAACATAAAACTATACATCAAAAGGAGAATGAAGTAAAAGTAAATAACCAATTAATTAAATTTTTAGGAGAGATAAGAAAATATCACCCATATCCAACTTACAAATGTTTGCAGCATTCCATGCCTTTGAGATCTAAGTTTACGAGTAGCTGTAAAAATATCTACCCTTTTCTCTGTTCTCATTTGTTGAACAAGGATACTAAGAGCGACAAAAATTGAACTTCTCTCTGCCCCACAACTGAAATTCAAAATAAAACATATTCAATGACATTCATGAAATATTCACTTATCTTGGAAGAAAGCACAAGTATTTATGGTTATAAAGAACCAAATCAAGAAATAGTCATTTAAAATTCCCATAAAGAAAACAAGATACTTAACTCATGAGACTCATTGAAATTACTTGATGAAAAACATAAAATGACTATACATAAAATTGGACAGAATATCTTAAGAGAATCATACTACAAACTAGAAAACATCAATAATTAAGTACCTGCAATGAACAGTGATAGGACCAGTTCCACCATTAGCCTCTTGGTGCGACTGTGTTTGATCGACAAGTTCAATGAGTCCCCTTGTCACTTCTGGTACCTCACCCTCAACTGTAGGCCACCCATTGTATTGAAATTGGGTAACTACAAAATTCTCGTCAGTCTGAAATATATAGGATTGAAAGAATTAAGATGTGTTGACTTAGAAGGTCCAGTTTTTTCTTCCTAACCTCTAAGAGGTAATCTAACAATGTACATCTCACAAATACTGAGGAAAGTTATTTTATACTACTAACCTTGCTGTTTGTAACACTAAACTCTCTTCTTGTATAGTAAGGACAGCTCTCACTTTGAATGTACTTCACTTTTATGTGATCATGGCTCACCTCATCATCTGGCCAATACCTCAAACACTTTTTAGGACCTTCTCCCAGCTAAGGAAATGATAGGTATTACTTTTCAATGTTTAAGAATTAGAAAACAATCACTGCAATTAACTACTTATGACACAACTTTAAAAATTTACATTGGATGAAATTTAGAACTTTCAAGTAAACTCATCATTACAATGTAAAGTTCTGAAACTAAAGAGAACAGAGGATAAGTCCACTGTTGTTAAAAATTGAGAAAGTACTCAGGGACACTTAAAATGTTTATGATCTAATCCAGTTTAAAATAAGATAAGTCCATCAAAAAATAAATACGATGAAAGAACAATATCCTTGTATCTTTAAACTATGAATTACCAATTCTTAAAAATAACAGCAGATGAGAATTTCAAAACAGTTACAGAAATATTATCTTACATCAGAGAGCATGACCAATGTTGTAATTCCTTGCTCAGAAATCATTCTCCAGAAGTCAGCTACTGTGACATCCAAAGGATCTTGGGTGATTATGAAGGATTCCGAATTGTCATATCCCTAATGGGTAACAAAAATGATACACATTTATGTTTAATGAACAAGATTTACAATAAAATTGTAAGTGCAAAAAAAGCAATAGAGCAAATGATTTGGCAGAGTTAGCATAGAAAAACTATGGTTGATAAATAAGATTAAAATTAATGTTAAGGTTACAAGAGTAAATAGTAAACTGAGCATCATGAAATTAAACTTAGTGCAACATGATTGGGAAATCATTTTCTTATTTACCAATTTCAATTAAATATATAGACTTATAATTCTGGCCAGCAAATCCACAGAATAAGAAGGCTCAATGAATATGGCACATTTGTCTTATTTAAGCTACATTAGGAGACAATGATTCCATACCCAATACGGCTCAGGTTTAAGGTAAGCAAAAAGTCTTCTAATCTCTCAGTGAGTGTAAAAGAAATTATTTGAGAATAGCAGTTATGACAAAAAAAGTGAATACTAACCTCGATGAAAGAGGCATTGATGTAAGTGGAATGTTCTCTACCCGGGACAGGAGTTAAAATCACTCTATTCCTATCATATGGAATCACAAGATCACTTCTGTTCTTGATTTTGTTCTCCTCTCCTCCACCAACAGAAAATGACTTCCGATCTTCAATGACTCCCCTGATTTTCTACATATGAGGAGAAAATTATGGTTAGCAATTCATAAGAACACAGAGATAACAAAGAAAAATAACTTTTGGCATGGTATATATACATACTTATGCTTAATAATAACCAATTTCTTGAGGATATAAAAATCCTGATTCAAATGTAATTTATATTTAAATAGATATCCAAAAGGAAGTAATAAATAGGCATTAATAATTTATACAATCTTAATTTTAAGGATAACTGAAATTAATTCCAAGTCTATATACAAAATACAAGCACAATTACCTCAAAATCTTCTTCCATCTGACATTTGTCTTTTCCATTCTCCCTCTGACGCAGCTTCTCTACAGCTGATTTACATTTCGAAATTTTTAATTCGGTATCACCAAACTGAGCAACTTCCATTAAAGCTCGGTATATGAAGATATATTGTTTCTGTTCATAAAAATGAATAGGAGTCAAATAATTAATTAAAGGGAAATTGTGTTTATGTTATATAATGTAACAGCATAAAAGATATAATTTTATTAACCGCTTTCAAAGAAAATTTACACAATTTAAAATTTGAATACCAATCAAAAAGTAAGTGATTTAAAAGAAAATTGATTTTTTAACATGAAATTTAAAATTATAATTTTTAAATAAAAACAATTCAGCCCAAATATATGAGTATTAACTTTCTATGATTCAACATATGATTTGAAGACAACAGAAATTAGGATTAAATTTATAGATTAAAATTTCCAGATAATATTCATAACTTAGAAAAATGATTTTCTTATACAAGCTTAGGAAATGCATACATATATAAATGACACTTGCTGCATTTGGAGTTAAAAAGAGAAATAATAAGTAACAGATAGTGAAATTAAACAATAAAATCTAGAAGAAACTAACCAATGTATCAATAAATTGTACAGTTAAAATAAAAATTTCTTCCGATGCTGAAATGTTTATTTTTATGATAGTCTGCATAACAACTTGCCATTAAAATATCAAAGCCATGTAACAGAAGATCAGTGTGAATGATGGAATATAAATCTTAACTTCCTTATTAAATAAAAAAAATATTTTAAATGAAATTAAATAAGTCACTATTTGCAGAAATAAATTCTTTTTCATACTTTATTTGTCACTAATGTAGACCAAACCTTCATGCATAGCAAGATCATAAATGAATTCATTCTAACAGATCATGTATAACTTCTTACCAATGACTGCACCAAAAAGTTTCTTTGATGCCTAAGGTCACAAACAGTGTTGAAAATTGACACTTGACCCTCTTCATCAAGCTGCTGTAAAAGGGAATCTAGGGCCACCAGAGTTCCAGTTCTACCAACGCCAGCACTGAAAGCAAAATAAATGAAGTCTTATCCTAAGACATTTCTAAGTCACTAAACTAGGAGGCAAAATCAGTGACAACTATAAGCAACCTTATTCATATTGTATCACTAGATAAAAGTTCAATTCCTTTTAAAATAAATTTTAGAGTTAAGAGTAAGCTAGATGAGTGCTTCATTGACAAAATATTTAATATACATATATGAGACACAAAGAGTATATAGATTTATTCTGTAGGCATGATATATTAATAGATTAACACAGATACAATTCCTACAAGTCCTTAAAAATTTTGCCAGTTTGGAGGATCCTGATATATGAACTTCCAACTCAAACTCCTTATTTTCTATTTCATATTAAATATTAGAAAGCAGGGCTGAAGTCATGCCTTAAGCTTCTTTAGTTTAAGACAAAATTTTTTCCAACAATTTTTAGCAAGGCCTTACTATCAAGCCTGAATAATATTTATCACATTAAGGCAAGTATATTTTTAGAATGATAATAATCGATACAAAGTTATTTTATAAATATCAGGGTCTTTATAAAAATAGTTTTTACAAGGCTATGAAAATCAGAAGAGATTATAGCATTACCTGCAATGCACTAGAATAGGCCCCTTTTCCAGGGAATATGCCTCATTCATTCTCTTGATGAACTTCAAAATACCAGAAGGATGTTCAGGAGCCATAAAATCTTTCCAGACTAGAAAATGATACTGAATAATACTTCTTTCTTCCTTTTCCTTGTCAGTAAAGGTCCTTGTCATTTTCAGCTCTCTGATTATGTAATCTGGAAGAGAATAGATGATTTCGTTAGTACATGCATAACCACAAAGAATGGCTAATATGGATACAATAAAAAATTCTAATCACAAGCGTTGTAGATATTCTCCTTCTAAAGTATAATTGTAAACAACAGAAACATCCAAATGGAACTGAGAAAATTCATCACAAAATAATTTATGATATAAAAATAATGTTCATAAGATTCTAAATTATATATATTAACATTTTCTTTTGTTGGCTTCATAAATAGTTCATGGATTTGTCATTCCCCATGAATTAGTAGCATGAAAGATTAATCATGTAATTACCAGAATATCTTTTCTGTTGCATATGGGTGACACATATGTCTCCAAAAACTTTATCTCCTTCATCAGGCCAATATTTAGCACATTTTGTTTTGCTGTACTCTTCTAGGTTTGTCAACATCAAAATAAGCTCCAAATGTTGCTCCCAAATCATCCTCCAGAAATCACAGACTGTATTATCCATAGGACCTTGAGCACAGATAAATTTTTTCCTCTCTTTGTAGCCAACCACAAAATTGGCATTAATGTAATCACCACCAATCACATTATCAACATTTGAAAGTTTGACGCGAGTTTGGTCATATGCCTTGATGTCAGGGTATCTATTTTTGTACATGTTTTCTCTTGCTTCCGATGCTCTGGTTGTTCTATCAGGAAATCGATCAGGAAGTTGCTGTAAATAATTAACATAATATTAATGACACATGGACTGGTTTGAAAGCATTAGAATATTATGAAGTATTTACCTCACAATAAATATTAGTTTGTAATCATTGGAAATGACATATTTACTTACAGAACTGCCTATTTTCCCATAGTGGTTTTCTATGATTGGTGATTGTTTTTGCAATTTCTACAGAAACCAAATGAATAACACCAATCAGCATGATTTAACTCAATACAAATTCTTTATGAAGAAGTTATTCCTTTTCCCAATTATGCATAAATTGAAAAACACATTATGAACAAGCTTTTACATCCAAATGATTGAAGTACAATATATATAAAATTTTTACAACCTTAGCTCTTTTCTGAAGAGAGTTTCTTGAAACTGTCAAAATATTTCATTATATTACCTCAAATTCATGCTGAAAGCCATAATCTGAATCACGGTGTCTTTCAATGAAAGCTGCAACTAGGTTTTCTTTGGCAACAGGAGTCATGTCAGGTGGACTTGAGGAGACTAGAACATGTCCCCCACGCAAACCTCTACACAAATGCCTAAAAGAAAAGGAAGGTTTAATGGTTAAAGATTTTTCAATCAATGGGTAAATTTATCATTATATATCAAGAAATCCTCTTTATGAAGCATTTAATTTCTAAGATTTTGTATAGGCAAGTTTATTTTCTATTAAAAAAACAATTACTACAGCAGCAATATTAGGGAAATTTATCAAGCACAAAAATTGATATTTTGCATGCAAATAATGTTTTATTGTCAATAAAAAAATAAAGAAGAGAATTTTTACAATAAGTCCCTAGCACAGCAAGTCACAGGGTACCATGATACCATCCCCTCATTAAATTTAAAACTGCCATCATAAAAACATCACCAAAATTGTATTACATTTCAAGGATACCAACAATATAAAAATGGGCCACTGAAAAAGGATAATTTCAACTACAATCTCTTTCTCAAGCATCAATTCTTGCTATCCTTCAACTGAACACTATTAATCAACACTGCTACCTCATACGTTTACTGAAATCAGAATAAGCTCTTTTTAGCCTAAATTCAAATTATTTATTCACTTGTCTTTCTGTTATGGCCACTTCACCTTTAGATCTCTATAAATGAGTACTGAGCGCAAGTCAAAATTCTTATTAGAACAAGATTATACTGAGGGTTGAAGAAAATTCTTCTCAGACTAGATCTAGGCTATTGGCTGTCACATGATCATTCTTGGTTTATGAACAAATATAAAGAAACATGAAAAGATGATATTCCTCAACTACTTTACATTACTACTTGAGATGATAGAGAGAGAGAGACATTAGAATTCTTTGAGGAACAATACATAAATTGCAGAAGTACAATGACAGTAAAAATCAAAGAAAAAAATCAAAGAAAGAATAAGAAATGATTTAAATGTTTAACTACAATTTTAAAAGGTTATGGGTTTGGAGATATTTATACTATCATTAGTTCAAGAAAGAATCTGCAAAAATGCTTATTAGTTAGTGATAAGGGGAGGAAAATTTTCATAAAGGATCTCCTTATAAATTCTAGTCCCTTTGTCATTAGTATCCTGAGTAGTAACTAGTAACTGAGAAACTGTACTGAACTGTTTTTCACACTGAGGAGTGTAAGTCTGGACTAGTAGGAATAGTTTATCTAAGATTCTCTATACAAATCAAATGGCTATAGTTATCAATGCATTAAGAGCTTGATGATACTATATTAGTGAAAACAAACAGAGAATTATAGCAGGTGGGCAGATATGAAGAGGGTTAAAAATGATTACCAAGAAGTTACGATTGCCAAGAAGTTACAATTACCACTGCCAGTTTATTTTAACTGAAGGTTAAATGAACTTTAAACTTTTTTTCATGCATGGGGAATATCTTATGATTTTCCAGTATTTTCTATCTAAATTGATGAATATTTGACTTCAAGAGAAAGTTTAATTTTGTTTATACATTGTAAATTTTTGTTATTCCTAAATACTTTTTCCCTTTTGCAGAAGTTGAAAATATTATGGATTAAAATAGCTAAAAATGCCACATTACTGATATGATTCTTTGAGTAGTTCCCAAAATATCATTACAGACCAGCCTGCATTGATTTCATATTATGTATTGAAGCCTTATGCCAAACTTAGATTTTTGCAAATGATGTTTTAGTCGACTTGGTTCAATCTACTATAAATGCTTAAGTCTTTGATGGAAAAAATACTAAAATTAACCTCTTAAGAGCTGATAACTCTATCAGTCAAAATGATGCACAAACTAACTCAAAGACCAAATAGATAGTATCATCACTACAGATTTAAGTTGTGACAACTGCATCCGTTTTGAAAAGGTCAAAACCCAAACCAATGAAGCTGATACCAGGATACTGGCCAACAAAGGAATGATTACAAAAGATATATAATCAAAAAATATGGGGTACAAAGAAAGAAAACATCTAACAAAATTTGACTTAGGAAAAATCTGGCTACAATGGAACAATGGGAATAGACTTATTCTTAAAGTAAAATGGTAATTCCTTCTACTTTTCATTAAAAAAAGTTGATGCACCATCAGTGCCTGAGGATAGATTCTTAAGAATGAAGTTGAGTGAAGTGGAAAATTTCATACGACCCTCTTGACAGCCAATTCAATTGGAGGATAAATACTTAAAACCAAATACATATTTATTTTCGGAAATGTCTTTCAATTTGGCCACTACTTATCATCTTGAATGATTATTCTATAATTAGTAAGAAGAATCAGCAAACAATAAGGTATTCCTGCATCAAGCCATGTTCAAGCTAATTCTATTTTTAAAAAGTCCAGGATAACATTATGCTTCCAAAATCAAGAAGAATATATTATGCAATTCCAGAAGGATAGGCAAAAACAAATCTTCAGTAATCCTTAGTTCTTAAGCTCCTGAATGGCCCATAGATTTCATAATATTAAAGAAGGGCAGATGATTTTATCTTTATTTTTTAAGTTAAGAAAATTACTAATTATTAAAATTCACAGAGTCAGGCAAGATGTTGAAGGAAATCCATCATGTGAGATGAACGGAAAAGAATTTGTACTATTTCCAAAGGTTTACTTAAATACGACCGGTTTCGATGAACGATGATGACATTGACTTGTCATCTACCAGAAGATAGTAGATGACCAGAAGATAACAAGTCGTATTTACTTAAATATGACTGGTTTCAACAAATGATTGTCAAATCAAAACCGGTCGTATTTAAATATTCTATACACATGTCATCTTCACAGTCATCTACCAGAAGATGATAATAATTCACCAAAACTGGTCGTATTTAAATAAACCCGTGAAAGTAGTACAAATTATTTTCCATTCATTTCACATACTACCTTTTACCTACGGATATGCAAAAATGGCAAATGGACAAATAAAAATCATAGATATTGTAAATAAATAAAGAATTTTGATTACCAGCTTTAAGCATGTGAAGTACTAAATTTGTTTTACAACACATGAATTAAAGCTTGAGTACTCTGCTTCTCTAAAATAATATAAATGGGAAAAAACTACCAAAAGCAAATGGCACTATATGTAAATACTTGCTTTGGTGTTAGATAGTGAACAATTTAATCAACATTATTTTACACCTTCTTTACTTACTGGAGGGAACTACTAGCTAATCATTAACTATATCCCACTGCTGCAGATACAATATTTGATTAGATAGATTGATTAAAATTGATAGATGCATTAAAAGACAAATGAAGAATGCTGATCAATGATTGACAGTCACTGAGGTTTGCTCACCATTCACAGACCAAGATTAAAAACTCTGAATAAATTTACCATTCACACTAGAAATTGAATATTCACCAAAATTTATAAGCGAAACCAGACAGAGCCATCTCTAAAACTATGTTTGGCTAATGTCTGGAATAATATGATAGTAAGGAAAACTACATTTAAACACTGAAAATCACGAGATGATAAGGCCATCTACTAAGCATTTGGAGTTACCACACAGAATTTAGATGTTTAAAAAATTCTGATGAATGGTATTTGGAAGTAGGAGATTATATATGCCTATTGGAGTTAGGAAAACTGGATATTAAATTATGACTTGGAGATTAAAAACTAGAAAATTAGGGGTGTTGATGGAAAAGCATTCCTAAATTAGATAAGCCTCACTAAACCTTAACCTTAAATTCCATCAAAAAATTTTCCCTTAATAAAATTTCTGGAGAGGGATAACTTTAAGATACAGTAAACAATATAAAAGGAAAACAAAGAAGTACCAACAAATAAGTATTTTTCTTGAAGCATATGATAGAAAATATAATATATAATGATAAATTAATCAAAAGTAAGTCCAACTGATTCATTTGTGCAAATATAAAAAATTAGCAACATGCAACAAAATTTAGCACAGTAGTTTATAATTAAAGATTAAAAGCTAGAAAATATAGATCAATTCATTTTATAATTAGATTTTCAGTTTAACTGACCTAAATGAGTTTCTGAGAGTCATTTCCATTCCCTCTGCCTCAGCTAATTGCTTTGTGTAACGCTGAAGCAGGCAAAGTGCCACCAATAGAATCAAGACAATGAAGATAATCCCACATAAAACTTGAAGAACTATTGAGATAACTTGAGGTGGCTCAGCCATCACCACTTGTGGTCCAGGATTCAAAGACGTAAAAAAGCCACTATAAGCAGTATTCCGATTTGGCCCAAACACTGGAATGAAAATGAAATTTTCAAGTTGACAAATACTTAAAAAATATTTACACAAGTATCATTATTATCAAACATGAAATGCAAGAACTCAGGCAAATGAGGATAAACAAATTACCACATTAACCTTCATATAGCGAAAAAGTGAGTTAAAATGAAAGAGAGGAAACAAATTGGCTTGAGTAGGGAATGATGAAATCTATCGTTAAAAATCAGAAATTATTCCTCGTTTAGCTAACTTTGCAGTTACATTCACAATTTGCAAAGGATTAATGCAAACTGATATCACTAATATGAATGACATTCCAAGGCTTTGAATACGTTATAAAGACAGTAAATCACACAATGGAAATTTTCAGAGTTATTTCTAATTCATACCAGTTATCTCAACGAATCCTGAGTAATTACTGCTCATATCCAGTTTTCCGTCATGCACCTGCACCAGATAAGGCCTGGTAGATCTACGTTTGCGTAGGGCTTCAGCAATCAAAGTTGTAGGAGTTGAACTTATATCGTCCATTGATGAATGATGAATAACTTCTTCTTCCGTTGTGATTGTTTCCATTTTCAAGGTTGTAGCCAGAATACGCTCTGTGGTAGAGCGTACATTTGTAATAGTAGTAGGATAAGACGTTGTAGTAGGAACTGGTTGAGTCGTCTGAGGAATGTGAGAGGTTGTAGTTGGAGCAGTAGTAGTTGGCTTCTGGGTAGTAGTTGTGGTGGTAGTAGTAGTGAAATGATTATTGGTGAAGTCAGGAAAGAAAATCGAAGGAGGACGAGTAGTCAGGGCATCTTCAGGAGAGACAGATGACGAAGGCTGAGGAGCAAAACATTCCCTACACTGGTTGGTTTCCACATTAGAAGTGATTCCATCTCCCAAGAAAACTTCACTAGATAACATATTACTGCAAATATCACAAAAAGCATTCCATAAGATTTCATTTGTCAAAATATATGAAATTTAAGAAAACAACTCCAAATGCCAAAAATTATTACTTTAACAGCAATATTCACCTCTCAAACATTTCAGCCACATAAGCCCCTCCTCTTTTATTATTGTGCACATCTTCATATGTTGTGATCTCAATATCTTCTGGAGGAGGCAGGCCAGCTGTTGTCTGCTGAGGTTCTAATTTTATCAAAATAACCCTATAAATACATAAATTGAAAGTTTAGAAATTGAATACAATAAAATATTGAAAAAATTAATAATAGTACTTTTCTGTTACAGTCATTACAATTTCAGCTTTAGCTACATAACAGCCCAAAATGTTAACATTAGCAAAATCATAAAGATTATTAAGTAAATGTGAGTTTAGGTTGGATTTCAATGAAAATAAATTATAATTAATTACTGTGTGCATAAAAATGTTTTGAAAGAGATATTTCATGTAATTTCCCATTCTTATAAATTACTCCTTAGGTTTGCAAGAAACATTTGCTATTGATTATTATTACTTATTTGCCTACCAAGTAAGTCAAATTTGACCCCAAAAATTTTTCATCTTATTAGGTTACTAAGTAAGTTGATATATAATTTATTTCCTTATACATTTTATAACAATACTTAGAGATAAGAAAACAAAAAGGAAAGCAAGGGGTAAAATATGACCCTGCTAACATAGATTCTTTACAACTAGTAAGCTCTCAGACACAAACACTATGACAACTGACAAAATTAACAAAAATACAGTTTAATACCTGTAACAGCATATTGGACCATTCCTCTCAGATACACGAGGCAAAAACAATTTGAAGAGCCATTTTCCTTCCACTTCTATCTTCACCCAAGTAAAACGATTAAGCTTATCTTTATCTGGGATGGTTGGAGGCATACCACATTTCACTTTCATCTCTGGACCAGTACTTCTACTTCGAGTAACTCCAGACACCTGAAATCAAATTTGAGAAAACATAAGCATATCTGAGAGAACGAGAGAGGAAACAGACTGTTCCTTCCTAGAACAAATGTATTCAATTCTTAAGTACAGCCAATTTGAGCTTTGTCAACAATTATATAATCTACACACACACTTCATTATCTTTCTAAGTTTAAATTTTCAGTTCAAACATTCAATTCCAATGACATCAAGCAGAACTTATTTTTTCGCTAAGTATCAGTGAAAAATCTTAGAATCTGACTATAGATCTATTGCTATAATAGATCTATTGCTGGAAAAAGACATGATATTCGGAAATTCTTTCTGATCCAACCACAGAGATATCTTTACAGTCAGAAATAATTATATTAAAATACTATTTACTTTGATGGAATAGTTGGTGTTGGCAGGAATCATATCAAATCTGGCACTGCGATCTTTCTCATCAATATATTTGGGTTCATGTCGCCATGACTTTTTCTCCATTGTCCCTCTTTCATTCTTATAAATGGCATTACCTTCCAAAATAACCTGTTAAAAATTAGAACATTATTAAAATCATAAACTAAACTAAAAATTCTCAACAACCAAGAATATGACAACAATGATGTTAAATATTCCTTGCAGCAATATATCCAAAAATATTGCCTAAATTCCTAATACCAGTATCTGTAAAAGACTATGAAACATCATTCTGATTACTATGATTTCATGTTAGCTGTATTTGATTCTTATCTAAAGGGATGACAAATTTATAATCATGAACAACTAATATGGTATTAGTCATACTATGCCGTTCTGTATGACACTCATAATACACATAACTGGTAAAATAGCCAAGCATAGATTGAATGCGTTGACTGATTAAAAAAAATTTATTATACTAACCCTAAGAGAGAAAAAATCAATAAGAAGCAACTTACATTGTAATGCTTTATTCTCCCATTCATTTTAATAGGTGGTTCCCAGGTGACATAGACGAAACTCGTTCTACTGATATTGTCAAACTTGCAGGAAACAGTAACATTTGTAGGAGGACCAGGTGCTTAAATAAAACAAAAATTTGAAGTCAGATACACCACTCTTGGTACATTCAATGGCAAATGGATAGGAATGAAAGTTAAAAAAAAACAAATTAATAAATTTAAATTATTCATCAAAATCTAATAAATTAAGATAGTATTCAATTAATTGAAAAATAATGAAAAATTAAAATTTCAAGAATTAAACTAAAATATTAGAGGGAAAGATATTTTTGAAAACAATCCAGAATTATACCTCCATCTAAAGTGGTTCCATTTACTTCTTTGGACCATTTCCAACAAGTTTTCCCATAATTACTACAGGCAGAGACCTTAAAATAATATGTGGTGGCAGGAAGAAGATCTTCAAATAAATATGTTAGCTTGAAATCATTTGATGACTTGACATCATTAGGTACATAAGTTTCCTTTTTGGTATCATTGTATACTACAACCAACTGGTAATAATGAACAAGGTCCTCTAAGTTATGAGGTGGAGATGTCCAGCCAACCGTAATAGAATTTGGTGATACTCCTTTCACTTCAATATCAGGTACAAAGTCAGGATCTGAAGACAAAAGAAATGGCATTGTTTTATTTAAAAGTAATTATAATTGGCAAAGTAGAATAAAAAGCATTTTATTTACATAACACTTCTTGTGCCAAAGTAAGTCTCTTTGTTTTATCCTTTATTTTTCATGTCATATTAAGCTCACATAAGAGACAAAAGCTATCTAATCCAGGACGTTTTATATTTCTTCATCAGAAAACACAAACAATCCAATCATTGAATGCATTCCCCTCTAAGTCATTCAACTTCAATTTCAAAGGAATTCAGAAATATTTATATGTACATACCTTTAACCATTGTTGTTACATTATTGGAATAGGCCCTAAGAGATTCACCAATTTCATTTTCTCCAACAAGAGCAAAATTGTAAGATGTGTTTGGAGAAAGTTTGCCAATAATATAACTCGTGTTCCCTCCACCAATTTGTTCAGAGAAGTAAGTCCAAGCACTTGAATCCTTTTTCTTCTGCTACAAATTAGAAAAAAAATCAAAAGTAAGGTTAGTTATAAGTAGTATAATGTATCATTAAGAAATATCAGTTAAATATTGTCATGAAAAGTCAGATTATCATGATCAGAACTACATTTAAAACTATGATGTAATAATATACTTAAACATCCATAATGTAATAAGTGTACTAGATTTTATTTCAACAGAAAAGCATTTAAAGCTAAATAATTCACTATCGAATAAAACATGTAACTTGCTCATAAGCATATACATAAGCAATCCTTGCTTAAGCATACCTTGATGCAATCTAACCCTAGAAATTATCAATACTAGAAATAATGACTAGATGGAAAGCCAAAATAGGTTAAAGTAAACATTTTGTAATGTCCAATTGCTATTTTAAATTACTATATTCACTACTGAGGTGGTACTTTCATGTAAAAGTAGATATTGATATTCATTGCATGCAGGGGTATGCCAAAATATTTATAAAGATACAATTTTTAATCCTCATTCTCTTGTTTTAAGTATTTTATTTTTCATCAAAAATATGCCTAATTTAGGACAGAAATAAGGAGCAGAGATAGTCTTATACAACTTCCATATTACAGCAAGTAACTGCAATTCATGACAGTAAAATTAGGAACTAACCTGTATATAATAACTTTTCATTGGAGAATTTCCATCATTCACGGTCCAATTTAGATAAACCCTGGTTGCTCCAATAGCCTTCACAAAATCAATGTTGGTTTTTGGCTTATCTAAAATAGAGTGGCAGTTAAATATTCATAGCTATTAAAAATATTCTTTGTGGTATAACTCATTTTAAGAATGAATTTTAAAATAATACCTAAAACAATAAGAGGAACTGATGTATAAACTTCCCCTTCATCAGTAAACATTCGACAATGGTATGTGCCATTCTCTTGGCTTAAAACGTCCGTTAACTGTAACTTAGATTCTAGCTTTGTAACATCATGGTATTCAATGTCAGGGTCACTCCTGTAATAAATAACAATACATGGTGAAATTTGCAGAGAATTTAATGATGTCCCAAATCTTCATTGAGTATTCTTTACTCTTTGAATGGTCTGAAGTTTATTACCTATGGTTAATTTTCATAAATTCTTTTTACAATGAATGATATAAATCATCATTATAAACACTTTTATATGATTCAATGGTTGAATTTTAATATTTAAAAATGATTACTGAGTTGTTGCATTTTTTTGTAATTTTTTAATTGATCAATTTTCATTCTTCTTGGGAATCACTGAATAGCTCTGTAAGCATCCATTGTTAAGTTACTTCTACGCAGAAATGAAATAAACTGTAGGGAACTATCATTAATACTTTGTGGCTAAGATTTTTACAGAAAAGAAACTAAAAATATCATGCACTAAACAAATTGGGTGAAAGCTCCTTCCTCTTAGATGTGAAGTGGAATTAAGCACAGTTGTTAAAAAGAGCTAAGATTTCCCACTAAACAGTTGTAACATACTCATTAAATGCTACAAATAATATGGTAGCAATCATATCCTAAATTCCCAAGTTTAATTTACATATAATAATATTTTCATGTCTAAAACTAATACCATCATGAGATCATTCTTACATGGACTGTTTCAAGCTATATTTTCACTTTGCAATTAACTGAATCTGAATCAATATCTAGCTAAAAAATTATCTTAAATTAATCTACAAACAAACAAGAATTTATCCTCAAATAAGGTACATATAAGTAAAAAATTAAATTATACATAGAAAATAAGAAAAAATAATGAAATGAAAAGAAAAATACAGGGGAAAAGTGGATGAAAAAGATAACACATACGTGATGAATTTTGCTGTAGTCAAGTCCTTTCCTTTGAGCCAATCAACTCTCCCTAAGGGATGCCCTTCAAATATACAGGAAAAGGTCACAGACGATCCTACTTTCACTCTTTTTTCCTCCTCATCAGGCGTCATGACTCTGACAGGAACTAATTAAATAAAGAAACCACTAATTATAAACAACACCACAAACTTAACATTTTGCTATCTAATTATATTCCAGATATCTCAAAGGGAAAAAGTAACTCATACTACTTAAACAATCAAACATTATTTCAATGACCTCCAGAAAGATAGAAGTAAAGCCATTGATCTAAATATCAACATAAATAATATCATATTATATTTCATCTAAAACCTACCTTTCACCAATAGAAATATATCCTTTGTTACATTTTCAGCAAAT
The DNA here is from genome assembly GCA_036926295.1 of Pachydiplax longipennis. Taxonomy (NCBI): domain Eukaryota; kingdom Metazoa; phylum Arthropoda; class Insecta; order Odonata; family Libellulidae; genus Pachydiplax; species Pachydiplax longipennis. The sequence goes on along the minus strand of JAVFKF010000010.1, from coordinate 11,481,667 downwards.
TCCATATCTGACGCATGGCATGAATAATTCCCAGAATCCTTAACATTCACACACAGAATATTGAGATTCGACCTAACATAGGCAACTGATGTTAAGTTGGATATAGCATATCTGGAATTAAAAAAAATGAATATTAATGCATGTAGATAATAAAGATAGTGAGATTTAGAAAAGAGAGTTCACAACTATTCACTGGATTAAGGGATTCAGGTGATAAAAAAAGAGTTAAGAATAACAAATCAGAGTATCAAGAAAACAATTTTCCATTCAATTTTGATTGTTTTAGTGGGCTATTCATAATATGATAATTTAAAATAATGTACACTTCAAAAGCTAAAAGAGATAAACTTCCAGGCTTATATAGTTGGGTTAACACTTTGGCGTTCAATTAAATTTAAACTCAGTCACTAGCAACACCACATTCACGTTAATGTATGTCAAAATGTTATTCAAGTATTGAATATATGATAAATAGCGCATTGGAATTAATAATAAAATCATCAAAAAAATATTGTTGAGAATTTTATTTTAAGAGAGAGTTCCAAGAATACTTTAAAAGAGTACAATATAAGAAGATTTTTAACAGAATGTGTGGAAGCCTTTCATTTGAGTTTTAAAACCTTTCAGATCTCTCTAGTCTAACTATTAAAATAATAAATGAACAGTCAGTTTAGGATTAAATTTTCAGTCCATTCCTAGTCTAGTCTATTTCCTCCTCATACAGGGGTACAAGTCCTACAGGGTATTTGCTAAAAGAATTAAACCACTTCATGTTGTATTTCCATCTAGCTTGAGTTTCTAATTTGACATTTATTTGAATAGTGAAAACAATAACAATAAATGAAAATAGATAAAAGTTTGGATAGGACAATATTTTTTCTTCAAATTCTAATAAATAAATTGCAGCAGATTCATTAGAGCGAAATAAGAATGAAATGCTGCTTTAAGCTATGCCATTAGATACATCATATCTCATGAGTATCATTCACTTTTTGAAAACACACCAAATTATAAACATTAACAATAGCAGGGGTTGAACAATGGTAGTGATAAGAGAACACTTGGCTACATCTTAGAATTAGAATGATCATAAGATATTCAAAACAAGTATGCATGTAGTAACAGAGGCATGACAGATCAGCATGTGTTAATGCATACAATACATTTTTCTGTCAAATACCCACAGAGGGTGATTCAGACTTTAATAGTGTTAATAAAGAATGAAAACCAACAATAACATTACCTCGAATCACTGTTAATAACTCTTCCTTCGAAACTCCACCATATCTGAGATTCCACGGGTGCAACTTCACAGGTAAAAGTTGCATTTTCACATTCAAAAAGGGTTTCATCATCTGCTCGAAGATCTATAATAGAAGTCTTTGGTGGATCTGAAAAATGACCAATTTGATGAGATTTAACACTGAATTATACCAAATGGAAACATCTTCAGGCTATAAACAAACAGGAAGATTTTAATAAAATCAATGTCATTTTTAGTTTAAATAAAATAAATACAATCTCTCCAATGCCATCACTGATTCCCTTGTCCTCCAATGACAATAATATCTAGCTCATTTAAAATAAGTATCTATTTTATAGAAATTGACTCAGTATATCGAAAGTAAAAGAAAATGCTACGGTAAATATAAAATTTGATTTCACTCATAGCATAGCTTAGGACGCTTAATTTAATCACCGTGGAATAGCACTGCAAATTTAAAACTTCCAAATAAGAATTTAGAATTTTTCACTGCTTCTGTTACACTCCTTCGGTGGAATAACAGCGAAACTTCACTGATGTAAACAAAAATATCCAAATATGTACATATATAAACATACAGCCCCTAAAAACGCAGTAAATTCAGGTGAATGAGTGGGTTATACATAAGTAGGAGGCTATGGATCTTTCAGCAAACCAACCTGCAGCGTGAAATGGTTTGAGTATGCAAAAGAGTACACAGATCAAAACAAATATCCACTTCGGCATCTGGGCTTGGCTTCCCATCATGGCGACCAACCGGTAACTATCGTCAAAATAGATTTATTTACGGACGGCAGGATGATATGTAGCCTTGACGCATTGCCAACAAATAAAGAAGTCCATGATTTATCACTTAAAAACTGAAAGACTGAAACAAAAAGGAACGGGTCACCAGAGTGCAAGGTTTGACATGCATCCCATGTCGCACAAACAATCAGAAGCCATTCATACTTCCATCTTAACGAAACACTCTGTCGGCAGCAGAATCAACTTCTAGAGACCACACAGATTCCCTTTCAGGAGCCAAATTTAAATTTCTATCCGTGCATATAGTCTTAGAAACATCTATAGGAAAATTAAACGCGAATAGTATAACTTAATTCCAATCATAAAGTTTACTTAGAAACATAAAACTTAAAGTAAGTAAGGCAATTAGTTCGCAAGGAAATCACCGAGGTTAAACATAAGTAGCAGAATTTCCGCCCACTAATCACTACGGAAGTTGATTCTTCTATCTGAATTAACAAGAATGCCTAAAAGATACAAGGTCTAAGAACTTGCATCTTTGTGAAGAAATACTGTAACGCTTTATGCAGAATTTTTCCTTCCTGTATATCTTCTGTTATCGAAATTGAGAGTGGCCTGATGACTAGAACTACATTGTAATCATCAACAAACTCCAAAAATACGAATAAATGCTTAAATCAACCCAGAAAAAAATACGCGGAAATTATATTTAACGAATTTTAGGGCAAATAGTTTCAGAATTTTTATTTCCACCTTCTCTATGAAATCAAGTGCTTCATCCGTTTAGTTAAAAGAAAGATATTTGAACATACATGACAATATCTACATTCGACGTAGGTCGAACCTTGAACAAGTTTAATATATATTGGTTATAAAATTCGTATGATTTCAATAACTTACGTTACTTTCAAATTCCTTAGGGGAAAATATTTTGTTATCCACCCTTTGTTTCTCGAATGATTTTTTTCGCACATCCTACGTTGAGTTGAAATAGATTGATCAGGACTGGAGTCCTTCAATTTTCAATTCTTTACTGCCAATTTTACTTAATAATTAAATCAGCGATGTGATTAATTTTTGCATTAAATATTTAATTTGAGAAATTATTTGGGAGTAATGTATATGAACGAGGCCATAGCGAGACTATTATGGATGGGAATTGCGCGACAAATATGGACCTATGTGTATGCATACTCGTACATATATACAGTCCTATCCAAAGCAGAGCATCGAACCGTAATATTTTTCATTCAGATTTCAGCTCTGGTTCGACAAAAAAATATCAGTTTGGTTCCTCTTTTGCTCCTGCCAACTCCGAACCGGTTCGAACCGTTTTTTCTCGCTTCTACCATTCTATGGCATGGTATACTCATCTGAAAGTGTTTTATTATTTCTTGCCAACTTCAACTACACTAAAGTGCACTAAATTTTCGAATACATCTTGGTTATGGTTAGTTGCGAGTCGATTTTACACAAGCTTAGATAACCTTCCTCCAAAGACACTTGGGTAAAATGTGAATTATCGAGAACCAAAAATCGGAACGGAATAAATATCTTATTTTGGTTTCGGTTCGGGTTGAAGAGTTTTAATATTTTAAATTCGGATTTGGTCTTCATTCCAGCAAATATAACGGTTCTCTTCGGTACGGTTCTGGTTCGATTCCCTGAACCAAAGGCGTGGGCAGCGTGTGGGAAAGCCACAGACGGCTGGTCGTAGGAGCAGCTACATGGTCACCATCTGTTCGCGGAAAAATAATTTCAGGTTGAAATATGTCCCCATAAAACATTATTGCAATATTACTTAAGCTGTATACAAGGATTAATTTTGGTGCTAGATAACGATAGTTCTAAAGTAATATTTAAAAAATATTTTATAGAGACAGCCATCTCGTTTACAGTTTGGGCCGGAACTGTATGAACATAGGCTATTTTATTACATTAGATTTTCATCCGAATCTGTAGTGAACCTCCTTATAGTTTTTATTTTGATCAAAGTAAAATAAATTATAAATAGAAATCCATTATTGGCTCCATTGCATACCAACATTTCCATCGAAATTGTAACAATTTAATATTTTTAGAGATTAAAAATGAAGAAGGTCAAAATCGTATCTTGCATAATTTATAGAACTGTAATAATACGATTCATTCGAAGGCAATTCACACAATTGTAACACTTCCATCTTTAGATATGCCTATTCTTCTAGGGTCCAGATTCAAGAAACAATTAGAGAAAGCTCATTGAAACATCAAATTAGTCGATTAAGGAACTTTGTGACAATTTTGCAATCAATTCATCGCATATGACGGAAATGCCCCCGTAATAAAAAGGAAACATGTACCAGTGAAAGAAGCTACTCTTGGAAAAGCGACCTTATCAATTATTAAAAAAACCGATAAGAAGGAATTTCCTTTCACGATAAGGAGCTTCTGCTTTCGCGCGCATAGATTTCCGGCGGTTTATCTTTCAAAGAGGTTTCTTGTAACCAAGAATCGTCAACTTCGGCATCATTCAAAGGAGAAACTAAAGGAAAAACCTACCCTGATAGAAAGGGATTAGTTCTCAGAATGGAAAATAATTGCTATTGAACATACCTTGATCGAATTATTTTAATCAATCGGATTCGGCGCGTCTCTTATGAATGGACCAAGACTTTTGGGTACCATTCAACTCATATCAAACAGAGCCTACAGCTATATTACACTAAATGCTTTCGAGATTCTATCTAGGAGCATCTCTATTACCTTTAATAATATCGATTTTTCATTCAGTACTTCCAATAAAGGTCTCACCAAGAAATAAAGAGAATATCAGTCGTTCAAAACCTAACCCGCTGTACCGTCACAAACACGGCTGATAATAGCAAAATGAATAAAATCTGAATTCTATCAATATAAATACTTGTATTTGAGTATGTAAAAATGGAATAAAACTATAATCACATCTTTATATTTAACTCAATATTCTTTACAACTAGAAACCAGTCTTGACCGATCATCTGTGGATTGGGGATGTTTTTAATCAACAAATAAGTGCAAAAAATCAGTAAGGTTGTGCAGAAGCACTTATATCTTCGTTTAACTGCATTTATATTGCCTAACTAGTCATATTGTGAACTCATCGTTTTATACTGATATTTTTAATATACGTTTTATACGTTTACTCATCTTTCTTAACTCAATAATATCCATTAGTTACTCGCTTAGACTGAATCATTCGGTTGGGCAACAGCGTTTCCATGAGTAATGGTAATAGCCTCTGAATTTACCTACATTCAAACAACACTGAAATCATTCTTCCAGTCATAGATAACGAGTTGTTTGTATGGCATATTTTCGTTATCTTCTGTTGAAATTATCCGTCCATTTGCTTGCGTGCAGTTTGTTAAGATGCATGACCCAGCTTTCTGCGTGGCAGATGACACCTTTTTTAAACAAACGGTGAGGTGTTTAGGTGGAGTTTAACGATGGCTTTGGGACTACGTATCACTCTACAAAAATATTCAAACCTTATTATAATGTATCATAAAATCTTCATTAAAATAATTCATTTTTATCCGAATGGATGTTCCGGTCAGTAAAGGGAATAGTGCAAGCAAAGACAGCAATCGGATCGTTTTTATTCGGATCGGCGTCTTATTTTTATAAGTTACAGTTGCTATGTCATAGAAAATTTAATGAAAAAGTAAAATATTAGCTAAACATTTTTGACTACCGTCCAAAAATTTAATATCTAACAGTAATTAAAAATAGAGCCTTACGGGTATATTTGTTAAGATATTTACTGTTAATCAAGTTTTCTTAGACGATTATGTTTTCAATTTGAAATAAGATATTAGTCATATTGATAGGTCACAACTCAAAAAATCATCTTATTCACGTATTTCACCCGAGGGTAACTTTCTAATATTCTAATGTAACACGTCCACACACCCTAATAGAAACTATTGCGACAAAAATACTATCCGATTCATTGTTTTCGCCACATTGCAATGAAATGCCTATTCTAATGTAAGCGACCAGGAACTTATTTTTCTTTACTTAATTTTCGCGTCATCGGCAAATCAACTTATCGGCTCTTTTTCTTTGAGACTTTTTAATGATAAAAATAAAGTTTGATTATTATATTGATAGCTTATTCTGCAAAAAATACATAGTACATTGTATTTTGGTATAATCCAGCCATCTGGAATCCCCGTATCGCCAAAGGCAATTTCCCCAATTCCCAGAGAGACGCTGGACCTCTCGGAGGTCATTTCAGCGTCTATTGAGCGCTGATGAGGTCTACGTACACGATAAGTCATCATTGTTTATTTTATACATCGGATAAATGAAGTTCATTTCAGCAAGCAAGCAAACTGTCGGAGTGTGTACTGCCTAATTTAAATTTCTTGAGCTCTGATATTATTAGATATATAGCATATTTATATATCTTTTATGTGAACAAGCATGTATCTACTTTCTTTGTATTAATTATTTTAAAATTATTTTTTGTGACGTATTCTCGCATGTATTATGCCTATGGATAAAATAAATTGAATTGAATTAATACTTTCGCTTAATATCATCGAAAATTAGTTAATATAAGCCTTGTTTTCGTCGCTACTCTATCCTGAATCAACGATATGTCAGGCCGGATTCGACAATTAGTTGAGAAATTTCCTTTTACTTTCCGTACTATAGAAAAAATTTTTGCGCAGAAATTTCAGCCATCTTGAACTCCTTCCTGAATTTAATCTACCTTTCTCGATTCGAAAACACGATTAAAATAATAAAATTACGTCGCTCGTAGGCGTTTTAAATACACATACAATACCGTCATATTATATAGTTGCGAAAAAGTCATGGAAAATATGTAAAAAAAATCAACAGATGACTCATTAATATCGAGAGTTTGGCGAATTAGTAGCGAAAGAGTTTAATTTATAACATGTTCGAGTAATTTCAGTGTCCTTTTATAGCTATCAGCAGATTATAGTTTAATCAAATTCTAAATAATGGGAATGATGAAAATGATCGAAAACAGATTATACTAATTTGTTATTATAAACTTCTTTCGAAAACTATCAGCAACACTATGTTATTATTTGGGGCATATTTACCAGTATTTCGTTCGAAATCATTATTCCCGATCGACACTATTTTATGTCTTGAATAACATACTACCTATAATCTCGTATCAACTCTCAAATGTAATGCTAATATCAATGTAGGAAAGAAGGAGTATTTGTTGGAAAAGTTTATGAAATCTTCCCATTGCCTTTAGTGAGACTGAAAAACCCTAAACATTCTTACAGTATATTCATATGAAAAATGAAAAAATTATATTTACTCTGTAAGTTCGACAGGGAAATAAAAATAGCCTTTAGTGATTTGAGCGGAACAAAATAGAAGCTAACTTCAGGATACTCGAAAATTTGTAAACGACCGCTGTCCATTATAGACTTTCCGGTGACAAACTCATTCTTTAAATCTCAAATCTATATCAGAGGATAAAACGGAATGAGGTCCAAATATGTCAATATAGACTCGATTTACGTTAAGATCGTATATTGCGGCAGCGAGTGATAAATTATGCGCGAAATGCTTATAAGAAACGTTAGATATCATTATATAGCTTCAGATTAACATAAATGTGGGTAGTCAAGGAAGTATTTCTCCGAAAAAATCATTCTCAACAGCTAGAACTCTTATATGAACCAAGGGAAAGGGCTTTGGATCATTGAGATTAAAGAGCGGGTCTCCAAATCATGGACTCGAGTTGAATGCGGTCCACGATTACAAAAATTGGATTGTATACGCAGGTATTCCGTAGGCACCTTTACTTTCACATCACTTTTACTTTGTCAATGAAGTCATCCGTCAGATGGAAGGTTGAATCCTTGCCCCTCCCACAATTAGTTTCGACGGTTGGCAAAGGGAATAAGAGAAAATTTATGATTCCTAGTTAGGTGAAAGGGCAGAAAAGATAAGAGGGCACAAAGAAAATGATTTATATTACTAAAGGCGATGCCTTATCACTGCTGCCAGATGTTTCTAATCTCCTCTCTTCAATTCTTCGTAATTTCATAATCCCATTTGGCACTTAATTTCTTCTATGCAATTCTTCCATAGTCTTTATTTCCTTTCTTTCCTGGAATCTTCCGTTATAAAATTCAAGTATTCAAAGGTTGCGTCTTATTACATGGCCAATGAACCTAAATTTCCTAATTTCCATAGCTTCCAATAATCTTCTCTCTTTGCCGATCTCTCGTAATATTTCACATTTTGTTTTCCTTTCTTTTATCTTGTGCGTGTCATTCTTTACTATCACTCATCTATACCTCTTCTAGTTAATTTATTTCCTTTTTACTCATGGTCAAACCCTCACTTCAATACAATATTGAAGGCTCCAGACGAGGACTTTGGCAGTTTTTTTCCTCACTTCTTTATCAAAATGCAGACATAATAACATTTTATATTTGTTGTTGAGAGCTTTCTTCGTCAATGCTATCCTTTTTCTTATTTTATTCATTACAAAACAAAGAAAGTTAGAATGCACTAATAGGTTTTAATTTATTTGTTTGTTTTAATTTATTCACCTATTTTTAATTTGTTTGTTTTAATTTATTCACTACCATACCCAACAGTATACACAAGACTTGGTCTGGGAATAAACTAAAATAGTTAGCGCAAAATAAATATCTTTCTTGGTCGACTAACTAATTCATCAGTATCTAACCCGTAAAATTAATTTGTCAAATCTACATTCGTTTACGCGATTTTCTTTATTGCGGTTACATCTGTTATCTTGAATTGCTTCTAGGAGTTGAGTTGCTTATAAGGTGAAAAAATTTGTTCACTTACTATACTTTTGATGATCCTATCATAATCCTTGGATGAGTTCTTTAATTTTCTTCGCTAAATACTAAAGATTTTGTTTTATGACGTTTAATGACTTTGTGTTACGATGTTTTATGTTGATTTTTAATATCCATTTATTCAAGACGGTTTTCAAAGCTGCTAATGTTTTATTCATATCTTTTTCTCTTCTTCCAAGAAATTATAAAATCAGCAAAACGTATGAAATTGATCTTTTTCCATTAAATTTTACTCCATTCGTTTTCTTTTTCACTGTCTACATTGCATCCTCAATAAAAGTATTGATCGGAAATGGTCACAAGGAGCATATTTGTCTCACTCTTTTCCTAATCCTTGCGATTTTTTTACACCTATTTATCTTCAGTATGGTTTTATGAATAACTCCTTATAGAGTTGAAAGATCAGCCTCCTATCTCTGTAGTTAATACCTACTTTTTGCATCATTGAGAACATGATTATCCAGTTCATTGAATCAAAAGCCTTATTCATGTCAATAAAAACAAAAATGTCTTTCTAATTATTTCCAATTATCTTTCCAATAACAGACGGAAAGCCAAAATCGCATCTCTTGTTCCTCTTCCTTCTCTAAGTCCAAACTGAACTTACTCAACATATTCTTTTATCTTCCTTTCAATTTTATATTTTACTATCAGCAAAAGTATTTTTGAAAGGTGTTAAAAGTGATATCGTCCCAAATTTCTCACAATCTACTGCCTAACCAGTCATCACGAATTTTGTTTTTCTTTTAGTACTCGGATATTATTTTATAAAGGTGATGACTCATTTTTTCGCCCAGATCTTCAAGAATTTTGCGGGAATGTTGTCAACGCCTGTTACCTTCTGCTAGTCAGTTCAGAGCATTGTCAGTCTCTCCTTTCGTCATCGCAGGACCAATACCTGTATTTGCCTTTCTCTATTCCTCAATAAATTCACTCGTCTTCCTTACTTTCTCACCTTCATATAGTTCTATCTATTCCTTCCGATGTTTACATACTTCATTATTATCTATTAGCAGCTTTCCTCTTTTATCTTTTACGATTGTCGGTCCGACTTCCTTTCGATAATCAAGAAAGTTAATTTTCTATAGACTTGGTCATTACCAACAGTCTATACAGATAAATTGTTTGCCCTCTGCAAAATAATTAAAACTTAGTTCACTCAAAAACTGGGAGCCCGGATACTAGAAATCTAAGCGAAGATTATAACAAATGTAAGTGGCAAATTATATTCTGCTTCCAGACTTCAACCTTTTTACTTGCTCCATACGATAAAAGAAGATAATAAAAATGATGAAAGAATAGTAATGTAAAAATATGATAGAAAGACTCCCGGACGTTATGTAATTCGTTATTTTCTACCAGAACTATATCACATACTAGAGGATTCAAAATAAGTTAGTAGTAGTGTATTATGAAACTTTCCCTGAAAAACCTTACCATCATGTCTTATTTTTAGATATTATCTTTATTTTTCTCAAATTAATCAGAGGGAGTTATCTCTAAAAGATTCCGTAGCGACTATTTCCTTCCGCGTCGCAAACCACCAACAACCTCCCTTAAAGTGATATCATCTCAATTTTTTTCTTGGATTGTTAAGAAGACATGTTCGATTGATAGAAGGTTAGATGAATTAAACTTATCACATAATATCAAGATTTGGAGCGAGAAATTTTTTAATGAAAATAAATTAAGAGGAATGTGAGGTAGGTGGCTAGATAACCGTACCTTCTAAATGGAAACCACTACATTAAAGATTTTCCATGGAATTACTTTCTCGGCTAAAAATTTATTTCATGATTATGAAATTACATCCAACTCTATGCAATATGAAATTTCTGGAATCCAAAAGAGACAAAATCATAGTCGAGGAAGATAAGTACATAATTTTATGAGCAATCACGAATTACTTAATAATATTTGCATAATCAGTTCACAGTAGGGAAAAATATGAGCTCATGCTACTTCCTATTTTAAAATAGAAACTTTCGAGGAAAATTTAAAAAAATCATCAAGGTTTCAACAATACAAAACCAGATGATTTCCAAGATAAGCATAGAATAAAATATTCATGAGGAAATTTAAAAAGTATTCGAAAAGATAGCAGTAGTATAACGTGGATTCTGTGCATTAGTAAAGATAAATAATGATTATTTACGTTATTCAGTACATTTCAATCCCAATGATGACATGATAAAAAATAATCAGTATTTCAATCTACATTTGGCACGTCTTATATTCATCAAGTATGCCGCTCTTGCCACAAAAGTTTCGCCATCCCTGGTAAAATTCATTCTGAGAAATAAAATTTCCAATGACGATTTAAAAACAAGGGAAGAATTAGTAATAGTTTATTTTCTAAGTAGACTGGAAAATTTAAAGTAGCTCTCTTAAACAGCTGTGGTCCTGTAACTACGTCGACACATCCCAGTTTACGACTTCACTTGAATAGTAACCTTCGGAGAGTGCATTACCGGACTAGCATTTTATTACTAGTTAATGAATTATTTCTCTCCTTTCTTCAGAATGTGGGACAAGCAGGTAATTAAGATATACTTCGAAGACATTTCATCCCTATAATAATGAACTCTAGCTACCCATGCTCCGGCTGTTCAAATAGGTTAACGAAACTCGGAAGAATGACTCAAGAGAAATGTACAGAAAACCGCCCTGAGACACGGGTGGTCGCCCGGAGCGCCGAGATTTATGGGAAACATGACGTTCGACCAAGGAATCAAATCTGAACCGAACCCTAAAGCATATTAATAATTTTCCGGAGTGAAAACCGAACCCGAACCGAACAAATTGAAATCCTTGAACCTGAACCGAAAGTCGAATCTGTTATTTTTCCTGGTTCTGATTATCGATTCGCATTCTCTTCAAACGTAGCAGTAACTTTAAGAAACGTATATCGTACGACGGTGACTTGCAACTCACTCACTATTGTTTAAATTTTAATAACTGAAAGTCTCCTTTGATTATTTTTATATAAATAGGTTCATTGAAAAAGGTATCTTACTCGGGGATTATTTTATCGGAGCGGAAAAAGGTTCGAGCCACATCGAATTTTGCTGTCGTAGCTAAATCAGAATCGAGCAGAAATATTGCGTTTTCATTGAACCGGAGCAAAAAGCGGAACACAAAATATTATGATTCAACGTTCGCCAAAGTACAGGCGATCAGCATTTTCTTGGCTTCAAATCGTAAAAAAGATAACACGAAAAGATTTCCTCTAATTTTTTTCTCCGCACCAGTTTGTGCGACCATTATTTCAAGATATATATTTTTAAAGGTAAATAAGTTTGCAAAGAAACGCAAAGTGGACTTAATATTCACCAGTTATGGTAGTTATTGACATCGGAGGAATAACTGTGCAAACATATAAACGTATAATAATATGAAAAGATACACAAAAGCGATTTTTAGATTAGAATTTCCACGTGTTACAATCATGCCTAAGATCAAATAAGCCTCCGTATTGAATATCTTGATTAAAATTCCATATTCGCGTATGGAGCCGTACACTTTTCTAAGAATACTCAGTATTTAATTTCCAGCTCTGCGATTTTTCAAGATTTTTTTATTGAGAAGGTGTGATACCTAATAACGTGCACTGTAGCAAAAATATCTTTCAAGTAATAAAAGTGCGGAAATTTCTATTAAACTCCACAAATTTGAGAAAACTCACCAACGATACACTCAGGTACCCGCGGTATATTAAGTGCCCAACTCCTGATGAACTTCTTTTACATGCCGAAGCAGAATATAGTATGGCGGGTTATTCCAGGGGCCACATCGACATACAATTCCAGCTGCTTGTAATTAAATTAAAATCTAAAGTGGAAGGAGAGGAAAAATCAAGCACTGAAGTCCTAACTTCGTGGAACTCTATTACAGGGATGAAAAGAAAATAAGTTAGTACAAATTCCTCGAAATATATATTTGACGTACATACTTCGACTCACGGAAACATCATCAGGCTCTATAGGCGACAATGAAACCACACCACAAAAAGTGGCAAACCACATGAGGGGGAAGTTTGGGGAGGTTTGGAAAGGAACCCTTATATGGTTTGCTACTCATTGGGTTGTGGTTTCATTTTTGCTTCTGGTGATGAGAAAAATCGCACGATTCAAACCCCAAAGTTTCGACGTGAAAATCCGGATTCCTCACCGCAAAAATTAGCTATAAATGGAGAGACTTCTATTTGAGCGTCGAATAAGAATATGAAATAATAAAATGGAAAAGAAATTGACCTTACAAACTAGCAGTGATGGCAATATAAGAAGCGAGAGAACTATTATTTAACCGTCGATTGAGATATGTAGTCATGCCATATGTAAAAGTGTATAAGAACTAATTAAGAGGTAATCATGCGTCGACTCAATTGATAAAATATCTTATGGGGTAATAATAAAAAAAGCCAATTCGATGTACGTATAAAATACAATATCCTACACAACACTCAATGCCCAATTTACAGACATCTTCTATGTATCCCCACCCCATATTATTACTTCATCGTTTTCACTTGGCAACTTTTAGAAATATTCAAATAATACAAAACATAAAAATATTCGTTCCACTTATTTAATTAAACTAATGAATCTACTTTTAAACTCCTTTCTAATCTCCGATAATTGAAAAAAATATTCATGAAGGATTTGAACCACTGAAGATAAACTTAGGATGATTTTGTTAACCTTTCGGATGTTATCTCGGCCATTTTGATACAAGCATGGATTCGTGTGTGATGAATAGGAACTAAATGGAGGACAGAAATCCTATATCATATAACTTGACTACAGACCTAAGGGTGTAAGTTAAAAATTCTAGATTGTATGTTTTTAGACAAGAATTTTCATTATTTTTTCAGGTTTCGGCTAACATAATGAAATGATCGACGATACTGGACTACTTTTTAATTCGAGTCACTGTGATATTGAATATTAACTCTACTAATTAGCATGATAATTCTAGGTCGTACTTTATTAGTTTAAATATAAAAGGAAAAGTGAAATGCAATGCCTCGAAACATATCTCAACGATTCGAATGTATGCATACGAGAACAAATTACGCGCATTGAGGAGAGAGGGTGATTAAAGTATTTTTCACTCAATTCAAAATATTCCGATGCAAGGTGATACGTTTTGTCCTTACCTTGGATCAAAAAATCACAAATGTAGGAATTTAGGTCATTACGTGGTGGAACGGATAATTTAGTGATCGATTTTCGGGTACCATAGGGGATAATCATTTTCGAGAAAGCTTGGGGGAGCTTGTTTAATTCTCAGAACGTTTGAGAAACGTCGAAGTCTTACAAAAGTTTCGCTCACTTTACGAAAGCACGGTTGGCTTCACCTTCTCACGTGATAATCACTTGTTTGGTCGCACACAGACCGTGTTTCGTGATGAAGTCAGATGAACTCTGGGCCCGTCGCGAGCCGACGTCTTCCACTCCATTCACTTAATCTCCGCGGCCTCTTCATCTCGAGAATATTCGTCCGTCTGCAGTGCATCCCTCTTGCTTCTGGATTATCCACTCATTAAAGGTAAAAAAATACATTAATTTAAGTCCACTGGAACAAATTCCTTAAGTAGATAACAAGCGGCGATGCTAAATATGTGGTCGAAATTCGGGGCTATCCGTGTTTGGTCAGAATTTAAGTATCAAAAAATGCTAAAATGAGGCCATAGAAACAGCGAAACTGAAGATTGAAATGCGTTAATGATTACCATTGAATTGCGGAATCGATTAAAAAATTTTCCTTACGCTTACAACGAATTTTAACCAAATCGGTTTACTGACTTCAAGATATACGGGAATAAATTAAAATAATTTTTACGAAGAATTAATTTGAATTCAATACTATACCACATCAACATAGAAAAAAAATTAATCTTCAATAGTTGAGATTGGTAGGTTAGATTTTGTAGGCTAACTATATCTGCTAACATAATATCCTATTTCACATATTATATGAGGATCAAATAGGAGAGAAACTGAAGACTGAGCCACTGTTGGCTAGGCAATGAACAAGAATTGAATGAAAAAATTCGTTCCCAGTAAGAAAGAGTAATGTTACGTTGCCTTGGAGATACGGAGAGCAAGGGTTAAGGAAGATGACGACGGTAGAAAGATACACACATATGGGGTATGAGGACTAAAATATAAGGTATGAAAAATGTACTCAGAAGCCCAGGGGCGAAGGAAACACTACGGCAGCCCCCGCATGGAGGGGTCCTTTGAAGGAAGGAGGCCCAAAAATAAAAACGGAAGCCCAGCGAACAACTTTAGCGGGAGGTCCTGTATAGTTTAGACTACATTTCTAGATATGTGTGCAGTAGGGATTCTGATTCCTGGTCCATTTTCAGTTCCCTCGACACGAGACTGTTTAGACTTCCCAAGAGTTCCAAAGATTGAGATTTCTACTGAATGATCAACATGTTTGATTTAGAGGTTGAAAAACTCTCCGTAAACCGAATATTCTTATTAATAGCTTATTCGGCTTTTTTGACCTCTTATTCATTAACAGCTGAGTTCCAATTTCTTTATTTTCTACATGTTGATATTTAATGTAGTTAACGCCATCTAAGACCGAAGCGGCAATAACGGAATAGTCCAAAACAGAGAAAATGGTCATTATTTAATTTTCGATCACACAAATCTTACAAACTATAATTAAATTGAAATAAAAACTACTGCATACAAATACTGATTATTTCTGATATGTTCTTTTTAATAACTATCTTTGTCTTGCAGTTAAAAATTACAATTATGCCAATAATTATATCAGCTAAAATCAGATCGTCGCACTTCACTAAAAACTAATTTGAAAATTAGAGACAACTGTTATTATTATAATAATATTTTATTTAGTCAAATAATTTACTTGTAGTTGTCAGAGATCGTACATAACTAGTATAGCTAGAGTAAAGAATATCTCGATAAGATTTTAAAAATGAAAATGAAAAAAATCGGAAACATTCACTGTATTGTGTATTCTTCATAAAATATTCAATGTTCAGACATATTACAAAATACATTCATTCCTCCTTTGCGAAAATGCTTTTAAAAATGAAAGAGTTTATTAAAACTCCGAGGACCTATTTCTGAGTTTGGTTAAAAAATTTCCCAATATTGCGAAAACTCTTTCGCTCTCAGTTGATGTCGGTTTCACCGGTAATTGTTAGACTGATCCAAGGTTTTGGGTTCGTTTTCCACTACCTTCGAAGAGCCATCAATAACCAATTCAAATTTTTCATAATTAGGAATGATTTCTTAGGTAGTAAAATGCCTTTCCATTAGCTCTTTAACGAAAGTTGTGACAGCGTTCTTAGCTGAACTACTAAAATAGATATTATTTTCCCTTTTCTTGATTAATTTCGCGTCCTTCTAAAAAGTAACAACCTAACGAGACGTTTTCCCCTTCGTTACGCAATTGCAATACCGAAACGTTATGTAATATAAATATACTTCTTCAGATAAGCTCTTGTCACAATATCTCGAAAGAATATTTCCCACGATTAGAGACATAAAATGTTCTGATAATTCCTGTGAAAAATTTCCTCAGAATTTCTGAACCAGTCTGGTTTTACCCTATTCTGCGGTAAATTAAATAAGCAATAATAGTGAGTAATATACAAAAGAGAATTAATTAGGAACATATATTCGCAGCTAAAAAAATTACGCAAAATGAAATAGAAGTCTGTGATGAAGCGATCAATGGTATATCGAAGAATTATTTCATCAAATTTATATTTTCAAATTTAAGAAAATAATATTGTAAATAATATTTTAATAACTTGGTTTATTTTTAGGAAAATGTCTTCTAACGTAAATGTCAATGTGTATGAGTTGAGGATCACAATTTTAGTTCCATAAACTTATAATACTAAAACCTGTTGCATTTTGTTAGACAATTAGTTGGACACCTAGTTTTACAAGCGAGATGGAGTGGATAAACATTTCTTTTGTGATCATCCGTTCTGAATTCGAATCTAGTCTCAAAAATTGAAATATCGACTTTTTTCCTTCTTTGCGGAGTGAGGGAATGAAGCAGAGTGCGACTGAATGGCTGAAGAATCTTTTATGAACTTATCGCGATTAAACTACTGTCGAGTATAAATCCAAATAATTACGCCCATGTCTGTCAACGTTTTGGTTAATACTAAGCAATGGGTGCATTCACGTTTTTTTGTTTTTTTATCTGTTTTCACTGTGCCTTGCTACCTGATGACATATACCGAATTATAATGAATATAGCATATTGGTTATAACCCATTGAGAAATATTTACGGATAATCCATGTATAACAAGGATATATTGCAGTTTACATATGATACTGAAAATGATTATTTCAAACGATGCATTATTACTAAATATTATTTTAGTACATGCAAACCTATAAATATTTCTCACGAATTTATTTGATGTTCATTATAATATTTTTGGCATTTAAAAATTAGTGGCTGAACATTTTTTAACAAGATCCAGGATGTTGGGAACCTATTTACAATCCGAATGCTGCACGTGAAACCTCTAAGCTCTTGAGTTCCATATTCCTTATATTAAATAGTTCTACATAGAAATTGGATGGAAGACGAGCTTATTAAATGAGTTTTATCATCACTTAGCCCGGTGAATGGGAAACAAAATAATTTGAATCTGTTTGCTAGAAGCATTCCAAAAATTTTATTTGAAGGTGTTTAATATTTAATATTCTTTGAAGTCTCGTTCAATTTTATTTTTTTTGTTTGTTGTGAGAAAGAAAGGGAGCTTCAGCTGCCAATAGAAGTATAAATAATTCTCAATCGCTCGTTTATTCTGAAAACGGAATGATCAGCTTTAGAGAAATTCACCTCGTCATCAAAATGAAGTGTAGTGACATTTTGTGAACGACCGAAGAACTATGCTCACTGTATGTTTTGGCCGACTTCTTCGGATCTTAGAAAGTAACTACTGGGTAGGCTAGATCAATTTTGATTCGATGTTATTTTTTATTTTGTTTTGAAAGCATCGACTTAGTCAGTAAAATGTGCTCTAAAACGTCAGATCAGCTCAAGCGATACACTTTTCCTCTCAGAAGTTAACAAATAAAACGTAAAAGCATTCTCAATGCTTGCAACATTTCTTCGAGTAAATGCATGAAAATATTATTGACTCGATTGACTTTGAACTGATTCAGTAATCACTTTCTTTGATTTCCAATAGACTGCAAAATCAAAAATTGCAAAATGATCTTCTAGATTTTCGAGTAAATAATGGTGTTTAGATAGATTAAAATAACAAAATTCTATTTAAATATATCTAAACACCATTCATAAGCACATAGCAAACCATTCATTCGGAAAGAAACTGCGTTCATTAATAGACATCCTAAAAATTACATTTTATTATTACGCTTTGTTGTGTTTCAAGTATAGTTTTTGGCTGAGGCAGTGAATAGAATCGCATCAAGTAATCTCAAGTACGCTGCGTTAAAATTAGATTGTTTACCGCGATTAAATTAAATAACGATGTGCGATAACCTTTTCTCTTAGTAAACAGTATTAAAACGCACTTCGCTTGAAGACGAGAAATCTTTGTGATTACATTCCAGATGTCATTGATAAAAATTCTTGCCCTATTGTTATGATGATTAGGCAGTCGGCCTTCATGAACAATGCATATTTACTCACGTACACTCTTGTGCTAGTTACTTATCTGAATACCATTTTTGAATGAATATAAAAGTTGCGATCCTGCTAGGCAAATACAATATGTTAACGATACGAAGGTTGGAACACTACAGAAAACGAATAACAGACATCTCATTGAAGAGAAAATCATTTCTCTGAACCTCTGTAATGCAAATAATTTCAAAAGTTAGGTTTAGTTAGGTAGCCTCTGAAACAAATTTGGCAGTATTAATTACTGAAGATGAGTGCGCAAATAGTTAAATTTTATACGTCGACCCTTCCTTATTGCTTATGTTAAGTGCAGTAATCAGCTATTACATTACAATTCAATTCAAAGGAATAGATGCTAATCGGCTATCTGTTATTGTTAATAAATCCATTTTAAGTGAATTTAAATAAGATGACATCCTTGAAGTTACTTAAAAAATTTTTAACTGAATTCGTTTACAAAATATCTAAATCTGCAACGTAAACACTTATGAGGCAGTAATGCAATTACAACAACGAATTGATTTGAAAGACGACCATTAATGAAGACTATCAAAGAACTGAAACGAGTAAGCAATTACAATGAAGGGAATAAGAATAGACGTTAATAGTTTAATATACACGTTCTTTCTAACTACCAATCAATCAACTTTTTAAGCAAAAGACTTCCTTACTAATTTATAGATAAATAAAATGATTCTACATAATAATTGTATATTACATTATTATTATTAATTGTACGTATTCTAATAATATTGGGATGGTTCAATGTCCATCTCAATTGAAGTAAAATCAAGAAAATTACCGCTAGAGTTAGTGTTTGCTACCAAGAGTATGTAATCCTTAATTTCTTGAGAGCAAGGGCCAAAGTGTAACCAAATTAACTCATTTAAGAAAAAATTAGTCTCAGTTAAGGAAGAGTTAAAGATTACTCAAGGGCAAATTCACTTTCAGAACGATAAACTCGCTCGCCTTATTGATTAGGTGCGATGAAAAGTACATTCGTAGGCTCCTGTCCATTCCTCTCTAGCCGACTTCCTCATAGCATGGCAAGAGTCGTTCACGAGCCTTTTAATGCCTGTGTTCCCCCCTGTTCTACGAACTCGTCACGAACATTAACAAACCTAACCCAACCTAAGTTCTTGGTATCCCTCTAGAATATCCAACGACCTCCCCGATGCTAAGAGACGGTAGCTCCCGCTTCAGGAAACATCGGATAACTACGTGGCTATATGGAAAGGAAATGTGCAGTCATACTGATCAGTGAAATTAGTTTTAACAGATAGGCTCATAATATCTCAATGCTTTGCAAATTCTATTAATTTCACGAATACGTTAAGATAAAGATTTAAAAGAAAAATTCACGATAAAACTAGGCATTGATAATGTCTTATTTTAATTTCAGCCCAGAAACCTGTGAGTAGTTGTAATTTGAGAATTGAATCTGTTGATGAAAACCAAATTTAACAATGAAAATCACTAAATTAACATTAACTACTCCCAAGCAATCTCTAAAGTATGACTAGGAGACGGACGCAACTTCAACGTTCGCTACCGCACATTACACTTCTTAAAAAATTGTTACACGGGTGTTTAGTAATATAAAAATTTTAATGAGCAGCAAGAGAGATGACAAAACCGTAGTGCTAAGCTGCATTGCCTTGGGCCACATTCGTACGTGTCTTGCATACTAAATCTGACCCCATCCGAACAGCATTCGATAGCTGTGAAGTCAACGTTGGACCATACATTTGTAATACGTGAGCTTAAAAACGGTGCGTACTGCAAAGAGGCTCGGTGAATTAGGTTGGAATATTAATGAGATGCTTGCGGTAAAATTAATGCCACATGAAAAGTTTATGGGAAATGATTTCGTGTGAGATTTCGCGCAAACCAGAAAATCGTGGCCTTCAGAGCGAGAACAAAACTGAGGAGAGGTAAAAGCGAATTGATTCATCCTTCTCCCATAGAATATTAAAACATAATTATGAGTGAAATTACAGAGACAGGATGTTGCATGTGCCCAATAGCATTCATAGAAAGCTCGCATTCATTATTTAGTTTCTCTGTCTACTATCATGTTTATGTTAATTGTGTTCCGTAACAATGTTTAGAATTTTAACAACTTTAAGTTTTTCCTTTTTGCATATTTTTTATATATTATGTTCTCCGTATTCGTCTATGATAGCGAATATACTTCCAAGCTTCTTTATGGGCTGAATTAAATATTATTGTTGATGGATTTTTATTATTATTATTATTACAAATGAAATATTTATAAAATTAGTTAATTGAGAACTTTGATAGAGTGTTTAAAATTAACACAGCTCGTTATGAAAAACTATCCAGCCAAAATGATCAATCGTAGATGACGTATTTCATTTCACGAGTGGCCACAAAGAGCTAGTTAAATGTGTAAGAATTAAAAGAAATGTATTAAAGAAGAAAAAAGTTTGTAGCAAAACAACAGATGTATTTATGGGATAAAATTAGGTATACTGTCATCGCGGTTGTTCTTAGAATAAGATAACATAGCAAACTTCCTCTTTGGGCTTATGCTAGGCATATGGAATCAGTGGGGCGTAGGGACCACGATTCCTATTAAAATTGTTGCGAAACCCGAGGTCTAAATTGAAAGATTATTTGGGGGAATAGATGGGATAGAAAGGGTTGGGAATAGCTGCCGAATAGCGAAGCATTTAATTTGATAGAAGCTATAATCACTCTTCTATAATCAGAAACAGAGTTAATTTGTTTTCATTGGTAAAATTAGTTCTCATTACAGGGATACGGTGAAGTGTGAAAGGTCAATTAGTGTAACACATCTGCAGCACTTTCTCCATCGTCGAGCGAGCATAATTCCGCATCCATCATGTGGAGGTCGTATCTCTTTGGGCCAACCTTGAACTCCTTTACTTCCCGCATTCTCTAACTTTCCGACGTATGCCATTTCAGTCTTCTCTCAGCTGTTCTCGATGACATTCGCACACTTCCTCAAGCTACGATTCTCAGTTTCTTCATTCTAGGAGCATCATTCAGACTTCTTGATAGTGAGTGCGGTTTCTTGACCAACTAGTCGCTCTCCACGGCTTCTCAGTATTACGCTCGGAGAGGAAAATTGGTGAGTAATTGTGTTATTTATGTTTGTCTTATCTCCGAACAGAGTCTAAACAAGGCCCAACTAAACTAAAATCGATGTGCTGATGTTAAGGATACGTTAAATAAGCAAGCAAAATATTTATTCCTACAATCGAGTTCTATTACCTGTTGCCAAGCTGAAATTTTTGGCCTTGATATGATGGGAGCTTTTACCTGGTTCCTAAACTCTCCGATAAAGATTCTCGGAGACTGCGAAGCTTTCATAAGGAATAGAGTTTCGTGAAGAATCGGTAACGCTTTACGGTAATTTTTGATAATGTTTTAGAACACGATACTTATTCGGACAGTAGGTAACTCTTCGCTGTAAATTAATCACGAGCCGGTAAGTTTAAAGTACTTAAGTAAGTAATTTCTTGCGGGAGTGATGTTAACACAGATAATTCAATATACGTGTCTATGTATTTCAAACATACCGCATTTTTGTACAAAAGTTTAATTCAATGTTAGCTTTTTCATCAGATTCCTTCGTCTACATAATAAAACTATCCATTAGGACCTCATTTACTCAGTAAGTTAATTCCTTCGACGTTTATGTGCAATTTTGAAATGGATCAAAGGCCGTAGAAGTTTTCCACGTCAGATCGTTTTTATTCACGCAAGCTTGTTTCCGAGGGACAATTTTCTCTCATACTTCGAATTATGTTTGATCTTAAAATAATACTACGGAGACAGGACGTAAAATGATAATGAAACTGCATGAATACTGGCTGTTTCAATCTCAATATTTCACTAAGCCATTCACAGTGATGCGAATTGTATATCTAATTCCGATACTTAAGTGAAAACGAGAAGGGATTGCGAGACATTTCCATCTAACCCCAATTAAGACGCATCAGACGGTTCGTACCATCGAGTTGCGCATTGGTACGTGAGATTAAACTAAACTACTGTCAACTAACCTAGATTCGTCCCGTACGAATGAAATGCTCTAACGTCGTATTCACGCAGTAGGGTTTTGCATGCGTTTATTTCTCATCCATTCAATGGGAATTGTCCTTAAATCGCGTTAAATATGACGAAATATAATGTTTAAATCAATATAATTGCCCCACATCCGTTACGTCAGCTCGCATCGAAAGGACGGTATGTCAGATATCGCTGCAGGTTTTATTCAGAATTTTCGATAACTACACCGCACGAACTCGAGGTATTTTTAAATGAAATTCTCTCGGTGATAGTGATCATCCGATTAATGCATTTATCTTCTCATTATCTGTGAATTTATCTTTGAGAAACCGAGAAAAAGGCAAGGCTCTCGTCGAAAAAATATCTCGCCGCCAAAAGACGTAATCCCAGAGGGGGTTGGGCTAAAAATGTCCTCTTAAACTGTCCACGAGCCAAATATTAGAAAATCAGATTTATCAGACTTCCAGTGCGTTATCACTTGTGTCAGGAAATGCTTGGAATTTCATAAACGAAAATCATTATCAAGTGCAACGTAATGAGGAAATTTTAATTGGCTTAAAATCGAGGAAGTGGTAACACCAAAATTTATCTCTAATATACGAATCGAAAAGACATTCATTTCCTGCATGTGACGCGAGTAAATAAAGAATCTAGAGTTACATTTTCTCATTTTATAACTTAAATTCTTGTAAATTTAGACGAATAAAAATATACGGGAATATCGTCGATTAAGCTAATTGAATTACAACTTTCGCTGCAATATAATTTTTCTGCTAAAACACTTGTAAGCGATGACAATCTAATAGAAAAATATTCCAGATTACCTGCTATGTTTATTCTTAGATGAGAAAATACATTTGTGCCGTCGTGTAGAACTACTTTATTCCTAAGGAGTCTGTAAAAATAACTTCAACGCTTGGCAACGCTGTCCATCTCTAGGTTGATCCATCCGTAGACGCGCCTAGAGCAATGAGCGTCACTATCATAGGCTCATAGATCATAAATCGAACTACGAAATTGCTGATAAGGGGAAGAATCGCTAGTAGACGCAAATTATTGCAGCCACAGATAAATACTACGTCATGGGAAACTCGTTGATGAATGTATGTACCATTGACGTAAGCATCTCTACTTCCCATAGAAAAACATCGTAAATCTCTTAACTAAACTAAACAACATTACGTAATGCAGGTGAGGTGAATTTCTAGTATGCCAGAGTGGTGTATTATATAGTATATACAATCATATATATAATTGTATATACTCGGGTATAAGATGCAGGTTTTTGGGTCCATATTCTTGGTCTATTATAATAAATACCAAGGGAAATCTACATTCTACCATATGGCGCGTTCTGCTGTTATACTTGAATTTTTGGTGTAAAAATTAGCATTATACGAGGGTTTACACGGTACTTCAACTTAAGAAATGGTGAGTAGCAGTCACGGTTATCTGGCGGAATACGGGCTATCCGGGTCATGATATCACGAAGAAAATTTTCCACAATTTGATTGTTCGAACGGTATGCACGATTGAAAACAATCAAATACATGCACACGATGAAAAGTAACAATTGTTTTTGCGAACAACAATAAGCTTCTTCCTAAAATTTTTGAACTCCTAAATCACTCAACTAGTTATTCTCTTTCTTGCTTATTCTTTGGTAATATAATTCCTTTTCCGGTTCACGTTTAACCTTCCTGTGATTTTCTCAAATAGTAATTATCTCGTTTATTTTGAGTGTATTATGCTGGCTTGTGCCATAGGGTACCGGATTTCCCAGTCGGAACTATCGAATCCATAGGTGGCCGACTACGATTCCTCTAGTTGCCGTTGTGGATTTTTGGTTATTTACAAGCATTTGATGGCCATATGAGAGCCCAGCTCCATATGCTTGGTGTCAAGCAATGGGTGAAGACGATGTAGCCCCTGAATAAACGCGCCCTACTGTATTCTGTTTCAGCATGTAAGAGATGAACTTCAGCAAGGGTTGGGCCCTTAAAACATCGCAGATAGCAGAACGGATCTTAGGAGAGTTTCTCCAAACTGAGGTCATATAAATATTTCAAAAGATGTTTTTCAGTGCCCTTCAAATAAATTTCCAGTACGTTCAATGGTTAAATTTAATCTTTTATTGAGGCGCTCGTTCTGATAAATTACTAATTAATTTTCATAGTTAAAGTGGTGAAAATGCTTTTTAAAGTTCATATCGTCTATCTTTCGTTAGTAATTTTTGTCTCCTCTACACTTTTATCGCTCTCCTGCTAAACATTATTTATAAACAATGACATAATGCTGACCTATCAGAGGAGACAAAATATTAGCAGCCCCCTTATCCAATGTTTTAATTCTTCTCGGTGAAATTCCTAAATACGTATACTTTCTATTCAAGGTCCTCCTTTTTTACATACGTCCTTAGATAGAATCTAAAAATAATCACTTCAATTCAGTTTACTTTTAGATCAACCATTTAATTACTTTTTTCCGTAATTTTTATGATAACTTTCTATCGCAATTTCATACTAGCATAAGAAATAAAATTCTTTCCTGATAAAAAATACCATTTGTAAGCAGTAATAAATAAGTAGTAAATACCTCATACATAAAACCTTTCGGAAATATTATCATCGTGTAACATTCGTCAAATAGTATCGAGTCAAAAGTTTCCAGATAACGGACAAAATTATGACAAATAGCAGTAGTTTTTCATGAATCATCAGGTTCCGTATTGCTTGAAACTAATGTGAAAATTTGGTGATAGTGTAAACCATACCACTAAATAAATCAAACAAGAAAAAATATTCACCAACTTCTCATTCTGGCACGACCCCTCTCTAAAGAGAATTTATAGCGATTTTATTTCTTGCGTAATATACTGCTGAAATTTGCGTTGGCTACCTTGATGGTTCCAAAAATTATACGACTAACATTGAGATTATTTCATAGCTTATTAACAGTCTCTCTAGTTGAAATTGTCCAATCAGTTGAATTGGAAAAGGCTGCTCTTAAATTGTAAACTGAATTACATAACGCGCTTGAATACGTTTTCGAGCTGTTATCATAGGTTAAGGCAGTCAGTCGTAAATATAATGGCGGAGGATAGCATAGATATTATTTCAAAATATATTATTTTAAAAGATTTACTATTTCTTCACTCGAATCTTTTATCTTTATAAATAATTTGAAAGTAAGCGAATCATTCCATAGAACTGTGATTTCTATACATTAATCAAGGAGCTACATCAAGTTATCATGCCATTTTTGTCATAAACAAAAGATAATAACTACGCGTTTTGATTAATATTTTTATAATCACTACCTGAAAAATAATAAAAACGAATATTGTATGAATTAATCAAGGATCAATTAAAAGATTATTATCAATTAAATATTAGCACCATAAGCGGTGCCATGCCTCGATAGATAAAATCTTCCCTCTGATATTATAAATACGAAAAAATTCTCTGATGAAATAAATATCAGGCTTAATAATATATAATAAATGTTGTCTCCTTCATCACTCATTGAATATTTCTACGTTTGACGAAAGAAGTTGAGAGAATGTAGTGCATTGCATTACACTCAGTTTTCTACTACCCTAACCCAAGCATCGTTGGGATTTTACTTTTAGATTGTATAAAATTTTTGATAAATTCGAGGACAAGGTGGCCGGTGGTTACAGTGTCTGCTTTCAAAAATCCAATGTTATCCAAAAGTCGCCAAAGTTATTCAATATCTAACATCTCCAGTGGTTCAAATCCAGGTCAAGGAAATTTTTTTCGGGTTCAATTTCCAGTTCCGTCGGATTATTTTCAGGTCTATTCTAACTTCTGATTTTTCCTGTGTTCACGCCATCTCGTGTAAAATCACCTATGCCCTTGTTTGATTGATTGAAAACATCCTAAAATATTATTTCATTGCAGAAATACCTCTTCCATTAGTTCTCTGGTTGTGATGCCAATTAATTTTATCTAAAAGTTCGTACTTTAGACAGAGTGATTAGAGCGTTCTCTCTAATATGGGTAAATGAATGAGTATACTGACCTAGTGATCTTCGAGTAATGCATTCAGTTATCTCACATTGGACGTGGGACATCTGTCGGCAATAAACTCTCTAGCAATGTCTTATTAAAAATCCTTTACAATACACTCTTTGAATGCGCGGCTTCTCCTTGCACCCACTGAGATAAGACAAAAAATGATATTTTTCTAGTGAAACTAAGATAAAGTATGTACTCGATAACTGGGAAACCCTAGCAGAAACCTCGCGCGACAGATAATTGATGCGATATATTTTCCAGTTATTGAAGCATTAGGCTGCAAATTATAGAAATCAGAACCAATCACTCCCTTGCAATTAGTACTTCATAGTTTTCTAATCTGATAAAATACGTCAAAAGGATTTTAAAAATGTATTTGTCTCTTTAGAAATACTAGAAAATGATACTTCCTATTTTATGACTTTAACGAAAATCATACGAAGCGTTCCTTCGCTGCACTATTCAGAATTTAAGGTCTTAAGACAATATTCTAGTAGAGAATTGAATTGAGACAATATTCTAATAGAGGCAAAATTCTTCTTTCATCTAACCTGGAAATTCAAGGCATAAAGCGCAACAATTGTAAATAGAGGCTTTACGATTACTTAAAATATATATAAAAATCTGCCTACGTATTGCAATTTCATTTCAGACTAAATACGAAAAAATCTGAACTGCAGTAAATTGAACTCTACTTTTTTAGCTTTTCAATTTAAAATGAATAATTAAAGCGACGCGTTCGTTCCCACAGTTCTACCTTATACAGAGAATTCTCTTTCGGGGAAAATGGTTCCAGGTTCGATTTCCGGTGGCAATCTATATCTACGAAATACTTCAACTTCCGAAGCACTTGTAGTAATAAAAATGATATTTCGACAAAATATGTTGGCGGATTCTGAATATTTGAAAAAGAATTATAAAAAGTTTATTTTACACGAGAACTTGCCCACTAATGATGTATGTTGTAATGCTCATTTTCCACCTGACGAAGTCGCTTTTTGCTTTTGCTGAGATTATTTTAATGTTTTTGATGTGCCGAATACTAAAGTGAGTGAAGTAGATTCAAGTATTCTGAGCTTCTGAGATTTTCCTTCGTAAGGGAATACCACCGAGAAAACGCCGATTTCATCAATTTAATTGCAAGCTAAACATAATTCTTTAAAAAGGTACTCAAAACTAAGCATTTAGTCTCCAACGCTATTACATAATTATTTTGTTCCTACGCCCTGGAAAATTAAATGCTTGGGCCATGCATGTGCTAAATATCTATGGAAGTTAATTAAACGAAGATTTTTCTTTTTTTATAAAACACTACGGAATGACTAACGTAAGTCAATTGCCGAAAGTGAGCGAAAGAAAACTCGCAGAGATTGCTATATATCAAAAAAGTAAATTAAGAATGGAATATTACACGTCTTTACCGCCTCCGGGATTATATAAAAATGAAAGAGAACACCGAAGTAAAAATATTTCATTGTGCATCTGATATATGTTTTCTAGTTTACGGCTAAAAATGCGTAGCAGAGTATATTGTCAATATTTATTCGCTAATATGAAAACAGAAGGTGTATTTGCTACGGTCAATGTGATTCATGCACTTGCTTATCATTATTATTAGATAATAGGAGCGTTTTACTTTAGATAGGTGGTTCTTATCTGTCTTCACCTGGAATCAAGGACCATGGACTCTTAACTTTACGAAAGATAATCATATAGAGAAAAAAATACTTTTGGCCGCAACAAATATGTAATCTATTTCCTGATTTGCGATTCGATCACTATCTTGAGTAATCGAGGTTCATCGAAAAGTTGAGAGAATTGGATTCCAAAAGGTTAACATCCCAAAGGAATGTAATTTATCATACGTCAAATGTATCGGGAAAAATTCATAAATAAATAATTGACGTAAAATGTCTTTATCCAATTGAAATATTTTGGTTACGATCAAAGAAAATTTTTTCTCACCTTAAAATCGCTGATCTTTGGAAAAGTAATTAAGAAATACGAAAGAGAAGATTAGATTTCAATCAATAAGAGATGTAAAGATGTTGACTATCCCTAGGATGTTACGGTAAAACATGAAAAAAGTCAAGAAACTTAAATATATCATATCAGAAAAGCTATTTTCAATTCAGATACCTTCAGTATCTCTTTATATTTTGAGATAATACACGATATAATATTTATTATGCACATGTGTGGGTAAATTTCATGTTTCAGACACAATTTTAATTAATCTTCGCTGAATGTAAAAATAATTAAATGGAATCTTTATTATGGGAGGAATTAAGTCTATAAAATATATAGGGAAGTCGTAAAAAAAACATCACTTTCCTCCGCTTAATTGGATCTGATAATGAATAATCCTTGTTTATATTCCATCTAGACAGGAGGGTTCTTTCTAAGCAGCATATCTGGTCGACCGCACATACTTTAAGTACCGAATTAATTTTTCGAGCGCTCACAATTTAATGAAAATTTTTAAAGACTGTAGCTTCAGACTTCACTAACGCATTAATGATTTTGCATATTGTGAATTGTGCAGAGGGATAACATGGTCCATTTCGTCATTTAAGTCAAGGAAGTCAGTAAATTTACTACTTAAAACTCTTCCTTCGTCAGCGCAACTCAGTAAACTAAGCTCCAGAAATAATTTTCTTGCCTCTCTAAGATGGAAAAATAAGAGGAAGATAAGCTAGAAAGTGCAATTCCTAATAATCCAATATTCTTTAAAATAAATATCCCTTATCTTATGATAAACTTAATTGAAAAGATAGAATGAAATGATCCATAGTAACATATGCTTTTAAAATCTTTCCGTACCCGTAATATGGACGGAATATGTTTCTCTTCCATAAGACTATAGCTGGGAATATTTTAGCATTAGCGAATATCGTTTTCGGATAAACGAAAAACATTGATTTAAGTAACGTCTTAGTGGAGAGAATGTGAGATATATTCTAACGATTACATTATCTACGATAAGATAAGCTGCAACTTTTATAACCATTCTTTTCTTTAGGCTCTTCACAAAATTACTGCAAGCAGCAGATACTAAAGAACCTGTGCTGAGACAAGATGTCTAATATCCTGGTTTCAGTAGATCCTCCTGATATAGAGGTAAGACCAACGAAACGTTTGTAAACATTCCTTGCATGTATATTCCAAATCCATTCATGCATGAATTTCAATACGAAATACTCCTGATTAACTAATCCATGTTCGGCCAGGCTAAGGGCTGGATAAATGAATGGATGGTTAATCGAAAATTAGACAAAAAAATTACAATACAAAGGCAAATTACAAAGGCATTACAAGGCAAAGCTATACCTGAAAAGGTACCTTTGTATTAATTTCCTGAACTTTTATGCATTGTCATATCTTCCAACTTTGTTCTTTTAGAGAAGAATGTAGCAGAATATAACAGATAAAACCAGAAATTTAACTTAAATTAAATAATTGGAAACACCTTCCGATGCAAATATCTAAATTAGTGTATAATCCTGAATTCATTGTTTACTGTCTAGGTTGCCTCTGAGAGCGATGGATATTGTATTTTATTCAAAATTTAAATTGGAAATCCTGGATTAATGAGATATCAATCATCGCTAGGGAAATGTAGTACAATTAAAGGGATAAATAATTGTTCCACCGAAAATTCATAGCTGAGATAAATAATCCTGAATTATAGAACCCTCTGATAAATTTGATTATCACCATGAATTTGAAATGTGCCTTTCCTTCTAATCAGAATTGCTAGTCAAAATACATTACCTTCCAGCAAGAATTTCACGTCAATTCTAGACACTGGGTCACCAAAGAGTCTTTTTAGAGAAGAAAACAGGGTGCGGTAGTTTATTTATTGCACTTTGAGACATAAAATTCTAATAAATTTGAGATAGAGAGAAATAAGTTTTTAGGGAAATGGCTTTAAATTCTGACTAAAGACAATGTAAACCAGAGCATGAGATATTAGATTTTGAACCAACTTAATCTCACTGGAGATTAAAGAAGTGAAAATAATACTATGCCTCAATGGAATATATGTCGCTTGTATTTAATATCTCTCATTCAGAAAAGTATTATATCACCTCCAGAAAATAAATTCAAATTAAGTTTTATTTACATAAATTTGCTTATAATTTAAACTTATGTAGGTTGGCAATCATTTTTATGTGATACAATGTTTTGGTTAATTGATGTTACAATGTTTTCCATTGATGCATTACTATTCCTTTCTTAAGATTCATTGTAATTAAAGCATAAATTTTTATGTCATTCGAAGCCTGTTACATCTAAAACATTATGTCTTAAAAATTCACCCAGAGAAAATTTTAGAGAATCTTAAAATTTGTGAAATGAAATTGTTCCCTTTCAGAGCCTTCTGCATATCAACCCATGTATTCCAAAACATGCTAATTTGGTAGCAACTTCTGACACTAAAAGAAATAAATTACATTGGAAACGAAATCTGGGAAGTAAATGTGGGGTGAGTATCCAAATTATTTTTGTTGTATTAGAGAATGAAATTAATACTTCATTTTGAAGATAAACTTATCAAGAAAATATCAAGTACTAGAATGCAACATCTTTTTTCTATTCAAGAAACACTAGGGGTGAGGCAGCAAAATTTTTATCATTGAAATGTTTTATAACATTATCTATGCTTCAAAATTAATATGATTTTAAAAATATAATTGAAAATTTGGAGTGGAGAATAATTTTCAAACATACACTTGCCTAAGTTAGCAACTTGTCTGAGCCAGTGATGTTTATAAAGTATTATCTTTATTATATATTGCAATCAATGAATAAAATCTACCTTAATGCCCAATGAACCTGATAGCAAATTATTGCAATATTCTTAGGAATGCTTCATATTTATATTTCTTGAGACTGACATTATAAATTGTATATCCTAATGAGATTTTTATGGCTTGAGTCTTATTTTAATGAGCTTCTAGTGCACTGGGAAACAAGTTTAGCATAAGTTTGAAGATAATAAAAACCTTTTGCATTGTATTTTTTCATACTTTTAGAGTTGTGTTTCTCTGACAAAGAATTTTGATGATATAAAACATACTACACTAAGTGAAAGGGCAGCATTAAAAGAAGCAGCAAGATGTCTGAAATGTGCTGATGCTCCTTGTCAGAAATCATGTCCAACTCAAATTGATGTGAAAAGCTTCATTACCAGCATATCAAACAAAGTAAGGATAGCCTCTATGCTTCAAAGCTCTTAAAAAATGTTTGTAAGTATTTTATTAAGTTTAGGTCCTTTCAGAATTACTATGGTGCAGCAAAGGCAATCTTATCTGATAATCCCTTGGGCTTAACTTGTGGGATGGTTTGCCCAACAAGTGACTTGTGCGTTGGAGGTTGCAATCTATATGCATCAGAAGAGGGTCCCATAAACATTGGTGGATTGCAGCATTTTGCTACAGAGGTAAGGGAATATATTTCTGTTCATAATTTTTTAACAAAATAGTCTGAAATGCAATTAAAATTCACTGCTTTTAATTATCTACCTTATGAGAATATTTTGCGAGACACTTCAATTTGATACATAAGAATGAACTCAGGTAGAAAACTTCACTTAATTGGTTAGTAGTAATTGGCGGCATCAAAGGATTAATTATAAAAAGCTATGTACTTACTTTGTGATGGCAGGAGACGAACTGTGATTGAACGCGATTCCAGAAATCTTCACGGTATTAGCTTGTGGACGAGTTAATAGTTGATAGATATTCCTCTGATTCTTCCATTCTGAAAAAAATCGAGGAAACTGAATCATACAATGGAGAAGAGCATTTTTAGACTCTTAATTCTCAGTCATCGTATTACAGGAAATTATTTAGTTGAAAATGCACAGTTTTATCGAGATGTGATTCCTAATTGATTATTCAAATTTCTGAGATTAGTATTAACATTCCTCCCTTTCTAAAGGAAAAGATTATATTAATACACACCTGATGTCGTCCTTATTTTCCTAAGGTAATATAAATGTTATCATAGGCTTTGATAACAACGTCGATACAAAACTTGTTTTGTAGCTCCTTCTTTTAATTAATTTCCCGCCAGGATCATTACTTCCTTTTCTTTTCGGTCAGTAAATATTCATCAGGATTACATTTTTTGCAATTTTAAGCGAGAAATGAGCGGATTTCCTAAGTGAGGAATTTTATTAATCGTATTATCGTAGAAAATTAATTCAAAACTAAACTCATAATTTAATAGGGTTTGAATATCCAACTCATTGGCCAATTTCATTGATGCTGCGCGATCGCTTCGTCGATGGATCGATATGCATTAAAACCCGCAAAAACCTCAATTTCTTCAGAAACTATAGTGCGCTAATTATATCATTTCCTTATTACCTACTATAAAGTGTATATTGTTGACCAAATCTTACGGTACCCCCATGAAAATTGCTCTATTTGTGCGAAAAGTAGACCATTCAACAAAAATATGATGAATTTAAACAGCTTAATTTCGGTAAAGAAGAAAGACACTAGTATTTTTCCACACTGTTTAAATAAAACAAAACTATTTAAATAAACCCGAAATAGTGTGGAAAAATACCAGTGTATTTCTTCTTTATCATAATAGCTTTCCACAAAGTTACGCCTGATCATGTAGATTTCAGCTTAATTTCAGTCATTTTCACTCTACAATGAAGCAGATTTTACCCAGATAGACAAATAGGGAAGAATTCCGATTTTTTCAACAGGTGAGATGGCATCACGATCTCTCCGAGATTATGCTCAACCCACGAAAATGGGTTATGTTATGGGAAAAAATATGCTATGCCCCCAAAAACTTGTTTTTAATTAGTTTTGTGACGTCGTTGCACTGTGGAAGGTAGAATTATTCTTATTATCATCGTATTCTGCTTTTCTTGAAAGTTGTTGGGAATTACAACCAAGAAAGAATATCTATTAAATCAGCGTAGAATAAGAAAAGTTTAGCATTATACAGCTTTTGTTGTTTCAATTCAGATGTTCAAGAAGATGAAAATTCCACAAATTTGTATGGTTGATGAGAAAGACTTCAAGCATGACAAAATTGCATTGATTGGTTGTGGTCCAGCTTCTATATCATGTGCAACCTTCTTGGCTAGAATGGGTTACAAAAATCTGGTCATATTTGAAAAAGAGGAATATCCTGGTGGACTCAGGTATGTATAGATTGTAATGTATGAAGTATTCTCATTTAGACTTTGAGCTAAGGCATTCTTTTTTTAAATATGAATATAATTCATAGTACATCAGAGATACCTCAGTATCGCTTGCCTTATGATGCAGTTAATTTTGAGCTGGAATTGGCTAAGGATATTGGTGTGAAAGTTGAATATGGCAGATCTCTGTCCACATCAGATATCACCATTAAGGTTTGATAAATATTTTAGAACCAAATTTACATTTTTTTCCTTCTGTAAGAGGCTTCTTCAAATAACTTAATTAAGTTTTTATACTTGTTAGAAACTCAAAGAGGAGGGCTACAAAGCTATATTCATTGGGATAGGATTACCTCATCCGAAAACATTCCATGTATTTGAAGGGTTGACAGAAGAACACGGATTTTATTCTTCTAAAACATTTTTACCTGCTGTTGCAAAAGGCAGCAAAGCTGGTTAGTCTGATTTTATATGAATTTATCTCAGTATTGGCAGTTAAAGTAACACATAAGTGAAAGCCAGGAATGGTGTATGCTAGAAAATAGTGAGATAAATAATGCCTTATGTATTTAATGTAGATGCATATATGTGTATTTTAGGTTTATTTTTATTTAAGAAATGAATATGTATATTATATTATTTTTATTCAATTCATGAATATGCATTAAATTAAAATAATATAATGAATGCATAATTAATTTTTGGTATGCTGTATTTGTATGGTAAACTCAGGTTCTTTATAATTTTCTTCTCTAATAGGAATGTGTGCCTGTAAGTCATCTTTACCAGAATTGCATGGAAATGTCATAGTCATTGGTGCAGGAGACACAGCTTTTGACTGTGCAACATCAGCTTTACGGTGTGGTGCTAAGAAAGTGTTTGTTATTTTCAGAAAAGGATTTACTAATATAAGAGCAGTTCCAGAAGAAGTAAGCATTGGAAATGACATATCCCAATGACTAATCTGTCATAGGTTATTTATCAAATATATGTTCCTTAATTGCAGATGCAGTTGGCAGTTGAGGAGAAATGTGAATTCATTCCTTTCCAATGTCCTAAAGAAGTCATTTGTGATAAAAATGGATCTAAAAAAATTATTGCAATGGATTTTATCCGCAATGAAGAAGTTGAAGATGGGAAATGGGTACCTCAGCCTGATCAAGTGATGAGATTGAAAGCTAATTTTATCATATCTGCTATTGGTTCCTCTTTTACCGATTCAAATGGTTAGTTGTGTTTTTTCTCATATTCAGAATTAAACTATTGTGTGGAGAGAGTTTTATATTAGACATGATATCTTGTAGGGTTATTAAAACTGAATTAAAATTCAGAGATATAGAAGAGAATGGCATATCAGGATAAAATTTTTAAAGACCATCATTTAAGTTATCTAACCAGAAAGCTGCAAAACTATCTAATTTTCTGTTGCTCTATTTCAAACCTGATGAACCAATCAGATTTGTGGCCATTGGCACCTCTAACTAAGAAAAATGTCTGGTGAGGTTCTCATTCCTGTAAACTGTATGGATCTTAGTACATTATATTTATTTTATCTAACCCCTAAACAACTCAAATACAAAGGTAATTGAACGGAACTTAAAATAACTCTCCTTGGTATCTTAAACAGAAAAAACCGGAAATAGTTTGAAAGATTTATTGGATTTATTGCTCTATCATTTCTAAAATAATAAATTAATAAAAAAGGAATATCAATAGTTGGCCACAACTCTCTAGAGTTCATGTTGTTACTGTATGAATCTGTTAGACAAAGGAAAATGAGGCTCTGAATTTTGTCTTCAGTATTTCAGAGATGATTTCAATTGAAGAAACATGAGCTAACTTCAAAATATCATTGTAGTAGCTCAATGAAAATAATAGAATGGCAACCAAAGTATAAGTGAACGAATGATTTTTCTTTTGGGCTTTAAATAAAATAATGAATAATTTACATGGCTTACAAAGATGCTGAATTTCATGGATGCTCTCTTCATCACTTAACATGAGAAAATATGAATTCAAATATTAATTGTAAAAGAGCTCAAATTTAGACCTAACTGAATGTTATTCCATATAAATGAGTTAGTGGTGAATTTTCCATCAATTCAAAAATTGGACTTGATCTTACTTAATTCTCCTTTCAGTGAAATCTGCCATGTCACCATTGAAATTTAATGATGATGGTTTGCCTGATGTAAATTTAAAGACAATGGAATCCAGTGACCCAGGAGTATTTTGTGGTGGAGATATTGTAGGAGTTTCTGGTACTACAGTAGAAGCAACAAATGATGGGAAGGTAGCATCATGGTCCATTCATAGATACCTAGAGGTGAGGAAATTTGAAAATTATCTTTTGAAAACTACTTGGAATTATCACATATCATACTAATCTTAGGAAAGTGGTTCCTAAAAATTTATGACATAAATATTTAAATATTAGTAGCTATTTCTTGGAAATATTTTACTATGAGGATCCTCTCTAATAACAGACAAATTTTGTTTCTGGGCATTTATCAGTTGTGGAAATATCTTTCCTCTGATCAAAATTATCAAAGCCTTTTCCCTCCATAAAAACGTTCTTTCTTTCCTTATTTCCTTTTTGTTTTCAGAGTACTTGTTAAAAATATTATTGTTTACATTTTTGTTTATAATATGAATCCGTTTATTGCATTATGATTAGATTTTGACAAGGATTGGAAGATAGGACTTTAGCCCCAAATTTTCCCAATAAAGATGTTTTGTATTATATCACATTGTAAATTTTTGTTTGAAATTAATGAGACTATAAAAAATCACAAGAAAGATGTTTCTGATAGCCAAGAGAATCTGACAATGGTGCAAAATGATGGTTCCTCATTATTATAATGTGAAATCAAATCTATTGTGTACTAAGTTTCTTAAATTGTAAATGGAAAATTTTTGTTTAAGAAGATTAATAAAATTAAATAAATTCTTGTATGGAAGGAAGTATTCAATTTTGCAATTTTGGTTAATATGCCACAAATCTTGTAATATCCTCACATTTTAGATGTATTTGGCTTTATTGTTACATGGATCTTTTCCAAATCAATTCAGGGACTCAAGG
Organism: Pachydiplax longipennis; assembly: GCA_036926295.1. Lineage (NCBI taxonomy): Eukaryota > Metazoa > Arthropoda > Insecta > Odonata > Libellulidae > Pachydiplax > Pachydiplax longipennis. The sequence goes on along the minus strand of JAVFKF010000010.1, from coordinate 11,444,765 downwards.
GATCACAGGTGTCTCTGAAACCAGAGTTGCCAAAATTTTACTCACCCATTGATCTTGTGGATATCAGTGTGGAAATGTGTGGCATGAAGTTTGAGAATCCATTTGGGCTTGCCTCTGCTCCTCCTGCAACCACCAGCGCAATGATTCGCAGAGCTTTTCAAGCAGGCTGGTCATATGCTGTCACAAAAACCTTTTCTCTTGACAAGGTAATAGATTCTAGCTTATGCAGTTTGTATCCTTATGAAGTAGCCAAAATACTTGGCAGTTTTACCACTGAAGAAAAGGAAATTCCTTAAATCATGTTGCTCTGATTTTATATCTATCTCTGGAATTGTCTGCCAAAGATAATTTTTATTGTGGCTAGTAATGTAATTTCTATGGGAATCTAATTTCTATTGAATTTCTATAAGTATTTTTTATGAATGCTTTCTGTGGTCAGAGTCATTATATAGCAAATAATGACTATCTTTGTAATTTTGGTCTATGTAAGAGATTTTGAGAATTTTGGTTTTTGTGTACACACATGAACTTTAGACTAGAAGAAATTTATTCCTTTTATACTATAATTGTTATCAGTAAGCTTATGGTTAAAAGAAGCTGATATAAGAAGAATGATATTCTTGCCCACTGAAGTGATCTTATTTTTAAGGATCAAAGTAAGATGTACCTTCAATGTCATGATTGGCTTCATAGTATCTTATTTATCATCACAGGATTTAGTTACCAATGTATCTCCGAGGATAGTAAAAGGATCCACTTCAAGACATCATTATGGCCCAGAGCAAGGTTCTTTTCTTAATATTGAACTGATATCTGAGAAAACAGCTGCTTATTGGTGCAAGAGCGTCACTGAATTGAAGAAAGATTTTCCTAACAAGGTGACTTATTGTTGAAGTGTTTAAATTCATAAATTATACATGAAAACAATTTATTATAAAATATTTATGTATTTAGATTAATAGTTAGCATTCATAATTCATCTAACTCAGTGAATGTAATAACTTTTAGTGAAAACAATTGAAATTCATAAGATAATTTTTTTTTACTATAGTAATATTTTTAGGGAAATAAAATATTTAAAAAAGTAGTGACAAGATTAATTATTTTGAATGTATGTTATTTCATGATTTACTGAAGATAAATTTGAGATTATAGGTAGATTTATTCATGATGTGACTGTACCATGCCATTTCAACTTTTAAAAAGTATAGGATTTTGAAAAGTGACTTCTACTTAACAAATGTTGGAATTTGATAAAGTAGCCAATCTTTAAAGTAGGAAGAAATAATAATAATGTCAAAAATTCTCTATAGGGTTTAAGTCATTTCATGCTGAGTCTGTGTCCTTAATTTTCTCCATGTCTAAAATACCTCGAAGTTGTCTTCAGCAAAGCTAAGGGCTCAGTAATCAGCTAAAGCTTATGATAATAGATATGTATATCTACATTGCATTTTCCTAATTTTTTTGTTTTCATTTTCCATCCCTTTAGATCATTGGTAATTTTAAATATTTCAGATGCTTTCATTTCACTTAATCATTGGTAATGAGCCTCTAATGTATACGAATAGCTTATATGATAAAATAGATATTAAATCATTATTATTAGATCATCTTAGCCATTGTGGTGTTGTATACAATTATTGCAAAGCTTCATTTGGAATGTACACAATGCATTCTTTTACATTTCTGGTTAAAATCAGGTGTAAAGTTGATCACTATATATTCCTTTTGGGATTTTCCATCTCTATTGTTGTTTCAAGGACAAAATTTTTGCCTGCGTTCCAGCACGAATTGGAGATGTGGGCAAACCTGAGAGAAATCTGCAGAAATTAATGATTAGGAAATCTATGAACCAACATAAAGTGAAAACCTTGAAAATAGATTCTATACAATCATAATAAAATATTTTATTTGAAGATACTTTTGATATTCTAGTATTATCTTCCTTTACATTAATTCATTACATCTACCAAATGTGTCTGCAATTTCGCTGAAATATATCTTCAACTAAATCTTATAACTAGCTCTTCCTCTTTAATCATGAGACTCAGAATTAATATTTAATCTGTGATACATGATTATCTTTTCAGATTGTAATTGCAAGTATAATGTGCTCTCATAATAAGGCAGATTGGGAGGAACTCAGTAAAATGGCTGAAGATGCCGGCTCAGATGCTCTGGAGTTGAATTTATCTTGCCCTCATGGAATGGGTGAGGCTGGAATGGGTTTGGCCTGTGGCCAGGTAAGATTCAGACGAGGATGGATCTTATCCCATATCTTGGAGGAAATTAAAAATATCTTTATTTCAGAAACCTGAGCTAGTGGAGGACATTTCAAGGTGGGTGAAGGCAACAGTAAAAATTCCAGTTTTCATTAAACTCACTCCAAATATAACAGATATTGTTACCATAGCAGAAGCAGCGAGAAAAGGTATTGTCTGAAGTGAAGAATGCGAAACTGTCTCCTTGCCAAGTTAGTAAGGATATTATCAAAATAAATTATTTTCCTTTCATTTCCAGGGGGAGCTGATGGAGTTGCAGCAATAAACACAGTATCAGGTTTAATGAATTTGAAGGGAGATGCTTCAGCTTGGCCAGCAGTTGGCAAAGAGAAGTTTACCACTTATGGAGGTGTTTCTGGAAATGCGATTCGCCCAATGGGATTGCGTGCTGTGTCTGCTATCGCTAAAGCATTGCCAGATCTTGCCATAATGGGAATAGGAGGGATTGATTCAGCTGAAGTTGCCCTTCAATTCATACATGCTGGTGCTTCTGTAGTGCAGGTATCTAACTGTTATATTCCTTATTAACTCAGCCTGTGTGAAGAGTTGGAATCTGAATGTGAGCATGTTAATTGATTTTCTATCATAATTCTATCGCTCTTTTATCCAAACTCTTCTTGTTCCATTGGTAAAGTTACATATCCACACCTCTTATTCTAAATCAGTTATAAGTGAATGAATAGGATTACATTTATTTTTCTTGCTTTTTAGTTTAAAACACTCTTACTCAAAAATTCTCTCAATTATTTTTTCTATGATAGGCTCCTATGCACATACTACCATAACTCAAATAGAGCATACCTATATTATTTTTAAATATGTAGAGAAGGAAAAACCAAGATTGCAGTGATAATTGTAGGTGAAAAATTAATGAGATGGCTTATGTTTGATGTACATATTACTCTAAATTTAATTGCTTACCATTCTGTTTCTGTTTATGGTAAATATATGACTGTTTCATTATTTCTTGGTGTTTAAGTCTTTGGTAGTCGACTTGGTTCCATGACATGACAGCCCAGAACAAAAGCCCACATAAGAAAAGTATACTTATAGTATAAGTATAAAAGGCTACTTAAATGAAACTAAACATTATAAATGACACATGATAAAATCGCGCATGGACAAAAGAAAAATCCTCACATTGCTGATGTTGAATGTGGAAGTGCAACTTAATAATTTAATTGTTACTGTTGCGAAACTGTGTTATTATTGTTATCACCTAAATATTGTATATAACTATAGCTATTATGCAAATTATATTATTATGCATTGAAAATAATGTTTCATTTTCATTATATTTAAATTTGATCCTTTGATTATTAATTTGTTCTTTTTCTAGGTTGGAAGTGCTGTTCAAAATCAAGATTTTACAGTGATAGAGGATTATATTACTGGCCTTAAAACTCTTCTTTACCTAAGGAATATTAAAGAATTAGAAGGATGGGATGGACAGTCTCCTCCCACAATGGCCCACCAACAAGGGAAAAAGATTTTAAGACTCACAGATTCCGATGGGAAGGTAATATTTTGCTTACTTTCATTGTAAACTTACCTCATTCCATTTCATATTCTTTGAGAAATTTTAAGGAAAATGCAATTCTGTGTAAGTGCACTCTTGACTTGAAACGAAAAAGTTGCCACTTAATTACCCAATCATTTTATTATTGAGATACCAAGTTTATAATGTTTCTATTAAAGTAAGAAAGAAATATATACCAATGTAAGAGCACTTACTGAATATTTTTAAATGATATTATAGTATATAGACCTTATTTAGTCGAATATTATACATCTTAAACTGAAATTTATGAAAAAACTTGTTCTTTTATTCTGTAGGCATTGCCCTTCTTTGGGCAGTATCAGAAGCAGAGAGAAGAAGTGATAGCTAAGGAAAAACTCAAGGAAGATCTTCTTGATGCTAAAAATTTGCCTGAGATTAATAGACCTCCCCATCAACCATCAGGTAAAGTTCCATCTGTGAAGGATGTGATTGGAAATTCCCTTAAAATGATAGGTGCATATCAAAGGCTTGATAATAAGCAGCAAGTGGTTGCTCTCATAAATGATGTGAGTAGTTTTTCATTGATTTATATCTGTTTTAGTTTAAAAATTTTTTGCTGAAAATTATTTCACTTTTTTAGGATATGTGTATTAATTGTGGAAAATGCTACATGACATGTAATGATTCTGGCTACCAAGCCATACGATTTGATGCTGATACACACATTCCAAAAGTCACAGATGACTGCACAGGATGTACTTTATGTCTTTCTGTCTGTCCTATAATTGACTGTATAAGGTAAAGTATTCTGAACTAATTTTTTAATTCTCAGGCAAAGGTTTAGCCAATATCTTTGCCTGATATTATATTAAATCTAGCCTATTTATTAAATCTCCCAAGTGGTAATGTTATATTGATTTTGAGTGGAAGGAAGTTAACAATATGAATGTTCAAAATCTACAGAAGTTACGAGGAAAAAATTAATGTAAAAATTTCCATGACACCCAAGGTTTTCAGTTGAATATCAAATTTTGTCTGCAAAGATTTTACTAAAGTAACTAATTCATTAATCTTCTAATGCAAGAATATACATTTACATATTCTGTAATAATGTATAGGATTTCAAAGAATTTAACCCTCTTTATTTTCTGTTTTCAGTATGGTGGAACGAAAAACACCTCATCATGTGAAGCGTGGTTTAGCCAGCTTAAAGGTTGGAATAGTTCAGTGAAGATGATTTCCTATAGTGGCTACTGATTATGCAAAACATAAATTTGAATGAGTTTGACTTAACATGAACATAGCTAACTGGTTGAAGTTGCGTAGAATCTACAAACTCTTCATTGCAGTAAATTATCCATGAGTGGAAGGAAAGTCAAATTAATTGTTATCAATATTGAGGAAATGAATACATGTTATTTAAGTGCTTCCAGGAAATGGTTCAAGATTCAGTGATATACATCATTTGTTTAAAGTAAAGGATATATCTATAGCAAATCTCCAAATGTTAAGTTCTTTGTAGATTGAATTAGATAATTCTAGTTAAAATTTCCATACTTCATATGTAAAGGAGTACATAGGTTCATTTAAATTGTCTACCTCTTATGACACAGTATGTGTAAGGCCTTGTTTAGCTATGATGCTAATAAATTTAGGAGAATATTTTGCTAGATATTTCTGCTCTGAAGCTTGCTCTTAGTTTTCTTTCTTGGTTAATACCAATTTATGTTTTTATAATAATAGAAAATTAAAATTACTATGTAAAACTATTCTACGCTAATCTTCACTGCCATTGCAGCTTTTAGTAATCTATTGCCTTAATCAATGGTCAGTCAATTTCTTTCATATCTGTTTGATAAAGTAAATAGATTGTGTTGTGCAAAACCATTAAAAAGTTTATTAAATATCTCCCAAATTTATTGAATATTTTTTTCCTGGTGAAATTTTAAACAGCTTAATTATAAATTGAGCTTCTCCTTTTCTTTACATTATTCTTAGTTTGATTTTGAAGAGATATTTACACAGGATACAAAGCTCTTAATCCTTCCTAGTAAAAAGATATTTATCATTACATTTGAGAGTAGTATTTTCCTCAGGAACCACCAAATAATTGTAAAGTTGACTCAAATCAACAAAATGTAGTTGAAGATCTGCCATTTTTGTAGTACAACCCACAAGTACCCACAGTATAAGTGAAGAAGCAGTGGCCTTGTTGAATACATTGATCCTTCAGGTAAAATTTCAATCAATATTGAAAAGGTTATACAAGAAGTCAAAAATTGTGACTTGGCTGGGACTCGAACCCAGGTCTCCCACTTTCCAGGCAGGTATTCTATCCATTGAACTACCGAACCACTCAATCTCACTTCTGTAATCGGGAGCTTATAGTGAGATTGATCTGTTAACGTTTCTGAGAGTAATTTAAGTAAGTGCCCTGGACTAACCTCAAACATCTTGGAAAAATGAAATATATGAAAACTTCATTTCCTTGGTTTTCAGAGTTTAATTATTTTATTTATGCAATTAAAAAATGTGGTTGTACAATCTTGGAACATGCACCTAGAGAAAGTAGAATCAGTTTCTTCTTTTAACCATAAAAGATGTTATCAACTTGGATTTCAATATTTTTTATAGAATATAAATTAATGCTGTAAAAATAAGCATTTTCAGAAACCAATACATTCACAACCTAATGAACTGATAGAATATTTGGTGTAGAATATATTTTGCAACTATATTACATGGGAAAGCTCTATATGACTGGATTAATTACGTAATATAATTTATAATTTCATAATATACTGAGGATGAGATAATTCTATTAAAAGCTATTGTTATGGGGAGTTCAATTGGAAAAAAACATTATACAAACAAAGTTTTATTTTCTATAAAAATATAATTTCATGAATTTAATGATTTTTAATTGATACATATTATTTTATTCACATTTAGATGAATTCAAATGTTAGATAAGAATATGAGAAAACCCTAACATAATGGTTTAGATAAAGTGAAGAATTTTGCATTATTTCCCACTTCATTTTCATACTTTCTGTAGAAATGATACATTACTAGCTGCATATTATTTCTAGAAATTTTACTTTTCATTTTGAATGTTTTGAAGATAAAGTAGCTCAATCTGTTATTTATAATCTAAATTAACTCAAATTTAAGCTTTCAGTGGTATATGGTGGTTATGTAAACTGTAAAGCTACTAAAACCTTAAAGGCTCAACAAGCCAAGAGGAAGACTGAGTTACTTTGCTTGAGGTGGATATATCAACATTAAAAATTTTTAAGTTTAGTTATAATGATCACAATGATAGTCAAATTTGAAATTTATTCCTGAAGAAGACCCATAATTGTTACTGAAAATTTTGCTGCATATTTAAATAATACCATTACCAAGAAAATAATATTTTTATTCAGCTTCATGTAAATGAGAAAAATTCCATAATAGGTAGATTGACAACTTCCAGATAAAATTAAAAAGTTTTAAATTTAAATTATCGTTTTTAATTCATTTTGCAATAAATATTAACTCTATTATATAATACGTTGTCAGCAGTTTATTGCTCAGAATTCCTAATTTAAATTATTGTCAGTAGTTTATTATTCAGATTTCCAAGGTCAAATTACTGTAAGGTTATTACTCATTCTATTTTCAAGATATATGATTATTATAATTTACTAATAATTAAATAATTCGCATTTAGAATAAATTATAGAATGGTATGCTGCTTTATTTTTATAAAAAAATTTCCTTAGAAATTGGCTCTAAATCGTTTTCGTCAATTCTACTTGCAATCAACTATCAGTAGTATTCTCAGATTAAGACAACCATTTCTAGCCTCGCCTGGTCTATTAGTTAATTTTATTCAAGTATTAAGCCTTAAACTGGGAAGCAGTGGCATGATTGGGCAGTAGGCTAGGGCATAGAGGGAGGGTAATCAAACAGAGTTATCGGGGATATGATAGAAGTTAGACGTTATTCTGTTGTAAGGTACCCGGGTACAACATTTTCGCGAGTTTGTTTATTGAATAATCGTATATATTCGTTCTTCAAGATGCCGATTTTCTCATATACATCCCAGGAACCAATTTGTTCGTGTTGTAACTATGTAAATTCGAACATCTTAAGAAATTTCCGTCGTTGGCTGTTCTCTGCTTGTGAATCTGTTTGAAGTAAAATGTAAAGGTAATTAAATAGACGTAAGTATGTTTTTGCGTGAATGATTCTAAGTAATGGGAAATGTATGTTTTTGTAGTTTGCTAGCAAATATCAACTTTTTCGATGAAAAGCTTTACTTTAGTAATCTTCATAATGACTTTGATATGATGATGTATCGCGAAAGGTGGTAAAATAATAATAATTTATGGTAGAATCTTGACTGATACCATTAGTTGTGAATATTATAATTATTTATTTTATGGATACATATTTTAAGATTAATTTTAAGGAATAAGTTCATAAAATGAAAACTGAAGTACAATGTACACTTATTAGGAGTATTTAAAATGCGTGCGCATTGGTTTATATAAATCATTATGTATGTATGTTTATGAATTCCGTCAGATTATTCTAATGTGCATTAGATATAAAATCTTAACTTCGTTTTTAAGTTCTGATAATTAAATATATGATTTTGTGGATTAATTGTGATTAAGAACAAATTTTTTGCCTACGTCATTGTTACTTCAATTGTTTTCAATAAAATTAAGTGCCTTAGGAATATTTTATTGAATGTGTTTAGATTTCAATGAATTTATCGAAAAATGATCATGAGAACAAAAGAATGTCTCAATAATTTTTCTCCAAATCATGAAATTATTTCTTTTATATGGTAAAGATTTATGCCAAAATTTCAATTGATACGACAAGAAAGGCAACGCATTCGTCTTTAGTAGAAGCGGTCCCAGGTTCGGTTCCGGTTCGGAGCAAGCATTTATTGGTGCCCCACCAATATCTTGCTGAATGTGCTATCTTACTTAAGTAATAGTATGTCTGTTCACGGAAAGCCATAAACGACGGCGTTGGATTGAATTCTGTCTGGCTAGGTCTCATCTCTTTGAGGGTTGAAGGCTGCGCGAAAACAACCATCACTTAGCCTCAAAACTCCTCTTTTAACATCTTATATCTCTTATTTTCTTAAACGTATTCTAATTACAATGCTTAAATCACTGCTACAATTTAACGAGAAATATATAGTTCGTGTTTTGAAAAATATATTTCATTCCAGCCGCCTCGTTTGCAGGTAGTTCACTCAGTTCACGCCAAAGGTGGAGACGCTAGTATCGCTTGCAGACGCTCGAAGATATGACATTATATAGACGATTTAATAACTATAGCACTTGTATCATTTACGAATTTGTGTTTTTTGCTTTACAATGAAAGTATTAAAACAACTTCAAGATGCCTACTATTAGGATATCGTGTGCGTTCAATGCAATATATTTGTAGACGCTGCTGCCATCTAGCAGTTTGTTTACATGCCGGCTTAGATTCACAGCATGCGTTACAGCTGAATCATTTGGTGTGTGGACGACGGTCCGTACGAAATGTTCTGTGGAGTAGCTAGTCAACTCCGTTTACTTAGAGCTTTTCTTTTAGGATCGGAATTTTCTTGCGGATCATACTTATCGTTTTGTGTAGTTAATACGTATTAAATGTGATTGTGTTTCTGACATGAGCTTGAATTGCCGTTGGTACCAGTTTTAACGTCTGCGCAGCTGATGGAAACGTGTATTGGGCTCCACAAACTTCGATTTATTCAGGTATTTTGAATGTAATCAATCAGTTAATTTAGACAGCTATGTTGTGTTGTCATCGTTGTTTTAAATTTCAGTCATAAATATCTTAGAAATTTAGATTTGTAAAAGTTCAGGTCTTAAAAAGTGAATGTTTACATCTGTGTTACCTCGTATTAGGCGCCAATTGCAACGAGTGTCACTGAGTACATAATTTAAATTTAACAATTTTAGGGCGATAAAAATTTCCTTTTCCACGCATTTTTACGTAAAATTCTTACCTAAAGGATAATCTTCGAATTTTACCTAGCATTCTTTGGAAAATCATAATATCAATACCGAAAATGTTATTTAGCTCGTAATTAAAATCTGTTTTAACGCCGAGTGGTCGATTAAATAAATTATTTGATTTTTTCAGTTCATCGAGTGATTTTTCTCCATTAGAAGCTGTAAATTTGGACCAATCTCCAGTCAGAGCTGCAATGGGTATTCTACTTTTCATTCATATTTTCTGCATTGGACTTCTCGCCGGGCACTGCGGGGCGTTAACTGGTAAGTACTTAATTCCAATCTTTATTTCATAAATTTTTAACTCATTGAAGTATCCATTACGGTCGTGTCATCCGTTTTTCGCTGCTTTTAAAGTGGTGAATGACAGAACAATAGGGAAATGTCTGCTGGAAGCAAGAAATATAAAATAAAATGCTATGTTCACTGAATTTACGGGTGTGATTCATATCAAGGGAAGATTAGAGAACGATCTGCGCACCGAAGAGATATTTTATTGTTTATTAAAAGACGAAAATTTTCAAAAGAGCGGTTTTTACCTCATGGTCGGTCATAACATTCGCGAAGTATATATTCTATGGGTTTTTTGTGATTTAAGCATTTACCAACATCGCGTTTGGTTTATATTACATATTTTTACTTAATAAGTAGCATTTTCCGCAGATATATTTCGGACTCCTGCTTTGGTTCTCTGGTTGAAAAACCAGTAACTGAAATAGATTTTCGGAAAATTAATAGGTTATACTTGCTTATGCCAGAATAGCTTGCAATACAGTTACGCCTGAAAGCATAGGCCACATTAAAATCGTGTGTCTCTGAATTTTCATCTTACGTTAGCCTATCGATGGTCATTTCATAAAATTTTTCTCATCCATTTTATTTTTAAATGAGTAGAGCGCATTTTGTTGGTATTTGTCGAGCTGTTATCTTACTTAAGGTTGAAGACTCTTTTATTGTTTGAATGCATTTGAGGATTATGTCCAGTTATTCTTTAAAGAACCCTTCCCGCCTTTGCGAGGAATCTTATGCGTTCGCGACTCAAAAATCGACGCGATGTCTGCAGTTAAAGCTATTAAAGACACTTCTTCTTTTGATCTTTGTTATTCTGGAGGGAAAAGAATTATTAATTTAACTTTGCACGATAATTGTGTGGCAGGAAAACCCAAAGAGAAACAGATGGAAAAAATTATGGACATGTCTGGGATTCAAACCCAGGTCCCCCACTTTCCCGGAACTTACTTGACAAAGCATGGTATTTTAGTGGTTAAAACACTTGCCAGGGAAGTGGGGGACTTGTGTTGGTGTCAGAGTAATGTCGAGAATTTTTCACATCTGCATCTCTTTGGGTTTGTTTTCCTTTTCTTTCTTGTACAGTCGTACAGGTTTGCGACGAATTTTTCAATTTACCAAGTTATCCGTGTATGACCCTTGAATTTTTATCACGATCAGCATTTATTTCAAAGACTGAGTACCCAAGTTATTTAAATTTTTAATATGATCATTCTTCAGAGGCATGGAAATCTTTCTTATTATTTCTCAAGTTATTATTGTGACATGAAAGCGAAAATGTAGTGATTTTCGCGTTCATATATCAGGTCGCTCATAGTAACAGCTTATGTTATTGTTGGTAGTTTATTCTAGTTTCCCTCGTTTTGACAGAATGATTATTAAATGCTATTTGTAATTTGACGCTTAAACTATATGAAGTTTTGGGAGAAACTCCTTTATTCACAAAATTTCCACGCCATAAAGTTTTCCCGAACTCGTCGCCTTTTGATTGCCCTTTATTGTATACGTGGATACATAAATGCATTATTTGAGACTCTAGGTTCGGGAAAGATTGATTTTATTCATAGCATTTCTAAAAATTTTTGTTATATGCTCTATTTTTTGCAATTCACTCTTTTATGACGCAATTCCACGGATGCTATGAATGCTTTTTGTGTCCAAAGGATATACAAAATAGGTTGTAATTTCCTTTTTTAAGGAACATTGAAATGCAGTATGAATATACGTCTATCTACAGTATTTTACATTCTCATATTTATTTGTATCGTTTAGTCGGTAGATGACAAATGTTTAAAGTCTCATAGCTCACGATTAAATATAGCTACATTACGACTGACTACAGTTTTTACTTCTGGTCAGGATTTCCGATTCGTTAGCGTGTCCTGCAGTGTAGATTATTTCCGCGAACCGGTTGTCATTAGCCATATCCGTAAGCTGTCTAATATTTCTCAGAAATTATCATGGAAACAACTTCTTTCAGTGACGTATTCTTGCCATTAATTGCTGTACATGAACCACCCATACCTTCCATAGATTACCATTGCCCCTTACAGGTGTTGGAGGTTGTACTCGAATAGAAGTTGAAGAAACTCTCGTCAAATATTTGAATTCAATCTTTGAAATTTAATGTAGTATTTTGTCGATCGCAAATGATTTTCTTAAATGTTTATTTTACGGTACGATTAGAATGGTGGGGATGGGCAATCAAAATAAATGACGGTGGATCTCTCACGCATTTTCTCTTCGGCAACATCTAAATTGTTAATTTGCTGAGAGAAGAGCGAAGGAAAACATCAGAAAAATAGGATAATAAACAGAGAGAGTGTATTTTGGATAAATTAACTTTTTCAGAGGAGGAGAAACGCAGTAGACAGAGGGAATATCACCAATACGTGTACAAAGGATTCAAAAATCTTAGAAACATAATTCCACATATTCGGAGTGGGAAATTCAGCAGAAAACATGAGTTGGAGACCAGGAAAATTATATCAGTCTATTCTAGGCAAGATAACAAAGGAATTATGAATCCATCCTATTTCGTTCGGAGAAAATTTCACAAATGGTTACGTCGCAACTCTAAATTGACATCTTAACGGGATGGTATAGTTCATGTTGAGTTTAACTAGGTTGCAGATTTCGGGAAATAAAAATTTTGATTGGTATGCGAGGCCAAACGAATCCAGTCTTATCTTTTCACCAAATGGGACATATTTTAATTCCGCGATTAAATCTCTCATCTTTTTCAAAATTATTCGTCGTCTCCTTATCATATGGCGGTTCATAGATCTGAATACCTCACGATTAGAATCGGACACTTTAAAACACATTCGAAGTTGAGATCTCCTTTGTAAATATATATTGATATTTATTTATATTTATTATATATTGATATTTATTTAGTACAGATTCGAGAAACCATAAAATAAGCAAATGCGTTCCTTCATGTATTCATGGGAAGCATTCAAATAAATATAATTACTTTATCCTTCGACCTTATAATTTCATTCATGTTTAAAGTTCCGCAAACTCTCTGCGATTTCTTTTGCGATAATAATTGATTAGAAATAAACTTTACTATAGAGCAGCCGAGGTTGTATTATGGTGAAAATGAAATGAAAAGTATAAATTAGTATTATTAAATCTGTACTCCTCATTATGACGAGGGTATAAAATAATTAATTTTAAATTATAAAATAACTCACGTATTTTATATTGAGGTATTCGCATAATATATTTTTTATATATTTAATTTTATTTATTTAGGCTAATATAAATTATATAAATATATATTTAATACCTAAATTATAAATTCGCAATCATATCACTGATCCATAATCAAATGAAATATTAGTACTACTTTTAAAAGCAGGTATAATTTTAGCAAGGTTTGAGTATATCGCTATGATACAGTTAATATTCATCACTAAAAATATAAAGAAAACAGAACGATTAAAATTTTTGTTATAAAAAACCGGTGATATTTGAATTTAATTAAATTTTGCACCAGGCATCGCCGCTTTAGATATTTTGCAGCAATGACCGTGGTCTCTCATTGATTTCCGCATAGCCGCAGCGCATAGTATACATTTACGATTTCTTCATTCGTACCAAAATAAAATTATTTTTCTGAAAGGGCTACTTTATCAGATGTTTTTGTTAAATTATAGTTTCTCTAGCAGAGAATTTTTTGTGACTTTGGGAAAGATAGTAATTTGTAATTTTCCTCGAAAGGCTTTATTGATGATAGTTTACGCGGAATATTGATGTTCATAAATATTTCTTTGGTAGCACCCTCCAATATTCGAGACAGAAGTCCATTTCGTTGAGGGATTGCGAGCAATATTTTTACTCGGTGAAAATCTCTCGGATAAGTTTTACAGTTTTATTTGTCCCATCATTCAACCAAGAAGCATTCCATCGCTTTAGAATTCGCGGACGCCCTTGAATATCTGACTTCCTCTTCAAGTTCACTTCGTTTCTCGCTCTCCTTGTATTCTAGTTTCCTCACGTACTTCTCATTCAAAATTTTCGATTTGACCCATAATACCATAACATATGTTGGAATGTATCAGTTTGAGTCAACGGGAAAACCATCTGGGAGTGTGTCCGACTGCGATGAAAGCGGTTCCGAGTTCGATTCCCAGAGGAAACCCACACGTATGAAATAACCTTAGCTGTCAAGGCACTTTTAAAAATACTATTACTACTAGTTACTGTCAAAGCGTTATCTTATCCTTTGTCGAACGCTTACCCTTAATTTATGCACATCTTCCTTCAATCTCCGATCGTTCATCACTATCCTGTTTGTTTGATTCTATTTCGGGAGTACAATTTAAGGAAATACAAATTAAAAGTGTAATCCTCTGCGAGAATATACGTATATTTTGGCAAAAAGGAAGAATACTTGCAAGGATATAAAAAGCTGAAAATATTTTAGAAATCACTAGCACCTCCTGTAACTCATTGGTAATGACAACACATAGAATTATTGATGGTAGTTATTTAATTTCCTTTTTCCTGAACGCAAAAGAAGCGCTCGAAGAAAAATTTAGAATTACGAGTTACTATATTACGAATTACTATATGATGTCTGATTTTTGGTTTATCGTATGATGAAACTTCCTATTAAAACTATTTAATCGTAGCCTTTATTTGTAGTGTTTGAAGTTGCAAATTATATCCTTTTTCCATTTTATGTCCTTTATCTCAAGTAGCATCCTTATGGTCTATGCGCTTTTATGCGCAGGATAATTGAAAAGAAAATGGGATAGCTACTATCAATTCATCTTATTTCCCAACTCTTTCGCTTGCTGAATATAATTCCGTGTTATTATGAACTCATGGGAACGGAATTATATTCACATTCTCGTGATTTGTGTGTGTGTTTTCAACACAGTATACACACATACAAAAACACATACACTCTGTCACTCATGTCAATATTATAAGGATGTATGCAACAAGAAGATAGTGGGAAGATGGGCTATAGGGACTTCTCCGTAGTTATCTGGGTCTCAAAAGGAAATTTAGGCGCTCTTGAGATGAAATTACGAATTAGAGAGGATCGGTGGCGGTTACTTCCCCGTGGATTTCTGAACGATTTCAGACATTCATCTCGTGAATCCTTCATGGCGTGCGGAGTCATTATCTCTTTGGATTTCACCAAAGAATGAGCAAAGCGTGAAAAGTTTCTGTTCTTTGAATACTCCTCTAAAATGTCCTTCCTTTTCCTAGATATCTTCGGAACAATTTATTTCGCATCAGAATAAGATGAAATTTCTATATTTTATAGTAAAAACGAAATCAGTTAAATGTATATTTCTGTTTATTCAGTCGTCATTTCTCATGACGACTGCACATAGATGGCGAAGATCATCTCTCATTATTTGTATCGAACGTGTATGATCGGGACCAGACATATCAAATCAATGGCAAGCAGACCTAAATTGGTGCACGGAACGCAAATCCGGTTGCTCTATAGAAACATCTGAAACTTTTATTTCGGTTTCCGAGTTTCATAATTGGGGTTTTCATCAAAGAGATCAGTCCTTCGATATATCAGGATGTACATCATCTGATGGTACTAAGCATACGTACGTGTATGTATACGTTCTTAAAGATATATATGTTTTCATATTAGTTCACATAATGAATGCCTCTGGAGTATTTACTTTGCATCGCAAGCTAAATCAGAAGAAAGTATAGTTATAGAATCGAATTAAAGATACTCAATGTGATATAAACATCAATTGAACTTGGCTTTTTTCTAGTGAAATTTAAATCTTTTTTTATGGAGCTCGTTTCTGAATAGAACTTCTCTTGGGTACTACTCGAGCTCACGGAAAATGTATTTACTATTGTTAAGTAAACTATTGCTCACTTATCCAAAATTATTTCTTAAAATGTAAATTACGTGAAAGACTACGGTACTTTTTTATTTATTAAGGATTTAGTGACATACGTATTAAGAAATTTTAATGTCATTATATTTTCCGTTTCGAAGAAAATTAGAGCTTGGATTTAGCTGGAGATAAAAACGCTCCGAAAATTTTATGATTTTATATTTTCTACAAATTTTAATTTAAGTTAGCTTAAAGCGTAACCCGTTAGACCAGGGTAATATATTTATAATTACGTGAGGTGATTCTGAAAATATAAGGAATTGTTTGTATTAAAATATTTTTCGTTGTTGTGGAGGCATAAAAGTTACCTGAGTACAGCGAATAAAATAACTGTTTGTTCAAGTTGTATATGATGCCGATTTTATGGAGACAAGTTCTTAAATACAGCGTCGTGATATTCGAATGAGTTAAAAATGAATGAATTAATTTTGTTAACGATCTCGAATATCCTTTTCATTGACATTATGCATTAATTTTATTCCGTTAATACGATTGTCCAGAGATTTGCACGTCACATCTCCATATGAGAATATACAGAAAATCTCGTTTCCACTCATCTGTAACATTTATCTCATTGGGCCAGCTTGTGGAGAGAATTACAGAAAATTGCTGCTCCCATTATTTTCGTCATTCGTATTGTAACAGCATATGGAACTTGAGGCGTTTTAGAGGATGACTCATAATATTCGTATCACTTCCAAACCCGTCAACCAATGGCTTTTCCAACTGCGATTCAGTACTTCATCATTAGAGAGCTCCCCATGTTCATCCCTATTCTGGGTCAAATATGTCAGATCCACTACGTTAAATCCAGCGAAGGACCGCGAGACGTTTGGAGATACCCCTTACCTCTCGGTCATCTGGGAGCAATCTTATTTTCTGTAAATACACCAGATTCTCTCGAGAGGATTTCCTTTTAAATTTGTAATACTTTCCAAGCGGCGTTTAACTGTTTTCTGGCGACGGATGATCTTTTTAATGAAAATCCGTGATGTATTCGCAACGTTGATGACATAATTGAACATTTGAAATTTTACTCAAGATATTTTGTTTTGTAATTTCTAGGCAGAATTCCGAAGCAAGTACTATTCTGCATGAAAGATTTTATGCAGCAATTAATCTGAGATGGTTTTAATTCTTCTATGTAATTTGATTATCTCGAATGGATTTATAAAATATTCATAAGGAAGGTTTAAGTTTAATTTTACAGAGCGAAAATAGAAGTGTGTCTCACCGTTAAGTTTCGATTTCATGGAATTATAATTTATTTCCTTGATTGGGGAAAGATCGTTTACATAGGTAATTTCATTTAAAAAAGAATCGTATGATTTAATTAAGAAAATTAATTCTTTATTTATTTGAAAGTGTCTCGAAGATTTCCTGCTTATGGGAATGATGTGGCGCCAATTAATACTATTTGTAAAATGTATATGAAGGGTAAAATTTTATAAGTTTTGAAATAGTATAAGTGAAGCGTGGAAGTTTTCATTTCGGAAAATAGTTGATATACGCTATAATAGAAAATAGTGCAGTAGAGCCTTAAGATTCTAATCCACTTAATTATGTTGAGCTAAATTTCTTTCGAACAAATTTTCTTTTGAAGGAGAGTTGGTTGGAGGTTGAAGAGTTCTCTGATTAAAAGATTGCGCAATGGAACATCCTGGGTGAAGCTTTCTTAGAGCTATGACTCAAACTTCCTCTTTATTCCATCATTTTTTTGACGAAACCAGCCCCAGCATGTCGCGAATTCCCACGATTCTTTGCTGGCTTAAAAAGAAACTTCTCAAGCGAGACATATTGTGATTTGGAGGTTTTTATAGCCTGAGAGAAGAAATACAATTTATTACGCCATTTAATTATTGATATTTCAAGGTTTGATCGAAAAATGTAGAAAATGAATTTAGAATTTCAATGAGTCAGCACTGCTAGTTAGTTTAGTTAGCTCTGTATTACTCCGTTCACTAGTGTTAAGAATTATGGTCCGAGAAAAACAAGTTGGAGTCGATAATCTCGGAGAAAATTTAATACGTTCTCTATAAATGATTAAAAACGATTCCAAACTGCACCATTTTAGTTGGAGGCACTTCACGATATTCCATATAAATTTCAAAGATACGATACCATGCAAGTCTTTTAGCTGAAGAATGTTTGTCGATCGGAGTGATTAGGAATGGAAGTAATAAACTTTGGTAATATATATACCAATTAATATGAGTAAAAAATTTTGCGGTGGCAAAACTTTTTGACTGAGGCAGCAGTGTACTACGAAAATAAGCAGTAATGATTTTGTAGTAGTAGTCTAATGATGGTAAAATTTAGTGAATCATGCACCGGAAATTCTCGCTAGCTTGTCGAATTACACAGAAAACGGGAAGCCCGTATTATCCTCGGAATTTTGAGAAAGCGAGTTTCCAAGATGTGAAGCCGTACTTCTGATGCCACTTTTGTGGTTTTGCGGTAGCGATAATTGAAGAGAAGCTTTTTCAATGAAGATGGAAAATATGAGGACGAATATATAGTTTTTTGTTGACTTACTCATTAAAACATGAAATTTTTGAAATCTGCGATCACACTACATTAAAGGATAAATTTTCTTCATGGCATGGCAAACTTTATCAAACCAAATTCTACCTTAAGCTTCTTTGTATATGATGTATTACTTCGAGTAACCCCCCTTCGAGTAATTTAAATCACTACGGTAATTTCCCTAGTTATGTTATTAAATGGGTGTGATGCTGATTTTTTCTTCTTTTGTCAAATTTTGAAGTTGATGGGTAATATGAGTGAAAAACCTTGCTTAGTATCATTACAACATCTCTTGGTTATTTTTGATTCCTAATTTGGATAGCCATTAAATACATGTTAATTTATATTCTTAATTAATTAAATTTTAAAAATTCATACGGTGTTCTCTCATTATTCTTTCGATGATTTACATCGGGATATTTTATTATTTTTCATTTAATTTGAATGTGTCATCCGCAATTGATCTTCCTGAATTATACCTGTTTTGGTTATTGTAATTTTAGAAGAGAAAATGCAATTTTATTCTCAAGTTACAACGCTTATTGCAAATGCTATAGGTATTTAACGGGATAGATAAAAGCTAGAAATTATTTTCGATTTTTTACGCTTTGTTACTGTATTAGTCAATCGAGAAGGACTTTGATAAAGCCGCGTATAACTTGACAAAACTTTTCTGTAAATGGAAAGGTTTATAAAGTAACTCATATTAATTTCATTAAGGGAATGTTCATCAAATTTATGTTGTTTCTATTCTTAGACTATAAAGGGCTAACGACCTCAATTTTTTTTCTTGTATACAAGCTCTCTGTTAAATTCGCAATATATTTCCTTCACGAAACCAGGGATTTTCACAAGTTTTCTTCCTGAAATCTGTCATCTTGCCGAGGGACTTCGAGGAAGAACGTCTTCATTACTTCCGCTCGTATATATTATTTCTAGGTATTTGCAATTTTTATTAAATGTTTAATTCCGACGAATCCTTCTCTGACCGTATTAAACTTTGTTTCTAATAAAATTTTACCATGTATTCTTTGCTGTCTACAGTTTGTAATATTTTTCATGGAGGGGATAGAAAATTACATCACAGGAGATAAATTCCTCTTTCGTTGGAAATATGCTAAGGATATGCACGTCGCATCGGAAACTATGCTCATTCTCTTAATTGTTTCTTCCGTGTTTTTAATTATTTATTCCGTCATTTCGTCGTAAATATATATTATATCCTTGATATTAAGTAAATGAAGGAGGAAATTAGTTTTAAATGTGGTGAGAGAGCTTTGAATTTATTTCTCAGAATGCGTTGTCTATACATAGAAGATGTTTCTCTCTGAACGCTTTTGATGAATATTTCTCAGAATCCGTTCTCATGCTTACGATGACATTTCTTCTCCTTCGCTGCTCAGAATTCATTTGAACATCTTCCCTCGATGAGTTTTCTTAGCTTTCATTAGAATCGATGGCAATTAAAACTAAATGTTTGCAATTCTTAAGGAAAACTGAGGCATCGATAAAACTTTTCAAGAGGTGGCAAATTATATCGATCAACGAAACAATTTTATTTCTGCCCAGTCATGCGAAAACTCCCCTCTTTGCTTCGCAGCTGCGCGTTTATTTGAATTTTTCCTTGGAAATCTTTTTCTAAATCAATAAATGAACACCGAACAGCTGCCCTTTGAGACGTCTTCGTATTTAATGCCTTTGTCTCTTTTAAACGAGGGGTTAGGGAAAAGTCTTGAATTCGCCGTCTCCTACTTTTGCTTCCAGGAAATGAATTTTTCATTGATTTGGATCGCGAAAATTTAGAAATCTTGCCTTCAGGAATTAATTTTCTTGTTGTTAAATGAGGGAAATTCCGAAATAGTTATTAAATGAGCAAGTAAGTTTTCCTTTCCATAGAAAAATGAAGGCAAGTAGTAAAACAAAACCCAAAAACACAGGATAGTTCATGGATTGTAGCAGCATCTGCAGACTGGGAGCAGAAAATTTTGAGGCATTCTAGATTAATATTTGAATCCATGCGAGGAAGCTTTAACGATTCATTGGGCTCTCTTGTGGTTTTGTTTATGGCACAAAATGTTTAGTACAAATTCTAGGGTCATAAAATTCATATTTCATCTTTCAGGTCTCTTTGAATAATTTATTAAGCTACAAGTTTGTGATCTTAAATTAGGTTACTCGTACCGAGTAAACACGTATATGATACTGTTCCCTTACATTTACTGTTCTTTTACCCTGTGTGTAAACCAAGTGACAGTAAAACTAGATGTTGATTGCTTAATGTGCGTGAATTTTTTGAGAAGTCTTTCTTTTAATGCTTTCTACTATGCCTATACTAATTTTTACGGTGAAATTCATATTCGACAAGATTTTTTTGTTATATGTAAAATTTCCTATTATATCGGAATAAAATCGGTGGATTTGTTTGTCATTTCTTCACAGCTATCATTGACGGTATAATGCCTCTTAAAACACTCGGTAATATTTTTATAACACACACATTGTTTCACAAGGTTTTTCTATATCTTTTCAAAAGTATATAATTGTATGTTTCCGGAAAGAGGTGTACCTTTGATTTATATGCGATCCGAATAGGATAAAAAGAATATGAAAATACCTTGGTTACATAAATATTATAAGAAAAGCTTTCACAGTCCTTTATCCTCATATTCGCCGCTGGTTTTTGATTTGATGGCAATTAATTTCTGATAGTTCCTTCCTCTTCCCTTTTTTATATTTCTCTGGTTTATGAACTATTTTCCGCAGCAACAATACATTTAGGAAATCTATTTAATCTGTATTGTAGTATTTATATGATGAAGGATAACAGGCATACTGAAAATGTTACGTCAGAAAAAATACATATGCTATTCTACAATAATTTTAAATGTTCAACATGAAACACTAATTAGATCATTTCCTGTAGCTGAATCTGCAAACTTACGTTAACGTCGCTATGACCCAAGCTGAGATTATATTGTGGCATTCTGGGCTCTGGATGGAAGCTTTTGTATAGTACGACAAATGTTATCACCCTAATAACTCCTTTAGTGAACTGACGAGATAAATGCTCAGGTGCGGGAAAGGTCGGACCTCTGCAAACATCTTGTCAAGGAAAAAGTAATTGTTATGACTCGTGATTTAGCACAGGTTCAACCCTTGTTTACGCTTTCGTCGTGGATTATATCGTTACATTAACATTTCGAATCTTAATGGCCCTGGACACCGGCTAGGGTGGTCACAAGTAAACTTTCGTAACAAGAAGTTCCATTCTCCTTTTTTGCGTAAAATGACATTTTACCCCTTTCTTCGGTAATTAAAGGGATGACATTTAACGTCCATCAAGTTTATAATGATTAAAGTCCTCTCTCGATTTGATCTTCCTGTTAGATATGCGGTCCTGTGAGTCTTATGCTTTTAAAAATCGTGCTTTATAGCGAGAAAGCATGATAATAGTTTCTTAGTTTTAGAAAGGAATAAGAATCTTCAAAGCGTAAACTACAACGATAAACTAGGATTGCTTTGATTTTTTTTTATTCTACCCTGTTTTTGCTTTTGAAAAGTTAAACAGTTTTTTAAAAATATTTCCAAGAATTTTATGGTTCCTGTTTCAAAACGATTTTATATTGTATATTATTTGATTTATAATATAGTTGTTTGCTAATTGATGAAATGAACTATAATTTCTCGATATGTACTTCCGAAAAATAATAATTTTCATACAAGCAACTCTTTCCTCAGAAGCAAAATTTTCTTTCTTTCTCAAAACTGAAGATTTCTTAAAATTTATACCAGGACGTTTATGATCCAGATACAAACTACACTACCCCAAAGAAGATGTACCAGTACCAATACTGATGAGACGTATCTCTCTTCAAGCATTCAACAAACCGCTTTGCAGTGCTTAATTAAATTAGAGTTTTAGTTTTTTCTGTCGTCACTGTAATCGCTAATCGACGCTTTGAAAATACTTCAAACGAAAATATTCTCATTTCCGTATTTCGATCTTTGCTTCCCACAGCCAGTGAATCACTCGCCTCGCGCCTTCACAAATACTCCCACTCCTCTATCTCGAAATTCTTTCCCAATGAATAAATATTCCGAATGCTACTGCTTTCAGCCCATGTTCATTTCTGTTCATGGAATGTAAGTAAAATATTCTTTTAGGCACCTTTTTGTATTTATTTATACTATTCAATTGGACTTAACTTTTTTACGCCTTTAAGTCTAATTTCAATTTTCAGTGCTTTTGAGACCGAGATACTTAGAAATAATTAAGGAATATTCACAATTATTAAGATAATTCGACGGGTTTGATTCACACCATTTCTAACGTTCTGAACATTCATATCTTAACAATTTTAAATAGTTTAAATTATTTCACAAAAACAGATAACATACAAGTATGTTTACGATTCATTCGTATAAGGCATATGTTTATGTTTATTTTAAATGTTTATGTTCTTAAAAAACATAAACATATGGATCTACTACGTCTTATACGAATAAATCGTAAACATACTTGTTAGTTATATGTTTTTGTGAAAAAAGTTTTAGTTATTCCAGCGCCCCTTTCTGGCATTTCATGATAAAATTATGTAAGTTTGCAGTAGATGAAGAATATTACGCTCTTTTAAGTATTAATTTATTCGAAGAAAATTTATATTAGTGATTTTATTTTTATTAAAGAGTTGGCGGACGTATTGCGTCCTAAATATTGTAGATAACGAAAGAACATCAGTAAAAGAGAATCAATGTAGAAGGGGTTAAAATTAGAATTTTATGGAACAAACTATGAGAAGAGAAAACTAGGAAAACAAAAATTAGTTTTGAAATCAGTGATTAGTTATGTACATACATATTTATACATTGTTAAAGGAAGTCATTTTGTAGCCCGAGATGAAAACAAATTTTGCTGACATCTGAACTAAGATTAACGCTATTGGGAAGAAGATGGTAACTATTGTTCTACAATTTCATTTCTTAAGTTGACATGTTAACAAAGTATGAAAACCTCCTTTGTATATTTAGAACAATGTAGTTTGTTCGTATTTTTCTTCTTTCTTCGCTCTCCAAATAACCTCGCTCGAAAAGTCTTTCTCTGTTCTGTTCATCCTCTAAAGATTTTAGGTGTTTTCAATCCACATCCAATCCAATTCCTGTTTCTAACATTCCTTCTTCCATCAATCCCTGCCTTCTTTGTTCTCAGCATTGCTCGAAAATTCGGAACATCTTGTTTCCTAAAAATCTCTCTCCTTTTATCTTGATGCGATTTATATATCCTTCACCTTGCCACTCCCATTTCCATACACTTCCTCTCTTTCTCCTCAACCCACTTATGTTTTGGAGGTGTAGTCGGGCCTCGTCTCTATAAAAAAATCTTTTTCTTGTAATTCTTCTCGTTCTTTGTATATCCTTAGCCGGTTCATCTCCATCCATCCAAAACTTCCCCCTTCCTGTGGAAGATGCATCGCATCTCGTCTTCGGAGAAAAAAAATCACCGCATTTCTGCATCCTTCCCCAGCCAATCCTCAATTTCGAACACCCCTTCCACCGCATCATTTTCTCTCCACCCCCACTTTCTCTTTCCACCTCCGCATCCAGCCTCCCCAAAGTTCTCCATAAATCTCACTCCCTCACACATCCCCTCCGTTTGCTCCTACCATTTTCCCCTTTGTCTGTGGCGTGCGTGGCGAGAAGCAGGTGTTTCCGATGCTTAGGTGGGGGCGTATGGGACTGCATCTGCCAATGTCGCCTTGGTAGGCGCGTCGTAGCGTGCTCGTGGCTTCGGGGCGGCGGCATGAGATGGCGGACGGGAGCACGTGGTAGCCGCCTCACGCTAACACGGGATCGATAGAAGACGGGCGGGACGGGGTTTTCTCCGTAGGGGAGGCTTTGTAGAGGGAAGGGATTCGTCGGTGGTGGAATAGGGAAAAGAGAAATGCGTGTTCGGGGGTCCGAGTGTGGGGCGTTTGTCGTGCACACCGAGTGGTTCGTTCGCCACGTGGTACTTTCATCCTCGGCCAAAAGGGGCGTGACGTCGGACCCTCTATGGCTGAGTAGCTTTAAAGTCACTGTCACCGAGGGTGACCGGTGTTATTTTATTCGGCGCGATTTTAATTAATTTTTTCCTCCTCTTTTATTTTTCAAAGGTCGAGTTTTGCGACCAGGGTCAATGATTTTACTGAAAATAGAGAAATATATTCACGGTCAATCGGGTTAGTAAAGAATGATGGAGGAAAAACGGACATTGATAAAGGTCTGACAGGACCCGAAGTGGAACCCAGGACTTCTGTGTTCTGGGCGATTGCTCTACCCAAGTTGAGTTATTTAACCAGGCAAACCGTTTTGGTGGATTCTAAATGCAAGGTAGCTGAATGGCTAGAGCATTCAACCGGGAAGTGGAAAACCCGGGCTCGAGCTCTGGTCCTGTCTGACTATTTTCATAGCCGTTTTTCTTTTAGATATTTTTTAGATGCGATCCCATGCAACATCGCCAGTCGCCCTTTTTTTTCTTAGAGAGCTCCAAAAATATGTGCGGAATGACATTTTTCTCATTTTCTCAGCAAATTGAAAAAGCAAGTTAGAAGTATGGATCTACGACCTTGATTGGCCTATATTTAAAGATCAGGTAATTAAAAATTTCTACTTATGTGCGCTAAATTTACAGCAGTGTTATTTTTTCCGTTAGTTTTCCTTCCTCCAATGGTTTAATTAGTGTCAATGCTATTGCTATAAACTGAAGGATCGTTACTCGCTTTTGGCGTAAAAATACTCTAGATCGCTGTCACATTCTATTGCCCATTACTAGATGATTTAGCGAGGAAAAAATTTATATATAATGTAAAAGTATTGAAAAATTTATAAGAAATCTCATCCCTTAATTTTACACATATTACTTATCTTAAAATTTTTCCACTGAGCGATACGATACGCTGCTTTGGAAGTAATACACACTTATATTGTAGGATTAAGGTCCATCGATAAAATTTAAATACAACCTCCCATAAGGAAACGGGTAGCCAAATATAAAAGATTGTGCTTTCCTGTGATATGTATGTATGTATGTACCTTACTGTATGTATGTACGTAATCTCACACCGATGAAATGTTTCGTATCTGAAGTAGAAGTCTCAATGAATCGTGAGTATCAGCACATTATTTTCATTATTTTAACTTCTGATATTTTAAATCACTAATATTGCTGCTTGCCTAAAATTGTAATCACCAATTATGATTGTCATAATTTTTATACCTTTAAAACAAAGGATTGCTATATGATTTTGAAGTAAATAAAATTAGGAAGATTAGTAAAATTAATAAACTGATTTCGATTAGAGAGGAATACATTTCTCGAAGGAAAAGTGTCGCAGTTTTCACATCATGTAGCTAGAAAATTTTAAAAATATTGTTAAAATGAGCATTTATGTTTTATTGTAAGTTTCTTTCTTTTGCTACTGATTAATACTTTCCAAAATCAGTGATAGACTCATGAAGCTTACTTATAGCTAAGGATATTCCATTAATCAAGGTTGTTCAACCTTCGACCCCTAATGTGTCACATTAGCTCCAATAAAGACTTCGGGAAGCGTAAATAATGTAATTAAATTCTCTAGAATCGTTAGTTCAATCGTTACATTGAAAGGTATTTTAGTTGCTCCTGTTTTCATTTTCTAGGTTTAAAGTTAATTTATTCCATTTCAATTATCAAGTTTTTGAATAAATATGGTAGCGAAACTTTCCGGAAGAAGTAATTAATTAGAATTAATTAGAATGATTGATTGGTCATCCTTAGCTTTACCCAAATTCACTCACTAAAATAAAAATTTTACAGCTGTGTATTAATGATTTAGGGGTTTGCATAAGTATATCATCAAGAAAGCATGAAGGTGTCCGACATTTTAAAAGGGAAGATTTAACATTTTGAAGTGAATTTTTATATCGACACAAAATAATTGAGCGATTTGCAATCTCTTTTGAAAAAAATCCAGACAAAAAATATCCTCAGTTTACACCATTATTAAGGAAACGAGGCAATTTCGGTTCCCAAAATTTCTTTCCCAACGACAATATGGACGATATCGAAGTAATTGATTCAGAGAATTCTATTTTTTGTGAATATCTTGAGCTCTCCATGCACCGGGTGGGTCCGTTCCTTTCAAAGTCGCCCTCGTCATTCTCCTTTTTTCTATCTACCTCTCGACCCGTGAGGGGCTTTTTTTCCTTCGCCCCAAGCCACGGCCTCTTTGTTTGTGTGACGAATTGATGTCGGGACGGAAGCTTTTATCTCTCGCTTGGCTCTTTTCTCTCGTGACGGCGCTGGAAAGGCTTTTTTTACGCGGATATTCGCGTGCGCCAATATAGCGACGTGTAATGAAAAGGGATCGCCGGTTTTCTTTTATCGTTGTCCTTTTTTCCGTCGGTCTAACTTTTTTCAGCGACCACGGCGCTGAATAAAAAAGGTAAATTTTTTGCTGAACGAGAATCGTAACGGGATTGTACGAGAGATGATTTTGTGTCGGAGCGTGCGAGTTCGATCGGCGTGCGATTGTGCGATTCCGAGAGCGCGGGAACCCGTTGCTCTCGGCTGGCTTGCTCCGAGTTCGTTTCACTGCTCGGATTTGTGAGCTTTATCGAGGATTCTTATGCAGTGGAGACACTGAATTATTCTTTGCGCTCTTTAGCACGCAAATTAACTTCTCCTTGTCTCGTTCAAAGTAATAATGAGCTGGAAAAAGGGCGGTGAATAAGAAAAGAAGTCCGCGTCGTTTTGAAATGGACCGACGGATAATTTCTTGCTTTCAGTTAAAGAGCTGAATTAAAGCGGAAAACGTTCATCACGAAGGGTTTTTAAGGAAGGTCAATTAACTTTACGGGCTTATTTCCTTGTTTTAGCAAGAACGAGAATTGTTTTATGTTGAGCAGCCGTCAGTAACACATCTTTTAGCAACTTTGTCCAACACTGCGAATATATTATTATCAGATTAATTAGCCTCTATGGAATTTGTAGAGCGGAGATGAGAATGTATCTGTTCGAAGCATTTTCCAACTTCTTCGATTATGCATTAATTTCATTAGCTCAAAAAATTTCAGAATCGCGATCAAATCACTCGAAACTTTGCTTATTTTTCAATACATCATGATGGCGGCGAAGGTTGCTCCAACTCGAAAAACAAAATGAAACTACGCTTTCTATGAAATGTTTTGTTTCGTTATCCATCAGAGCTTGTTCTTAGATACTTCTTGAAATAAATGAAACGGAGACAAACTGGCGCACTTTTAAAGATAGGAGTACTTTCATCAAATACGTTTTAAGAATTTATTTTTCCGCTATTATCAATTAATACTTACCGAATTATCTGTTTTCTGGTCTAAATCTTTCATACTGTTCTCACTTTTTTGGGATATTTTTACTAGCTAATGTTTTTCTCCAGGGTGCGGAAGTTATCAATGCACCTTATGTTTGCAGATTATGAGATATTAACTTCATAATTTAATATGCGAGAAATCTATAGGCAAACATTTTCTTTTCAAAATCATTTTAAATCTTAAATTTCTGGTGACTTTATTAAATTTTAAGCCCCCGTATACCCAAGTGGGTAGCGCCTTCGACTTTGGTGAAAGTGCTGTCGGATTCGATTCCCAGGAGGTTAATATTTTTCGGCGTTCACTCAGCTGTGTGATGAATATGGGTACCTATATGAGTTCAGAAGTAGCGGGTCTGGTCTAGAAAAGCCAGTAAAAGGGCACGGGAGTCGACTACCTGTCTTCCACGGTGAACGTCTCAGGGCTAGTCTATATTCTTTCGAAGGGATTCCACGCCATCTACTTTTCCTTTTTAGCTTTCTCTATTAAATTTCTTCTTGCAGTTTTATCATGCATTAAATATATAGAAAGAATAATTAATAGTAAAAAAATCTTTAATTATGCATCTCTTAAGAAGTCTTTCGTCAGATTAGTAATTATTCCGTCGTTATAGCCAGTGTGCAACAATTAAATTACATTTAACATTTCTGATGAATTGTAGAGCCTTAAGAGTAAAATTGGCTTAAACTATACGTTATCCAATCAAAGATGGAATATAAATAGGCTATAATGTCGCGCAATTAACATCATTAATAACGTCGCGAAACTTTCAATGTATATTTTTTAATATTTCAGTTAATCCTATATATCTCCCCGGTGGGCATTTGATGCCACTTTAATTGACATGCCTCTAATTTACCCTTTTCTTAAATATTGGCGCAATCAATCCTTTCTCTCACTCCCCCGAGGGTGTTCGTTTCCTTTGAAATTGCCGTCATTATGCCCTTCAGCCCTTGTAACGCGACCCTCTTTCATCATTTTTCTTTTAAGTCCTTCTCTTCCAGTTTCCTTTCCGCAGATCATTTTTACTTCGCCGTTATTTTTTCGTTGTTATCCCTTCCTCCCTCTCGACTCCGTCGTCACCCTAATATCGTTTGGTGAGGTTGTTGCTTTCGCTTTATTTGTGTCTCGCCCTTTTAGGATTCCTTTTTCCTCGTTGAAAGGCGTCTCTTTCGTTGGGTAGTTTTGCTTGATATAAAATTGTTTCATCGTCCACTACCACAGTACTGAAAACTTCTGGATACGTGAGGCAGCCGGGATGGATTATTCGTAAATTTTTGCGCTCCCGTAATTTTTATAATAAATGACTCGTTATTCAGGTTAAAGTTAACGTCTGCCTTGAAATCATTCTCTGAATACTTGGAAGTTCATGTACCTTCGTTTGTTTTCTTTATGAGTCGGAACGCCTACATTTTCCGTTTCGCATTAACTCATGAATGTTTTTCTCCACTACCAGTTTAGATATCCAAGATGAATGGAAAAGCGATAATTTAATGATTAATACAAAATCCAAAACAATTCTCTCATTGACAATTAATCATTCATATTAGAATTTTTAATGACGTGTTCCCTCTGTTGGCTTATATCTTTTCTCCCCGAAAAGCTATTATTTGTATATCATCCTTGTTAACATTTATGCATTATCTCTATGCATTAGAAATATAATTAGATGGAATACTTTTATTTTCCTTACGCTAATTATTCATATCGCCAAATTAAGAAAATATTACTTAATATATTTTGATGTATGTATTGTATTAATAATGTCATCCATTAATTTAGATGTCAAAAGAGCCCATATTAATAAAAAATTTCTTATTTATAAAATATCCTTGTTAATTTTCCAACAGGAAATTATCTTTTAGCTACACGTTCCCTCAGAGAATCCTTTGAAGAGAATTTATTTATTAATAACCCTGAAAGTTTTTCCAGAGTCGGTTTTGGTCACCAGCTTAAAGTAATTAAATTCTGTGCCTCTGGCTCACTTTTATTTGGTTATATATCTAGTTAGGCTTCATAATTTCCTGGTAGTGTAATTATAGTGATCTCTAGCATATCGTTGCAATTAATGCCTTCAGGCTTGGATTCAGAGTAATAACTTACTAAGAAAGTTTACGAAGAGTTTTATTCCCTTTATGGTCTTCCATGAAGTAACACCTTCATATATTGAGCTTTAGTTCCTAGGCCAAAAATCTTGTTTTTTTTCTTACTTTAACTTTAATAATGAGCTGCGAGGAATGTTCTTTTTATTCTTGCGATTTTTTTTATTATAAGTTATATAAATCCGGAAATAAATGGATTCAATATAACCATTTCTAGGAATATAGACATCCAGAATCTTATTCTTTATATTACGTAAGACCTTGTGTTTGTAACGTATATTTGATTCATGTAAAGACTTTTTCATAAAAATTTCAATAAAAAATTTCTTAATATCTACGTGAAGAAATAATATATTCAAGCGCGGAAACATTATATTCAGCATAAAAACTTGCCACTTTTAGCCTTGAGGAAGAGACATGTGTAGTTTCACCGAAACCACAGTTTCCTTTTTTATCTCAATTCCTTAAAAGTATCAGCGTCACGGTCACAAAACGAGCGTGTTTTCCTCGCAGTCATTACTTTAAAAATATATCAATTTAGCCGGAATTTTTTCCAGAGTAAATAATTCTTAGATCCTGAGTCCGTCATCTATACACTCTATTACACTTTATTTTTCTCGTATCCTAAACCCATCTTTAATATCATCTATTATTTAAAAGCACTTTCTCGTATTTTGGCTTAAGTTGGGATTTTTAAGCCTGAGTTTCTTTACAGATGTCTGTATCTTGCTCCAAGTTTCTTCCCTACCTTTTATCTCCCACGCTTCTAATTTCTCATTCCTCCCTTCCTTCGCCGCCTCTTTAATATTTTCTCTTGCTACTTCTCCCTCTTCTTCTTCCCCTCTTCAACTTTTTATCTCTCTTTTGATTTGAAGATAACTCTAATCTCATGCGTCTGGTTCTAAATTTGAAAGTAATCGAGCGTGAAGAATTTCCTCGGAGTAAGAATCAAAGAAAAGGGTAGGAAGATCCCAATCCCCAAGCGAGTGTCTTCTATCGGGAACCAATTAACGTAATTGGACAACTTTAAGGTGCTTGCGGCTCCGCTAACTGGTGTCGTTTGAACGATGATATTTGCGAGCTTTCCTTCCCAAAGCTGCGTCTTTTGCCTCCAACTATTTACTCATGTTGGTTCACATCTTGCTCGGGCGATATATCATCTTGGGTATACAGAGTGGCAATGCAATTACCACGATGCAATTTCATCTTTTCGCGTCTCTATACCTCAAGCGATTTGGTTCCCTGGATAAATTTTCCCTTCCATACGTTTATTTAAGTAAAGGATTTACTCTTCTCACCATGAAACTTGTAAATCTAAGTACTGAAAGATATTTTTTCTTAAAAATCTCCTTAGTTAATCTGTTTACAATTTCTAGTCGTACATTTTTACTCAGTTTAACGAATATCATTTTAAAGTTTATATAAGTAAAGTATGGTTATTGAATAAAGCATTGGTTTCATGTGAAAGAAAATATTTCACTTATACGAGGAAATATTTTAAATTTCACTTAAGTGAGTTATCTTCGTATTAATTAATTTGTGAGTTACAATTTTCAAACAATTTCACTACCCGTTAAAAATAATTTTTCTATAATGCTGCTCACGGGTAAAATATATTTTCAAAACAATTTAAAACTCTCAAAAATGGAACTAAAAATTCGGTTTTCAGTTTAACTACGAGAATATATATTTCAGTTCTTGGTTTGATACTCTTTTGTAGGGAATAGGAGGCAGTAAGTTAGGGTAAATCATGGTATTTTTCTGAGAGAGTTGCTCCATAAAAAGTAATTATGTGATTCAGGTCGAAGTACTACGATATCGAGTTGATTAAATGAAAATTCGAAGAAAAATGCTGTATAAATTTGGCATGAATAATATTTCCATTGCAAAACTTACCCGTTTAATGAAATTAAATATAGTACGGTATACCGAATCGAGACGGAAAGAAAAATAAGTCACAAATTAAATTGTGGAAGTAGAAGGTAGAGATATGACATTTTTGATTGATGTAAATTGTTAGCATCAATATTTCATATACACAAGAAATATGTTTAAGGTTTGAATGATGGACCTGTAGTTTAACAAATTCATTGAACGTAATAATATCTTGTTTGCCCATACACCTAATTTCATGAGCCATTTATATCATCTTTTGCTGAAATGTTGATTTCAATATGTAGAATACACGATTATTTTATTTCTAATAATCCATTATAGAGGAAATTGGCCTTGAATGAGAACTGAATATTAAATTCCCTAATTGATGTTGTAATGAAATACAAAACTTTTTTCCTAGAAAACATTTTTACTCCATCTTCTCCGCTCGCTGAATGATAAAGTTTCCTACTTTATTAATACATAATATTTTATTGTAAATCTAGTTGCGTGTCCTAGGTATGAAATTGTATAACGCACGAAAATAATCAGAATCGAGAGGTTGAGTCTATTGATAAAAATCTATTTACATTCCTATATCCTGTCAGCCGCACTTTATTTTGACATAAAAGGCATTAAGATACTGAAATGGAGTTCTCTTTGATCAACTTCCTTTAAAATAGAAAAGTAAACTCTTCTTTAAAGCTTTGCGTTGCTTGTTTATATGATCGATAGTTTAAATCGTAGTTAGTTGGTTAATATAAGAAATTGGAATACGTAATTTTTGACCTATAGTTGGGGTGGAACCTGCGAATATGAAAACCCATTCGGCGTAAGTTATAAGGGAAAGGGAGGGTTTCATTCGAAATGGCCACCGCTGTTATTAATTCCTTTCATCCAAATTCATTCCGTTTTCAAATTTCCACGAAAAATAAATCCCATCTGAAAATCGGCAGCTTGCAGCATGCCGAAAGCGGTGGGGCAACATTTGTCAGATAGAAGCTCGTGTCTTTTGAGACGCTGCGCCGCTATTTCTCACTTCCTTTCAGCTATTAAATCGAGCGTCTTTTGGGGACTGAATTGTGGGAGAAAGGCAGGATGCGGAGTCATTGGGAATGGTGGATGACTTCTAAGATGGGGCGAAATGCTAGTGTGGAATGGTCCAAGGTCTAGGATTTCCCTGTAGACGGGATAAGATGATAATGTAGTTGGATATACAGGATGTTCCTGTAAGAGGTAAGGGATCAGAAGCGCCTTTTATGATGAAACATCAAAATTTGTCTCTTATTAATGTATTGTGGATGACTGGATGGCAAAGGGTGAATATTTTTTCAATTACGAATGAATATTTATATCGAAACAAAATTTTTGGGGTCAGCGAACACAACGGGTCAAGGGAATTTCTGATTCCAATCCGAATTAGCAAAGGATATCTTGTTATATCTGTTATTTGTCTCATAGGTTTAATTTCCAACTCGTGCATATCTTTCCATAGGGATTCTGTTTCCTAAATGGAATATTGTTGCCTACGAAAGTATGTCGAAGGCTTCTGAAAGAATTAGTAAATCATAGTCATCCAAAATTGACTGCAAATAATTTAATTTCGCATTTTTGCTGATAGAAGGGCTAAAATAATAATGTTTGCTACTGGAATTGATTTCTCTCTCACATTCATGCTTTAGAATTTTGTTGTTACTTACTTGGACTCACGGTCGCTGCGAAATTGTGACAGAATGGCTCTTCGTTATAGATGACCAAATTAAACTTAATTAGCTTTTACATTAACCAGTATCGCATTTTAAAAATACATTTGGTAAATTTTTATGCTAACTAATTCAATTATATTCAAGACTCTCACTTTA
Source organism: Pachydiplax longipennis (assembly GCA_036926295.1). Lineage (NCBI taxonomy): Eukaryota > Metazoa > Arthropoda > Insecta > Odonata > Libellulidae > Pachydiplax > Pachydiplax longipennis. Next base: position 11,411,028 of record JAVFKF010000010.1, on the reverse strand, counting down.
AAAGATTCCGCTTTTACGAGTTAAATTGCAAAACTATGTGAAGATTCTCTTTCGGATGCCAGTTGAGTATCTTTACGACTGTTTCAGCGAATCTTCCAAGGTCAGCCGTCCATGCTTTATGAAGCGTCTTCTGAGACTAAAAGCCCGGTTTTCATCTTCAGCTATAAAATGACATTTCTTTTTTATAGCCAAATCGTGAAAGCCTATAACTTATTTTCTTCATGGCTATTCTTTCAACAAAATACATAGGTAATAGCTGTAACATCTGTTCATCGAAAATATATAAGAGAGTTCTGTCGTGGAGGAATATTATTCTTCTCGCAAGATGAGAAATGTTTTGTTAACTCTTATTTCCGTTTCGAAGTTCAAAATTTGTATATATTTTGAAATAAGGGAATAATATCATCAAGCTTACCATTGAAAACCCATTGTTTTCGCTTCGATTTCAAATGTTAGCTCTTGCCAAATGGAAAATATTGAATTTGTCTTGTCCTTCAGGCTAGCGAATGGTTTACATTTGTGTCAGATTTCTTCATTGCTATGATATTAATGCTTAAGTATAGCATCAATTTTGGTATATCCCTATTTTATTGCTATGGAAAGTGATGTTCATTTTGTCAGTATGCTGCTCTTATTTTGAATTCTTCCGACTATAGCATTCTTACGCAGTGAAGAAAGCAAGGACAGACTACCTCACTTACCATCTCGCATCTCTTTCTCGTATTCACTCGATATTCTGATAGCTTGGAGGACTCTAACCCATTGGGTGATGTCTACATATAGATATTTAATGTATTTTATACTTCACATCTGATATTTCGTAAATCTTGAAGCCTTTACCGAACTAGATCAACGAGAAATAAGAATTTAAATTTTACTTCTTACTTGTTTTTTATTTATGCATTGGTATTACAAAACCGGACTGTTGTCTTTTACAAGTTTACCTCAAAATGTCATGGAACGAAAATTCGTTGGAAAGGAAAGAAGCTCTAGAAAATAAATAGAGATTCAGTAAATAAGGTGTCAGTAAATATCATTCAGTAAACAAGGCTCTTGGTTTAAGAAATAGAGGAGAAACGGAAATATTTCCCGATAAAAAGGAAGGATATCCAGAGGAGAGCGTCTAATGTAGGAAAACCAAGGAAATTTTAAGTAAAACTGCACAAATCCTGGAAAACTAGCACTTCAAGTTTTGAAGTGGGGTGAGGGAAATGATGGGGCGAAAAGGGGTACTTTGTTCTAAGAGAGCGGAAATGAGGGTTGGGTAATAAGAAGCAGAAGAGCTTTTTCCCTTTGTCCTCAGCAGCGTTTTTCTTTTGGACTGGGCTCCAGGGAGCATGCTTCGCTTACTGGCTTACGAGTATCGGAATGGAATTTGATGGTACTCAGCTCGCTCATTGTGCTGGTTTCTAACTCTATTTTTCTGAGGGAGATTTATAATCTCATTGTCCCCGCGGTGAGAGAGTGAAAAAGGACCTTTCTCTCACCATTTTGCTCCTTTCTCTTCATTTCGTTTTCTTTCCACTATTAATTGAGTCTCAGTCTCGAAGAAAATTTGCTCCCACCAAATGATGAATATGAATCCGTCAGCCTGCCTCGGGTGATTATGAGGGATTCGGGGATGAGGATTGAAAAATTATTCGTCCCATCCTCTTGTTTATATTTCTAGCCGAATTAGTTATTTTAGGGAAAAGGCAAAAAATCTACGAGTTTGGGCATTCTTTTTCGTGTGTATCCGTACCATTTATCTTTTGCTGGGGTAAATGCGAATTTTGGTGTGAAACTTACAATAATCCGACAAAGTCAACATTATTTTGTTTTTATATCGATGTTGATGGCTAATTTTAAAAATGACCTTGTTGTAGATAGGGTTTCGAAGTTTTATTATGCCTGATCCAACGTTGGTTTTGCATGATTCTTTCTCGCTGCAGTAGAGACAAATATGTCAAAAAATTAACTTATATGCCTTGAATAATTGGGCGAGTATTAAAAGTATATTTTCACGTTTCTCAAAACAGGTTGAATACAATTTATGAAGTTTATTAAATAATCCGTATTCAGATTTGTTATTTTTACAATTACACATCGCGAAAATGTTTAAGAAGTAAGAAACACAAGGTTTTCGGATATTCACTTCAAATTCTTGCAATTTCGAATACGAAACGATGTTCCGCCAAAATAAGAATTTTAATTTAATTTCCGTTTTCAAGGTACATACTTTTCTCGATTTCGTTGGACCAATCTTTGTAATCTCTTTTTGCAATGAAGAAAAAGGCTGGCTCTTATCAAAATGAACTTAACGTGCATTTCTAATGGAAAAGTTTCGAGTTAAATGGAGGCAAACCAAGGATATCTCTGCAAAAAATGTTGATATGTGATAATGATCCAAAGGCCGTCTAATGTATCAATTTCATATTTCAATCACATTAGGAAGCTTGTGAAATTAATTTTAAATAATTTTGTAAATGTCTTTTTTGGTAGGTACTCACATCGGATGAGTAAATATATACACAATGGTGATAATTATACTAAATTATTTTTCATAGGAAATAAACTGTTGGAGATAACGAAATTTGCGTGAATTTGTAAATCAATTCTAAATGATCTGTCATCGAAATATAAATTGGTATTTTATCCGTAAGAAGTCGAAATTTACTATGCGCTAAGTTTTATGGCATTGTAGATTATAATTCCTCATTTTAACTTGGCATTTATACAGGCCAAATATAAAAATAAAATGACGATAACATAAACACATTCCCGTTCATTTGTTGATATTGATACGCAATATTAATTTTTGTAGAACTGGAGTGCATTAAGGCCCCGAAATCCAAGCGAGGTACCGTAATTTTGTCGGATGTTGTCAACATCTTTTTGCGTACAACCCTCGGGACGTGAGCCTCTCGAGAAAAGTTCGAAGAAGTAACTTTTTTATTTTGCCGGGCCTCCATTAAAGAAATTGCCGAAACATTTAATTATGGCTCGAATTACAGAGCGGCATCAATCATCCAGACGCTGGAAACTTAATCGGACTCCTTTAAGAGGATGCATTCTTTGAAATGGCAAAAAGAGTGATTAATTCGGAAGAAGGAGTAGGTGTACGTTTTATGCTCTTTTCTTCAATGTTTCAAGCAAAGGGAATATGTTCTTAAGAGTCAAATAATTCGTGACGTAATGGAATACTGATTAAACCTCCGGAGCAAACCTAGTTTATTAGATTACGGGATACATATTGAATTCTGTGGATTTTAAGAAGAGCAGATCATTTCCTCGATGTGGGGCGTTGTGTTATATAAAGTTAAGCAAAAATCTATATGCATCTTACCCCATCATCATAGAATTATTTTTTATGAGATTTAGCTTTATTTATTTTATAGAAAAGTTGCGGAAATTTAAAATCGGGCAATAAGTTCTTTATAATGAATGAAAACCAAATTGAATGTTCCTTGATTAAGATAAGAATCCGAATTCAGAATTTAGAACTAACTCTGCAATAAAAGCTTCACGATAGGTCAGTTATCTCCTAAGTATCTCGATTTTCATGCCATAACTATAAAATTTTACAGATGCTGAATTTTAGAATTATAATTACAAACAAGCCTTTAAGTCTGTAATGTTGAATATTATTTTTCGAATAAATTTCCTTGAGATGATTTAATGGTAATTTTTGTGCATATATTTTCTGCGATAGAATTCAACGGTTCGAATGCAACTTTCTTTAGAAATATACATGTCTAGAAATTCATCTCCACAATTCATTGCCGGAAGGCGCTGTTAATCACACAAAATATGTGGATTGATAAAAGACCACGTATAAGATCTTATTTTCCTAGGCTTATTAAATGTTTTCATTACACCACACTTTGCTTAAGCGTCTGTACTCTGTTAAGGGAGGTAAATAAGAGAATAGTGCCTTTATTAACTTCGTCGAGCGTGTAATAAAACGCAAACATGATCTGTAAAGACCGCGGGAGAAAAATCTCCCACTTCTTGTATGCTCACGCCTACTGGACAGAACGTATATTTAATTTTACGGGCTTAAGGAAGAAAAGTAGCGGCGGTCCGCCAGTCCTTCTCCATGACAGTCGTTCCCCCTCTCTTAGCCGTCGCTTTACTATGCTACAGTGGCTGAGTCATGGTCACTGATGACTCTTTCCTGCCGACATCTCTTCCCTCATTCATTTCAACCGCAGAATAAACGCGTCATATTTATATCAATCTAACATGGCCGAATAAAGCTAGCGCTCTTTCGATGAGACAACCGCTCGCTTTTTACGCTTCTTTCGATCAACAGAGGTTGTCTTTGTTTTCTACTCTCGGATAGGTTCGTTTTTTATTGCGGTTGACGTCCGTCGGAAAGTTCATTTTTCCGCTCACATTTCGTCGGTGAGGGATTATTTTATGCTCGTAGATCTATATCTGTTATTTATATTGTTTGATATATTTTTACTATTTTTATGAATCAGTCCCGGAAATGACACCCATAGAGATATTAACGATCGGTAAATTAATCATCTGCATCGGAATTGCACAAAAAATCGGGGCCGTGTATGGAATCCGAAAGCGCGACTTTATGATTGGTAGACCGGCGATATTTATTTATATATTCCATCTCTGACGTCTGTTTTTTCTCCACTAGTAAAATTTACCTTTTTTCGACTGTATCAAACGTATGCGGCGTAATTCTCGGGCAAGCATGAATTCGAATGTTTTCAATTCGTAATTATCCATGTGTTCTATTTCCTGTCGTAATCGGTTTACGTCGAGCCATTCGTGTCTAATTCATTCGAATTCACTTGTATCGCAATTGGAATTAATTCACTCCAATATTTTCCGCGACTCAAATATTATTGGTGTAATTCTACGTTACACAGCGGTGGTCCACAGGAGATTACGACTGGATTTGAGTAATCGGTTTAAATTTTCCAAGGCGTACTGTAATATTTTACATCCCAGAAATGTCTGCTTCGACAAAGTTGATGCTCACAGGCATCAATGTTATGCGGGTTCCAGCTTCGGAAGCTTAACTTTGGAAATATTATGTGTTTATCAGATGTATTGCATCATTTTGAAATTGAGGAGACTAGCATCGTTTTGTATTTCTCTGAAGATGCAGTTCAGTTTATCTCATAAAGACCTAGTGAAATAATTTTCATACATAAGGCTACAGGATAATTCTTTTGGGATCATTTAAGCGTCGAAACATTTACTTTACAAAACAACTATTTTCAAAAGTAGTTTTATCAAGAAACTTTTTTCTGGCTCACATGCGTCGATTTTCAATGTAAAAAATGGCTCTCGTAATCAAACCATTTCCGTAACATGACAAGGAGATTCTTTCCTTATGTTTCTATCTTGCGTTGATTGAGTTTCTCAAATATCCTTAAAGGCGCTTTTTTTTTTTAAATATTTTTGCCTTAATACTATATATATATTTCTTGAATAAAAATTTTGTCTTTTCTGTCGGAGTATGTTTATATAGTGAAGTTTTAAAACTTCACGCGCCAATTCGGAAAAAATCCGTTGATAAATTGTAAAATTTTAAAACTACTAAATGAAGAAGCTCGAACAATAATAGTTTAATATTTGAAATTTAAATTACCACTGTTCTTTCTTTTTTTCCTATCTTTGTTAAATTAAGTATGTGAATTTATAATATATATTATAGATCACCTAAATACTATTCTTAAATAAGTAAAATATCATAAATAACAATGAATAATGTAAAAATATTAATTATAATTGTTACAGTGTAAATACTTCTTACCTAATTTGTGATAATTGTTAAAAATCACCCCCTCTATGTCATACGATGTATCTCCATTGATTGCGCGCGCGCGTCTGTTTACTATCACTGGGAATGAATGCAGCCTTCATCAGTTGCCATATTCGCAGTATGTTCTAGCTAATTAACTTCCGCGGATAGCCTAGGACGGCGGTATAGAGATGTTGTGGTTCGGATTCTCAACCTGCGGCCACTCCTCTTTAATCACGTGGCGCTCACGTCGCTGTTGTGCTTGGCGGCCGAAGCAAGGGAGATGTCACGGAAGGCGGCGGTTCCGCTGGGGAAGGCCGAGAACTGAGGATGTGGTCAACGTGGACGTTCACGGGATGGTATCGCGGAGATTCGCCGACCGCGTTAAAAGCCGCAATTAGCCAGGGCCCAGCACGAGTTCGGAGGCAGGATAGGGGGTCATTTAAGGGGGCTCTCCGCGGGGGTGTGAGGGTCAGGGTGCCGCGGAACGATCGAAGCGACCACAAACCCTTTCCCTGCCACCTGGGGTGCGATGGGCATCTCTTTGGTCGAGTCAAAGGCGCTACGGCACGTCCTCGGCGCTAAAGTGAGACCTATTGTTGGGGATTCCGTCTTCCTTCGCACGATATAGGATTACACGCATAATACCCAAGCAGGGGGTGTTTAGGTGAATAATAAACTTCGATGCAGCTTTTATCTCAAGGGTGACTTTTTGGAGTTGACTCGTTTTAGCCGGTTACACGAGTATGCGTTTTGGGTGAAAAGTTAGCATATTTTGAATATGAGCTGCACGTCGAAGTTCGAAATCTGACTTTTTTCGGAAATCCATCCTTGATTTTTTGTTAAAACGCATTTTAAGTGGTTAATGCAGCTATTGTGATTCGCGGAATATTATGATAATTGTGAAATTTATGTAGTTGGAGTTAATAATCACAACTAGCGCTTAAATTCAGGATATCCTTTTGCTTAATGTCTTACATGTAATAATGCTTATGTTACAAGTATCTAGTTACCATGGAAATCGGAAAAAGAAACTCACAACTTTCTATTTCTAACGTTTTTTATGTTGTCTGGATTATATGACTCAGAAGAACATTAAAAAGGGTCAATCGATCAATTTTTATGTTAAATTTTAGAAATTCATATAAATGACAAAAAAAATTATCACAATGAATTGTTTGGTATTCAGTGTACGGATGCCATTAAAATGGATGAGAATAATATCAAAACCGCACAATTTCATGTTCATGTAATAGTATTGAAGAACTTTTAGCTTTGCTTCTAGTTCATCCACTCTTCCAGCGGAATGCACCAGGAGGCGAAAGGGCAATGACAACAAAAATGTTTCATTTACAACAGACTGAGATTACCCCGCGTCTCACGTTGAATGAAAATTCCATCTATAGGTTTCCTAAGGATACAGCGTCCTACTTTCCAATGCCTCTTCCATCCATACCCATTTATAATTCAGTAACGTAGATGATCGCTTGTGGGCTCTTTATGTGAATGTAAATGAGCATGTTGTCACGTGGTTCATTTCGGTTTCCGAAGGATGCAGATATTCTGGAGAAAAGATTTGCGGAAGCAAGTGCACCATGTATTTAGCCCGGCGATATTTTCCGCCGAGCGGAAGCGTGATTTTTCATATTTTTGCGACGAATGAAACGATTTTTTCCTCTCATGAAAGAACTCGGAGAATACGTCCCCCGGGTTCGGGAAGGGTCGTGGGATGCTTCTGAATAAGGCACTGAGCTACCGAGAACGAGTAGCGCGCTCTGCTCTGTGCTATTTATATATTTCTTGCGGAATATGGTTCGAAATCTGAAGGTCTGGCGTCATTGATTGGTGATTTTCAGAAAACGTCTATATATTGCTCATCTTGATAAACGTATGTCTAAAATTAACCTATTCCTTCGTATGCATATGTAACGACATGCCTGGACTCAGACATGTGGACAAATTTCTAGTTTATTTTTACGTATTTCAATTTGCAAGAGAGACGCTCTCAAGTTTCTATGAAAGTGAAAGATGCTAGTCTTTGAAGACCACTAATTTTGCTACCGTTATCGTTAATTATGCTTGCCGAAATCTTGCTCTGAAAATACTCCGATAGATCTTTAGGTTGCCGAGGTTTTCAAGCTGGGACATCGAAAAATAAATGAACTCAAATCTCAAACTATTTATTATTAAATCAATATCATAAATCGTGCCTTTGTGGAATTTTACAGCAGCCATCCTGATTAGAAAATACACTTCGTAAATTTAGTTGTCGAAATTTGTCAAATTAACAATCTTCTGCGGAAGTTACGAGGTACTTTTCTTTTAAATATGATCTCGAACTATTTAGCTAGAATCTATCTTAGAGTTTTGTTAGATAGATTCGAGTAGATTAAGTTCTTAGAACATTACATAGTCCAACAGTCGAGGATTGCTTATAATCGAACTTTAGAAAAATCTTCTTAGAAAACTTTAGAATAATCGAGAATGTAAAACAGGCTCCAACATTTAATGAAATTTACGATTTCAAATCTATTTTCAAAAAATCATCACCTTAAGGAGATTCCTTCAATTTTAATTTGATAATTTTAATTTGCAACAATCTTTGAGGAAGAGTTTTGGTTTCTTGGATTCACTTACATATTTTTCAACTTGCGAATATTTCAGTGTTGCCTCTGTGTAGTTACCCGTTTAGTCTAATACGAAATAAACAATCAATCCAAATTCTCTTTATGAAAGAAGAAAATCAGAAGCATGCACGATTTACTTGGATTATTCCCGTCAATTTCGTTAAAATATCACAATTAACAATAAAAATATTTTTTAATAATAAATAAAAGTTATTAGATAATTATTTGATTAGAATCCATAATAAATTATTGGAGTATAACCAACCTTCTCGAATGATACTTAGTGGAATTATATAAGTGTGTTTACTTATATCTTAATCGAAATTATAAGGAAGTATTTCGAAAAAACCTCTAAAAATATGTTCAATGAATTGACCTCAATTCAAGATTATATATTATTACCATTTGATTCGACTGCGTTGAATAATCAGTGTCTCTTATCAGTAATAAAACACTGAATTTTTTCGAAATTTCGTTTGGAGAGTCACAAGCGTTGCATATCTTAAAAATTTTCGGAATGGGAAAACATTCTTTTCTCTAATTTTACTATTATTGTCTGAAAACAAATTTTTGTTTTCTTATTGGAAAAGATAATTATTTTACTGTTTCATTGAGGATTGCCATATTTTCAGTCGAGCTACACCGAGAATCATTATTCAGTATTCATGAACATAAACTTATTCTAATGAGCATGAGAATTACACCTAATCATACTTGCCTTCAGGTATCAACTTATTTTATATATTTGTCTAACCATTATTCGGCCACAATTAGGATTCTTTGGAAACTTCAAAACTTGTCAATTTACGAAAACGTAAGTGACTGAAAAAAGAAGCAATCTTTTAAATTAAGGCTGAGAATTTTTCAAAGATTTTTTAAAATGTTTAATTCAAATTTAATAAACTTTAGTCTACAAACATCCTTTCAAAAGGGTTGTAAGGGAAAAACTGCGAAGATTTGCGAAAATACTCTCAACCTCCTTCCCTTTAAGTGTTCAGTCGCATAAAAAATAATTGAATTGCTAGAATTTTGGAATATAGTTCCATAATTTTACTTTTGCTTAGAATTTGACTTTAAAAATAAATTCTGATCGCTTTCAATCGAATAAAGCATCCACGACTGGGTAAACATCTGGGTAAATATACCCCATAATCCATGTATCCCTCTAGCAAACATTTAAGCGCTGGGATAATCTACTAATCGCTATTCATTGCTTTTTGGATATAGTGAGCGTGGCGGTATTGTAAGCGGATCCTCGACTCCCTAAAGCTTTAAAGCGCGATGGCGTAGTGCATCGCCTGGCTTTTCTTTATTTATTTGAACTCCTCCACCCTTCGCCAGCGGGAGATATGTGCACGTGGCTCAGTACGGAGAAAAGCTTCACCATCGTGCATCATTGCGCGACTCTCGCTGAAATTTTTTCCCGGAATGCTCCTCACGCGCGTAACTCGGAGCACGGCGTGCTCAAACAAATGAAAGGAGCTCCCGAGAAATGAGAAACGGTGGTCTCGCATCTGAGGATTTTTCAAGTCAGAAACGAGTTTTTACGAGCACCATAGGGTTTTGTAAGTAACGAGCAAAATTCCCCCTTGTGAGCAGAATAGAGCGTAGAATTAAATGTCTTCTATGCCTCTAGTTTAAACACCCTTAATTCTGTAGGTGGTAGGTCGTTGCGAGCCTTTTTTTCAAGTTAACGCCTCTTTCTACTTGTTGGGCAGCATATGCCATTTACTGTAGGGGGAAAATTTTTTCTTGCCGCGTTTCCTTTCTTCAATCCGAGAGACCTGCCTCGAAGTCACGGCCCAAGCATTAGATTCCGAAAAAAGATTATTGTATCATATTTTGTATGAAAAACATTATGTTTGCACTTATTGCTTTAGCTAAAATTTCTACTTCAGGGAATATTCGATAGCTATGGGAAAAATATACTTAAATTTACTTTGGAAATATTTTTATGGAAATACTTATTCGTTTTATAACAGAGGAAAAAGGGCTAAATTGTAGTTTGCAATAAGTAATTGCAATCTTAATGAATAGGTAAATCAATACCGACCAAAAAGAAAATGTATTTAACTAGTTGGGACTGTTTAGATTCATTTATGTATGAAATTGTGGAATACTACTAAACAAAGTTCAGGAGGATCCTGCTCATAGTAAAGGAATCGATTAAATGGAGAGAGAAACATGGAAACCTCGTGAAAGCAATGTTTACAATGTTTAGCCTCCACTCACTAAAGGCATACTGTATATAGCATCAAAATTGTGATTTTGCTTCCATTATAGTGCAACTACAGCGCATTGTCTGTAATGCTTATGTTCATATCTATGATCCAGCCAAAGTTGCTACGGCTGACTCCATTGTTGTTCGTGATCACGCGAGCATCTTCCCGTTGTTTATTCTGTCTCCTCGTCAAAACCTCTCTCAACTGCTCGTTTAGGGATTTGAAGCCAAAATTTCCGTTAGCTTCCGTATCTGAACCTTTCATTTTCTCCCAAGATACTCTCATTAACTTCTCTTTATGTTGATGTTCGTGTAGTTTCATCATTCCCATGCGGATATTGAGGGACTTGTCCACTTACTTTAAAACCTCCTACGTTGGGCGGATGTAATTTGCGCGGTGGGTTCTGGTTACCTTTCGGTCCATGGATAGAGACGAGTGATATTCGACGGAAAGATAGATGTGTACAGTTTGTATGACGAAATAGGCTTCTGTTGAAGAAATAACGTGCGTGAAAGCATTTATCCGAGAGAAAATGAAGTTAGTTTTGCGGAACAATGTAAATGGTGATAAATGGAAATCAGAGAGTGGTTATTAAATCGGCTCTAATTTTTATTTGTTGGAATGAATGGGAGATATGTTTTTAGTTATAGTTATATATAGTTTCTAGTCATTGTCTTCCTATTGCTCTATAGATGAATTTCATGAAAAGTTAAAAGACGTTGTGAGTTTAAAAATTATCGGTATATTTTTTCTTGTGGCTTTGCCAAATTATAGAGCCAAAATTATAGTAAATAAATGTAGATGTTGAGTTTGAAATACGGAGTAAGGTTCAGGAATTGAACAATGATAATAACTATTTTCTGTTGGTGGAACCGATCTCACATCGCATATCTAATGGTTTTGTAATTTCGAATGAATTTTTCTCAATTGTTCAACATACCAAAATAAACATAAATCTCGCTATCCAGTATACGCAGATACCTTTCGCAATTGAAAAATTGAAATCTTACATCTGTTTAGGGGAATTTTTTTAAATTTTAACGTCAATAGTTCATTATAAGGGCTCCAGTTTGCTTTTAAATGTTTATATTATAGGAATTGCAATCAAAATTGGGCTTTTATACCATTATAAGTTATACTTTTATAAATTTACAATTCTGCTTAGAAAGTTGCCATTGCAAGCGATTATATCCGCATTATGACTAGTAATTTTATTCAAACTCTACTGAATTAAAAGAAGGAAAATAGGGTTTCTCATAGATTTCTTGATCACTGATGTGTATTAAGAAACACCCGAAACTAGCTGCCCATCGCAGTTTTGGGGACCCAAAAACATCCTTATCTCGTTAATTTGACTGACCTCAGGATATTGGGAACACTGTTGTACTTGTAACGTCTGTTTTCAATGGTTTGCTTTTCTAAATTGGATGTGAAAGCTAAATCTTGAGAGTCCCAATTGACTCAGCAACATTCAAGCGAGGATAAAATAATCGGATAGCTGGAACGACATCCCCCATAGAGATTTTGTTTACATTTATTCTCGATACTTCCTTCTCGTAGTCAGATGGAAAATCAGAGCAAAGTCTTCCTGTTACTCTTCCACTCAGTTACTAAATACAATTCTTGGAACCCTTGTGCTTTTAAATACATAATTGTCTAATTTTTATTCCTTTAGTCCAGTTTTCATCAGGGAATTGAATATATATAACTAACTCTTTGTAAAATACACAAAAGTAAAACACAAAATACTGTACGGTGAGGAAGCTTTTCAACAGGTTTTAGATATATTTTCAGTATTATTTGTATTAAATATATAATAAATAGTAATTACACCTCCAGATATAAAAATATTGCCGTAATTAGCTTTCTGTACTAGCACGTTATTTGCTTTTTCTATTCATATACATGTATATCCTCTATTATTTCCTTCCTTTTTTCGGTCATCCTTAATTTGCTTCAGACAAATTCATATATTTTTCACAGAAACCTATTTTTCTGGAAGCATCTCTCCAGGATCTCATTCACTACATATACCCAGTATTTCTTTTAGTATTTTTACTCTCTCAATTCTTCCCTCCCCATATGTTCTACTCCATAGAAATGGTTGATTTTGAACGAAACTATTTCCAGGTGAATTCCACTTTATTTGACGTTAAGTGTAAAGTTTTATAATTCCTTTTCGCCAAGAATCGGGCGTGCATACTGCAAGTACAGTTTTATGTTTGGAGTGCTTATCAGGTTCATTTATTTCTTCTCTCTTTGGCCTCTGTAACTATTCTAACCGCCTATGATATTTGGTAGCTCTACTCTTAAAAGATGATACTGGAATTCGTGGAAATCGAGTCAGAAAATGTCAACAGTGGAGGTGAGTTCTCCCTTATCCCAATGAAACGGCTGCGAAGACTCACGGATGTCAACAAACGACGGTCGGAAGTGAAAGGGACAAAGGCCGAAGGGAAGCTACATTTACGTATGAGTCTGACGTAAGAAAAATAATTTTACTGTCAAACTAAAGATAACGGTAGAAGTAGAGGCGAAGCTTTACTGCTCCGAATGGCAAACGCAGTAGACCTCGAAAGTTACATCTTGATGAAAATATTGCCGAAGTATACGTATTTAGCGGAAGTTTAATTGTAGTTAGAGAAAATAGGCGACTAGAATTTATGAATTCAAGGATATTTCAGATTCAATAGTTCAACATGCATGTTACATCAGTATTATAATCTATTTTGTAATTTTGATTGTTTAAAATTTATCGACCATATTGCTTGGCCCTAAATTTTACTTCACCATATTGAATCTTATTATTACACCATAAAGGGAGAGTAGTTAGAAGTGGTATTCGCTATCAGAGACTTATTTCAAATCTCCTAGACTTATGGTTGCCTAGCCTCATTATCGTCTTCAAACTCATTGTATCTCTTGCAGTCCCCCTTGAACGGAATCTTGTTTCTTTCGCCGTTGCGTTGTCGATATAGTATGTATATCCCTAAAATATAAATAGCCGTTATGGAATAGCATCCGAATCATAGTTTATTTTATGTTTACAGGAATGGTAGAAAAAGCATCTTAACAGAAAAAAATTAATTGTATCTCAGAAATATAATCGTACACAGCCATTCAATGTATTATTTTAGTTTGTACCCCGTCATATTTGCATACAATCGCTTAAAATCGAATTTAAAATTCTCATGAGTTAGTATCAGTTTTCTCGCAAATATCGTAGGGACAATTTATTAATGAGGTAAATTCAATTTATATCTTCGCTAATTTCTGTCTAATCTGTTAACTTCCCTAATTTGTCAATATATCAGGCTCTCACCCTTCTTTCACTACACGAAACATAGATAGATAGAGAGACAATGGCTGTGACCTATACCGTATTGATTTCTTCTCGGCTTATTCCATAGTTTCTGGTCTTGTTTTTCTTTGATCACCCGTCAGCTATTTTCTCACTCTTGGTATCTCAATCCTTGCTTTCGTTTTACTTTCCCACATCCCTCTCCCTTATCACCCTTTCTGTTCTTACAGCCGTTGAAGCCTACCAATCTTCAATTTCTAATCCCTCGCTGGCTTTCTGCTTATCCCTTATTGCCATTTTATATTCTCCCTTTCACCCTGATATCTCCACTTAACAGCTGGACAGAGGTAGTGCGAGGAACCGCTCGAAGTATTAAGGCTTTGGGGCGCCAAATGATAATGGTAACGCTCTCGCCTATGGTACTGATTCGATCATAAAGTTTATTTTATGGGATTTGGTGATGGTAAATCCCTGTATATCTCAGTGTTATCTGGCGCTAGTCCTAACGATAGAAGTTGACAAATAGCAATAAAGTAATATTTACATTTGTATGGATAAGGAATGATTAGAAATAAAATAGAAATGGATAGTAGGTATTGATTGGATTATTATCCTTGGGGTATATTTAGCTTAATCATAACTATGCATTAAAAACGAAAATTTCTTTGCTGAACGTAGTATTTTCCATTTTTCATCCCTTGTTTGTGGGTGTAACGACTTGATTCTACCACGATGGTAGGAGAAGGATTTTTCAAGTAAATACCATAGTTATCTTTATGAGTTACTGTTTTCTGTACTTGCGCCAAAACTCGAAATGGATATTTTTGCGCTGATAATTTGAAGGAGTGTTTCCGTCATAGTTTTTCGTACAGTTTTCAAATTTTATACATTATGGTCTTAAGTAGGATTTTGAGTGGATTACGTCAAATGAGACGATATTGAGACGATTAACGATAGTTTTGGAAAACTGATTAAATAAATTTCATTACTTTAGAGCAGAAATACTTTGAGATAGATAATCTATTGACTTATTTGGAAGAAACATCTATACAGTCAGTCACCGATATCTGCGAGAATATACCCGTTATCATAGAAGGTTATTTGAGTCCTAGTAAATAATAAAGTTATAGCAAATTAAAAGTCTATGAAACTTTGAAAAATGTTGATGTAGCTGCGGGAGCTATACTTATAGAAATGATCCTGTGCTCTTTCATCTTTTTCCATTAAGTATAACAGTCTTGAAGTAAATTTTGGGATTTTTCGAGAGTAATTTCTTTTTAACTGTCATAGATATTTCAAAACCAAATTATAAAGCAAAAGAATTCATTGATTTTAGTTCAAAATGGTTTGAAGGAATTTTGATAAGATGATATTTTTCTTTTCTCTCGCAAATTTTACTGGTTAAATGAGAAATATCGGTATCACGTTCAGATTGTTTTAAAAGTACTGTTTTGTTCTTAACTTCTATTTTTAAAATCATTTACTAATTTTGAATCTTTATTTCTAAAGACAGTATTGCCTTCGTATACAAATTCCATGAACTTCGATTATACAACGTGTATTGGAAGCTAAAATATGAATGTATCCACTTATCTTCCTTAAAGAATAAGATAATTAGAGTGGCAGGAGTATAAACTTTGCGTTAGAAGCTTAATTACTCAACTGGCAGGATTCCATCTCACGCTAGTTCATTCTTGCACGGGTTTTACGCTCCATAGCTAATATTGAGGTTTTTGTTTTTCCTCCGTAACCCAACGTTCCAATGTTTTGCTGCAACTGCGGTATTAATCCTGTTCTTCGCCAAATCTAGTTTTTGCTTTCTCTTCTAACTTTCCTCGCATAACCAAGCCGCGTTGCCGTTTTCTTTTCGTCTTATATTTTCATCATTTTCTCGGGTTTTCCTAGCTTATTCCCTCGCCTTTCTCTTTCCGATTATCGCGAACTTCTTGTTTTCACTCAGCGCTTAATTTTTTATTTCGTTGCTTTTTGTGAGAATTTCAAGAGTTCTGTGGCTTGAATGCAGTGTTTCTCTGTTCTTGACTAGAGGTTTTCGTCATTAGTGTGTTTTGTTTCAGAACTAAATTTACTGTAAAGAAAAGTTCTAGGCTCCTGTGAATGAATAAGGAAAATATAATTTTGTTGAAAGACGCTTTTACTACTCGGTATGAGGAATTATTTTATCCATTATTTTTTTAATCCAGCTTAGAGTTTATTTTGCCAAATAGTTTACTATTAAATTGATACATTTCGTGGAAATGACGTTTCCAAACACTCTGTTTCGACGTTTAAATAAAACAAACTGAAGTGATATTGAAAAGGTGAAGGTCATTATTCATGAAAAGTTATGCATCTAGAAAATATCCCAGTGAAAAACGAATATAAAGAAATCTGGCAAGTTCTGCTTCTGACAGACTTTTTTTCACGTCCATTTTTCCTTGAGATCAAATCATATTGTATTGCTTTAATTTCTTGAAGGTAATAAGTGTGAATGTTTTGTAAGTGTAATAGTCATGTATGTAAACAAAACTGTGAATTTACGAAAATATGCATCAGTTCTCTTCCCATGTTTCGTAGTTTTATTTAAATCTAATCCCTTCTACGGAATAGTAACATTGATTTAATTATAATTATGTATATCGGTCTCTTGGCTTGTCTTGTTTAAAACTAATATATTTCACCATGGATAATTTTTTCTTCCTTAAATGGATGATCATAGGGTTAAGAGAAGCGATCATGTCTACGGATAGTTTTAGTTCTAGAGAAAAGAGATTCCATTGGTCAATATAATAATTCATCAAGTTTTCAATCAAATTAAATTTCAATCATTAACTTCATTATAGAGTGAATATATCTGGCGATATGACGAAACATTTTTATATATTTTTTATTTTTAAAGATTTAGGAGTATAATTGATAAAGAGATAGTAATGAACGTGTAAATTAAATACTAGGGTAGAAAAAAGGAGAAGCTTTATGGGCAACACTACGTTTACAACCCAATAATTTATTGGATTGTATACGTTGCATAGGTAGCCTGGGTCTCGAGGCATAGCATCATGATCAGGTGACTGACACCGAAACCGTCGTTTGTAATAAATAACACATTGACATTGTGTGGTACGGTAAAAGTTATCCTACCATTTCTTTCTTCATGGAGTCTTTCCACGAACTAATGGCCATAACAGTTGATTCAATATTAAATATGAATGTAATCACTGTTAAGTTCAGGACAAAAATAATTCCTATATTTCTTTTTCAGTTTTATGCATTATGTCATACGAATTTAGAATTCTAGCCTATTCCAAATGATTTTATTGATGGACCCTTTATTATTTTAAGGATTATTTATGAAGAGAATAAATCAATGTATTATAAATCGTCATCCGCTAATAAATACACAGTACTATGATAGTATGATCCCTCCATTTTCTCATTATTTACGCATATCTTAGCACTGCAACAATATTTATTCATTCCACGCATATAGTATCCCTGGGTAAATTTGTAACGGTACGTGTGTGTGGCACTACAATGATGAGAGTGTCATTTTATGTTCGATTTTTCTCAGTCACTTTCCTCGCCTTTATTTCCTTCACCATTCACTTCTTTCCGATACCTTTATTTCGCATTATTTCCATACCAGCACTTCTCGTCTGCTCCGCCGATGCCGTTATTTCCGAACGAGTTTCCCATGTGGCGGGTGGCCGCTTGCGCTTGACATTGTCACCAGTTTGTCGGGTTTTATTTCCTCATTTTCGCCTTTCTTCCGAATATCGCACTGTTCTTTTCGCCGTCCTTCCGTATTTGTGATTTTTTTGAAGGTGCCGATGTCGCGAAAATTTCGCGTGCTGAGTTAATGCTTGCTGGCGTCGGCCGAAAGGCAGTTCTTGTTTTCAGCTGTTTCCACTTTCCGATAAAAATTGAAGCAGAGTTGCAAGGTAGTGACTTATCGAAACGGGTAGAGCAGTTTTCTTTTATTTACGTCGGGATATGCCTTTTCCAGAAGCATTGGCTATCAATATTTATTAATTTTTATCTTTCCACCGCACGGCTTTCCCTTCCGGCCGATTTTACGAGAACCAGAAAATAATTGATGGCTAGAGGTGTATGTTTTCTCAAAGGCGTAGTTTTTTCTCCGTAGACTGATGTTCTGAAATTTTACTGAGAAACTTCAGTGAGCTTAAAAATTTTGCCAATTTTGATTGTTCTAGAAAATCGACCATTGGTGCAAGAAATAGATGGAACCATCATCTAACAGAGAATGTCGACATTAGTGAAGTAAAATGTTAAGGAATTGCCCACGATCACGTATACTTCGTTCTTTTATAATCCGAGATTAATTTTACGTTTCGTTATAAGTTGGAGGATGCACTGAAAAACTTATTTCCACCGTAATAAACAGGGTAAATTTTTATCGGTACCAATGTCTAACTTTAACGCAAAATGTGTTATAGTGTGAATTTACTAAGTTTCAGGGCATTCTTTAGAGTACTTGCGGTACATTATGCTCTGAAACTCATTTTCCCTAAGTTTTTTTGTCGATATAGAAGATAGTTATTTTTACAGTCATTAGCGAATTAGATGAACAATTGTTTTAATCAACGTGCTTAATTTATCGTGGTAGAAGTAATGTTGTGCGTGTTTCGAAAGCTGAGGTGATTTCATCCATACGCAGTTCCATAGGGAATTGAACACGGTACCGGCTTCATTAAAGGTGAACACGCTGCCCTCTTGGCTACCCGGAAGCCCTGAATTTGTCGCATTTTTAGAATATAATGAGTACATATTTGCATAGTCTCCATCATAATTCAAATTTTTGAGGAATACTTCCCCGTATAAGAGATAGGTATTCATACGGGAGCAACAGCGTACGTTCGTATTAGTTTTTTTAATCCCGAACAAAGGAGAATTTTCATACGGTTAATTAATATAGATGTTCTCACGGTAAAACAGCGTCTCCTGACTTCCCCTCATCTTGCGTCAAGACACTGTAATGACTAATGGTTTAAAATCCCTCGTGAAACTTTATCTTCCGTCCTCTGCGATCAGCTTATTAATGATTCTGTTCTTAATTAACTTCCGGGCAAGCGGCTGGCTGTGGTGTGAATTAGAACGCAATTGGAGGCTGACAGCAATCTGCGTTATCTCGAAAATTTGGCCATCGTTTTCCACCACAGTTATCGATTTTACTCTCTAATATTATCACTAACGAAATATTTACTATGTTCATTTTCCCGTTCCTATCTTTAATGCATCTTCGATTTATGATATTAAGTTTAGAGATCATTTCAGGTAAAATTTAAAATTAATTTCAGCTAAAGTTTAAAATGGATATATTTCACCTTCGTAATCAGAATATCAATCATTTGAGTTTCGAATTAGAACCGTTGTTTAAGGACCTTAAACTTTGGTATTAGATGGTAATGACGTTAAGGAAGGACTTTTAATCATTAAACTGAATATAATTATTATTATAGTGATAATGACATTCATTTATAATGTTACTTTCTAGTAAGGAAAGGAAGAACAAAGTATTTGCTAGGCATATAGAAATACCATGCGAAGATTTTACATTAAGTATCTATTTTATAGCCATTAAAGATCCGTTCGCAAGAATATGTTGACGCTATTCGGAGGTGCTATATATTTACGGGTTATTCCGAAGTTTGAGCACCGTACTTTAGTTTGAAAATTACGCAAAGTATCGTGAAATCATTGGAATACTTAGTTATTCGCGGTCACAGCCAACGCAGTTTTAATAACCAAATAACAATTTTGTAATTTATTTTAAGCGTCATTTGTTTCCTCTCCTGTTATTCAGCGTACTTAGAACTCCGTACTTGGATGTAATGGGTATTTTCGTTTTTGCCGGCTTGGAATATTTAAGGTAGGGTTGAGTGAACATGCTGGAAAACTAATGATAGGAAAGATGTCAGTTTCCTTGAGTTTCTTAAGCCATGGATTACTGTTACTGAAAGTTCGCTAAGCAGTTAAAACTCTGCTGGCCGTGAAATTAAATTAATCAGTTTCCTTGCGTCATTCACCCAAAATTCCCTAAGTCTGCTTCGTAAAACGGGAATCGAATTTAGGAAATTTCTATAATTCAAAGAATTGGGTATCGATCTATGCTTATTCTCTTTAGACCTTATACTCCATTGGAACAACGTTATAAATAATTTATGTATGTGTATATTTATTTCTTTCTGATCCATAAATTGGAAATTATTGATTCGGTTACTTTATATCATTGATTTGATCTAATTCAATTTCTAAAGTTTTTGGGATACGTTACATTTAAGTAACGATGAAAAGCCTACAAATGATTTACCTTTAGCTCGAAGTCCACCTCCATTGCTACAACTGATTTTTAATTAATTAAGCTTTCATAATTTCATATAATACCTAATTAAGTTCATAAATTTGTAACTATGTAGAAATGAAAAACTTCGTATTTTTGCACAGGGGATTCAATTTGCTACGCGCTTCATAATCA
Organism: Pachydiplax longipennis; assembly: GCA_036926295.1. Classification (NCBI taxonomy): domain Eukaryota; kingdom Metazoa; phylum Arthropoda; class Insecta; order Odonata; family Libellulidae; genus Pachydiplax; species Pachydiplax longipennis. The sequence goes on along the minus strand of JAVFKF010000010.1, from coordinate 11,390,630 downwards.
TACTTAGATCTTCAGGCTGGGGAATTATAATTGTACATCACCTGGGGAATTATAATTGTATTTTTATAGTCTTAATGATGACCGTAATTATATCCCAAGCCCAAAAATATGCAGGAGTTAAATTAAAATTAATCTAATTTTATATCAGGATATGTCTAGGAATCTACGTACACAATAAAAATTATTATAAATCATTATATTAGAATTAAATTGAATTACATTAAATATATTTCCTGAGTCGCTTTTCATGAAATTAAAAATTTAATGGGGCTACATAATCGTGTAACTATCATTTTAATTAACAGTATTCTCTATAGAATTGTCTGTAATTCGCATTTCGTAAAATCTGATATCCCTGAAACCCTCAATTACGCTTCACAAGTCTTTTTTAAATTTGGTTTTAGTTTTAAGAATTTTTTTAAAACTTATTGCCTTTAGTTTTTTGAGTCCTTGGTGAGGTACTATATTTTTCTCCTGAGTAACTGCAACATTGGTTTAGTAAGGGCACTGAGGGACTAAAAAGTAACTGGGAAAGATAACCACCAAAGATAACCAACTCACCTCGATACAAGTACAATTATTTATAAGGAATAATGCTTTAATTTGATTGAAAAAGTAAAAGCTAATTCTGCTTCGACCTTATCTTGCATTTTTTATATTCCTTCAATGAAGGAATTTTTTGTTATGGTTCAATTTAAGGCATGAATTATTAAATTGTTAAAAGCTTCCTGGGGAAATATTTTATTCCATAGAACTTTTAGATAACAAGCGACCAAAGAAATCATATTAACAACGATCAATACTTCATTATCCATTTTTAACGATATTGTATTGTCCTGCTAACTAACTCATCAATTAACTGTTGATACACAAAACCAGGGCAAATAAAATTCAAGGCTACATGAAATGCTGACTTTATTAATCAAATATAAAGTTTTTCCGCAACAACATGTAATTGGAGTCATTCGATTATTTGCGCGGAATCGTGGGCGGATTCGAGAGGGTCAGGGAAAATTTCCCACTTTCTCTTTGATACCTCTGAATCATAACGAGAGAGGCATTTTTGCGTGTGAAGAAGAGAGATGGTGCTTGTATTTGCAATCCCAAAAATCAGGCTTAAAGACCTTCTCAGGATGCAGATAATGCAATCCGGAATCCTGATCGAGGTTTTTCTTTATTCGTAAATTATTGCTTTTGATTAGAATGAAGGCGGAATTTGATGACATAGTCGCTATTTGAGTATATAAATGGGTGGTCTGAAAAGTTTTCGAAATTTTGCCATATCTCGACATGTTTTTTCAGACCACCCTCGTATACTGTGGAGTTTTTGAATTTTCCGTTTTTTATAAAAATAGTTATGAAGGAAAGAGAAAAAAGGTTTTCTAGATATTAACATCGGAAAATACTCCGAGGATACTTAGTTGTTTATGCTTGTTTTGTTATGCATGAAATTAGTTCAGTTTCACTGTCAATTTATGGGGCAAAAAATTTTAAATTAAGATTTTAAACCTTGCGTTACCAATTTGTGCGAATAAAGTTTCTCTCTCTTGTAATTCTCTACATATGCTCAAGACATAAAACATTGTCACGTGTAGATTTTGATACGCGTAATTTGCAGCAAGTTCCCGGAATAAGTAAACGGACAAAGTCTTACGGAACTTTCTTCATGTCCGTTCCCCTTTGGGTTCTTCCCAGGTGCACACCTTTTATGTGCTAAGCCGCTATGACCCTATTCCTTGTATTTGAGGCAGATTCTGTTTATCATTATCTTAAATAGAATTTTTCGGATAAAAATAGAAAATTTCGCCTTTATATCAATATTGTACGACGTGGCTTTTCCCCGAAGGATTTTAGTAGCCGAATTGAGGAAAATGTCTGATCATCCATTTTTTCTTCAATGAAAATTGAGTAAGAAGTTTGCTGGCTTCTCGACTAAGGAGATGAAAAAGAGATCAGATTTTCGATCCTCTGAGAGATTATTAAAAGCTTAAAGGTTTTACACTTTATGAGGACGAACTTTCGTAGGTTTAGGCACGCTATTAATCGTTTTCATGGATTACTTCTTGATGACTGATATCTCGTTACCTCTTCTTTTCTACTAAAACTCTTTCAAATCCCCATGTAACCCTCTGGACTCTCAACATGATGATTTTTCAGTGGAAATGTAATTAACTTTACGTAGTATTGTATGTACTAAGTATGTTATTCTCCTTCAAAATTGTTGAATATTAAAAAAAAGATGATAATTCTAATATTGTTTCCGGTTCAGTAATGTTTCATATGAAGGTGATGGGGTAATATTTACGAATATTTAAGTTCATTTTAAGTAAGGATAAAAGCCACTAATGTGGAGTGAGGTAGGGATTATATGTCAATTATATGTCAATTATATGTCAATGATATTGATATTTCTACCTTTAAGCAATACCTGTGTACCAACTTCAAGTCGGCAGTCCATGTTGGACCTAATAACTATTATGGCAGATTATCAATCCGGAAATTTCCACGATTTAAAACTTTAATTTGTTGATCTATAGTGTACGAGACTGGTGGTTCGAAAAACTACGATACCTTTCTGCATGACCATCAATGAATAATGGAAGTTTAACGAATACGAGTCCAGCGTTCGGATTTATTAATAACACGCGAGTTACAGCTTTAATTAATTAATAATTAGTTAAGGTTAGTAGACGAGAAGATTGATATATTCACATTGTGATGAAAAAGGACAAAGTCAAGAAAGAACTGTGGTAATTGATTCGCCGCCGATGGCTATACGAAAATGCTATAGTACGCGGGGCTTTGCAGAATTAAAAAATATTGATTTTAAATACGAATTGTTCGTAGTAGCAAAGCGCTCTTTTGTAAGTGTTCTTCTAAAATCTGGTTCCAGGTAAAACTGCCAAATTATGTAACTGTGCGCTGTGAAAGATTTTGAATGACACTACAAATTATGGGTATAAGGCAATTGTGGTTTTGTATGGCTTTTGAAACATGTTCGAACAAGAGAACTTCTGGTAAACATTAATTCTTGGCACCATACATATTGTCAAAGTAATGCTATGTGTGTGTGGAATATGTAAATTGGCTTTAAATAAATTAGAAAAAAATTGATATTAACCAATAGGATCCTTACATTTAAATATAGCTGTCTCATCTACTTTCATTCCTTTTTGCTCTACCCCTGATCACTTGATTCTCTTGGTCTTTGAATGAATGTGTCCAAAGTGGGACTTAAAGATAAAGGTGGAGGATGGGTAGTAAGAGGATTGGAGGACGATATTTTAAGTAACCCTTAATCTCAGCAATCAGGACTATGGTAGTTAGATGTAAGTGGCCTGATAGCGGGGATGTAATCTGTGGGATTCGAGGAATACAGACCCGTATGACGCAGATGGGTCGATGTAGCTTTGAGCTATTGATGGAACCGAAACGTACTACGCTAAGGTAATGCCTATAGGAACCTCGCTTCCCGAAAAAAAGTGATAGGAGCCCTACTAATGGGTGTCTCTTGACTGAGTTCTACCACCGCTGTGGGGACTCAGAATAGTCAGTTTGCATGCAAGGGATTCGTACCTCAGAACTAAGGATCCTCTTAGCCTTAATGGGAATTCGCAACAATGAAATCTTTCGCTTAAAGAGCTACTCGAATGATTTCTCTACCGAACAGTTTTAGGCGATTTGTCCTAGCGGAAATGAGATCTGTTGCTGGGATGAAAGATTTGGAACTTGACCAACGAAGAGAGTAGATAATTTTTATTTACAATTAGTGCCAATTGTTTTCTTTCTCTTTTCTTTCCTCTCGCTCGTTGCGATTATCACTGAAGTTGGGTTATGTTGTACATGGAAATAGGCACTATAAATTCGGTTATAACAAATATGGCTAAACGACTCAGTCACATCTCTATACTCATAACAAATAATGTACAGAAATTTTATTTCAAAAGCCCTATGATTACAAATTCTCACTTTCTAGAAAAAATTAAGCCTTAAATATAAATGCCCATCCACAAAAGGAAGAATCACACTAATCTACGAGTTAGGAATTATCTTAGCTAGAAAATGAAATATCAAAATCATTTCGTAAACAACAAAGAAGATTTATTTTTCGTGAATTGAATTTTTTTGGAAGCATTTGGATGAAATTTCCATGGAAACCGAGTTTTTATTCCTGAAACTTTCTTTCTCTGGTCTAAGGATCGTTTGGTACTTCGAATCGATATTCACGATAACGACAAGGAAATCTGCGGTTGCATATTGGGTGTCACGCCTCATCTAGGATCATTCATGCATGGAATCACCGCCGAGGGAAGAGTCAAAATCTTCCGCAGTCGGGAAAGTGACATAAATGGGGAGAAAGACCCAGATCTCGAGGGTGGAACCTCCGCACATTAGGTTAGAAAAAGTGATCTCTAGCTTTCCCTGCGGAGGAATAGAAGGAAGGAGTGGTGTCGTTTGCGGTACCTTGACCCTTTCGTAGAACTGCACTAGACCCCCGTGATTCGCCATGTACACTCGCTCGATGGTGGCGGAAGTTGGCTACCCAGCTCTGCTGCTACGTGCTCTGCCGTTGCAATTGAATCGCCCATTCTGGGCTTATCCCTCTTCACGTACGAGTGAACCTTCCGCGCGGACTCCTGTGTGTCGCTTATGCCTCTCCTCCCGTTGCTCGACGCCATTTGTAACGCAAGCGTTTGAAGTCGGCGTAGTCCAGGACGGCGATGACCCGAGGGACATCATGGGACTCCTTCTAAGCCGTTCAGTGGTCGGAACGCGTTTTTCTTCGCGGTTTCGGTAATGATTACGGATGTTGACATGTAGGTCACCGTCTGCTCCGAGCATCACTCGCGTAAATGTTTGTGTTTGAGCACTGGCCGGAAAAAAAGAATGGGCCTCGACGAGATCAAAGTGAGCTCGGGATGGGATTTTTTTGTGTGTCAGTTACCTATTAAAGAGGTGTCAATCAATTTTTGAGGATTTTTGGTACGAGTTTCTATCTCAGGAGTGCCGAAAATTCATTCTTTTCCTTCTTTTACCAGTGGTTGACACATAGCTGAAATGTATTTGATAGCTAACATTATTAGACTTGAAACTCATAGTGGTTCAAAGGAAGTAGTTTATAGCATGACTCGATATCATATACCATATCCTCGAAATAGCTTTCAGTATGTTTCTCTAATATAGTACTCTCTAGGTTTCTCTTATATAGTATTTTAGAGTGATCCATGAGATAGAGTGTATATCTGGGGTGGGAAAAGAGTAACCCTCGAACTGATTGCGGTTCCTCTATGAATACTCACCTGAAATGAAAATCTAATTTCACTAGTATGCTAAATTTATCGAGAAATATTGTTCGTATCTAAATTTTTACATTTTTAAATATACCATACTCAATGTAAATTATTTTTTTATAAGTTTAATTATTTAAATTTCATTAACCTTTCGGAAATGTTGTATTTTTTATGCTACATTTTTCGACTGGACAAAGATTTTATTCTGATTATCATGATAAAAGTTGCATCATCAGAGGAAATATTAAAATTATTTTGTCCGTATTTTTAAGTGAATCTACTATGCTTAGTGTAGTAAGGTTACTCATCTCCAGGTTAAACAACATTAATATGTATCAGATGTGAATTACAGTGGAAGGAAAACAATGCAGATGTTCAATTTGATAAGGGGAAAATGGGAGGAATTCAACAATCGAACAGGTGTCTTAATATTTACGTAGTTAAACTGAATGCTTAGGAACGATTAATGTGTGATAAAATTTTATAAGGGACTAAAGAGCCATCCTCTGTTAAAACCAACTACCCTTGATCTTTTGTTTCATATCAATATTTGGAATAGGTAATGTTATCTTTCTCCACCTTCGACTAAGAAGTAGCAGAACATCAATAAATTTTATTTTGAAATATTACCATTTTGGCGAATCTCACTCTTTTTTTGCTTTCTGGTATTATAAAATTCTTTGGCGAATCCTAGTCAAGTTGTGAATTTTTTAGTCTATTGAAATTATCAATGGGCATTTGGGAATGAAATTAATAGTAGAAAAGGAAGAAATGATGTAATTGTACAGATAATATGAAGCTGAAAGACGCAGAAATTTGAAACACTAATTTGGACTGCAATTTCTTGGTGGAGCGCGATGAAATCAAATTTTTACATAAATCATCATATTGAAATTGGTAACTTATAAAGTATTAGAGGTGAGATTGAGGTATTAATGTAATTATAAAATATTTATAAGTTCTCTCATACAACGTATCTCTACAAAGGTGATGTTTACGTAACCTTCTGTATATTTGAATTGCCCATGAATAATCTCAATCGTGAATGATATTAATTACACTAATTTATTTCTGGATTTTCATTTCCATGAAAATCCATTCCTATTAATAATTCATGGCTTCCTAATTTCATAGGTATTAGATATCGCTTTAATCTACCAATTTACCTGCCAACAAAGAAACACAGATGGCATATTAATGGAATTAATTTTGACATAAGAAGATAGCACTCGAAATAGATAAGCTTTGTTATGGCTTTCTAAATTTAAACGTAAGGATTATATCCAATAAAAAGTAGAGGAAAATTAACAGAGAGAAATTAAAATTAACCAAAGAAGAAAGATCTGAGTTTTATGACTTACTTCATTTTTTGAATTGCCGTATTAATTTGGTTGAAATTGTGAATATGAGAAAATTATTCATCTCATGAATCTTTCTTGTAAGTTATTTTCTGGAATGAGTTGCCGTGTGGAAAATATATTAAAGTTTAAAAATAAACTGTTTATTTTAAAAATAATGTGTTGTTGGAAGAATTTCTTGGTAAATTTATGATTGATTGATTGCTCTCAAGAAAGTAGTTTCCAAGTATTAGCGATAGATGACTTTGCCATCTATTGGATTTGTTATATTATTTTCAATAAAAATATCCTTTTTTTTCAATTTAGAGATAGCTGTCGTTATTACTCTTTCTTGGAAAATTTTTGTGCTGATAATCCAAATATTACTTCCGGAAAGATCGTTTTCGAAGTGTCCGTGGCAGAAAACCTCACCATCCTCCGGATTGTCTATTATTTTATATGATAATATCCTTGGTGTCCATTTTAGGGATAGGTTTTTGATGTAATGATTTCTTTGAAAAATATCGAAGCTTGTCATCCATAAACTACATGCGGCAGAGAACTTCGCTATCCTTATGATTGTTTTCTTAAGATTGGTTTAAGATTCAAGGATTCGGCTTAAACATATTTTATGTTAGTCCCTGCCAAGTTTCCCAACACCTGATCACCCTTTTTAATTCTCCAATTAAAATTTCTATTATTTCTCCCTCCAGTCTTTCCTCTTCTTGCTCAATTATCCCCTCTACATTCATCACTCCTCTTGCCACCCACCTTGATTTGTCTCCCATTCATAAGCGTCCCATCCCATCTCCTAATCCTTTCTCCCTGCTCTCGAGTCTTGCTCGTTTCCGCCATCATCTCCTCTCCTTCCACCTCGCAGACTCCAATGTAGGGAGCGATCCCGAAGTGACTTACGCTTCATCAGTCAATTGCAAGTCCCTCGCTTATGTAGCCTCGGCCTCTATGCCCCCATACAATCCTAACAATCGCTTCTTCCCTTTTAGGATTTCCCTTGTCGCGTGATTCCATCCCGCGCGAAGTTTCCACCCGAGATATCTTTTGGGCCGGACTTTCGCTAATCTTTCAGCCCCGTCTCCCCGCATTACTATTTCGCGGTCCCATTTCCCGTCTTTTTTCAGCCTTTTTCATTCTTGCGGTGTTACGGCTAGTGACCCGTTTTCTTCTCTTTGGGAGTTGGGGGATTCAGGGGGTGGATTGCAGACGGTAATAGAAGAAATAATTACGGCTTGTGGGCGCAGATCTCCCGTAGTGATTTTTTTTGAGGAAAATTGTACTGAATTATTCGACGGTTGACTCAAATTTCTGGAAAGAACATTGAGTTTGCCCTTTTTTACCACGATATATTGTTATTGCTCGATTGTTATCTTTAAGGTCTTAGTAATTCATATTTTTGAAAAGAGATTATGGGAATCTTGAAAGTTGAAATTATTCTTCGTTTATTGTAACGTGATTTTTAGTTCAACAAATGGCGGATTCACGTCTAGAAATGAAAGTTAAGAATTTTAACGTATTTTTATCACGAATAAATTCCAACCTAAGTTTATGATTTTGTAGTTGAAAGAAATCATTAAATAATCAGGAAAAGTTTGATGAATGAGAAACTGCTACTTACTTAAAAAACTTTATTAAAAAGTAACGATGTTTTTATCGTAAGGACGCTCGATTTTGTGAACGCCCTTGATAAGTGATTAATTAACGACTTCCTTCCTGCTGCGGGCGAGTGATCATGGAGACATCCCTTTGGAGCAATTCATAGTAATTTATAATAGAGTTTTGACATAGTGTTCCTAGCATTCAGTGATAAACAATATTCTCTTATGATCCTCGTTTACTATTGCGTGTCTCTGAGTTTATGATGGCAACGCCTATTTTAGCCAATAAATTTCCCCGATAATTACTAATTTTACCTTTATGAGGCTAATGATTATAATTTTGTATGAATGAATTTTTATGGGTAAATTGAAATTTCCAAATTAAAAAGTACGAGGAATTGAAAAATGTCAGCCTCCATTGCTTCTCATATCGCGCCGTTCTTTTCATTTCGTTGATGTTTCTCGTGCTTTTGAACTGACCGCCAGATCACCCACAAAACGCATTGATGGCGTTTTCATGTATTTCCTAATACCGTTCTGACACCATTTGACCAAATGTGTTACTCGTGCGGCTTTTTTCTTTTCATTACGTTTTATTCATTTTACGATTAGCGAAGGTTTCCTAAATCGCTTTCATACGTGGGTCACCAAATTTTATATAAAATGATGAAGCTCGTTCAAAGACAGAATGTTCATTCACCAGGATACAAAATTATGACCATTTCGGGAAAATTATTCTGCATTATTATAAATGAGATTGATGGAATATAGAAGCTTAATCTCTAAATATCTCATAAGAAATTTTTAATTTATACACTTGAATGTATAATATCCGCGAAAATGAACAGTATTTTAGTTAATGAAGTATAAGATTGGTAAATATGGATTAAATTAATTTTTAGTTTGATATGCTGGATTTTAGGCATTTACAGAATTCTTTGTCAATTGATTAAGGTCTTCGGCTCGGGTAAATTTGAGCCATCTTTTCATGCAGATAGGTATTCGTTCACGATTATGTATGTTTCTAAAAATCAGTCCATTGAAGACTCTTTTGCCTGTTTCGTGATTTATTTATGACAAATAACCATACATGCAAACCACAGCATCACTAGAATAACTTACTTCTCCGTTATGAATCTTCTGTTAAGAGCATCTTGGCTAATTTCCCTTCTCGAGAGCAATGCCTTGATTACTTAGTCGTTATCAGCATCCCTATTTGTCCCTCTCTTCCATTTTCCACTCAAAGTAAAGCCGAGCTCAAACTTTGGGATTGGAGACACCAAGACGATCCTGGAATAAATGATATCTCCATCTTCAGCGAGAGGGATATAGCAAGTGGGAGTGGGGGTGCAAACTGTTAGGGAGGATTGGTTTCTTGGTCACTTGCTCGTTGTTTTTGCGGAGGAAGAGTGTGATGGTTTAAGGGCTCAATTTGCTGGAGAAGAATGACTCCTGTAAGTAAGCAGCGCGAGGTTATGGGTGGGGTTGGAGGTCTGATTAATGTCTGGGATTCAGGCAGCTATAAATGGCCTGTAGGGGAACGTTTCAGCCGCTGCCTTGGAGTGGTTATAGTGGTAGATGGGTTCGCCTTATCTTCTTTTGTCTGCCGTATGTGGCGGTAATTGTTTCTGCGGGTTGAGGGGACCCCAGTTTTTCTTTGCCTCTGTGTCTTGTCCGAATTATCTTCCAATCTGGGCGCAGGTTTTGCTTTTATTTGAGTACCACCTTTAAAGCGAAGGAGGGTTTAGAAGCGATGCGAATGATTTAGTTTTAGAGGTTTTGAGGAAATTGGCTCACAGATGTAATATAGAATATGATGCCTTGTTCCGAATGAATGAATTATTCAAATCAATTCTCTTCAAATCTCAGTGTGGTCTATGATTGGATGTATAGTCTCTACATAGACATCAGTTATTACGATGTGGGAATACAATTATGTTGTATTTAGTATTTTTTTGTGCTGATAATATATTAGGAAAATACAAGTTATTAAATTTCAACGTCTCCACTAAGTATTTCTCTCTGCTTCAATAGATTTTATCAGCTAAAATCCGTAATAATAGATGATAATAAATTATTTTCGTTGATGAAACATGATTAGTTATTATTAATAATTAGTTAAAAAACATCATTTGTCTATTTTCAGATTTATTCTTTCAGATATTACTCTATAGCTACTCTAAATTTCGGTGATTTTTAATATATTTCTGCAATATTTCAAGAGAATTTTCATTGAGCGATATATTTTCCTTTTGATAATCATCAGAAGGTCTCTGCGGCCAAAATAATGTCCACACACAGAATCTAGGGTTCCTTTATCTAAGTAATTCCCCTTGTGATGATTAGGTTTAGTATATTCTATATATATGGGAGAAGAAATCTATTTACATAAAATATAGATGAATTCCAAGAGGAAAATTAGAGGATTATGTAGAAATTGCGTTCAAAGAGATCCTAATCCTTCGATAATTAAATTAAACTAGTAACGACAAAATCAATTAAAAATATATCGAAGTGGAGTGGAAAAACAACTCATTAAAAATTATAAAATGCCTCGTAGCGTTCACATGATTTATTGAGCGTTCATATTAGTTGTTCACATGTTAGTTGAAAATTTTCGGTGTCCGCTCTTTACCTGCAGAATAATGAATCCGAAATTTGCGGATGTTGAAAATCACCATCAAAAATCATAAAATTTTTTCCTTTTTGTTGGCCATTTTATAATGAGTAACGATCGAGGATTTACCAGACAAATTAATAGAATAAGTTTACATTCAAGCCCGCCAGTTATTTTCGAGGATGCTTTCAGAATCGTTTCCATTGAAAGGCTATGGTAGCTTTTAAATGAGGGTTTTAAATTTTATTTATTGGATGGAATCGAGAGCAATTTTGCGTAAGTGTTTTCGATTTCAAATTGAAAGTGGCCTTTAGCAGAGCGTTTTAAAAGATCAAAATGACAGAAATATGAATATGAAAGCAATTTAGAGATTTTTGTGACGAAAAAAATATTCCCGCCTGCCAATCTTTGAGAATTTCTGCGGAAGTTATAGTGAATTCACAATTTAAGCTTTCATAAGGTAATTTAATGGCCAAAATTATTAACAGTTGAACCCATATTTTAGAGTAGCATATTTTCACCGTACCAAGTCTGACAAAATTCACTCCCCAAAGGTTTTTTAAACCGAAATACTTTACTCTCATCAAAATTTTTGCTTGGTTTTGTATTATTAGCTTTACTTGTTCTCAAAAATAATATCAGTCATCTGAAATAATCTCACATTTATATGCTTCCTAAATTTATGTATCTGATGGTACGAAAAGAAAAGTCTCTATTGAAATTATTAAAAAAATATTTCGTGATTTAATTGCGGCCATAGACACTTAATACTTTTACTATGACACTATTTTAAGTTTACGCTGCCACCTGGCCACAAGGCCAAATTGCAGCGGTATATTTAAATAAATAAATTAAAGTAAAAGAATATGATTATTTTACTTAAATAAATTAATTTTTATTTTTTCTAGTTGAAAAGTATGTATGTTTATCTATTAATGATTGAGTTATAAGTATTCAGATTTAGATATTCTGATGTTCAGAAAGGTAGAAGATAAAGCATTTGATTATCGCTGAAGCAGTGTATTTGATTTAGATATGAATGAAATTAGAGGTGAGCCACAAGAAAAATCATTGTCAATCGCACGATTTTTCGAATATTTACGCAATTTTGCTTTCAAATCTCATATGGGCAAATTTGAGCGATTTGATATTGTGCTTGACGCTTGATTTGTAAAGAACCATCAATTATAAATATTAAAGCAACAACGCGCCGGAGGTTTAATCAAGCAGAAATTTCGAAAATTACTCTTTCCTCGCATTATCACTCTTTTGTAATAAGCATATCTGATGATGAAATATCGCCAGACCACAAATTTTCCGTGTTGAAACGTTTTATTTTATACTCGAATTATTTTGCGATTACTGGATTTTTCTGAACTTCAAACCCTAAATATTTTAAAAAAGGAATTATTTTAGGAATTCATAAGCTCTCTTCCTACCTTTTCTCGTGTTATAATCCTCTGATTTTTCTAAAGGTTTTTAAGAGGAAATCTTACATATGCACTATGAAACAATTTTTAGCGGTTTCGAATACTTTTTACATTTTAAGTAGATGGAAAGCGAAAAAATATATTTTTTTATCTTTGAAGTACTACTATGGCCTGAAGGTCACATATAATTTAATTTCGTGTTATATATTTTAAATGCTATGCTTGAAAGAAGAAGTAATGTGCAGAATTTTTTTTTCATTCCTGATTAACTCATTAATGTCTAGTTCAAACGACTATGATAAGGGTTATCTTTCTTTCAGTTCATAGAGAAAAAGTGTTTTCTTAGAATATTATAAGCTTATATTCTATTTACACATTACTATAAGTAGATTTTTAGTTACTCATAATACTGATTGTTATATCTACGATTTATTTAGACAGATATTTGGAGCCATTTGTGTATACCGTTCATGAATTCATGTGCAGTTAAATTACCTGCCAAACGTTGCGATATCGAAAGGAAGATACCGCATAATTAGAACTCTATGAAGAGAATGCCAAAAGTAACGCAAAGATAATAGGCAGAGTTCTATTGTTATTATTAGACTATGAATTTCAAAGTCGAACAGAAGCGAAGAACAGAAGGACAGAAATTCCTCGAGCAAATTAGAATCCCTTCCGGAAATTCTTGCTTCATGTTTCCCTAATAATTCTTTGTAATTATTTTTCTTTAGTTAATACTGAGGATTTTGGTTCATTTTAATTTCGTTTTATTCTATTTATCATTGAAGTTCTTCCTTTCAACATTGTTCGTAATTAATATAATACATCTTAATGTTTAAGAGGTGTTTCTCTTCAATTTGAATCCCTTAGGATGGAGTTCATTTCCTGTACGCACATCATTCAGCAGAAAATTCTTGTCTACTCGTACGCTGGAATGCACGTAGTGAGTAAACCTACTTTGTGTTTACGCGTTTATCTCCAAAATGATTCCATTTCTTTAGGGACAAGAACGTGTGTACAACTCCACTCTGGTTATTCAGTTATCCCAAAAAATTCTATTTTGTCAGAATATGCATTCATCGCGGAAACGGACGGATTTCGCGAAGCGAAAAACTCCATTAAAGGACGCATCATCGGATTATATGGTGGTCGGAAAGGCCGGAACCACTCCCGCTGTTAGTTGCGGACCAGAAAAGATAGGCGGAGGGGTGGAAGCCGCAAGCCTCGAGTGAAACTAGGTTGAGAACGGAGCTGGCTTTGCCTTGAAAGAATGAATTATTCCCTGGAAGGTATAGGGAAAGTGAGTTATCACTGTTAGAACAATGGCTAAAGGCAGTTCCTTAGATGGGGTGTAATACAGTCATTTGCTATCTGTAGCTCGTAAGAAAAGCATTATCGTATCAGGTGCTTAATTACTATTCTATTTGTGCGTGTTATTGCCATCTAGGTGTATTTAAATGCACAAAAGGATAGTATTCTTTTAAGAAACTGTTTCTTTTATTTTAATTCCGAAATCGTAATTTTAATCAATATTTCTACCCTAGCATGTTCTAATAATCTCTTTTCCATGATAAGGAAAATCGATGTTTCAACCGGAGATATATGAAATTTCCATCATATGATACCTTTTTTACTTTACCATCATATTATTATAAGTTAATAATAAGTTTTAATTAATCTTGAATTTATTAGAATAAAATAATGTTTTTAAAAGATCCTATGGATTGAAGTAAACAGTAATTCACTATTATACCCCCTTTATCTAAGGCTGCGTTAATTTCGAGTGGAAACAGTTCAGTTTGCAGCCATTCATATGTAAATTCTTAACAGTATCCGAAGGTGTTATTTCTGAATACCTATATATTTATCGGAACGATGTGGAAGTGCGTTTTGTCGAGAAATGTCCTGTAACGTGGTACTGTGGTATACCATTCGCGTATCATTTATCACTCCCAAAATTATTCCTAGGAAAATTAGCTGGAAATAAAGTGTGCAATTAAATGCCTACGAGGCTTCTGATTTTATATTATATCTGGTAATTGTCGCGAAAACGTAGGTGTCGTCTGAAGGAAATCATTCCTTGTATAGAACTTTCGAACGAATCTGTAGCTACCAATCCATTTTTCAGTTCATTTCGGAAGGAGAAAACTGATACTATTCTGTGATCTGAATGATGTAGATAAAGGATTCAACCGGTAATAACATTCATTTTTATTATTTTTATTTCAAATTGAATTTAATTCCCAGACAATTAAAATAGTATTTAAGCACTCTTAAACAGTATCATTTTTCCTTCTTTAAGGCATCACAATATTTAATACCTACATTGCAACAAAGATTAATATGATGCAGATTTCGAATTATTTCCAATTATATTATCAGGAGAAGGAGAAATGAAAGACATTTTTATTACGATCAAAGACAAATGATAGTACGTCTATTTGTCGGAAGTATAAATAATATGCTGAACTGGTACAGACTAGACGTCTCCATAAATAAGTAAATCAAGAGATATATTTTAAATATGATCTCGGAAGAATTAGGTCCATAATCATTTATAAGGTAAGGTTGAGAATGTAAATATACGGACTTAAATTTGTTCTCGAAAGAAAAAGTGTTGAAATAAGAGAACCTCAAGAAAATGTATCGAGGAAAGCTAAGTAAATGGCCACGTAGAGGGAGACAAAGAAGCGGGAAGCAGGATGTGATGCTCTCTAGTCAGAATGTTTAATAGCGGTGGGTGGAGAGGGTGCAGAGAGAGGGAATGACACGAGGGAGGAAATGTCTCCTACGGCAAGTAGTTTCTCCTCTTATAAGACAAAGAACAATGGATGTCCTCTGGGGAGAGAAAGAGGGCGAGGGTACGTAGCTGGGGATAAGTGCGGGGCAAGATATATACCACCGTCCTATTCCGGCGAGATTAGGAGCTAGTGTGAAAAAAGGGTTGCTCGGAATGGAAGGAGAAATATTCGACCAATATTTCCGAACAGCTTAGCATGGGGCAGAACGGTACACTCATGTTATGAGGGAGGAATTTTTAATGGAGGTATGTTTCGTCTGAAAATGGGGCCTGCGGGTCACCGGTTGAGAATCACTGTAATTAATTTAATTTGAAGAATTTATCCTAGTAAATTTACCATTCTTAACGATGTTGAGTTCCGAGTAGAAATGGCATCTTCTATCAGTAGTACTTCAAGAAAAATTTTTCCCGTTCTGTCTTTTACAATAGTCTTTTTATTGTTAATTATGACTCCATAATAGAGCTATGGGCGAAAACTGTGTTTTGATAAAAAATTCTCGTTTTAATGAAGTTAAGAGATAAATTACAAATGGGAAATAATTCGTAATTCTATCAGAGGTTCGATTCAGACAAAATTGACGCTTCATAATCTCCTAAAGGGGAGATTATTCCGGTATTACTTGCTTGCAGTATTGTGGTATTTAGGGAGGTTGCGGAATTTAGAGAGCTTACGATTATTCCTTTCAAAATCAGCCAATTGAAAGTAATATCATGCATGCTTTACATTTACGCTTTCATAATGGATTGGGATGTTGGGAATCACGAAGTTAATGCGGACGTTGTTGCAGTATTAATTTCTGAAAAAATAGTAATTTGCTAATGTTCCCTAAAATCCGCTGAAGAGTAATCGCTACGTATGAAATAAACGATTCAACAACATGGTATACATTTTTATGCTGTCAGTTTAACTGGAAGGCGTTGATTTCTGCGTGTGAAATTTAGATAGAAGAAATTTTCCATAAATGTTTCTAAAAGAAGAAAGATCTGATTATAAATATTTATTTTAGGAAAAAGAAACTGCAAAAATCACATGGCCCGCAGAATACAGCAAATACAAAAATACTGACGGTTTTGAATTGTTAAACTTATGTTTTAATTAAAACATTCTTTGTGTGGCTATCGTCACGTGAAAAATTGTCAAGCTTTGCTCTGCAGAAACATATTGGAGCAAGTGATATACTTTCAGCCCCAAACGTTATCGTTTTTCTCAATAAATTTATCTGTTGAAATCACAAAGTATCACAGTATATTGTGGTCTCTCATTAATTCACACCGTGTTCGCTCGTTTAAGCCATATAATGGATTGATACGCACTGGAATCGGCTACGTCCTTTGATTTTAATAATCGGTTTTCTTTATTGAATTGGTTTGATTTGTAGTTAAAATAACAAAAAAGCAACCGTTACGGAATCGATAACTTCGGCTGTATGTGAGCGTACTTGCATTGCATCGAAAAACAAATGAGAGAGGAAATATATGACAAAAATATTATGAATTCCTTAGATATTTTGAGTTCCAAATTTTAACGTTGGATGTCATACCATTCGATGATAATTTCAGTATAATTTTGCAACGATCTTAATTTTAATTTATCGTATTCTCCATGATATTTCGTTCATTATATCGATGATGAAATTGCATACAATGATGAGCTTGTTCTGTGCGTTTCTCATAGGCGAAGTCAATAAGAAATTAAATAAGGAAACCCTATAAAGTATCGACATCACATTATTGATGTTAAATGACTGATTTTACACTCAATGACATTACTTAATTTAATTCTTCTTTATAGGAAATTTCTTATTGTTGCCCTCTATTGGGTAGGCATCTAAGAAATTAAATTACCATTTCTACCTCTCTGTTGATTTCCTTTCTTGCACGAACATCAGAATGTTTTTACGAACTTCTTAACTACTTGGTTTGTTTTCCGTCAGAAACTTCACTTAATTATTAGTTCCATTAATTTATTCTTTGTGGATAACTTCTCTCTTTTTATGTACATGATTGAAAACATAATTAATAGATTAAATTAGCGATAAATAATATTTTAAATGGAAAGATTTCAATATTGAAATCATTTTTAAGTAAAATTTTCACTTCAATTATGAATATGAACACAATAGAGCAAATATACTGATTTCAAGAAATAAAAAAAGGATTAAAAATTCGGGATTATTACCATTTTAACATCTTATTCCAAATCTTAGTATTCGCTCATATTTTTCCATTCTCAACGTTCTTATTATCCTATTCGTAATTCTTATAATTTTCTCCTTTCACAAGAACCCGAGAGCTAAATAAATACCTGATAAATCCGAGAGGTAAACATAAATTGAGGGAATCAAGGAGAGAGAGGCAGAGAGGGAGAAGAGGAAATTAAGCCGTTGGTACAAGTCGGGAAGAATACGACTGTTGCTTGTTGTGGAAACTCTTTTTCTGCGTTCCGGATGTGTTTAATCACAATTTGCTTAAGCGGTGGAAGTGATAAGAGCCCGAAAGCTTGCTTATTCGCCGACGCTCGTATACTAGCGTCTAACATTTGTCAGGTTTCGAGCACGTACCTGAATGCAAAATCCAACCATTTCTCACGCCGAATTACAACGAACTTACCCCTACCATTCCATTGTTGACAAAAGGGCAAATGTAACATAATTTTCTTCCCATTATAGTATGTCCATCTTTTTCCCCCAATTTCCGGGCAGTAAGGGTTAGGGACGCCTTTCCCTTATCCATCCCCCGGAGAACGCCACTAGATCCGCGAGTTTAGTGCCAGAGAGTGATTCGGCCGATTTGTCAGCACAGGGAATTAGGAAATTCCCTCTCCGCGCACTTTCCTTTTCTCTTCTTTCCACGGATTTCCTCGCTATTTTCCGTAGCCGCTTCTTTACCCTTTCCATTTCTGCACAACCCTTAAACTCTCGCAGCGTAATCCTTCCTTGCCTCCCACGCTCACGGGCTTACGACGATGCTGTTGAATTCTATAGTCATCTCTCTTTTTCGCTCTATGTCTCTCTCTCTTCTGTTCCGTCCCACATCTGCACTATCCCACGACTCACTCCCCAAATGTCAACCCAACTCGGCTCATTCTCAACCTTTCCGCCCTTAGGAGAGGGTCATGGGCGGTGGAGGAAAGGGTTAGGGAAGGAATGTTGGGGAGGAGAAGACTGAATATGAACAAGTAGGAAGACTGGAAAGATGGAAAGAAACAGGGAATAAAAATGGTCTGTCCATTAGGAAAAGGTTGAGGCTAGGGTTGCGGCAGTACCACTTTTTTTACCAGGTACTTATCTACGGTGGAAGCTCTATCGACCGACCTTAACAGCCGTTTTTTCAACCGGTGTGCCTTGAGTAAACTCTTGTGAATTCGCGTCTGAATATCAAGTAAATACAATTTGTTCAAAGTGTTTTGCTTAAATCTGCTATATGTATAAAATATTTTTCTAGGAATATTCTTAATTATTTATATAAATATTAAGTGTGCCTTAAGTAAACTTTTGTGAATTCGGGTCTGAATTTCAAGTAAATGCGATTTGCGTAAAGTATTTTGCTTAAATCTGCTATATATAAAATATTTGTCTAGGAATATCTTTAATTACTTATATAAAAATTTGAGCCAGCGACAGTATTGTTTAGAGCAACGTTTCCCAGCTTTTAGAGCGAAGTGTCTTTTCCATGCCCTCAAGACAGCTAAGTATCAAAAGGTTGCAAATAATTTCTTTCCTGATTGAAGTGGCCAATATTTCACGAATAATTAACTATCTGATGAATTTCTGAGAAACTACGGTAGAATTAATTTGCAAATAGACAAAATATCAGAAAAATAAAAATATAACGAATAAAATAAAACCTAATAAAAAGTTCAACCTACTTCGGTTCCACCATACATGTTCGTAAGTCCCACTAGTGGTAAGTGTTCCTGCGGTTTGGAAACGCTGGTTAACAAAGTTCTGCTAGGCTTGAGTCAATTAGAGTGACGAGGCTGTACCGTTTTATATTACAGTATTATATATATTTATACAATATATAGTATATATAATATATTTAGTATTAGCTGTTACCTAAGTGATGAGCCCTGTACTGTGATTGATACCTTTACGTAAAAACTGTATAGTTATCGACGCTATTAAGTGATCTTTGCCTACTACATCGGTTTTGTGATTTGTAAATAATCATACTGTTTACAGAATCAATGCACTATGCCTTTATTCTAAAAGGGAATATTCAAGAGTTTTTTTTAACTTTTAACTTGAAATATAACCAAAACATCATCCAATGACTCTAGGCTGTCATACTAGCTCCGCATTATTATTTTTGCAGCGTTAGAACCAGCAAAGGACTATTGCAGCTTTTTGATGCCAATTCAAACTTTTGTAGTTTCAAACAAAAGAATTGTTATCGGTATTTGAGTCTTAGACGCGGAAATGTTTCCATTAAGTGTGATTTTCAGCGGTTTTACTGGAAGATCTGGAAGAAATTCCGAAGAATAAGAATTTTGTGGAGTAAAAGCTATATTAGAATGGACAAACTTTTATGCCCGTACGAAACTTAGGCAATGAGTAAACTCATTCTATTATGGTTATCGCGCACGTGGAAGCTTTCATTCATAGTCAGTCTATTTGAGAAAACTTCAGGAAAAGGTTTTGATATTCTGCGTCACAGTACCATAGGAACCTACGTTGTAGTATGATACTTGGTTCAAAGAGATAAAATCTTTCTTGCATCAATTGAAGAAGTTTTACAGAATTCTCTATGAAGGATTTGAGATTTTGTTTTTTCTTTCGTAAATTTTCTTAGAAGCGTATTTTTCTGTTCTAAATATTCAGTACTATCGAGTTATTCCGATATAAAATTACTTTACCGTATTCCATTGTTTTTTTGGCTAATGCTGCAAATGATACACAGTCCAAAATGCAGCGCAATTCAGATTTGTAAATTTTGTAAGTGTTTCCCTCCATGGCTGGTCGCGGATGATTGTCACGATGTCTCTCAGAGCATAAAATTTTATTTTTGAGTAGGAGAATCAGATTAAAAAAATATATGAGGGACCTTATCCGAAATTCAGGCTTGCTTTTCAGGAAAAAATTAAAGCAAAATATTTCCACAAGTACGTGAAGTAAGACTTATATAAAGTAGAATTACTAGAAATGGATACTACATCCCCATAACTTTATATAAGAAACTTGTATCAACGAAAAACGTCAAAAAACTGTAACATTCCGTTCGTTGTACCAAGAGACTTTGACTTTTTAAGACCAAAATGGGTTTTATGGATGTATTTTTGAGTAACTGTTATCCATCCATCCTTGTCATTTTTCAGTAAGAATTTCATCTCCGCTTTCGCCGATAATATATATTGATATACAGTAAAAATAGCAAAACTAAAAGTAAAATTCATAATTAACAAAATTATTGAATATATCCTATTCTCTTATTCCATTTTCTCTCCCCAAAATGTAATTAAATGATTTGTATAATTATTATTAATATGGATGATGACTATGTTTCATGAGGTTAGCTTTCCATTATTCATTGCATTGGATTCTTTTTGGAAATTTTTAAAATTTTAAAATTTATGGACTTTCTTTATTTTCAAAATTATATGCATATACATTTTTACCTGTAAAATGTGGAAGAATCTTCCGCCGAAATAGATAAATTTTCCATAAAGCGACGCCTATGCACTCTATTCCCAGCCCATAGTAAACCAGTCGTACCGAGCTGAGTGGGTTAAAAATGCTAATGAAGACGGAGAGCTACCTCAAGAAGTAGTTAATGCAGCTCTCCCAAAAATGGAAGAGCGGGGAAAAAGGAATAATTAATAATCAGGGAAGGAATGGATTAAGTGAGAAGTGGAAGAGAAAGGAAGGAGTGAATGAAAGATGGATGAATGGAGGGAAAAGAGATGTATATGAGCAGAGGATTGAGGGAAGTAGATAATGAGAGGTTAGAGAGGAGGGAATTGGAACGAAAGGGAAGAGGAAAACAAGCGGAAATGGGAGAGAAGGTCACCAGAGAGGATACGAGTGGAAAAGGGGCTGAAGGAGAGATAAATAAGGGAGCAGGGAAGGGTAGGAAAAGAAGATGGGGTATGAGATAAAGTCGAAAGAGAAGGGAGACAAAGGAGTATGTAAACGAAGGAGGCACAGAGTTGAATAGAATGTGTATGGCAGAGGGAGACTTTGTAAAGGAGAATTGCTGAAGCAGAGGAATTACTAGAGTGAAGCGAATTGCTGAATGAAGAGAGTGCAAAACAAATTTACTCGGGCGGACTGAATTCTGCATTTACATGAAAATAAATCATCCCTCCCGTTGCTGCGCCCATATTTGCGATAAATATTAGTATTTTAATATCTCTAATGGCCTGATCTATTTTCTGCGGGAATTAATCTTCAAAAGATGAATTTTGATGCAAATTTATTGGGACGTGCTGTTTATATTATATTATATTGATTAATATTTTTCAGATTTTAATCCGAGGTATATGCTTACTGGACACATCCCATAAAGGCATATCGCACATCAAATTTACATTTAATTTACAACCGCTCTCATTGTATGTAGCCAGGATATCACCTATCTCTTTTTTGTTCATATTCCACGTATTTATCAGCTAAGCATATGATTTTCCGTAAGTTACAGTATCTCATTCTAAGCTTGATTCGCCGAATTCTGATCCTTCTAGGTTCTAATTTATGTCTGGTTAAAAATTTTGTAATCCCCTGCTCCTTGATTCACTGAAGGTAGTCATTCAGTTGGCTGCAGTTGAACAAAAATA
Source organism: Pachydiplax longipennis (assembly GCA_036926295.1). Lineage (NCBI taxonomy): Eukaryota > Metazoa > Arthropoda > Insecta > Odonata > Libellulidae > Pachydiplax > Pachydiplax longipennis. The sequence goes on along the minus strand of JAVFKF010000010.1, from coordinate 11,368,764 downwards.
TTTCTTCTCCAAGGAAAGTACTATCTAACGCGTTTCAGGACGACCGAATTGCTCCAAATCCTTGAGCTTCATTAAATCCTTATGACTGTATTTCGTAAATGTGATTGATATTTCACGTCCTCTAATTCTCTATTTTTTCTCATTTTTATTGACATTTTAAATATATTTTTTCTGAATATATGTGAAAAATTTTCTGCTATTTCTTTTGGGAATTCGAATTTTCGAAGTTAAGTTATTATGTTTTATCAAGAGATATTTGATATTATGCCTTCCATTTTATTTTAATGTTTACTGATCTTAAGGAGTGAATTTCATTCATCAAGTACGTGTTTGAGGGTTAATGCCATTTCCCGTGAATCCATTTTCTAGGTACTTTCAAAGCATGCATTCATAACCATAACTAAGCTTGGTGACCCCATTAATTATCCGTTGGATAATATGGTGTACCATGTAATTTTTAACATTCCCTTTGCATAAATTTCCTTATCGGATAAACCTAAACCGTGAGCGCCACATAATATAACTTCTCACCAGAATAAAATCAAGCAACAAATTTTATGGAAGGAAATATCTTAGAATTTAATATTTGGATATACAGCGCTCCTGCTATCCCGCTTGATACGCGGTTTTCTCTCGGTCTCGTACCTTTCACATTAAACAGATGGTAAAATATCGCTTAAGACACTCACTTTTACTCACACAAGTTACCCACTTTTAAGGTGGATTTTTTTCCGGTCCCCTAATGTACTGCAACCCGCTATATCCAATTCTCTGCCTCAGATAGATTCGATTGATCGAAAATTGTTTATATTATCTTTATCGCCGTCTTTCTCTTTCCTCTTCTGCCTTACTTTGTCTCAATGGGGGTATCATTCGACTCTCTTGTTTGAGATGACTGATTTTGCGAGAGTAAATTGGAGATATCGTGAAGCAGAACAATCTTTATCCCACTGTCGAAACCAATACTAGTTCTGAGATAGCGAGATGTTCCCTATCAGTTTTGACTCAAAGCAGAACGTTAGGTTTAGAAGTCGCTTGGCGATATTTACTTCTCTCTCATTCTCGAGTTGTAAACACATCGAATAAACTAGAGTGGCGGTGCAGTGTTTGATGGGCTGTAGAGCGTAGTCTTGGAGAGATGTGATGTCTGTGATGTGTCGCTGTGGTGGCTTATCACCACTGCATGTAAAAAATTAGTTATTCTTCCCTAATTTTTATTTCCCTAATCAGGTAAAATTGCTTCATTGTAGATCGAAAAATGACCAGAATTAAGCAACAGAGGAATTAATTTTATTATCTCCAGATTTAAATATTATAATCGCAATTTCCAGATTTAAATACTTATCGAATGACATCTACTTCCTCTACGAATATTTAATTCATCTTGCCGTGGTAGGAAACATTAGTTTGGTTTTACATACGAAAACAAAAAATTGAGAGGTAATGTCTCTATTTAAAATGTTAGGCAAAATTTTATGTCGGATTTCATGTCTGAGATCGCATATTATTCTCGATTTAAACGGTCGGGAGAAATCAACCGAAGCTTAGCGAAATTCGAACCTTGAGCGAAACCAGAATTAATTCGTTTCACATCTTAAATGAGAAGTTCATTCATAGGAATTCGGAATAGAAAACGTTCAAGCTCAATAATGGATGCGAGGAGGAATGAGTCGGAAAGGCAGGTGGAGAGAGAATGGAGGAAGAAAATGGAAGTCGGAAGATAAAACGTACGGAGATTGCGGCAAGGATAGGAGTCCAAAGGGTAAGGAATTAAAGGAGGGAGATAAAGTTGCTTGGAAAGGAAGATGGAGGTAAGGAAATTGAGAGAAATTTGTCGTGGCTAGAGGATTTCAAGCCTTGAGAGAAAGACGCGCTGAAGGAATGGGACGATAAAAGAATACTGTAAGAAGGGTCGGTGCAGTTGAAATGCGAAGAAGGGAAAAAATGGGAGGATGGTGGAGGGAACAATAGAGCGATTTAAAGATAAGAGTGGAAGGGAAAATGTGAATTAGGCAATTCTGCAGAGGAACGCATTGTCCCGGAGGACCTTATGCGAGCCACAGTAAACCTCTCCTACCCAAATAATCTTGGGTATAAATTATTAGTTGTACGAAAGCACAAAAGAATAGGAGATGATAAATGGCGGGCCTTGGAAGTGATTTTTCAAGACGGTTAGATTATTTTATTATTTTAAACGTGTCGTTACTTCCGAACTCTGGCAGTGTTATGCTAAATGCTCCATGCACTAATCATAAATAATTGAAAAATATTTTGGAAATGACGTATGTATAGTTATTTCTGAATGTTGAAGTAAAAGTCGCCAGTTTACAGCTCTGTCAATCTCGACCAATTCGTTCATGATGAAGTAAGAGGTGTTAATATGTAATAAAATTTTACTCCTAGATGTCAATAATAGAGAATCTCATAAAATAGATTAAATTCTTTCAACACGATTCCTATATCACCGGCATAGGTCGTATCCTTATATCTCTTTTGATGTAAAATGATTATTCGACAATGTTTCATCAGTTAAAAATTTAGTTATGAAAAGTGAGATTAATACGAAGTATTTGTTTTGCTATAAATAACGAAATTTTTTGCTTAAACACATTTTAAATTGATTGATGCATTTATAGATACCTATTTCTATTGACCAATTAGAAATATTTTCGGCAACAGTATATTCATGATTTTTCACAACCAGATAGAAATTGAAATGCATGCATGCATTTCATACACTGTTTCATTAGACGTTGATGAATCTTGATAATAATTTTTATTGTTATTGTTTTTTCAATTTTTATTTCCTTCGACTATTGAATTTATTTTATTAGGTTTAAAGGATGTATCACAATAAATTGAAGATATCGAATATCTTCTCTTGAGATAATCCTATCAAATTTACCGTGATTAAATTAAGAACTAGAAATTTGCAAGCCTCTTTTGCTTTGAGTTATCATCAATTTTGACGAGAATTCGAAAGGGATAAGTTACTGGAAACTCCCCAAGTGTCTAGCTCGTATTTTAGATACTCCTACGGATTAATAGATAGATCTGGAGTGAGTTGGGTGGAAATTTATCAGAAAGATAGCTTTATCCAGGAAGATAAAGTCTGCGAGAGAGAAAGATAGAGCTAAGGAAATGGAAAGAAATTTGTCGTGCCGGAGATATCGTTCCTTCCAACACTTAACAGAAAGACAGGGGATAAGGAAGAAAGGGCCTTCGAAGCTGAAATAGGGAAAGGACGAAATATTCGAAGGCGGTGAAGAAAAGGATGGATAGATTTAAGGATGGGGATGGAAGGGATGTCTTTATTTGGGCGAGAATGTGACCATCGAATCTCTACCTTAAGGGAAGGACGGGGGATGGCGAAAGGGTGCTTGTGGAGTGAGAGGTTTGAATGGGGATGAACGAGGCTGCGGAGTCGTCTTTGAAATCTTTCCCGTAAATCTGAGTGACATTTTGTGGCTACGCTGCTTTTCTCCAGATGTGAAGTGAGTTCTCGTTACCTTCTTCGTCAAGCTGGATGTCTGAAAGTAAGAAATCGGTCTTCAGTTTGGATTTATTTGTGTTGGTATTTGAGGCGTGGAAGATAATTTTAGTTATTACATTTCTACCCCGGGTGCTATTACTTCGGTGTGAATTTGACGGCTTCAGTTCTGGTCTCTCATTACTTCTTAAAATTAAGTTTTCATTTTCTTCTTTGATTTCAAATGGGGAGTACATGTTTCACCTCACTTCCTATAAGTTTGTATTTAGAGTTGTGTAGCTGAAATGGGATTGAACTTAAACTTAAATGTACTAGCAAAATAATAGCGATTCTCTAAATATGTATTTTCAGTCAAGTGCAAGTAGTATTGTGTTCATCTTCTATTGTTCTTTCTCTCTTTAATTATCATTTTCTCTTATGATATCAAAGGGTGATTAAAATGAAAATCAGGTATTAAATGAAAAGAGAAAGAACAAGAGGAAAGGGAACTAAAGATAAAAGAATGTTAAAAAGGAGCGACATCAAGATAAAAATTCATTTCCATTAGCACGCACCGCTATAAAGCTGGACGTGATGTGAGGTAATAATTGTGTCGTTATATTCATTTATATTAGCGTGGAAATGACTTAAATACATATTAATGGCTTTAAAGGTAATATCTGATGCTATGCATTAAAATATTATACCGCGAAGATTAATTTTATTTTCGACGTTTTTCGACGATTTTGCTTGAAATCGTTAACATTTTTACTGAGAGGTCCTCTGATCTAGGAAAAGGATATCATGAATGGACTGTAGAGCATGAAGACTAAGTTCCCAAAAGCATAAAATTATTAATGATGAATGTTCAATCGATATATTTCCCCAATATTATCGTAATTTTACTTGATCCTTGGTCAAGTAATATATTAACGTACATATACCTATATGGATAATTTGCAGAAATTGAGACTTCCCAACTCCATAGTTGATACAAAATATTGTCAGGTTTCTGTTCTGGTCCCACATCACAGGTTATTTAATCCTCTTCTCTTTAAAGTCTTGGAATATACCAATACTATGGAATTCCTTACTCCCTTTGTGATTATTATAGCAGGAATGTTATTCCTGTCGCCAACCCTCTATATAGAGGGAATCGGACACACAGAAACAACTATTCCCAACCGGGAAAATCCGGTCATCTGGGATTCACCGAATTAACCTTAACCTAAAAATGTATTAATATATTGAGGGAATGAAATTCCTCTTTAGCTGCGTTCATTTGAAATTTTATTTGCATTGATCTTTTATAAAATATTTGTTGATAGTATACTTGTTTGGTATGGATACTTCCCAATCTTTAGCTTAAGCTATGTTGTAGGAAATTCAACGAAGATTTACGAATATCGGATCTCGTTAATTTAGATAAATTTCTCATGTTATGCTAGACACTTGATTTAGCTTTCGTTTATCTCACTTTGTTTCGATGAAAGGTATTTTGGCGGCCGAAGAGTTGATTCGAAAGGTTAAGTTTCATCAGTCATTTTCCATTGATCGACTTTCTCACCTCAAAACTTTCTTCGTCTTACCTGGGGCCGTCACTCATTTTACGACGGATATTCACGTTAATTTTGATTTAAATTCTTATCGATATGGGAGCATCATAAACTTATGGTATTTCAAAATATTCAGTGCATTAAGCTAATTATAATAAAAACATATGTTCGCCTATGGTGGATGCTTTCATTCATTTCTATAATTCAGATAATGTTCCTGCTTTGGTGAATTATTTAAAGTAATCATACAAAAATTGCTTAAAGTTTATTCGAAAGTTTTATGACTGAATTCTTCTGTTATAGTGTTATAATAATTGACTTTTTCTTGAAGTTCCAATCTGAAGATCAACATCTAAAACTAGATCTTCCTATCAGCTGTAAGTGGTTAGAAGGCTTATGTATCTTATGATTTTGTTGTTATCGTGATAAATGTGCAGTTTGCAATGCAAACAGCAAAGAAAAAATTCCCGTTAAGTAAGGATGAATTTAAAAAGGATTCCATCATATTTCAAACCCTAGATTTATTTTTAAGGATTAAACTTTCAATAAAATTCCTTGAGGTTTTGCTTATATCTGTGAAATTAAACGGGAAAAGTTCATCTATTTAGTTTTATTTTTAGGAATCCATTTCACTCAATTTATAATTAATCTTGATTGTTTACTAGAGGCTTTAAAACCACGGTTTAATTTCTCTGAATGGTCTTTTTTAGCCAGTTCACGGGAACAAACTTGGCCAAATAGATTTCATGGGAGCTCGTTGTCCTTAACATCCTTTAATTCCACTGATTTAACCTGTCTCTGCTAGATGCGCCACTTTTTACTCAGGCAAATTTGTTTTTGCGGGTGATATGGTTTTTGAAAAGAGTAGGGCTTAACAGAAATGTTTGGAGAAGGCACGGTGAAGAACGAGGTTTATAAAGAGAACCGTTTTTTACCTTCCGTTTTGTGCTACACCTTTGCGATGATTCGTACAAACAACATCCTTTGTAAGCTTAGACCCTCTTCCCTAGGACTTTGATAATCAGCGGGAATTTATTTACAGGCTACTCATACACATTTAACCACTTTCAATTAAGTTAGCGGAGATGAAAGTGACTCTCCATGGCTGTCTAGGGGAAGACTAATTTTGGGTCACTTCGGACCAACCGTCTTTTTATTTTGCTTGTCGAGACGTACTTTCAGTAATTGCTTTGTAAAGGGTTGAAATCTCTTCAAGAGTTATTCTTTTATTAATTATTTTAAGGAATATTAGCTGTTAGTTAAATAAATATTTTATTTAGGTAATTTCCTACAGAATTCTGGTACATTTTTATCTTTAATTTAGATTCGAAGTGAAGAGCTGATCACATTCTTTGCTTAAATGGTTTAATATTAGAAAAGAGATTAATAAAGAGTATATATTAGCATTGGCATCTTTTACGCATTTCTTAAATATAAAGGAATAGTTACTACGAAAAACTCACGAAATCACAGAAAGATATGAAATTAAAAATTTTAATTGTAAAAATTAAAAAATAAATATTTATTTATATTTATAAATATTGCTTCCGATGAGATAAGTCTCAGGTCTCAGCCGACAGAATATCTTTTCCTTAGATGGTCGGTATCGCAGTAGCCTGATGCTAGTACCTGAATTCAAGTAGGCGAGATTGAATAGATGACATAAATCGGATGATTATGTGAAAAGGTTTCATTACGAAACTTGTTCAATAATAGACAAGCTTAACGCGAGGGTTATCAAATAGATGATATCGATCTCATTCAGGAAATTTTGTTCAATACGCAACAAACCTAGATGGTGTGTTTGTGTAGGCTGTCAGCTGTAACGAGTGCAGTATCGTTATCTACTACGAGACATATTTTCTTGTTTCAGGCCTCATGTATCCTATTATTAAAGAAGTTTTAAGGAAGTCGCCAAAGGAGCAAAAGACGCTTATAATTGGGCGCAGAATCTCCTTAATCTGCCGTTCCTTTTTGGTTTCCTCGGGATCTTTCTGCTTTTACTCCTACATTATAACCTTTGCCGATCTTTTATCCATTGAAACTCTCTGCCCAGACTTCTCCTTTTACCTCTTGTTATCCCGGTATACTTATCTCTAATTCCCCTTTTTAACGAGGGTTTGAGCTCTTTAGGCATAGATTGGTTTTCAATACTTCAGTTGCCCGCATCCTGTATTGGATAAAGATTCTTACGACATTCGCCACTCCTATTCGGCATCCTTACCTATACTTCACTGCTCATTTCAAGATAAGATTGTCATTCGTTGATACGTATATTAATTTTGATCATCAGTGATCCAATACTTTGAAATTAATGCATTGGGGTATATGATCCAATTATATCAAACTAAAAAAATATTATTATTTTGTTGAATTAATTTGGGTTCCTCACCCGAAGGAAGCTTTAAATCTTCTTGTTTATAAGCCGTAAGCAAGAATCGCTGTATTTTTACATGACAATAATTAATGCAATAAAGACAATTCAAAGTCCTAATAAAACGATGAGGTGAATAATCGAGAATGACCTCAAGGTCGTGGGCAGTTGCGATTTTATGTACCCGAAGTACGATTATCTTGTTGTATCTCGCATTTATCTGTTTAGTGAGAATTGGTGAAAGGCAAAACGGAATTGAAAGTGGGTGTTAAAGCAGGGAATGGAGGATTGGTCGGAGGACCCCGTTCATCGATTTACTCGCTTCCGAATGCCTTGGGCTTTGTTTTTGGGTAACTTCGTCCTTTGACTGCTCATGCTGTATAGTGAATACCTTTGCTTAAGGGCAGGTTTCTTCAAATGTCACGGCAACCCAAAACGTAGGTTTGTTTTTGTAGCTCCTACAAATCCTTAAAGAGTAATTACGTATACAAGGCATGATTTTATGGATTTTTAATATAGTGTATACGCTTATGTTATTTTACGAGTAAATTTAATTATTAAATCTGACAGAAAGTTATTTATATGAAAAATTATTTTCTACGGATATGGTTGGGTGGGAAAAGAAGTCTAATCGCAACATCGGATCGGAATTTTCTTATATTTATCTGTACGGATTGACTCATTGGAATGACAGCAAAATATGCTGCTAGAATTTGCTAGGGTATTAACGAATCCAACTTATTTAGTATTTTTCCTTGACTTCCTGTTTTTAATTAATGACTTTAAAGTATAGGAAATTTCACGATACACGAGGCTGATTGTGCTTGCTGAATGTCCTAAATATCCTAAATCCTGTCTCAAGATTATGAAAGTTTTGGTGATATTTGGTGAATTTCCGCTTTTCTGTAGTATATATATATGGAGTGTAAGGCTTAATTCCGCTTCCCAGTTTTACCTGAGCCATAAAGAAAGAAGCGAAAATTTAAGAAGTTTTCAAGAGCATTACCTCTTTAATACCGGACAAGAGAGAGAAATTACTTAAGCTTTAGTTGTGCCTTTTGGGTTTTAAGCTGAACGGCTCTATCTGCAAGTATTACTAATGCGCATTAACCATACTTGAGTTTTATCAATATTGCTTCATCTTCAATAACCACATAATTTTCGCTAGGAAACAGTCACCATTCTCGTTCATTGCACCAGTGAGTTAGGTCAAAATTCAGTTTGACTGCATCGTAAGTGTAGAAGCAGTAATTACTCGTCAGACATGTCAGAACGCAGACAATTCTCACGAAGTAATCACTAATGCAGGCAGCGTTTTGATACAAAAGGACACCATCAAGGCGTAATTAATTCTTCGAATTATCCCCAATTTTAGCGATTGTTTAACCGCACGTTAAGGGTCCGCTCCATTAAATGTTTTGCTACTCTCCTTCTGTAAAAGAGGTCTCGTTATTCAAGCACAATTCGAGACGTTAAAAATTGCGGCGGAGATTTATTTATCTCTCATTTTCTTTTTATCTCCCTCGTCGTCGGCTCGAATTACATAACGAGAAGTTAATTCTCATTTCTATAGGTTTTTTCCCCGATCCTCTCGCTCATAAGGTCGGATAACGTTTCTTTTAATATTAGAAAATCTCGGCAACTCGCCCACACCGAAGCCTCTTGAGTCGCTGCTCCCGGAAAAATGGCTGCAGTGACTTTCCTGCGCCCCTGACCCTAGTTTCTCGTTTGTTTCTCTCCTTCGTTCACATATTTCCCTTTCCTTTTACACCACTTTCGATCCTTCAGAACGAGAGTAAAAGAGAGGAAAGCCACCACTTGGTGACGTGGAATAGCCCAGCGTGAAATGTCCATGTCGTTTGATATACATTTTTTACTTTTCACGCTCGAGAGGCTTGTCATGGCGCGAATATTAATAAATTGTAAAAGAGTTGAATATATTTTGCGCCTTTTCCCACGAGGAATCGTTTAACTGAATTTTACCTCGGTTATTTATTTGGATGTACGTACCTTTTGAGCTGTTTTATGAATGGGTTTTAATGAGGAGCGTTGCAAGGGCGTTTTTGAAGGGAGGGAATTAAATTATGGCGCCATGCAGTCGCTTTTTTATTAGTTTTATATTTAGCGAGTGATCTTTTATGTCGATATAGTGGCTATATTAAGCAAGTTATTAGTGAGACGAATTAGTAAAAACGTGGTATTTGCTCTAAAATTTTTTAGATGATTTTTAAGTTTTGAACGTACTCTTTCAACGCAAAGGTCATACTGAAATTTCATATTTATGGTGAGAACGTAACTTATTATTAACTTTTCATTTTTTTTATCCGTCCGAATATCCAATATTGCTTTGCCTTTATGTAAATATATCGTGAATATTAGATAATGTGAAAATTACTGTAATGATAGATATTACCATACTTACCTCATTACTATTCTATATATTTTTTAAATTAGTGTTTGATTTCCTACAGGATGTGGATAAAATTTATAGACGGACATATATTTAAAATAAAAGTATTTTAGCACAGAACTTTTTAATTGAGTTCTTTTGTAGAATATTAAAAATGGTTTATGAAAAAGTAAGTTCTAGGCACGCCCTCGTAGTTTATTTTTATCATTATTTTTCTATTAGTGCTTATGATTTTCTATTAGTGCTTAGTGCTTAATCCCTTTTTACGTTCTTTCACATCTATCTCATTTTAGGACCAAATTTAAAGCTAGAAAGAGTATTAGAGTAAGAGCGATTTGAGGTAATCCTTCGTATTCGTAGTAGTCATATAATTCAAGCTACCTCTTACCTCGTGGTACAGAATCAAATTATAATATTTACCTGAGTTTCACTCTACGTAGAAGCCATGTTATTAACTAAACTAGTGATTAATATCCTTCATCGGTTCCACTTTTTAGATGAATACTCTGCTCTTTACAATCACTGCAGTATTTAGAGAAATTTGAGGCAGCGGAGAACTCCCGAAAAGTAGAAACGTGTTAAAGAGAATTTAGGAGAGCCTGATGAACATCGCGTTCCGAAGGTGACCCTCACTCAAGTATCCGTCCAAATGATTTTTTGCCTCAACCCAGTGCCCATTAACCTTGGATTTCCCAACATCACGAAAGTTTCTGTCTTTTCCTAAAGATAGTTCCTCTAACCTCGTCATGCATTCCTTGTTTCTCCTTCATTTTTCATCAACGGAAAATCTTGTTTTTCGTTGCATTGAAATATTGCGAATATTATATGAAAGTTTTGATAAAACTATAAAACCTCTTAAAATCTAAGCAAATATAGGACGTTCGAAAGATGGTAGCAATCGTATCCGATAGCTTACTATGACTTAAGAGATATTCCGTTTAACAATTTACTTAAACAGCGCACGTCTCTTTCGTCGCCACCCATCGCTGAAATGTGTTGGATTGAATCCGTTCACCCCACTGGATCCACCATAATTTTCGAAATCCCATTTTCCGCCTTACGCCATTTATATTCCGATCATAAAACCGACGTCATCCGGATGTTTTATGCTGTCCAATTCTTCATTCAAACAGGACAGACTGATTGATTTCTCTTTCACAATCTCGCCATGTTAATTTTGAGTTGAGAAGTTTTCGCAAAAGCTATTTATCTTCCGTTTCAGGAATTCGAAGTATTGCTGCCCGTATTCATATTTTGCCAATCGTATCATCAATTGATTGATTTCTTTTAAGATATAATCCTCTGTTTATCTTTTCCCTCACCGTTCTCAGTGTAATCTTCCTTCTTTCCTTTCGCCTTTGTCATAAGAACTATTCTGTATTTTTGGAAGTCGGTTTTAATCTAACTTTCACAGCATCGAATTTGAAAGATTCTTCGTTTAAAAATGAGATAGAAAGTACTTTCATGAGTTATGCATAATTAAAAATGTAAGGTTTTTCATATATTAATAACGATTTTCTGTCAATTCCTTATTTTTGCTTAAATACTTAGTTTTTTTCTTCTTAGGAGGAAATATTATGATTATCTTATTGCTAATTGAACGGAATATTTCAATCTGATGAAGCAAATATGTATAAAAAATAAATCTAGGCATTAGTTAAAGTTTATAATCTTTGTGTATTAAAACTTTACCGCTGAAATAGCGTTTTTCGGGCATTAAATGAAATATTTTTCATCTATAAAATTTCGTCGAAGCATACAGACGCATTGAAGCCTTAGACAAGCAGTTAATTTTATATTTTTTATAATTCTCTATCACACGTAAGATATTCGAACTTGCATACAAATGTATACATCTGTATTTCCCCCAAAGAGAGAGAAAAAGTAATCACATTCATAACACACATGAAAAACCGGAGATATTTGAATGACTGCTTAATTTATTTGAGGAAATTGCTGGATACATGCAAACTCAGAAGAGTTGAGTATTTCCTGGAATCAAAATGTTTCTTTCCCTCAGTTACAATCGATAGATTCGTGCCTGTAGTTGACTCGCCCATTCAAATTTTAAAGAAATTATTTCGGACTCAAATTCGACGATTTCCATCCCCTTTCTTGATTTGCAGCCACCTTTACCTAAAGTAACTGTATTCACGAGGTAGTTAATTCTTTCCTTTTCATGGTTTTTCAAATTAGTTTTCCTTAACTGAAATATAATTTAGTGAATCGACGAAAGTTTTCCATAAATATCTGTAGGTTTTAGATCGCAAACTCTTCTCATAAATATGCATTAAGAATATAGAATTATTTCCCTCTAAAACACTTGCAAATAATTAAGTTATACATTTTATACTCTCAGAAATTTGTTATTCGTTTTCCATTATGCAACCGATACCCAGCCTTTATGGCCGTTTTTCCATTAAACGCAACGTCATATTCGGCTAATGCAATTTGCGTAGCTGTAAACTTAAAATCTTGGAGGGTTTACGTAGTTATTATAAAATTGAATTATTCGATCATACTGTTAGAGCAATAGAATGTTGTTTTAATTATTATAAATAATGAAATAAAACAAAATCGTGACCTATTGGGCTGGGTACACTGCACTGAGATACTGCATTAGTCCTCACCGTTTGACTTTCACAGTTAGTGCTATTTTAATTGTCTGCATTTTTAATCTAGCCGTAGTTGAATAACATATTTAATTATTGTGATAATGTTCTGTAGAACTCACGTAAATGATTAACCTACTATTACTTTCCTGAATAGTATCTACGGAATCCTATGAAAATCCTTATCCAATGCAAATATGAGGTGAAAAAATGGGATAACTGGCGTATTGGAAATAATTTTTATATCGTTATTCATTCTTTGAAAAAGTCATTGTTAGTTGTTTCACCCTCCGCATGATTATTCTGCATCCTCTGTTTATCACTCCAAAGTTGTTGGATTGACGAATGAAATGGGTTTTCATTGTCCTCACTTTCTCTTGTCTCGTTGATTACATCAAGTGGATGGGTGCTTGTGCTTTCCCTATCGCCGTGAATATTCGGGAGAAAATAGCGCAGAGGCGGACCAAGGCTCATTGCATTTGACTCTATCAAGTATATAACAGATGTATCAAGGTTAGAGTTGATTAACGTTACGGAAATGGGATTAAAAATAGATTAAGATAACATCTTTAACATGTGGAGGAAAGATATAACTGAGTGCTGAAAGAAGAAAATGTCGGAAGACTTCTCGAAATATTTTTTCTAGTAACTCGAAAATACGATTTTCCATAAAAATATCGTTTATAAGTTTTATATTTATCGTATTTATCTATAAGCTATCGTATTTACCGATTTTTTTCTATGGATTAACCGCCTATGTGCCAGGAAAAAAAAACGTTTTCCGCTTCGAAATTACGTCTGGGTATTGAACTATGGGTCCGTTGCAAGTTAGAGAGGAGCTTAATTTAAATCGATGCTGCGTCTCTTCGGATAGCATGCATTTTTTCCTCGGATTTCATGGAGCAGTCTTATTTGACGTTTCAAATTACGCTGTATGCACTTTAGCCTACGTTAGCGTAACAACTTGAAAGCTTTGATCAAATCTGCTCCTCTATATTTAGGCTTTGCATTACCCTCACTAGATAACCTGTTCAATGACCTATTTAGGCCCAGCCCGTATGACAGTTAATTCTGTCATTTGGAACGAGTTTAAAAAAGTATCGATTTATTCGTTGTTTCACAGACAGCTTTGATGTAATTTCAGTCCATTTTCGTCTACGCAAAGCTTTGATGCGATAGGTCAGACTGCTTGTTCATACCAGGAAGTAAGGATGCATTCGAAGTATCGGAAATTTTAACGTTAAAGATAATTTTCGGAACACGGTATGGAAGAAAGCTTTAAAAGCGCGGCTTTGGGTTCCTAAACGGTCGGAAGTTCCTCTTTAATTCCACGCTCTTTTCTCCTCCGAAAACGCGCTGATATATGCATTTTCATTAGATTCTCCGGCGTTATCCACAATCGACAGGATCTTTCGTAGAAAGTTTTAATATCGTAATTGCCTGTTCCATCGTTTTGATCCTGCAGTGCACGTATCGCCATAAATTGACAGTTCGTTCCCACGCGGTCGCATATTTTAGGTGGTTCATTTATTAATCACAAAGATTATGGGCGCCAATGGAAATCATGGTTGAGCTGACGAAGCATTGAGGCCTGTTCATCAGGTGCTTATTTAAAGGTCGCCGTCATCCTACGGTTGTGTCCACGAATCGATTCTTTTTTTATAGATTACAGGTACGCTATGGATGGCCTCGCTTTTCGCCGTTATAAATCGCTTGTCCTTTGCTGGAAATTAAGCAATAAAACTGTTATCTTTGAGCTTGGGCTACTGTTTCACTTTATCACTGCCGTGGCGTGTTAAATTTACCTGCAGAGGTATGAATAAAGCGGTTAAGTCGCGTTCTTTTTATTTTTTCGTTTTAAAGAATATCGGCGAGGGTATTAAGGGTGGGCTAATTCCACTGCAGTGCACTTACACTTTACGTTAACTGGCCCGAAGAAAATTTAAGTTGAAACGCTCCCAGACTGACGTGTAAACATTAATTACATGTGGAAATTTTACCGCATTTTAGCGCATCACACTATGAGACCATTAGCTTTTGTAGGCTAATTAAGCCATTTTTAACTAAATAGATATTTTAAGTATTTCTCTCAAAGGTGAAAGCTGCTAGTAAATTTATTTTTACTGTTCTTGGTTCTGTTTTATGCTAGAACATTTTCAAGTTTCTAATGGCAATAATTCCACCACCTGATGACTATATTTCCTATTTTAAAAAGGGTAATATATTTAATTTCTTATCTTTGTTAAAAAATGAATGATACTAATAATAAATATTAGCATCATTCATTTATATTATTTATGAATGATACTAATAAGAAATATTAAGTTTAATTCATTTTTTTATCCTTAAAGGTTTTAAAAACCCCTTTCTTCAACTCTTTTTATATCATTATGAGAATGCTCTGCATTTTACTTCTTTTACTTATTTTTTTCATTTACAACGATGCTATTCCATAGATATGAGATACTTCACAGATATTAATTAACTTCATGTATCTACTAATTTTTCTTCTTTTATAACATCCGGGTACCTCTTGTTTCCAAAACCTAATGTTGCCACGACATGTTTGGTAAATTGAAATGAAATACGTCAAAACTACGGGAGCCATCTGTTTTTTCATCATCCTTCAAATTTAATTATGATGATACCTTTTCTGAATCCGAATTTTGACGTCGAGTTTTGTCTTAGTTTGTTTACTGAAGAAGTGTAAGAATATACTTTATATAGTTTGTGGCAACAATATATATGAATGGGAGCTATCTCACTTTGTTCGGATGCTGTTTCGTTTTTCCTTAGTACTTATAAAGAAGTATTCAGGAAGCACAATCCATTTCGCTATGATCTTTTAGGTAATTTTAGTAAGCTGTCAGTCACTCGGCAAATATTTTATGAAAATTTAAGAGATTTTCGTATTTACCGTAGCTTCTTTAAGCTCTTTTTCCACGAAAAACAATTAGTATGGAAATCAAATTTCTATTGAAATTATGAATGATCAACGAAAAAGAATTTCAAGAAGAGATATTTTATTAAAATATTGATGGAATCTTTTGGTATAGTTGAACAGAAGCTTTTTTCGCTATGCCACTTTTGTGTCACCAGGAATTTATTTATTACCTCAAGCAAAAGGATAATATGATAATTTAGGGACATTGAGTATAAATGAATGAAAAAGGACTTTTCTCCTGAAAATTTTCTCATATTTATTTAAAGATTCAACAATATTATTAAGGTTATCACCAGTTGTTTTGTGATTATCTATGTATCAGCTATGAAAACTAATACTGAAAATATCTCCCGCATTGTAAATTTTATGGATTTGTTAATAAAAATATTTTAGTTATAAAACTATTACCCTATAGTTTATAAGTTAGAAAACAAAACAGCTGGATTTAGAATAATCTGGATCTAGTAGAGTTCGAAAACTTGCTATGAATAAGCCAATGACTCGATAGGTAATTACATTCATATATCTTCTCTCTACTTGTATCTTTTCGAGTACTCTATAAAACGGTCACCATTTAATAAGGTCAAAGTCGATTTATTACCGAATGTCGCGGACGTTGTATTACAATGCCCCTTTCAAAGACGGCAAATATATGCTTTCTAGTGTAGTGTTCGAAGTATAGAGTTCTAGGGCTCACGATTACATTTTGGCGGTGTTGGAACGCCCTGCAAATCCCCGCATGAGTTCCGCGGTGCTTAGGGGAGGCTGTACCTGTCATCGCCCACGCTTTGCTTTGAGTTACTGCTCCGTCGCGGTCTAAGCTTGGAAGGAAAGAGGAAGGCGAATTATTCATCCTCTTTTATTAATTTTTCCGTAAAATCTCTACCATGAAAATCACTTTTCCCAATTTTCTTTCTCTCTCAATCGCCTTTTTAAATATTATTGAAATGATTAATTTCCGAAGATTTCATTCCTCTGAGGAACCATAATCCCATCTGATTTTACTTTCCGCTCTCTTTTTATTATTCATTTAACTTGACCCTTGAGGTAACTTTCAATTAACTTGACATTTGAGGTAACGAAGGGTAGAATTATTTCTCCATGGCTAATATGCTTACAAGTCTGCACATATGCAAACACTACTTTTATTAATTTCTTTTGAATAATTTGAAAGGGATTATGCGTTTGTTAAATCTTTGACGTTGCTATCCGAGCTTGGGATATTGGGATTTTGGTTTCATACGAAGCCAATTTTGAGGTAAGATAAGGACTTAATTTTCTGACAAGTTTGGAATATGATTAGCTTTAAATGAGTAATAGCTGGTGATATTACTTCCATGACATGCGTAGAATGATATTGTTCGGAAAAATAATAAGAGTTGTCTTAATTTCATGAGAATATATAACATATTGTTACTAAATCTAAAGCTTAAATTCTGAAAGGGGAATTAATCTGAGTATGGTGAGAGTAAATAGACGATTAACAAGGAGTAAATAGAACGTTAATTCCGCGAAATTACTCCTGAAATTCCTCGTAGATCGTAAAAGAAAATTTGGAAAAATCTTAGCGACGATAAGATTAATAACTGAGAATATTTCAAAATTTATGCACAGAATATTTCAATTTTTATTCTGCGATTCACACAATACAATAGTATTCGATGAGCTATGTGCCGTTCGTATTGAGAAGTAGTTCTGAGAAGCCTGTGATGTAGTGAGACATTTACGAATGTTACTTGACAGTTCTCAAGACTTAATCCAGTAAATGAAGCTTTTGCAATCCACGTTAGCTCCAAATGAGGTTTTGCGATCAGCGGATTAGGATTTCAATGATTGAATCTCTCTCATCCGCACGCCGTGAGCATTGCCATCAGACGATCCTAAGATTTCCCGATTAGAATTCCCATTGTGGCTTACAAGAATTTACTGGAGCGGGAATGAATTTCCGTTTCCTAAATGGCTTCTCAGGTACTTAACTTCCATTACAGCGGGTTAAATTTAGTGCATTGGTTTGTTTTTGGCGACGATAAAGATGATACCAGAAATTCACGAGTGGTTGGATTCTGAATTCGGAGATGAAGCGAACTGTTATGTAAATCTGAAGGGTTTAGTTCACTGATACAATCCTGTTATTTTTCAATTGAAGGACTCAACGTTAAATGTGAAACGTATCCAAATTCAGTCTTATAATAATGCTGGTTGCGTTAATGTGTATTCACTACAATTTTATATTGTGCCTAAATTAATTTAGATGTTTCTTTGTAAGAAAATATCTCAAGTGTCTAATTTCCGTTCTCTCCTTTTAAAATGTTGGAGTGTAATATTTTGTAAATATAAAATTAAAAAAAATTAAAAATACTAAATAATAATGTAATGTTTAATTTTATAATGTTTATAATTTTCACTTTTCGTACAACTTGAATTTAATGTTTTTTATTTTTCTTTACAGGTAAGTGCTTGTCCTCTTCTTCGGAATTTTCTTATTCCTTCCCCAGGGTGTTTGATCAACGTTAGACGGTCAGTACAAATTCCATCTAATGATAATAAGATCGAGTATTTCTAAACAGTAGATATCAGTTATTTATTGGTTGTTTTAAATTCTATACATCTCATAAAATCGCTTTTTCGAAAATTGTTCGTCATACTTCCTATTTTCAGTTCGTGAATTTTAATTTCATGCATTAAAGTATTAATGGAAACTACTTCGCAAAGTAGGTTTATATGCTGATAAATGGGTACGTTTAACTCATGACTGCCTTATGAACATTATGTGCCTGCAGAAAGGCTTTTAAACTTGTTATCTCCGTTAGAGTTATGATTTGAATGTCACTTTTGAGTTAACCATAATTTAAGAATAAAATAATTGGCTTTGAGAGGAAAATAAGAACTCTATGAGAAAGGTGTGTTAAACTTCCTTAATGGTGGAATTTGCATACTATATCTATCTCGCACGCGAAAATTCCTTTTTAGAAGTAAAAAAATATCACCACTTGATGATGTGAATGATTTCTTCATTTATAAAATTTTGACTACCCATTTTTCTATTTGCCTCTTTTGTGTGACACAAATTAAGATTACGAATCTAAACAAGCGTAAGAATAGCTCCATTTAGGACTTTATCAGGGGTCGGCGCAGTTGATTTAAAACAGGAAAAGCAAAATGAATAGTCCTGCACCGTATAGCGAGAAATTATCCAGTTTACTTTCCCAAAATACGACAAAATGACCTTAGCCATAAACTAACAAGAGCATTTTGGCGTGCTCGTTGAAATTCTTCTCGCGTGACATAGCTTTGCCATCCCTTGGCTTAGAGAACGGTGTATCTATAATTACTTGGTAATATTGATCCAAGAAGTCGATCGCGTGGATTCAACGCAGTAACGACTCGGGAATATGTAACTTATGTACGTTGAAATTTCCTCGAAAAGTGAATTTTCGGTTTGAATTAAATATTCAGTTTTTTAGCTTGTCCAACGCTCTTCCTAGTCATATCATCACATTTAATAATTCTTTCTGTGATAAAATTCTCTATGAAAATTCTTAATACGTAAACTATCCAACGAGGACACCAGCAATATTTTTTGGACTAAACTAGTAAAAATTGTTGTTAGAATTTATTATTCTGCAAATATATTAGATTAAACTTTATTTATATAATTTTAAATATGATTTATAAAATTTTTACTGCAATGATTTTGCTCAGACAAAGTTTATTATTTATTATTAAAACTTATGTAGATCTGGATCTTTATTTTCAACTTATATAATCCTTCAATTAGAAAAAATTTCGCCAATTTGAGTTCCATGTAATTAATCATAAGAATGCTTCATAGACTCTAAATGAGAGTGGCCCGACATAATTCTACAGAAATATTAGCAAGAATAAGATATATTGAAGTGATGTCTCAATGCAATGAAGATAATTTTACTTTTTCATATTCGTTTGTATTATTGAATCGTCTTAAATTTTAATTCCACACATTGATTTCATAGCGTGATGTATTTTAGCATATGAGCATGTCATCGGTTTGTATTATTTTGCTTCTTATATCAGCAAGTCAAATTTAGTATGATTTGCATACGGAATAGAATTTTAGAGATTTTATCTGGAGGAATACGAAATTCATATTTTATTTTTCGTATTAGCGAAACTGATTCCTTAAAAGTAGGCGTAATTGATGTTATTTTCCCATCAAAATATTGTTTCTCTTTTTATACAATTTTATTCCACAAATTGATATAACTCAATCTTCCATGAATATCGAAGCAAAGAACTGAACATCACACATTGAAGGAGCAATCTTTTGCGACGTCTTGGGAC
Source organism: Pachydiplax longipennis (assembly GCA_036926295.1). Classification (NCBI taxonomy): domain Eukaryota; kingdom Metazoa; phylum Arthropoda; class Insecta; order Odonata; family Libellulidae; genus Pachydiplax; species Pachydiplax longipennis. Next base: position 11,349,079 of record JAVFKF010000010.1, on the reverse strand, counting down.
TCCTAACGAAAATTTTTGAGAGGGACTTTCACTTAATGGAGGTAGCGAGAGGATTTTAGATAAGAATTGGAAGCAAATTACCGCGCGATCCTGATGAGAAAATGGGAAAGGGATGATGAATTGCGGGGCGTAAGCTCACAGATGGGAAAAAGAGGGCTGACGGAAAGAATGATGAAATAATGATTGCACAGATGGGGAGGTAAGGAATGCGATATGAAAAAGTTGTTGGGGTGAAGGAATGGGGGTCGTTGATAGGTGCGGAATTGATAAGATGGAGAAAGTGCTTGGAACAGTCTCTAGAGGAATGATTGGAATGCAGGATTAAAGATACAACAGTCCTGAGGTGGAGGAAGCGATTGGGGAATGTAGCGAGGGAATGAGTGGATACATAAGATGGAATTTCATGCGTAATAATAGATATAGTGAAATTACTTACATTTATACTTGAAAAAATCACATGGACGAAAATATAATTAAAATTATTCGATAATTTGTCTTTCTGCCCCATCTTTCATTCTCTGATTAGCATAACTCTACAGTTTCGGCTAAAAATAGCGAATATTAATGATGCAAACGATTTTCCGTGTAGATTTGTCGAGGCTCATGGTTATATAGATCTGTTATCATGGTAATTAATGAGATTGCCATACTTGTGGTAAAACAATAATGGAAGAGACGAATGAAAATTTGCTTTGTTGAAAAAATTTCTAGTTTGGTTACGACAATGACACGCATTACTGAGCTCAATATAATGTTTTTCAAACGTCGAAGTTATTTATATATATTATTATTTATAGATATTGGCCGGTGTTCGTCATTCTCCATGGCACGCCATTTCTTAGGAACCTGAGTAATGCGCGCGCTTTTCCATGATATTGGTGAATTGGCTCTTGTCCAAGTTTTTTTCACAAAATATAAAAATAAAAACAGTAAGCTTATTCACCAGAGTTGATATACGCATCATATAAGAGTGATGAAATACCCTCCAACCCCGGTGCTTTTTTGATGTTAACCTGTCGCATTACTTAACTTTTCCCTCTACTGAAAACTCGATTGGTTTCATCTTTGAATTAAAGCGTATAGAAAATTCATTAATGCAACCATCGTCTAGACTAAAGCATTTCTGATTGTATTAAAGTTAATAAAGAAGATTCACGTTATCTGCCGAATCACAGCTAGTAATTCCCTCTTCATAAATAAGGTTGGGTATTAAGGACTGACCTCCACCCGATGTAGGCACGTATGACCCTGAGATTTTCTGGTCGCCTCCTAATGATCCTTAAAGAGTTCTAGATCTATATCATAAAAAAATTATGTGCATCTTCTTAAACCAAACTTCGAACTTCTCTAATGTTTGCTGCTTAAACTCAAGGTTTACTCTGATTTTCTCAAGTTTCTTCATCCGTGAGTGTAGAATTGTTTGCTTCCACAACTTAGTCTTCATTTAACGCTGCTCCATGCGCTCTCTTACGGTTTGCTTCGGCATTTATTTCGCTGAACCTTCTTTTATTGTACCAGCTATTTCCAACTGTATTACCATTCGGAAAGGAACAGAAATCTTCCATGTGCCCATTGATATGAACCTTGAACTCTGCAAATCTCGCTTTGTGAAATATCATAACTTGCCGTGATGGATTAAAGGATTTTTCTGTATCTGATTTAACCTTTGGGATTGCAACGCTCTGTTCTGTTACTCCATCATCTATGCTCAGACTTTTTATCAAGCGTGGATGTGAAGTGGCTAATAAATCAAGTATGCTACCTTGACCCTCGCAGTTTCTCTGAGCTTCCTTCATGTTAAATTGATGTAGAGCGTGGAACGAAGAAGTATCAATCAATGTGTGCGATGTTTTCTTTCCTCACCAGCGTTCGAACTCGAGACATTCTTTCAATCAATATTGGGAAGGTTGAATTTCCCCCCTACAACGATAATGAGATCTTTTATTTTCTTTTGATTAATCAATGATGACCTGCATAGTAGTAGTTTGTTAGTCATGATCCTTCAACCATGTTAGTCATTCAATATTCATGCATTAGTATAATTTGCAGTAATACCTTGAACGTTGAGAATGAAGTGAGACCCTATTTTTTGCAGTTGCGATGGATGATGTGATGGATATTGATAAACGAATTCAACGTCTTTTTCAATAAGACATGATAAAGTCATTCTTATTTCAAGACGAACTTAAAAGCTAAGAATATCGACATTGGAAGAACATGATGGAAACAGATGAGGCTCATCCTAATTTTCCTTTAGCATTTCGTGTTAGTATGCAAACGTGAATGAAATTTTTAGGATGGAAATTATTTAGAATGAAATTGTTTAGGAGTAGTATTTCACTCTATTTCATATATGCGAGGCTTATGAAAACAAAAAGAACAATGGCATACGATTTTTAACATTTTTTCTATTTAAAATATTTCTTTTATGCCATTCTCTTGATACTACAAGCTCATAGATTCGAAATAAGTAAGATAGTTTATTTGATACATAGAAGGATAGTCGTGGAAGATAAAACTAGAAATTGTGCATACTTTCAATATTTCAATAATTTCTTCGAAGAGTGATTTCTGAAAATTTTAAAATCATTTTTCTTCTTTTACTCTCCGTATTGTGATTTGTTCTGTTTTGCATTATTGACGAAGTAACTTACGATAGAAGTTAATCTTTGAGTTGTATTAAGACATCAACTATTGGAGACGGAAGTCACTCAGTACTATCTGACATTTATTCGTAGCAATTTTAAGATACATCTTCCGCTATTTTGCTTAGCCTCCTGGGTGTTGCCTATTTCTTCAATTTTTCGTTTCTCATTTAATTCTCAAGTTATAAAATAATGTTATAAATAGAGTACATTCACTTTAAGGTAAGCATTCGCTGAAAAAATGTTATAGTAATTAGGAATTGCGTGACAAAATTTTCCGTAATTGAAAGATGAGAAAATTAAGTGGTGATTCGAAATAGATAAACTATGTATCTTTGATCAGAAACGATTGCAATCGGATGATTTTCTGTTTCTCGCGACTCATATCGTGATCATAGCCACGGAATAAAAAGTGGTAAAAAGAATTCGTTGCGTTGCAAAAACGTCCGCTACTGAAGGTCATTTTCCTCGGTAGCTGCTCGTTTACCGAAAAGTTCTTCGTTAAAAGTTTTTAAATATCATCCTTTGTAATTTCCCTAGCAGGGTGGAATAAGTTATTCTGTTTATGTAATAAGCGGTTGTGAGGTGTGATATTACGTGGAAGGTTCTGACAGCCACGTTAAGGAGGATGTCGCTGGCCCGATTCATGTGCCACGGAGGTTCTCAACGCCGAGGTCGGGAACACAATTGGGGTCGCGGTGCACAGATTGTAGGTCGCGAATTTGTCATGCTCCAAGTGATCTACTTTATTATTAGGGTTACTGGAGGAGTTGGCAGGTATTTTGGGATAAGAGGCAAAAAATGAAGGATGCTGATATGAGGGTTCAATTTTTTCTAAAGGTTACTTCACCAAAAGGTGGTTTATCAGAAAAAATCTAAATTGATTTAAGAATCAGCTAATGATTGAACGAATCATGTTTCTTGACGGTTTTGAACTTCATAACTGTGAAAATGATAAAATTGTATTTGAAATTTCCTTAAACATAATTATCACCTACTAAAATTTATTTTTCGCTATTCTTATTTTTATCTTTTTCATGATGTAGCTCTTTGTAGATATCTTGACCCTGAAGAGCTTTTCCAAGTCCTCAAATTAGGTGCAGATCTTAAAATTCTAACCAATAGACTCAAATTCCTGTCAAATGCGAAATTTGTTATACTAATTGTGACCAAAAAGCAGCTAGTATACATTTTCAATCCCTTTGATAGAACACCGTTTTCAGTCATTGATCAATCCAAACTCATCTAAAAGGCATTAAGGATAGAGCTATTTCTAATAATTATGAAATCTGAGTAAAATTTCATTTAGATAAGGTTCATTCGGAAACAATTGGGTAGTAGGTTTTTTGACCCTCTAATCTATCACATTTTCCTAATTGTTCTGGAATCCGATACATCTCATAAACCATTGCAATAATCTTATACGGAAAGACGAATATAGTACATTACCTCGATAATACGAATAATATGTTCTATGAATACCTCTGATGATACATTTGGTTGAGCAAAGTTGTTGAACAGGTATTAGACAATGAAATAATAAAAATAAATGTTCCGCAATATAATGGAAGACCCCTTTATTAATTCATACTAATTTATAACCGAATTTAAAAAACCTAGATTAGTTTGATTTCCTGCTATATTTGATTCGGTGAAAATAGAGCGTAAGTTTACAAGAGTTTACGCAAACATTAGTACTATTCGAAGCATTCAAAATAACTTCCATTTGACTCGGTAAATCTGCATGACCGAAAAATTTATACGGGCGCTTTAGAGCACATATTTTTGATTCCGTTCAAATTTGGTTTGCTTTGGAAAATTTTTGGTATTATTCGGAGCAATTCTGTCATCTATGTAGCTTCTCATCGCTCGCGAAAACTTTCAGTACAATACTTCCGTGTGTACAGACTATTTTGATTATGCTTATTAGAAAAAAATCTATTATATGATTGGTGGAAAAATTTTTAGCGGAATATTTATAGCTTCATTTTATCTCAGCATCATTAATTCCACAGAGCAGCAAAAATGTTATAGTTTATTTATCGAAGTAGTTGGAAATTTTACTATTCAAAAACAGTTTCAAGTTACAAAGTCCAGCATCCATGCATAGATTTGATTCCTATGAATCGGAAAGCGTGCTTAAAGGACGTTTAAAGGACCAATCTTTCGAGTCGAAGCCGAATTCGATTATTTTTATGGAGACATTATCGGGGAAAAAGGAAGATTCGGAATTGTGTTATAGTCTATAAAGTTAGCTCGGGGACTAGTCTTCTCGGTGAAAAACCAATAATTTCCCTCAATCGCCTTAGAGTCTATCAATTTGCGCTCTAAATGCGCGGTAATAGGTTTTTTTCATGGCGCCGCTCCAACTGTTGCTTCCGTTATCGCCTTTCAATGCAGGAGCGAGGGAATCGAGTCCGATTGGAGCCATGACATTTGATTGACCAACAAGAGACCAGAGGTACTCCAACGCTGTCACATACTATGTCTACTTCCAGCCCTAATCCACTCTTGCTCATTTCTGTACTTGCTATATCTAGAGATGGGCAAATTATATCTTACGCTCCCAAAGCGCAGTGTGTTTTACCTTGGAGGCAAAGCGCTCGCTTCTCTATTGGTCCCGTCAGATTCGGGATGGAGATAGATTTACACACCAGTCCTCTAATGCCAAAAGACACTCGTTATTCCCTGGGCGTACGTATTGGTCAGCATCAAAAGACACATAGGCCGAGTATTTACAGCTGGGAATTACGAAGGTGGTCTGAAAAGTTTCCGACCCCAGATTTTTCAGAAATCTTCATAAAATTTTCAGAAAACATGTCGAGAAATGGCGAAGTGTCGGAAACTTTTCAGACCACCCGTGTAAGTCTAGCAATGATTGAAATTGAGGGAAATAAAGGAACACTGCGGAGTTAATACATTATAATTTTAAGTTGCTATCTTCAGCGGCTTAAGAGTTCTTTCCATCCCCTGAAGATGTAACGTAGTTGTCGAAGTACGTATTGGAAGTAATAACCTTGCAAGGTTAAACAATAAACAATTTTACAAGTACATATTTCTGCTTTGTTAGATTTAGAAACTTTTGCTTCATTCTTTCGGCTCCCATACGGTGAGGGCTTCCAAATTGCAGGAGTTGTTATTGAAAGCTTAAAATCATATTTTACAAATTCATATACGTTATTTTCTGATTTGATGTCTCTCAATGAGCAACGAGAAATTCATTTTCATGGTGTTTAGCAACAAAAGTAAATTACAAATATATTACATAACCCTAGCAGTATTAAATTTCGATGAATGTTTGAAATTTTAATTTTATATTCTGGGTCTACGTGTATCTAGTTCATAAGCTATCTCAGCTGTTAACAATTGATTTTTCTTAAATATTCATACTCAGATATATTGGAGAAAATTGAGATGTGATACATGCGTATATTTAAATGAAGGCATCAGGAAGAATAAAGTAGTTAACTTTTGTTGAAATCGACTCTTTTTCTCTTGGCACAATTGGTGCATACGTCATATTTTCTCTTACACAGCTATCAGTTTCACATCTCTCTGCCTCCAATCTCACCGGATCCGTAAGAGCGCTTCACAGCGTTCCTGTGCCCATAATCGTCTTTCCAGCAGAGAAAACCAATGATGCTAGCACATCCTATCTCTCGTCTAGTTCCCTCCTTCAACGCATTTGAGGACTCGTTCTTCATGTTTACAACAATTTAAAGGTTATTCTCTATCTTCTAGGCATTCGTATAAAAATGTGGTATTTTTATTAACGTCATAATTTTGGTGCATTTTGTCCTCCTCTACGCCTACGAGCATCATTAGGATATTTATCCTCGGCTTGTATTCTTAAATGAAGACTTTTTGCTCCGGATGTATTAAAGCTCGTGAAAGTCATACTTGGCTTCGCTTAGTTCCATGAAATTGCATATTCCCAGAGTATTCTGTTTAAATTAGTTGTGTACCTTTGACAGCACTTTGGAATAATACTGGGATCGTCTTTGTCATTGCTAGGGTTTGATTATGAACAAGGAGAAGGAAAAGTGAATGTTTAATCAACTCAAATAAATATTTCATGAGTAGGCGACTATTCTCAAAACTAAGAGACTTCGACGAAAGAACTCTCAACAATGCCCACGTGTTGCCACGTGCCTCGCGAAAGCTTTGTGGCGGACCTCAACTTCGTCCAGATTTTTGTCTCAATCTCCTAATGAGATCACGTCAAAGGGAAAAGGGTTAGAGTGACCTGACCCAAAAATATGCTGCTGTGGTTTCTTTTTATGCTCCTGTTTCATTTTGGCTGAACAGCCTTAAATTGAACATCTCACATGACCTTTAAATCGTGCTAAAGAATTTCTTAAAAAAATCGCGTAACTAAGAAAAGATTTTTGCGTTCTTTTCTGAAATCAAGAAAATTCCATTTTAATATTTATAATTCTATTTCATATTTTTGAATCAGTAACTGCTGTGATTCCTATAATTAATTAAAATTAATGTCCAATACGAAATGCACGTCAGCAAATTTCCCGGAACCATAGAATTTATTTAGGAGTAAGTGTTTACATCGCATGCTGAATTGATTTTTCAGTAAATATAACATTATTTTAGCGACAATTTAATATTTATCTAAAATATCGTGTAAATCAATAACTCTCCGATAGAGTTTTATAAAAAGTTTTAACGTTGATTAAAGCTGCGACGCAAATTGCAATTTAGTGTAATAATCCTGAGTACTGCCAATACCGGGAATATCCTGAAATATTAATATGTTAAGTGTTTTCTGCACGTGCCGTTTATACATTCCTTTTGGGCTTAAATTGTGCTTTTGACTATTACATGAAATTGATAATAAAAGTAATACTAATTAATGAAAAAATGTTGTTATAGGTCGTGAAATCAGGCGAAAAATTCCCTTACCAATTATAATAAGTAATTGCAGATTTTACTACTGAAGTACTGTAAAAGTAGTCTTGATCATATTTGAAATCGCTTATAGGTGAAATTTAAAGATCATCACTATGACAAACACAGGAATTAATCTAAAAAGCGATGGATTCTTACGTTTATATCTAAGAATTCAAAATTAATTGGTTTCATTCCAGATTTTCGTAACTTATTCACGTTACAGTCATACAACTTTAAATTCAGTCTCCTTGATAATTTGAGATATCAAATTAAGATACTATTCCCCAGCACTTGTAATTATACGTTACAGTGTAATATTTTTAATATCGCCAGATTTAAAGGGATAAATTTTACAGCCTGTGTCGCCTTGAACTTGATAGAAATGCGCACCTTACGGTTATGCGACACATAAAGGGTCATACACGACCCAAATAGAGATTCTAGGTTATGGTCTGGATATGAATGCTCAGGATAGCATTCGGGGAGAGATTCCTTGCTTCCCTGGCTTGATTAATGAACGTAATCAACAATTACTTCAGTTCTTATTCATTAGTGAAGCTAGTGTGGTCATGGAAGTGGCAGTAAGGTTTTGTAGGATTTCCTCAATGCATTCTCAGTTGCCCAGCTTTTACGTACGTGATTTCCCATCTAAATGTGTCCCAGTCGAATTCGTTTGATGTCTCTCGTATTAGGGCTCAGCGCGTTCCTGCGGTAGCGTGTGGAGACGTTCTAGTTGTCGTCGCCTACCTTGGATCCCTACATTCCGTTCCGCCGTCCCTAGACCGTCCAATGCACAGGATGACCCTTGACATACTTGCCTCTTCCATTGGTCTACGCCATAAGTCGCCACTGAGATTCCATTGCCGGGAATATATTTGCCGAGCGGTTTCCTTGCTGAGGGCACGTTCATAACCTTTGATCGCCAACTCATTCCTGTCTCAATTAATCCAAGAATTTTTATTTCCCCTTTTCCCGCCGCTTCTCGGGCTCATTCGGACAAAATTTTCTGGAATGATTCTGTTGCGTTAGGAGCTATATGGGTATCTTAAGTCGTGCTTGTTTTGACCTTTTATTTTTGTTTCTGTCTAATTATTAAGGAGGACAATATCATCGTATAGCATTTCACTGATTTTTTATATAGCGGTACGCTCCTCAAATAGAAGGAACAGTTAAAATAAATTGATTGGTGCATGGTGTTTACGTCCACCCCTATGCGCCGAAACGCAGATTTTAGGGTTTAATAGGGTACAATCTTAGATGTATTTACGTTGTGTAACTTTCTGAGATGTTATAAAAAATTTATGGCGAATACCTTAATGGCGATGATCTTAGATATCTTTTAGATATCTTTCATATATATTAATATAATAATTTTCTCTCTAAATTGTTTGAGATCTTGACGATCTGAATCAAGTGAGCCCTAATGAACTCCCACAGTTTTGACGTCAGCCACTAGATGAAGTAATCATCAGATGGGTGAAGTACAGCTACAAAGTGGCTGCTAGAGAAAATGGCACATGCTTGTGGCTTTCTTTCTTCTTTAATTGTTTTTTTTTCGTAAGACCACCACTGTTCCTAGTGATACTATTCTCCTACCTTCTCTGTAATGATTCCTTCTTATCTTGCAACCAATGTTTACTTCCTTTCTGAACCGTCGTCCTTTCCTTTCTTTTTATTTTTTCTCGGCTTTAGAGTCTTTTCCCGCCCGTATACAGCAATTTTACATTTTCTCCTCCCTTTTATTTGGTACAGTAGACGTTTCATGCTTCTCTCTTTTAGGATATTTTCTGTCTAAAAGTAGATTTCTCAGGTTATTGCCGTGCTCATTATTTACCGGTACTTAAATTTCACATTGTAAATTTATTACCTAGCTTGTTTTGAAAATTCGATTCTAATGAAAGCATTTTACTAAAGATTGAGAAATTGCTACGGTAATTAAGATATTCCAGAGAATGACATACTCTTCGTTCCATAACTCACGGCATTATTTGAAAACCACTAATCACGTCATCTTAATTACATCGCTGAGTTTAGGAACTATTCTTATGCGATCGTATGTTCACTTGAAAATCGCAGACGAAGTTTTCTCTTCTTCGTGCTCAAGAGAAGTTCAGCTTATTTGGAATTGACAGAATATTAATTAGCCATTTATAGGCCCCTTTATAAAATTACTACCTCTTTAATCCTGGCAAGCTATTAATTAACGGAATAATGCACATAGTAGAGTCTAAGCGCCTGGAAATCAGAGGGAACTTTTGAAGTGTAGTTCATAATAGAGAACGGATTGCTTTGCATCATTAGAAAACCGATGCTAATTAACCTTCTTTAAATGAAGAGAATAGAAGGTGGTTTAGTGTGTTATTAACTTCCAAAACAGCAAGTTTATATCATATTAAAAATTATTTTGATCGGTAACAGGAGAAACAAAAGTTTGATCTGTTCCTAGCTGGTAAATCATATTGTGAATAGAGAAATGGCGTTTTAAGATAATTACGAGTGGTTAGAGTGAATGTAGTGATTCAAATCCGATTAGTTCATTGTAGTTGATTTCGGATCTAAATTGCAACTAAAGGTATTACTCTCTTGAGCTATATACACTAGGTATTACCTATTGTATCATATCAACAAGGATGATTAAATGGAGCTGTAAGGTTGATATTTTCATGTAACTCAAAGCTATAGCCTAGGCTATGTGGTAGAAAATAGAAATAATTACCTTAGCACGTTAATATATTTCATAAAAACAATAAATATATGTTAATTTTGTTTTGTATATCAAAAAACAAAATAATATAATGACGCTATCATAACATCTGTCATTTCTACCCTATTTCTTTTATTATTTCACTTACACATCAATTCGAAAGTTTCTGAAATTTCTTTTGCGTTTTCTCTCAGTTTTAAAACATTAAGAATGCTTATACGAGTGAAATTTCTGATTAATGTATACGGCTTTGATTTTCTCGTAGTTAAAATTTTTAATTTTATCAAAAGCCATCACTTTACAACGAACTTGAATATTTCTCCAAAAAATTTGAGGCTACCCTTTTCTGTGAAAATCGATCAGTTTTGACTCTCTGTATCTTTTTAACTCGTAGAAATAACGAAAAATAACAAATAGGAACGTAAATTCAATCTGTTTTGATTAGTTCTACCATGTTTCAAGCTCCACACTCAGAAAAACCTTTTTGGTCTCTAGGCCAGCTTTTTTCGGTTCTAGTCCACTGAGGGACGGTTGTTTTTCCGATCGGATTTCTTATCGAATGGAGAAGGAAAGATGGTTAGGTATAGAAGAAGGAGGTGAGGTTAGGTGATCCGCTTTCGTATTTGTCAAACGCTCTCCTAAGGAAAGAAATGTGTTGTGCGTGTTTTCTCTTGATTAATTTCTCCCCCGTACTATCCTCGCCCAACGCCCCATTTCTTTCTCTTTTTCCCATGTTTACGTCCTTTGACGACCAATGCTTTCACCGATCCTCCTATTGGAAACTTGCGATGGGAGAAATTCATCGTAAACATCTCTCGAAGCATTTATTAATCACTATTACATTTAATCTTCTTCATCGCTCCATGTTTCCCTTACGTCAGAACTTTTAGTGTATGCCAAGGTTCGAGCCACTCCCTCTCCCCGGTTATTATAAATTCCGCTAGCCTTATCCTTCCCCTGTTAGCTCACCCTCTTTAATAACATCTTTTCGTGTTCCACCCCTGACGCAACCCCATCTGTTCCACGCCCATATTAGACCAATTTCCATTATCCTCGCTGTAATTTTAAGAGGCTTTTTGCTTGGTGTCCGGATGATTGGCCGAGAGAAATTCTTCGAGAGGGTCCTACAATTGTCGCGTTGAGCTACAATCAACACTGATCATTCTACCCGTGAGCATGTGTTGATGGGGAGGTTTTGAAGACCTGAAAGCTTTTGGAATCTTTCAAGTGAATCCGTTTTCGACAACTTTGAGGGCCCTTTGTATTTCATAAACTCAACAGTTAGTCGTTTTTGGTCAATTTTAATCGTCAATGCTTACTTTTTACATACGTAGAAATTTTTGCTACCAAATTTGGATAGATGGAATACTTTTTCTTTTTTAGTATTCGTACATAGGATAAAGAAAATGTGTCTTTTATTTTTTTACCTCAGTCTTGTTTTTGGCTGCGTTAACGAGATAGCTACAAAGGCATGAGTGAAGCCAAGCAACGGCTCCCTCATTGAACGCTATGAAAAGCGATATTTATAGTGCCATTGTGCTGAACTTAAATAGCCTTTTTCGCTGATAGCATTCTGGCTCAGTGGGGAAAACAAGGAAAACTACAGCACTCCTCATTTTGCGTCATATCAGTTCTTTCCAAACTCTTGGCGGCTAATATTAGAAGAGTTGAGGATCCCGCTAGGCTTCGGTATGAAGATTTTATAGACATCTAGTTAGAAATATTAATTCATCTAGTTTCAACAATGATACCTTGATTCAAAATATATTCTGTTCACTCGTTGCTTTCATCATTTGTCATTTTGTATAACTAATTCAGTTTTAATTTTAAGCAGTTTTTTTTCGAAAAATACTTATTTCTGAATGTGAAGGCGAGCTAAGGGTTGGGTCGTTAATTTAGGTTCTCGATAATTTCCACAGATTAAATATTTAAACTAATGATTCCATTTCGATGGGGATCATTGTTACGTCTATGCTTTGGTTTAGGAATCCAGAATCGATTGTTGATTGGAGGTAATAAATCTAAACTTCGTTATAAAAGTAGTATCTGTATGCTTTAAAATAGAGTCATTCGTTCGGTTCTATCATTGTCATCACAGTAAAATAGTAACATTTTAATTAAATTGTAATATCAACTTCGGAATTATTTCTTAGTGGTTACGTTAAAATAAGCTGTTTCATTTTTTCAATCGTTCCATTCTTGTTGCATCTTAGTAGAAGTTAAAATCGTTTTCCGGAATTTGAATCTATGAATTCCTCTCGGGAATTTGCTCTTATAGCAATGAAACTCAGGCAAATTATTCGTTTGCGAGCTACGTCTGTTAATTGTGACGGAGAATGTCACGAATAATGGTTGTGCTTCTTCTGGCGCGTTTCATCCTTCAGTTGTTTCTCAAGAGTCATCTATTCGGCATCTCCAGCGGTTAAGATGTAAATGCCTTTGGCTTTTCTCTTCTTACTATTTTATGCTTTCAAGTAGCATCTTAACATTGAGATGGATTTCGGGATTTATAATTGAATGTTCTCTTTTTTATTTCCGTGAAAATTGTTCAATATGTCGAGCTTGCTATCTTTTTCACTTATAGACGACCCTTGAGAATCTGCTGTAATGACGACGAAACAACCTAAGGCGAACTATTCATCAGGGTGTTCTGTGTTTGTGAATTGAAACGTAAAATGTCACGAATAATGGCGGGTAACGCTTCCACCAAGTCTCCCCCTTCAGTTGCTTTAAGATTCAAGTGCTCGCCAATTACAGCGGTTAGAATGGGAATCGTGGGAGGGGTTTCTATGTTTCGCCTTCTTGCATTTGTGTAGTTCGGAGTTGCATCTTCCTTGAAGGTCCAGTTTGGCTAGTACTTCTCGAAGAACATTCCTCTTTTTCCATGCCAGCAATCAAAATCTTTCTTCTTGAGAAGCATTTAAATAAGGGTGTTTTGTCTGACGAGTAAATTAAATTTATTATAAGTTATACGAGAAATGAAAAATTGTGACTTGCCTGGAACTCGAACCCAGGTCTCCCACTTTCCAGACAGGTATTCTAGCCATTGAACTACCGGGTTCGAGTCCTAGCCAACTCACAATTCTTCACTTCTCATATAACTTTGGGTCAGTCGCACGACTTCATGTGCAAAGTTTCTTTACGTTCCATCAATTGTGTAAATTTATAATACCTTTAATTGGGAAAAATGCATTTATAGTTTCGTTTTCTATAGGTATTTAAAACAAATTAGGAGTAAAGTACCTAGTCTCTTATGCCAATAAAATTATCTATTTTTACCTATCTTATTATAATATTAGCGCAAGGCAACTCGGTAAGAAATTTTTATGCAAGTTACTCATTCAGGTGAAAATTTTAATATCTTTAAAAATATAATAAAGAAAAGCTTTAGATTTTATTAAACTTCTAGATTTCTTTTTAAACTTCTTAAATTAGAAATTCACTCCAGGTAGCAGTAGTTATCATTTTCTTACTCGATCGAATTGATTTTTGAAACTGTTTCTGATTTTTAAGATCTGTTCTCATTCTTAGAGTCATAGGGTACTTTACTTTCTAATTTCCCCTTTTTATGCCTGAATTACTTAATTAATAAAAGAAGAAAAAATGTTAACCGTGGGTGTAGCGCGGTCCACATAGCTTGTTGGACATTAGATGGCTTAGGCTGCCCTACGCAAACTCGTCGCCGCAGTGAAACCCTGATCAACCGTATTTCGAGCTCGAAAGTGACAAAATTTTTATTCGCGCATTTGTTTATTATTGAAATAATATCGGAAAGTATAGAAATTTTGTATTCGTGTTATCTGTCATAGTCTGTTTTGTCGAAGCCAGTTCCTATGTATGTACCTTTTCTTCTCGAAGAGCGATTAACTTTTTCTTCTAAGGAGTCATTCGTGCTGAACGACCGTAAGCATCGCCAGTGCAGTTTAGACTCGAAGATAATCACGTCTCAGAAAATCCCGTTAACCCTTAAAACGGAGCAAGGCAAGATTTATTCTCTCCTTCTTTTTAGCCGTGAGGTCGCTCTACAATTTTTCCTCCTTCACTCCGTACTCCTCTCTTTAGGGCCATGATTAGGTAATTTCATTGAATTTCACTCGTGAAATAATGCCAGAGGTGCATGTAAGGTGACCCTAGTGCGCTTTTTCTTCTCGCAACTGGCATCATTTACGTTCTCTAATCTCTAGGTGAATTGTTTTCCGCAATATGAAGCTGACTGAGAAAAGAAGTCTTCAGAAAATTTAACTGCCTATTTGTGAGCGTTTATCTTTAAAATTAAAACCACTAGAGTTTTATTGTAATTCCCGAGAACTTTTTTTCTTCTTTATATTTTAAACTAGAGAATTGGGTTGCTGTTTTCTAAAATGAATACACACGTTATCTTTAAAATTATCTTGAAAATGGGTAATGAAATCAATAAAATATTCAGATATAGAAGTAGGCCCAAACTTATAGAGTAATTTATAATTATTATTCTGCAAATAAATGGCATTTACTATTTTTTGAAATTCAAATCGAACTTACGCTGTTTTATTCTGTATGAATCAGTTCTTTTTTCGAAATGCCGGTAATTTTTGCAAAATAGAGAAATCAGTAATTATAAAATTAAAATCACATTAATTACCACAAACATTACCGGATAGCATCACCGCAATTATTCAAAGGAACTAATAGAAAAAATATGAATCTTCATAGATCATACATTCTTTAATTTATTTTTCCTTGCCAGATCGCTATAATTCTCCAAGTAAATATACATTAATGTAAATAACTTTCGTTACTGTTATCTCAATTTGAGTGTAGAGTTCAGCATTTATTTTCTTGGGTATATTTTCCTTACTAGCATCATTCATCCAAATTTTTGTGATTCCTCTGAATGTGTCAGATGTGATAGGAAACGGGAATGAACATCGTGACTGACGTTCTATTAGCTCTTCTTCACTGTATATTTGCTATACAAGCTAGAGTGGTGCAGTCTGGGAGCAGATAAATAAATGCATTAAATAAACATAGAACTCCGTTGCGCAGGATGCACATATTCTACTATTTTCCATTCTGAGTTCTGCCAACTTTGTTGATTGGACTGTCCGTTTACTCCGAAACTCATGCAGTTCCCATAGCAATGACAAATTTTGAGGATTGTAGCTCTCTTCTGTAGCTTGCTTTTCGATGTATTATCAAATATATTTGACGCATTTCTAGGTGGCAGTTTGAGTGCAGATGTTTCCCAGAGATGAGATAAATTCAGTCGTCTGTTTTCATTACTTTAGGACCAAAGTCGATACTTACGAAAACGTGGTTTGTTATTCATATTGCTAATGTAGCTTATTCCAATAGCTTGGTAACATTCTTGATCTTTTAATATTTTCACAGTGTTGGATGAGTTATAGTAAATATTTAGAGACATCACCTTTCCTCGGAAATCAGCTATTGAGCCATACCCATGATTATGATCATTTTATTATACAAAAATTTTATTCGGTTAAATTCTTTAGCCTTAACATCTAGAGATCTCCAGAGATATTTATCTTTTTAGAATCGAAGACTTTCAGTATAGTTTTATATAGCTAAGATTTTATATATTTTTTAAATTTTTGGCTCTATTCCGCTCTAAAAAGCAATAAACATGGCTTAAAAATTTACTTTGTTGGACCGTTTCTCTCCACCTCATAATTGGACATCCGTAACTTTATTCAGGAAACTTTCTATCCGACCTCTCTTCCCAAGCATTCTTCCCAACATATATGGCAATTACACCTAGCATATAACGAATAATTAGGGCATGCCCACTCTAATGGAAGTACTGCCGCCCTCTCCTAGCGCTAAGAGGCCTTTTCTCTCCTGTATTTCCCTCTCTATCTTTCCTGTTTAATGTAATCCCCACTCCTACATTTCTTTTTCCTCTTGTGATTCTAGTTTTCCTCTCCTGACTTGCTACTTTCTTCACTCTGCTATACCCTTGCTAGAGATAACCTTGCGCTCCCAATGTCTTAATTTTTCCTTTCCAGTCTACTTTCCCGATCCTTCTGAAACAGAATCCTAACTTCATCTTGAACGAAGCCACTTTGCATTTTACGTGAATTTAATTACATTAAACACCTGTTAAATTGTTTCATCCTTTGATTATACCTCTTATTCATTTGAAATAATAGCAGATTTTGATATCTATTGCTGCAATTTTCCTGACGCAATCCTCGATATGGCCCTCCGTTTTCTCGTGCTAGGAGCTTTTTAAACTAATTGAGACTAGAGTTATAATATAGGGTATTAGAATACTAGAATTTCCTCATGCATTTCTGAAATTTCCACTTTTTGGTAAGAGGTTTTGGATAAATTGAGTGATATCGCTAATTTTATGGATTCAGTAATTTCAGAATTAAAAGCCAATGAATTTTCTTTGTGCCCTTAGTTGAAAGGAAAGATTTATGTCATATTAGGTGCGTTGAAGTTTTTTAAGTCGAACTCTCATTCTCACAGAAATAATTAGAAAATTAGTGGTATGACGTTGAGGATTAGTGTATGCTATAGTCCGCAGGTTTGCGTATTACCGTTGAAAGTAAAATGGATTATTTCTACTTTTAATGAACGATTGCCAAAAACAGAAATAATCCTCAGAATAAGAAAAACTGATAAATAATTGATGAAATAATTTGTTGACACAATCAATAGATGAAAATTTTAGCTAAATATTCCACAACCTAGGAAAGCATAATTTTATGTTTCAATTAATTCGTATTATTTTAAGAATTCTGCGGGCTTTATTTTTCTTTTACCATTTATTTTCTATCTTAATGATTTCAGATCGTAATTCAGTGCCGATTATTTAATTACTTATGCAGTGAAGTCGCTGTACACGCGCAGCTCTTTAACGACGTGCTAGATGCTTACATTTTTGATATGTATGTTTTGAAAAACCTAGGAGGAAAAGTTCACGATCAGCGAGATCATGGAATTTTGAAACGTTTCCAAAAGTATTGCAGCCTAAAGGATAGAAAGTTGAAGAAGAGTTTTTCAGTATTTATTCTTAACAAAATTGTTAGAAACTTCTGTTTTTCTTTTATATTTCTTTATGGATGAATCCTAGTAATCTATTCCACTCATCAAGAAAATTTAAAATTCACTTTCTGATTCTACAACTTTGTGTATGAGGCGGATTAGAAATAAAGAATCGAGACAAATTCTCTTCGTTATCTTAAATTTTCACATCATGAACGTTCAGTGGTCTATGGTGAACGTTCATTAAATTTAAATGTTCAATACTTTATGTAGAATTTTCCTAAAGATAAGTTTGTGTTTTATTCATATTTATTAAGTTATTTAAAAAATACTGAATTATTGGTGTAAAAAGAAATCGTCTTTCACCAACCATTCACCCGTTTCAACTACTCTTGCTCAAGTTTTTCCAATTTTTCTTGTTACTTTCCTCTCGTGTGCAAAGATTCAAGATAGCCACGATTTCCAACTTTCTTGGAAAATGGAGGCCAGTCGATTTAGCATTTCTAGTAGGAGTCGTTCAACCGGTTTTTGCGAAGACAATGTTTGCTTTATCGGCCCTTATTTTACATCCTCACGCAAAATAATCTAATATTATGATATTTTTCTTAATAACTTTGAAATCAATTCAGCCATGGCTTCGCTTTTTGTTGCTCTTTTTTTAAGGGTCAAAAGTGGTTATTAGCCATCGAGATTGATACTCCGAGATAGGATATACATTCACTTCGAGCGTTGCGTGTTTAAAATACGTTATTTTTAAGCTGCCGGGTAGGGTGATTGCTTTTAAAATGGTTTACTTCTGAGTAAATATAACTAGGAAGGAAGCCTTGGTAGGAATCACTAAATTTTCCGACGGAAGTATAGTTCGAGATCGGTATCTATGTTGTAGATCAATGGGAATCTTGCAACAGATTTCGACTCGCGTTCAATCTTTTTCTTAGAAAGCTCTAGTAGAATGTTTGTACATTTACGAGAAAGCTCAAGATTTTTTACCCCGAATCGGTTCGAGGCAGCAGCAGTAGGTTGCAGACCAAATAGGAAAGGTCTTTTGAGAAAGCTGAGGTTACAAAATATAACTTCATGCTATGAAAGGCAACACCTTAAGGAAAAAATCATCATCAGTACAGAAGAAATTTATAGCATGGAATGAGACATTTCGCTTGTGGAGACGCTTCTAGACGTACCTGCCATCTTTTACCACCGGAACTGAAGATAGTAATCTCTTACTCCTTTCACATGTCGTCGTTACCGAACAACTGTGTTAAACCGGCGTATCTCTTCTAAAAATTTTATAATAAATTGGCTCAGATAGAGATTCAGATACCTTATCTTAACCTCATATGCCTCTGTTGAAGATAATAGTAATAAAATTGACGACTTCATTAACTGAACTTTGGCCTTGAGAGGCCACTCTTACAATTAACCTTCTTAAACTTACAGTTTTTCTCAACGCAAACAACCATGCCCTAAAACGGAGTCGAATTCGGGACCTCGGTGATGACCACAAACACCGATACAGCACCGAGGCCGGCATGTAGTAGTTCGAGATGTTTGTTATTTGCTGCCTGCTGCGTTTTTTTTTGCAATTACGTCAACCTCTATCCGAGAAATTTGTTTACCCTGTTTGAATATGGAAAGTTTTTCTAGCTATTGCTGCCTTCTGTTATCAAGGGCGGATATAGAAATATGTCATGGGTAGTGGTGGGGTTTAAGAAAATTTCCCTATGAATTCTTCTCCAATCAACTTTGAAATACCATTATTATTAAACCCAGTAGTATACGGAATACATTCAACCTCGCGTCTTAATCATTCATGTCTAAAAATAAACGCAAATGCCGAATACTTTGTGAAGAAAGATAAGATGGAGGATCATGGCTATCATCATCTTTACGCTTATGTAGATTAATTTGTCTAGCTTTTTTACTTCACCGAACGCTTTCATTGTGGTTTTATTCCGCGAGAAACTCGCCACAAAAGTGTAATAAATGGGATAAAATTTCGAGGAGAAATTTCTTCCAAAAGTTTAGGAATCCCTCCGCGGAAATTATCGCAGTTTTTCAAAGAAGAGAGTCCTTTACGGAAAGTTGCTAGTAACAAAACAAGGTATAAAAGAGATCTATTATCTGTTCGGATGAAAACCAGTGTTCCTTTCAGCTACCAAAGAATCAATAAATCCGGGAAATCTTCCTCACATTGTTACAGCCAAGTTATTTTTGGTTTCTTTTTCCGGGTAAGAATACCCTCCACTCTCAAATCTTTTTTTCTATCTGTAAGTTTATGTATCTCTTATAAAAGAAAACCTCGTTTATTCCGTGGGTCTTCTCTGTGTATCTCCAGTGCGAAAAAATTTGTTTTTCTCTCGGGACATGAAGTTTTCCCCTCCGCCTCTGCCTCTGTTTTAGAAGCCGAACTGAGAAGGACTTGGCAAATTTCGACTGCTTGTCAATAGAAATGAAACAAAATCACCTGGGAAAAGTCAGCCTGAGAGAGATTTCAGTACGCATTAGACCCGGGAGATATGCTGTTGAAAAGAGTAAAATTTTCGTGTATCTTTAGAGACTACGATTTCGTTACAATGCAAGATTTTATCGTTAATTGGCCTAATTTTAAACCTCTTTTGCAACATGTTATCTTCTTTCCTTAAAAAATATGCGTCTGGCAGAAAAACATGTATTGAATATTTTCATTTTATTTTGATTCAGCGTAGAGTGACATCTTATACAATATTCTTCCAAAGCGGAATATGAACAGAAGTTACACATTTGAATACGTTATTTTAACTTACCAGTATCTACTGATCTACTCTGTCTGTAGGTGTTTATTGAACTCTGTTTCTATCTTTAAAATTCTGCAGATCAAGGGAGGAAACATTTTCACTATTTTTATCATTGCTATGATTTTTAGTGCTAATTTCTTTCGTGGCATTTTTTTGACTGGTCTTCAATTTTAACTCATATTTTAATGACGGTTTCTGTTCGTTGCGATTTGGAGCTGTACTCAACGTCAGCTCATACATTTGAGCGTATTGATTGTCTTGTGGTGACTGTGCTATTAGTTTTCTTTTATCCGTTGTTTTCCTGCGTATACAATTTTGAGTCAAACATTCATGGCCTTACCTAATCTGTGGTCTGTTTCCATAGCAGATGGTTTATTGGTACCTTATCACTTTTTTGGCGATCATCGCCCGGATTTGAATAAGAAATCATGGAGACAAAGGAACCGAGGCTGTGATATTGCCAGGTTTTGTGCCACCCCCACTGAGCCGTCTTACATATATCTTATCCCCAATCTTGTGCACCCTCTTACACATCCCCTTTTCCTGTATCAACTTTCGCCACCTCTTCCAACCGCCCCTTTTCTGCCCCGCCCAACACAACCACATCTTCCACTCGATACCTTAAGCATCATTTCAGGTCTCTGGATCCGAACCCTCTCCCGAGCGACCCTACACCCGCGTCACCGAAGGCCACTTGATGCCTCCCCTTCACCCCTTTTTGCTCTCTTACACGTTTCTTCCGTACAAATCCACGCTATGTCATTCCCCCACCTATAAGGGATTCGTCTCCCCATTGACTCGCACGGCTTTCTATCGACTCGTAGACAGCTCCATCTCTCTTCTCGCCGTATCAACTTCCCTCTCCCTTATCTGTTCACCCTTTTCTCGGCTTCCCCTCGGTCACTCCCTGAGCTTTCACCAAGTGGGTTATTGTTAAGCTTGCATTTTTTCCCTGAGCCATTGTTTCTCTCCGATACGAACCTCCGAAGATGCTATCTTCTCTTTATGTAAGTAGTTTGTCTCTATGTTTACAGTAAATCTTCGATATAACGGGCATCGTTTTATAGGAGGTCGGATTTTACCAGGAATTGTTGGAGAGGCAATAAAGTGAGCGTCCCCGAAATAAGGTTGAGGAAGCTCTTTTCCGTTTAAGGCGGAAGGAATAGTTGGGATGAGAGCAGACACACAACCTTCGTTATGACTGACATTGTACATACTTTACATTAAGATTCTTCACGGGTAGATTTAACTCTGACTCAGAATTTAACTCTGATTGATTTAACTCAGCATCACACGTGAAATTCTTAATCATTTGTATAATAAGGACTATAAATTCTCTTGTTGAAGAGATCGAACTCAAATGAGGTTGTTAAAGCTTAACTCGTTTCCTAGAAATGCGCCGTTCTTCGATTCATTTTTCTTACCCTAGGGTGATTTCTGCGTATTAATTAAAATGCGTATGTGATCCATGCAGAGATCTCTATTCAGCTCTGATATAATTTTCAATTCCAAAGTAGTTTAAATGAAAATGTAATTTGATTATCTTGATAGAGTTTCGGCTCGCATATTCTCCGAGATAGACTAATTACAGTTGATGATATCATTTGAAGCAATTTTCTTTTCCCCGAATGTTATTTTTGGGGCTCTCTCTTTCACTGACAATTTCATCTCTGTCTTTCGTCGTGTATAGAATTAATTCGCGAGCGTGTTTCCTCTACTCAGGATAACATACTAATTAAGAGTGATGTGTTTTATATTGGTGATATGCAGAGATAGCGACGGATTACAGGAATAGCGTTGTTAATATGTTAGCGCAAACAACCGGATCTTCTCAGTTTCTGTTGTACCTTTATCCAGATACGTTTCAATTTTAAATTTATTTTGCTTTAATATGCCTATAGGGAATAAATCTTTGTAGTGACGATGTTTACAAAAATTTGGATCATTATTTGTAACCAGAATACTACTACTAGAACAAGATATCCTCATACATATTTTACTATCATTTCACCTCATTACAACGCATGTTTTGCCAATTTGTTGATAGATAATACATAAAGATGTCTTTGAAAAATTTACTTATTTAGAAAATCATTAGGATAACCCTGGATTTTGCTCTGACTGTTTCACTGGAGTTTTACTAGTGATCGTGGAAAATAATTTATTTTCTATATGACTTCTTCGTTTAATTTCATATTTGATTATTTTTTGCATCCCTAGTAATATTTTTTTTGTTAAATGTTTTATTGTTGAAGTTTCTTCTTTTAAGTTCTGGCTGTTCAAAATTTATTTTTTTATCATAAGTATCCTCTTATCAGACTGAAATAATGCCCATGATGTTTTTAAATATTCATGTATTGCTCTAAATCTGCCTGACTGAGATTAGCGCATAATTTATCTTTCGTTAAAAGTAGAGAAAATAAAGGTTTAAAGCGGATATTTCTTCACTGAGAATTGGAACGATAAAGGATATTAATGTTGATAGTGTTGACTGTGGTTATTCTAATAAGCAGTGATATTTGTCATTTGCTCATCCAACCGAAGCCTTGGCATTTACTGAGGGGTTATTACGATTAGGTTGAATTTTAATCGTATAACAGAAAGCATTATGAAACTATATCAAAACCGTGGGAGTTAGGAAATCTGGTTCGTGCCAAAGGTAGAGTTAAGGTCTTTTCATTGAAATCGGAGCGTAGAGGAAGAATTGTTGCCGAGCGAAGAAACTATCGATTGCATAGAAGAACTTTATTTCTCTCTAAAATTTTTGTAAAATGTATCTTCGTTAAAGCAGGATTTTAACAGTTTGACTAATTACTGTGGCAAATTTTAGAATGTAATTGATGCCCTTTAATTGTGGTGATTTTACGCCAAACGCGTTTTTCCTATTCATGGCAGGAGGCAATGCGATGAGCTTTCATCTCATTCCCACACAATGACGTCAAGCAGATAAATTGAGATCGTTATTATCTGACCAGTGGCTAAATTCAGAAATGCAGTGAAGAGTAAACAAAAGGGGAACACCCATAGGGAAACATTTTCATTCATCTGCGTATCCGTTTACCACGAGTTAGTGGCGATAATAGTTAACGATCTTGTTTCTACCTTTCACGATGAATCTGTGGAAGAAATTAACGGTATATTTTACTTGCAAAATAGCTTTAACCGATGGTTATTCGCATAGAGGGAAACTTGCTCGCATTTTATAAATACGATAGTCCATACGAAATGGGTTTACGAAATGTTTTGGGCCTTTAAAATATTACAGTTTTTGTTTTATGGGAGAAAAATTTCTCATGATTCGCATGTGTTTTTTCTCAAAAATTAATGATTAAGAATAACTTAGGTATTTCTCATATTAGTTTCCTGTAATACATCCTGTACTTTAGGGACTTTTATATGCGTTTAACCAGGGTCTTTAAAATTTTGTTTTATACGAAGAGTATCAGTTCTTGATTGTTTTCCGAATTTTTCTTAGGGCCTTTCTTGTTTTGATAAATCTTTTCATGATTACCATTTTTTTACCCTCCAAATTATTTTGGTCACCTATACCATCGTATATTTGATTTGGATAATAGTTTACTTATTTTAATATCATTACTTCGATTATTCCGTTTACGCACAATTTAGCGGCTGTTTCAATGTGTATTTAATTCTTAAATTTGATTTTGTTACGAAAGAACTAGCATGTGATTGAAATTCTGGATACCAAGAAGAACATAGATGATAGAAATTCATAAATTTTTTAAGGTTTTTAGGAAAATAAAATTGGGTTCCTGATTGTCCCAAGCGGACAACGCGTTAAACTTTGGTGAAAGCGGTTCCGGGTTCGATTCTCTTTGGAAGTCTATAATGAAATAATACTGAAATAAGAAGAACGCGGTCCCGAGTGTTATCTTCATTGAAATCCAAGGACGAATAATTTTATATTTGCTTCTATTTATAATGTTTTCAATTAAATGCTTTCAATGCTAGAATAGGGGTAGCAGATGAATGCGAAGATGATAGATCTGCAATCACGCGATTCTTGGGAAAGATTTACCTTTATTATCACTACTGCGGTTGCCATTTATTCTTATACTTCAAAGATTCTTAGTCCCTCGTAAGATATCCGCTTAGAAGTTGCTGTTAAGAAGACAGATGGCTTTTGGAGGGAGATGTAAGCGTCTCGAGGGAGCGATGGGTTGGGCAGGATGGTGTGAAAGTAAAGGAGGAGTGGTATATTAGATAAGGTAGTGGGGTTACGTGTAAGAATTCGGAACAGTTTTGGGATTAGGTAGTTTTTCTACAGATGATGGCAAGGTTCGGTGAGGACCAAGGGAAATCGTAGAAAGTTTATGGAGGTTATGGAGAAGACGGTGGTTTTAAGATTGGGAAGAGTAAAAGGCACCTTTCAGGGTTTAGTACCCCTATGCCAGGAGATTTCATATAAGCACGTTTTACTTCCGATTAATATAGTCAAAAATGTAATCTACTTTAATAGAAGCATAGATAATTTATTTGTAGGATTTTGAGTTTCCTCACAGTAATATGATATTTTTACCAAACTAATTATAGACGAAGAGCAATCCAAATATATTATATGCATGAGCCTTCATCTTCTGCTTAGGATCTGCTTCCTATAAATCCCCGATTGGCGCTATTTCTATGTCTCTATGAAGATTGAGCCCTTTTTGTTACATACTCGTATAACCATTGCCATGTCAGTCACATAGTTGAAATAGTTTTACATCAGAGAATAAGATATGATCGTTTTAGCAAGTAGAATATTGAAAACATTTTTCACGGGAGAAAAATATCTCATGAGACGCTTACAATTAAAATGTTTGATTAATTTGTAATCGTAAATAGCTAATACCAATTTCATATACCAATTTAATTTAATGCATCCTGTACTTAGGGAACTCTTAAAAATTTTCTTCTTTATTCTTTTAAAGGATAATACATTGGCAATTTGCAATTAATTTATTAAGAATGCTATTATTATTATAAGAAGGTAGTGATAGATACACGAAGTGGTGATATAAATACTAAATAAATAGTAAAAGGACCATCATTAAGGTCATGAATGAAGAAAGAGTTTCTGGAGCAAACAGTCAGTAATAGTCTGTTTATAAACACCTCGGTCTATTCAAACGAAAGCGGAAAAATGAAAATCTTTCTCTGTTTTCTCTTTGTCAACCTCTCCCAAGCCTCGTTCCGTAGACTCTTTATTCTTCCTTTAAGTTTCCGCCTCAGCTTTGTCGGTCTCTGTATCACCAGGGGCGTTAGCATCACCCAATACCTTTGTTCTATCCATCTCGACCTTCGTTCCTCTCTCGGCTTTATTTTTCTGGATGGAAATGACGGATTCGGAACATCGGTAAAGAGGTCGGCACGGTGATATGTTTCCTCCAAAGGTGTACCCAGGGTTTTCGCTGAGAGGCCCCCTGTCCTCGAGGGAAGTGAGAAAGGGTGTCTGGAGGTGGGGATTGATTTTTCTCTTCCTTTCACGTGGAATCGAGTTTGTCGCGTGTTTGGTGTCTGTGTGTGAGAGAGCCCCAGGCTAGGATGAGCCGAGGAAGTATTCTCGCTGTCATTTCCTTGTTTCTGACGTTTACAACATTTTTATGCCTACCTCTCAACGTCGAATTTTCCTCTCTCCTTATCCGCTTCCTCTTTTCCTTTGTGTTCGGCACCGTTCCGCATTTGTTACATGCCCTTTGCTTTCACGCGCTACTTTCAGCGTTGCTTTTCCGCGATTCTCTTTTTTTTCCTCTCGTGTCACGGGGAGCAAACGTCGTTTCGCGAAAATTTCCGCTCATGACTGGAATTCACAGGAGAAAAGTTTTCCCTCCATGAATTGTACTTTATGGGATGGAAGTATAGGTAATATTAGAGTAAAAAAGCCTTCTTTTGTGAGTATTTCTCAGGAAGAGTGAAATGTGAATATGTATGTATTTTTAGCGCACATTCGACCGCCCACATTCCAGTTGTTACATATCTCTTCGGATGCAATCCTGAAATAAAACGTCATTGATTCCCTTTACTTAAACATGTAGCAATCAGCTTCCATTTGGATGGGAATTTTTCCTACCTCGGAAAATAGTAATTTTAATGTAAAATAACCCATTTAAATGTTAAAGTGTCTTTTGAACATTCAGAGATTTGAAATTCTACGTTTTGTCTTTCATGCATTTTACCATTGATGTATGTACTTCCTGATATTGGGTTTTGAACTCTTATGCTGAGTGACGTTGTCATAACTTATTCTTTGGGATCTGCGAAGTTTCGTATCTTTTATTATTTTAAAGTTATATTCATTCTTTCGATATCCGAAATAATATTTCTTTTATTTTTTAAGTAGAAATACGGCTTGAAATTATGATATTTTTTAATAATAGTAATTTTTGAAAAGGTGCCTCGACATTTGAGGTAATGTTGTACCATTTTTATTTCTGTTTTTCTAATGTTTTTTCTCACTGGAATTGAACCTTGGACTCCCCTGAACGCATTACTCACACAGGGATTTAGATTATGTAGATTAATGTAGGAATGTAGTTCACCACTGCGACATATTTATCAAACATATCAAAGTGTTAATCTGACGCTATAATATTTATAGGGTTTTAAAATTTACTGTAAAATCAACAGAATAAGCGGTAGTTTTAATTAGACAATTATTTTATGGGAAATGTCGAAATTACAAATCTGGTAATTTAACTGATATTTCGTCAGGGCAATGAAAGTTGAATGTTGCGGCAAAATTTTCGGTCCGAAATTTAGGTGAAAATGAGGGTCCGTTGAATGGTACCGAATGGATGGTGAATGAGATGCGTCAGCATTTCATTGGTGCAGAAATTTTGATCGAAGGCAATCGAGCAGAGCGTGAATTCATCCCAAGAATCGTTTTGACACAAAGTGAAACGAACCCTCCATTCACGCAACGGAGAATACAATTTCCGGTCATTTTGGAATCTGTGATCACCGTTAATAAGTCCTAAGGTACATACATTACAGTTTTGGGATCACGAGAGAGGAAAGTGCTCCGACCATTATTCACCAACAGGGTTTAAGGAGGGGTGAAAGTAATATTGCGGTGGCCTAAAGAGGGATTCGAATGTAACGCAGTTTTATTTCAGTCTTCATTTCAATGTCAGTAACATTGAAAAATAACTTTTGTTGTCATTTCCGAAACCTTTTGAAGCACTAATTTAGTATACCACATGTCAGATAAGGTTGGAAGATTCGTTTTGCGTAGACATTTTCGCTGAATGCATTACATGCTTTTATATTAATATCATCCTTATTTTATCTAGAAATTTCCTCAATTATTTTTCTCTTTTTCCTACTTTATTAGCTTTTATCTGCCATTTAGTGCTTCCTAGAAACTCCGTGGTGAATTTTATTGCGGTATCATGACGTATTTTCCATGAAATACTTTTATCCGTCTTAAATATCCATCAGAGCTTTTCTGTAGTTAAAGAGAAAATTGCACAACCCTCTTCTTATTTTTTCGTTAGGGTAAATTGTCTTCTAAATCAAGAATTCATTTCCATCAACGGAGAAATAAATTAATTTGGGTTTTATAATGAAAAAATCTAAAATTGTGATACTGAATGAGAGGGTAGGTTTATCTATGTGAAGATTTTTTTTACGCAGCCGTAAAATAATATATCGTAGAAAGGGATCCTATTTATAAAAAAATTTATTGAATCCGGAAATCTATTCTTGGTTTATATAGTTACAATGCTATATTATTTACGAAAACGTTATATGTCAATGCTTGTAGCACAATGGAGTACTCGTAGATGCAAGAACAAAACTAGTAATATATTTTTGTACTGACCCAAGTTGATACAACCTGACCTAAATTTCAATCACTGTTTAGGCTTTGATAGAGGGATGATTAGAGTGCTTGATCCCTATAGGAATCTCGCGTTTGATTCGAAGGGCATGGGTGATTCATTGTTATCTCCGTATCCATCGTTAGATGTATGTAGCATCACGTGAATGGTGCCATCTGCTTTGACATTTCCTATACCGCACCTTGAATCCCATCGCTCTGAGGTTTTTTTTCCTCGGTGGTAACAGGACAAAATCCAAGGGATCTGGGTTCGAACCAGTTTTAAATCCTACGCAATCCCCTTGGACATTTCTTTCATTACCGGATTGTGCTGCGTGAGCTTGCGATAAATCCCAAATGGTTTCAGTTTTTCTTTCTCCATTTATTGATTGCGACTTAAGCATCATTAGATTTTTGAATCGCAAATAAGTAGTGAGGTAATTAAATTGCGAGAGTTTTGCAACATGAAGTAATATAGGGACTTGAATTTTTCATGGGGTGATTCTAGAGATAGCTATTGTTTTGAAATCAATAAAACTGAACTCGTTGATTCGCAAGTCTACGAAACGTTTTATTACTATTCACATCGGTCTAGCCACTATGTATGTAAATATTGTAGAACGATTAAAATGATGTGAATCCCGGAAGGTGAATATCTAGAAAATTTTTGGAATAAACTGAGGTTAATTCTGTTAAGTAATGTAGTAAGGAAGGTCCAAAAGGAAAATCTCGAGTGTCAGAGAAAATATGTCGTAATTATTTTTGGCACGTTAAAGCACGTCTATTAGTTTTAAATACCAGTCTTTGAAACGTTCGTACGAATTTGAATACGTCAACCTTACAATATTTCTTCAGAGTTGAGATTTCTCAAGAATCTGAGGGTCGACTGAGGTTTCGTCGGCTACAGGTCGAGGACCAATGAACTTTGGTGGCAAGCGGGAAAAATCGAGAAGTAAATAAATCCCTCAGAAAAGTTGTCTTCCTTTCATCATCCATTTCATCCCACGTCTTTCATTATCGCCACTCCATCCATCCTTCGCCTTTCACTTCTCTTTTGTTTCCTCTCTTCCTCTTTTCCTCCGTTCCCTCACTCTATTTCTCTTCTCACGATGAATAACTCATGAACCTTGTTATCTCAACAACGCAGCACTCACTATCGGAGAATTTTTCCATCGTGCTTTCTTGTATTGGCAATTTCCGGGATTTAGTAATCCCCTTCCCCTTTCGCTTTGAGGCTTTTGGCTCTCTTCACCAGTCCCCCTTCTCATACTCACGGCAATCTTTTGGGCGAGTTCGCTTTTGGTTGAACCGAGGAAAGCGTCAAGGGGAAATATGAAGCCCAATTACTACTCTCCGAGATCTTAGTGTGTGTTTAGCGTGCCAAAAACACGCGCTCACGAAAGAGGAATAAACGGAAAGGAAAATATTTGTGGATTATTTTTCTAGAAAAAGATATCGAGGGAGAGGATTCGCGTTAGATGTTCATGACTCAGGAAGGGAACCGATGCGCGTCAACGCAAGGAGACCGGAAGAAGAATTAATCTCCGCGCAAGATGGGATTCTACTATTTTGCGTTCATTCTACGGGGAAGGCTGTCTCCAGCTCGGGCGTAATTGCAATGTAGCTCATTCCTTTTCTTCTGGTGGGAAAAGTTTTGAAGGACGGAGACCTAATAAAAGCGTAGAGAAAATGATACGTCGAGAAAATACGGGACGGTCGATATTTTTGTCAAAGAGGGAAACATAACTAGCGTCATAGCTCGTTTAATTGGCTCCACGTCAAAATGGATAGAGTGGTTAGAAAAAGAGGATGTAAGAGACATCAACTTCTAATCAAGGTTACGATGGAGTTCCGCTCCATAGAGCTGGGGTTTTCAACCTTTTTGGTCGCTTTATCCCCTTTCCTAAAGGTATCTGTATCACGTACTCCCTATTAATTAAGATAAGAAAACTTTCTTGAGTACATCAAATCATTTACAGATTATCATACTGACAAAAGTCTCATCATGGAAAAGCCTGGGTATGTTGTTACTGCAACTAATTTCTTTAACCCTTTGGCTTGTAAAATTTAATTTTAACGTAACTAGGTAGATTAGTCGAATTAAAAAACATTTGAATCGTTCATGTTGGCCACAATTATTAATAACTTAAAGCTACATGCATTGCGCTAATATGAAATAAAAACTAATCGTCACAGAATAAATTATTCCTTATGCTAGGTATGGGTTATTCTTATGTTTCAATAACAATAAACCAAATCCAGCATAAGATTGTTTCCGGCTCTTCCTTTATTTTATAAAATTAATTTGGTAGTTTACTTCCGAATCTTCCTATTCTGTGGATTGCTTAATACAGTGACAGAATGAATGAACTTATTTCATTACCAAAGAAACATATATTTTCATTCTTCATTTAAATAAATAAAGAATTTAGGTTTCTTTTCGAATTTCAATCGAATTTGGGAAATTTGAAAATGGATTAAAATTTTATTTACTTATATAATACATAAAGAATTGATTAAAGATATAAATTTGATGAAAACAATCAAAAATGATTGCTGATTTACTGCTCCTATGACCCTTATATCTCATGATCGAGAGTGTTTTGTCGAGGAATATATTCAGTGACGCATGGATTTGGCAGGAGATAAAATGGAATGCAAGGCATAAAATCGCGACGATGAGATATGCAGATTTAAAGGGTAGATGATTGTAAATGCGCTTCAGTTTCATTGATCAGAGGTTTTAGTCCAGGGGTAGAAAGGGAGAGTGTGTAACGAAGCCAACAATCGATTGAAATCGAGCGAAACGGCCCTTGGATTGCCACTTCGGCGAAGACAATTTCCGGTCATTTCGACATCTGTAATTACGGTGAACAAGTCCCAAGGTATATGGTGATTTCCAGAGAGGAAATTGGTTTGAAAATTCCGTCTCTAGCAGTGAAAGCTATGGAATTATTCGCGGTTTCAGCCGGACGATCGCCTCATGATTCTATCATCTAAACTATTTGGAGTCATTATATCTGCATTAGGAATGATAGAATAATAATGAATTAAAAAAACTGCTACTACTAAACTAAATTGACCTTTTAAGCTATTAAAGTAGTTTTCTGCGACAATATTATTTATTTAATATGCTGAGATGGTAAAGCGTAGTTAATTTTAAATTAAATTGCCACCAGGATGTAAGCCGAGAATGTCACCGTTCGCTAACGATAATCATAGAATTAATGTTGTATTACAAGGTAAATGACAGGAGCCATTCTCTGGTAACCTCATAATTAAAATTAATGGGAAAATGTCTATATTTTATCGCACATGAGTCAATATTTTCATAATTATAATTTAAAAATTTTATGTCTCAGTATTAGTCTTCTTTCTACTACAAGTAGAAAAATAGCTTAATTTTTATTTGCACTTTAGTACTATACAAGGAATATCTATATTTTTTCTTTACTAGCTTGTTTCTCTGATTCATGACTGCATTAATAGTACATACTACTGAGGTATGGGTAAGGCTGATTAATGGCATATATTTTTGGTCACTAGCGTGAAAAGTGTAATTTATATGAAAAGTGTAATTTATAGGGTAATTCTGCTTCTAAGTGATTTTCTTTCGTAGCTTTTCTCACAGTTCTGTAAGAAAAGAATGTACCTCACTCCTCATCTTATTTAGACACCTCATTTTATCACCAAATTTTTCAGCAAATGTCAAAGGGGCTGAGGATTTAACCAGCCTTCAGGCAGATGTCTTTTTTGACAAACTCAATATCGCTGCGTAAACATCATTATTTTCTTTTCTTTTCTTATATCCGAAAAATGTCGAAAATTCATTAGATTCTAATGGAAATATTCTCTTTTACTCTGCCAATTTCCGTCTGAAATTTTCCATTCGCGCACATTTTATCTTACCTATGTGCTGACAAGAAACCGCACTCAATGCATTACCTTTTCCATTATAATTATCAGATCCTCCATACCCTAATCTTCCGCAAACACGCAATAAAATACGAAAAGTCTCGTTCTCCCTCGTGGGATGGTCCAAGAGAGTATATATGAAAGTTTTGGTATTTGCCATGAGGTTTTTGCCATCGTTTTCTGGAGCCGAAATAGATTCTGGAGCAGGAATGGCGCCACGGGATTTTGTGCGTCAATGGAGTCCATTGAAGCTAATGCAGTACTTTAAGGACGTAATATATTTCACCCACGGGACCCTTTATGCATCATATTATCGCAAAATCCGTTCCGACCCTTTTAGCACGTGACGTTTTTTTCGCGAAAACTATCCGCGACCATTCGCACCACGTTGACGGTTCTCTCAAGGGAAGCCTAAAGAAAGATATCTTTTACACCCTGTCACATCTCTCCTCTTTTCCCATGTAGGTCTCGTCTCTATCAATCCGTCGGATGGACGATCGTGGAGGAAATCAACACATCTTCTCTTTCAATATCCTCACGCCTCTCCCTTTCAATATCTCCGGAATTCTGTTTTTCTTTGTCTCTTCGTTCTCCCCAATATTTCCTATCGCCTCCAGCCACTGTTTCGCACCTCTTTCTTTACCCTTTTCGCGTTCTCCACGGTTTCCGTGTCCCCCACTTTTTGTTTTATCTTTCGTCTCCTGCGAGTTTTCTGATGTTCTTTTCCCATGCGAATTCAGTCTCTTCCGCCTCCGTCTTTCGGTATCGAGTTTTTTCTTCCGGTACATGGTATCTGCTCTCAATATCCTCGTTTCCTGGTATTCTTCGAAGTTTTCAGGGACATAATGGCGCAGTCGGTTTTCTGGGAGTGGTTTATTATTGCTCCCATTTTTCTTACTTTCCCTATGAATTGTCCCTTCCCGCGCGATTTCCTTTTTCTTTAGCTTTTTATGGGTAACTTCGATTCTAACAGTGTTTCGCAAGGCATGATGTACGATGAACTGTTTTGGTAATTCCTTTTGATTTTCCCTTGGAATCTAAGAGAGTGCAGTCTCATAAGTAAGGTCTCTTGGTATGGATTTTCCTTTTCTTCAAATGTATCAGATAAAAACGTAGTTTACAATCACAATATTTCTTATCAAGGAGAAATTGCAATATCATGGAAATGATTCTATACCGATGCTTGTGATGGGTTAGCGTCAAAGATAATAGAAAAATAGATAAATCAAGTTTTCTCTTCAGAGAATTGTTTATTATCTCAATAACAGAAATAGAGCCTATCGGATCCATTGCAAATATATTTCCGTTTTATCTCCAACTGGTACTGATTTATAAAAGAACATTAAATTTTGAGTTTTTCCTTCAAACTGTTCACAAAAGGTAGGGAATATTTTCGATGTAATTAAGTCTCACTTTACTTAAAACCATAAAAAATAAGGAAAGTAATGCCAAATAAAATCTGAATTGAACTGCCGTCAGGTATCTAACGTTGATTATCTGATCAGTATATAAATTGCTTAATTTAAGTAAAAATAATAATTTTAAAAACTATGTAGGATGATTGTTCGGACAAAAACATAGTTGATTTAAATTTGCCTTTCCTCCAGCTAATTAATTATATGTTTAACTAAGAATCGAGTTATTTACGAAATGACGTTTAATAGCTGAGTAAACTTTGCAGTAAGTAAATTATGTTTGAATTACTCGGTGAGTATTGACATTAGTGTATATGGAAATTTTACAGTAAATAATGAGGATAATATTTTAGGGAGAGATGCAGGAAAATTATTTGTAATAAATAAATCAAAGTAGAATATTGAAAATTAAATATTTTTAGTGAGAAAGGCATAATATGTATGTGGGTATACAATAATAAATTGAGACTTTTTGAGATTTAACCAAAAAGGCATTTTAATTTAAATTTCAAAGAACGCATAGTTTTTGCCTATGCGTATATTCAGAGTGGATGTCCACTATTGTAAGTTGCGATCACAGTCTTTGTCAACGAAAAGAATAACGTCTTTGAGGAAGAAATTCCATGAAAATCTGAGTACCTCTTCACCATGTCATTCGGCGACATTTCTTATGAATTTGAAAGAGAATTTCTTTATGAAACATTATCATTCAGCTGCACAGAAGAGCATTATTTTGCCTTCGATCACCGAAGCGACGTTTCATTGTATCTGAATATCGTAAAAGTTCTCTAAAAAGCTACCGGTGAAATGCTCGTCATTCTTGAATTGAAAAGAATGCGTTACTGTTGTGTTTATATAAAAGTGTGTATAGGCAATTGCTCTTTCGTATTCCGTTCCTTCGACGCAAAGCAACCCACTGACGCAGAAGCAAAATGGAAATTGAGTTCGGATTTCAAGTTCGATCTTCTTTTCTTATTCGACTTTACTATATGTAAGGGTTGAATTTCCATCTCTAAAAGCTGTGATGATTCTGTCAAATAAATGAAATAAATGCTTATCAAAGGGGGAAAAGTTAAAAGAGTCAAGGAATTCCGGTGAATGGCGAAGTGACGGTATTTCGATTCGCATTTCAAATGCAAAGCTAATGAACGGCCTCTATGATGGAACGTAAGTTTAAAATTTATAACCAATCTTCTTGATATGAAACTTCACTTTCAGCTAAAACTAGAATATTTTAAAAAGTTATCAGTTGGACTAACATACTTTTCGCAGCATGGTGAAAGAAAAATTTTTACTCTTATATGTAAATTAAATATGTTGCAATTATTATTTGCTATTTTACTATGATCATAAATCTAATCGTTTCCAAATTAGACAACGTAATATTTTTGTAGTAAAAGAAATCATACTTCAGCTTAATAAGTAACAGCGAATCCTGAATAATCTTTCACGAACAGCTTCTGAAATGAGTTTCGTTGTTATTCTGTTTGATCGATGGAAGATCGTTAATTAAATCAGATGGTTTTTGGTCATCTCTCTCGTCTGTATCTTCGACGATATTTTTGGGCAAAATGTTTATTCAGCAGTCGAACTGGAAAGAAACGATTTACTTAAACTCACAAAACAACGAAGAGAAACAATTGAGCTCTGTCAACACCCTTTCAGAGGCAATCAACCGGTGGGTAGTTTAATTTGTTCAATAGGCCAATCTAGAGGGATTTGCCCGCCAAGCTTCCGTTCGCTGTTTTTTCATCAGTTTTTTCGAGCCAGATAAAACAGAAAACGTTCTTTGATTCGCTGTTAATCGTCGAAAACGTACGTGGAGCGAACGTACGATCCGTATTGGATAGCCTGGAGTGAAAGCGGCGTGAGAAGTGGAATGAAGTGGCTGCAAATATAAATGGAATTCGACCGCTGGTATGGGATATGCCTTCTCCGGGTGAACAGATTTTTTTCTTCGGCAATATGATGGCCGAAGTTTCACACAAACCGTAGAAGGATCTCCAAAATCAAAGGGATTTCTACTCTAATTTTTGCAAGGTTGATTAAACATGGATAGTCAGGTCCTTGATATTAAACTGAAATCACTCTAATGTGTCTTTATGGGAGAGTGAGAAGATTTTTATCCTTCTCCAAGTTAGGGTGTAAAGCCAACAGTGTGATCTTAACAGGAAATCAAACTTTTACTATCACATTCTACTTTGATCTTTGTTCTATTTTTGTGCGCGTCCGACTCGAAAAGTTCTCCTTTTGTTCCCTGTAACCATATGGTAGCCACGGTGAATTCCTCTGAAGTTGGAATTCTTTGAAAAAAGGGACAAGAATCACTTTTTACTGAAGTCATCGAGCAGAGGACTTCAAATGCCAGACGTATCCGACTTGTATAATTTTCTGCTTTATGGATATTGCCTTTAAATACTAACTAACAGAAATTTTAATTTATCTTTTATTGCGACATTGGTGTTAGATATAGCCAAAGCGAATAACTGCTTACGTTTTCTTATGTTTTACGTAATCGTTTGGTGGTATATTCTGATTCAGATTCGTTTTTCTAAAAATAATAAGAATCACAGTTAGGTTTTTCTTATATATACTGTTTAGTTCAGATTCTTATTATTTTATTATATATCCATTTATTTTCCCAGAAACTAACAAAAAATCGATATTTTAGCGGAAGCTTTGTTCAAAGTGTACATTGGTTTGTACTCTTGGTTTACGTATGTGCGTAATTTTAAATTTCAGGATTTTTTATGTGTGGTGATATAAATTCTTCTTTTTTCTTCATTATTATCTTTTTCCAATTAAAAAAATGGTTTATGTGCATCCCTGATATGTAAATAGAGTATTAGGAAGTTACCCTATGAATCATTGTAAATGAGGATGAAGTCTTTTACTTTTGATACGTGTTGGAATGGCGTACGACTACGGCCTTATACGAAGTTCCATCCGAATATCTTGACGTTTTGCGTGAACGAAATTGCTACGTGATAAATGATAGCGGTGATGTATAGTGGCGCATGAACATTTTTTGCCGAATATTGTAAAGTTTTTATGCCTTTTCTTAGATATCATCTGTATATCTCTTCTCGTGTCATTCCTCATATGTCCCAATTTCATCTTTTACCGTTATTCATTCTGAACCGAATTTCTCATCGTTTCATTTTAGTTTAACACGCGTCATAACAATATCGTGTTCTTCTTTTATTGTTCATTCACGAATTTTTATCAAAGAACCTTCTTCCACTACCTTAAACTGTATACAAACAACTTATCGAATTCATTAATTAATATTTCAAGCCTCAAAGGTATCCCAATATTGTGCCAGTCTACTTCCTTAGAATATATGTATTTTATTACTTAAATATTAGCCTAACCATTAAAATTCAGCTCGATACATTATCTCTGATATTATATTGAATTTGAGATACAAATAATAATGAAATACCTTGGCTTCCATTACGACATTATTTAATGAATTGATGAATTATTATAATTAATTCCGACTGAATAAGTAATTTTTTCCAACATTCCAAACCAAAATTCATCATTATCAAAAAGCACCATTTATGTATGTAAGCTGATACGTCAGAGATCCATCAAATTGAATAAATATTGATAATTATTTATAATATCGATATTACGAATTGACGGTACGTATTCCTAGCGACTTCATTTAATCTTAGATCTACTTGAAATGCCGTAACCCAAGCTTATTTGCAGTGTATGTGGTAACCGTTTCCTCGAGAAGGTCATTTCTCACTGTGAGGTCTTCTATCGTGAATATTCCTATAAAAAATTATTACTGACGAATATAATTCCTGTTGTAGGCCAAGGAATACTTGGATACACCTCATAAAATTTGTTATTATTAGAGGTTCTTAAGTAGTTATCACTTCAGAGTATTGGAAGGCAGGGCCTCCATTCAATAAAAAATAAATCATATTCAAATAAAATTAAATTTCTGAAGAAAAATTTAAAATCTAAGTCATACGGAGCTCATCAAACATACAAAGGAAAAAAGAAATAAAGGGGTGCAGGTTTCATGGACCTTAGAAGCAAAAATCGTTAACTTCAAAGTACCCAATAAGGCTTAATATAAATACCTTTTACCCTGATCATTCTTTATATTTATGTTAGCATGCTTAAAATGCAGTTCTATGGTTGAGATTTTATAGTCGGATTCATTTATTTGCATCTTTTGTAGAGAAAATGCGAAAGGAATCCGCATAATTATTTGTTTCATTTCACCGTGTTTGTAATCCCACGCAGAAAATATCAGTTACTCCCTTGTTCTTCTGATCTACATTTTTCATTTTTATGGCGTTCGCTTTTAACTTCCCTCATCCCTCCATCGGCTCTTCTGGAACTCTTTGCATATATCTCGCGTCTCATTAAACTTTTCCCCTAGCATTTCATCTCACAGCACCTTTTCAAACTCGCTTTTCTGTGCTTAACTCTGTTCTCTTTCCCCAATCATTTCCCGAAAGATGGAAAAGGCGTTCGATATATTTCTTTAAAGTAGAGCTCGCTCTTTCTGCTATTGGAAGCCTCCTCGAAACCACAAACGAACCTTGTCACAATACTGAGGAATATCTTTTTGATTTTAGTTTCGATGACTAGAAAACCCTCTAACGAAAGCCGTAGGAGGTTCTCAGAGCGGAATCTTACGCCGTACTGACGGAATTGACGTGGAATTTCTCCACACAGAAAAGCCTTGATGAATTCCTCTTTGAATGTGTTCTGAAAAAATTTTCTCTCTGATTCTTAAAATTGTGCCTAAGAAACGTTTTTACCCCTCGTTTATCTCCATTTAGTTAGGGTGATTTAGGCACGGTTGGTTGCAAATTATGTAATTAAATTAATGGTATTGAGTATCACTTCATTTTTGTACAGCAAAGAATGAATCATTCCGTCGAAAATTATTTCACCGATGATCTTATGAATATTAATAATTATACTAAGGTCAGAGGGGGTATATTAATATTGCGAGAGATTTCTATGGCCTATCTCTTAATTGAGTGTTAATACTTTGGAAGGGTTTTATAATTGACAAAATCAGGGTGTCGAGTGACTCAAAGTATTAGTCATTTAAAATCATTATTATAATCTAGAAATTAATCCTCTATTCGCTCTTATTCCATGCATAATGCACCACAAAGATCGTTTCCTAACTTCTGAGTAAAGTATGTACAACTAGTTAATTGATTTGACTGGAGTTAATACCACGACCATGTTTTTCAAGTATAGGCGTACGTAGAATATAATGTAACGTATTCTTAACCTCTTTAACAGCTGTATAATCTGTAGTTTTCTTTGTATCAGTTTATTTAGAATAAATAACATTATGAATGAAATATAATGCCAAAGTAATCGAGAAACTTGCATTATAATGTCATTCTATCATCTTCATATCTAGAAATCTAAATTTAGTTTATGACTCTATAATTTACAAACTTCTGCGATGTATGTTTGCTCGGCTGTGAAAAAGGGAGGATTTGAACTTTTAATTAAGGCTGTCGGCATATTTACGGAGGATAATTAATTTATCTGAATTGCGGTTTTAAGAGAAATGTGCATAATCACAGTAATGAGAATCCAAACTTTATTTTAATATCGTTGAGATAGTTTATCGACAATTTACGTTCTTTTTTTCTGCACAGAACCACACATGTGCGCCTACTTCTCTCATAACTTTTCCCTCTTCTCTGGATTTATCAGTTGAACTCGAACAAATTAGACTATTTCCCTATTCCTTGTCTTTTAGCTACGTCTGGAAAACAGATATCCATAAAATATTTTTTGCAACTCTTTCCGAGAAATAAATTTTCAGTATCTTTTATCATTTGATTTTATTATTTATTAAGGATCACTGTTTTTAGGATGATTCTCTGCCCGGAAAATAGATAAATGGATTATAAAAAGCAGAAACTGGCCGTGACTATTTTAAATATTCAGAGTTTTTTAAATTGATTTTAATTAAAATATTTTTGGTTTATTTTAAATCAAGAGAAAATTTATAACTTAATTTTTAATTGAGGAGGAGAGAGAATATTTCAGTACTAGACTCCAAACAATATTTTTGGTTTCCTATAAATATTAAAATCCTTTCCGTTATTAGAAAACTTTCCTATCACTGGGAGGGTGTTAATGTGTTGAAAGAAAACCCTAATAGAGGGTTTGTGTTTTTGTAGGGATTCGAAGTCGTACGCTGAGAAAATGTGGTCCTGCCAGTTAACTTGACAAATCACAGTGTGGGCTTCTGTTTGCCCATCTTTGAATAATATACCAAAAGATCAATTTTGCGGCCACTGCAGTCTATCTCTGACTAGGTTTACTCCTGTTTGTATTCCTATCACCACAGAACTCAGATCAACAGTTAATATTTATTTATGGCCGCATGGAAAGTTGTGAGCTGAACACATAGTTGAGACTACTGCATTACTATGGTGATTGGAGCTTTTGTTTGTGTGATGAATGATATAAAATATGCTAACAGGTTAATTCGGTAAAAATTTAAACAATGGCGAGTTGCCCTTTTCGATGCCATTTGTTTAATTGAAATCAACAGCTTGATTAGCTATTCTGCGAATCTTCTTTGTATTTTCACAAATGGCTACTTAAACCGATAGATCAATCAAAAATTAAATCATAGGTGACAGGTTAGTGACAATGCCTTTCAATGATTCATATACTTCATTATACTTTTGAAAATTGCTGTATGGTTGAATATTAGAATAGAAGGCTCAAAACACCTGTCAATTTCATTGAAGTCCATCCTGAAATGTGGAAAGCTATAATAATCCAGTGAAAATAAAATTCTTACTAGTTATGTTTCATACTAGTCTATTTTCTTTCATTCTCTACATCGTTATTTTATGAATGAGTTGCAATCCAGTTCCTTCAGCCGTATTTTTAGCTCACAGTCTACAAACGTTTCTCATAATAATGAACGAAGAAGGAAGTGTGTTCGTCAATAAATCTTTCAGCATAGCTTTGAGGGCTATTAGTTAACAACTGCTTTTATTCATGAATTCCTTAGTTATTTTATCGCTAAATAATTAACGGGATATCAGCACAACTACTCAGAATGCAAAAAATAACACCTATGTCTATTTCCTAGATTATAAATTTAGATTATAAATTTTCGTAGAATATAAATATGATAATCATTTTGTAATGAATTTACAAATTTACAGGAGATCTATTTTGCTATGGCTACAAGATATATTTTTTTATATTTCTTCCTATCTTTATCTGGGATAATATTACTATTACATACTTCGTATCTGAAGCTGAAAAATATGTGAATATACTAATGCGAAAAGCTTTTTTGTGATTTTAATAGTTAGCAACGGATCCTTTTATCTTCAATCGTGTATTTTCAGTATTTTCGAACATTTTTTTCAGAATTTCAAAATTCATCTTGGCAGTATATTTTCCTTATGCGTTATTTGATTCAAAACCAAAGCCAGTTAGATAGAAAATGCATAATTTAAAGTAAGATGATGTTTCACTCCAGCTTTCATTAAAATATAACCTCAAACTTGGATCCATACTGGGTAGTAACTTATAAGCAATAATTCTTTGCATGATTTACATCTGAGTAACCTCACCATATAGAATAACAACGACATATGTACGATTAAAATTCTATAGTAAAGATTTGTACTTAATTGCTTAAAGTAGATTTTTATTTAATTCATCAGCTCAGGGTTACTCATCAAAATCCATCATTTATTGCAGTTTCTGCTAAAGGGAAATATGTAAATAAATGTTTTTCAGCGTTATTTGGTGGAATTTCATATTTAAGAACTCAAAAATTACGAAAAAACTTTAACGATTCCACATTTTTTTCCTTTTTTTGTACAATTACACAATTCTTTTCTTTTTGGTTCTGATAATGGTACATACGTACTTTGCTACTGAATCTGGTAAATCATAAGAAAGTTTTTTATGGAATAGTAGAGTGTGTTTTGCGTGGTGTTGTAAGTTTTTTTCGCAATTTTTGAATTGGGAAATTTATAGTCTACTCTCCTTAGTTTTTAAAAATTAATATTAGGTTTTCTTCCTGCTTTTTTCTTATTGAGTATTGCATGTTTGAGTATCATATACAATTCCCTTGAGAAGCTTTGGGGTGGTAAACTCAAATTACCGAGATAGAGTGAAGAATGGTGTTGTCGAAATCGTTAATAAAAGCAAAAACTCCTTCGCACCCTCATCCCTAACAGCGGCGCTCGATTCCTTTCATAAATAAGAGACATAATTGAAACACACGACAATGCTCCAAATTAAATCAGAAATTCAACTCTCGATACGGCCCCAAGAAATAGGGCAATTTATCTCTGCGACCCAGTCGCGACATC
Source organism: Pachydiplax longipennis (assembly GCA_036926295.1). Taxonomy (NCBI): domain Eukaryota; kingdom Metazoa; phylum Arthropoda; class Insecta; order Odonata; family Libellulidae; genus Pachydiplax; species Pachydiplax longipennis. The sequence continues at coordinate 11,307,543 of JAVFKF010000010.1, read as the reverse complement.
AACCCTTCCCACCAACGGCCATCCCTCTCTTCCCCTCTCAGATTCAACCAATGTTCTTTCTCGTAAGGGATTCCTAAATTTCAGTTCGCAGAGCGGCGAAATCAAAAACCCTTCATTTCGTCGTCGAAACACACGTTTAACTCAAGGTTTTCTGTCGCTAATGCGCGCGTGTTGGAACTAATGTGGCCGATGATGCGTAATTTATTCGTCGCGTCTCATTCGTAACGTTTCCCACGGGTTCATTCATATCCCTCGTCACCTCCATTCTATTTCTACCGACCTCTCACACACCACCAAATTGCTTGTTTGCAAGCCGCCAGATTTTACGGCTTACCATATTCATGATTACGCGTCGCGACTCCGGCAAGAGGAGGGATTGAAATGCGATTGTCATCATGCGAGCGGAACCAATGGATACTTCCTACCCGCAAGGCTACGGTGGACTGCCAAATTGGAGGGGTTATCTCGGAGATTAGAGTTGTTTTGAGTTTTTCGCGTTTAATTTTATTCAATCGTCCTTCCCTTTCATTAATTTCAGGCCGGCTATTAAATGGTAATAGCAAATTTGCGAATTATTATGATTTGGAAAATTACACACTGCAGATAATTGCGGGATTTGGTGGCAGCGAGCATGGTACAGAAATTATTTCAGTTACATAAAAACTAAAGGAGCTGACGATTGTGTGTGATTTGAGGGAGAACACGTCATCTGCCGAGCATTTACTTTTGAAGAGAAAACCCTCTGAAACTTCCCTTAAGCAGTAGTCACCTGTACATTGCTCAGTGAAATAACACATTTAAAAACAACAAGGGATTTATATAGAAGACAAAAATTATACTGACAAAATAGAAATAAAACAGCAACCACTTTCCATTCAACAGATAAATTCTAACTCGTCTTCACATCGCCGTATCTCCACCAAACCACTCCCATTCCCTCACTCCATCAGTATTTCTACTAAAAAAATATAATGCTATACATAGACAAAGAAAAAAACTTTCTTAAGTAAAAAAAACTACCATCTGTAATTGAATCACGTAAGCCTGTGGTTGGAACACGACGTCAAACCATCACCACATTTCCTCCCCGAATCTTTCTAGTTTACATACATTTTCTTCGGAGTTTATGTTCGATGTTTTCATATTAGTAGAATAGGTAGAATCTACGTCATCGTGTAACGCAGTTCTGTTCCTTGTTTTGCGGTTATTTCTTAGACGGATATTTACCGAGGGAAAGCAAATGATGTATGATATGCGTCAAGTATTTATATTTTTACTGCTTATTTGATTGCTGTCACTATTCTAGACTTCCCTTTTACATTTGTTGAAAGAGAACAAATAACGTCATATCTACGAAGCTTGGATTAGGTTTAAATGTTATGTGTTCCTATCACCAGAATTTTTCTTGGAGATTCAGCTGAGACAGCTTAACGGAAATTTCTGCGTTCTGCGTGTCTTATTTAAAATGGGCTTATATAACTTTTCTATGTAATTAGTTTAATTAGTCTAATAACTTCCATAATTACATTTTTTGTAATGATATTTGAAATCCGACTTTTTAGATATTTTCGAATTTATTTTCTACGTTGGTAGAGTTAAGTTTTATTGTATTTATTTTGACTAAATAATTGTCTAATTCAGTATCGGATTCAGCTAATGATAGGTTATTAATTTAATTTCGAAGAACTATTCATATTATATACCGTTATCAATAGAATTATAATTATATTTTCATTATTTATGAAATTATATTTTATATACTCTGAATTATTTTTATTGCTTACATTTGTGGTCATTGATATTGTTATAGATCTTTGTGATGCGAAGGCTTCATCTTAATTGTGTGGAATGTTTTTTCGTAGATCTTGAATTTTATTTTTCAAAGTAATTTGGCTATTTTCTAGCGTAGTAGGAAATTAAATGGAATTGGATCTGTGAGATACTGAAGTATCATAGGAATTTTGCCAGAGGAAGTAGTTACTCTTGTATTTACTCCGAAATCCTGGAAAACCGCTTATGAGAAAATTGTCTCTATGAATTTTCGTGGTATTAGAGGTATAGCTTTTGGTGCATTATGAGACGAAATTCCTCAATGTAGATCTTGGTTTTCATCCGTTTTAGTAGGATAAAAATATGTGAGCTACGATTCTGTACTTCAATAGCATGCCTATATTCTAGCATATCATTAATTAAGATAATTCAACAGTGATTTTATTCTTGGAAGATAGGGGCTTACAAAGAGAGCTGTGTTAAGCTAATTTGAAAGTTACTGTCGATTAATTTTTCGCATCTAGTTCTTCATTTGTTGTTGTGGTAAGGTATTCACTCCACTGATATTGAGCCAAAATATGCATCGGCAAAGAGCGCAGTTAATTAGGAGAAATTAACGACCTATTATACTTAATCAACCTGCTTTATGAACTTTGTAAGTTGTAGGAAAAGTTCTTCTTCTGTTTATCTACGAAATGTTTAAATAGCGGAGTCATTCGTTTTTTTAATTGGAGTAGGTTCTAGTCTTCATGTTCAAGACCATCCACGTTATTCACTTTTTGTCTAAGTCTGTCGCGGTAGCTAGTATTATCGATAAACATGATCGTTTTCTTACTTTAAAGACGTCGAATATATTTATTAATTACTATAGCTACTAGAGGTTAAATTTCCTTTCCATTCCAATTTTTCCTCTTTGAGGAGAGTTTTCAATCTCCTTTGCTAATTCACTCAAGTAATTTCTTGCTATTTTCCACGCGGAAAAGATATCTTTCTCACAGGCATGTTCTCCGCTCCCATTAAGGGAATATTTAAAAATATACATCTTCGTTCCTTGAATGATGCTTACTCGTTTACTTTGAGAGGTGGTTGTTAAGGCAAAAGAGAAGAGGGAGAACAGTCCGAACCTAATATCCTCTTTTGAAAACCGTCTCTTATATATTCAATAGCGGAAAGTCAAAAGCAGAGAAGTTATTTCTTGATAACCATGCTTTGACAGTTACGAGCTGGCATTGCGTTTCTACTGCCTCTTTTATGAGAAAATGGAAGTTGGCGCTCGGCAAAAGAGGAATGAAATTAATATAAACCCTTGGAGGTCCTCCGCATAACTTAGAGGATTTCGAAAAATCGTTAGATTAGAGGCGTAGCCTTGCCTGTAATAAGGCTGGCAAAGGATAATATTTTTCGTCAAAGCGGTGGAATGTTCTTACTTGTTTGGCGTCATGTTCCATTCAGATTTCAATTTCATATTTTCTCTGGATTTTGTTTACGTCGCAGAACGTCTACGCTGAGTCGTTCAGTTGGATTCCTCCTCGAATACTCGAGAAAGGCTTGTGTCTTTATCGTTTTTCCCCTAATTTTTTTGGTATGACTTTCCTATGATGCATGGTTATGTACTACTTGAAGAACCTTTGTGTACGGAGTAGGAAACGATTCTATCTCGACTGAGACTATTTTGTTCCAGTAGGATATTATTTATGGAGTATTTTTGATCCATTTTCACATCAGTTTTAGAGCCTTTTATATATTCTGAATTCCCCGTCACGAAGTAGAAAGTTAACTGGCTAGTAATATTTTATGCTTTTATTTTGCTTTCATAATAAAGTGAAACTGTCGAGAATTTAAAATACTCCAAAGCTGCGTCTGTCAAACTTAAACATACGGCACACTGGAGAAGGGAATTCGTTCTACGGCACTCAAAATACATCTAAAATATCAAATATTAAGAGAGATTTAAGAGTAGCAATACCTAATTGAGTACATTTTCTCAGTTTTAAATCCAAAATGCTGATAATTCCAGTTCAGAAAATAAGGTTTGCGCATGGTATCCTTTTTCAAATCTATTAAATTTGTTCTTTTTCTTTTCCTTTTCGACGTCTAATAAGCGAACACAGATCCGGCAAAATAATATAAGATAATGGAAAATGACCCACTTGCGCAATTGATAATGAAGTGATGGAAAATATTTAGAAAATAATGCAGAGTTATTCAAGTCCAAGCTACGTAGATTTCGAATGCCACTTGAAAGTCAAAAAATCTCTATGAACCTAAGGTAAAAAGGGCAATATTTTGAGAACTTTTAAAAAAGTTTTAGAAAGCATGAAATTCTTATTAATTTACGTTATTCTGACGAGTGCATTTCTTATTGGGATATAATACTTTCAAAATCAATTTTTTATTTTGAACTGCAATAGTCGTGATATATGACTTTACTTTCCCAGAGATATAATTTCCCAGAAAATCAGATTCTGATATCTTTTGTTGGTAACGGCAAATTTGTTTATCCCTAACTCTCTGAAATTCTAAATTAAAATGGTAATTTAAATTGATAATAGAGATTGATTTTTAATTAAGACACAATGAGTTATTTACAAATTCATGAGATTTTCAATAAAAACGTATGACCTATTATTCTAAAATTTACATTTTCTCTTTAATGAATACTTATTTGTGAAATTCGTATAATGTGGGACCAGAATATTTAATTTAATTTTAATTATAGCGACAAAGGACAGAATAATATTTTGTTAATACTTCCACAGAATTAACAGATTTTCCATTGGTTTCCTTAAAGTCTCAGAATCATCAGCATTTACCCTCTTCGTTTTCTACTCTATTTATTTTCATTAACCTCCTTCCATAAAGAACGGGTACTCTTCATAGAGATACATTACTTAAGCGATCAGGTAATGTTAGAACCTCAAGGGAGTGGTTCACCGTCTTCGCACTCTCAGTGAGTACGTTCGTAAAGACATTATGCGCGCGACACTGAGCAAAGGAGGAACAACTATTTGAAATAGGTGTCTTCGTCTTCAAAGCGAGATAAATCACACAGTAGCAGTTGTTAGGCAAATTACATTCGGAAGTGTAAGACTAGTGTCTTTGTATTCACGGTGGACGATGTTATTATGTTAAGAGCCGAAGAAAAAGAGGATACCATAAAAATCCTTTCTCTCTTTTAAAGGAGGAAAGCGGTTGCTTTGCCTAAGGGTCGCATTGGAACATAAAAGTGTCCCGCATGTCTCTTTGCATGCAAAAAGGCCACTCATGGATTGTATCCATGGTTACGAAACATAAGAGGGGTCACCTAATCGGATTAAGGCTCATCTCACTACTTCCTTTTCCTAACCACTTGGGGCGCATTTTTCTACAGCGAATGGACGCTTTTTACCCATCGTCGGAATTATTCCTGGCATTCAGGAACAATCTCGGAAAAGCTTAGTTAATTCGTCAAAAACATCGCTTGAGATAAATGAGAGCATTCATTAGCTAATTTATTTGAATAAAGGGTTTTGGAAGAGAATTATCCTTATTCCAGCCTTGGGGGCCTTTTATGGAAATCTGCCGTTGGCGTAATTTTTTATCAATTATAGTATTCTCTTATAGTCCGGAAGAGAATTCTTAGATGAAAAACTAATCAGATGAGTACCGATTCCATTGGCAGATCGCCCATCTTCTCTGGATGACTCAGTAGAACTATCAAACAAGAGAACTAGAATCTGACGAGAAACTTGAATTAAAATCAGAGTGTGAAGTTTTCTACGATTATTGTGCATCTACTACTTTTTTCATAATAGTATAACATTAAAGACTAGTAAGGAGTTCATGAGGATATCGTTTTAAATTCCCTCCTAGCGAGTTTGTCCCCCCTTAGAGAGTTTATAGATCTCCAAGACTTATTCTCAGTTTCATCTTGAGAAGTCAATGGTAATTTTTAATGAGTCATAAAAATAATACTCGGGTGGCACATTTATGTTATATTCGGAGAGTGTAATAAAGGAACTAGATGAAATGAATAGATCACAAAAAGTCATAACTATAATTTAATTTCCTTTTTCTAACTACTTGGTTGTACTCTTATTTGCTTAGCAAATATATTTCATAAAGAATTCTAGCCCTTTCAAATCTTGTTCAAGTATTATATGTTGTTTTAACTCACTAATTATTTTCAAAAATTGCAAAATTGAAATTTGAATTAGTCGGAAATGGTTTTTTTTTAGCTTTGTCGCAATGATATTTGAAGAAAGAGAGTGGAATTCCACATCTTAGTGGGTAGTGGTAGATTACGTAAAGCTTTCCGTAAAAATTTACTTTTTTCCATTATTCATCAAGCTGTAAGATGGAAAAATCTAAAAAAGAGTACTCAGAAGAGTTCATTACTCGACAGCTTGGAATTACAAAAAGGATCTTAGGTTGGATCTATAATCCACATCGTTCGTGTTATTTACCGATTATTTATTATTCTAAGAGGATGTTTTCGCAGCAAACATACAAGTGAAACACCCGTTTCTTTCTTGAATCTCTACGATGTACTCCAATCGAAGGAGATTTCAAAGCCCTGCAAAGGTTGCATCTTCTCTGATCTCGCTCCTAATTCGTTAACAGCTTTTTTAATGTTCACACCGTACCCCACTTTTACTGCTTTTCTCTCCTTTTTCTTTTATAGGAGGAAAGGTTTTTTTTCTGTCGAGATCTCAGTTTTATAAAGGAAAATCGGGTGTAGTGAGAAACGGCAAAGTTCTGACAATTCTTGGTGAAAGCAAGTACAAAGGAAAGAAAAGGGGAGGTGATTAGTTGGGGCGGTCAAGCGCACTCGCTGAGAGTCTCACTTATCTTGTCCTATGTGAAAAGTGCTTCCTATATGTGGCTAAGAAGACGGACCGAGTGACCTCGTTCGGAATTAGAGTACTTTACCCAGCAAACCCCATTAGGTCCATTCCATGTCCTCTCAACCAACTTTTACTGCAATATTTATTTACTGCAATTGCCTATCTTGCTATCTCCACAGGCTTTCAGAAAAGCTCAAGAGTACTTGATTGGATTACGATGGATAATTACTCATTTTGGGATCTATTGTGTTTTCATCCGGAATCAAACTTGCCTTTCCAGCTAACGCTACGTCTGGAATTCTTTTTTAAAGTCACCTGTGTGGAGGGAATTGCTTCTTTAACGACACTACAATTTTTTTATACGTTTTACCCTACAATTTAAGCGATTTCAAGTGAACGAATGAAATTTTAAATTTCACTCACACATAATTGTGGAAAATGCAACACAAATCAGTATATTTGGGTGAATTTCCAACCTATCAGACGCTGAAGTTAACGAGTTACTGTTTCAGTTTAAATAAATCTTTTTTGTACGAGTATTTTCGATTATTTTGAGGATTCAATTGATCAATTTTCACTCCTTTGTATGACTCAGTGCATCATTTCTCTTCTTACTTTTCTCTCACGATAGTTAGTACAATGTTGTTATAAGGACTATGACGACTGAGGTCATTTCTCACATATGGGCCACCACCGAGAATCGAACCCAAAATCAGCCAAAGGAGAATGCGCCGACCACTTGGCTCTCTGGGATCCCCTCAAAACAGTTTCGGAATATATTACAATTTATTCTTCTTTATACTAACATTCTAAAGCTCGGTTATGCACTTTCGGATGCAAGTACACACATACCACCAACCTTATTTTTACACTCAAGCTTTCATCTGTATTTAAAATTATTTTAAAATTTTATTTACCATAAAAATAACAAGTTTTCTCTCCATTCTTATCCGAAGTTTGTCTACATTTATAATATAATTTTCCGTAAAATTTTAAGTGTGAGTTTTCCGACGTCGTCATAATAATTCTTATATTTTAATTTGATTTTTATCATAAGTTTTTTGTACGAAGACACACAAGGAATGCAGTAGATCAAAATTTGACTATTATCGATGAAGATCTTTAAATGTTTCCCTGATACATGCAAGATTATTATTTGACATTAGCAATTTTTTTGTGCCAGTATAGTGTCTATATTTATATTCCTCTTCTTAATATTTTCCTTTGTTGCAATTGGTCATTCACGCCGGCGAATAATTGGTTACTCCACATGTTAGTTTCCCCTTTTCCAGCGTTTTTTAGTTCATTCTTATCCTTCATGTTACGTTTACAATCACGTAGTCGCAGGCTGAGTGAAATAGATTCGCTACTGAAATATTACTATTTCACTGCAAATGTCATTGTTTATAAAGTTATTTTATAATATCTCTGACATTCTACGATTTAATTTTAGCTTTCGCAGATTTTCTACGATTTAATTCTTATTTTCATCCTGAGATTACTTTCAAAATGTTTTCGGCATGTTATTCGCAAAAGATAAAAATCACAGATTCTTTTTTATTTTCATTTTCCAGATATAATTTATGTAGAGGACAGAGAGTGATATCACTCTAGAAACCGTGAATAAGGGTTGGTGACAGGGAAGGCATCCGGTCGTAAACTTCTAATCCGCGACGAAATCAAACGACCCTCGAACAACAGGAAAAAGCTGAAGAGGCCCGTCGAGTACGTTTGCATCCCGAAAACATTCATGCTATAGACTAAACAAATTTACGAGAGGCAGGTGCAGGGAGGTCGCCGTACCGCACAGCATCGTTCCTTTGTTCTCAGAAATTGCCCATTCGTTTACATCTATCCGCTGATAATTCTAAACGCGTAGCTCTCATTATGCCAGCGAGCGGTCGCCCCTTTGGCAGCGCTGACCTCAGGAAGATGTCGAGTGTAGGTTGGGAGCACCGCGAGCAGGCACGCGAATGCGTGATCACTCACCGTGACTTTTCTCTGCGTCACCTCAATGTCCCTCCGTCACGGTTCTCGTTAGTGCAGCGACACATTAAATCTCTCCGATAAGACAGGAGAGAATGGGTTGGGAAATCCCATGGGGTCCTCGGGTCCGACACGCTCTTCCATCCTCACTCAACTTCTCCCTTCTTGGAATGAGTGGGTGCCATTGGATGGGCACGGAGGAGGGATGGTAAAAGCTTTTTTATTCTGCACATACGGACTTCAGAATGTTCAGGAGGCGCATTAAGGGATTAGTTAGTTAATTTTACGGAATCCGTCTCGAAATGGGAATGAAATATATATAAGAGCACCGTTTCGTGTTTGTTGTTTGAAAAAAAGGAGATTCAAATGCGAAAATTCAGCCCGACTTGATAGCGTATGTGGAGGTGATTAAAGGGCTCCGTGCTATCATTAACGGGATTAGAAGACTTTCAGCTCCTGTGGAGGTATTCTAAGAGATCTGCATCGACGCAGCGTAGGAAACGAAGCTGGGTTAGGATGATTTTCTTTAAATGCGAGGAACAAAGCGATAAAAAAGAATGTCTTCTGGCGCTCCGTACCTAGTGCAGTAATTTCAAAGACGTCGAATCTTTGCCGTGTGTAGTTCCCTGAATATTCTCATGAATACATTTTGTATGGTATGTGATAGTGAAAAGTGAGTCGTTTAAGATTTTATAAGTAAAATTTACAAACTTCATGAACAAGAGGATAATAAATACTGAAAATGAATAATGCTGCAAAATGAAAGTAGAAAAGCCGAATATTTATTTTTTAGTCAGAGACACAAAGTTCAAGGCTTGTTTTACTGTTTTCTTATAATTTGGCGACAAAAAGATGTTCTTAATGCTTTCTTCGTTCCTTTTACTGCTAGTATTCTTAATAATATCTTAACAGTGGGTGAAATTTGGAATTAACCACATTAATGCTTAGAAAAATACAATTTTATTGGAAAAGAAAAATAAGAAAAACCAGAAAACGGATATATATGATCGAGGGTACATTTGTAGCAATGATCACAAGATCGCATTAATTTGAAAGAAAGAGATCTACGAAATGGAAAGATATTGAAATAAATTAAAGTAATTAAGTTACTCCTTAGTGCGGTGAACATAAATAGATATTATATAAATTTTTCATCGACGTATTACATGCAAATTATCAGAGCGATTGTTATTAGTCTAATCTAGCCAGGAATCCAGGATCTAAGCATCTTTTATAATGTTAGAATTTGATTTTCTAATTACAGCTTCCAAGGTCCATTCACAGCGATGCTCGTCTGTCCACCTTAGATAATCCGGAAGTATTGTCCAGTTAATGGATAGGTCTGCGCTTAAAATCATGTTTGATGCTATTCAGGGAAATTTTTCGTTATATTTTCAATATTAGCTAAGAATATATAATACATGGGGCACCCCACCGAAGACTTTCCATTATCTACATAATCTAATATATGATTTATTCTTACAAAAATAATTGCTTAGAATGTCAACTTAGAATGTATTCTTGAATGATAATATGTGATATTATTCGATAGATAGAGTCTATAGCAGTAAAAAATTAGCCTCATATACAACGTATTCGGGTAACAATATCAATAATTTTATTAGGCTTATTACTCTTGAAGGCTCCAAGGTAGTATAAGTACATGGCTTAATAGCGGAGAAATATTCAATCCAATGTATGTTAAGTGAAAATTCCCCAAAATAGTATTTCTTAGGAAACGATAAGTAAATTAATGGGATTTGCTATCTACGTGTGTTCAAGAAAAATCTCAGAATTTTTTCGATTGATCGTTGAGTGATAATCTTCATAAATTCTTAATGGCGAGACTGGGGAAATACATAATTAATACACGTAAAATCTGCCTTTTTCTTCGAACATGAAGTTTGAGTGAAGGAGAGTAAATAATCCTTATCAAAATCCTTTTTCCAATATATTTTTTCCTTAATTTGACTGCATTGCCGAAATAGGATATTTCCTACTACCTCAAGAAATACAACAGAAAGTATTTAATGAAACGGTTCTCAAACTGTGTTGTTGTGGTTATTTCAGTAATTCTTTTAAGGAAAACTTTGGTGTTGCTGTTTCTACTTCTCCTTTTTAGTAGCTGGAAATGGGTCTATTCGTACCATTTCCAAAAAATACCCACCGCTTTTCTTCCGCTCTTCCGTCTTCAAACAAAGACGCTTTTGTGGCGATGCAGATTTCCGATATCCGGGTATTTTGCTGCATATGTAGCATTCCTATACAAAAGTTAAGTTTTTAGGTTCATTTCTTATAACTATGGCGCGACTGGAATCGTAAAAAAATCCATCGACTAATGAAGGGTTTATAGAATTGGATGATCGCAAAATTGGTCGGCCCGAACAAATATCGGCCCAACTGTCCAGCTTAGAGGGGATTCATGTAGAAGCCACATGTGGCTCGCGAGCCTATATCATCTCTGGTGGCAGTAGTGCGCCCCTCATGTATGTATGAAGCGAGAGGGACGTCTGCACGAGGGATGCAGTGTCGGGTGGAGGGAGATTGTTATCGCTTTGGCGCGGTGGTTTAATACGGCCTGGGATCCCTTCGGCGGACATGAAAGGGAGTTTAGGCAATGGGAGATTGGGGCGTGGGTTTTGGGAAGGACTGCGAGGTGATTTCGCTTCGGGGTTGGAGGTGCTTTTTGGAAGTGCTCTGCTTGGCTGTGGACGAGGCATTACGAAGAGGAGCGGTTACGGGGTGTCGGGTGCGGCTATCTTTTCTCTCACTCTCTCTCGACGTGCTGCCGAGAAGTTCGATCGTTCTCTTCCTTTGAGAGGAGAACCGCATCAGAGAAGGGAAACCTCTCTCGATAAAAGCCCGTCAAAACCGAGAGCTAAAGTAATGAGGATGCCCATTCTGGATGGGCATTGCGAAAAAATATATATTACTTATTTTTCCTCTTTTATGGGAAATACTTACCCCCTGCGACGCGGTGCGGTAGTCACATGGATGCCACCGCGGTTGCTCGTCTTTTCCTCCGATTGGAGACATTTGATGACTTATGGAGGTTTATATTTAAAGGAGTGTTCATAAACTTCAAGAAAATCGTGACGATGATATAGAAGCACGAAAGTCTCTGCAGTGACCTAAAGGAATGGGATGTCACGGAAGTGGGTAGTGGAAGGAATGCCCTGATATTGAAATCAGACATTTCACAGTGCTATCTATCAAGCAAAAGTTTCTGGTGAAGTAATTGAAAACTCCTTGAACCTTCCTAAACCAATCTTATATTATTGTGTGGCAATACGATAGTTAGCTATGCCATTTTTAAAGATACTTTGCGAAATCGTAAACATTTTTAGAAGTCAAGTACCCTTCTTTATTAGCCTTGATTGAGTTATTACTTATTATGTAAATCTACGATTTTCTATAAGAAACTACTCATTTTTAGGAAGACTTCTAATTATCGCCTACTCGTTTGTTAGAGATAGCGCCAAATAAATTCAGATCTCTAAAGTTTATAAAGAAATGAAGCTCAAAATGAACAGATTATTTAAAGCATGAAAAAATATTTAGATTTCTTTTAAATATATTTAGTTTTTCACAATATCGTTTGCAATTATTAGGTGACGTAAAACCTATCCAAAACTAAACCCTCCCTAAGCTATATCCATTAAAGGAATTACAAGACATTACATTTATAACTGAACATGTAAATAAAATTATTTAACATTTATATCGAAAATTTTACTGAATTTTTCTCATTTATCGTCTAATTAATATTTGTGCAGGTTTTTGTATAAATTACCTCAAGAAATTATGTATGAGAATTCAGTAATTTTAGCTTCGTCTTCGCGAATGATAGCAACTGTAGGGAAAATAAAAGTTTCCTGCGCCAGAGCTTAAACTCCACTGCGACCAAACAATACAATTAAAATCGAATTTTTGCTTTTTAATATTGTGCTACAGCCAACAATTTATTTGTTCAACGGGAAATTCAGTTGAAAATGTTAAAATTAGATTAGATAGATTAGTTGATTAGATACTGTAACTTTGCTATATTTTTTATAATTTAGATGAGAAAATTTTCAGTTGAAGAAGCTATCACTCTTTAAGTTGAGCATGGATGCAAACGCGAGATTCCAGGAAGCATTTTTATTAAATTCTTCTCAAGGAAAATTTTACCCCTTACGCGCACTTTCCTCAAATTCTTCTCACTTTTATGCGGTTACTTTAATATGAGCGCATAAATTACAGCTTTAGTATCGAAGAAAAGATTAATATTTCACATTTCTGGCTTAAAATATTTTGTCGGGAGATTTTAATACAGAATTTAATTTTTCTGTTTCTGTTGATTTATCATAAATAATTTTGAAGAAATTTATGAGAGCAGCTTTCAAAATTATTCAAAATTAGAGTTACATATTATAACGGTTAGGCAGCGTTTAAACAAATATTTACCTTTATTGATACGCTTATATTAGTGAAAACCTTTGATCTTACGAGTGTCCATGGAAAATTAATATACAAGTCCATATTACCAGTTATTCAGAGAAAGAACGTTGCATGCGATATTGAAATCTAGTGATAAGATGGCAAATAAGTAGAGGATTGAAAATAGTCTGTTAGCTGACTTTCGGAATAGCGTTTTCTTGGTACAAGAAGCACCGGGAAAGGCCAGGAATACTGACTTGGAGATATCACCCAATGCGCATTTCGATGCTCATGCTATCACCTGCAGAGGTTCAACGCAGACTGATAGCATGGCTATCGAAATGCGCAATGGATCCTTCGCTTTGCTTTTTCAATTGCAATTTTCCTTTGCACCCAAAAGACGTCAGTCCAACAGTCGGCTAACAGGCTCTTTTCAAACCTAATTCATCTACAGCAGAGTCCCAAGTTTCTTTTCCTACAAAGAGCGAAACTAGTCAAAATAAGCCAACAACAAGTCCAATTGGTAACTATGAGCTTGAGTTACATCATTACTGCGCTAGAAGTCCCTAACTTTCCTTCTAGCTTTTCAAAATTTCAACGAAAATTTTTATCACGGCTACAAAAGGTAACCTGTGTTAAGAATCATGTATAATATCATAAAGTACGTCTTTGCGAATAAAACTTCCTCAGTTCAATTCAATTTGACTTCCGAACCAGCCAAAGTTGTATACGTCGAACGAGAACGATTTTAATGAAGCGCCCACGTCAAGTTGTTCGGCAATCCTCACCTACCCCTCGCTACAATTCTACTCATTCATACTTGTATTTAAAATTCCATTGTCGTTGCCTTCACCCCTCTGGTTTGTGTTTCTCTCGACTCCCTCGTGTTCTGAAATGACTCATGCAAATTTCACTTTTTTAGCATTTCCCTTTTCCCCTCGTTCATTATATTACGCACTCTAGTCTGCCGTGTATTTTATCTGCATGTTTGCTAGTTGTTCAGCCGTATTTTAAAATGGTTCTCACTCGTTTAATCTACGTCGGTAGAGTGGAACATCATATTTTTATTTAACTTTCGTGTGAATTGTGCGTGCTGGGTTTTTACTCGAAAACAGCCCTCCGCGAGAATAAACGAATAGATGAAGCACTTCTTATTTAAAAGGAAACGTAAAAAAACAATCTCACAGATGGGAATTTCTATGCGTTGTTTACGCTTAGAGCAGCCGCCTCTTGAGTCAAGTTTGAGCGATGCAACGCTTTAATCAAGGCTCCGGAGAGTTACGGTAAAACATTTTTTTGTGCATTCGCTCATTTTCAATGCTAGGCATAACCAGTGGCGAATCTGTTTGGGAGAGGGGTGGTTTTTGACGATCGCCTTTTGTTCCCAAACAAAAATAATGCACGAATTCTTTACCGTTAACCATTGAAATACAACTTTTCATGAGGAATGCTTTGGTACTATGGTGTTTTGGTCTTTGGAGATGCGTCATTTCCTAGCAAAAATTTCCTCTCTGTAAGGGTCGTAGAATATAGACTTTCTGTTTTGGCCTCTGAACGGAGTTTACTAACCCTTTCATTATGAAATTCATATTTTCCTTCAAAAGCGGGAATTGAGCGTTTATCATTCGTAGAATCTTTCCTATGTTTCGAGCTATTTTAGTGAAGTATTTAACTTAAAGATATAAAATAAAATACGGTTGTGTTTCCAACCGAAAGATTTCCTTTATTGTGGTACAACGAAACATGATCATTCCAATGTACATACATTTGCTTGCTAGATTTTGAATTTGAAACCACATACCAAAGCACATTGCTGCCTTTTTGTGTTTCGTTTATTTTTCCTTTGCCAAAATCACGCAAAAAATTACTTTAACGAGGTATATTTCTCATTTTTTTACTTTCTCCTTTGAGGTTTGTTTGTTGGTTGCTGCATTTTAATGGTCTCTTTTCTCCTTTATCATATCGAAATCCTCATCACTTATATTTTCTCCGAATCGATCATTATCTGTCCTTACGGGGCTAAAAGGATTAAGGAAACGGTTGGATGCAAATCGTCGGTGGTCTGAGTGAAAGAAGCGATGCCAAAATAAGCTTCTTTCGCCGCTATTTTGAGAGAAAGAAATATTACTTCTCGTTTCTAGTAGCTCTTCGAGTCCAATAACTATTTTTCACAGTCTAACGTTAATATTTCGGAGCAGGGTGACCTTGTCGAGGAATCCGTAGCGTAGAATTTCCATTAACTCCGAGAACCCGCTCTTAATTTGTCCTATTCTCTCTGCATTGAAAATAGAAAACGTTTTCTTACTTATCTCATGCCATGCAATCATGAAGCTTAAAGTAAATGCAGTAGACTTGGTGTAAGATTAAAAATCTGTCTGGCAAGAAATTCAATGAGAAATTCACTTTGGGCACACTAATTTTTCAGAGCGCACTTATCTAAAATAAAATAATGCTCTCATTCTGTTATTAAATGCGCGACTTAAACAAATTTCATCATAGGAATTCACCTGAAAATAGCAGGAATGCTTGCCATTAATGCTTGAATTAATTCCTAGCTATGTGCATTCTTGCAATCCTTGTGTCATCGTTGAAATTGTAGTCTTGAGTTTCGTTATTTTTCGACCTTTATTCCAAGAACAACCTGAAAGAAATTAGGCTTCTCGAAATATCTAGCTATAAATTTTGCCTTGAATATTTCTTTAGTTGTCTGGGAAATACCTGTGAATACCATTATTTAAAATTTTTAAAAAATTCTTTAAATATTTCCTCTTATCTTTATGCACTCGACGAATTTCATTAAGCGTCTACCTTAATTTGAATTTTCCCAAAGAATTTTCCCAAGAATTTGAGAACTACACGAGTTTTAAATTTATGCTTATAAAGCATATTCTAGTGTTGAAACTTTTCGTAGCTCTGATGTAAATTGAGGATTAAATAGCAAATTATATTTCTGTTTCGTGTATTCGTAGTATTTGAGAGAATATAATAATTAAGTCCCGCTTGACATTCATGTTTTTTACAATTTTTCCCCGACATGTAATCATTGGGTTGTATAAATTTTTATCAAGAATGGCAAATAAAAATCTGAACTTTAAATTATTCAGCGAACCTTATAATTCGAACCTTTGGCATTTATTCATCACTAGAATTCCTGGAATTGCAAGCGTCTTATAGTTTAGTTTGTTATTAACAAAATATTTATTAATCAGTCATATTAAGTATTATTTCGACGAAGGAATTCGTAAAATTCCTTCGTTGTCATGAACTTCCACTAAGTTACTTGCCATTCCGTTTACTTTATGAGTATTATTTAATGAAACTTTTAGATAGATAGAGTTTGCCACATAACACTCAGATTCTCTGACGTTTAATTAGGCAACACAATGGAAAGGCGATATTCCAGGAATGGTAAATTTGCGAATTCCGGATTTTTCTCCCGCACTTATAAGGACGTCGAATAAATTCGAATGCATTCCTCTTAATACTGAGGTTAAAACAAGATTAAATGATCACAGCATCGGTAGCGGCTGGTTTGCTGTAGGCTAAATGATAGGCTTGTAATTAATCAGCTTAAATTCGTTTTTTTATTAAAAGTTAATCTGAAAAGATTCTCTTGATTCCTATTGAGTATAATTTAGGAAATTGAGAAGATGGCTGTTTTTAGAAATTGTAAAATGAGTCTACTCGGTAAAAGACCATGGTAACATTTAGAAAAACATCTTTCTGCCAGTTTCACAAAGGAGCATGTTCTAAAAACAGCTAATTCAATTGATTGCAGCTTCTGGCAGGTTATAATGGAGAAACGCTCAAATAAAGGAGAGCGATGAAAATAATAAAAACATGGTCTATAGTTACAACTATGCGTAGGAGAGTCTCGAAAAAACGAGGAAATTCGGACACGAAGTTAACTGAATTATTATTAACGCAGTTTTAGGGCACATGAGAATTCCACATCACTGGCAGCGAGCAAACAAAGAGAAAGAAAATTATACACGAGCCGGTAAGGAAATAGGTACAGAGTGATAAATATATAAATTCACTCAACGTTGGGAGGTCGCGATTGGTTAGAGCTGTTTGGAAATGAAAGCAAAATAACAAATCCACGAGTGATTGTAATTGACTCTGTTTTGTTCGTAAGGCTTCATGCGTTAAATTTTCCGTAAATCGTTTTCGAGAATGAGGAGACGAAAACAAGTAAAGGAAATCCGGTTTAATTTCCTCACCATTCTGCTTACCAATAATAGCACCACCTACGCCCCTTGATTTCTATGTAATAATTTTCGTGAGTAGCTTAAATTAAAGGGTAATGATGCATATATCGTAATTCATAACTGTAAAGTTTTAATTTGGGCTATATTTTTTTAGCATAGTGTCACGAAAAAAATCGCGACACAGAAACTCAGCTTCTTAAATTTAATCTTCTAACTTAAAATACACTAATTAATGTTTTATAATTCGTTTAAGCTATGTGGCTCTTCCTATGACTTTTTTCCCGCACTGTATATAAAACATATGATGGCTATACGTAAATATCTATCTCTATCTTATCTAAATTTATAATTAGATTTAGAGCTATTTTAATTCATCGTTTCATCCATTGCTTTATGGTTTTGTTATTGTTTTCTTCTTGCTACACCGTATCATTCAGGCACTTCAGCATTAGTGCTAACCCTCACATTTTCATTTCTGCCGGAACCACTTTGAATAATAAACCTCAGTTTGGCACGGAAAAGGTTGACATTTACGCATCAGCACACGAAGACTGATAGAGCATCTCGAAAATTCTCCGTGTAACTGGAAAGTGAATTATGAATGCGGTGAAGTGGAAGGTGTATTAGAGAAATCCAGCGTGATGAAGGTGTTCGTAGATTTAACGGTTCCGGCCGTGGCCCAGTCCTTTCCACTCTTGCGAAGATATAGAGAAGGGTAGCGAGGGAGGGAGTGTGAGTTGGAATGAGTCACCCTTCCCCCTGTATCCCACACAGCAAATATGGCTTCCATCCTTTTTCCCTTCGCCCTGCTCTGATCAGAGAACCACACGCTACACTAGCGGTCGTCAACCTTTTTAGTTTCGTTGTAGACGACTGCTAGGCTGGGGATAAACGACAAAATATTGAGCCGGCGCCGTGTTTAAGTATTTGAGGATTATAGAATTCGCTCATGGGAACGTAATAAAGCGTCGGATCCCTTACGACTTACGGTTAGTTTATTTGAAGGTCTTCGTCCGTATACGTCGGACATGGGCGTCGAGCAAATAAATTTCAGCCGTGGCCACCGGCGTTCGAATGTGTGTCAGTCGGAGTTGCTTTTTTGTGGTCTTTCAGGCAGAAACGTTGAGCTTACTTTCATGCGTGGAATTCTCCATTTAAGCATCACTCCTGCCGGAATGTTTAAAGAGCTCTTGGGATTTGCTAGACGTTGAAATTGACTTTAGCGGCCGAACGTATCTCTTTCGGTTTCGGAAAAGATTATTTCGCGGAATATGTGATTTATAAAACTCCAATTTTGCGAGTGAAAATATTAGCGGTAGCATAAGTTTTAGTTCCGAGAAAACTCTGTTATTCTGTATGGGAAATCTCTATTAGATTATGGAGTCGTAAAATAAATTTTATGAATAAATATCCGAAAATTCGTTAATTCGAAGAGTTAATAAATTTAGAATTAGTCTTGGAATATTTTTCTATCTATATAAGAAAAATTACCTTAGGTTTGCGAGTTTTTATTCTTTTTATGTTATTTCTATGGAAAGGGTTGTTTAGATTAAAAAAATCTCATTCTGCCGTATTATTAATTTGAGTGATGTATGAAAGTAAAGCAGTAGGTTAACATAAAATCTTCTAAATAAGGAAATCAGAACAAGGAATCTCTCAAAAATTGCATTTTAGTGTATGTAGTAGTACTTTTAAAAGTGCTGCTAGGGTCATTCCTCACTTCCCCCGCCTGGCATCGAACTCGGCACCGTTTTAACCTTAATTTGCTATCCCAAATTATATTTTTGTAATTGTATCAGTAGTAATTCAGTTTAGTATCAGTAGTAATTCAGGCTTCTGATAGGCATCTAATCGTAGACGTTATTTCAATTTATAAAGATAAGATCTAATAAATTAAGGTAGCCGTAGAGTTCCATTAAAGGAAATAATACAATCACTTGTTAAAGTTCTACTAAATTAATTCTGCCACTAATTTAGTAGAACTTTATCAAGTGATTGTATTATTTCCTAAAGATGAAATCATTTCCAAAGATTTTAATAAATAGACGAAAGGGTAAAAATGTTATGAATGGTTTTATATACGAGTGACAAATATTTTCTGTTTCATTCTGAGTGACTGAATAAAAGGGGAATATTATTCCTTGCCCTAGTCCTTCATTTACGATAAATTCATGAATAGAGCTAATAATCTGTGTTATTTATATCTTTAATTTCACTCAAAGCTAATTGGAAATCAGAACTTCCTCTGATTGTTTTAAAAACAGCAAACATTTTGTCCATCGTGGAAAACTAAAGGTACCGCAGTGGCATTACGAAGACTTGATTGCATATTCATTATATACTGACGATGTGTTCTATGAAAGAATCTAAATGCCTTCAAAGTTGAGTGTTCAAATAGATAATGCAATTGGCCGATTTCTCCTGTATATTGATTGATATTGATTTGTTTTCTTTGAAGAAATGCAAAAAGTAAGCAAAGAACACGATTTAGGACCATCTCTTGTTTCAATTTATCCTTCCTCGATGATTTTCTTTTGTTAAAAACGAACTAGAACCAAAATTTGCCTATCAGAGACGTTTTTATCGATGCATAGATAGCTTTTTCATACATTCTGATCTAATTTCTTTGCATGAAAAAAAGATGTTTGAAAGTTTCTTTCTTTAGAGATCGTGAGGAAAAATTTCTTATTCGAAAATAATATTACTTTCGTTCAGAATAATATATTTTTAAATTATATATATCTCATTATAAATCTTGCAAATTTTCAAATGCAAACGCGATTTTTACCGGCTGATAAGGAATTGAACGTAAATGATCATACCATAAATATACTGTAGCGTTTCGCTACAGCTTTCCGGTTCATTAGTATATAAACCCAATATTGGAATTGAAAACTTCGAATGAAATCTTATAAAAAGAAACGTCGGGGAGACTTAGTTTGAGTGATTCTAAATGATGAAGAGGTATATCTTTGGTAATAGTCGGTGTCTAGATCCTTTTCAACAACTCGGCCTCAAAAATATGATTGATCGTACAAATCCGACCCGATGAGGAAGCGTGGGTTGCTGTCGCCAGCGGCTTTCGATGTATTGCTCTTCCCCTCCGCCTTTGGACCCTCAGTATTACCTCCCTTCCCCTACACTGAGCCCTTTTCCGCTACTGCACACGGATTTTTCACAAAGAAGATTCAATTAAAGTGATACGTGAACGAAGCTTGCAGCTCCAACATTATTTAATATCTCCCTCGTCTCAATTTTACGAAATTCGAATTTCGTGGAATTACTGCGTTGGCAATATTTTCCTGTTGCAATGAAGAGCGAATGAGGAAAGAATTAACTGGGAAAACTGATAATTAAGTTAGGGATACCAACAAAAACGACGTTATAGCAGTTTAATTCATTTATTGGCATAACATAGAATTTTATAAATGTTATAGTTTATCAAATTTGCTGTGGTAATTTATACCATTATTATGTATATTATTTAAATGTTTTTCATTTAGACCATATTTTTATTTCTACCTCATGAAAACGGAATCTCTTTGTACAGATTTCAGTTATTTCTCTTATTAGCTTTATGTAGGTTTTTCACTCTCCTCTACTTTGATGGTGTTTGTATTACTAAGGAGTTTTTTTCCTAATATTCACTTAGCTTTCATTAATTAATTATTATCAATTAACTGATTATAATTAATTAATTATCTTATTATCTTCTTATTAATTTATTATTTCGTGCAGAGCGGGAAAAAAACTCTTATGAGTTTACGAGGAACTCTTTTGCGAAATATTTTGAGGAATTGTTTTGAAAGATTTCGTTTTATGTAATTCAGAACTAATTTATTTCCTACTTTCTATTAATTTAAATTCCCTCTTATTATTTTTTACTAATTATAACTATTTTCAAATTACGATGGATTAAATGGAATAGGAGACTTTAAACTCTCTAGTTAACTGAAAATTAAGACGTTATTAATTTATTTAAATCCAAGAGTATGCCATTAAATTTAAGAAAAGTTTAATAAAATCAAAATATTTTAAGTGAAAATAAAAATATCAAATGAACGATGTACGGTCACCGTGTCAATCAACGATATTGCTATATTGGATTTTCTATATTGGTTTACTCATATCTGTCCACATCTTATATTCATATGAAAATAATTTTGTATATCATGGGTATGTGTAATTGCCTTCGCGAATTGAGTTTTCCATAGTTGATATATTCGAAAACTAATAAAAGTATTAATTATAGGTACTATTCATTTCACATGTTAATATAAAATATAATATAAATAAAAGGCGATTTTGTAATGTTGATAAGAAACGCTATGCTACTTTATTTATTGCTCTTTTACGAGAAAAAGTTACAAATAATGTTCAATTATTAAAAAATTTTCTTTTTAGGTTAAGCATGTTTCTTTTTATGCTTATTAGCTACTATTGATAGTTTTTACTTGCGTTATTTGAAATTTTGAGTTAATTAAAAAAATTGCATCGGAAAGATGTCCTTGAAGTCCCGCCATTTCACCCTACTTTTCTGCCCTACTGCCAAGTTTTTTCAGCTTATATTATATATATCTTGATTAAACCCTCAAGTCTGATCCTGCAGTGTAGATATCATTCTATCGATCCAGCTTCGTCATCCGCCTTCTTTACAGCTACTATCTCTCATCTTTCACCCTTTCCTAATGCCGCCACCCAATTTCAGCCCTCTCTTTCCAACCTGTCCCAATTCTCTTCCTCCATGTCTTCGCGATAGGCTACCATTTGTCTCCTCAGAAAGGAGTCATCAGCGGAGATCAATTCTTCCAACCTATAAGTGTTTCTCACGGTCTCCTTATAACGCGCCATGCTCTCAGAGGTGTCACTATTTAATGGAAGGTGGCGAATGTGACGTCATCTGTCGAGGAAGGGAACCTCTCCGGAGGCGCACTTCGGTGAATTCCAAATTAGCGATGAAATGGCTGGGTTTCGGCATCCTTTGGGGATTTCGTTTTCATTTACTGATCAGTTATATATGCTCGAGTTACCGCAACAGATTGAACTTCTGATATCGCCGAAATGCGGGAAGGGAAATCCTCGATTTTTTTGTCGTTCGAATGAATCGAAATTGGAATTTTAGTTTACGCTGTATTGTGATTTCCTTTCCTTTCTTGATTCATATATTCCTGGAGGATCATTCAAAATTCAAAGTACATTAAATGCGAAAATCAAACATGCAACTCTTCTTAACAAAATCATACAAATCATACATGAAACTCATCATCATTTCCGAATCATAAGGCACTTTACAAATATTTAAATTTATTAAAAAAACTAAGTTGGTCCCCTCACAAACATCCGCTTATGGATAATCACAGACGGATTTTAATTATTATATATAATAATATATAATATTGTTAATATATGTAATAATATTTAAAAATTTCAGATTTTCCAACTATGTATCGGATAGTGTGTTTGAAACTTATGTCCTGCTTTATAGCAAGGCAAATATTTTATCCCAAAAGATAAGCTTTAATCACGAACCTTGAATGCCAGAGTTTTGGATTGAAGAGAATATAATGCAATTTTAGATTAACCACAGGATTGAATAAAAAACTTCGTAACCTCCACAGACAGGATTCCCTGTCTGTGAAAGTTACAAAGTTTTTTATTCAATCCTTTTGTATGGCTCCCTTCTACAAAGTTCAGCCACAGATTAATTTTAGATTAATTTCTTTGTCATTGTCCGGTTCTTGAAAGGTCTAAAACTACGAACTAGGCAAAAATAATATACGAAATGGAACATTTGTGCTGCTGAAATAAACTGTTCTTGTGGAGGTTAACCTCAAGGTAAATAAATTAAATTTCATGAAATAAAATTCATTTCGCTGAAGTGAATGGTTTTAAACTCCTTCAATATCGTTGGAAACAAGCAAGGGACCTTCAGTGGTTAAATTACGAAAAATAATGTCGATAATAAAATGTGTTTTGGTGATTAAGCCCTAAGATTTTGCGAAAAGTAAAATATGGTTATTATTTTTAGGAAATTTTGTTTCTTTAGGAAATTTGTTCTAAGTTTATCTATTTTTCGCTCTTGGTTTATATTAATAGAGAATTAATACCATTATCTTTTTGGTAATGATTAAAGTCATTCGTTCTTTCTCGTTAAGCTAGTGTATTGGTGTTCACAATTTGTTTGCCTGATTATTATATCAGATTACATGTAAAATATTATCGAGACTGTTGTATTAAACCTGTTGAAAACTATTCATCGTTATATTACGAAAACGAGGTATTTCAAATAAATTTGTATCATCTCTGTGATGAGTCAATTTTTAGGGAGTTACTTTCCTTAGCACTCGTCACCAGTCTGCAGGATTAAAACGCAGGTTAACGCCCTAATTAAAGGGAAGATTTTTACCTTCGCTTACTAGCAATTAATCCTTTTGATGAATTAGTGAAGCCACGCGAGAAGAGTTTCTGCGGTAGTCATTATTTACACAGACGAGGCAGTATATTCTAAACTGTAAATAGTCTCTTTACCGAGTGAGAACTTCTCGAAATGAGCGATACGTATGGAGAGGGCGGGGGATAGTTTGACCATGTGTTGGAAGAAAAGAGTGACAGTCAACTGAAGACCGAGTAATTCCATCGCTGTCCTCTATGTGAAACTCGCTCAGAAACCTATTCCTCGGGGAAGTTTTCTCCTCTTAGGATATCTTTCACTCCCTCGCAAATATTCCTTCAGACGAGATACGATTTCCTCTCAAGATAATGAATGCTTTCGGTGGATTGCTTGCCGTGAAGAAATTAACACCGGCTAAAGGAAAACTATTTGAAATTCTGCTGTAAATTACGTGGGCGTTCGTGAAAGTCAGAAGGCTGGTACTATTCCTTTCGTTTGTTTTTGATGTAAAGCAGAAGAAAACAAAATGCATTCATGTTATTCCTGCAGGTTTAAACACATATGCGATTCAATGTATAATTTAAGGGACTGAAGAGGATTCAGCTGATATGAATTAACTATGTGCATTAATACTTTAGTTAAACCACTATGGTATTTTTGCGCATTAATGTCCAGGGAAGATCACCCTGACGTATGTTCTTCATTATATTTACAGCAAAAATTATAAACCCAAAATAAAAGCGTGTGCATCTTTTTTTCATTTTAAAACAAGGTAGACTCTGAAAAGTTAAATAGTATACTTAATTTAATTGAGAGATTTGGAATGTTTCTCTTATCATAATCACAACACAGAGGCAAAAATATCAATAACTATAAATTGATGTTGTTTGACAGATGGTGGTCCACTTGATTCTTAAATATTTAGTAGTTTATTTTACTCGGACTCTCTTCGATAGGTCGCATACTAATCAAGGTTATTATTATATTTAACAACAACTGAAATCGATATTTGAAGGAATTGAAGTTGGTTACACAAACATCAAAGTATAGACCCGGAACGTAACCTTGTGTTTAAGATCGCTTGCATGTCTTCGGTTATCAGTAGCAAAATACATCAAACGCCGGAGTGAGAATGGTGCTACCTACTAATTCCAAGGCCTCGGGTTCGAGTCCAAGCTAAATATCCATGATTAAGGGATGGATGCTTATTTTAGTGTTTTGTTTCGCCCATCGTTGTAAGTGCCCTATTAATTTATGTATTAAGGGAGGATAAATAAATATATATAAAAATAGAGAATCTTATAGGATATTATAATTGATATTACCTTTAAGAATAGTGAGATAATTCTACTTAAAAATGAACGACGTTTTAACACAAAAAATATGAAAAGCTTTAAATTGAATAAAAAAAGCTTGGCAAATATTTTTGCCACTACTTTTATTCCACCGATTCTGTGAATTGCGAACCACTAATCTATGATTTAAATACTCGGAAAAGAAGTCTTGGTATATTTAGAAAAAAGCTTCAATTTACGATTGCGTCATCCTTAAGAAAACTTCCTCCGTTAATTTTCTAACGAGGAAAACTTGCCCAAGGTCTTAAATAACATTCGAGACCAATCCTTGAGTTCTAATCCACGAAAAGTGATCGGAAATAAACTTTTTTCCAAGGACAAAACTCTACTCCAAATAGAAATGAATTTTTGTAGCGTCAGATATCTTTCTCAAAATGTCAAGTTAATCCTTTCCGATCCACCATTTTTGTCCATGCACCACACAGCGCTCATCCGTAATCGTTATCTATTATTAGGCTTCCGGATTTTCCAATTGTGTCCCACCAATTCGAGTCCCACGACCGGCGTTCGGAGCGCATAAAAATCCTTTTCCTCCCGTCACAGTTTCGCGTACAGATCCCTCTTTCCAACGAGCATCCCGAGCCACGTACACCCACGCCTCCTGCATAGAGGCACGCAGCAAGTCACCACCATACATCCTCCAAACATTCAATCCCCTAGTTTGGAGGAGATTAAACCAGTCGTGGGAGTGGGCGGAGGGAGAGATTAGAGAGGATACGTTCGGCAGGAGGAGAGGGGATATATCGGTTTGGACCATGAAGAGGATAGTGTCGGTGGAGGAAATTGAAGGAAAGGAATGGGTTACTGGGATGAAATTTGTGCGATGGAAAGAGAACGGAAGGAATCGTTGTGGGTGAGAGAGGAAATAAACTTGGGAGATGGAAGGTTTATAGGGGTAAGGCAACTACGACTCCCGAAACGCTTCTCACTTGTAAGCTTCGAATGGGTCCCCCGTCCTGCGGGGGAACCGTGGCTCATTACTCCATAGAAAAAGGACGTCGCCTAGGGTGTCTTCCTTCGTCCTGTCTTTGGCAGCACTTCCCTATGTTCTTCTCCTCCCTCAACTTCAGCCTCACCCATTACGTTGTGGAAATGCTGCGAGGATACCGCATCTTTCCCTCTCTCCTGGGACCAATCCAGAGTGGGTAGGAATCGCGATTTCACCCCTCCTGGAGGGAACGTACTTATACTCATCAGTTATTGGTCGGAAGTTACACTTGGTGTGCCCTAGTGATCCTTCTTGCTAGAATAACGAAACTTGCACGAGGAATTTTGCGCGAACTCGCTGCAGTTGATTCCTGAATATACATAGGAGTGGCTGCAGAGGGAACTTCTGCAGGGTACAATTTCGCACAAATGACTCGTGTCGGAGTTTCTCGGAGTGACTAATTAACAAGCTGTGGAGTGGGTGTTAGAACAGGAAAAAGATTATCGAGCTAATTAGAGCTGTGACCGTGTGATCGTAAATTATAACGCTCTCTCAGCTGCTAATTCCATAAGTTGCTGGGGTGTCACTTTAGAGTGATGGAGAGGTAAAGGAACCAATCGGAGCATTCATAAGAAAACAAGATTGCCTAATTTCTCCTCATTGAGATTCGCTGAGGGAACGTTTGAGAATTCTGTGTCTCCAAAACTGTGGAGCTTTTGATATAAGACCATAAAATAGAGAGTTATTTGGATTATCCTGCAAAATGCGTAGAAAGCTCTAACCTTATGAAATAGTAAATAATATGGATGAGCGTCTAATACCATTGTGAGGTATTTTATTTCTCATTCGTTTATTTCAGTCAGTTCGAATAAACTTTATAGGAAACTCTCTTGTAAGCTAACTCTATCAATTATAGTCCCTATTTTCTTATTGCAAAATATAGGATAAATTTATCTCGGATCCTTTAATACCTTCTTTTGATGTTAAGTGAATACATGTCGTTATAGTACTTGTGATAAAATTTAAATGGTTCCCTTAATCGGGAAATGTACATGGGTGAAAAAGTTTCCGACATTTCGCCATTTCTCGACATGTTTCTGAAAATTTCTGAAAATTTTCTGAAGATTTCTGAAAAATCTGGGGTCGGAAACTTTTCAGACCACCCTCGTATGTGTCGTGAACTGTCCCGCGAAATTCCAATTTCTTTAAGTTTTCTTTAGCAAGCGGTTCCACGTTAGATCCCTCAAGATTCTGATGTGGTTCCGACTGCCGATTGCTGCACATTGGGCCAGTATGTGCCAATTCAGAATTCCTCACTAACATCGAACTTGTTAGTAATGCGAGGCATGCATGACATCTGAGCTTGAGATCTACATTCAAGGGAATAGATGACGTTTGAGATTCCTGTTTGAAATACCTCGAAATTTGTTTCTATGGAACTTCAAAGGTACTCGTATGAATAACACATTAAGATTTTAGTAGAATTAAGTAAACTTCATTTATCGTGAAAAAAAATTACAAAGAATTACGGTTTCTGCACGAACTTTACTAATAGGACTGACAACCGGTTTAATATCGTTAGCGTCATCTTCATTATAGACCTGATCTGATTCTAAAAATTAATGGCTAAGGTAGTTGATCATATTTAAATTAAACCCACTAAAATAGATTGGAATCCATAATCTAATCAGAAACACTACTATGCTTTTTAAATGAACTTTTTCTGAGCAGACCCACTTCCCCGGTTATCCGTTTCAACAATTCTCAATATTTATTTTTAATGGCGGATGTATATACTGTTGAGCAATTCCGAGCAATGTTTTTATTAGGGTACGTCAATTATGTATTAAGTGTTTAATTTTAATTTCCGATGGGAGTCTGAGACTTATAAAATGTTAAAAGTGAATCATGCATCAGGGTAGTTATTCAACAGTTGTTAGTCTAATTTATTAATTATTATTGTTTTAATTATTTAAACGGAATATTTTTTGGAAGTTATATATCCGTCCAGCATTTTTATTGATTGATCAATTTACTTCGGACAATAGTATAAAATATTTATCAAAATAGCTATCTTTAATTTTTATGCCGTTTAATACATTGAAAATAGAATGAAAAATTGCCTGTAAAGGTTACTCGTGTAGTCATAAAATATTCCATCAATTGATTGTTAGGCAGATTTTTATTTTTGAACCATGGAAATTTTCAGCATATTCGCTTCATTCAAATTTCAAATCGGTGACGAATTATTAACATACTTTGATTAACTGCTTTTATGTATTGCAGCTCTTTTGTTTGGGCATTTTATTATTTCACCCCTTATGCTAACCCCCAATCACTCGCAATCAATCAAACTCACCCTTTCCTACGTCTTCACATGTATGTTCATGAGTGCTTATCTTCATTCAATACTTTAACGAAAATAGTTCAGGTATTCATACCTTTAAATGTAGTCAGATTGTATTTACATAGTCCAATATTAGATTAGATTCCTAGTAGTTAAAGTTTTCCTGTCAGATGTTGAAATTCGTTTGTCATTGTTAAATATTGCTTTTTTTGTCTGAAAGATTAAAATTAAACCGTAGTAGACTAGTACTGTGTATGACTTAGTGATTCAATTTGGGAACTAGACTTTCATGTTTAATATCAAACGTTTTTGAAAGATAACACTAGATAAAGTGGAGCGTTCTCTTCAAATCCATGTTTGCCACTTGCCAAAAGGTATCCATATGACAAAAGATACAATTCCGACTAGCTAATTCTAAAAATTTGAAGAGATTTGATATCAATGATACACTTTTACCGTAATATATTGAAAATTTTTCATTCCTTACTAAATCAACAAACGTTGATTATTATCTTAAATTGCATTGCATTATTAATTCTCTTATTTATTTTCGGTAAATGTAGATACGCATAAAAGTAATATGAATAGTGTTTTATAACAAAATAATTCTGACTTCAAAAGAAAATGCTCATTTGTACAACCTCACTGCATGCTTTTTGAGTACCGACAATGTATGTTTATATTGTTGCTATTAAACCATTAGTTCATTAGAATTCATCAAATAACCAAAGGATTCTGCCAAAGTAAGGAGTTTCTTTGAGATATGGTTTACAGACTTGCTTAAAATGAAGATTTTCATTTTTATTCTCCTCAGCATTTTTATGGAATGTCTAATGTCAGAAACCCCGCCTTGGAGGTGTCTCACGCCCGAATACCTTGTGTCAAGATAGTCACGTTCAAGTGTAGCACCTCTCCCTAGACTATCTCTCACCTTCTCGATTTCACATACCTCTTTACTCCTCATTTCCTCCACATACTTCATTTAACTCTCGCCTACCTCTAAAGGACTTATTATCCTATCACCTAGCATTTCCACGCCCTCCACCCTCTTTTGTTACATTTCCTCGCTCGTAACATACCCTTCCTTTTACTCAAGCTTCTTCTCGCTCACGGAAACCCTCTTAGCCTCCCTTTTCCCACATATCCTCCGGCCTTACCGAACTTCCATCCACCGTCTTTCGTCCCTCCTTCCCTCCCCAATAAAGATGCTCTTCCCTCACTCCCATCTTCCTAATCCACTCTGCTTTTTTTACACGTACCCTCCCCCAATCCCTCACTCCCCCTTTTGTTCTTTTATTCCCCGTATTTTAATCCAATCATTCAATGAAATGAAGGGACATCACGTGATTAAATTTTGAGTCTATTTGTAAAAAATATTCTATCGCGTACTTCAATGCAATGATGGCGGCATGAACGTGCGTTTTAGAGCTTGATTAGTATATATCATGACGGAATAAAAGAATGAATTATATCACTCGATAACGAATGGCAGCACTCGATGGTGTAAGCTGTTCATTCAGATTCAGTGGTTCGTGCCGTTATCCTCGACCAATTTGCGTCGCCTAGAAAATGAGAGGCACTCTAGCTGGTTTTTATAACTATCATGGCGCATTTAGAAATAAATTACATTATCTCCTCATTCAAACCATTCAGAAGGTCATTCACCATTTACATTTCCAACTGGCTGGTAATATTTAATTAATTTTTCTTAACAATTGAAATCTGCAGTGCGAGATTATTCCTCAGAATTTGTTTGGGTTCCTATATTATATCTCAGTCTTTTTGGTGTTCTTAGTTTCTATACCAGCAGATCGTTTGCATCTCATTATTCTTATGGAAAAGTAGATTCATCCTCGTAAACTACTGACTGACCAATGGTTGCACCAAATTTGTCTCATGCACTCTATTGGATGCATTGATTTTACCATATTGTCTTCCATGTATCAATTCACATTCATTGGATTTCATATAATTTTATCTCTATATTTCGCTTTATAACTGAAAATAACTCGATTTCATGAACCCTGTTTGTTTATTCATAGGAGTCATGCGTCGAAAAGATTTATATATTGGTAAAGGCGCTTTTTCCCGTTCAAAATCAGAAGATAGGAAATTGTCAACGTGAATACATCCATATGTCGATGTAAATAAACTGAGTTATACGAAGTAAAATATGAATAACTCAGAATATCGTATTCCATAAACTAGTTTTGGTAGGTTTTGGTAACTAGATATCTTTATGTTTTTAAATCTATTTTGCTATAGAACTCCACAAAGTTCTTCAAATCCTATTGATTTTAATGTCCAAATAATCCATAACTACCATCATCTCGTCGTTTCCATGGTCACTAGAATAGCATATTATCTATGAATAGAATGAATCTGTTTGTGGTTTGTAAATTCAGAGATGTTTTTTCGATGAATAAAACCACATGAATACTTTTTTGGTGCACCAAATGTATTGATACGTTGTAAATGCACTACTGAAATTTCTCATTCGAAAATATTTACGAATTGATGGAATATATTCGAACGAAATCTGGGTAAATAATCGAGAGAAAGCATTGTTGAATTTAATTTATTTATACTACACCAAAATATATATTGAAACATACGACCCGGTTTTCGATGCGTCGCATCTTCATCATTTGTAGAATGTAAATTTGATTGACGTTTTAAAATTAAAAAAATGCTCAATACCCGGAAACATCAAGTTTTACTTTATTTCTCTGAATATGAAACATTTTCAATTTATGAATTCAGGATTATATTTAAAAGTATATCTTCTAATCAATTTGTAATCAAAGTCTGATTGTTGTATTCAAACGCAGAGGTTGTTGCAAATTTCATTGTTTTTAAACAAATTAAATTTTTATTCTTTTATTCAGCCGATTTCAGTTTTTTGACGTTATTACATAAATCAACACAAACACGGATCCTTTCATTATTGATTGGCATACTATAGGAGGTTAGATTTTTCTGCAGGTGTATTAAAATCCTTCGTCAATCTTATCCAGTATTTCATCCAGCCTTGTTAAATTCAGTTATATAAATATCTAAAATTAGCATATAATAGTTTTTGTGATAAACTAGTTAGAAAGATGGCGTGTTCTAGTGTTTCCAATGAAATGACTGATTTGTACAAAATTATACTTTCAAGATCTAAGATTCGTTTCGTTCTCAAATATTTTGTCATAAAATTTATATTTTATCACGTACGTATATGGTTACAGTATACATTTTGTGAGACTATATGCATCCATCTTTCGTAAAAATAGACTCCAAAATTCGAAATGTCGCTCTGCTGAAACCAAGGTGGAAATTAAAGCTACTCGGAGGAAAGAGAAACATAACTTGGACAAGTCGATTGAACGAGAAACGTACGGGTAAACTAACCCTCGGTATTTCGGTTTGCGACCGAGTTATTTTTTATCGCAGCATTACCTACTTGTGCTACGTTCCACCGTATGATTCTAATCGATGTCTAGCTGCCTCCGTATGAAAATAGAGACGAAAAAGCGATGCTTTAATACCATCGTGGCCGTGCTTCAACTTCGCAGGGTTGGTACTCCGCTCGCGAAGGGAAGGGGTATACATAAGTGCTCGATTCGAAGGCGGTGAATGGGAGGTTCGGAGTGGAGAGGCTGGGGGAAGTTTGAAAGGCGTAGAGGGGGTTTGAAAAAGGCGTGGGTTTGGAAATGGGAAGCCCCCCTTTTTTCCCCCCTTCCCTTTCCTGCTTAGTTATTTCTCCCTTAGAATGGGGCTTCCCAGATGTAACCGAGGCTCAACCCAAACACTCGTCCTTTTGGTCATTGACATCCCACTGCTATTCTTCTTTTGTTTTGCTGTTAGAATTAGGCAACTTTGGGATTGATAGTCCTAGAGTGTCGTTGTTGGTGTAGGAGAAAATCTGGGTTGAGGTATCGAAATCGACTGGGTGAATCGCCTCAACGGAAGGGAGATATCTCGTTTGGAAAATTTTAGGTCACTATACATCCTATGTATTATTCTTTTTTTATGATTGGTTTTATTAGATTCTTTTCCGTTTTGGAACGCCTAGAATTAATCCTGATATATTCAGCCTTTTGGTTTATTCGAGTATTTGAAGGAATAAGTTCAAAATTATTTAACCTAACTCTTATTATAAATTAGAAAATAATCTCTAATTAGAATTAGCAAAATAATTGCATATTATTAATTTTTTATTTACATTAAAATCAATTTTCTTTGATTTTCATGCGTTCCTAGTGCATTCACTTTTTTATTATTTATTATAGTTTTAACTATAAAGACTTCTTAGTTATAATATCTCTATGGTGAACGTCTCTAAGATAATGATTTATCGTTAAGTGTGAAAATTTAAAAGATTTTTCTAAAAGGCGATCCCTTAGCTCAAAATTCTTATGGTAGTGCACAGAAGCATAGGTATATTATTAGGTAAATTTTAAACGAAAAACAATGTTTTAAAGCCTTTTAATGGGATTTTACACATAAGGATAGTGGACCTTAAAACAAAGCTTTAATTCTCTAATTTAATTTAAGCTCTGAGAATTATTTTTTTATTTTAAGCTACGAAGCAAAAATAAATTTTCAATACACATTAAGTCCTTCCGTTCACCGTTTAGATTTCGAGATAAGAAGTTGAGATCGATAAAAGAAAGGCAAATTAAGTGTGACTTCTATTATCAAATTCAATTCATCTCGCTAACAATACATATTTTAACCTACCAGAGAGGCTTCTCTTTTGCCTTAAATTCGCGATACTTCTTTTTTTACGAGACAACAATGGAGAACCTTTAACCCCGTAGACTCTTTCCAAAGAACCCTATTAGATGCTTGCCCCTTTCTCTCGCGCTCCCTTATTTCCATTTCCTTTTTGGAGAAATTTCTTTCTCCGAAACGTATTCCGGGATATCAATTAAGAGCTCGCGAAAATTCTTTCGGTCCGTTGAAACAGAAAATATTCTGAATATTTTATTCCCTAATTTGCCCATGAGAGGGTATCTCTTTTGTTGGTAAACTGCTTACATTTCGTATGATACTAAGTTTGTTTCGAGATTTATTTAAACACTGTAGTGATAAAATTTTGGACATGAACTTCCTTGTTCCTCTAATACACTTGATTTGGTACTCATGTGCAGCGTAAAAAGGTTACTTTGTCAAGCCGCTCATACTGATATTGATAATTCTAATATTCGCGACATTAAATTTTGAATTAGAGCAAACATGGTCGGGTCGAATGTAAGGTCTACTTTCGATTCGCAATTCGGATATTTTTATATTGGAGACTCACGATACTAACTCCCTACGATTTTGTTAGAAGTTAACCATGATATATAGTACTATATAGCATCTTCCCTGCATTGAGTTTTTCAGTTAAATTTTGTGATTTATAATAGACATGAATTATTCACTGTAGTTATATGATTGACACAATGATCGTAATCGTAAAATTGATCGATCGCAATATGACTATTAATAACAGATATGCTGCAGATAAGAATTTTATTTTGTAGTGAATAAAATAGTGAAAAATTACTTATCGAAGAAATTCTTTATTTCATAGAAAAGGCTATAAATTATATTTTCAATAGTTTCGTAAAGATTTTTCCACTTTGGAAGTAACGTAAAAATAATGCCGTGTGAAGCTTAGTGGATTGAAATTTACTGTAAGATATTTCAGTTATTCTTTCATTCTGCAGTTATAATTTAATTCTTCTCCCATAATCGCTCTTCAATCATTTGCTCCGTTTTATTGAAAAACTTTTCAGTCCTCTTTAGGGAGTGTCATCCATCAATAATGACATCTAAATTAGATTAAGATATCATCGATTCCTTAAATATGAATCCGTAAAAATATCTTCCATCTTTTTCTTCAAATTATCAAAAAATCGTATATTCCTGTCTTTTCAATTTGGATTGAATAGAAAATTAGAAGCTTGATGTTGATTTCAAAATTAAAAATTATGCTTATGATACTGTAGATCTTGATATGATCAAGCTAAGGTTTTTCAGATTACTTTTCCGTTTTATTTTTCCTTATCTCATATCATATAAGATATCTTCTACAAAACATTATTAAATCACGGGTTTTCGAGGAAAATTTTGGATAATTCACTGTTTAATTTCTTCAGAAAGATAAAAAACGATTCATGTTTAGATTTTAACATGAGTTGGAGTCGATATCTAATTCTTTCGTCAGCCATGATCCTCAGCGCAACTTTTATTGTGATAAAGAAGCTTAACAATGGTACTGTTTATTGTTTTTTAAATGGTAAAATTATATAAACTTCCAGCGAAGGTAATGCGAGCCCATTTCCGCTGCCAGAATCCTGTTCAACAAAACATAGACAGGTTTTGCATATCTAACATCTCCCTTTTCAACTATTTCCATTTCAGTTACATTCCAGCATTATGTCCGCAGAAATTTGACTCCCTGTTTTTTAACTATAACTTCCTATCCTTTCCATAGATTCATTATTTGCCGAGATTTAATCTTTGTCATCTCTCATCCATCTACTTTGCTACATTTTAAATTAACTTTACTCAACCGATGTGTAGCAACGGCTGTATTTTGTCTTTAAGTATGCCATAAAAAGGTAGCGCGTATAAAAGCTTTATTGCTCCTTTCCACCTACATTCAACCTTAATTCAGCTTTCTCTATGTTATTAATAGGAACACACTCTTTCAATTCACTATCTTTAATACAGTATTTCTCTATTCTCGTATTGCTTGCTTTCGTTTTAATTCATAGGCTTTTTCGTCTTCTTTCTCTGTATGCTTCGGCTAATTTGGGAACTTAAGTATATTATATGTTTTCTCTTAGAACTTCCTAAAGTGATAAAAATTTTAATTCACAAATATTCGCCGTTCCGTCCAATACTTTCAATTTTCCTCCTCTCCCTATATTTTCTTTATATCTGACTAAAGTCATATGATCTTTCTACACACAAAACAGCGTTTATGGGCGTTATTAAAAATGTTATTTATGGACCCCTCGATCCGGAATATGAATAATTTTATATTTCATTCCAGTAGAACTGTGTTTGGCAAAGCCAAGTCATTCTTTGTTAGCATCAATCAACCGGAACAGAAGTCAGAAACTCTTCATCAAGTTAGCATCACTTGATGCGGAGATATAACACAGTGAATCTAATATTTATCCATTTTTCCTACTGAATTTGGTGATAATAGAATAGAGAGAGGGAAAATGAATATATTCTATAGTTCGAAATAGGAATCATAAATTTTTATAGAGGCATGATTATTAGCTAGAAATTATGTATTATGGAATAGTAAAAATAACCCATATTCCTCAAATTAAAGTGCGCAAATACATAAACTTCTTTTAATCAGAAAATCATCAATATTTCTTTGTTATTCACATAAAATATCGAGTGCTGAAGTGTCATCTACTGACAAATTTTCGAACGTTAAATATACCAAGCCAGTTTCGCATGATCCTAAATTCAACCAAGTCATTGTGATTTCATAAAGAATTTCTCTAAATGTTTCATGACAATTACGCACTAAATTAAGAAAGTTAACTTAGCATCAGTAGAGTCTTCGAAGAATTTACTCTTCACTTAACTCAAATTTTACTCATCGTAATTTGCAAGTAAATTAAGCTTTGAAACAAAAGAGAGTATAAAATGGTAGTACGAGTTTCTTCTCAGATATTAAAAGCTGTAGTTTTCTATACGAAGGAATATTAGATCCGTTATTTCAGCGATATTTCTTCTGAATCATCTCCTTTAATCTTGCAACTGAGCTTTTAATTATCCAAAGTTTAATCTTTCCGTGAAATATGTATACTTCCCATAATTTTTCATAGCGATTTCCAATTAATCCATCTTCTGTTCCGTTCTTCCTTTGCGTAATGAAACCATTAAACATAATTAAAGAATAAATACTGGAGCGAAAGTTTGGAACTGAAACGGCTATGAAGCTGCTTTCATAAAATTCTGCGGGGGTAAGAATTTGAGGTAATATTTCTCAGCAGTAATTTCCAAGGAAATTATGTTAAGAACTGCTGCGATCCATAATATCAGTTCATCGAAAGTTTACGTCACCCAATGAAATCGGAACTTAAACAGTGCGGGTAAAATACGCCGTATGCATCTGATCATGACGCTTAATTTAATTTATCAGTAGTTCACATAGTAATAATCTACATCAATCCATTTGTACATTACTAATTAATGGGAAAGGAGAACTTTTCTTACACATCTGGGTAACCTCTCCAAATGTATGTGTGTTTTCCTTACCTTTTCATGTCAAATTTTCTGGGTTTTTATAAATCTCAGTGAAACCACGAATCCCCTAAAAATCCGCATCAGGACTTTTGTTTGCGAAGATAAAATATTATTCAAATACTTTGAAAAGATGAAAATGGACGTACCGGAGGCAGAAAGACGGGGAAAAGTGACAGAAAGCTGTAGATGACCTGTTATATCCATCCACCTACAGAGCTATTTATAAAAGGGAAACGGGTCTTCAGTTATCTTAACGTTAATTAGTAATCATTTGTAACGTGGCGTTCCCTTTTCATTAATGTTCCAAGGGAGGGAAAATTGTAAAAGTTTTCTGTGTAACTTGCTTTGCATTTAAATCGATTCATTACTAGGCTATTTGCATACTCGCATCAACATTAATGGAAGAATTTCACGAATAACTGGACCGAGAGTTATCAGTGCTAGAATTCTTAATTCGGAAGATTTTGTAAATATTTTCTCCGTGGTTGATGCTTTTTATAATTGCCAAACTTCGCGAAATATAATCGGTCATATGTTGATGATGTGAAAACAGTGCTGAAATTGATTCTCGTGGAAATAGTTTTTCGATAGAGCTATGTAATTGTTGACTATTTGGAATTATTATTTCTTATTATGGAATACATTTATACTGTCAATTTTGTGGCTTTTGTTGTCATTTTAGCATTTGTGGAAAATAAGAGGTCCTATCCAATTTTCGAAAGTATGGGCTAAGTGATGGGTATTATTCACTTAAATCAAATATAATAACATGGAAGTTTGATTGAAAAATCCTTAAATAATTGAAGTTTCACTAGAAAGCAATAATCAAGTGAAAATTGAGCAAAAAATTTCGTAAAGAAGCCTTAATTTTTATAACTATATAAATTTGTGATATTGATGTTGGAATTTTTAGTAAAGGAAATGATGAGGAAGTTCTTAGAAGCACATACTTAATATTCATACATTTTTGGTGATAATATGGTTCGCAAATTATTTTTATCGATATAATTTAGGAGTAATAATTAATAGGATAATTCAGAAAAGCTCAATTTATATTATAGAGACAATACTGTTTATATAAACCCAGGCTCAATCCTTAAAATACTGCACCGTTAGGATCGAGAAGAACGCTTAAGCTCAGAATTGAGTGAAAAAAAATTCTTGGAACATCGGCTGTAAATATTTTTCCTCATGTCTCTCCATAAAAGCTCTTTATTCTATCAACCTGGTCTCAATACTGCTTGCATGAGGGGGATATCCCCACCCCATTTGCAATTCAAATTCCCTCACCGTATGCATCATACCCCGGTACTTCTCTTTTGTATATCGAGTGTGCTTTCTGACCTCAGGTACAACCCATCTTCCAGGGAGGAATCCCATATCCTCTTATCTTTCACTCCCTAGATGACTTTCTGGCGTCCTTCTTCATGGTGCATTCCAGATTTTAGCAGCCACAATTCAGCTCTCTGTGGAAGCGAGTCCGAGCGTTTTCCTCGCAGCTCGAAATATCCTCCAGAAGTGCTTTCATCCTTAGCATTTTGTTCTATGTGTGGCAGACACGGCAAGTGAACGTGTTCCATTGCGTCTCCAAGCGCCAAGTCACGCGCAATCTGAGCTCGAATCGAGGAACTATCGCGATGTCTTGCGGGAAGCCTCTTACATCATCCTTAAGGTCTCCCTTCGTTCCTCTTCCACAACCTCTATCCCCCATTCTATCGCCCTCCCTCTCCAAATAGATAGACACTCTCTGGAGACTGAAGCGACCCACGCTTTATCGAATATGTCTCGTGGAAGCTGAGGGAAAGTGCTTCCTTAGGAAAACACGTCCTACCTCCCTCGGCCATCCCTTTTTCTCCTGCCATCCTGTTCCATTCCTGTCTTACCCAATTGCTCTAATTCTCCCTTCATGGCGTACTTAAAATAACACGGTATTTTAGCATTGAGTGAGCGAATATAAATTGATTAACCCAGTGAGTCTCTTTATTGGCTTAGTTTTATGTTTTGTGACAGATTCCACGTTATAAAACTGCATCGTTCCGTACAAATAATAGAGTGAGAAGAGATTGAACGAAAGGATACTAGATTTTTCTCAGGGAATCCAAAAGTAGGCTACTGTTACTAATATGATTAGATATTTTGGTTGGGACACATTACAATCGAAAAGAAAAGTAAACAGAATGAAAATCTAACCTCGAAACGTTGACAAGTTAAAATATCTAAAATTTAGAAATGGAATTGATTTTATTCGTATATATACATATTTAACACATATTTTGAACCACCTTGGATTAAAAGACATTGGAAAATAATCTTTCGGTAAGGGAATCGCGAAATAATGGAATGATTTACCTAAATACACTCTTAATCACTTATCAAGAACATATAAGATTCTTATACCAGACTGTCGAGTTTTATTCAGTTAAGATATTCTTCTTAGCAACTGCTTCTCATATCCTATGTCTTTCATCTCATTAATTCTATTTACCGTAACCGTTAGCCTTAGGAGTTATCCCCCCTAACTAAGGCCGAAAGGCGGCTTGCAGGATACATATATAGACGTGGGTATTTAGACAAGTATTTTTATAGTAATTTCACTCTCCTATTTTTCCCGGATCATATTTTTACATTCCGTCTTAACTTAATCTTAATTTATTTTTCATGGACGCATTTACCACTTTTCTCCGACAAGGTAGATTTGCTTTGCCATTCAACCTACCTTCTGCTTTCTACTTTTTATGGTTTTTTATGAATTCATCCTTGGCTTTTACACTTCCGTCCTTTGGTCAAAAATTCCAACTATTCCTTTGTTTTTCGACCCTTTTCAAAGGCTTAGTCTTTCTCTCCGGAATTTCCCCCTAAAAAGATCTTTTTCATATGCTCACTCATAAGGGTGCATTCTTTTCATTCTTCTACGTTCCTTTTCGATCTTTCACTGATATCGTCTAGGACTTCATGGGAGTAGATTTGGGTGTGATTTTTCTCGTTGTAAATCAACCAGACTCGAGGAATGTTAAGTCGTTTCTCTCATTTATCTTTTGAGTGGAAGATTTTGACCAGAAACCACCATTTCGAGAAATGTAAATAAGTAAAAAATTCCGATGTTGATAATATTTGGCCAGCGTTTGAATTTTTGTTTATAAATATTTCGCTGAATTAAAAGTTTTTGTAATTAAAATTTTATCGAGAATATGAATGTCTGCGAATTAAATTCGGAAATTAGGGAAATCTAAAAATATATCAGTTTATTGGCTGCGCTACTGCAATGTTTGTTTGTATGATATACAAACAGTGAAATACTTTTTAATCTCACCGTGTTTATATTTCGGTCATAACTGCACAGTCTGAACAAGGTGATTTACTCTGTAAAATCCACTGTAATATTAAGTTCCTCCTTACTTCCTTATTGCTAGCGAATAGTTAAGTTTTTTAACAGACAAGTTCATCGAACGGTAGAATGTGCGGTTTAAAAAATAATGATATTGTTGCGCTTAATCTATGAAATATTCAGCTAATATTTAATTTTATTATATTCTGTGGGATCGCATATTAGAATTTGGCAGTTTATCAGTCGTTTTTAATTAAAGAGACCGTTTTAACGGATGTTTACTTAAGGTCCCAACAAAATAGGAGTTTTGAAATTCTCTATATTCTTGAAAAACAAATAAATGCGGTTATGCACAGCTTTGATCAGTGCATTTTTAGTAACACATGCATCGAATGAAATGTTTATTTACAAGCTTCCCCCAAATTTTTCGATTAATTATTTTTTCCGCAAATAGATATCGAAATGAAGCAATTTCCTGTTTACCATACCGTGGGCAAGTTGATTCAGGCTGAACGAATGCGATCCCCCATTCGTTGATGTAGCCGATTTCATCGCGGTTCCTAAAAGGTCCATATTAAAGTCCATCGCAAAGGGAAGGGAAATAAATGTCACGAACAGCTCTCTTCAAATATTTGTCGTGGGGTCTTTTTCAGCCCGTTCAACTTCAAATCGAGGAAAAATAGAGGCATTCGGCACGTAATCTCTTTTTAGCTCTACTCCCACTTGCTTCTATCTTTAGCCTTTTCATGAATCGGAAATGGAATAAATCGTCAATGCTCATAAAATTATAACTGAACTTATTACCCAGTTGGAAACTTTACATCCATTGGGAATCAAATATAACGAGGTTCTTTCTGAATACTGGCCCATATTGTTTCTCAAATTCGTCCAAATAAATCCGTTTTATTCAATTAAGACGATGAAATGTTTTATACACATTGAAACTTGAATCTTGCGTTGATAAAATGAGAATACATTTCCATACTTATATTAATTTCTTAGCTCTCATTCACCTGGATCCAAAAATGCTTGTCAGTGTTAAAGTATTTAAGAATAGGCTTTTGAATCTCTATTTCCTATTTGATATCATCCCAGAATTTCTTCGGTAGATTTTCTACTGAAATGTAATTACAAATCTCATCAATGGACGAATGGAAAAAATCAATAAAATACATGAACTTAAAATACATTTCACCTTGAATGTACGTACTTTATTCCTTGCCATTACTACCAAGGAACGATAAAATGGTATCTCCTTTTGGAATCATTTTAAAACTTGCATTTCAAAATCTGTAGAAATTTATTTCTTGAGCGTAAGTTAAAGCCTCGAAGTTTAAGGAAACGCACTTTACTCTGAAGATGTCGTGGTCAGGGATTTCAGCTTGAATTTCCTTTGTAATGCCATTTTAATTAAGTGGTTAAAGACGTAAATAGGCTTACAAAGGCAGCTTTTTGGCAATCAAGATAGCTTTCCATAATTACCACTACGCATATCCTTATGCAAGGGTATTTTCAACACAATGTGTTTCCGATTTTCGAGCCTCTACTGCTAATGCAGACGATTATTATTTTCCCACAATTCCACGAATGGTGAATGAAGGGCAGACGGAAGTTCTTTCCCTCTCAAGGAATTCCTTTCTACAAAACTACTCGCGCGGGCTTCGATGGCAGAGACTCACCGGAAAGAAGGATCCTTTTCAACTTCGTGAGCGAATTGACGGAATTCACGGTACCGTTTTGTTCTCTGTAGAGGAATCTGTTCTTTTCATTATTTTCATCTCTTAGAGGTAGGAATAAGAGGGTTTTGATTCTACGAATTTCGATTTCTGAATCTCATTCATTCATCGCAGACTTTTTTGTTGAAAACGTACGTTTTATTTCCAAATGTATAATCATCGGAAAGGAATTTATTTGTAATACTTAAGATGAGGTAACTCTCTTTTTTATTTTACTACTTCTAAACTTCCCATGCATTAATGAATATCAGTTCTTCAAATAATTTTTCTTCTTCTTCATAATTTTCACAGTTTTTTGAGGTTTTCTGCTATTTCCTCATGTTGCTTTCTGGAGTTCGAATGGAGGCCTCATTTGATTTGTGTCTTAAGTAAGTAGTAGCAGGAGAATAAGTAGTGATAGAGATAGTATTTTTAAAAGTGCTTCGACAGTTCAGATAGTTTCGCACACACGAATCCCCACCGGGAATCTAACCCAGGAGCTATTTATGCTCCGCGGACAAGATGACATTAAGCAGTAGTTTGATAAAAGTTTTCATGGAAGAACGGGAGATTAAGGTTCTAGCGCTAAGAGTTAGATGTATATACCACTGATTTTGTAAGCCTAAGTCTTTTGCTTGCAAGCTTCACAATGTAATAGAGACGATAGATAAAAGTCTTAGCATAGAGCGGATAAAATTACTTTCTAAGCGTACCTATTTAAGTAAGACGAAATATATATTATACGAACTTCATGCCATTTTGGTCGATTAGAAACGGGCTCGATAAAGAAACTTGAAGAGAAACCT
Source organism: Pachydiplax longipennis (assembly GCA_036926295.1). NCBI lineage: Eukaryota > Metazoa > Arthropoda > Insecta > Odonata > Libellulidae > Pachydiplax > Pachydiplax longipennis. Next base: position 11,265,208 of record JAVFKF010000010.1, on the reverse strand, counting down.
ACTTTAAATGTAAGTAGTGCAAAGATATCTTGTATTAATTCTCCTGCAATCATCCAAAATTAATCCATAGTAATCAAAAACAAATATTTTCGTCGCTATTCAAAGTTACTTGTTGCATATTTTACTCACGGAAAAAGCAATCTATTCTTCAAAGACGAGAAATGAATGGAGTAAGTAGAATGTTCTCTTTGAAGTATTCTATTCGTGAGGCCGCGAAAAATTGTTGAAGGGCCTTCAGATGAAGCGAAGATAAGGCAAAGTAAGAAGGAGAGGCTTCCAAAAGGTAGACACTTAAGAAATGCTGGTCCTCTCCAAGTGTTCTTTCAGTAAGGGTTTTTCTTCGTTTGCATTTGGCTCCGTAGCTCGTCCTAGTTAGCTCTTTCCATCTAACTTTCGATCACTCCTTTTCTGGCGAAAACGTCAACCTGCAAGTGAACCTACCCCGATGGTAGCGCCGGAAGAGTAATAAGCTTTTATTTTTCTCCGTCAGGCGTCGCATCGATACTTCCGTTACAGTGCCTTAGGCGCAGTAAATTAGTTAAGGTAACTCCCAATTCTGGCTCCGCGGGAAGACGTTTAGTTGATTTATTTAGCAGGTCGACGTTTTACATCAATCAATTCATCAACTCTGATATTGAAAGTTATCGTATACGTACATTTAGTGGAAGTTGGATGCGGTTGATAAATTTCATTTTTTGCAGAATTGTAGGTGGCGTGAATGAGCTATTCTAAATTCGAGCTGATGAAATACTCGGAGCTTTAATCGAAGAAAATAAGTTATCACGGATTCTTATATTTTATTATCAAAGGATACATACTATTATCTCAACCTACTTGTTTGAATTTCATGCGGCAGTTGAGTTTCGTGATTTGTTACATTCAAGAGTAGCTCATGGTATATTTTTGTTATAGAAAAGTACCAGATAGTATATTCTGGAGAAACGCGTGTATATATTCATGAGGAAATTATAAAATATTGAATAAAGTAATGAGATGGTGAAGGTACTAGAAAGCGATTTTATTTTTTTAACTGATTATCTTTTTAAACTCTCTTCGTAATCGCTTGAACGGTTCGAATCGATATTAATTTTAGAATATTATTCATAAGGAGAAGAAAATATGCCTCCTATGTTCATGCTACTAGCTTGAAGAATTTGAGAAAAAGCTTGAGAAAAATCTCCTTGAGAGTCTCACATCTCGATTGGAAATCCCGTACCCCTGCACTTGTGGCCAATCTCCCCGGATCGTAAACGTTATTCAATCATCTTGATAGCGAAATATCTTTCGAAGGATGATCGTTTGTTTTCAGCCCTCAAGGATCTGGTTTTAAATCCGACAAATCGTTGAGGATTCGTTCAACAATCGAACGATGCGTCTCAACTTGAACCCACGTCACGTTCGACACTCAACCTCGCAGATTTTCCTCAACGGTTTTCTGAGACGCGATTCCTTCAGGTGGGCGTAGGTGTGCACTCTTTCTAGACATAACGGGAAATATAAGAGTAACGGAAGGAGTGGACGAGAGGGAAGAACGGATCCTTTGATGGGTGGAACTATAGCTGGGAAGAAAATCTTGGAAGGGAAGAAAGAGGGGACGTGATACGAGGAGCCCTAAGAAGTGCCTTACCGAAAAGAAAAAGGTTCCACCTAGTGAACATCGATCGAGCGACTTCGTGCTTGGGCCAATTTATAAATCTTGTCTCCAGATGTCGACATTTTTATCGGGTTCCTCGCTATCTACCTCTGCACAGCCCCCCAAGTTGCTGGAAGGTCTTTATTTTTTGCTTGCTTAAAGGTTGGGAGGACCGCCCCACGATTCGTACGATCGCTCGATTTTATTTTGTTTTCATTTGTCATTCTCTTCCGCTTCCTTCGTAATTGGGGGTCTCCTTCAATTGTCTGCGCATTAATTTTGGGATTTTCTGGAGGCAGAGGGCGTAAGGATATGGCACTTTGAAGGTATTCTTGAGTTTGTGAAAGTTTTTCTTTCTGATTTCCTGATACGTTCGGGAATTTTTCGTTATTATGGACTTGTAGGATCGTTGGACTGCTTAAAAATTGCTCGAAAAATATTTGTTAATTATGAAGCGCACTTCACGAATTGATTTTTTGGTCCCATTTTTCTCTCCAGGAATAAAATGATCAATAACGGCATCTAAGAGTTATTAAGATTAGAAAACAAATTTTTAGTTATGGAAATTAATCTCATTTGGAAGATATTTGATTGAATTTTTGTAAGTTATTTTCTCATTAAAATAAAAAAAGAATGTCACGTTATGGATGTCGGCGGGATATCTGATGAAATAGGCGAGTTTGGTAATTTAAAGATAATGGGACCGATAAGCTTATTGCGATTCTTGAATCCCGTAAACACAGGATTGATAAATTTAGCGCGATTCTCTTTTATTTCAAGCTTTCATATTCCATTTCTTGGTGTTTTATTCTTTTCTCGTTCTCAAATAAGCGAATTCAAAAGAATTATTGAGCCAAGCCCGAAAAAATAGGTAGCTTTGAGTGATGTATCTTGGACCAAGTCGATATTTTCACGGAAGTTTTCAAACCAGAAACATCGTTAATTAGATAGCATTCTTCAGTCTCCCAGTGCTCGCACGGTATTCGGAGGAGATTGTAATTGCAGAGGACTGGATTAATTTATCGCAGAAGTGCACCATCCTCGAAATGGGAATTCTTTTTTAATTTCATCTTCAGTGGATAAGTCGGAAACTACAGTCCGAATGGAATCCCCGTTTCTATTTCGGATGAGCTCCTCGCGTAATATGATTTCTCCTTTGCGATCTCTACGCTCTCCGATTCCTACTCCATGGTATTAAAGCGACATCCGCTACTACTAGTGGAGCTTCATATCTACGAGTTTTTCATACATGTTTTTGGTAGTTTTAGGAATCATGAGGTTTCTTTTTGAAGAGAAGATAGTATTTTTCCGGCGTTCGTCCCGGTGCTGATCATATTTCGGAAATCCTTAAAATTTCGTGGAATTCGGAATGTGTGGATGGAATTCATTAGTGATACAGCTGTGATGAGCGTTTGATGTCTCCAGAAAATTGTGTAGGTATATGTCGGCTTTCCAGAGAAAACAAAATAGTAAATCGGTTCTAACTTCCTTTTGAATCTTACCTTCTCAAAGTAGATATTTGTTTTAGAACTTTTGATTTGTTAGAAGCTTTGGTAATACGAAATTATATCATGGACGATGTTATCCCACATTGTCATTTTTTATCCCACTATGCAATATTTTTAGAAAAAAAAGATTCTTTTATTTACAATCATGATTTCGAGATGCTTTTGATGTAACGTCTTTTTCAAATCCTTGCAACCTTAGCACTTAACATTTCTTGTTACTTGTTTATATGGATTCTCTTTTTTCATCCAATTCCTCTTCTATTACTGCTCTTAACTCACTACTCTCTCTTCAACTTTTTACTTCTCTTGTCAGGATTCCCTCCCAATGTGTCCTTCTTTTACGGTGAAAACGCAAAGAATAGAACAAAATATTAGCTATTCCACAAATTAAAGCATGGAGTAGCACAAATGTTTTGTTTTTCCTTTGTGTTATGATAGTATTATTAGAAGTGCCTCAAAATCTGAGGTCATTTTGCACCTGGACTCCCAATTGGGAATGGAATCCGGGACCGCTTTCACCACTATCTAACCCGCTGCTCATTTGACTATCCGAGAGCAGACCTCCTTGTGTTGAAGGAGACAATTTCCACCAATGATCAGTTGATTGTTGCTTTCAGTTTACTTAAAAATTTTTTTAATTGTTCCCATCATCTCAAACTATATACACTCTGCATACACCGGAAACCTGGAGATACCTTTATTTGTGCTCTTGTGTTTCCATGAATTTAATCATTCGTCGTTTGAACTATTTGCAGAATACTAAACTATTTTGGTTAAAAGTGTAAGCGAGGTAGAATTGAAATTTTGACGAGATACTAGCATTCCAATGTAGTTTATATAGACAGCCAAATACGGAAAACGACTGATTTATGACACGTAAAAATAATCAATTTCATAGTATGATATCAACAGATTTCGTTTAATGCCTTAAGCTGCATCATATGCAGTGTTATAATAAATATGGACCTTCAGACGAACATAGTATATTTAATTTTATATTATTTTAATCATACTATAATGCAATTATTTTTTCCATTATTACTACTTTCAGCATTCATTACTGGATTTTCCTCCATGCATCTCACAATCCGCAGTTCCCAAACGGGTAAATTCATCCCTTAGGATTTAAAAATATTCCTTCGGAATGTTCGACTAAAACTGTTTCATTAGCATAATAAGAGGCAAAAATTAAAAGGATAAGTCGATGAAAGGATGGCCATAAAGTTTATCTTCCTTAATTGTGGTAGCGTGGTTTCCCATAGGATTTTCGGTCATCTCTGGAGAGTTGCTCCCTGCTCACCTCTGGAGCGGATCGTCTCCCTGCAGAATTGCTCCCTCTTCCGTTCGTACGAAAACCGAGCTTTCAAAGGAGCCCCATTCGGAAGCTATTCCCTTGCAAACACTTGTGATCCGGAAGATAACCATTTTCCCTTTTATTAAAAATGAGTTCCTCTTCCTGCGTCTCTCGGAAGACATGAATTGTAAGTGCCGGAGCACTTACTCCTTTCCAACTACCGGAATCTTTCGTTTTACTCGTAACTGATCTCCTTTTGGTTTACAATTTTCCTTTTTTTATCCTTTCCAGCTTTACCTTCGGTCATTTTCCACTTTTATCTTCATTCATCGCTTTTATTCATCTGTTGCAGTGTGCATTGATATACTTATCAAACATTTCTTTTGATTTCTCCCCCCTTAAGATATTTTGTGTTCTCAATTACTTGGTAAGGTCCCATTAAATTTGTATGCGCTGTCAGAGTTATTTATTACAAAAGAATTTATTTATATCGAAATGCAATTAACACATCGAGAAATACGAGCTCCTATTGGTCAATTGTGGGTCGAAGGATAAATGATCACTAAGTATGATCCGTCAGAAACATTCCATACCAGTGTCCTGTTGACGCGGAGTTTATGAAGGAACTAATTTATCCACCAATTATACCAATTTATCACTTTTTCCTGCAAAAAAATATTATTTACTCTTTTATAACTTGAGAGGAACTAATTCAAAATACTTTGATTTTCTTCGTCTGGAAAGTTAATAATGATGAAATTTTGGTATAACGCAATCTCAATTGCTTTAAAAAACTATGGAAACGATAGCCTATTTAATTGTTTACGTTTATGATTCACAAGAAAAGTGCATTTTAGTTAGATCAGTCATTTTACGTATGCCCAGTACTAGATATTTTATCCACATTTAGGATGTATTCTTTACGAAGGCATGCATTTATATCTTCATTTATTTCATGAATGCTCAGGAGGTACTTTAAGTTAATTATTTAATATTAGGATCAATTTCAAAAAATCAAATAATTGGGCATGAATGCCTCTCACAATTACTTCGCTTACATTTTCCCTTTTGTCAACTCCCTCTCTCTACTGTTGAGTTGAGTCATACCATATACAGGTGTATATCGCTTAAAGGCATTTCATTTTGGAGCGCTTCGCTAATACGTCCCTTTCAGTTGCATTCATGTTTATTATTTCGGCTCTCGCCTTGCTTTCAAGGGTGTCCTCAGCAGCAGCGTGCTGGGAACAGCGTTGCGCCAGTTCCGCCGGCACTATTTTGTCACTCTTTCTGTTTACTGTATATGCGCACTTACTGTCCCACCTTGCCATTCCTTCGGTTATCAAAAATTTCTATTTTTGCATATTTTTTTCAGGCCTTTCGCCATTGCGTTAATAATTGATGGCTGATGCTTTTCGTGATTCTTTATGTAAAGTGCAGTTGGGCCGGGTTTAACTTTAAGCCATCCGTCTATGACATGGCACTTCGGTTCCATTTTATCCCCATCTTTCTCCCCTCATCTTCTTTCGCTTAACTCCTCTTGATTCCTCCCCAACTACCCCTCTAAAAAACCTCTTCATTCCTACCACTACTACTATACGTGTATCTTCAATCTGCCCGCTCCTCAAATCCTTTCTCTCCTCTACCTGCTTTAAACCTCTCCGCTTCTACATTATAAACTACTAGTCCCTCTTCTCCCACTCAAACTCCCCATCTCTACCAAGGATGGAGACAGAAGAAGGGGGTATTTCCACTTGGAGTCGTATTAAAATTTGCATCTTTGAAATGTCTCAATTTATTTCGGAAGCGGTGGCGTAATTTAAGCTCTCAGATGAAAACTCCCTGGTTAACTTTGATAATTACTTAAGGTGGTAAAGGTAAATTGTCGTAATGTATTCGGTGGCGCTTGTTAAAATGTAACAGTATCCCTTTCGCGAGAAAATTTCTCCTCTAAACAGGAAATTGCCTTGTATCTCGGCCCAGCGCTGTTTTCTTACTATCCACCTCTCCTTTAAGGGCTTCAGTGTCCTATTTGTTCTTCCTCTTTCTCTATCTTCAGTCAATGATTTCCAAATCTTTCTCATTCCAAATAAGCCATCATACATCTACATGTATTTTTTGTTATTTTAGCTTTTATTGAATTTTCTGGTATTTTCAATTTTAAATAATTTCAGTCCCATTTTTAAGCAGTCCCTTTCTGTTTTTCTTTGATAGATAACATTTTCTATAGTTCAACTTCAACTTTGAAACAAATTTGTTGAGTAGGATTTAGCTCTTTGATTGAAATTACGATTTTTATGGGGATTTTCAATGGAACAGAAATATATAATATAACTGGATGAAGTAAAATTGATAGCTTTTATCCTTTACTAATTTTCTAATGAATGATGTTATTTGGCATAAATTGTGCGTGTTAGAAACTAGAATATACGTTGCCGTTATTTGAAAAAAAATCCCGTTTATTTGATGAGTCTACAATCATCGATTTGTCTTTCATCAACCTCCACGATGTCGAGTTAAGTCATCTATTTTCAGAATTGTGGATAGTTTCATATCCCGCGGAGATTTTTCTCCGAGCCGAATAAACTTTTCACTTCCCATCCACTGGTGGTCGTCTCATACTCAAGCCTCCCTCCCTTCCATTCTCTATCCCTCTTCTCCCGCGGACTCTCATCCATCGCAGCTCTTTCTTCTATCCCCTTCATCCTCTCACAATCAGTCCCATCTCCACGCCGTGGAAATATTGAATTAACGTAGCCATCTTAGGAGTTGCGGCGGGCAGCTCTTACAATTAGTATCTCCTAGATTTAATTTCGCCGAAGCTATCGCAGGATTTCCTTGACGAGTATAGCTCTTTTGCTTTGTTTTATTGTTTGCTTCTGTACTCCAGAAGGTATTGCACTACTTAGAGTGCTTAATTCGACTCGAAAATTTTCGTCGGAGCGTAATGGATTTTTGTTTTTCATTAGAAGGCATCCAATGTTCTTCTGTCATTGGGAGGGCAAACTTTATTAATCTTGGTTCTTTTAGACTCTTCGGTCGGCACTTCTTTTCAAAATATCCTCTTCAGTTCTTAGATGAAAAAATGACATAGACTGCGATTTTCGACACAATAATGTAATTTATCCCATAGCTATCCCTCACCGACCTATTTTTAGGGTCATTTTATAAGAAGGTCTAAGTTTTGCTTCGAAATCCGTATAAGAATTTCTTTCTCTTATTGTGTAGCACATCTCTTAATTGAGCTCAAATCATAGAAATATGACGAATATGACATCTAACATTATATGGAAATATGGGGACATAGTATCGTTCTTATTTCATATCCAGTAGTATTTATAGGTATTTGTATGCCTATTCTTTGAATGGCTCAGGTTCAGCTAGATATATTTATGAAATTATGCATACATCTAAAAATTTTATTTTAAGCCTTTAGAATATTTGCATATTTGGTACGTTTTTCAATTTTGATCTATTTGAAACTATCAATTTTGGTAATATTTCAAAATAAGACTGGTCAGTCATCTTGGCAGCTAGGGTAAAACTAGTAGCATTTTATGTTTCCATGTTCCTGCCCATTTGCTGAAAAACCCTTTTTTGCCTCTGACTTTATAATGTAAATTTTGGTTACTACAGCTTACATTGTTAATGTTGTCTTAGAGTAGTGCATGAAAATTTACCATTAATCGGCGTTGAAAAGCATGTTTCGGTTATTAATCACTCAAGTTAAAAAACTAGAAATATCCGAGTTAAATAAATTAATTTCATTAAAAATAAATAAAAATATAGCATAAAAACAGATTTGCTACAATATTTTCGGTATAATACCAGAAGACGGAAAAGATGGAGGAATTTTCCACCGACAGAATTGTTGTTTCTATATACGTCGTGTATCTAAGTAGGTCACACTCATAGTGATGTCCTCAATCCACTTTCTACATCATAAACACACAAACGCCTTCCTACATTCGAAGAAAATAGTCTTCGTTCGTAAGCGGAAAGATCTAGACTCGATTATTTAGCCATTATTTTCGGACAGATGTTATCCTCAGTTGGCGATTCCCCAAGAGCAATACTAGGCCGACGAGTTCTGTAATACTCTCGGTAACTGGGAATTCTAACGGAATCCCTCGCCACTAACCACGTCCCTCCCACTGCCATCCTTGCTGCGACCCTCATTCTCTGTCCGTCCATCAGTTTGACCCCTTATGGACCCTCCGCCTCCTACACGACTTCAAAGCTTTTTTAAGTGTCGCAGGATATCGTACTCGACGTACGTGTTCTGCTTTGTAAGCGTTCAAACCTCTCTTTGCCCGCTTCCCCCCTGCCAATCTTCTCGTTCTCCCACGACACCATCTTCATCTTCATTTTTAAGAGCATCCTGCTTCGTCTCTTCAATCTGGTATCGTATTAGTGTTCGAGAAAATGAAATCATGCGCGATTTTTAAGCAATCCTCGTATGAAAATCCTCTCGGGTTTGACTAATTTGTTACCTGTTTACAAAAACGATTATTAGGGATTTACATGGTGGTATCAAAAATAGAAGGGTTTAAATTTTGATTTTTTCCTTTGTTTGTTTTGTACTTGAAAGAAATGTTTTAGAAATTATCGGAGTAGAACTGAATTCGTTAGTTGAATTCACTGTCATCCGTTAACGACTTTGAGTTGGAAGTGCCTATGGTTTTTTACCCTCTGAAGTCAATACAAGCTGTTCTTTATTTGTAATTTTATATTTCTCTGATGCTTAAGTCCATCCATCAACTCTTGTTTGCGGATATAGCTGTACATTTCGATTAATTGCGCAAGAAGGAACAATGGAAGTTAAAGGAAAATACGAATCTAAGAGATTGCTGTAATAGTATAGTAATATAAACAGAATGAAAACGAAAAATCCATTTGGAAAATGAAGTGAATTCATCTTAAACGTGAATAATGACTCGAAGTTTTATGCTTTAAACTATATTGATGTTATTTTAAATTAAGGAATTTCTCTACTCATTGAAGTTAGGAGAAAAGTTTTTCCTGTATCACTTCTTATTAGAAGTAGTTTACTCTACATAATAACATAATTTCGTCATGATACACATAATGAACTGCAGTTGCAGCCATTAAATGCCAGTAGACTTCGAAGCAGATGCAAAATGTCGCGTTATAAGAGAAAGTTTGTTTCACAAATTCCTTTCTTCCCCATCGGGGAAACAAAACTTTTGGAGGGAAATAGATCGTGAGCAATCAGATCACGTAACTTGTCTCTGGACGCGACGGTTAAGGATTGTCGGAAGAAACTTGATTCGGAATGATTTAGGTCGTTTAGAACCGTTAATGTAACATATATTGGTAGCAACGTATTCCCCTTGGAGTTTGACGAGTGCTTTGATTAATAGTCGATGCATTTCATCTGCGGATCCGGACGTGGTTGATTGATGGCTATGCTCTGCATATCCTGAATACGGGTATGGATTCCAACGTAAATCTCGCCAGCCCTTCTCAAATCTACACTGGTAAAATGCGAACGTCATTTTAGAAAATCATGCGGTGTAAGAGATTCAAGTCCCTCACCTCCGTGGTTATGAAAGAATGAATCTGACATTGTTAGTCTGACATGGTTCTGAATAGCTAATGAATTGTAATGCGGGTAAGATTCAAAAGTTTTTTGTGAATGCCAATAGGTTCTTTTTTATTAATCTGGTTTGATTTTAATGTATTTCCTTTGAATCTTTTGGTTCAAATGATTATCCAAGTAGGTTAGTTTTACTTACGAATATATCTGTGTGTATCATAACTGAGAGAAGTTTTTATGAAATCTTATCAGTCTATATATCGGTATGCTATGCAACAAACTATCCTTTTACAGAGACAAATTTCATTATTCATTCATAATGCAATTTTTCGCGCAAAAAATCACGTTTTACCCTTTCGAAATATACTAGGCAGCTAAATAAAATTAGCACCGCTTCATCTTTTTATCCATCTTCCTTGGTAATCCCTACCCGAAAAATAGGAAAATATAATGAAGATACAATAGATGTTAAGTTTTCAAACAAAAAAGTTGAGATTCTTAAACTTCAGAATGAAAAAAAAAAATTCGCAAAAAATATATATTGAAAATTATTCCGTTTATTGAAGGTAAAATTCAACTCCTATATCCCTTTTCTGGCGATAAAATTCCTAGACAATCTTATCATCATTATCTGAAAATTGAATATTCTTATAATAGAGCTAATGAAAGTAGATTCTCCTCATTTGTCAGTAGCTGTATAACTGCATAAAGTAGCTGCTTCTTTTTTTATAATATCACCCATTCTTCATCTAACTTTTTCTTTCCTACGCGTCATTCTCTCTACAATTGATTGCTGGGATAAGTAAAAAGCATCTTTTGATCTAAATGAAGCACAGTAAGTTGAACTCACTATTATTATAAAATACAGTCCATAGATAAATCGAAAGAGATTCAAAGCGAAATTTTAGTTTATGAAACTGAAATGAGTTGTTTGAGACCCTGAAATCTTTTCAATAGGTAGTGCGGTCCAAAGGAAAAAAACGTTGGATTCCCCGTGTGTAGGCCATTAGATGGATAAAGAAAAGTTCCCAAACATTTCAAACTTTGTTAATCAGAACTCCTCGCAATACGAACTCACTATGTGAGGTATGATCTCGTCGCTTCCTCGTTAGTCGAATCCTTTTTACGGTGAATCAGTATTCGAGCGATACGTGGGGTGGATTGATTAATGTTTATTCTATTTAAAACCTGCTTAATTGAATCAGCGGCAGACCTCGATGAAAATCTTCTATTAGAAGGTCGTTATCGGGAATGATCACGTTAGCGCGGTGAATATTTTTTTCCTCGTTAGGCCCTCCGAAAAATCTATACCTCCCTCAGCTATACGGTTCTTTATTTTCACCGAGTGGAGATTTTACTTTTTTCACGAAATCCGCTCAGTTCTAAAAGGAAGTCTGGTTTGCCTAAGAGTGCGTCTTTTCAAGTTTTAGGAGAATAAAATATTCCATAGCTTCGTGCAGTTTCCATTGCTTATGCGCTTGTAATGTGAGGCGAAACAAAATGTTCGTGGCCTACAAAGGTCCCATAGTCATGTTTTTGAAGCTTTTTTTTATCGACGGCATCGCTTTTGGAGTGTTCATCAACGAAGTTCACCAAATTTTAATTAATTTTCCCGTTGATAGTATTTATCTTAGTTGTAAAAGTAGGGCATCGGATCGTGCGAAGCTTGTTTGTAAATTACAGTAACTTGATTGGGGGATGAACGGCAGCCGATTATTTAATTTATCTTTAGCAAAATTAATTAAACGTGCCGAGTTGTTTTTGTTAAATATATATAGAAGCTAAGAACTTATTTTATAAATGAGAATCCGGGATTTGTTTACATTAAACTTTCACCATCACACTCCCGAACCTCGGCTTTTCAAACATAATATTGTTTAGAAAATAATGAAGCGGATCGCTATATTAACAATTGCAACTTAAACAAAACAAGGCTAAATTCAATTATTTTGCTATTCAGATATATGAGTAATAGTTTCTTAATATATATTCCTTTTTTATATTTTAACTGTTAGTTTATTTTTTCACTGTTAGTGAAATTGGTCTAAGAACTGCTTACAGAGAACAAATAATTTTCTCTTTGTTTTCTGAAGTGGATTTAGTATTTATATTTTCATGTGCATAATCTTACTTTTTATGATTAGTATTTCATAGTGATTCGTATTCATTTTGCAACCACAATAATAATCCTTTTCTCTTTCATTTCAGATCTCAGCAGCAGTAAGTACAGCATTTATTTTCTTTGGGGAATATCGTGGATTGGTATGTACTTATCCTGATATTATTTCTTTTTTTTTCAAATGATAGCAACTGGAGTAACATTCTGAGGTTTTCTTGACTTTTCTTCTGGAGCGATTTTTTTTCTTTGATTTGAGTTCAGTAGTTTTCGGTTCCTATCATTTGCAGTCTGAGTTGGAGGAATGAATAGGTGTAGAAAGCGGTAGTGCTGTGCGTAGGAATCTTTTTTGGGCTTCCAACTGGGTTGTTTCTCACAATAGTGTCGAGGATTCGGTCGCCTACTCTGCGGTCATCTTCATCACTTAAAATCGTCTTCCTGAAGATGGCCACAGAGTACGCGAACTAAACTTGGAAACTATGGAGCGAAACAACCTGGTTGGAAACCTGAGAAAGATTTTTTCAGATATAAGATGATTATTGTAATTAGTGGTTCGCTGGACATTTTATCTTCGTTTCCTATTTTGAAAACCAAGTGTTTTAGGAAAAACACCAGGTATCCACTCATTTTCGCATTTCCTATTCTCTCAAATCGCCATTGCCGCACAAGAACATTACCAACGCCTAATTCCACTTTTTTCAAGTATATATATATATCTTCATTCAATATCCCTAATGCTTTCAGTCATTACTTTTACAAATCATTAAATCTCTCTTGAGATGTTCATCATCTGCTTGTAACTTAATGGCCATCTTCACGAATATATGTTTCTGTGAACATTATCAAACGTCACTATCTTTGTTTTCAGTTATTTTACCAGAGAATCATCTTCCATTTCAGTATTTCCTCTCACATTAAATCCATGTTTTATGCAATAAGTTTAACACTTATTTTCTTTATTTATTTCTGTCCAGAAACTTTCTTTTGGTCTCGGACAATATATCTCCCTCATCTACTGATATCCATATTCCAGTTAATGAGTTGAATTAGTTAATTTCTTTACTAAAATCGAATAACTTTCATCCTATTAACTCACCTAGAAGTTTGTCTTTTGCCTTCTTAGTCGTCATTAATAGGAAAGTGTCCGTGTCGATGTTAGGTGAGAATTTTACGAGCTCTTTACCTAGGAGGCGAAACAGATAGTTCTTTAGTTCGTCTCTCGGTAAAGGTGGGATATAGATTTGAGAGGTTAATAAAGTATAAACAGGTCGTTTCATTGTTTCTGTTATCCATTGCCGTCACTGAATCCTTTACTTGGTCGTATTTCATAGAATCTAATGTTTTCACGAGATGACTTAGTCAATAAAAGGGGAACATTGAATTTCAGATAGATGCCTCGACGTTTGTAGTACAGCATAGTTGTAAGAAAAAGCTGAAAAGCACTTCATTGCTCGCGCCGCATTCCATTAGTTCCATTCATATCTGTTTTAGTAAAACTTTTGACAATTTTACATCTCTAGCGTCTGAGAGGCAATTGTTTTAACCAAGTTCTAGTTTACTATTTTGAAGTTTTCGCGTCATACTTTAGGAGAAGTTTGTTTACTTACTCATAAGCTAGAAAAACCAGGATAAGTTAATTCAACTGTTTTAAGAAAATGAGAGGAATACGAAGTTACATGAATTGCATTAAAATCGATAAAGCCTTTATATGATAGAATTGTTGAAAAGTTATTAGGGTTTGTTCACAGAGACAATTAGGGAGTAGTTTTGAAATGCTGCTCATGTAAAACGCTAAAACTAGAAATTCTCGTCCATTAACCTCACAGTCTGGTAATACTCATTCTCTTGTGAATACTTGTTAGGTTTTTCATATCTTTTCCAAACAAAATCAGAAGTCGTCATAATTTCTCATTACATATCTTCTCTTTCTACATATTTTATCCAAGTTTCCATGCATTCCTTTAAGACGAGGATAAATTTTATTTTTCTATTAAGCTTCTATTTGCGACGGTTTGTCTGCATAGAACATGAATTCTTAAAAAAATTATATGCAAATTTTGCTGCGTAATATGCAGTTAAGCTGAAAACATTATTTTTATTCTTATGTTATTTATTAACAGATTGAGATACATTAAATACTTATCTTATTTTAAATCTTATTTTTTTTAATCTTTTTTAAATCTGAAATCTTATTTTTATAATTAATCGTAGTAACGATGACGACACAACTATGAAGGAATTAACTATTGATATCTTACTTTCCATCTTTAATCGGTAATTAGCTTTACAAATTATTAGTATCATGTTATTATTAGTTTATCTATCATCGTTACTTTTGAACAAAGGAACCATTTACTAGGAAAGAGACTGAAGGACCATTTATGAACTCTTATCCCTCGCATAAGTTAGGGCATTTGCTTGCCATTGCGGCCATCTATTTACCGTTTCACAGTTCGTTTACTCATGGCAAAGCAGTTTCATGGATTTATGCCGTGCAGTTACGATAATGGGTCGAAAATTACGGTTAGGACTCCAATCGGTTGGTACACAAAGAATAAAGTGGTAGAATGATCTTCGAAATGGAGCAAGCTAATGCTAAAGGTACAGTCTCTCTACGGCAGTTGAGATTAACGCGTTTATTTGTCATCTTCTTTTCCGCTAGTCTTAGCTATGGTTAAATATTTTGGTGGGAATGAACTTAAATTATAAATTCAGTTTATGAGAAAATGATATCCAGGATAACAGACCTTTTGTGAGTTGTACTATTGTTCTCTTGTATAGCGACATTTCTTTTAACTAGTGGAGTAACGAAAGTTCTAAACTAAAGCAAGGAGAAACTTTTGTAATATTTATTTTCAATTCTTATTAGGTTACTATATCTTACCCATTTTATGTATATAATTCCTTATTATGTTATTTAAAATACGTAAAATTTTCGTACTGAGATTTTAAATACTTCATTTTTATAGGCGCTATTAAGTAGTATTATGAAGTAAAATTCTAAAGAAATCCTGGATTAGTAATAGTTTTATCTTTACAATTGTCAATTCAATCCGTCCACATTCCACAATTTATAATATCGTTGAAAACATCCGTGATT